>CANTUQ010000117.1:1982500-3437500 GCA_947683425.1 Excoecaria cochinchinensis
ATTTATGTTCATACATTTTGGGCCCTTGTAATTAATTTTGCGGCAATATCATTTAGTTCTCTTTTTAGGATTGTATTTCGTCCCAATTTACATTTTTAATCTCCTTTTATTTGGGATTGTATTCCGCCCCAATTCCTCTTGTAATTGTGTGCTTGGCGCGTTTATTACTTCCTTTTATTGCTTTATCTACCGCTTTCCTTTATCGCTTTATTTTATTATTTTCTTTACAGTCTTTTATTTATCACTTTCTTGATTGTTACAATGCGCCTTCAATTTAAATGCATTAATTATGTGAGAGGAGAGAGAATTTTAGGAAGTTAAAAACTCATTTATAATTAACAAAAGCATAAATAAGAGTGAAGTTTTGAACACCAATCTCTGGTCTAGACCAATAAGAGGTTAAAAACCTTTCTCAATTTCTTGTAAATTAGGTGGCGACTCCAAAATACCTCAAAGGTGCCTAAAGGCATTGTGAGGCTAAATGATCCTTCCCAATGTTCTATTGGGAAGGAGGCATCCAAGATGTCTCATGGCAATAAAAATTAAAAAGACGAGAACCAATCCCTCGAATCCTAAAAGCGAGTTTAGCGAAGGCCTTTGCTAGGTTTGGCACGTGTCACAGTGGTGACTCCACTGGGGACTGTTTGTGACTTTACTCTAAAAGTATTTTTGTTAAAATATATAATTGAGTCTTTAAAACCTAAAATTCTATCACTTTTTGAAATTTGCATTGCATCCACTAAGGCCTTAGAATTATGCTAGTTAGTCCCCTATCTTACCTCGGTGCATTCCCGAAGCACGACCCTACTTTCACTCATTGTAGGGAAGTGTTAAGGATTATCACCAGCCCAAGCCTTGTACCATTATTGGCATATCAAATGGAGACCCGATTGGTAGCTATGCTCGCGATGAGGTAGACCCATTGGCAGGGACCATGCTTGGGTAACCCTAAAATATCACCACCTTTGACCAAAACTCATGTAATGGCAATAGATACTTCCACTAGGTGAAATGTACCATAATACCGTGCTTGCTATTTGGGCAGTCATATATTGAACAAAATCAATTGAATTAAATGGTCTTCATCAAAGGCTTTTATGGCCCGGTGGGCCCATCTTAATTTAGTTGAATTGTTTAAATATATAATGGCAAAACACCCATACGTTTGTTCATTAGGCAAGAGTTATTATACTGCCAATTTTTCACCGTGCACCACGAGCGTTCAAAGGGTCCCCTGTTGACCCATGGACTAAGCCCGCTTAGGAAGAGACTATTTGACCTCTTGTGCGGGAGTTAAAAGGTTGGAAGGATCTACTTGCTTGTATGTGGTTGCAAAATACTGCATAGCTCACGATCAAGCATCTTACATGTCATCAATGCATCATTCTAACAATTTGATTCTTTTAGCCATCACAGATTCATTCAAATGGACTAGAGGTTCTGATGGTCGACTAGTAAGGACAGATTCGCCCTTTGGATTGCTAAAATTTGTGCCTGTTTGGGATTTTGAGTCACTCTCAACGGCTAGTGAATCATCTTCAATGGAAGAAGAGATCGGAGCTCTAACTACTCAAGACCTTGCCAGAAGACTAGAGGATTTCGAGCAGAGGATGTTAGAAATAATGGGCACAATAGCCGAAAGGATTGCTCCTCCTCCTGCCGTATAACCACCTATTGCCCTACAACCACCAATAATCCCTCCTCGGGGGCAAGTCGAGTTGCCTATGGGTGAAGAGGGCCCCATTATAGGTAATGCTGCTCACCAACCTATCAATGAGCCTAAAGCTGCTGCTGTGCCCGATGAGCCAATAAGGGCAAGGATCCCTAATCCTAATGAGGATTTTGTGATGGAAGAGGGGGTTAAGGAGATAGCAGCCCATCAAGCTATGAGGGGTAGAGCACCCAAGGTGGAGGATGAGGCTATCAGAGGAATGAGATAACAGATTGAGGTGATCACTCACTTGTTGACAACTGGGAAGGGAATCAACCCAGAGGATAGAGATTTGGGGGATGAGGAGTTGCTGCCCATAAGGTTTAAGATGCCTGAGCTACCAAAGTTCGATGGTACTTTAAACCCAGCTGCACACATCAAACAGTACACCCTAGTGATAAAGGGCACAGGGCTGACTAAGAAGTAAAAGGTGGAATATTTCTGCCTCAGTTTGGTGGGTCCGGCAGTAGACTGGTATCATGGGCTAGATAGGAGATCCAAAGAGGACTGGGACCTTTTAACTGATGAATTCATGAAGCAGTATGACTACAGCACTAGAATAGAGGTCACCTTGAAAGACCTCGAGCTTTTACAGCAAAGGAGTAACGAGTCATTCCACGAATACCTCACTAAGTGAAGAAACAGGGTCATGGAGATGAAGCGAAAACCTGACACTACTGATCAGATCAAGATATTCATCAAGAACTCCTGCCCTTACTTAAGGGACTTGCTCAGCTTCAAAGGGCTCAGAGATTAGGAGTCGCTCCAAGACATTGCTATAAAGGCTGAGACGGCTTACCTAGCGAAGAAAGGAAGCCAAAATAGCTTTGCTGGGAGGAACTTTGGGAACCAGTCGGGGTACAGATCAGGCGGAGCTGGAGCAGTAATGGTAGAAATGGCAAGACGGCCGAGGTTTCAGCTACTGGAGTAGGACAAGGTCAGCGACACTTTTCTAATTTAGGTCGATCTCTATCTTGGGTATTGGAGAGATTGACAAAGGAGGGTAAGCTGAGACCACTGCCACCTAGGCCAGCTATGAATTAGGGACAGCCGGGGCATAGAGATGATCAGTACTGCGCCTACCATCAGCACACTATGCACCTAACAGATTACTGCCGAACTTTGAGGAACAAGGTCCAGGATCTCATTGACTCCAAGGAGATCAGTGACCCTGAGAAGAGAGAGAAGAAGAAGAAGGCAGGTTATAATACAGTCCCTCTACCGGATATATGATCGAGTCCGGTCCACCTGAGCGGCATATTTGGCAAGAGCTACATGGAGATGAATACGTCGCTGTCACTCATTAGGAGAGTGGAGAAGAAGACAATATTATGTTTTTAGATACTTTGTTACTTTTTATTTCAAGAACTCTTTATGACAGTGTTGGTTATTTTAATGTGATGGATAGTTTTTGCTTATTTGTATGATGTTTCTAATGATTTCATTTCTTATGATCACGATGCATCCATTAATTTTGACATTAACCTAATTAATACAACTTCATCTAACCTCTGAACTTTGGGGAATCCAAATAAAATCTTGATAGCATCTGATATAACTCCTGAAGAGAGGAAACTTCTGAGAGATAATGCCAAAAAATAAATAAATAAAAAAAGGAGCCTTTGCCTAGACCTGGGACGATATGCTGAAAATTGACCAAGATATTCTTGAGACCATGCTACTTCGACGTGCCAACATGACGATAAACTGAATTTTGAAAGTCATTCCTTTGCATCCACAACATCTGGGTTGCATATGGTGCTGCCAAATAAAATCAAACTCCGAGAGCTACATCAGAAGTTGGACAAATAAAACTTGGGACCTTCACGAGAAACATATAACTCATTAGAACCAAACCGTATGACCCCTTTCCTCTTAACCATTTGAAATGTGTGCCCCAAAACCAATTAAGATTGACCTTTAACCATCCGGGACCCTTATAGCCAAACTTAGAAGGACAACTCTTTACCTTTTAATGAAAAAACAAATGAAAAAGTGAAAATGCAAAAAAAAAAAAAGAAAAAAAAACCACAATTTTGCCCCAGACCATCTGGACCTAACCTGTCCCTTAATCTCAACCATTGAAAGTATCTTCAGAAATTGAACCACCAAAATGGACAAAAGTAAGGTGTGGGATTTCACATTTAAGCCCCAAATAAGGAACATGTCATCTCAGCTAGTTTGCACAAGGGCCAAAGAAAGGAGTTTGAGACTAAAGAAGGAACACCATCAGAAGAAGCAGCCTCCCCAGCTAATGAAGATGAAAGCAAATCCAATCAACACCGACGGACTAAAGGAGGGTTCATGGTAAAGGCTAAAAAAAATAATAATAAAAAAATAAAAATAATAATTAAAAGGAGAGGAAATATTCAATCATAAAAACCCAAGAGGGCTGATTGATAACAGGAGTTTGATGCTTTCAGGATCTATTCTGAAATTAGATGAGGTCTCGTATTTCTCGAGTTAATGCCAAATAATGATCATGTGTTATGAAATCAAACTGAAATACATGCATTTATGCAATGATATTGATGTGGCAAAGGTAGTTCATTTTGCATACTCAAAGTTGTTTGGTCCCGATGTAAAACCAGCACATTGACCCTCTGCCACTCTCGCCACTCAAGTGCTTCAGTCAACTCATCTTGCTATCCACTGTGAAGCCAATTCTATAGCATGTCCATGATAAGAACCAAGCTCAAGCAGCAATGATCTAGGACGTAAGTACATGCCGATCATACCTGAAAGATCTTTGATGACAGCCCCAGCCTCCTTTAAAAAAAAAAAGAAAAGGCCGTTAGAGATGAAAACCGTAATTGGCGCTCTAAGAAAAAGTCAGGCCAGAGGGCAGGGCGAAAACCTAGCAACAGGCAGTCTGTCCTACAAAAAAATGAAATGAATAAAAGCCGCTGGATTGGGTTAGGTCCATTGCAGGCAAAAAATAAGGCACAGGGTTATGTGAAAATCCGAAAGGACGCATTTCCCGCTAAGAAAAGCTAGTGTGAAAATCCACAAGAGATGCACTACCTTAAAAGAATGACTATAGGTATCAGAGAAGAACCTCGTAATCCCCAAAGGCATGAAATTTAAAAGCACTTCCAGAGGTCACCGATCCTACTGCAAATTGCGACCAAACTGGCTGTTGCCTCCACATCCCCTCAGATGAATTCTTATCCTGCATTCCTGCATGACACATACATTTCACGTGCATGCTCACCAATTTTCCTACAGATTTAGCTTTCCAGTTTTGTAGCAAGAGAGATTCGATGCAAAAATCGACAAAAGGCGAGTGACGACATCAGTCAAAATACCAACACAACAACCAACCAAAGACCTCTCGGGGGGCACCATCACATAAGGGTTAGCATGATGGCGGAACTACCATTCTATGCAAGGTTAGCACGACCACGACACTACCACTACAAAAGGGTTAGCACGATGGCGGTACTACCATTTTACAGAAGGTTAGCACGACCACGGTATTACCACTTCAGAAGGGTTAGCTGTCACACCCCAAAATGGCCCTAGAAGAATTACAGAGTTTTTGGTTCGAAAAAGGTAAATTTTATGTGCGAGAGTTCTGTCGCGAGCGCGACAAGTGTCGCGGGCGCGACAGAGCCCACAGCGATTTTCGAACTTCAGCTGGTTAGAGTGGATGTGAGCGTTCTGTCGCGAGCGCGACAGAACCCCCTCGCGAGATGTGTGCATAAGTGGGTGTTAAGAGACCTTGAGATGTGTATTAGACACATGGCATCGTAGGAGAGTGACACGTGGCGGCGTAGGATCATAACAAGTGGCTACAAGAGAGAGTGACATGTGGCAAGAGTTGGATATTATTACATAAAATAAAAAGAGATTAGAACAAAAAAGATGATATGTATGTAATTAATAGGCTAGGTGGCATTTATTAGTATGGTTAATTGTGGGATTAACTTGGACTATCTGCCTCTCCCTTTTCTTTTCACGTTGATTTTCTTTCTTTGGCCATTATTCTTCTTTTCTTTTCCTTTTTCCTTAAATTTCTACCGTTCCCTTGCTTTGCCCTTTCCTTGTTCTTCTTTCCTGATCTGTTTTGAGTGATTCATTTGGATTGGTTTGAAGAGTTGGGTAAAGAAATAGATTGGTCTCCTAAGAAGGTAAGTGACTCCATTTATTAGTATTGGTCTTCTGTTTTGTTATTCCTGTTTTTGATTTAAAGTAAAAGGAATAGTAACCTAAGTGTTTGCATGGTTTTGATTCAAGTGGGGAACAAGAAAGTGGACAAAGGCAAGGAGAAGGTCGGTATAGAGTAGAGGGCAGAGTTAAAGTTTCCTAGAGGTAGGGATCGCGTGCGATCTTGATTTGTTCATTTGGATTGCTTACAGTGTTTTATTGGTGTATGTATATGGATATGTTGTGATTATATGTGTGTTAAATGGTCTACATACAACTTTCATGTGTAAAGTGTGTTTGTGGGTAAATTCTGTTCAGAATGTTATCAGACCTCTGTGTATTGTATTTGACATAAGTAGAGTTCAAAGACTTCACTTGAGTTGATTCAAATTGCATCTGAAACATAAGATCCGTAGCTAAAAATGTCTAAGAGGGTGCTTGAGCTAATTCTGACTCTACGTATCCCAAAAAGTAGTTAAAACGTAGGTGACCCTGTTCTGGCGGGTTCACTAGAACAGTAGAGGTTATTTAGGTCATATATTAAGTTTTAGATGTCTAAATTACATGAAAATTGTCCCATTTGAAAGCTAACATCCTAGTGAACAATTCTTATGAAGACAACTTTTCCTAAAAAGGTGATCTAGATGGTGGGTTTTGCGATCCAAGTTTAGGGTAAAAAGTGGTGCTGTGAGGCACCAAAGGCGAGTCTTCTGTCGCGAGCGCGACACATGTCGCGACCTCGCGACAGAACAACTCATTTTAAGCTTTTTCTCCTTCATTTTGAGCCCCTAGTTGGCATGGGTCAACCCCTCGCCTTTCCCCTCAACTAAATTGTATATTTTCTTGATGTTTTACTCCCCGGAATGAACCCGTATTATCCCGGAATGTTTCCGTGATTTATACCCTACATGTTTAGGGTTATCAAATGATTATAGGATTAGTTATCTATGTAACCAATGCTACGGCATAAGAGTTAGCATTGACCATGTTATGCCATGTGATATGAATTGTTACATAATGCATTTGGTATAGAGTATAGAACCCTTATGCAATCTGTCTTATGTCGCGAGCGCGACCTCTTATCGCGATCGCGACAAAGAATCCCTTCTCGTCTTGTTCTACTTGCTTTGAAGAGTGTTTCCTTTTGTCTTGCTTTGCATGAGGTATATGTAATGAAATTTGAATGTTACATGCTTTTAATTGTTAAATATGATTAATAAAGACTGTATATGAATTAAATGCCTCTCAAGTTGATGAGTGCACTTGAGTTATAATCTATGCTTTGGCATTAGAGTAGCGTATAATTGAGTTGTTATTGAGCCTGATTACCGTTATAGTGGATAGATAAGCATGCTTATAAAGGGATTAGAGAGTGCAGCTGCCAACGTTCCGCCCCGTTTGGGTGAAGCGGGTCGACCTCCGAGAATGGTCCTTAATAGAGATAGATGAAAATGTTTTGTGACTTCGGTCTATCGAAAATGTTTTTATATAGAGCATCCCGTATCCACCATGAAAGGAATTCAGGCTTGTTTTGTTAAATGTTGTGCAGTGAACTTGAGATGATTATAGTGTTGCTTCGAATGAAGCCATAGTACATGAGAGGAATGTTTAATTACATGACAGCTTGGTATACAAGTGTATAATTACATGAGCGTGTTTACATGTATATGGACACATGATAGCGTACATTTGAATTAAATGATATGTACCAGTTGTAATGTATATGGACAAGTAAAAGAGTACATGTTATATGCACGTGAGTTCATGGTACTTGATAATTGAGCATGCTACCTGTACATATATAAGAGTTATATGCATGAGATATATGATTGTGTGATTTATCTGTGACTTCGTAAAGAAGTCCTTTGTAGTATTTTCATCCCCACTAAGCGTTATCGCTTAGCACGGATGTTTATTTCCGTGTAGGTTTACAGGTTCGAAGCAACGAGCGGACATCTACAGGTCAAGGCCACTAGGAGTTTTGTCATATCTTTTTACCAGTTAGAAATAAAGTTTTACATTTTGAGTAACATCATTATGTAATATAAGTAGAAAAACCACAAGTAAGGGTACATGCAAATGCATATGTAAAGTGAAATGAAAACAATTGTAATATGAACATGTAATAAAGAGTATAGTTGTCCTATGTAATTGTTAAAAGTATATGTATATGAATCGAGAAATAAACATGTATAATAAAAGTAATTTTGTCTGGGCCCAACTTATTTCTAATTGTTTATTATTTATTGTTACCGCTTCCGCTAGCGTATGTATATGTATGTGTATACGTATGTGTCCGCGTGGCGCCCCGATATTCCTTACCGGGGGTATGGGGGTGTTACATTAGCACAATGATGGCACTACCACTTTGAAACTCAGAAGGGTAAGCACGATGGCGGTACTACCATTTTACGGAAGGTTAGCACAACCACGGCATTACCACTTCAGAAGGGTTAGCACGATGACGGCACTACCATTCTACGAAAGGTTGGTACGATCACGGCACTACCACTTCGAAACTCAGAAGGGTTAGCACAATGGCGGCACTACCATTTTACGGAAGGTTAGCACGACCATGGCATTACCACTTCAGAAGAGTTAGCACGATGACAGCACTACTATTCTACAAAAGGTCAGCACAATCACAGCACTACCACTTCGAAACTCAGCAGGGTTAGCACGATGGCAGCACTACCATTCTATGGAAGGTTAGCACGACCACGGCACTACCACTTCAAGAGGGTTAGCACGATGGCGGCAATACCATTCTACGGAGGGGTTAGCATGATAGCGGTAATACCATTCTATGGAGGGGTTAGCACGACCAAGTCACTACCGCTTCAGGACAGTTAGAACGATGACAGCACTACCACTCCACAGAGGGTTAGCACGATCACAGCACACCGCTTCAACAAAAGACAATACGCCGACAACTTGGCGACAACCACTCCAACAATACCATCCAGTCTGGGAAAGCGGCCGCCTCAGGTACTCATCTCTTCCCTTCTTTTCTGAATTTTGGCTCATCCAGACACCTAAGTCCTAGGTTCCCCAAAATTGGGGGCAACTGTAGACACCAGGTCCCGAGGCGGTCCAAGATCAGGATTACCCGATGATGAAAATGATACCGGTTCGCAGGCAAAGATGTCAAAAATGATGTTTTCCTTGTTGAGACCCTCATTATTTTTAAATAAAAATAGCCAGATAAATATATATATAAAAATTAAATTAAATTAAAAAATTAGGAAGTATTTTTTTTATGTATCAAAATTTTTGATATATATATATATATATATATATATATTAAAAAGGGGATTAAATTAACTAATTAAAAAATAATAAAAAAGGAGGTTTAATAAAAATAAAAAGGAAGAAGAAGATTTAGAAAAGAACAAAAACGTGATTTAGCATTTGGTGGCCATTCATGGCCGCATGTGGGAAATCCACATGCGGCCACCGTGCCACACCTTCCCAGCCACGTGTTTTTCCCGTGTGCGGTCGTTTTCACCTGAAAAAAATTAATTTTGGGACTGTAAAAAAATTGGTTTTTTTTTCATATTTTGGGTTTTGAAAAAACAAAATTAGAAAAGTCAATTAGGTTTTTTCCATTTTGGAAATACACTGAAATTAAATGGGAATTGGCATTCATTTGAGAGGGAGGGGAGCTGCATATTTTTTTGCAAGAAAAAAGAGAGAATGTTTTCTCTCAAGAACAAGAGCAGCCGTGGGGTTTTAAGCAAAATTTTTAGGAATTTCAAAGCTTGATTTTTCTTCATTTTTCTTCAAGAACATTTTAGTTCTCGGATGGTTTGAGTCTGGAAAATCAATTTTCTTTGCTCAATTATCCACTAAAAATATTTTCACCAAAAATATTTTCTTGAGTTAACTTATTTAAAAACACAGATTTTTATATTTTCTTCGAGTATTTATCACCACAAATTTCGACAAGGAAGATGGATCTAAACACCTCTTTTCTCCAATCTATAAAATTCTGAGGTAAATATTTTTGGACCCGTCCTCATTTATTTTTGTATATCATTTATTTGTTGTCAATATTATTATTTTTATGTTATTATCATTTATAATTTATTTCTAGCATTTTTATGTGATTACTATTGTTGACGTGTTATGTGGTTTTCAACTTCTCCTTTTTTGTTGTTTTAATTTTGTCACTGTTGTCGTCAACTTTCTTCTTCTTTTTCTTCTTATTATTATTAATATTATTATTTCATGGTGTTGATATTATTAGTATTATTATTTTATATATATTTTATATTATCATTATTTGTCATTATGGTTTTGTTTGTGTTATTATTATTATTATTATTATTAGCATGGTTACTTTATTATCATTATTATTACTATTATTATTATTATTATTATTATTATTATTATTATTATTATTATTATTATTATTTCATGGTGCCATTGTTAGTATCATTATTTCATATTTATTTTGTACTATCATCATTTATTATTATAGTTTTTGCTATTGTGATTTCTATTATTATTATTATTTGATCATTGCTATTATGCCCCTGGTTATTTATTATTATTGTCACTATAATTTTATTGTTGTCATTATCTCGTCTTTATTTGATTATTTTTTTAGAATTATTACTAATATTTTGATATTATTTTCTGTCTCAGATTTAATTTGAATCGCATTGTGTGAGCATTCCTGTGGCCTCCCAGATAGGTCACCACGCGTAGGGGAGCGCGTCGTTTAGTGAGATTTTTCCTATTCCTATTTTTTATTTGTTGTATTTATTTGTGAATAAATATTTTTTATGCACGCATGAGATAAAAAAATCACAAAAATACTTTTATAATTAAATTGAAATTTTTACTAATAAAATTGGGACCAATGTCCCTCATTTTAGCCAAGCTATGTAAAATATCACTATTAAAACGAAGAGTTAAATTTTCTCCAAAATGGGAACACTCATCCTGTTTTTTTCAAACTAATGATCAAAGCAACTCTTCGATCCCTTTTCAAATAGGAGCGAAGGAACCAATGTTCCTAAACCAAACGAATGCCCCGATTTATGTATGTTTTTCTTATGTTTGATTTTATTTTTTATTTAAATTTATGTTCATACATTTTGGGCCCTTGTAATTAATTTTGGGGTAATATCATTTAGTTCTCTTTTTGGGATTGTATTCCGTCCCAATTTACATTTTTAATCTCCTTTCATTTGGGGTTGTATTCCGCCCTAATTCCTATTGTAATTGTGTGCTTGGCGTGTTTATTGCTTCCTTTTATTGCTTTATCTATCGCTTTCCTTTATCGCTTTATTTTATTATTTTCTTTACAGTCTTTTATTTATCGCTTTCTTGATGCTTGCAATGCCCATCAATTTAAGTGCATTAATCGTGTGAGAGGAGAGATAGAATTTTAGGAAGTTAAAAACTCATTTATAATTAACCAAAGCATAAATAAAAGTGAAGTTTTGAACACCAATCTCTGGTCTTGACCAATAAGAGGTTAGAGACCTTTCCCAATTTCTTCTAAATTGGGTGGCGACTCCAAAATACCTCAAAGGTGCCTAAAGGCATCTCGAGGCTTGGTGATCCTTCCCAATGTTCTATTGGGAAAGAGGCATCCAAGATGTCTCATGGCACCCAAAATCAAAAAGAAGCGAACCAATCCCTCGAATCCTAAAAGCGGTTTCAGCGAGGGCCTTTGCTAGGTTCGGCGCGTGTCACAAATGGCTTTTGAAATTTTATTCATCGTCATATTAGCATGATGGAGCGGCGCTCCCCACAGTGTCCTCGTCAAATTTTAGCATGCTTTTCCAGCTCCAGGCAAAGGCTCTTTTTTTTTTACATTATCTCTCAGAATTTTCCTCTCTTCAGGAGTTATATCAGATGCTATCAAGATTTTGTTTGGATTTCCCAAAGTTCCAAGATTAAATGCAGTCGTATTAATTGGGTTAATGCCAAAAATTGGATACATCCTGATCATAAGAAATGAAATCATTAGAAATACCATACAAATAAGCAAAATTGTTCATCATATTAAAATTGCAAACATTATCATTGGGATTAGGGATCCTTGCCCTTCTTGGCTCAACAAGCACTGTAGCTTTATGATCATCGATAGGTTGGTGAGCGAAATTAGCCATAATTGGGACCCCTTCACCAGCAGGCAGTTCAACTTGCCCCCTAGGAGGGACTGGTTGTGCAGTGGAAGGAGGGATAATCCTTTCGGCCATGGCGCCCATCATCTCTAGCACCCTCTGCTCAAAATCCTCTAGTCTCCTAGCAAGGTCTTGAGTGGTCAGAGCTTCGGTCTCTTTTGCCATTGAGGATGATTCACTGGTCGTTGAGAGTGACTTACAATCCCAAACAGGCACTAATTTTGACAATCCAAGAGCAGGTTTGTCCTCACTAGCCGACCGTCAAAACCTCTAGTCCACTTAGATGAATCTATGATGGCTGAAAGACTCAGATTGTTAGAATGATGCATGATTGATGTGTGCGATACATGATCGTGAGTCGTGCAGCATTCGCAATCACATACGAGCAAGCAGATTCTCCCAACCTTTTAACTCCCGCACACGAGGTCAATTAGTCTCTTCCCTAGGTGGGCTTAATTCATGGTTCAACAGGGGACCCCGATGAATTTGCATAGTGCATGGCAACAATCCGGAAGCATAAGGCCTCTCAAAATGCGCATACATATGAGTTTCGGCCATTACATATTTGGACATTTCAATCAAATTAAGGTGGGCTTACCGGGGCATGAAAGCCTTTGATAAAGGACCACTTAATTTGCTTGATTTTGTTTAATACATGACGGCCCACATCACAAGTATTGTATTACGGTTCATGTCACCTAATTGAAGTTTTTATTTGCCATCACATGAGCTTTGGTCAAGGTGGTGATACTTTAGGGCTACCCAAGCACGGTCCCTGCCAATGGGTCCAGCTCATCACGAGCATGATGACCGATCGGGTCTCCATTTGATATACCAAAAGGTACTAGGCTTGGGCTAGTGATTATCCTTAACACTTCCCTACAATGAGTGAAAGTAGGGTCGTGTTTTGGGAATGCATCGGGGTAGAATAAAGGGACCAAACTAGCATAATTCTAAGACTCTAAAATGATGCAATGTAATTTTTGAAAATGGATAGAATTTTAAGTTTTAAAAAATCAATTATACATTTTAACCAAGACACTTTCAAAGCAAAGTCACGAAGTCCCCAGAGAAGTCGCCACTGTGACGCACCCCGAACCTAGCAAAGGCCCTCGTAGGTGAGACCCGCTTTTAAGGCTCGAGGGATTGGTTCGCGTATTTTTGATCTTGGGTGCCATGAGAATCCCTACCCAATAGAACATTGGGGAGTTCATCTAGTCTCATGGTACCTTTAGGCACCTTTGAGGTATTTTGGAGTCGCCACCCAATTTACGAGAAATTGGGAAAGGTCATCTAACTTCCATGGTCTAAATTAGAGATGGTGTTCGGAACTTCACTCTTATTTATGTCTTGGTTAATTATAAATGAGTTCTTAGATTCATAAAATTCTATCTCTCATCTCACACGATTAATGCATTTAATTAAAAAGCGCATTGCAAGCATTTGAAAAAATTAAATAAAAGCTATAAAGAAAGCAGTAAAGTAATGCGGTAAAGAAAGCGGTAAATACATCAAGCACCCAATTACAAAGGAGAAATTGGGATAGAATGCAATCTCAAATGAAAGAAAGCCAAATAGAATTAAAGTGGAAATTAGGACAGAATACAATCCCAAATGAAAGCTAAATAATATTACCCCAAAAATAATTAATTACAAGGGCCCACAAATATATGAACAAAAATTTAAAAGAAACAAACAAAGTCAAGCATAAAAAATGCCATACATAAATCGGGATATTTGTTTGGTTTAGGAACAATGGTTCATTCATGCTCTCTTAAAGAGGGATCGAACAGTTATTCGATTGTTGTATTGAAAATCGGGATGAGTGATCCCATTTTTGAAAAACTTAACTCTTCGTTTTATTCGTGACATTTTTCATTCCTTGGCTAAAATGAGGGACATTTGTCCCAATTTTATTAATAAAATCCCAATTTTGTTAGAAAATATTTTTGTGATTTTTTATCTGACATGTGCATAAATAAAACTATTTTATTTACAAGCAAACACAAACACGGATAGGAGATAGGAAAGGTCTCACCCAAATGATGTGGTCTCCTACGCGTTGTGACCCCTCCGTGTGGTCACGGTGATGCTCGACCGAACGACATCACATTTTACCCAAACACGAGAAACACAAAAGTAAAAACATTAGTGATAAATCTAACATTAAACACATACATGTAAAGACAAGATTAAACACATACATGTAAAGACAAGAGAAAATTAAAGAAAAATTAATCATGCACGAACATAATAATAATAACCATAACAATGATAAAAAAAATAATAACAACAATGATAATAATAAAATAATAACAAAAATGGTAATAACAACATAAAAAATAGTAATAATAATAATAATAATTATTATTATTATTATTATTATTATTATTATTATTATTATTATTATTATTATTATTACAATAATAATAATAATAATAATAAAACAGATAAAGATGATGATGATAATTATAATGATAGAATAATATTAAAATGCAAATGTAATAGTAGTTATAATAATAAAACATCTAATAACATTAATAACAAAAACAGTATAAAATAAGAATAGTGATAAGGATACAAAGAATAATAAAAATAATAATAACAATAACAATGATATTAATAGTGACAATAACAATTGTAACAACCCTTAACTCTCACACATAGCATATCGAAGGACAGAGAGTTACGGTGAGCGGAGGGTGCTACAAGACAAACACTTACTTAGCAAAACAGAAAACAAAATAATAAAATTTCTAACATCTAAAACCTCAACCACATACACATCCTAAATTTAACTCACACACACCATTATTCGCACTAAAGATTATTACAACTCATTACAAATGTTAACAATAAAATTTTATTACAAGCTGACAATTAATAAAAACTTTTTATAGACTTCTACCGACTCGTTGGCCAAAGTCACGGCAGACCGCACAAACTAAACTTCAATCTCAAGGCCTGCACAGAAAAACACTCGTGCTAAACGATAATGCTTAGTAGGGATCCACAAAATAATAATAACCACTCATAGTGATTGGTGAAACGAGCACATGCATAGACACATATACATAAGCATAAAGTACACCGGTTCAAGCTATCATAAATTCATATTCTTATACTCATACAAAAACCTAAACAATTCCGTATACACACTCGATTATATACCATAACCAGAAATAACTTTATTACCTTTTTAAATCACCATGACATTATACTTACTCATTGTTTACCTAATTCGTTTAATTAACCATATTAATAATTATACCTCATAGGTTACCAAAAATACATTTTGGTAGTCAGAAAATATTAAGCCTTAATAATTCCCATACTTACTATTAGTTCCAAAATCATGCAAATTATAGTATTATTACTAAAGTCAAAACATTTCATTTGTTCAAACTATTATGTATTCAAAACTAAACAAAATATTTCGATTCTTAGATTTGGTTCAGGCTCGAAATAATTATCCCAAGCTTCCTACGTATCCCTATTGTGGGGAATCAGAACCACGTAGTTCTATAGAAATTCTTATACACACGTGATTCAGAATTAATCTTAACTTATTTCGTAAATCTAGTTGTCTATATCATGCTTACTACATTATTTCCCTTTAACTAATGTGCATATCAATCCGTACTCATAGAAACAACAAATCATGCACATATATTTCTTACCAATGTACTTACAGTTGTTATCCAAGCTACAATCCAGTAGGCAATAATATAACATACCTGTATTCTCATTTAGAACATATAAACGAATATATAGATATAAAGTACCTTTACTGAGTACTCAACTATAACAAACATGCATATCAAATATTTCAATAATTCTTTACAAAAACTTCATATAGGCAATCATACTCATAACTTTTGAACAAATTAATAACATGCATTATTCACATACAAACTCTTATGCAATCAGGATTTATGCATGCATGCCTATTAGAACAAACATTACTTGTTATATCTCTTTTCATCTAACAGACATTGCCTTATTATACAAAACACATCGGTACCTGAAGATATTACACATTTTTGCATAGGTGTCCATAAAGGATCCAGAACAATTAAGTGCGTAGAGCACAAGCTCAACATCTTAACAAACACTTTCAAATGCTTATTCGCATAACTTTCTGCACATCAACACAGAACTTATCAATTTATTCTCATTCTTTTATTCTTTTAATTACCTGCTAAGTTAAGGGGGTGGATAAGCGAGTAAATAGAACACATTGGGAGTACCCGAGGGTACAATCGAAAAGCAACATCTTTATTTTCTCATCAAAAATGTTTTCACATTTTAGGATCTTAAACAAGATCCGAACAAAACACATTGAGGATCGTGAGGACCCAAACGGGGACCTGATCAGGGTCCAAAACAGAACAAAGGGGCTGCAGCATCAGAACTCTATAGGCATGCCTATCTATCCATGACCAACTACGCAGGCTAAATTCACATGTGTTTCCATTACATACTTGCAACATTCTTTTATTTTCACACAAACACATGCATTCGTATACTTACATACCGTTGGCACTAATCATACTTATCATATTCAAAACTAGTCACATATTCTTTCATGGTTGTAAATTCATATGAACATAATAAACATATGCATGTTATCAGGCATCATGCACTCATTTAGACTTAATGAATACATTTACATTTCTTTACACATATACATTCGTTATTACCAAACTTCACGTATTTCAATTATTACCATACATAGGAGCATGTATAAAAACATTAGAACAATTCATATATTTTAAGTCACATAGATACACAACACAAGTGAGAAACCATGCAAAGGAAAAATTTTACAAAAACATTTGAGAAAGATGGGGAAACTGTCGCAATCACGACAGGGAGTTGCGCTTATGACAGTAGCTAAACTCGCCCTATAGGGAAAGGAGGTTGTCATCAGTCGTGCTCAATTTCATGACTCGTGATAGTCACCTACTATCATGACTCGTGACAAAGCCCTCAGTATGCCGAGTCGTGCACACCCTACCGAGTCGTGCACACCCTGCTGAGTCGTGCACACTTTGACTAGTCGTGCACACCCTATCGAGCTATGCACACCCTATCGAGCTATGCACACCCTACCGAGTCATGCACACCCTGCCTAGTCATGCACACCCTGCCGAGCTATGCACACCCTATCGAGCCGTGCCGATAGTCACGACTCGTGCAGTCCTCCTCTGAGAGCTCAGCTACCCGCGAGATGTTGGAATTACCTAGCTCTGTCGTGCTCATGACAGAGTCGCATGTTCCAGATCTCCAGCGGAACTGCAGAAACTCAACTCTTCCAATAATTTACCCAAACCATAATTTTATAGCAAAAACTCATTCAATCTCTTACCTTGGCTCAAAACTCACGATCAAGACATTTCAACTCAATTTAATTACAGCTCATTACATTCAAACATACCCAAAAAACTTTAATCCCATAAATTTCCAGAAAATCAAACCAAAATCAACACAATCAAATAATATACCAAAAACCTAAATTCCCATACCTCAACTCCTTTGCTCCTAATCTGATCTTTCTTGCTCCCAAACTCATCCAAAAACCTCATCAATCACACAAGCACATACACAAAATATAAATCTAGGGTTTAAGCTAATCAAAAAAACAAGAGAAATCAAAATTTAAACTTACCTATTCTTAACAGATTCTTCACTTAAATCACTTGAACTAACAAACTTCATCATCTAAATCTTGGGCTTAATCTTAGAGAGTGAAAAATGGCATTGAAATAAGAAGGAAAAGAAGAAGAAGAGGAAGAGGGCAAGAACGGGGAGAACGAGAGAGAGGAGAGCAAATTTTTCTGCCCTCTCTCTCCTTCTCTTTCTTCTTTTATACCTCCTCTAATCTCCTTGCCACATGTCACCTTGCCATTGGTATAACTTAGATATTTATGCCAAATTTCCCTTTCCAATCCCTCAACTCTTATATCCTCATGCATTGACACTTATAACTTACTAACCCTTCACATTGGCCCACTAAATTAATCTCTATTCTTACAAACAAATCCGAATTCCACATTTCACAATTTACTATTGGCCGCACTTGCCGAAACTTTGACATTAGTTCTTAAATTGTCCATTTAGCATACCTAACACTTCAACTTGCACAACTCTGGTCGCCACTTATTCTCCATATGCCCGAATTCTTCTAGGGTACATTTCGGGTTGTTACAATAATAATAATAATAATAATAATAATAATAATAATAATAATCACAACAGAATAACAATACTTTAATAAATATGACATTAACAATAATAATAATAATAATAATAATAATAATAATAATAATAATAATAATAGTAATAGTAACATAATAATAATAATAATAATAATAATAATAATAATAATAACAATAAAGGTAGTCATGACAATGCAATGACAAAATAAATAATGATAGCAATAACAAAATAAATAATAATGATGTAAATAATAACAAAATAATAGTGATAACAGTAGTAATAGTAGTAGTAGTAATAATAATAATAATAATAATAATAATAACAACGACAACAATAATAAAGGTAGTCATGACAATGCAATGACAAAATAAATAATGATAGCAATAACAAAATAAATAATAATGATGTAAATAATAACAAAATAATAGTGATAACAGTAATAATAATAATAATAATAATAATAATAATAGTAGTAGTAGTAGTAGTAGTAGTAGTAGTAGTAGTAGTAGTAGTAGTAGTAATAGTCACAAGGTCACATTAACAGTATCAACAATAATGTGACATTAACAGTATCAACAATATTAACAATGATGATAAACAAAATGAAATAAAAGGGGTCCAAAACTGTTTACCCTCAGAGTTTATAGAGCGAAGCTAGAATGTCTTAATCCGTCTTCCTTGTCGAATTTACGGTGGCAAAATGCCAAAATATTTAAGAACATCTAAATTTTTAATTAAAAAAACTCAAAAAAGTAATCAAGCCAAGGAAATTAATTTTCCTTTCTCAAACCAAACCAAGAATAAAATCTTTTTAGAAGGAAGAAAAATTAAATTCCTAAGAATTTTTGAAAATATTTTTGCTCTCCCTGTCTGCCTCCCTCTTATCTGCAGGAAGAAAAGTTTTTGTTCTAAGGAAGCAGTCCTATAGAAGATAGCTCTATAGACGCCATGATGGCTCAGGAGGACGAGTTCGAAGTGGAGCTTGCAGCCTATTACCTTAGTAAGAACTTCCTTTCCTATGAGGTCAAGTATGCAAAAGTAGAAAAGATTTGCCTCGCGGTAATCTGGGCATCCAAGAAGTTGAGACACTATTTGCACTCTTACAAGGTACAAGCAGTAGCAAAACAAAACCCTCTTAGATACCTACAGGAGGCTCCATCTTTGTTAGGGAAAATGGGGAGATGGTTGTTGTTATTACAAGAATTTGATGTTGAATACATCACCCGGAAGACCATTAAGGGGCGCGCAGTAGCTGAGTTTCTAGCTAAGCACCCTATTCAAGGAGAGTCGTATGAGTTCAATTTCTCAGACGAAGATGTGGCAGCTATCACAATACAAGGTTGGCAATTACACTTTGATGGGGTTGTAAATAGCAAGGGGGCAGGAGTAGGAATCATTCTAACAACCCTGGATAATGAAAAGCTCCCGCTAGATAAGAAATTGAGATATAAGGCAACCAACAATGAAGCCGAATAGGAAGCTTGCACTTTCGGATTAGAAGCCTTAATAGCCTTGGGGACAAAGAGCGTAGAGGTATTTGGAGATTCATCGCTAGTAATCAATCATATTCGAGGCAAGTGGGCTATTAAGGAAGAACGACTGATGCCATATGTCAAGCAGTTAAGGGATTTGAACAATCAGTTTGAAGTATGCACCTTCCACTTTGTTCCAAGAGACAAAAATCAATTGGCTGATGCGCTTGCAACTTTAGTATCGATGTGGGATAACCCGGAGGGGATAGTTATGAAGCTGGTGTTGATTTCTAGCGCTAAAAGGCCTAGTTTTGAGTCAATCCTGTCATGAAAATGGAAGTTATGGACGAAAAGCCATGGTATCACGATATCAAGAATTACTTAGAGAACACAACGTTCCCAGAAGAGGCTACAGAAAAAGACAAGAGGTTAATCCGCTAGTTATCTACTTAGTTCATCTGCATAGATGGGGTGTTGTATAAACGATAGGTCAACGGTGTTCAATTAAGGTATATGGATGAGAAAGAGGCTGAAAGAGTAATAGAGGAAACTCATGCTGGAGTTTGTAGGGCCCACATGAATGGTTTAATGCTGGCAAAGAAAATCATGAGACACGGGTTCTACTGGCTTCCCATGGATACAGATTATTCAAAGTATGTGAAACAATGTCAGTTGTGTCAACAGTATGCAGATTTAAGACACTTGCCGATTTCAAAGTTACATAGTCCAATGTCGCCTTGGCCGTTTGCACCTTGGGGGATAGATATAATCGGAGAGATATGCCCTAAGGCCTCTAGTGGCCATAGATTCATTTATTTTCCAATCTGGACAGATGATCTGCCACAAAATTCTCAGCGCCCTTCTTATCCTTAATTTGCAAATCGAATTCCTGCAATAAAAGCACCCATCGAATCAGCCTCGGTTTTGATTCCTTCTTTGCGAATAAATGCCTCAAGGCTACATGATCTAACCACACCACCACTTTTGCACCCAGCAAATACGGCCTGAACTTTTCAAACGCATACACTCTCGCCAGAAGTTCTTTCTCTGTGGTAGTGTAATTTACCTGTGCTCCTGTCAAAGTGTGACTAGCATAATATATGGCATAAAAAATCTTATCTCTTCGTTGTCCAAGCACTGCCCCTATTGCAAAGTCACTAGCATCACACATTAGTTCGAACGGCAAATTCCAATCCGGAGATATAATCACCGGAGCTGAAATAAGTCGTTTCTTTAAAGTTTCAAAGGCTAACATACATGCACTGTCAAAAACAAAAGGAGCATCTTTCATAAGTAAATTAGACAAGGGTTTTGCAATTTTTGAAAAATCTTTAATAAAACGCTTGTAAAACCCTACATGTCCTAAAAAACTTCTTATGCCCTTAACATTTGTCGGAGGTGGTAATTTTTCAATTACTTCAACTTTGGCCTTATCTACCTCTATCCCATTCTCTGAAATTTTATGTCCTAGCACTATGCCCTCTCTCACCATAAAATGGCATTTTTCCCAATTCAATACCAGGTTAGTCTTTTCACACCTCCCTAGTACTAGATCAAGATGCTGTAAACAGCTCTCAAAATCAACCCCATATATGGTGAAATCATCCATGAATACTTCCATAAATTTTTCTATAAAATCATGGAAAATGGCCATCATACACCGCTGAAACGTAGCCGGTGCATTACATAACCCAAAAGGCATTCTCCGATATGCAAATGTGCCATATGGGCAGGTAAAGGTTGTTTTCTCCTGATCCTCAGGGTCTATTGGAATCTGCATATATCCCGAATACCCATCTAAAAAACAGTAAAACCTATTACCCGCTAACCTCTCTAACATTTGGTCAATAAAAGGCAAAGGGAAATGGTCCTTCCTAGTGGCATTATTTAACCGTCTGAAATCAATGCAGACTCTCCAACCCGTAACTGTACGAGTTGGAATTAACTCATCTATTTCATTCTTTACCACTGTCATTCCCCCCTTTTTAGGTACACATTGCACAGGACTTACCCACTTACTGTCAGAGATAGGGTAGATAATACCTGAGTCTAGGAGTTTAAGTACCTCCTTCTTTACTACCTCTTGCATGACTGGATTGAGTCGCCGTTGAGGCTGAGCTACCGGCTTGCACTCCTCCTCCATTGGGATCCTATGTATACAGTAGCTTGGGTCAATTCCCTTCAAATCTGAGGTCTTCTAGCCAATGGCTCCCTTGTGCTTTTTCAGCACCTCTAGCAGCATCGTCTCTTCTGCACCTGACAACAAAGAAGAAATGATTACTGGTTTACTCTCATTTTCTAAAAACACATACTTCAAGTGAGAGAGAAGAGGTTTAAGTTCAGAATTTGAATCCCCCTCTTTAGGATCAATTTTCTCCTTGTTGTCTTCTATCTCCACACTTGCTATCTCTTGTCCCCTCATCTCTTCTTCACATTCTTCTCCCTCCACTGAATGTAATAGACACTTATTTTCTGAATCAGCTCCCAATTCTTTTTCTTGCACTTCCTCCACACAATCATCTATTACATCCATAAAATATATAGACTCTTTCACATCTCCAGATGGGTATTTTTGAGCCTTGTTCATATCTACCACCAACTCCTCACCATTAAACCTTAGGGTAACCGTTTGACCATTAACATCTATCAACGCCTTGGCGGTATTTAAAAATGGCCTCCCCACAATCAATGGCACCTTGTGGTCTTCTTCCATCTCCATTACCACAAAGTCCACTGGAAAAATAAATTTCCCCACCTTCACTAGCAGATCCTCAATCACTCCCTTTGGTCTCCTCACGGACCTGTCTGCTAGTTGGAGTCGCATTCCTGTCTCCCTAAGCTCTCCAAGATTCAGCTTCCTGCATATAGAATAAGGCATTAAGTTTATGCTTGCACCTAGATCACATAAAGCATTACCGTAAAAATCTTCACCAATAACACAAGGAAGAGTAAAGCTACCTGGATCTTCCAGTTTCTCAGGAATCTTGTTCATAATAATAGCACTGCAATTTTCTGTTAGTTGTACAGTCTCATGCCCTTCTAATTTCTTTTTATTAGAACAGAGTTCTTTCATGAATTTAGCATAGTTAGGCATATGAGCTAATGCTTCAGCAAATGGTAAATTTATGTGCAGTTTCTTAAACATCTCTAGAAACCTAGCTTTTTGCTCATTTTTCTTTTCCTGTCTAGCAATAGCAGGAAATGGCAGTTTATTAATATCAAGATCCTCTATCTTAGGATTCACTATACTCTTTCCCTTGTCACTTTTAGGAGCATTTTCTTTAACTTCTAACTTAGAGTTAGAGTTACTTACCGTCCGTGTCGGCTCCTCCTTTTCTGATAAAAGATTTTTACCTTGATCCTCTTTCGGTTCCACTTCCTTACCACTCCTCAGTGTAATTGCCTTAGCCTCCTCTTTTGGATTTCGGTCTACATTTGAAGGAAATGTTCCTGGTTGCCTATGGGACATAGAATTTGCAAGCTGTCCCACTTGAGTCTCCAAATTTCTTATGGAGGCATCCTGGTTCCGGTTCCACTGCTCTTGAGACTTCCATCTAGACTCTTGATTTACCATGAATTGCTGTTGGTTATTTATAAACTGCTGTTGACCGTTAATGAATGTAGCCAACATGTCTTCCAGATTTGGCTTTCTCTCTTGAACGGGTGGCCTGGGTTGATAACCCGGTGGGTGATACTGCTGCCCTTGGTTCTGAGGAGGTGGATATGGTGGTTGATATGGTTGCCCGTGGTTTTGATGGATGTTTTGGTTGAAGGGAGCTCTTACTTGCGGATTAGAGGATGAAGCATTTGGATTTCCATCTTTCCAGGAGAAATTTGGATGATTTCTCCATCCCGGGTTATACGTGTTACTGTAAGGGTCATTCCTTCTGAAATCTCCCACAGCATTGACATCACCCATTGCTCCTCCACTTTCTTGCCCACTTTGCTCCTGTTCATACCATCCACTCTCTTGGCCCACAGCAGCTACATTCTGCACTTTCAAACTACTCATCTCCTTCCTCATAGACTCCATCTGTGCCTTCAGCATCGATACCTCATCCACAGCATGTATCCCCTGTCTTCTCGGTACTGTCCTAGGATTAGACAACTGAGCATCATTAGCTGCCATTTCATCCAGTAATTGAAAAGCTTCCTCTGGTAGCCTATTCATAAATGACCCTCCTGATGAAGCATCTAATAAGGATCTTGTCTGTGGTGTAACCCCAGAATAAAAGGTGGTCATCAAATGGTAAATTGCTATCTCATGGTGTGGACAGCTTCTCAACAATCTTCTAAACCTTTCCCATGCTTCATGAAAGGGCTCCTCACTCATCTGACTAAAGCTTAATATACTATTTCTGATGTTCGCAGTCTTTATGGGAGGGAAGAATCTCATCAAAAAATTTTCTTGCAACTGATCCCATGATCTAATTGACTGTCTAGGTAGCATTTGCAGCCATTCACGAGCTTTTCCAATCAATGTAAAAGGGAACAGCTTTAATCTTACTGCGTCAGATGACACTCCAGGAATTTGAACCGTATCACTGATCTCTAAGAAAATGTCTAAATGTTGTGCAGGATCTTCGACATCTGAACCTGAAAACTGATTTCGCTGTACCATACCGATGGTGGCTGGTTTAAGTTCAAATTGCACTCCCCTTGGCAGCACAATTGTCCTATTATCTTCATTCCATCTTGGTACTGCATAGTCCCTAATTGTCTTCTGTCTCGGGACCTCTTCTCTATAATTTCCCAGATTTTCATTTTGTGCCCTCGGCACTTGTGCGTTCTCGGGAGGAACTTCACCAATAGGAAGAGGATTTTCTTCCATATTATTATTTCTGTTGGCTCTTATTCGTTGGTGTAAAGTCCTCTCGATTTCAGGGTCGTAGGGTGCGATTTGTTCCTGTCTCTGCTCATGCACCTTCAACAACCACCTGAAAAGAATAAAAAAAAATAAAAACACACACAAGAAATAATCAAAACTTAAACAAATGCCAGTCCCCGGCAACGGCGCCAAAAACTTGACACGACCTCAGCAAGTGTACTGAATCGACAAGTAATATAATGGAGTAAAATTAAGACTCCGAATTATCGTACCCAAGGGACTGAACACGCAAGTTATGAAAATTGAATGTATGCTAAAGAATTCCCAGTTGTCGAATTGATTTGATTATGACTAAACTAAACTAATAAATTAATCGACTACTGTAATGGTTAAGCAAAAACAAATTAAAATGACAGTAAAACTAGCAAAGATTAAAATTAAATGAAAACAAGAAAAGATATCAAATTATAAAAGCGTTGTTCAAGTTCACTCATCCACCCCTTACCCAAATATGAATAAAATCAATCTAAGAATCTTATATGAAAGAAATCGGGATAACCCTCTTAACCCAAGCGTCCCATTCCGGAGCAAGCTATTCTAATCGCATAACGTCCCATTCCGGAGCAAGTCATACAACTAGCCTAATCACGGGTCTAAAATCCTAGGTTCGGTTTGCTTTCCCATTCCGGAGTCAAACATCCCAAAACCTAATTATTTCACTCATCACTCAAACCTTAAATCATAAAATCCTGTCCATTTAGATTCCCATTCCAGAGCAGTCTAAACACCACAGCAAACATGATAGAAAATTCTGAGAATAAAATACATTCATGGCATCCCATTAACAAATTCAATCACCAACATAAACATATGAAATAAATCATTCATCGTATCTAGAAATTGAACTGAAAAACAAAATTCCATAAAGAATCAATAAGAACCAGCAAAATAAACCAATCTTTCATACATAAACTCAAAAGATGTTCATCATTCACATTATAGGTATAGGAGATTCAGAGATCCCCCGAACAACTAAACGACTACTCACAATCCATTACAAAATTAAAAGAGTAAAAGAAAGAGTAACCCCTGAAATTCATTGAGAAAATCCCAGTTGAATTGATCGTCCTTCAATCCTCTTCTTCAGATCTTCAATGGAGAAAGGAAAACTAAAACTTCTGGAAAAATTCAGAACTAATAAACTCTTGAAATTAAACTATGAAACTAATGAAAATTACTCTCTATCACTAATTGAAAACCAAATAACTAATTGAAAACTCAGAGTTTAGAACAGAATAGTAACTTAGCCGCAAAACAAAGAACAAAAACTAGCTAAAAATTTTCGGAACCCTAGCCAAATAGAAAGCTACGAATTTATACTTCCAGAGGGGTCACGGTGGCAATGGATTTGGTTGCCACCGTGATCTATCGGGAATTTTAAATCCTTTTCCGCACAGGAGATTGGTCATGGTGACAATGATTTCATTGTCACCGTGAGGTCTTCACAGTTTAGCTTCTGCCCACAAACTAATTATCTCACGGTCACAATGAAATCCATTGTGACCGTGAGGTACGTGCTGCCTCGATTCTGCCTTGCTAAATTGACATGTCACGGTGACAATGAAGTTTGGTTGCCACCGTGAGGTCTTCAACCTTTGCATTCTGCCCACTTGATAATTATGTCACGGTCACAACGATTTTCATTGTGACCGTGACCCCTGCGACTTTCATTCTGCCTGCAATCTCCTTATGTCACGGTCACAACCAATTTATTGTGACCGTGACCTCTTGAGCAAAAATCTACAAAGGCACGAAATTAAAATCAAAATGCTTTCTAAAATGAATCAAAACTTCAATTTGGCTAAAATAAACAAAATTAACATAAAAGAAACATAACTTAACATTAAACACAACTAAACACCCAAAAATCACACTAAAACACTATGAAAACTAAACACTATATTGAAGTTATCAGTGGCTATTGACTATTTTACTAAATGGGTGGAGGCTGAGTCTTTTAAGAAGGTTGACGCTCGCGATATGGCCAGGTCAGGTTCGTTGAAAAGAATTTGATATGCAGATACGGTCTCCCACATTACATTGTGTCCGGTAGTGGGGTCTAGTTCATGGCTGAGACTAAGAAACTACTTCAGAAATACGGTATCGAACATCACAAATCCTCTCCTTATCAACCACAAGCCAACGGGATGGTGGAAGCCACCAATAAGAATGTCAAGAAAATCCTGGCCAAAATGGTTCAGAACTATAAATATTGGGCAGAAAAGTTGCCTTTTGTACTTTGGGGTTACAGAACTTTTAGCTACTTAATTGGTCTATTGTTTAGTGCATGTTTTCTGTAAGTTTAGGAAGTTAAGTATGTAAATATATTTATCTTTCATGTGTTTTTGTCTAGTTTATATGTTTATATGCTTTATAGGTGATTTGGGTGAAAACAAGGAAGAAGAGGTGCCAGAGTCGTGAAGAAATGAACAAGTCATGAAAAGATGAAACAAAAGTGAATGAGTCGTGAAGGGATGCACGACTCGTGAAGATGTGCAGTATCGAATGCTGAAATGCATGACTCGCGACCTAATGAACGACTCGTGAAGATACCAAGGAAGTAGTGCACGACTCATGAAGAGGTGCACGAGTAAAGCAAAGCACGACTAGAACAAGAAGTACTCGACTCGAACAAGAATAATGAGTCATGCACCAGAAGAACATGAACGCACGACTCTGACAGCCCATCACGAGTCGATCACCAGAGGAAGAGCAAAAGAAGAAGAGGAGAGCAAGCAAGGGAAACCGCATTCTATCGCGAGCGCGACAGAAAGAGCCGTTGGACAGTTACTTTCAAAAAGTCACTTGAAGGGGCATACTTTTCCACTAACCTTTGCAACCTTTTAAAGAAAGGGACACAACCTTTAAAACATTATAAATATGTAATTCAACTATAATTTAAAGAAGTGGATTTTAACTAATTTATTTTCTATAAGTTGGAAGAACAGTTTTTTTTTTATAAAGTTAAAGTTTAAAGTTAGATTTTATGTTTTGAAGAAGTAGACTAAGGAGAAGGAAATTTATTACAAGGGTTTGAGAAAAGAGTTGAGAGATTTCTTTCTACTTACTCTTATCTTTTACTTTCTTCTCTGTAATTAAATGAATGTTATGTAATGAAACTTAAATCATATTATTGTTATCTTCTATTTCTATCAATGTTAGTAGTCTTTGATTGCAGAATTTTCTATTAGTATTATTGGATGATCAATATGAGTTAAGGTAGAATTGAGAGGTTCATTTTAACTTACATCTAATAGGAATTCATCATTAAAACATAACTAGAGAGATCAGTATGTTGAGATAATTGCTATAGGGTTGGCGATTATTCTTAAAATATGTAATTGGAATTAACTAGTTTATTAATGAGAGTTAAGGATTAGCATTTCAATTGTATATTTTAGGCATTCTAGTTCATGGTTGAGAGAGCGGATTAGAACAATATTCCAATTTGGCTTAATTAGGAGATTACATTTATATTAAAATAATGGAATCAAGTTTCACAATCATTAGTTCTTCATTATATAATTTGTCTTCTTTAATTATCATTAACTAGTGTAATGGCCCAAATACCGGTCTGGAAGTGTCAGTGAATAATTTCAGTATTATCATGATGATCGCAGCGTCGAACAATGCAGGGAGTGAGTTTGCCAGTGTCAAAGTTTAGTGATAGGTGGGTTAGAAGTATAGTGAATTCGGGACGGGTGACACCGAGGTGGCTATACAGCAAACCCGGCTATCTGACACCCAAAAAATTTAAATTTCGCGAAAATGATCTGTGGGCCATAAGGAGTCTATTGGTGAAATTTGAGCTGAAAACGGAGTCAAGTTGACCTCCGAAAGTCATTCTGAAGTTGTCCTCCAGTTCGGTTCAATTTGAATCGGGGTTTGACCGAGGGTTGACTGAGGGGTTATAAATAGTGAATGAGGCCTAATGGTTGTTGAGTGTGTACACTAAGACAATAGAAGTGTTATCTGTGAATTTTGACAACTTTAGAGTTGTATTTTACGGTAGAAGAAAAATTGATCGAATCGGACCGGTTTAAGTGAACTGAGACCTAAATTGACTCTGATGGAGCTGAAAATTTACAAGGAGCCTATTTTTGATGTTCTAAGATGAACGGAATTGGTTAAAAGTGAAAATAATAATAGGAACATATAGATGCTTTGGAAAAGTGCAATTGAACCGAAAAATCAAAATTTTGGTATAAATCGGTTGGACCATCTTGGTTGGACTGGTTCGGTTCATTAGAGGGCTATATAAGAAGATAGGATACCAGATTTCTCTAGAGAAATCCAGCAAAAATTGACCTTCTTCTTCTTCTTCAAAACCGAATGGTTTTTCTTCACTTGTCCTCCATTTTTATTCTTCATTTCTCTAATCTTTCCCCAAAATTCAACCTCCAAGACAAAGTTCAGCTCCTCTACAATCGTATTGAAGTTATTGGAGTCCATTTGGAGCACTAGAAGTTGGGAAAATCAAGTGTGCAAAGTTTATGTCAAGATTTGAGGTATGTGATTTAAGGGTTTTTAATTTATTTTATTGGTCCCTATGGGGGTTTTTGAGGGTGTAGAACACATTTATGATGTTAGATTTCATATTAGAAGTTTGGTTTTAAAGTTATGTGGATTTTTGAATTCGGCCACCTTAGGGAATAAAAGGGAATGATGGAGTTTTAAGGAGTTATGGCATGGAGAGCATGTTTATGATGTGGAGAACAAAAATCGAAGGTGAGTGGATACATTATCCTTCCTTTTCCATTGATTATGTGTGAATTTTAGGTTATGTTTAAGTGTGAAAATGAGATTTAGGCATGTTTAATTAAATCTAATGTGATATTCATAATCTATGGACTTAATATAGTGTATAAATATGATTAGATGAAATTAAAACATATTGGAATGAAAACTCTAGTGTAGGCCGAATGGTTATTAAAGGATTGCCTCAAGATCTAGTGATGATTATGGTATATAAATGATGGATGTAATGTATATAATATGTTTAAAGCATAACAGAGTGATTAAAAGAATTAAAAAAATTATAATGAAATGGTAAGGTAGTGGCCGAATGGTATATAAGGGGTTTAATTAAAATATATGATGAATTGTGCCATATAAATAATATTTATAGCATGCTTAATGTGTAAAGAGTATAAATGAGTGATTAAATGAAATTAAAGTGCATGATGTGAAAAAGTGATTCATTGGCCGAATGGTATTTATAAGGATTAAAGTGTGTATTTGGATAACTAATGTGATGTGATGCCATACTATGATTAAGTGATGATAAATGAATGTGTATGTAAAGTGGTAAGTGAAAATGAAGTGTATGACAAAATAAGTGTGATGGCATAACGTGATGTTTATTAAATATTGATGAGATATTGCCCTTAATAGTTGTCTAGTAATGAAATCTAGTCCAGGATATAATTGGCTAGCCATAGGGATTCCACACCGCTGTACGAGTCATGGCGACTCGATATTGATAGGCCAGTGACGGCTTATCTCAGTGTTCAATGTACATCAATGTTTAGTGTAGTGTAGTGCAGTGAAAATGTAACGCCCCAATGCCCCTTGGGAGAACAAGGGAGCGCTACACGACACTAAGCATGCAATTACCATATAGCTGACATTAATTAATCGCTGTTATCACCACTATTCACATTAACACGTACTAATGACCACGAGTCATGCATTCCCCTAGGTTATACACCATCACTAGTTATTCACTATTCACTATTACAGATTAGAAGTTTTACTACAATAAGTTACATATAACACTATACATGTACAAAAATGGAGCTTAATATACAAAATCTTTACACTTAAAAGTGACCCTTCACACTCCTATGGTGGCCTGCAGAAACCTTCCAAAACATGACCCAATCCACAACCTACACGGGAGACAAGCACCCGTGCTAAGCGATAATGCTTAGGGGGATGTAGAAACAAGCACTAGCAAAATATTCACAAGGCACTATACAATAAAGGACATGCTTAGCACATACAACATATCACATATAATCACTAGATCAATATTACATTAGCATGTCAATATACAATAGCTCATGTTAATCACAAAATCATATGTTGTCCATAACATGTTGTAAATCATTATTCACTTACCAGGCTCGATAATCACTTCACTATGCCAATAAATAACAATAAGTTGCTATAAATCAATAGTCATGTAACATACTCACTAGTCACTACACTAAGCCAATGGTAGGCTCACTACATGATCACTAGCTCACTAACATGGCGTGGATATTACACCATCATTAAGATCAATAATAGAAATACATATATATATCACAATCATATACTATACATTTGTCAATCATTAATAGCCTGTATAGTCTTAGAGATGGATACGGGTACACTATTCATTGAACACTAGAGACCGAAGTCTCAAACACTATATCACTGGATACCTGTCGGTATCAATCACTAGACACTCGTCGGTGTCACACTAGCAGCCACAAATCACTAGCCCTTCATAAGCATGCTTATTTATCCATGACCCGACTACAGGCTTATAATTTTATTCGCTCATTCACTACACATACATATTCATGGCTTCATTCATTCACATGTTATTTAATTACACGTATAATTATCCATCTAATAGATTACATTTGCATGCCTTTGTTCATTCACATGGTAATGCTCATTTGCATGTTAAAATCCAAGCACATGAGTTAATTACTTCTTCGTATTGTGTTGCAATCAGGCTTAGTTAGGCTAATCATGCATCTGTAGTTCGCATTCACATAGTAATATATATATATATTCGCATAATGATGCACTCAAGCTTAGTTAGGCTATCATGCATCTCTAATTCGCATAGGAATCTTAGTTGTATGTATATAAACTTCATTTAACACCGATATAATGCTCATACAATAAGGTCCTCAAACATGGACATAGTTTCATCAAATACACATCCAAATACAATAGGGTTGCATTGCCAATACAGAGGGTCACGGTCACAACCAATCTGGTTGTCACCGTGACATACTGAAATCCCAAAACAGAATGTGGTTTGTGGTAGGTTACGGTCACAGCCACTTTGGTTGCCACCGTGACATACACTCAACATGAAACATAATGCTCAATTTGACACCTCATGGTCACAACCAATCTGGTTGTCACCGTGACCCATGCCAAATTTCCATTGCACAGCTGTGTTTTACCAAGACACAGCTGTGCTTTTTCTCACACTTTGCATTCTTGCATACATGCTTTGGCAACCCTTTTCACTACACAAGCATACTTTACCTTTTTATTCACACGCCATGATGCACAATCAAGCTCTTACATACTTCATTCCATATCTACTATTCACTTTGACTCACAAACATTCAAGGCACTGCAATCACACTAACTAATTTGAGCATGCCAATAGGTTTCACAAATCACTACATGCCATTAATACTAATTCCATTTCGATAACCACTTTACACTAGTTCACTATCCAATTCAATCATTAGTAATATTTCACACATATTAGCATATCAAATCACACAATTCACACATAATCCCTAACCTTTTGGAGCACTCCTTCCATTCACTTATATACCACTTTTTCTTTGCCCTTGGCAGCCCTACTCCCTTCTTCAACTCACATGCACATACAACACATACAAATTCATGAGGCTATATCCATATCTTAACCATCAAAATCAGAATTAGAAGGAGATGAAGAAGATAATTATATGCTAACATACCTTTCTAGTCCTTTGTACACAATCTTCTAAACTATCACTATCCACTCTTAGGACTCTATGGCAAATGAAAACAAATGAAAGAGGAACAAGAAGGAAAGTGAGCTTTTGAGAGGAAGGCCGGCTCAAGGAAATAAAATGCAGATTTTACCTACCCTTCCACCTCATGTTTGCATGCAAATATGAGGTGTTCAACTCCTAACTCTCCTTATGCAAGGTGGCCAGCTCCTCATAACCCACTTGGATTCCACTCACATGTGATTAACTTAAGTTAATCACCATTACACTAATTAATCTCCACTTATCACTAATCATGCAATTTACACTTCAACCACTACAATGTTTTATTTCTTTTCAATTAGGTCCCTTATTTCACATTTTCAATTAGGTCCAATGCTGTAAACCCTAATTAACATGCACACAATTACACTAATGACACTCCATTCTACTAGGGTGATTTTGGGATGTTACAGAAAATGGTCCTACTGGGTTCATTTTATAGTGTAATGGGTCTGTGGGGCCCATGTTCTACATATCCGGTCATTAGATTTTCTATCGGGTCCATACTAGGAGCATAATGGTAAATATGTGATAAGAATAATTAAAGTGGTGATAAAAAATTAAAATGAGTGAAAATGGGACTAAAATTAAGTAAATAGAAAGTTTAGGGGTAAAGCAGTAATTTTACAAAAAGTTGGTAAAAAAGTGAGCAAGTTACCAAAAGGGAAGTTATTCAAAGTAATGCCGCCTTATCGCTCCAGACTTTAACAGTCATTATTTTAAAGGTAGTGCGTCCCTTATGGATTTTCACACTAGATTTTCTTAGCGGGAAATGCGTCCCTTCAGGGATTTTCACATAACCCCGTGCCTAATTTTTTCCTGGAATGCACCTAACCCAATCCAGGAGCTTTTATTTATTTCATTTTTTTGTAGGACAGACTGCCTGTTCCTAGGTTTTCACCCTACTTTTTGGCCTAACTTTTTCTTAGAGAGCCAGTCACGATTTTCATCTCTAACGGCCCTTTTTTTTTAGACTCTCTTACCTTTCAGGTACGGCTACAAGAAAAGTTGAAGCTTCTATCAAAGCCCCTTTCTAGGGTAATCAGCAGTTACTCTCTGAGGCATTTTCTCCTTAGGCATCGATTGCATTCCATGGCCTCCCTTGATGAATGTGTCGCTAGATTGGGTGAGGTAGCAGATGAGGATCGACTTCTTTAGGGCTTCATAAGGCTGCTTTTTACATTACCATTTTGCTCGATAGTTCAGAGGGATTAACGATATAGCGAGGCATCCCTATCTTTCCAAAACGGACCTTTATCTTCGGTTTTGACCTCCATACATCATGGCCTCTAGGCAAGCTGCCAATGAAGACTATTATACCATCTATCGGGGGTTATTCTCCCACCAATGCACTCAAGAGGTAGGTGCTCGATCCCGCAATCGATAGCAGAACTCATCGACCTAGACATCCGGATAGTGAGAGCAGTAGCAGAGTGTAGCCATTTAGATTTCATGCATTCAGCAATGAATAACATTTCTCTTTTTATAAATGAACTAGAAAATAATGAACACATGTAGTTGCAAAGATTGTGTATATTTTGGCATGATTTCTCTATACATGATCATTATCTAACATTGATTCAAAGTGCAAAACTACATCTAATCTCAGAGTATATCTTGTAAGCATCAAACTCCTGTCTCTAATCAGCCCTCTCGGGTTTTCTTGATTGGATATTTTCTCTCAAGCCTCTAATTTTTGTCCAAGGTGCCTTTTTCGGTTTTCACCCTAACGAGGCACCCATTTTTAGCAAGGCTGCCTTTTTTTCAGTTTTTAACCCGCGGGACTTTTATTCTCTTCTTTTGATTTTTAAGTCTCTAGCCATAGACCCTCTTGAGTTCGTCGACATTGATCGGTTCTTGAAGTCATCTTCATTGCTACCTGTTTCTGCTGTCTTGGATAATAATTTCTTAAGAACAAGGGGATCCTCTCACTTCGGCCTGGACTTGCCTCATTCATCGGATGCTTTCTAGCCGTCTTTCTAAATAATTAAGCAGAATGTTTTCTGATAGATCTGACCGTGGTAATAATCCCATGACCTATCTTTGTCTTACTTGTTCAATTGCTGCTGCCGTTGCTATGCCCTGTCGGCTTCCAAAATTTGGGCTTTCATGACCATCCTTAAAGATTTGATCTCTACTTCAACTGGCTATACTGCTTCTGCCCCCTATATATTGAGAACTGGGAGGTGACTCTTGTAGAGGTTCCGATGGTGGTTCTCTAACCTCAAAGTGCAAAAGGCCATTTCTCTGCCCAATCCTTGTAGTTTTGAGCCATCTTGATCAAGATCTTCTTGTTAGCAGTCTCTCCTACCCTATTGGTTTGAGGGCAATACAGGGAAGACTTATGGCCTTTAATATCATACCCCTATAGCAACTTCCTAGCCTTAGCCATAAATCGTCCTTCCGCCCTTGAACCCTGCGTGGTCGGGAGACCATTTTGACATGACCCTATTCGTTGGGGCTGTAGGGCGCACCTCACCTATAATGTCTATTCCTATGCTCGAGCAACCCGTATCCATTGTAAGTCAATATAACCCTTTTGGTCTTTCTTGGAAGTAAAGAAAAATGGCAAAGTACGGGCACATGTAGATAAGCTGAATTTGGACAAAGCTTGCCCCCCATGATGGTTTTCCAATCTACATATTGATTCTTTTCTCTCTCTTTTTTGTATTTTATTTTTCTCTATTTTTTTTGTTCTTTTTTTCTGTTCTTTATTCTTTTGTTCTTTTTTCTATTCTTTTGCTTTTATTCTTTTTTCTGTTGTTTTTTTTTTTTTTTTTGAGGATAAGCTTTGTTCAAATCCTAATAATTTACCCATACACGCACTCCTCCTCTTCTCGATTTGGTACAACATTGACCAACCAAGACTGGAATTGAACTTCGATAAGAAATTTTGGGTTCGCTTCTGCTTGCTAATTCCTCTTTTTGACCTTTTCTACCCCTTTCAGCTTCAATCTTCTAAGCTTCTGCGTGGTCGGTTCATGATTGCGGTGTGTTTAAACGATGTGCTTAGTGATTCCATGATCAACTCTTAGCGTGTCATCATATATCCAGGCAAAGACCTTTGTTATATTTTGTTGAATTTCTCTCAAGTTTTGATCTCTCTTCAGGAGTTACATTAGATGCTATCAAGATTTTCTTTGGACTTTCCAAAGCTTCTGAGATTAAATGGAGTAGCATCAACTAAATCAATGTCAAATATGAATGAGTTATGATCGTGATTATGCATAGTGAAATCATAAGAGACATAACACAAGTAAGCAAAAACGTTCATCTTATTAATGAAACTAAAATGTCATTATTAAACAGTTCAAAAAATAAAAAGAACATTCTAAACAGCTAATCAACTTCCATTCTTACCAACACAGCTGTTGCAATCGATGGTCCATTATCATCTCTAAGAACCGTCCTGCCTTTCCACTTAGGCACTTAGTCCATCTTATTCTTTCCCTCTCGCTTTTCTGGGTTGGAGATCTGCTGGGAGTCAATCAGATCTTGAATTTCATGTCTCAAGGTCTTACAATCGTCTATGGTATGCCCGGTATGCTGGTGGAATGCGCAATACTGATCCCCTTTGTGATCGAGCTGTCCCTCGCTTCTAGCGGGCCTAGCCGGCAATGGCTATAATATCCCCTCCTTCATCAGCCTCTTGAGGACCCAAGACAAAGATCTACCTAAATTAAAAAAAATGCCTTTGCTTTACTTTCGTGGTTGGGGCTTCCACAATCTTTTCCTTTTCTGGGCCTGGCATCAGTTCTTGAATACAATCTCTCAAGGTATGATAGTAGTCCGTTCTATGCCCTGAATATTGGTGATACGCGCAGTACCAATCTGCTCTATGTCTAGGGCATCCTTGACTTGGGGCAGGCCCGGCCGGTAAGGGTTGTAACTTCCCTTTCTTGACGAGACGGGTGAAGTGCCAGGATAATGGCCTACCCGAAATAGTGAGGTGGGACTGAACTGCTCTAGTGACTAAGACTTCTGTAACCTTAACATTTGCCTCACTGATGTTATGGCTTCCTGAGCTTTCACCTTTTAGAATATGCGTGATTGCGAGGTCCTCTTCCTCTTTAGGCACAATGCTATATTCTAAAGTGGGCCTGCTGTTTTCTCCTTATTCAATTGGTGAATTAAGTGTCCCCTTGCCTCTGGTTTCGAAAGAAAATGGAGGTACTGCAGCCGTCGCTGCATGAGCCCTCTCTTAACTAATGCATGGGCGCATGAGTTGTGATCATTGTGTATTTAGGCAATTCGAATAAGTTGACATGGGCCTATCGGGGCATGAAAGCCTTTGATTAGGTGACCAATTAAATTATTTGGGTCTGCCCAATACAAAATGATCCATGTAGCAAGCATAGTATTAAGGTTCATACCACTTAGGGGAAGTAACTATTTCCATTACATGAGCTTTGGCCAAGGCAATATTACTTTAGGGCTACCCAAGCATGGTCCCTACCAACGGGTCTAGCTCATCACGAGCGTAATGACCGATTGGGTCTCCATTTAATATACCATGATGGTATGAGGCTTGGGCTGGTGATTATCCTTAACACTTCCCTACATTGAGTGAACGTAGGGTTGTGCTTCGGGAATGCACTGGGGTCGAAAAAGGGACCAAACTAGCATTGATCTAAGGCTCTAATGAGATGTAATGCAGTTTCGAAAAAGGATGAAATTTTTAAATTAAAACTCAATTGTAAATTTTAACCAAGGTATTTTCGAAGCGAAGTCTCGAGTATTATCCACAGTGGAGTGGCCACTGTGACGCGCGCCGAACCCCGGGGTGCCCCGAAGACCCGCTTTTAGGGCGATCGGGATGGGTTCATTAAAACTTGTAATGAATTACAAGTGCATCTATGTTGGGCAACAAGGAGGTTTCTTGGAGTCGTCACCCAATAGAACATTGGGACAGGTCGTCTAGCCTCAGTGAGCCTAAGACGGCGCATATATATCCATTTTGGGCAAGCCAAAGGGATCTTGGAGACCTCATCCCAATAGAACATTGGAATGATTCTCTAACCCCGTGTAGCCTAGGATTATTCGAGTTGGGCCTTTTGGTGGGCCACAAGAGATATTTTGGAGGCCCTATCCCAATGAAACATTGAGATGGTCCTCTAACCTCATTAAACCTAAGACCAGAGTGGGTTCGAGACTTCCCATTTATTCATACCTTGGTTAAGTTTATAATTGAGTTTTGAATTTAGAGTTTCATCCCATTTCTCATTCATTTTAATGCAGTTAATTAAAACGCAGGTTGTCCACTTAAGGAAAAGTGATAAATAAAATATAATCAAAGTAAAGCACATGAAAGTAAATACAATAAAATTAGGGGCGGAATACAACCCCATTGTAAATAAAATACAAATTATGCATAAATTTGGATATTCATTAATGATGAGGACACTGGCCCTCGCATGCATATTTATTATGAAATAATTTTGATGTGATAGTTTTATTTTGGAGAAAATTGAGACACTGGTCCCATTTTTATTAGGAAAGATTCCAAGTTAATTAATAAAAAAATGATTTGGTGATTTTCTTTCTAGCGCCTAAAATAAACAATTTTATAGAAAATTACATAGCAAAATAAATGGAAAAGCCAAATGAATAAAAGATTACAAATAAAGCAAATAAATATTTAACCCCAAACGAGCCTTCTGGATCTCCTCGCGTGCTTGCAAAAAATGCCCAAGAAGAAAAAAATAGGATATGAAATAAAAACACAACACAAATAAAATGATGTTAGTAATTGAATCAAAAATATAATAAATGATAAAATAAAGTGATATCAAAATGACAAATGAATTAACATGTTCACAATTTAAAATAAATGAGAAAAATGTGTTATGAATGACAAATGGATTAAAGGATGTAATTGGAATAAAATATAACATGTTAATGAATTAATATGTAAAAATATGAACATGATAATAATGAAAAATGAAAATGAATAAATAAATAAACAATAATAAATAAATAATAATAACAATGATAAAAGAATGATAAAAATGAATAAGAGAACGATGAAAATAATTAAATGAATGACATGATTAATTAAATATGTTCACAAATGATATAAACCATTTACATAGCAAAAAGATCAATCAAAATGAATTAATTTAATTAAATGTTAAAAATAATGAGAAATTAAAGCCAAAAATAAATTAATTACATGTTAAAAATAATAAGAAATCAATATTTATGTGAACAAGAAATAAAATAATATATGAACATATTAAATAAAACAAATACAAAATAAATAAAATACATAAATAAATGAAGATAATAAAAATATACATGAATAAATTAAATATGAACAAAAATAATAAAAAAAAGGGAAGATTGAGCCCAGAATGTTTACGCTCAGAGTTTCGGATTCGATGAAGGTAAAAATGTTGATTTCCTTATTCTTGATTTGCAAGATTAGAATTGAAATATGAAAATGTTGGAATTTTATTCCAAGAAAAAAGATTTAAAAAATGATCAAAAATTTTTTAAGAACAAAGAATTAATTTTTTTGCCTAAAGAAATACTATTGATCAAAAAAAGATTTTTATTGATTAAAAAAAATGAAAAGATTATCTCAAGAACAAACAATTATTTGTTTGTCTTAAGAAAAAAAATGATTAAAAATCCTATTTCAGAAAATCAAATGAAAAAATTAGATTTTGATAACAAACGATTGTTTTGTTTGTCTCAAAATTAATTTTTCATCAAAAAAAAATTCAAAAGAAAATCAATGGAAAAAATTTATTGAACACAAATAAAAGGTCAAAAAAGAATTTTGAGAACAAATAATTGTTGTATTTGTCTCAAAAATTAAATCAACCAACAAAACTCCTTCTAAATATATGTTTAGAAGAAATTCTATTGGAAAAAAGTGAAAAAGATGAATTGAATTTTTGTTCTTTTTGGTGGGGAAAGTCTGAAAATTTTTGAGAGAATTTTGTAGAAGAAGAAGAAGAGAAAAAGATGATGAAAAAAACCCTAGAAAAAATCCCCCCCTTCCTATTTTTTATCTTTATCTTATTATATGAAGAAAAATAAGAAAATAAAAATAATTCAGGGGATAAAACCTAAAAAAATCAGTTATTATCTATTTTAAATTTTAAAAAGTGAAAAAAAACCTAAAAATCCCTTAAAAAGGTGATAAAAATCGAATTTTGCGAAAAAAAATCGAAAAAAATCAGTTTTGGGGCGAAAATGACCATTTTTCGGCGGACAGCGGCTACGGACGCCCGTCGACATGCTCGACGGGCGTCTGTAGCGCACGCTGGGTGAGCGCGTGCAGACGATCGCGTGCCGCAGCCGACGCTCGAAAATTTTTTTTTATTAAAGATTAACTAAAAATACTACAATTTCTAAACCTCATTTTTCAAATCTAATTTTCAAAATATTTTTTATTATTTTTTACTTTTTCACTCTAAAATGCAAATTTAAACAAAAAATCACCACTTTCAATCTTTTTGCCTATGACAAGGCATCTTATCATCATTGGGTAACTCTGATCTGGGCTGCCTCAGGACCTGGTGTCTACAGCGAGCAAGAGCTAAGTGTGGGGTTGTTGATAATTAAGTCTATTTTTGTGTCTTGTTTTTTGTGATTTTTAGTAGAATTTTCATGTCTTTAAGTTATTGTTTATGTTCATTTTGGTTTAAATTCTTTTGGATCCAAGTTCAGATGACTTAATGAGATTTTGTGTCTATTTTCGTAGGAAATTGGTGTATCACACAGTGGTGTATAGCATGATTTCTTTTATTTCTCTTGTTATATTTGCATTTATAATGATGATTAGAGCTAAATCCGAAAATTGTTATATATGTAAATACTTTGTTCTAGTAATATTTGCGTCTATTTGTCTAGCTGAGTCCAGAATGGTAGGCTAGATTTATAGTTGTTGAATGTATTAGTTTCAGAAATGTGAGAAATAAATGGGTTTGAGATAGCTGAGTCCGGAATGGTAGGTTATCTTAGATTTAGGATTTGGTAACCCCAACTTAAACTAATTAATAGGCTGAGTCCGAAATAGTAGACACATTAATTAGAATAGCTGAGTCTAGAATGGTAGGCTTGAGTTTAGTTGGGTTGTCCAGAGTTTCATGTTTGTGTTGTTTTTACCTATATCCAATTACATTTATGCGAATAGAATTTTTCTAAGCATTTAATTCACCCTTGTTTGATTCCTTAATGAACATGTTTATATTTAATTATTATTTTATAATTTCATTTTTCTGCTTAGCTTAGAACTTCCAACCAAACAATTTGGGGACATCTCAGATTAATTCCACTCAACCATAGATATTTAGCTTAATAATCCCTTTTCCTTTGTGTTCGATATTCGTCGGTCTTTAATTATACTCGCTATATTACTTGTCGATTTAGTACACTTGCTAAAAACCAATCACATTGCTTATATAGCAAAGGCAATCTCTTCTTAGGACAATCCTTTCTTACTAGATTCTTCAGTCATTGTATAGACATGCAAAAGATGTTAGATAAAACAATCTCACAAAGCACTCCCTCTCGTGTTTACACTCAAGTTTATGATGCTCCCCTTGTGTTTCACACAATATAGGCTTTTACCCTTTTGAATGTACTCACACACTCTTGCCTTTTTCCACTCTCGTTCTTTAACTTTCAAATTGCTCTTCAGAACCGGATATAAATTCTAACAAGTCTTAATGTAGGGAATACAAGATAACTTAACAAAGAAAAATAGCAATTCAAATCTAGAAGCAAATTATGCGTTAAAAACAAGGAAATAGATTTGTTACAGAGTAGGATGAAGAAAATTGTGCAACTGACTTTTGTATTTTAAATGAGCAATAAGAAGCAAGTTATCACTCAAATAATGTAAATGGAAGCAAAAGCAATTAAAACAAATAAAAGAGGCTTAAAATATCAAGAAAAATAGATTTGAACAAAATGTAATGGATTCGACACTCCTTAAAAAAGAAATCAAACTAGAACTTAAATATTCTATCCCATCCCAAGCTATCTCTAAATAACAAGTAAATACCTAAATTCAAGTTATAAATAGCCCCCAAATAGATTCTGAACTCTTGCAAGTATTTCACTTTTAGTTGAACTCTACACTTTCTATTTGGCCTACTATACTTGTTTTCTGCTTGTATTTTTTTTTAATCAAGACCAGTATCTAAACCACATCAATGGAGCTCAATCAAGTCAATTCGGACATGCAATAACTTAAGGAAAACTGATTTCAACTTATAGCAAATAGAATTTGAATTTAGAACCAATACAAAATCAATTGTTAATTTCGGGTTCTAATATTTTCCTTTATGCTATTAACAACTTTTATATGATATCTATTGATGAATATGAATGTCGAACAACAAGGATAATGATGGAAAAAATTCGAACCAACACAAACAGCAAGTTAGGCTTTGATACCAATTGATGCGGAACCCTAGGATCTAATGAGAAACCAGAATTCATCATCCAATTAACCATCAAATTCTAATCACGCAATCTGTAATTTAGACACTTTAAACCCCAATATCAAAGATATGAAGGACCTAAAGCAGAAATGAATAAGAATAGAACCACACGAGAATAAAGCTTGAATAACCCTAATTCTTTAAACGACACAAAGTAAAGAATCACTTACTTTGCAAAAGGATTCTTACAAACAGCAAAGAACAATAATAATTCTGTATATTCTAATGAAGAACATGCATAAAATAGCCTTATATAGGCTGCCAACTAACCTTAATACAAGTAGGAATAAATAAAACCTAAACCTAATTGAAATTGGAAAGCTAAAAACCAAATAGGTGGGCGTGACGCGCGCCGAACCTAGCAAAGGCCTTTGTAAGCGAGACCCTACTTTTAGGACTCGAGGGATTGGTTCGCGTCTTTTGATCTTGGGCAACATGAGACATTTTGTAATTCCTTACCCAATAGAACATTGGAAAGTTCATCTAGTCCCATGAAGCCTTTAGGCACCTTTGAGGTATTTTGGAGTCGCCACCCAATTTACAAGAAATTGGGAAAGGTCATCTAACCTCTACGGTCTAAACTAGAGAAGGTGTTCGGAACTTCACTCTTATTTATGCCTTGGTTAATTAGAAGTGAGTTTTTAGATTTGAAAATTCTATCTCTTATCACGCGATTAGTGCAATTTATTAAAAGCGCATTTCAAGCATCAAGAAAGCGATAAAATGAAAGCGGTAAACACTCAAACACGCCATTTACAAAGAAGAAATTGGGACAAATACAATCCTCTAAATGAAAAGAGAAGCTAAATAAAATTTCAAATGGAAATCGGGACAGAATACAATCCCCAAGTGAAAGAAAATAAAATTGCCCCAAAAATAATTAATTACAAGGGCCCACAAGATATATGAACATAAATTTAAAACAGACAAAACAAAATCACACATAGAAAATGACATACATAAATCGGGATATTTATTCGGTTTAGGAACATTGGTTCCCTCATGCTTATTTGAAGAGGGATCGAAGAGTTATTTTGACCATTAGGTCAAAAACTGGGATGAGTGATCCCATTTTTGAGAAAATTTAACTTTTCGTTTTATCTTGTGAAATTTTTCATCCTTGGCTAAAACCGGCAACATGGCGACAACCATCACAACAACATTGTCCAGTCTGGAAAGACGGCCGCCTCATGTACGTGCTTCTTTCCTTTCTTTTCTGAATTTTGGCTCATCTAGGCATCTGCGTGCTAGTTTTCCCAAAATTGGGAGCAACTGTAGACACCGGGTCTCGAGTCGGTCAAAGATCAGGATTACCCAATGATGAAAATAAATACCGATTCATAAGCAAGAAAGTAGGAATCGATCATCTCCTTATCAAATTCTTTTGTCGGTCTCAAGATACTTTTAAAATGATTGTCTTTATTTTTATTTTTTTTTTATTTGTATCTTTATTTTTTATCCTTATTTGTATTTTTTTATTGTATTTTCTAAAAAAAATAAAAAAAAAAAATTTCGGCGGCCGCGTGGGCTGCCTGCGCGCTGGAGTGAGCGCAGCGCGCTTGCAGGCCCGCTTGCACAGAGCGCGTGGCGCTCGCGTGGAACGTGTTGCGCTCCCGCTGCCCGGCGTGAGCGGAGCACGCAGCGCTTGCCTCGCCCATCTGCGAGATTTCTCACCGATCCCATCCAGTTTTTGCCAATTCCCGCCCAAAATCATTTTTTTACATTTTTAGGGTAAAAAAAGTTTTTTTTCTTGTGATTTTTTCAGATTTTGTTGAAATTTGACAAATATTAGTCAAATTTTGTGGATATTAAAAGTCAAAAAAATAAAAAAATAATTAAAAAATAAATAAAAATATTAAGTGTAAATATTTGACTTTTAGGATTTTATTTTGAATTTAGGGTGTTTTTTGTTGAAATTATGGAGGATTTACTTTTGAAAAATCAGAAGGTGGACTAGATGGAGGGGGGAATGAGCTTTTACGGGAATTTTTTCATTTGGTGGAGAGGTAAAAAGAAAAAATTGATTTGTTTGGGCTAAGAAAATTTCTCTAAGGGAATTGATTTTTTCTAAGGGATTTTGGGAAGGTGTTCTTGAGAAAGAGGGTACATATTTTCTGGAAAAACAAGGAACTTCTTGTTCTTGGAATTCATCTTTTCTTTTTTCTAAAAATTTAAAATCATTTTCTTTTCTTAAATCTAAAAATTTTCTTCTTTAATTACACTCTAGTTTTTCTTATATCTAAATTTTTGTTGAACTTGAAAACTTGAGAAAGGAAAATTAATTTCTTTAACTTGAGTTTTCTCATCAAATAGAAAACACAAAAAAATCAATTCATTTTTTAATTTTAGTGTTCTTGATTTATTTGAGACATAAACTCAAGATTTTCTTAAACATTTATTCAAGTTTACTCTTCGAATCTTGACAAGGAGAATAGATCGAGATATCTTGCTTCCATATTACTTAATTCTGAGGGTAAAGATTCTTGGATCCATCTTTATCTCATCTCATTTTATTCATGTTAATTTATTTCATTTCATTTTATTTTACCTTTTTTTTCTTGCATTAATGCATGTATGTGTTCTCTTTGAGTTAAGATTTATTTTTTTAGCATGAGTTTTCAATCTTTGCTTTGTTCTTGGCGTGAAAATGGATAAATATACATGATGTTAAGAGATGAAAAATAAGATTTGCATGATTTCCTCTTTTAGTATTATCTTTTATGATTCTTTTTGTATGCTTAAATGTTATTATTGTATATCGTATGTTTGATTGCCTTCCTTTTGTTTACTCATTTAATTTTATTGGTTTGTTAGTATTATTATTATTATTATTATTATTATTATTATTATTATTATTATTATTATTATTATTATTATTATTATTATTATTATTATTATTATTATTATTATTTTTGTTGTTGTTGTTATCTATTGTCATCATATTTTGCATGGTGTTATTTCATGATTTAGCTATGGTTATTATTATTAATGCACCTTGCATGATTTTTTTATTTTATGTGTGATGTTCGTATATTAAATTAATGTGTTTAAGTTAACTTATTCTACATTTTATTGGTGTATTAATTTATATTAGATTTCCTTTATTTGCTTAATTTTGGAATTATTACTAATATTTTATTTTTTTTTAATGGGGCTAAAATATCGTGCTTATTTGTTTGAGCATTTATCGTGACCAAATTCCTCGCACCATGTAGGAATTTACATCACTTGGGTGAGACATTTACTATCCCTATTTATGTGACTGCATTTTGTTTGTAAATAAAATAAGTTTATTTTATACGCGTGTAAGATAAAAAATCACAAAAATATTTTTATAACTGAATTGGAATTTTTACTAATAAATTGGGACCAATGTCCCCGGTTTTAGCCTATGTTATTTTAGCATGAAGACTATGTTTTTTTTAATGCTTTATTTCATTTTACTTCAAGAAATCCTCATGACAGTTGTTTATTTTAATGAACAATTTCTACTTATTTGTATGGTATTTCTAATGATTTCATTCCCTATGATCACGATGCATCCATTCATTTTTGACATTAACCCAATTAATACAACTCCATCTGATCTCAGAACTTTGGAAAATCCAAACGAAATCTTGATAGCATCAGATATAACTCCTGAAGCGAGGATAATTTTGAGAGATAAAATAAAATAAAAAAAAGAGCCAGGTGGACCAGACCCAATCACATAACTGGAGGAGGGACTGCATTGTAGCTCGTCTTCTTCTTCTTCTCTCTCTTTTCAGGGTCCGTGATTTGCTTGGAGTCGATGAGATCCTGGATTTTGCCCCTCAAGATTTGGCAATGGTCTGTTAGATGCCCAGTGTGTTGATCATAGGCGCAGTATTGATCACTCTTATGCCCCGGCTGTCACTGACTTAAGGGTAGTCTGGGTGGCAATGGTTGCAACTTGCCCTCCTTCATTAGTCTCTCCAACACCCAGGATAGAGGTCGACCCAAGTTAGAAAAGTACCGCTGGCCCTGTTCTGCTCCGGTGGCTAAGACCTCGGTTGTTTTGCCATTTTTGTTATTACTGCTCTAGGCTCCGCCCTATCTGTACCCTGACTGGTTCCCAAAGTTCCTCCCAGCAAAGTTATTTTGGCTGGCTTTCTTCGCTAGGTAGGCCGTCTCAGCCTCTACAGCAATGTCTTTGAGCAACTCCCAATCTCTGAGCCCCTAAAAGCTAAGCAAGTCCCTCAGGTAAGGGCAGGAGTTCCTGATGAACAATCTGATTTGATCAGCGGTGTGAGGTTTCCACTTCATCTCCATGACCCTATTTCTCCACCTAGTGAGGTATTCATGGAATGACTCATCATTATTTTGCTGTAGAAGCTCGAGTTCCTTTAGGGTGACCTCCATTCTAGTGTTGTAGTCGTACTGCTTCATGAATTCATCAGTCAGGAGGTCCCAGTCCTCTTTGGATCTCCTATCTAACCCATGATACCAGTCTACTGCTGGACCCGCTAGACTGAGACAGAAATAATCCACTTTTTGCCTCTTAATTAGGCATGTGCCCTTCATCACTAGGGTGTATTGCTTGATGTGTGCAGACAGGTCTGATGTTCCGTCAAACTTCGGTAGCTCAGGAATCCTAAACCTTTGGGGCAATAACTCCTCATCCCCCAAATCTCTGTCCTCGGGGTTGATTCCCTTACCAGCTGATAATAGGCGAGTGATTGCCTCAATTTGCTATCTCATCCCTCTTATTGGCTCATCTTCTACCCTGGGTGCTCTGGCCCTCACAACTTGAGGCGCTATTACCTCTTTATCTTCCTCCTTCATCATGAAATCCTCATTAGGATTGGGGATCCTTTCCCTTCTTGGCTCAATAGGCTCAGCAGCTCTGTGCTCATTGATAGGTTGACGGGCAGCATTACCAATGAGGGGAGCCTCCCCTCCAGCAGGTGGTTTGACTTGCCCCCGAGGAGGGACTACCGGTGGTTGTGGAGCAACAGGTGGCTGTGGAGCAATAGGTGCTTGTGGAGCAGGGGGATGAGTAATCGTGTCGGCCATGGCGCCCATCATATCTAACATCCTCTGTTCAAAGTTCTCTAGTCTCCTGGCAAGGTCTTGAGTGGTCAAAGTTTCAGTCTCTTCTGCCATTAATGATTCTAGAGATAATTCACTGATCGATGAGAGTGACTCAAAATCCTAGTCAGATACTAATTCCGATAATTCAAAGAGCAGATTTGTCCTTACTAGCCAACCATCGGAACCTCTAATCCACTTAGATGAATCTATGATGGCTGAAAGATTTGAATTGTTAGAATGATGCATGAATGACATGTACAATGCATGATCGTGTGTTATGCAATACATACCAGCAAGTAGATCCTTCCAACCTTATTACTCCCATACACGAGGTAATGCGGTCTCTTTCCTAGGTGGGCTTGATCCATGGGTTAACAGGGAGCCCAATGGATGCGTATGGTGCTCGGCGAAAAATCGGCAGCATAACATCCCTTAATTAATGCGCATACGTATGAATTTTGACCTTTTTGTATTTAAACATTTCAACAATATTAAGATGGGCCCATCGAGGCATGAAAGCTTTTGATATAAGACCATTTAATTTGGTTGATTTTGTTCAATAAGTAATGGCCCACATAGCAAGCATCGTATTAAGGTACATTTCACCTAGGGGAAGTATCTATTGCCATTACATGAGTTTTGGTAAAAGGTGATGATATTTTAGGGCTACCCAAGCATGGTTCCTGCCAATGGGTCTAGCTCATCACGACCATAACGACCTATCGAGTCTCCATTTAATATACCATAAGGTACTAGGCTTGGGCTGGTGATTATCCTTAACACTTTCCTACATTGAGTGAACGTAGGGTCGTGCTTCGGGAACGCACCGGGGTAAGAATAGGGACCAGACTAGCATAATTCTAAGGCTCTAAAATGATGCAATGCAATTTTCGAAAAAAAGATAGAATTTTAGGTTTTAAAAACTCAATTATATGTTTTAACCAAGACACTTTCAGAGTAAAGTCACAAACAGTCCCCAGCGGAGTCGCCACTATGATGTGCGCCGAACCTAGCAAAGGCCCTCATAGGTGAGACCAGCTTTTAGGGCTCGAGGGATTGGTTCGCATCTTTTGATCTTGGGCAATGTCTCACATTTTGGAATTCCTTACCCAATAGAACATTGGAAAGTTCATCTAGTCCCATTAAGCCTTTAGGCACCTTTGAGGTATTTTGGAGCCGCCACCCAATTTACAAAAAATTGGGAAAGGTCATTTAACCTCTATGGTCTAAACTAGAGAAGGTGTTCGGAACTTCACTCTTATTTATGCCTTGGTTAAATATAAGGGAGTTTTTAGATTATAAAATTTCATCTCTCTCCTCATGCGATTCGATGCATTTTATTTAAGGCGCACTTCAAGCATTGAGAAAATGGTAAAAGAAAGCTGTAAATAAAGCAATAAATAAAGCGGTAAATACATAAAACCATGCCATTTACAAAAGAAAAAATTGCGATAAATACAATCCCCCAAATGAAAAGAAAATAAAATTGCCCCAAAAATAATTAATTACAAGGGCCCATAAGATATATGAACATAAATCTAAAATAGACAAAAGAAAATCACACATAGAAAATGACATACATAAATCGGGATATTTATTCAGTTTAGGAGTATTGGTTCCCTCATGCTTATTTGAAGAGGGATCGAAGAGTTATTTTGACCATTTGGGTCAAAAACCGGGATGAGTGATCACATTTTTAGAAATTTTTACTCTTCATTTTAATTTGTGACATTTTTCATTCATTGGTTAAAACCGGGGGACATTGGTCCCAATTTATTAGTAAAAATCCCAATTCAGTTATAAAAATATTTTTTTGATTTTTTATCTTACACGCGTATAAAATAAACTTATTTTATTTACAAACAAAATGCAGTCACATAAATAGGGATAGGAAATGTCTCACCCAAGTGATATAAATTCCTACGTGACGCGAGAAATTTTGTCACGATAAATGCTCAAACAAATAAACACGACATTTTAGCCCCAATAAAAAAAATAATAAAAATATTAGTAATAATTCCAAAATTAAGCAAACAAAGGAAATCTAATATAAATTAATACACCAATAAAATGTAGAATAAGTTAACTTAAACACATTAATTTAATATACGAACATCACACATAAAATAAAAAAATCATGCAAGGTACATTAATACCCATAAAATTTGACTAATATTTGTCAAATTTCAACAAAATCTGAAAAAATCCCAAGAAAAAATCATTTTTTACCCTAAAAATGTCAAAAAATTGATTTTCGGCAGAAATCGACGAAAATGGGCGGAGCTGGGCGCGACGGGCGAGGATTCTCGCAGGTAAGTGGCAACTCCAAAATACCTCAAAGGTACCTAAAGGTTTCATGAGGCTAGATGAACTTTCCTAATGTTCTATTGGGTAGGGATTCCAAAATGCCTCATATTACCCAAGATCAAAAAGACGCGAACTAATCTCTCGAGCTCTAAAAGCGGGTCTCGCTTATGAGGGCCTTTGCTAGGTTTGGCACGCGTCACAGTGGGCTACCAAACAAAGTGGCATGAACCCAATTTTAAAATTGCCTAATCATTACAATTAATCAAATAAAAATCATAAATAAAATCCCTAACTAAAAGCCCAATCCAAATAGCCCCTATGCAATGTACATGCTTTATCTCACATGGTGTGCACATGCATATAGCACACGCATAACACATGACATGGCACATGTCTTGTCACACCCCGTTTTTCCCCTAGTAGTTTAAGCCATATTTGCATATGTGTCTGTGTATGTGTTATGGTATTTTTGGATTAAATGCATGATTGTGGGCTTGGTTAGAGTGTGGGTGCATGCATGTTAGTAGTGTGTGCATTAGTGGGATTAGTCTTGTGTGTGTTGTCATGCATATTAGTTGGGTGTGAGTGGTCAAGTTCCACCAATATTAGAGTGACATGTGTCTAGGGTTTTAGGAAGTGGGTATAAATAGAAGGAGAGAGAAAAGAGAGCAGCCATCTTTGCTGCCCTTGCCGTTCTTCCTCCTCTCTTTATCCCTCCATCCTCTTTTCTCTTCAAGTGTGCTCTAGTGTTGATCTTAGTGGTTTGGGTGGAAATTGATCATCTCTCAAGTCTCATTTGGGTGAGTAGTTGAGTCTTCTTCTTCTTCTCCTTCTCTTAGTCTATTAGAATGTATTTTAACTTAGAGTTTTTGAGTGTTTGTGTGTTCTTCTTGGGTTCCTAGGTTAGAAGCGCCTACTCGTGATCCCAAGGGGAAAGAGAAGGCATCTGGGAGTGGAGCTTGCATCTCGGAGCATAGGATTTACAGGTTTGGGAATTTTTGCATTCTCTGTATTCTTGTTGTGGTAGAACATTTTGCTATTAATCTGATGCCTTTGGTGATGCATGCTGGAATTAATGTGTTGAGGTTTGGTTGATTTTAGTTATATGCATGTTTGTTGAACTATGAAAACATATTTGAGTTGGATTGATGTTGCTGTGATCTTTCTGGGTTGCTACTATCGAAATTCTAGGATGTGGTTGGTTCATGAATTGATTATAATGAATGTGTAAACTATGCATATGTGCTATTGTTTGTATTTGGAAATACCGATTTCAGGTAAGTGGTTGTTGGAAAATGGTTTTTGAAGTTTTTGGGTGTGTTTTGGAGCTATGGGAATCTGCAGATTTAGAATGCAGAATCAGTGCGTCCAAGTCCCAATCGAACTACCGTCTTCCGATCGTAAAGGCCTTGAGTGCACAACGCTCAGTTGTCGGTCGAAAGACGGAAAGTTCCGATCAAGAAATGGATTTGTGCTTTTGCTGGGAGCCAGGTCACGAGACGTGCTGAAGAACACGACTCATGACATGGTATAGAGAGGAATCATGAGTCATGCCAAGTCGACACGAGTCGTGTCCCCTGCTCTCTCTTCCCGATTGTTCTGCTCTTCGCTTTTCGATCAGACCTCAGCTCTTGGCTCTCGATCGCCCGCGCAATACTTGGCTGCCGAATGGGAGATGGGAGATCCGATTGGAGATCGCTGTGGTTGAGATACAATTCGTGCGGGCTAGAGGTCCAGTCACGAGTCGTGCTGTTCAATCACGACTCGTGAAAGGACTTTAGCATCAGCACGAGTCGTGATGAACAATCACGACTCGTGCTCCTGCTCCTCCCACGCGATCGGCAAATGTTGGCCTGGATTGAGCATCGACTCGAGTTGTGTCGATCATTCACGACTCGTGTCCTCGCCCCCTCTTCTTGCATTTGGCTTTTGGCCACTGTCGCGAGCGCAACTCTTGTCACGATCGCGACAGTTAGCCTCTGCTCGGCCAGTTTTTCTAAAAGCTCCCTGTTTTGACTTAATGTGTAACACCCCCACACCCCCTGGACGGATATAGGGGTGCCATACGGACACTTACGTATACATGTACATATACATACACTAGCAGAAGCGATAGTATTATACACATCCATATCAGAATAATAAAATAAAATAATACTATACTAGGGCCCAACATGTATTTCATATTAACTACATACATATATACATATTTATCTTTATACATGTTCATATTACAATCTGTTTTCATTTAGCTTTACATATACATTTACGTGTGATTACTATACTCATTTCTGTACATATAGATTTACATAATGAAGTTACTCAAAACATTTCAAACTCTATTTCTATCTTATACAAAAAAAAAAAGATGTAACCAAACTTCCTAGTGGCCTTGACCCGCAGATGCGCGCTCTCACTGAGTCCAAACCTGTAAACCTACACGGAAACAAATATTTGTGCTAAGCGATAACGCTTAGTGGGGATGAAAAACAATGCAAAGGACTTCTACTGAAGTCACACACACACATATTACATGCATTACTTATACAAACATGTTCAATACAAAACAATAATCATCTAATCTATATACTCTCATATTCGCATGCATATAAACTTATATTCATTAACAGGTCATGTATACATATTCTCATACTCAAGCAAAGGCATAAATATAAAACAAGATTTATACATCAACTCTTGTACACTTCAAAACATATAATAGGAATAGCCTAAAATCCTTTAGTTGTGGATACGAGCGCTATATAAAAAGAAGATCGAAGTCTCAGAACATGTACTATATCTCTATATCTGTATGACCATCTCAGAGGTCAGCCGCTTCACCCAAATGGGGCGGTCAGTAGCAGCTGCGCGGTAACCCTTTATAAGCATGCTTATCTATCCACTACTATGACTCTTCAGGATGAACTCACACTTTCGGAACATTTCACTATCCATAAGCACTTATTCAAGTATACATGTTATTAATTCATTGCATAGACATATAAACCATGCAAAGCAAGACAGAAGAAAACAATAATAGAATAGAGCGAAAAGGGGTTCGCTGTCGCGATCGCGACAAGAAGTCGAGCTCGCGACAGAAGCCAGATTGTGAAAAGACTCTATGAATTATACCAAAAGCATTACAATAACTCAAGCATTATATAACAATTAAGATCACAGAGCATGTCGTGTTCAACACTAACTCTTATGCCGTGGCATTAATTACCCAAATGACTAGTCTTATAATCATTTGATAAACCTAAACAGGCATAATATAGACCACGGGAACATTCCGGGGTAATACGGGTTCAATTCAGGGAGAGAAATATATAAAAATATACAAATTAGTTGAGGGGAAAGGTGGGGAATTGATTCATGTCAACCATGGGCTCTAAATCAAGAGGAAAATCACTCTTATGACCTGCTCTGCCACGCTTGCGATAGAAGGCTCCGTCAGGAACCTACACGAGACTGCTTCTCACCTCAAATTTGTATCATATAAACCGACCTCTAAAAGTCATTTTTAGGAAAAACATCCTTCTTAACAATTGTTCCCTAGGAAGTTATATTTCAAATGGAATAAGTTTCAGATAAATTGGACATCTATAACGTTAGATATGGTCTACACAATCTGAACTGCTCAAATGAACCGGCCAAAGTAGAGACACCTCTGTTTTGGCCAATTTCCAGGGTCTTAGAGCAAGAATTGGCTTAAGGTCATTTCTGAGACTTTTATAGATATTGAAGTCATGGTTCTAATGGATGTATAATAATTCAATTTAGAGGTCTGAAACTCTACTTATGACAAAAATACTTCATAGATGTCAGATGCAAAACAGGCAGAATTTGCCAAAACCAAACTTTATCATCACAACTATATAGTAACCCGTCTAACAACATCAACACACACTCAAATGATCAAGTTACATACTTATAAACATATATACACATATCATAAGCACCACAAGCAATCAAAATGAACATCTAACAAATATACTCTAAAACAGCAGTTGAGCTAATTAAAACTCATCAAACATCCCTCTATTCAAACATGTCACTATTCAAACATATTTCATATAAACACATACAAGAATAGTAAAATCACACTCGATCCCAACCTTTAGGAAGCTCAATCTCTGCTCTCTACTCATTTCCGATCTTCTCCTTCCCTTTATCCAACTTCTTGTTAACCACTTCAATAAATCATATAGAAAACACTTGAATTAAACCTCTTCTTACTTTAAATCAAAAACAGAAAGAAAAAGGAGGTCAGATCGGAGAACAAATCCAACTTACCTTTAACACACTCTCTTCAACCCATCCAAGTAACTCCCTTAAAGAGCAAAGCAAATGAAGAAGAAAAATAAAGAAATAGCAAAGCAAAGGAGCACGGCAAAACCCAAAAGCTAAGAAAGAAAGAAGAACCAAAAGGGCCAAAAATAGAATTTGAAAGGAGAATAAGAAAAGAGTGGCCGGTTAACACAATGAAAAACCAAATCCTCTCACATAAATGCCCACCAAACTTACCATAAATGCCAAACCACTTCACATAAATTCCACTTACCATAATTAATCCATCTCAATCCAAAAAGTCCCATGCCAAGTGTCACTCTCCCTTATAGCCATGTGTCAATTCCCTACGACGCCACTTATCAAACTCCTACGCTGCCACGTGTCTGATACACATCAAATATTTCAACTCAAATAGGCTTCCCGTGAAGTATTCTATCGCGCTCGCGACAGAACCCATACACAAGCCACTCATTCATCTTCTCAAAATAATTTTATTCTAGCAGAACTTATAACCTTAATCAACTCAGAAACTCCTTCAAATACACTCTCTTATACATACAAACTCTTGAATTCCCGAATAAAAATTCCAAAATTCTTCTAAGGCCGAATCGGGTTGTTACATAATGGATTTCTTATATCCTCGGCATGAATTTTTACTACGGTGTGATTTATTTATCATGCTTCTATATGAATAATGCTATGATTTCTTCATGTTAAATTATATGCCATGTTTTGGAATATAATTTGGCTTATACATGACCTGCTTTATGCATGACCTACGAGAGTCAGTCTAGTGGATAGTTAGGCATGCCTAATAGAGCTCAGTACCGTCAGCCTCAGTTCAGTTTTGGACCCCGATCAGGTCCCCGTCTGGTTCCTCACAAACCTTTGTGTGTCGGGATCTTGTTTAAGATCCCTTAGTAAAATGTTTTGAATAAGAAAAATGTGATGTTGCTTTTTGAATGGTACCTACGGGTACCTCTCTATATTCACTTGTTATCCACTATTGTGAGTCAGCAGGTATATTGTTTGTTTGTTTGTGATATGCTTCTGAGAATGTGAGCATCCGATCGAATATGACTATCAGTATGTGAAGCAATATGTATATGAATGTATATGTATACGAACGTGAGCATGGACTTTTGAATGCTATAAATGTGATTCAGTCATGATTATATGATTTGATTATCAGCTTATGCCATATGTATGAGTTTTACTTTGACGACTACTATGAGTGGCCGTCCATACTATTGTTGTGTTTTTCCCACTAAGCGTTATCGCTTAGCACGGGTGTTTTATCCGTACAGGTGTGGAAAGCATTTAGTTTTAGGAGAGTCGCCGCAAGTCAAGCCAGCACAGAACTTAGCATTTTGTCTTATGATTATTTTGTATTAGTGAACTCTCTATGTATTTATTTTTTTGTTCAGCTTCCGCTTTGTAATTTTGATAGATGTATTTATTTGGTAATATCAGAACAGTTTTGTAATGAATATTATTATTGCATCTATGGATAATTGATTAGTTTGGTTTTAAAGTTTTAAATTCCTCTGTATTTATGTATGTTTATTTTATGTGGATGAATGTTATTGTATCATTTTGTTTGGTGACACCCTTGCTCATACTGCATCTCACTCCATTGCGGATGGGTTCGCCTACGTATGGGTAGGGGGTGTTACATGTCTAGCAGATGTCAAAGCATATGCTTGGCACATGTCAAGTGTCACATGACTTGCACATGACCATTTTCCAAATTCGGTTTATTTCCCTTCATGGCCCACTTCTACTCCTAACATGTGAACCATCTTCAAATCCCCTTAAACAGCTCCAATTTTGATTTTCGTGGTCTCGGAATTGTCCTCATGATATTTATGCCCTTAAAGCTTCATTTCCTCTTCAATGAATGCTTGAATAAAGCCTTGTAACTTCTCATTGAGTTTCTTTGTTGCACCCAAATACCCCTCGAAAGGAATACCGGGTTGCTACAAACGCACATAACAAACGTATACAATGACATTCATACGCATACCGAAGCGGAAGCATTAACTATCAAAAGCGAAAACACCAATTAATAAAATGTACTTGCATCAAGAGCAATTAAAATCATAAACATAATACAAAATGTTATCACCATTCTTTACATTACATGATCAAAATATACATATCATCAATCACAAAGTATCCCTTTAGCATATACACTTTACAAAAGAATCTTAACAAAAAAGCAAAAGCTTCACTCCAATCCTAGTGGCCAGCAGATGGACGACTCATAACTGAACCGAACCTACATACCTACACGGATAAAACACCCGTGCTAAGCGATAATGCTGAGCAGGGATATACAGATACAAAGGACTACACAAGCAGTCACAACAATACATAAGAATTATACTCATTACATCATAAATCCATAATCCATGGCATAAACATAATATAAGTGTAGTTATGCTAATGTACATTTAAACAATTACCTGAACCATTCTGTGACGCGCGCCGGATCCCCGCGGCCGCCCCTTCGACCGCCCGCACGTGGGCGATCGGGGCAATTGTGGGTCCGTTGACAGCTTGCAATAAATCGCAAGTGCGTCTATGTTGGGCAACAAGGAGGTTTCATGGAGTCGCCACCCAATAGAACATTGGGAAAGTTTCTCTCGCCTCGGAGAGCCTAAGACTGCGCTTAGTATCCATTTTGGGCCAGCCAAAGGGGTCTTGGAAGGTAAACCTCTCGCCCTAAGGAGCCTAGGATTAACGCTAAAGCCTCGTGACACAAGAGGTGTCTTGGAGGGTAAACCTCTAGCCTCTTGAGCCCAAAGACCAGAGCTGGTTCGGGACTTCTCATTTATTTATACCTTTATTAATATTATAATTAAGTTTTGAATTCATTGTTTCATCAACTTTCCACACAATGCAATTTAAATTAAAGGCGCAATCATTCATATCAAAAGCGGTAAATGTAAGCAAAATCCAAAATAAAGCATTCAAAATAAATTACAATAACACTAGGAGCGGAATACAACTACCATTTATAAAAGTGAAATACATGCATAAAACGGGTTATTCATTAATAGTGAGAACATTGGTCCTCGCATGCATATTTATTATGAAACAATTTTGATGTGATGATTTATTTGGGTATGAAAAACTAGGACATTGGTCCCATTTTTATTTAGAAAAAAATGTCAAGTTAATTAATAGAAATATTTTTGTGATTTTCTTTTTAGCGTGCCTCAATAAAGAATTTTACAAGAAAATTATATGGCAAAATTAAATAAAATATTACAAACCAAATGAGCCTTTTTGGACCTCCCGATGTGCTCGCAAAAACGCCCAAGCGAAAAATGAGTTTAGACATAAAAACAAAATACAAATAAAATAATGTTAGTAATTAAATCAATTAATTCAATTAAATATACAAAATAATGAATAACAAATTAAAATAAAATAAGATGATAATGGAAAGAATGATAATGGAATCAAAATGTTAACAATCCAAAATAAAATGAGAAACATGCATTGTATGTGATAAATGATTAAATGATATGTTGAAAATAAAATAAAACATGTTACTTAAATAATGCATGAAAATATACACATGATGAAAATAATGATGATAAGTGAAAAATAATGAATGAATAAATAAACAAATAATAATCAAATCATGTAACAATGATAAAAAGAATAATAAAAATTAGTAAACAAATGAATGATGAAAATAATGATGATGTATAACAAGGTTAATTGATGTGTTCATAATTAATTAAAACTATTTACATTGCAAAAAGATTAATTTAAGTTAATTATTTGCATGTTAAAAATAATTTGGAATCACAATAAAATAAGTTATAACATGTTAGGAATTAAAAGAAAACAATATTCACATGAATAAAAATCAAATCATATATAAACAATTAAATGGAACAAATATAAAATCAATAAAACAAATGAATAGATGAAAACAATAAATAAATCAATAAAAATAATAAAATATATATGAATAAATTAAATAAAAATAAAATAGAAATAGAAATGGAGCCAAAAATATTTACCCTCAGAATATTGGATTTGATGAAGGAAAAGTGATGATTTTCCGGAGAATTGCTTGAAAGAATAATTTAGCAATAAAATTAATTCTCTTTGTTTATGGAGAAAAACAAAGGAATTGATTTGTATGCTTAAGATTAAAAAGAAATTGATGTCAAAGTGATGATTAATTTCTTGTGTTTATGGAGGAAAAGCAAAGAAATTAATTGGAATAATTAACAATTGAAAATTGATCTTTCAATTTCAATTAAACCTTATTAATTAAAAAGAGAAATCTGAAATTTTGAAGAGAAAATAGAAGAAGAAGAATTCTGGAAAATTAGGTCTAAAAAATGTGGAGGCCTCCAAAAGAATCAATTGGAATAATTAAGTCTTGAAAATTAATTTTCCAATCTCAATTAAACCTTGTTAATTCAAAGAGAAATCTCAAAATGTTTAGAAGAAAAATCAAAGAGGAAGAGAAATGCTGGAAATTCTGATGTAAAAAATAGTAGTGGAGGCTCCCCTTTTTTGATTCATCATAAAGTATTTAAAGAATAGAAAATGTTGCCCTAATTTAATTAAGGAAAACAAACCTAATTTTATTCAAATTCCTTTATTTTTGGGGATAAAATCAAGTTTTATTAATTAATAATCTATAAAAAATATTTTGGAATTTTATTTGAAGTCAAAAACCCTTAATTTTGGGATAAAAACGGATTTTTGGGTGAAAAAATCGGAAAAAGGGCTGAAAAATGGGAAAATAGGGTATCAGACCCTATAACGACGGCCAGGAAGCCCGTCGCTATAGAGGGGCGGGCGTCGGAGCGGCAACCAGGCAAGGCTGCGCGAAATCCGCGTGCTGGCGCTCGTGCACGAGTGCTCCGTGCGGCGCTCAGCGTGCGCGATGCCGCGCGCGCCTTTTGCGACGCGCAGCATCGGCGACGCTGAGCGTCGCCTTTGCGCCCGCAGCGCGATGGGCGCCCAGGCGCCTGCGAGTTGGGCGCCCACGCGTCTGCGCGCCGCCGCGCCCGACACTCGCGATCCGACCTTTTTTTTTTTTTTTAAATTTTAAATTGACTAAAAACACTATAATTTTAAGCCCCCATTTTTCAAAATTAATTTTTTAAATATTTTTTATCATTTTCTAATTTTTCACTCTAAAATGCAAATTTGACGAGAAAATCATCACTTTTAACCTTTTAAGCCTGTGAAGGCAATTATCATCATTGGGTAACTTCGATCTAGGCTTACTCAGGACCCGGTGTCTACACATTCGTGCCCAAAGAAAGCATATACATTCCCACAATACATAACACGTGCCTTAGTCATAACATAATCATATTCTCTTGTTACAGCATGTTATTATCACAAGCATTAACATGAATGCTCAAAGACAATCATTCAAGCGCTAAAGCAAAAGCTTAAAAGTCAAAAGACCAAACAAAAGCCTGAACTCTCATAAGTTGTGGATACGGGTACTGAAGATACTGATTGGACAAGTATCTGAACACACAAAAGACATACATCTCAAATTATACTTATACCCGAAGGTAACAGAAGAGACCAAAATCTCTAAACAAAAGACCCATATGAGTCTACAGAGCAACTGCGCAAAACCCTTTATAAGCATGCTTATCTATCCACTATCTTGACACTTCAGGCTCAACAAACAATCTAATCACTAGATCACATTTCCAACAATTACCCAAGTATCCAACCAAGGATGCATAACCATTCCATTCATCTACAAGTCAAGCAACTATCAAATGATTCATGCATGTATATAATACATATAGGCTTAAAATACATGTACATTCATAATCAATACAATGTTATACTCAATTACGAAGAAAAAGGCTCAACTTATAACTCTGCCCAGTGTCGCACTCGTGACCCTAGTCGCGCTTGCGACAGAACCTATCACACAAGGATGTTGCGCACGCGGGCCTCGTCGCTCTAGCGACAAAATGCCAAAGTGGCTTCTGTCGCACCCACGATAAAGCTCGCGCTCGTGATAAACCTCGATACCGCTCGGCCATGCACGAGAAAGTTCAGCAAGCTTGGTAATGCACAGCAGGCAGACCTTGCCAAGGAGTGTTCTATCGCACCCGCGACCCATGTCGTGCTCGCGACAGAAGCAAACTAAGTGTTTAACTCCTAGCAAAACGAACCATTCATGCACATACTTCACATTCCAACTCAAGACTCACATGCATAACCTTCAAATTCATGCAATAATGGTATCAAAACACCATTTTAAGATTTACTCGATCAAATACTAATATTAAATAACATAATATAACAATTAAACATAATATATAACGACCCGATTTGCATCCTAGTAGAATTGGTAGTGCAAATTCTTGTATTTGTGCAAGTTTAAGTGTTAGTGAGGACTTAATTGAAAGGAATTATAAGTTGATTGAAGGAAGAAGTGGATTAGAGGGATTTAGAGAGACATTTGCCATGGACTAAAGTGGAAGTTTGCATGTTAGTGGGACAAGTGGCTTGGTTGGCCAAGTGGCAAGGTATGGGAATGCCACCTAGGATGAGACATGAAATATAAGAATTGTTAGTGGCATTTTCTGTCTCAAATGGGATTGCATGCAGATTTCTTTTCTCTTTTCCCTCTCTCTCTCGGTTTCCTTCCTCTCCACTCTTCTTTCTTTGAGTTTTGTTTGGTTTGTGGGTTAATTTCTGCATTTTAAGGTTGATTGAAGAGTTTAATCAAGAATTAAGGTTTAGAGGTAAGTGTTTTGGGTTGAATTTCTACTTCTACCCTTTTCTTTGTGGTTGGTTGTTTGAGAACTTGGATTAAGAGTTTGTTCTTGAATTGGATATTGCAAGAAGCTGAGGCTAGAAGAAGGGAGAAGGGGAAGGACAAAGTCTGATTTTGGAAGTGTTCGGCTGCTCTAAGAGGTTGGGATCGTGTGCTCTATGGTTGTACATGTGTTATTGATTGTGTATATTGATGTATGTCGTGATATGAGTTTGAATTGTGTATAAGTATGTGTTATGGTTGGAAGTTTGATAATCTTAGACCTATTTAGAGTGTGATTTTTAAGCATAATTAGTTGTGCTTTTGAGAGGCATGTGTTCATAATTGGTTATTCATGTTCTTGCTTGAAATTGGTATACGATTATATGTTAAATATTGATTTAGAGCCTTGAAATGTTATTGGCATATTGTTTGGCAAGTCTTTGATATATGCATGTGCATGGTTTGGAAGTATGTTGGTCAATTATGGCTTGAGTTGAGTTGTGGAACAGTTGATGCAATTTTGTTTTTGGGCATTCTTGCATAGGTCACGGTGACAACCAAGTGGTTGTGATCGTGAGGTATGCAAGAAATGCTCATGTCCGAGGAATGTGTGGTATGTCACGGTGACAACCAAGATTGTTGTGACCGTGCGATACCCTAGGTTTACATTCTGTTTTGCATCTTTGGTATGTCACGGTGACAACCAAAGTGGTTGTGACCGTGAGATACCCTTGATTGCTTACTGCCCGGATATTACGTCAGGTATGTCACGGTGACAACCAAGTAGTTGTGACCGTAAGGTACCCTATGTTTGCTTTCTGTTTTGCATCTTTGGTATGTCACGGTGACAACCAAAGTGGTTGTGACCGTGAGGTACCCTGTTTTTACACTTTGATTTTTTTATTTATTTATAAATGTTATGCATGAGTATGAGCATGATTTTAATCTAGTTTATATCATTCAATTAGGATTGTTATATGTTAAAAGCTATATTTAATATGATGGATTATTTGACTTGTACATGAATTGATTGAAGTTGATCGTGCTTGAGTACATGAGTAGAAGTTTGGTTACCTAAGTTGTTTGTCAGCCTGATCGGTCAAGGTAGTGGATAGATAAGCATGCTTATTAAGGGCTAGAGTTTTGCAGCTGCTCCTGTCGACCCGCATGGGTTAAAGTTTTAGACTTCGGTCTTCTGAAAACTGTACTTCGGTCTTCTGTATTTAAGCTTTTAGACTTCAATCTTCTGATACTGCTTGCCAGTATTCTGTTACCCATATCCACTATCATTGTAACTCAGGCTAATTGTGCGTTTGAATGTGAAGTTATATGTAAAGCTGGGTTTGGTTATTTGTTCTGCATACTCCTAATATTAGCAATTGTATGTTCTGTTACTCCTGAGTGTTAGCAATTGTTATTGCTTCCGAATCTGCTTTGACTTTGAGAATTGTACTTTCCTGCTTACTATGTACATGATGAGCATCTGATCTTGATTCGAGTATCTTTTACTGCTATGCATGTGTTATGTTTTGCTGTGACTTCTTCAGAAGTCCTTTGCTTCTGTTCATCCCCACTAATCGTTATCGCTTAGCACGGATATTTGTTTCCGTGTAAGTTTGTAGGTTGCATTCTGAGCGAGGGTCCCATCTGCTAGCCACTAGGAGTTGTCTTTGAAGTGATTCTTTTATATTAGTTATAGTATTCCTTTTGTATAAGACTCTTGTATAGCATTTTGTAAGGCATGTAATTCTGATATATGGCATGTAATGATTTTGTATATGTATATGTTTAAGTTCTGTAATATAAGTATATATATTTTGTTCCTAAATGCTTCCGCTTATAGTGTGTTTTTGCATGTTTTTATTTCTTCCGCTTCAGTCTTTGCATGAGTGTGTGTGTTTGCCTGTGTGGCATCCCGATATTCCTCCCGATGGGTATTTGGGGCGCCACATAATACGTATAACAATTGCTCATCATGCCAAAATCTCAACATGCAAAATTGATCAAAACCTTCAATCAAACTATAACACTAACATCAAGCATACAAATTCATCATCTTGCAACACATGCAATACACGAGTGAACAACTTCAACATGCAATTACTACAATTACCACTACTAATTCAAACACAACATGCAACCAATTTAAAAGAGCACACGATCCCAACCTCTAGGAAGCAGCTAGAAACTCTACTCCAAAATCACACCTTCTCATTGCCTTTCTCAATCCTCTTATCTGAAACTTCTTGCACAATAAATACACACCCTCTTAATCCAATTAACAAACAAACCAAACCAAAACAGAAATGAGTAGATGAGAGATCCCTAAAACCAGAACCCGTACATACCTTCTCAATTCCTTAAACACTTCTTCAAAACAAACCAATGCATCAATCTTTAAGAAACTTACAAAGAATAGATGTAGAACAAGAAGAAAAATGCAGAAATGAGATAAGTAGAGAGTGGAAAGAGTGAGCCAACCGGAATTCATGCAAGCATAGGGCAAATTTTACCCTCCACTCACTATTTATTGCATGCCATGTCCAAGTGTCAAGCCCTCCTCTTGCCACTTATCCCTTTCCAACACTTGTCCCACTTCCAGCAAAATCCTCAATAAGTCCATGGCAAAACTCTCTTAAGTCCCTCCCCTAAAATCTGCCTTACTTAATTTTTACCTTTTTTATCCAATTAAGTCCTTAAATAAACCCTAAATATAACTTGCACAGCAATTTACATTAAATTCCTGCTAGGCTATACTTTGGGTTGTTACATTCTTGGCTCTACTCCTTATAATCAGCCCATTTGGAAGATTTAATGGATCCTTTCCTTGGCTTTCTACATCATGGATGGCATATAGTAATAGGAGAAGATAGCATTTTTTATGACATTCAATTGGTCATATATCGTTAACCGGTGTATAGCACTAATGCTTTCAAAATATACTGATCACACAGTCTATTTGTCTATATGATTGGAGATTATGATATGAAATCATTCCTTCATGTGCGAGTGGAAGATGATAGAGTTTTGGATATGCCCATGACTCCAAATATAGAAAAAGATCCATATTAAATTAAATCTGACTAGATATGGAAAAAGATCCTTATCAAATTGAATCTAAATAGATATTAAAAGAGTTTTATATTAAAACCTATTAAGATTAAATTCCTATTTAGAAAATATATGCGTATCTTTATTTGATTAACTTCCTATTTAGGAGTATAAGGATGCTATAAATAGGGGATGAGAAATCAGATTCCAAAGTTGGTTACCAGTATAATTCGATAGAGAACTTGAGAATTCTTTTATCCCCTTTTTGGCATCCCCAATGAACTTTTAGACTGTGGAATTATCATTATTATCCCACATCATTTCTTATGGATAATAGCCTAGACAATGACATGAAACGGGATCCTTCGCTTCTGTTATATCATTTTCTGTATTAAAAGAGATAAATATGTTTTTTTCTCTTAATTGATATAATTATATCTCAAATTATGTCTGAGATGCATGATATATAGTGTTGTTTGATGCTAACATAAATGAATTCAATGTGTTGACATATGATGCTATTTACTAAACTACAAAAACGTGAAGTTTCCATAAATATTTGAAACTTTTGAGTTTAATTTCTCTAACCTATGATTCTAGACTTGTGGCATACTTTTTTGTGAGGAAAAAAATAATCTTTTATTAATGAAATAATTTTCAAGTATAAATTCGTCCCATAAATTTATAAAAAGAAAAGGTAAAGTTAACTTTAGATTTTATATAATAAAATTAACACACAACATGAATTTTAAAATCAATTCACGCCAATTTTGAATAATATAGTGAGGAAAATGAGGATAAATAGACTATATATAGTATCCATAGATGTATGAAGTTAGGTGAAGACTTTTTTAGATTTAAATAACCTTTTGTTATTTTAATATTAGACTAAATTATCGTCATTATTATTTTAATTAATAGTAGATATCTATAGCATTTAACGATTTTATCAGGTAGAATATCATATATGAAAAAGAATTTGAATGCAAAACAAATTGCTATTTGCATATATAAATATGATAAACTGCCAAGCTGTTTGCCTTCACGATACTTTTTTTTTTAAGTTTTTTTCCTTTTATTTATTTTGTGGAGCATTTATTTTTTTGGTTGATAACCGAACTCTTTGAGCAAGAGATAGGTAGTCCTTCTCCAAGCGCGTGTCTAGAGCCAGACTCTCAGGCGAAGAGTTAGGTAACCGGGCTCATTCGGATATCCGGTCATATCAGTAGTTCGGTTACCTTAACAGCTCGATATCAGAATATGAAAAGTCATTATTCACAGATATTTTTCAGATATTGTGCAGATTCTGATCCCTTAATGATGGAAACTACCAAGAATCACTCAATAAATCTTCACAAAATAGGAATCAAGCACTAATCAAGAGATTAAGGTGATTTCCTCCTATTCGGGATTTGATTTCCTATTTGGTCTAGCAAAAGAGCTCTATATAAAAGAAAACCATCAGGTACATTGATCTCTCTCTGAATCCTTTTTACAGAAAATCCTCTTTAGTCAATCCACTGACTTGATCATCGGAGCTTTCATCATTGGAACCCCGTCGGTTTTGTTAATCTTTTCAGGTGATCAATCCGAAGAAACGCTTCAAGAAATTCAGCCATTATCATTTGGTGCGATGAGCGTGGAAGACTCCACTGATTTCAGTCAACAATGGATCTTTTTCCCGATTTACCTGTCTCTGCTGCTCCATCAGCCAACCAGTCCAATGCTGCAAACCAGCCACCGGCCAACCTTCTTGGCCAGCTCCTCCAAAGCTTACAACCAGCTCAATCAGAGCAAGTTTCTCCACTCCCAGCACGACAGCTTTTCCCCCAAACACAAGTCCAGACGCCAGCAACACCACAAGCATCCATAAACGTCCCCACAATCCCAGGCTCAACGCCTCAAACAGCCCAAACCCTCTTGACCGCTCTGTCAGTTATGGTGGCTCAGGCACCACCAGCAGCACCTACAAACACTCCGATTACATCACACCTTACACAAATGCCCATAACAACACAATTCCCTGCCTAAACACCATTGCCTTTACTGAGCACCCTAGCTCCTGGCACCACAATAACTTTGACGGCCGAATAGTTTGAAAGAATGTTCAAAGAGAGAATGCAAAATTTCCAAAACTGCAGTACTTTGCAGTACCAGGGCAGTTTCCGATCTCCGCTCTCTAAGGATATCCTGGACGCTCCCTTCCCACAGATAAGATTGCCGAACCTGCCAAAGTATAGCGGCAGTACAGACCCCCGAGCTCATTTGGATGAATTTCATCACACCATGCTGGTACACACCACGGAAGATGATGCTTTGTGCAAAAATTTTCCCCAAACGCTTACCGATTCTGCATAGATTTGGTTTCGTAATCTCCCTGAGAACTCTGTTTATAGCTTTGAGCAGTTCAGCGACATGTTCATCGCTAAGTTCATTGCTGCCATAAGGCCAGCAAAGGTATCGGCCGACCTCACGATGGTTCACCAAGAGAAGGGAGAAGCACTCCGAGCTTATGTTGAAAAATTTAATGCAGTTGCTATGGACATCCAGAACTTGAACCTGGAGGTGGCTATCAACGCTCTCATACGCAATACCAGGTGCCAAGATTTCAGTGATTCCCTCAGCAAGAAGCCACCTGGCGACTTCACCGAGCTCATGTCCCAGGCTCAAAAATATATCCGTATGGACGAAGCTCGATACCTCAGGTATAGTTCACAGGCCCAAGACTCGGATAAGGCATTCCACCCAGGCTGGGATAGAAATAATGGCGGTCGAGATGATGCTAGAGCAGAGGGTCTGGCAATTCAAACCGAGCTTTCCTGGTCACAAAGCCGACCTCAAATGACAGAACAGATGAGCGGTTCACACCTTTGACAGCCTCAAGGTCCCAAATTCTGGCCTGGATGAAGGAGAATGAGCGGGTCAACTGGTCGCTCCCCATAAGAGAAGATCCCAGTAGAGACCAAAGCCTTTACTGCGCCTTTCACAGGGACAAAGGCCATCAGACAAATGATTGTCGCCAGCCGAAGCGCAAAATCGAGTATTTAGTTAGAAATGGAAAGCTCGGACAGTTCATAAAGGGTAAAGATAAGGGAGGCAGAGATAGGTCCCCATCACCACGAAGGCAGGGCAATGGATCTAGTTCAAGTAAAAAAGCTCTAGCCGGGGTGATCCACGTCATTGCAGGAGGCAAGCATTATGACATCTTTGAGGAGTCCAGAAAGTGAAAAGCAAAGGAGGTATTTTCCTTGGGGCCCGGCCATAGTACAGGGAGCTATAAGGTAACATTTTCGGAGGCAGACGAAGCCCATGTTTGGATGCCTCATACCGACTCATTGGTTGTGGAAGCCCTTATACAAGATTATCTGGTCCAGAGGATTTTGGTAGATACAGGGAGTGCGGTGAATCTCATCACCTTGCAGGCCTATAAAGTGTTGGGAATGTCGACCAATAAGTTAGAGCCCGTGTCAGCTCCACTCATCGCCATATCTGGGCAACCGATCAAAGTTGAAGGATCGGTCATGTTAGAATTGCAGCTCGGGGATGAGGATAGTGTGTGCAATTGCAGGAGTTGTTTCATGGTAGTTGACATACCACTCGCCCATAATGTGATCATTGGGCGACCTCTTTTAGTAGGAGTGGATGCTTACATCTCTATATGTAAGCTGCTTATGAAGATTCCTGTTCCTGGAGGGGTGGCAATACTTCGGGGAAATCAGAAGGCAGCCAGAGAAACATATGTCACTATGCTAAAAGAGGCAGATCAGGCTCTACCATTGGATGCGCTGGATGTTCCAACAGCAAGGAATGCCGAACCGGTGGATTCACTTCAGGAAGTGGAACTCTCGCCAGGAAAGGTGGTCAAGATCACTGCCAGTAAAGCAAGCAAGGAGAAAGAGGCACTGGTAGCCGTGTTATCAGAATACGAAGATGTGTTCGCCTGGCATCCTTCGGACATCAAGGGGATTTCTTCCAAGGTAATATGTCACACTCTTAATGTACAACCTAGCTGCAAGCCTGTTAAGCAGAAAAAGAGAAATCATGCTCCTGAGCGGCAATTGGCAATGTCGGAGGAGGTAGATACGTTGTTAAAAAATGGTTTCATAAGGGAGGTGCTCTACCCGGACTGGCTGTCAAACGTGGTGTTAGTAAAGAAATCTAATGGAAAATGGAGGATGTGTGTCGATTTTACATACTTGAACAAGGCATGTCCCAAAGATTGCTACCCACTACCCAACATTGACCTCCTGGTTGACTCTACTTCGGGATTCAACGAATATGTCTTTTTGGTCGCCTCTGCGGGATATCAGCAAATCCCTATGAATAAGAACGATGAAGAAAAAATCGCTTTTGTCACATATCGGATTACTTATTGTTACCGAGTCATGCCGTTTGGGTTGAAGAATGCCGGGGCCACATACCAGAGATTAATGAATAGAATGTTTGCGGATCAGCTGGAGAGGAATGTAGAAGTCTATGTGGATGACATGATCGTCAAAAGCAAGACAGCATAAAGCTTACCAATCGAGCTTACAAAGACTTTCGGGATTTTGAGAAAGTTCGATTTAAAGCTAAATCTGGAAAAGTGTGCTTTTGGGGTGCAGTCCAAAAAATTCCTGGGGTACATGATTTCGAAAAGGGGAATAGAGGCTAACTCGGCAAAGATCCAAGCCATTTTGGAGATGGAGCCACCGAAGTCGATAAGGGAAGTTCAGAAACTCAATGGAAGGGTAACAGCTCTAGGCAGATTTATTTCTTGTTCAGCTAAAAGGTGCCTACCTTTTTACAACACCCTTAAGAAAGTGAAGGGTTTTTAGTGGACTCCGGATTGTTAGAAAGCCTTTGAGGAGTTGAAGCACTTTCTTACCACACCCCCTCTATTGAGTCGACCACAACCAGGAGAAACCCTGTATATTTACCTTGCAGTTTCATCTGGGGCTTTGGGATCGGTTCTGATAAGAGAAGAGGGTAGCCAATGGTTCCCCATCTATTACACCAGCAAGGTTTTGAGAGGCGCCGAACTGCGATACCCCATACTTGAACAGCTCGCCTTTGCACTGGTAACATCTGTCATCAAGCTGTGTCCTTACTTCCAGGCACACACTGTGATAGTCAGGACGAACATGAATCTTAGAAAAGTGTTGTAGAAGCCGGAAGCCTCTAGTAGGATTATTGAATGGGCAGCTCGGTTAGGAGAATTTGATGTCTGGTATGAGGCGCACCCATCAATGAAGGGCCAAGTCTTACCTGACTTCATAGCAGAGTTGCATGCACCCCCACAGGAGCCAAGCCCATGCTCTTGGAAGTTGTACATAAACGGAGCATCCTCATCCACGGGTGCTAGAGCGGGAGTGGTCCTAATCGGCCCAGGGAAGATAATAGTCCGGGGAATGGCTCACATAGCTTTTCAAGAAACCAACAACGTGGCGGAATACGAAGCCCTTAGCTTTGGCCTACAACTCGCCATCGAGGTAAAACCGGACTCACTAACTATTTTTTTTGATTCTTAGCTTGTGGTTAGCCAGATACTTGGCAAATTTGAAGCAAAGGACTAGATAATGATCAGATATAAAGAGTTAACAGCCGCACTCCTTTCCCAACTAGAGAAACTGGGATGTGCTTGGGCCATCGAGCAGATACCCCAGGCAGAGAATGAGGAGGCAGACACTTTAGCTAAGCAGGCGTGTCTTTAGAACCAGTCATCTGTTTCAGATATTGTTTGGTCTATTATATTGGCCCCAACTCACGAAACATATAAGGTCCATTTGCAAGAGCCAATGGATGGATAGCGGCTTCCAATTTACCAGTATTTGAGTACCGTATCTCTTCTAGAAGATCAAGTCAAAGCTCGAAAAGTGGTTCGGCGATCTAGTCGATATGCAATTATGGACGATTAGTTGTACAGGCGATCTTTCTCAGCTCCTTGGGCGAAATGCTTGAGCAAGGAAGAAGGTGATTACGTATTGAGAGAGATCCATGAGAGCATTGCGGAGCACATGAGGGAGCGCAAGCGGTAGCTCGGAAAGCATTGTTGCAGGGGTATTATTGGCCAAGCATGGAGAAGGATGCAAAAGAACTAGTCCGAAAATGTGATAAGTGCCAACGGTTCGGTAATTTGAATCATCAAAAGCCTGCTGCTCAGGTTCCAATTCACAGTCCTTAGCCATTTACTCAGTGGGGAATCGACATTGTAGGTCCTTTTCCCTTGGCAACCGGACAACGAAAATTCTTAGTGGTGGCAGTGGACCATTTCACAAAATGCGTAGAAGCAGAACCCTTAGCAACAATCACCCGGAGAATATTATCAAGTTCGTCAAGAAGTCCATCATTACAAGGTTCGGGATCCCACATTCCATTATAACGAACAATGGGAAACAGTTCGATTGTGCGGCATTCAGGGGATATTGCTCGGAGTTGAAGATCTAGCTTTGCTTTGCTTCGGTATATCACCCGCAGTCAAACGGCATGACCGAGGTAACTAACCGAACCATTCTTTCAAGACTGAAGAAAAGACTTGATGCATCAAAAGAGCTCTGGGTAGACGAACTTTACAATGTTCTGTGGGCTTACCGAACCTCGCCAAGATCGGCAAAGGGGAGACCCCATTTTCACTCACATACGGAACAGAAGCTGTTATTCCTTATGAAATAAGTATGCCAAGTATCCGGATTTCAGGTTTTGATGTTGAGCAAAATGACGCGAACCTACTGTGTCAGCTGGACAAACTGAAGGAGCAAAGGGAGTTCGCTCTGATACAATCTGCCGCTTACAAGCAAAGAATGTCGTCCTATCATGATCGAAACATTAGACCGAGGACGTTCATAATCGGCCAGCTCGTTCCCAAGAAGGTGGTGGCGTCCCAAACATCTGTAGGAGTAGGAAAGCTAAATCCTAATTGGGAAGGTCCTTACTTAATACATGATGTCAGGGGTGGCGTATACAGGCTGAAGGACTCCTCTGGAAAGATACTTCCTCATTCATGGAACGTTTCAAATCTGAAGAGCTATTATCAGTGATCTCTGATCTACAGTTCGGCTTTACATTTTTATCTCTCACCCGGCAATTACGCCACCGAGCATTTCTATCTAGTACTGTATCTCGCTTAGCTCGACTTTATCGCCATAAAAGCAATTGTACTAGCTAAAACATCAATAAAAGAGGTATATTCATGGAAAAATTATCTTTTATTATGCGATATGGTTGTTCTAACTCAGCAATTTTGCCATTGAACAACCCAATGTCATTATAACAACAACATTAATTATGTCGCCGATACGGCATATATACTCATATTCAGTAATGAGATCATCTATATCGCTCACTCGGCAATAACGCCAATCGAGTATTTTTCTTTTACATAAGTATCATTTTTTGATAAGCTCGACTGCAACGCCTTGAAAGCTATTAATTTCTATAACTCATTGCAAAGCTCGGTTACAGCGGTATCATAATATTATGTTAAGTTTTCGAAATGCTCGCTCGGCATTATCGCCACATGAGTATCGATTTAATTATCAGTTGATTTTATTAGCAATGATAACGTTATAAAAAATCAAAGTATTAAACAATTGCTCGGCTATGGTCACCATTCATTCCGCATTATTGTTCAGATAAACACGCAGTCTATTACTTCATACATAAATGGATGTTAAATTGATTGCGTAGTACGGTTATTAAAAGAGGCCGGCAACAAAAAGAAAATTCAGATTTTATTAAATCAAAAGCAATACAGGACTGGTCTATTCATCTGGATATACATCATCTAACCAGGACCAGTCTATGTCGGGATGGCATCCTTTGACAGCATCTGAAAGCTTCTGACTAAAAGCTAGACACTTGTCAACAGCCAAATCCACGGACTTATATTCGAGGTCTGTGAGCTTCTCCTCAAGATCGGCTTTGCCACTCTTGGCCTCCTCAAGCTCAGCTCGGAGACTCGACAGCTCGGCCTCCATTTCCTCTTTCCTCCGCTCGCTCTCTGCCGCCCTCTCCTCTGCCTCAGATATTTTATTCTTGGCCTCTTGTGCCTTGACTTCGGCATCCAGAGCTCTCTTTTCAGCATCCTTCAGCTTGGCCTCAGTGGCATTAGCTCTAAACCGCTGCCCAGCGACCAATCTGGCCTCCCTGTTATAGGCCATAATCAGGGAGTTCATTTTTCCTATGATAGCACCACTCAGCATTGAACCCTACACAAAGTGAGGAAATGATGAAAAGAGCACGGTATTTTTCAGGAATTAACTAGACGAAGGACATTACAGAATTGCTAACCTCAATTTGATGCCTCTTGAGGGCAATACTCAGGTCCTCGGCTCTCCAGCGTGTCATAGGGGTGACTCTCTGAGGAATACAGGAGAGCTGGTGCATGAAATCGCAAAAGGCCGGATTTTGGTTGGAATACCCATCCCCTTTTTCTTTCAACTGACTGCAGATTTCATCAGCGAAGGCTCTTAAATCCCTTTTATGGGAATGGGGATTCGAGGTTCCTGCAATGGCACCACCTTCGGGAGATTGAGGACCGGGTGGGGTCTGCAGATCCACCGATGGCATCCGAGCTGTAGGGGTCGGAGGCGAAGTGTCCTCCTGCGCATTGGTAGGAGTTGCATTGTCAGCTTGAGTAGGCGCAGCTGGAGTTGGCTCGGCGGCAGCAGCAGTGGCCTCCCTGCTGGACTCCCCTGGTGCTAACCCAGCAGGTTTCTTTTGTCTTTTTGCCTTCATCATCTCGGCCATGCTCAGTCTCTATGTTCACTTCATTTCTGCAAAAAACCAAACAATGAGAAAGTATTAGAACAGAAGAATTGATAAAAGAAAATACCTCTTCTTTGACGCCGAGAAGAGGTTGTTCGGTCCAAACTAAACATGAGCTGATCTCTAATGTCGATTTTGTTTGCCGCCAAAGCCCTCCATCGGGCCAAAGTTTGTTCTTCTTCCTTGGTAAGAAGGATGGGGTTGTCATTCTTATTCACATACCGACCCCACGTAGTTCGAAAATTTAAATTATTGTCGCTCTCAACGATGAAGAATCGGTTCTTCCAATTCTTCAGAGACTCCGGATTTCCCTTGAACACCCCATAACTAGCTCGGACCTGAACATAGTTGTGATCCTCTGTGGTGATTCGGAGCCCAACCACGTGGGTAGCTTTGAAGAGCCGAACTGTTAGCTCGATTTCGTTGTCTGCTGCCCACATTTGTAAGGCGGATATGGTTCGCCAGGCGTTGGGATGAATTTTCCCCATGGTTAAGCCATAATGATTCATCAGCTAGACCTCAAAAGCAGTGGGGGGGAAGGCTCATCCCAGCTTCGAAATCGGCCTCATAAACGGCTATTGTCTTCCTGCCTGAGAACTTTGAGTTGGCTCGGAGACTGGCCCCAACCACTCGGATCCTATAACTTTCAGGAATCCCCAACCTCTCATGCAGCTCTAACATTTCACTGCTTTTCACGATCGAGCCGATGCTCCCTGCCCGAGGATTCCTTTTCGGCTCTTTCCTCTAGGTTGATCTGGCTGGCTGGTACTGGGAGACTCTAGGATATCTTCATGTAAAAGTCCCTCTTCCACCCTCTGGCTCTCAGTTGAACCCTCAGAAGCACTCATGGTGAAAAGGAGAAGAAAGATAAGACACCAACCTGAAATAGGAAGGGAAGTTGCAGAAAATGAACGATCAGAGAGTTAAACGGAAGCCTGATGCAGTTGAAATCGCACAAGAGAGAAGCAAGATTTACAGAGCAGAAAAATCCAAAATCCTTAAAAGAATCGAAAATGGAAGAGAGAAGAAGAAACTAGTAATTATAGGAGAACGGAGCCACTCAGATGCGGACAGATGGCAAACACTGATTGGGTGAACTATCAGTAATTACTCCTTGCGCAGTTGCCAAAGAGACGCCATCACTTCAGGGCCTGACACAGCCGTTGGATCACAGTTCACGAAGCGCCTGTCCACGCTTTTTAAGGGTCACGCGCACAGTTGTCGCCAAAGCGTCATGAATTGGTGTCCACGCGCTCTCTATGAATGTCAGATCAATGCTCCAATGACATGAATGTCATCATATGAGGGGGGGGGGACTTATGATAACCGGACTCTTTGAGCAAGAGATAGGTAGCCCTTCTCCAAGCGCGTGTCTAGAACTGGACTCTCATGCAAAGAATTAGGTAATCGGGCTCATTCGGATATCCGGTCATATCAGTAGTTCGGTTACCTTAACAGCTCGATATCAGAATATGAAAAGTTATTATTCACAGATATTTTTCAGATATTGTGCAGATTCTGATCCCTTAATGATGAAAGTACAAAAAATCACTCAACAAATCTTCACAAAATAGGAATCAAACACTAATCAAGAGATTAAGGTGATTTACTCTTATTCGGGATTTGATTTCTTATTTGGTCTAGCAAAAGAGTTCTATATAAAGAAAATCATCAGGTACATTGATCTCTCTCTGAATCGTTTTTACAGAAAATTCTCTTTAGTCAATTTACTGATTTGATTGTCGGAACTTCCATTATCGGAACCCCGTCGATTTTGTTAATCTTTTCAGGTGATAAATCCGAAAAAACGCTTCAAAAAATTCAACCATTATCATTAGTATATAATAACTCTTTGTTTTTTATGTGCAGATTATTATTGTTGTGTTAATAAAAATTGGTAAGTTCTGTTTTTTTACTTAAAATTTATTTTAATTATTTTTTTATGTGTAGATTATTATTGTCATGACAATAAAATTTGATAAGTTGTCTGCTTTTTCACTTAGACTTTTTTTTAATTGTTTTTTTCTTCCTTTATTCTTGATGGAATTTATCTTTTTGGTATATGATAGTTCTTTATTTTTTATGTGCACATTATTATTATTGTCATGTGAATAAAAAAAAATGATAAATTGTGTAGGTCATAAGTTATCTGCTTTTTTACTTGGGACTTTTTTTAAGTTCTTTTTTATGTGTAGATTATTATTGTCATGCCATTAAAAATGGGTAAGTTATCTGTTTTTAAGTTGTTTTCATCTTTTCTTATTTTTTCTTGATAGTTGATGCCATTTATCTTTTTAGTATGTGATAGCTCTTTGTTTTTTATGTGTAAATTATTATTGTTATATCAATAAAATATGGTACGTTGCGTATCTCTTATACTTCAATTCTTTTTCTTTTATTAATTTAACATTTAATTAATTTTTAATTTTTAATATATATTCAAATTACATTAAAAAGAAAAAGGGTATATACGTGACATATATATGGAAAAAAATATTCTTAATTAGAAAAATTTAAATCAAATCACAGCAATCGGAAGATTCAAAGAACGTGCCAAACAAAAGGCAAATTAATTACAAGAATAATTATATTTTTTTTCAAGTATATTTAAATATGATTTAATCATGGTTTCGCAAGGTTAATTACAATTTTTCTTCATGTATATTTAAATATGATTTAATTATGGTTTCTTTTACAATTGAACTAGTGAAATAATTTATATTCTTTTAATTTATTTGTTTGCGGTGACTTTTCTATGTTTGAATTTAACTATACGAATATTTTTCGATCCTTTGTAACAAGTTACAAAAATTCAAATTAACGTAGATTTTCTTCGGTATTCATGATAGTTTTGCCAGTGCACACAAAACTAATTATAATTAAAATTTCAATTCAAACTTGCAAAAACTTTACATCAGATAACTGTCTAAACTAGATATAATTACTCCCCTCTTCCCCTCTATCAAAAGATAAAGAAAAAAATATGTTAGTTATATCCTTATCTCAGGTCGGTTCATTTCATAACAAATTGTGGTCAACCCAGTCAATGAACTAAAATATTTAAAGAACCAAAAGTCATGAGACTAAAACTAAACTTAACATATAAATAAGCCATAAAAAATTAAAAATGAAAAGTTCCAACTTCCAAGGCTTCGAATTGCACTTTTCCATTTAAGATTTATGATGAAATCTGTAACTCGGGGGATCAAATTGATCTTAGGAGCAAATTAAAAGATTGCCACCCAAAAACTTCAAATCAAACCAATCCACATTTTAATCATTGCACAATGTCGTAATATATTTACTGCTCAACTTGAAATGGTGTGTACTGTTCTCCACAACCTCAATTTAATAATAAAGAAGCATTAAATTCAACAAAAATTACATATTAATTGCAACAATGCTTAGATATCGCTATGTAATATCTATGATTGAATCGCAGATCACAATCACAACGTATCATGCTCATCCGAACCAGAATTGGTTCACCATTCAGTACTGCAAATGAAAAACTGTTTTGGCGGACAAACACCACACGTATCCTCATCCACACAGTGAACAAGGATCCCTAGCACATGCAATACACAAGTATTGAAAACAATCAGCACCTCCTATACCAAATGATATGGGTTCAGGAGCGAATAGTTTGGGCAGCCACAATAAAGTTTAGCAACTAACCATGATCTAACTGAAATCAGGCTTCTCTGGGTATGTGCAGCCTGACCTCTGGATAATCACATTCGCTGCATAGGAGCCAGCTCTCACGCAACCTTCGATGGGCTTCTCTTGCACTAGCTGGGACAGAAATCCGCCAACAAATGCATCCCCTGCCAAAAGATACAATTTTTAATAATTTCTTTTAGGCCAAATGTGCAAATTTGTCCATAACATTTAACAAAAAAAATGCAATTTTACCCTTAATATTTCAATTGGTACAATATTACTCTCTATATTTTAAAATTGAAAAAACTTTATCCTTTCTTGAGCCATGGAATGCCACTTGTCTGCTTGTTTGATATCACAAGTTATAAAATTGCACTTTTTATCACACATTAGGCGGTAAAATTGCACCTTAAGCCTTTCTTTTATTGTTCTTGTATTCCAAATAAGTCTGCTGTAGCATATTTATTGTTCTTATCACCAAAGATAAGCGAAGCTAAGCTTCATTGTGTTCATGTTATCAAGGCTGATGGTCACAAAGATGCATTGACAGTTTCTAAATTCAAGTACTATCAAAGTTACCATGAACCCTTGTTCTAAAATTTCCTTTTATAATTTTATATATAATTATAATGGCAGATCTAGATGAAGACTTGAAGATGGAACATTGAGATAGTATACCTGCTGCATTGGTATCAACCAGCTTCTCCTTGGGCAACAAGATTACAGGGAACAATTTCACCTTCCCATCCTCAGCAACCGCAACAGGATCAGCACCTTGAGTAATAACGGTAATTCTCTTATGTGTCCCTGATGCCTTGGGCCACTGAGAGATCTTTATAGCAATCTCCTCAACATTATCAGTCTGCAAAACAAAAAATCCACATGACTTAGTTCCATGTGGTAACAAAGGTATCTGCATAATCACATGAAATATTAGAACTTACCTCCCATCCATGAACCTTTGCAAAGGTTCTGGCTTCAGTTTCATTCCCAAAGACATAGTCCACATACCTGCATAGAAAATGCATATAAGTGTTGAACTACCAACTGATGTATCGAACAAAGAAGAGGCAGAAAGCTTACGGTAGAGCCTTCTCCTGGACATCTTTAAAGAACTCACAGATGAATGGAGCAGAAAGATTCATTGAGAAGACCTGCAAATGAATGTTTAAAACCACTAAGACTTCCGAAAGTGCAACAAGTAAATAAATAAAGAGAAATAATCTTTACCTTGTTGTTTGCAGCTGCATGCTCAGCAACAAGTTGAATGGACTCAGGAGATACGGTGAGGAAAAACCCAGCAATGTAGAAATATTTTGCTTTCTCAACTGTAAAACAAATTTATACACAGGTTGGGCCAATGAGAAGACAATCTAAAAACTAAGAGAATGCTAAAATATGAAAAACGAGCTTGAAAATAGTTACCCAGTGCCCAATTTTCTGGTCTCTTCAAATGCTCAGATTTGTAGCAATTTGCAGCTGATAAATTTGCAACCAGTGATCTGTGAAAACAATTGTATTATGAAAGCTATTTTAAAATCATTTATTTCCACATTTTCACAATGCAATACTTTAAAGTCACTTGTTTTTAGGACGCTCTCTTGAACCTATGACTAAGCAAGGTTTCTAATATCTAAAACTAGCTCACAACCCAAATGCCCAGCACCTAGAAAATTAACCAAATTATATGCACACAGTAGGACACACTACGACAAAAAGTTGGCAGCTGATGGCTGAAATCCGAATGTGCATTAAAATATTCAATGGTGGAGAATTATCGCTTGAACCTTATACCTTTTGTTAGGACGAACCCTTTGAACACCAATGTTCACACCTTACTCGCTAATAGTCACAATGGTATGGTCAAAAAATCAGTAAACTCATGGGGTCGGCACAATGCAGGCAAGAGCAAACATAGCTACACAAATGCAACATGCAAAAGTAGAAGACACTGATAAGAGATCACAAGTTTGGCAAGCTCAAAGGAAGCAACTCATTGTTCACATAAACTAGAGGCCCCTTTGCCCTGCAGGTGGTATCAGCACCAAAATATTTTCCAACCCAAGGAGACTTCATAACTTTAGAGGAACTTGTTAAACATCTAATAGCCTCCTATTCCAAGATTTTAGCCCATCAATGATCTGTCTTATTTCAAGAATTGAAGTTCTTGCAATTATGAGAATAAATACAGAAGATTTAGTTTGACATTACAGTCCACTGGAAGAATGACCAATTTCATATAAACTAATAAAATATCTTGCAGAAAGGCAAAAATGGCCAGAAGCATGAGATGCTGGAAAAAGCAAATTATAAATGGAAGCTAAAATGGTAACACTACCTCTCACCACCAACAACACAAACAGCACATGTGCCTGTTGGAGTAGTCTCATCCACATAATAGTGAACCTGAAAAATGCATTGCACATTATATCCCATACAGGATAGACAACCTCAAAAAATTTTAAGGCAACGATAGAGAGTGATTACATTGACACCAGCTTGCCTTGAGTTTTTAGTCATCTCCTCTCCAAACTTATCCTTCCCAATAGAGCCAATATAACTTGTTGCACCAGGAATTTGAAGCAACCACTGCAAGTGACACGAGATTGGATAATGAGACGCATGTAATAGAATTATAGCTAAAACATCTCTTCTGCCACATGATGATAGATACAGACCTGAGCGACTTTGATTGAATTTTGCGTGGCACCTATATTTAACATGACCAAGGAATAGTGATTAGTCAACAAATATTAATAGATTTTGTGGTTCAGTTAACTTGGATGAGAATTGTAAGAAGAAGGCACATTATCAACTTCAACAGGCCTATCACATTTTACCTCCAGCAATATATTCTACATTGCTTTTGCTGGCCATCTCCTCGTACCTTCAATACAAAATTGTCTAAGCATCAGTAAATATTTTACCGGCGTTTATCAGTATAGCCATGAAAACCTTATAAATTACTATATTTCCGTGGCAAAAGCAAGTTATAGTCAACAAAAGCAAAAGACTCGAAATCAGAAAGAAACTCACATTGGCAAGTGCTTCTCTTCGGCAAGGATAGCATTGTTAAGCTTGATGTCGTATCTATCAAGAGAATCAAGTCATAAAATTAGAGACATTTAAAAAATAAAAAATAAAAAAAAAAAGTGCTGAACATGAAGCAAAATTTTTAGCAATCAAACAAATCATTTAGGCTGCATACGAATCAAGCCGTTCGTGAAGTGTTTGGTAACTCCACTCTTTCAAGCTCATTTATATATGTAAGGTAACGACTCGCGAGGCTAATTTAGAAGCTTGCTTAATAAATGAGCCAAACTTAGGATTAAGAGCAGCTTATTTAAACTAAATTATTAGAAATTGTGATTTTTACTATTATGTTGAAGGTTTAAAAATATAAATCTATCATTAGAAATTTATTTCTTAAAAAAAGAGTTGTCTACACATTGAAGATAGCTACCGTAAAATACAGATCTAAAATTGAAACCAAATCCAGAGTCAAGAAACACAGATCTTTTAAGTAAAGTCAAAGCAAAACACAACAAAACAGGAATAAATAAAAAAGATCAGCTAAAAAGAAACAAAATAATAGCAAACAAATTGAGAATGCATACAGATCCAGAGACACGAAGCCATTTCTGGATCGTTTAGTGCAATGAGATTGGAACTCACTTGTTAAGGAAATGTTCATCTACACCGGCAGAAATGTCGAGGAGAGGGTTGCCCATGCCCAAGAGAATTCCTTCGTACGCCATTTGATGAGGAAGAAGAAGCGAGGAAGCAGAGTACAAATATGAGAGCGAGTGTTGTTATAGAGCTACAATGGGAAAGAAGAGAGTGATATTCTTCTGTAAGTGAGATCTCGAAAGGAGGAATGGGGTTTGGCTTTATAGAGAGAGTGGGTGCTGTTGGTAAAGGTGCAGGTATAGCCACCAACCCCCGGTGTCTCATCATTCCACTTAGATTGTTGGTGCTGAAAATTTCATCCGTGCCTAATTTTTAATTACCCATAAACTCCCATTTTTAAAAACGCACAATTTTGTAAATGATATAATATTATTTACTTTATTTTAAAATTAAAAAATTTTGCCCCTTATTTAACAGTTTAAAAATAAGGGAAATTCGAACAGATAGACACGTGACATATTACAATTAAAATATTATCAATTTTAAAACACGAAGAGTAGCATTACATTAATTTTAAAATATAAATAATTGTTATAAAATATAAGAACTATATCGAATATAATAAGAACGGATTATAAGAATAAAAATAATAGAATGAGTTTTAGAGAGCAATGAGGAGAAAGTAAGCATTTTCTTATTATAATTTTTTATTTCTATTTTATGAAAAAAGCTTCTATTTATAGGTTTAGAAATATAGGTTACATAAGAAAACATAAATGTATGAGTTATAAAGTAAATGCATTGGAAGAATAAATATGATTTATGAACATTCATAAACTTATTTATTTACAACACTTTCCATTGAATGTCCATAAAAATTGAAAAATTGTGTATCGTTAAAATCTTATTAGGAAAAACCCAATGGAATAAAAATCTAGTGAAGGAAAAATAGTACACAATATTTACAATACACATAGTAAGCGGCCTCATTAAAAACCTTGCCAAGAAAATTCAGTGGCATAAAACTTTGGTTAAGGGAAAAAGAGTACAGCACAATGTATTTTACTCCCCCTCGTAAAAACATATCTTTAAGTCCGCGCATTCCAATACTGTATCTTAACTTTTCGAATTTTGTAGTGGGTAATGTTTTGATGAATAAATCTGCTAAATTTTCATTTGAACGAATTTGTTGAATATCCATTTCACCTTCCTTCTGAAAATAATAAGTGAAGAAAAAATTTGGTAAAATGTGTTTCATTCCGTCGCCTTTGATGAACCCTTATTTTAATTGAGCTATGCATGCTACATTATCTTCATACAGTATTGTTGGAATATTTTCTCCAAAATATAAGCTGCATATCTTCTGGATATGATGAATCAATGACCTTAGCCAAACATATTCTCAACTTGCTTCACGCATTGCAATTATTTTTGCATGATTTGAGGAAGTAGCAACTAAAGTTTGCTTTGTAGACCGCCATGATATGGCTGTGCTTCCATAAGTAAATCGAGACTTATGTGGATCAGATAAATTTCCTTCATCTATATAACCAACTAAATGTGATTTGGATTTATTAGAATAAAATAAACCCATATCAATTGTTCCCTAGAGTTATTGAAAACATACTTAATTCCATTCCAATGTCTTCTTGTCGTAGAAGAACTAAATCTCGCCAATAGATTTATAGCAAATGTTATATCTGGTCTTGTATTATTAGCAAGATACATCAATACACCTATAGCACTTAAATATGGTACTTCAGGACCAAGAAATTCTTTTTCATTCTCTCGAGGACGAAATGGTTTTTATTTACTTCTAATGATCTTACAACCATTGTGGTACTCAATGGATGTGTTTTGTCCATAAAAAATCGCTTTAGGATCTTTTCCGTATAAGTTGATTGATGAATAAAAATTCCATCTTTTAAATGCTCGATCTACGGGCCAAGACAATATTTTGTCTTTCCAAGATCCTTCATTTCGAATTTTTTCTTTAAATAATCTACTGCTTTTCTAAACTCTTTAAGAGTTTCAATGATATTTAAATCATCAACATATACAGCAATTATGACAAATTCTGATCCATATCTTTTTATAAATACACATGGACAAATTGGATCATTATTATATCCTTCCTTTAACAAATATTGACTAAGACGATTATACCATATTCGTCCAGATTGCTTTAATCCATATAATGATTTTTGTAATTTTATTGAACAAGTTTCTCGAAAATCTTTATATGTTTCAGGCATTTTAAATCCTTCAAGGATTTTCATATGAATTTCACTATCAAGTGAGCCATATAAATATGTTGTAATAACATCTATTAGACACATGTCAAGCTTTTCACAAACTGCTAGATTAATTAGATATCTAAAAGTAATTGCATCCATTACTGGAGAATATATTTCTTCATAATCAATGCTAGGACTTTACGAAAATCCTTGTGCAACCAATCGCGCCTTATATCTTACAATTTCATTTTTCTCATTTCGTTTTCGCATAAATACCCATTTGTACTCCACTGGTATTACACCTTTAGGTGTTCGGACTACAGGTCCAAACACTTCACATTTTGAAAGTGAATTCAATTCTGCTTGAATTGCATCTTTGCATTTTGGCCAATCATTTTTATTTCTACAGTCTTCAATAAATGTAGGTTCAAGATCCTTATTTTCTTTTAAAATATCACATGCAACATTATATGCAAAAATATTATCGACAACTATATCTTTTCAGTTCCAGCTTTTTCCTATGTTGACATAACTTCTCGAGATCTCTTCATTATTATTATTTGCAGGTACCTGGACCTCTTCTCGGGTTTTATGATAGTTATGTCTTGAGTTTTTTCAGGAGTGTCCGCCTCTATAATATGACCATCTTGGTTATTTGCTTCTTTCATTTTTTGAGAATTTTTATCTTTGGAACCGACTGGTCTACCACACTTTAGGTGTGGGTTGCTAGTGTTTGTAGTATTAGATTGTCCTACAGGGACATCAATTCGAATAGGAGCATTTCAGCTGATATATAAGATTTAGTAACTCTTCTTAAATCAATGAATGCATCTGGCAGTTGAATTGCAATATTTTGCAAATGTATTATCTTTCGAACTTCCAGTTCACATTATTTTGTTCGAGGATCTAAATGAGATAGTAATAATGCATTCCAAGTAACTTCTTTTTTCAGCTGTTTATTCTCTCTCCCTAATGTTGAGAAAATTTGTAACATCCCAAAATCACCCTAGTAGAATGGAGTGTCATTAGTGTAATTGTGTGCATGTTAATTAGGGTGTACAGAATTGGACCTAATTGAAAATGTGAAACAAGGGACCTAATTGAAAAGAAATAAAACATTGTAGTGGTTGAAGTGTAAATTGCAAGATTAGTGATAAGTGGAGATTAATTAGTGTAATGGTGATTAATTTAAGTTAATCACATGTAAGTGGGATCCAAGTGGGTTATGAGGAGCCAGCCACCTTGCATAAGGAGAGTTAGGAGTTGAACACCTCATATTTGCATGCAAACATGAGGTGGAAGGGTAGGTAAAATCTGCATTTTGTTTCCTTAAGCCGGCCTTCCTCTCAAAAGCTCACTCTCCTTCTTGTTCCTCTTTCATTTGTTTTCATTTGCCATGGAGTCCTAAGAGTCGATAGTGATAGTTTAGAAGATTGTGTAAAAAGGACTAGAAAGGTATTGTAAACACTGTGCCCTGAGGCAGTTCAGATCAGAGGTTACCCGATGAAGAAATCAGTGTCTGTTTCTGATCCAATGGATGAAATTCGGAAATTTTGGTCCTTTAGATTCACAAGGATTGGAGATTTTCGTTTGCAGCAGAAAGAATTAGAAAAATTGGTAAGATTTAGCATGAAAAGTGTTTTTTTTAGACGGCCTGCCCGTCGGTGGTCGACGCTCGTCGGTAGCCGAGATGTTTCGTCTCTCGCTATGAGAGACGGGCCGTCGGTGAAGCAAGCGACGGACACGTGTCCGTAAATTGACGCCCGTCTGTTCCTCTCCATGCCCCGTTCCGTCCGTTGGCCCAATGATCGCGCTTACCCTTATAACCGACGACCGTCGGTGAGCTTAAAACGCCTATCGGTCAATTGATTTGGTCGCCGAATTTTGAGGAAAACAGAATATTTTTTTCCAAATCCTATTAGGAATAGGATTTCTCTTTCCTATTCCAAATAGGATTCCAGTTTTTTCTATAAAAGGGGGGATTTTTAATGATTTGGGGGTTAGACAATTTTTATTTAGGGGATTTTCTTTCTCTACATGATATATTCTCTAATATTTTCTCTCAAAAATCATATTTTTTCAAAAAAAAACTCTTTTCCTCTTTTTTCAATCTCTTTTCAAAATCTTATTTTGGTGAATCTAATTAATTTGAGGGGACGAAATCAATTCGTTTCCATCAATTTTATTGGTTCCGATATTCAAATCTCTATAGAAAATTGCTTTTCAAGGAAGAAATAAAAATTTTCTTTCCTTGATTTGTAACCGGTCCTTGTGAAGCGAGCGGATTCAAAAAATCTACTCGACGTTCATCCAAAAGGTAAAATCCGAGAGTAAATATTTTGAACTTAATAGTTGGTTGATTTAATTTAATTATCTGCATTTATCTTTTGTGAAAATAAAGAATTTTCTTGTAAAAATCTGGTTTTTTGCATTTTTTTTTAGGAACAGGGGTGACCGACGGGCAGTGGTGTACCGACGTCCATCACTCGTTTGAGGAACGGGATGTAGGTAGCGCATTACACTGTCCTCCGGTCACGCTAGGGACGCCCGTCTGTCGTTGACAGAAGGCCGTCCCTGGGCTTTTCTTCATGCTTTCAATTTATTTACTCTTTTTTATTTGTTTTCTTTTATTCTTTAATGCTTTTTTCTTCAAAATTCCCTTTTTAGTTGTTCTTTATTTTATTTCTGATTTTTGTACTAATGTGTTTGTTCATTTTGTGAGTTGATTATTTTTAGGTGGATTGGAATCGAGATGATGGTGGTCGCCTAAACCAGAGAATCTCTACCCGTTTTTTTTTTCTTTTGATCTTTATTTCTATTTTTATTTATTCGCTTATTTTATTGTAAAATTATTTCTATCCCGTTAATATAAAAAAAATGGTTAAATGTTTTATGGTAATCAATTTGGGAATTTTTGCAAAACAAGGACCAAAGTCCTATTTTAGCCAATAAAAAAACCGTCACATGAAAAATTATTTTTTTGTAATAAATGCATGCAAGGACCAATGTCCTCAATCTTAACAAATATCCCGTTTTATGCATGTTTTGTACCTTATATACAATGGGGGTTGTATTCCGCCCCTAGTTTTTTGTAACTTATTTTCGTATGCTTTATTTTTATGCTACTTTATTCTCCGTCTTTATATGAATGATTGCGCCTTTTAATTAATTGCATCATATGGAAAGGGGGTGAAATAATAAATTCAAAACTTAATTATAAAATTAATCAAGGTGTGAATAAATGAGAAGTTCCGAACCTATCTCTGGTCTTTGGGCTCAATGAGGAGAGAGGCCCATTTCGATGTTTCATTGGAATGAGATCTCCAAGACACCTCTTGTGTCCCACTAAAAGGCTGAATTTACAATCCTAGGCTCCATAGGGTTAGAGGGCCATTCCAATGTTCTATTGGAGTGATTGCCTCCAAGATCCCTTTGGTTTGCCCAAAATGGATATTATGCATCGTCCTAGGCTCACTGAAGCAAGATGAACTTTCCCAATGTTTTATTGGGTGGCGATTCCATAAAACTTCCTTATTGCCCAAAATAGACACACTTATAAATACCTTACAAGTTTCCATGAACCTCTCTCGAAAGCCCTAAAGTGGGTCTTTGGGGCGCTCCGGGGTTCAGCGCGCGTCACAGTGGCGACTCCACTGGGGACATACTCGAGACTTCGATTCTAAAGTACCTTGATTAAAATTTACAATTAAGTTTTAGTTTAGAAATTTCACTTTCTTTCAAAGTTGCATTTCATCTCATTAGAGCCTTAGATTATGTTAGTTTGGTCCCTCTATCAACCCCGGTGCGTTCCCGAAGCACGACCCTATGTTCACTCAATGCAGGAAAGTGTTAAGGATAATCACCAGCCCAAGCCTCGTACCGTTTGGTATATAAAATGGAGACCCAATCGGTCGCTATTCTCGTGATGAGCTAGACCCATTGGCAGGGACTATGCTTGGGTAGACCTAAAGTAACACCACCCATGACTAAAGCTCATGTAATGGCTATAGACACTTTCCCTAGGTGGTATGAACCTTAATACTGTGCTTGCTGTATGGATCCTTACGTATTGGGTGAACCCAGATGTCTTGATCGGTTACCTAGCCAAAGGCTTTCATGCCTCGGTAGGACCATGTCGATTCAGTGGGATCACCTAAATACATAATGATCATGACTCATACGCCTGCTGCATTAGTTAGGAGAGTTATGCTGCCGATTTTTCACCGTGCGCCATACGTGCTCATCCGGTCCCCTGTTGACCCATGGGCTAATCCCGCTTAGGAAAGAGACTATGACCTCGTGTGTGGGAGTAACAAGGTTGGAGGGACCTATGTGCTTGCATGTGATTTATGGGTGTTGCATAGCACGATCATGCATCTTATCGCATTCATGCATCATTCTAACTCTTGGTGATTGCAGCCATTATAGATCTGCCTACGTGGACAAGAGGTCCTCGGGGGCGGTTGATCCGAAATTCTATTTTTGAGCTACCAGAAAGGGTTGAATATTCAGATACTACTTTAGAAGCTAGCTACGCTACTTCAGAGATGGCAAACTCACCGAGAGGGGCTGATGCCACTAAGGCTTTGTTTGCAGAGGAAGTGGGCCGTAAACTTGAGGACTTTGAGAGTCGTTTGATGAACATGTTAGCCACAAGGGGCCGGCCAGCTACTCAATAGGACCCACCACCTCCTCCTGTGAGAAGCAATGAAATGGAGGAGGTCCGAGCAAACCCACTGGAAGAGAATCATCCACCGCCAGTGCATTTTAGAGCTATTACTTCAGGGGTTCAGAGGGGAAAGCAAGTCCTAGGGTTAGACGATGATTCAGATGAAGATCATGAGGAGTGCATGTCTCATAGAGGGAAGGCACCTCAAACTGAGGAGGCCATTTGGAAGAAGATGGAAGAGAGGCTCGAAGCAATGGCTAGGACCTTGATGAAGGGTCAAGGGATGAATCTAGAAGATAAAGAATTAGATGGAGAGGACCCTATCCCGATGAACTTTAAGATGGCAGATGTTCCAAAGTTCGATGGTACTTTTGACCCTACCGCACATATCAAACAGTACTCGTTAGTGATGAAGGGTACTACTCTAACGAGGAAGCAGAAGATTGAATATTTTTGCTTAAGCTTGACCGGCCCAGCAATGAATTGGTATTATGGGTTGGATCGCCGAACTAAAGAAGACTGGGATTTATTGACTAAGGAATTTCTGAGACAGTACAACTGTAGTACGAGGATGAAAGTGACCCTGAAAGACCTAGAGCTATTGTAGCAGAAGGGAGGTGAGTCCTTTTATGAATATATGACCCGATGGAGGAACCGGGTGATGGAAATGAAGAGGAAGCCCGATACCCAAGATCAAATTCGGTTTTGAGAGAGGGATTGAAGATGAAGGGATTGAGAGATTGGGAGTTTCTGAAGGATATTGCCATAGAAGCTGAGGCGGAATACCTGGTTAAGAAAGTGAGTGCTGAGAATTATCCTAGGAAGGGTGTTAGTGGAGCTGGCAGATCAGCAGGCCCTGGAAAGACCGCAGAAGTATCAACTACCGACTTTACTCCAAGACGTTTTTCAAATCTCGAAAGGTCTTTGTCGTGGGTATTGAGAAGACTAATGAAGGAAGGGAAGCTGCAGCCTTTACCATCCCGACCAGCCAGAATGCTGGGCCAACCAGGGCATAGAGATGATGAGTATTATGCATATTATCAGCACACCGGGCACACCACTGATGATTGCAAAGCTTTGTGACATGTAATTCAGGATCTCATTAATTCTAAGCAGATCACGGACCCAAAAAAAGAGGAGGTCAGAAGAAGACAGGATACAACAAGGTGCCCCCACCAGTGAATGCGATCGGGTCAGGTCTACTTGAAGAGTTTGTATTGAAGGAATTGTATGGCAATGATATGCATGCTGTTGAGTCAAGTGAAGAAGGGTTACTAGTGTCTATAATCGATTGCTGGTCCACCGATGAAAGTGGAGAGGAGGATGATAACGCTGAGATATTTCCAGACCTATGGGGTTCAGAAGAAAAAGACGAAGGGAAGAAGAAGAGTAAAGTGGGAGCTGTGACTCGGAGCGGAAGGGTAGCTCCAAAAGTTGAGAAGCCTCAAGAGCCAGAAGAAAGCCAAAAGGGTAAGGAGTCGGAAGAAGATTTGATTGTTAAGTAGCTGAAAAAGACGCCGGCTCAGATTTCTATATGGGATCTCTTGAGGCAGTCTCCATCCCATAGGCAAAAGGTAGTGGAAGCTTTATGTGAGGCAACTGTGGCCACCACCATCTCGCCGACAAAACTGCTGGATGTAGTGAAGGGAGGAGCGGGAGAAAGTGTTATTTTTACCAATGCTGATTTGCCAGCAGAGGGCCGCAATCATAATCGCCCTTTGTACATAAGGGCACAGATTAACCATAAGCACACTGCCTGTGTAATGGTGGATGATGACTCATCGATAAATGTGTGTCCCCAAGAGGCAATGGCAGCTTTTAGAGTTACGGAAGACATGTTGGCCAAATCTGATCTCACTATCACTGCATATGATAACTCACGAAGACATGCTTCCGGGACGTTTGTGGTAATGGTGAAGACGGGGCTGGTAGAATCTGAAGTGGAGTTTGTGGTGCTACCCATACCCGCTAATTTCTCAGCTCTTTTGGGTAGGCCATGGTTTCGCAAGTTGGGTGGAGTCCCTTCTACACTTCATCAAATGGTGAAGATACCCCATGAAGGTCAGGTCGTAACCATAAGGGCTGCGCGGGAGAATCAGGTTTCAATTCTGGAGATCGCAAGGCAACAATTCAGTGGGTTTCATGTTGCTATGATAGGGAATGAAGAATGGATTGAAGAAACTCCGCAAGTGTTGAGCACGATGAAGAAGATGTCGGTCCTCCCTGGTGCGGGGTTAGGAAAGAAGTCTCAGGGGATGCCAACAACCATTGCTACCAAAGGTCAGAAGGACATAAGGGGTTTGGGTTATACTGGTGCTGTAAAAAAGGGTGAAAAGTCAGAGATGGAAATTCCCCATATTCAGAAGAGTTTTGTGCCGGCAACCGCAGTATGTGCCTATACAGGAGAGGCTGAACCACAGTGGGTGAGTGGAAAAATTTTGCCGGGATTCGAGGTTTTTAACGATGTCTACGATTGGGGCATTGGATTGATCAAGCCGGTAGAGGGCTTTTGGGATGAGGAAATCATGACCAGCAAGACAATTTGGGACCGTGACATGCCTGAAGAGGTGATCACTGAGAAGATGGTAACCATCCAGCTAAAGGGAAAAGCAAAGATCGAGGAAGCCATTCAAGAGGTGACCGAAGAGCCTCCAAAAAGCCAAAGCGACGCAGGACTGTCAACCACAACAGATGCACTAGCAGAGGGAGAAGAAGAAGCTAGTTTAGATTGTCTTTTCATTCTAGAGCTTTTCAATAATGTTAATGATAATTTCAATTTTATTAATAAAGTGAACAATTTTGCTTATTTGTGTGATGTTTCTGATGATTTCACCATGCATGATCGTGATCATAATCCATCTATATTTGACATTGATTCGACTAATGCTACCCCATTTAATCTTGGAACCACGGAAAACCCAAAAGAAATTTTGGTAGCATCAAATATAACTCCTGAAAAGCGAGAAAAATTTGAGAGAATATTAAAAAAATATGAAAAAGTCTTTGCCTGGACCTACGAAGACATGCCAGGAATTGATCGAGAGATCGCAGAACACGCTATTCTGACGTATCCAGATCATAAACCCGTAAAACAGAAGCTGAGAAGACTCAAGCCGGAATGGGCAGATAAGGTAAAGGAGAAAATTTGCCAACAGATCGAGGCCAAGTTTCTAGTAGAGGTGCAGTATCCAACCTGGTTGGCCAATATCGTCCATGTAGCCAAAAAGAACGGTAAAGTAAGAGTATGTGTGGATTACCGGGATCTGAATAAGGCCTGTCCGAAAGATGATTTCCCGTTACCTCATATAGATGTATTGATAGACAGCGCAGCCGCTTGTGAGATGTATAGCTTTGGAGATGGTTATGCGGGTTACAATCAGATTCTCAATAAAATAATCGACCGGATCAAGATGGCTTTTATCACAGAATGGGGGACGTATGCTTACAGGGTAATGCCCATCAGCCTAAAAAATGTGGGAGCTACTTATCAGAGGATGGCGATAAAAATCTTAAGGGATTTGATCCATAAAGAGGTGGAGGTGTATGTCGATGATATGATGATTAAGTCCGCCACTACAGAAAGCCATTTTGAAGCCTTGGAAAAATTCTTCCAGAGAATAAATAAGTACAACCTACGGTTAAATCCTAAGAAGTGTATCTTTGGGGTTACGTCAGGAAAGTTGCTGGGACATGTGGTTAGTCAGAGGGGAATTGAGATTGATCCAGACAAGGTTAAGGCCATCAGAGAGATGTCGGTGCCTCAAAAGGAAAAGGATGTAAGGAGTTTCTTGGGCAAATTGCAATATGTCAGTAGATTCATCGCCAAATTAACTTCGATTTGTGAGCTAATTTTTAAACTCCTCAGGAAAAATTAGCCTGTAGTATGGAACGAGGATTTCCAAAAAGCCTTTGATACTATCTGGGAGTACTTGCTGAATCCAACGGTGCTGAGACCGTCACGGCCAAGTAAGCCCCTGATTCTGTACCTAGCCATAGAGGATAGTTCTATAGGCGCCATGATGGCCCAAGAGGACGAGTTCGGGGTGGAATTTGCTATTTACTACTTGAGTAAGAAATTCCTGGAGTACGAGGTTAAGTATGCTGAAGTAGAGAAGATCTATCTTGCGGCAATCTGGGCCTCTAAAAAGTTGAGGCACTACTTCCACTCTTACAAGGTGCAAGCAGTGGCAAAGCAGAATCCCTTAAGATACTTGCAGGAAGCACCGTCTCTATTAGGGAAAATGGGCAGATGGTTGTTGCTGCTACAAGAGTTTGATGTAGAGTATTTCACTCGAAAAACTATCAAGGGGCGTGTAGTGGCTGAATTCCTGGCAGAACACCCAATTCAAGGAGACTCATACGAGTTCAACTTTCCAGAGGAGGATGTGGCGGCTATTGCAGTTCAAGGTTGGCAGTTACACTTTGACGGAGCTGTGAACCACAAGGGGCAGGAGTAGGAGTTATTCTGATGACCCCGAAAAATGAGAAACTCCCTTTGGCAAAGAAGCTAAGGTTCAAGGCTACCAATAATGAGGCTGAGTATGAAGCATGCGCTTTCGGGCTAGAAGCATTATTAGCCTTAGGGGCAAAGAGCATTGAGGTATTTGGAGACTCATCCCTAGTGATCAATTAAATTCGAGGCGAATGGGCTGTTAAGGAAGAAAGGCTAATGCCATATGTTATGCACTTGAAAGATTTGAGCGGTCAGTTTGAGGTGTGCACGTTTCATTTCATTCCCAAGGACGAGAATCAGCTGGCCGATGTGCTCGCCACTTTGGTATCTATGTGGGACAATTCGGAAGGGATAATCATGAAGCCAATTTTGATTTCTAGCTCTGAGAGACCTAGTTTCGAATCAAAATCAGTAATGGAAATAGAAGTGGCAGATGGGAAGCCATGGTATTATGATATTATGAATTATCTGTAGAATGCGACCTTTCCAGAGGAAGCTACCGAGAAAGATCAGAGAATGATTCGTAAGCTGCCTGCTCAGTTCATCTGTATAGATGGCACATTGTATAAGCGACAGGCTAATGGTATCCAGTTGAGGTGTCTGGACGAGAAAGAGGCTAAAAGGGTAATGGAAGAAACTCACGCCGGTGTTTGCGGGGCCCATATGAACGGTTTGACGTTGGCCAAAAAGATCATGAGACAAGGGTTTTTCTGGCTTACCATGGATAATGATTGCTCGAAGTATGTGAAGCAGTGTCAGTTATGCCAACAGTATGCAGATCTAAGGCACTTGCCAGTTTCAGAGTTGCATAATCTTATGTCACCCTGGCCGTTCGCAGCCTGGGAGATTTATATTATTGGCAAAATTTGGCCCATGGCCTCCAATGGACACAGATACATCATTATCACCATAGACTACTTTACCAAGTGGGTAGAAGCTGAGTCCTTTAAAAAGATTGGCGCTCGCAATATGGCTAAATTTATCGAGAAGAATCTGATTTGTAGGTATGGCCTTCCACACCACGTGGTATCTGACAATGGGGTCCAGTTCATGGCTAAAACGAAGAAATTGTTCCAGAAGTATGGTATTGAGCATCACAATCGTCTCTATATCGCCTCAAGCCAATGGGGCAGTAGAAGCTGCTAATAAGAATATCAAGAAGATTCTGGCTAAGATGGTGCAGAACTATAAAGATTGGGCAGAGAAGTTGCCTTTCGCACTATGGGGGTATAGAACAACCATCAGAATGTCTACAGGGGCCATACCATACTCTTTGGTATATGGGATAGAGGAGGGGCTGTCGGTCGAAGTTGAACTCAAGTCATTAAGAGTGGTTACGGAAGCTCAGATCCCGGAAGTTGAATGGGCACAAAAGCGGTTGCAACACCTAAACATGCTAGATGAAAATAGGTTGAGGGCCTATTACCATAACCGGATCTATCAGAAGAGACTTGCCAGGTCCTTTGGAAAGAAAGTCAAGAAGCATCCGTTGAAAGAAGGGGACTTGGTGTTCAAGCAGATGAGACCAGGTGCACCAGATATCAGAGGAAAGTTTAGACCCACGTGGGAAGGGCCATTTCTCCTTAAGAAGCTGTTATCAAAAGGAGCTGCGATTCTGTCGGATAGCGATGGCAACGAGTTCAAAGAACCGATCAATATCAATAGACTCAAAAGGTTCCATTGCTAAAGACTATAAAATAAAAAGAAGAGAAAAGAAGCCCCGCGGGTCGAAAAACGAAAAAAGGTGGTCTTGCTAAAATTGGGCACCTCGTCAGGGTGAAAATCGAAAAAAGGCATCTTGGGCAAAAATTAGAGGCTTGAGAGAAAATATCCAATCAAGAAAACCCGAGAGGGCTGATTGGTAACGGGAGTTTGATGTTATCAAAATTTGACTAGATTTAGTTCCATGAGCGAATGTGGTTTGCATAATTGAATTAGTGACAAATAGTGATCATGTATGTTAAAATCTTACGGAAATGCGCACAACTTTGTGAAATGAAAATAAACTTGATTTGTTCATTTACATCGTTTTCTAGTTTTGTTTTGAAAAGGAACACAATGCTCAAAAGGGTATACTAAACTAAGCTAAACTATGCTCTACTACCACCCTCGCCAGCTGTGACGCGCGCCGGATCCCGAACGCCGCCCTTTCGGACCGCCCGCACGTGGGCGATCGGGGCATTTGTGGGTCCGTTGACAGCTTGCGATAAATCGCAAGTGCGTCTATGTTGGGCAACAAGGAGGTATCATGGAGTCGCCACCCAATAAAACATTGGGAAAGTTACTCTCGCCTCGGAGAGCCTAAGACTGCGCTTGGTATCCATTTTGGGCCAGCCAGAGGGGTCTTGGAAGGTAAACCTCTCGCCCTAAGGAGCCTAGGATTAGCGCTAAAGTCTCGTGGCACAAAAAGGTGTCTTGGAGGGTAGACCTCTAGCCTTTTTGAGCCCAAAGACCAGAGCTGGGTCCGGAATTTCTCATCTATTTCTACCTCGATTGTTTTATGATCAAATTTTAAATATCATTGATTCACTCTCTCTCCACACGATGCAATTGATTAAAGGCGCAATCATTCATATCAAAAGCGGTAAATGTAAGCAAAATCTAAAATAAAGCATTCAAAAACAATAACACTAGGAGCGGAATACAACTCCCATTTATAAAGGTGAAATGCATGCATAAAACGGGTTATTCATTAATAGTGAGAACATTGGTCCTCGCATGCATATTTATTATGAAACAGTTTTAATGTGATGATTTATTCGGGTATGAAAAACTAGGACATTGGTCCCCCTTTATTTAGAAAAAAAATGTCAAGTTAATTAATAAAAATGTTTTTGTGATTTTCTTTCTAGCGAGCCTAAATAAATAATTTTACAAGAAAATTATATGGCAAAATTAAATAAAATATTACAAACCCAACGAGCCTTTTTGGACCTCCCGATGTGCTCGCAAAAATGCCCAAGCGAAAAATGAGTTTAGACATAAAAAAAATACAAATAAAATAATGTTAGTGATTAAATCAATAAAACCAATTAAACGTACAAAATAATGAATAACAAATTAAAATAACATAAGGTGATATGAAAAAAATGATAATGGAATCAAAAATATTAACAAACAAAAATAAAATGAGAAACATGGATTATATGTGATAAATGATTAAATGATGTGATGAAAATAAAATAAAACATGTTAATTAATTAATTAATACATGTAAAAAATATGAAAATGATGAAAATAATGATGATAAGTGAAAAATAATGAATGAATAAATAAACAAATGATAATAAAATCATGTAACAATGATAAAAAATTAGTAAACAAAGGAATGAAAATAATAATGATATATAACAAGGTTAATTGATGTGTTCATAGTTAATACAAACTATTTACATGGCAAAAAGATTAGTTTAAATTAATTAATTATTCGCATATTAAAAATAATGAGGAATCAAAATAAATTATTTACATGTTAGGAATTAAAAAAACAATATTCACATGAATAAAAATCAAATCACATATAAACAATTAAATAGAACGAATATAAAATCAATACAACAAATGAATAGATGAAAATAATAAATAAATCAATAAAAACAATAAAATAGATATGAATAAATTAAATAAAAATAAAATAAAATAGAAATGGAGCCAAGAATATTTACCCTCAGAGTATTGGATTTGATGAAGGAAAAGTGATGATTTTCCGGAAGATTGCTTGAAAGAATAAAATTAGCAATTAAATTAATTCTCTTTGTTTATGGAGAAAAATAAAGGAATTGATTTGTATGCTTGAGATTAAAAAGAAATTGATGTCAAAATGATGATTAATTTCTTGTGTTTATGAAGCAAAAACAAAGAAATTAATTGGAATAATTAACAATTGAAAATTAAACTTTCAATTTCAATTAAACCTTATTAATTAAAAAGAGAAAATCTGAAATTTTGAAGAGAAAATAGAAGAGAGGAATTCTGGAAAATTAGGTCTTAAAAATGTGGAGGCTCCCCCTTTTTTGATTTCATCCTAAAATATTTAAAGAATAGAAAATGTTGCCCTAATTTAATTAAGGAAAAACAAACCTAATTTTATTCAAATTCCTTTATTTTTGGGGATAAAATCAAGTTTTATTAATTAATAATCTATAAAAAATATTTTGGAATTTTATTTGAAGTCAAAAACCCTTAATTTTGGGATAAAAACGGATTTTTGGGTGAAAAAATCGGAAAAAAGGCTGAAAAAATGGAAAATAGGGTAACAGACCCTATACCGACGGGCGCTCACGCGGCAAGGAGGCGGGCCAGCGCGCGAAATCCGCGCGCTGGCTCTCGCGCACGAGCGTTCCGTGCGGCCCTCAGCGTGCGCGATGCTGCGCGCGCCTTTAGCGACGCGCAGCATCGGCGACGCTGAGCGTCGCCATTGCGCCCGCAGCGCAATGGGCGCCTGCGCGCTGGGCGTCCAGGCGCCTGCGAGTTGGGCGCCAGCGCGCTGCCGCAGGCGCGCTGCCGCGCCCGACACTCGCGGTCCGAAAATTTTTTTTATTTTTTTTTTATTTTTTTTTTATTTTTTCTATTTTTTTTTTAAATTTTAAATTGACTAAAAACACCATAATTTTACGCCCCCATTTTTGAAAATTTATTTTTTAAATATTTTTTATTATTTTCTAATTTTTCACTCTAAAATGCAAATTTGACGAGAAAATCATCACTTTTAACCTTTTAAGCCTGTGAAGGCAATTATCATCATTGGGTAACTTCGATCTAGGCTGACTCAGGACCCGGTGTCTACAGTTGCCCCCAGTTTAGGGGAATCTAGTACACTAGTGTCTAGGTGAGCCTAAACTCATAGAAGAAAAGGAAAGAGACGCGTACCTGAGTCGGCCGTCTTTCCTGCTTGATGGAATTGTAAAGATAGCTGTTGCTGTCTTTTGGTTGTAGCTGGTAATGCTGTGGTCATGCTAACCTCTTGTGGGTAGTGCCGCCATCGTGCTAACCTATGTGAATTGGTAGTGCTGTGGTCGTGCTAACCTCTTGTGGGTAGTGCCGCCATCGTGCTAACCGCTGTGAATTGGTAGTGCCGTGGTCGTGCTAACCTCTTGTGGGTAGTGCCGCCATCGTGCTAACCGCTGTGAATTGGTAGTGCCGTGGTCGTGCTAACCTCTTGTGGGTAGTGCCGCCATCGTGCTAACCGCTGTGAATTGGTAGTGCCGTGGTCGTGCCAACCTCTTGTGGGTAGTGCCGCCATCGTGCTAACCGCTGTGAATTGGTAGTGCCGTGGTCGTGCTAACCTCTTGTGGGTAGTGCCGCCATCGTGCTAACCGCTGTGAATTGGTAGTGCCGTGGTCGTGCTAACCTCTTGTGGGTAGTGCCGCCATCGTGCTAACCGCTGTGAATTGGTAGTGTCGTGGTCGTGCTAACCTATTGTGGGTAGTGCCGCCATCGTGCTAACCGCTGTGAATTGGTAGTGCCGTGGTCGTGCTAACCTCTCGTGGGTAGTGCCGCCATCGTGCTAACCGCTGTGAATTTTGGAACTGTGCTCCTTTAAATGTTTGGACTGGTGTCGTCACTCGGCTTTTGTTGGTGTTCCCCGCCGATTTCTCCTGCAAGATTATATGCATAGGAATATACAAGAAATCACGTGTGCATGATATGGAATGCAAATGCTTGCAACAATGTATAGACTGTGCCCTAGGTGGTTCATGGTTTGCTGAGGTTGTAGCCTGCCTGCTCTACAATGCCCCCTGAATCCTGAGGATCGTCGACAAGTTTTCTGAAAGAGACGTCCGGTATATATCCTTGCCCCCCCTGGTCAATGATCATTTACCCAGGATTCTGTTTCATGTTCTGTATTGTATGTTACCTGATTGAAAGAAGATCATCTGAAGTAACGCCGCCTTATCGCTCCAGGCATTGAACGTCATTGTTTTAAAGGTAGTGCGTCCCTTGTGGATTTTCACACTAGCTTTTCTTTGCGGGAAATGCGTCCCTTGTGGGATTTTCACACAACCCTTTGCCTAATTTTTGCCTGGAATGGACCCAACCCAATCCAGCGGCTTTTATTTTTTTTTTTTATTTTGTTTTGTAGGGCAGACTGCCTATTTCCAGGTTTTCACCCTGCCTTTTGGCCTAACTTTTGCTTAGAGAGCCAGTTACAGTTTTCATCTCTAACGGCCTTCTTTGATTTGCTGCTCCCTGAGAAGTCTTCGATTTGCTGTTCTTTGAGAAGTCTTTGATTTGCTGCTCCCTGAGAAGTCTTTGATTTGCTGCTCCCTGAGAAGTCTTTGATTTGCTGCTCCCTGAGAAGTCTTTTGTTGATTGCCCCCTGAGAGGTCATCGGATGGTGCTTGGATTGATGATTAAGCTGGTATGTGGATTGATGATTTGATCGATGTCTGGATTGATGATTGAATTGAGGCTTGGATATATGTTTTGATCGATGTCATCACTCGGCTTTGGCCGGTGTCCGCATCAAGCCTTTCTTTCTGCAAAATAAGGAAACTAAACTATGCAAAAATGGTGAGCATGCAAGTGAAATGCATGAGTAATGCAGGAATGCAGGATAAAAATTCATCTATGTGAACTTGAAGATGATAGCCGGGCTAGCTGCAATTTGCGATATAATTGATGCCTTCTGAGCTGCTTTTGAATTTCATGCCCTTTGGGATTGTGAGATTCTCATCCTGTACCTGTAGTCATTATTTGAAGGTAGTGCGTCCCTTGTGGATTTTCACACTAGCTTTTCTTAGTGGGAGATACGTCCTTTGTGGATTTTCACATAACCCTGTGCCTTATTATTATTATTTTTTATTATTTTTTTTTTTGCCTGGAATGGACCCAACCCAATCCAGCGGCTTTTCTCTTTCTTATTTTTTTTGAAGGACAGACTGCCTGTTTTCAGGTTTTCACCCTATCCTTTTGCCTAATTTTTGCTTAGAGCGCCAGTTACGGTTTTCACTCTAACGGCTTTTTTTTTTTTTTTTTTTTTACGACTTGAAAAATTAGAACTATTGTCAAGGCTTCCTCAGTATCTTGTCTTCGGCTTTCACTCCTGAGTACCACAACCCCTGGACACAATTGCTTTCCCAAAATTGTCATATTGTGGGTCAGAGACTACATCCTTGCTTCCATAAGTGCCTGCGAAAAAAATGATACATAACCTTCCGGTAGATAATAAAACTCAACGGCTTAAGCACCTGGTCGGCGAGAGTAGAAGCAAAGTATAGCCAGTTAGATTTTATACACTCAATAATGAATGGCATCTTTCTTTTTATAAAAGAACTAGGAAATGATGAGTTAAAACTACTTCTGCTTTATGCATTTGCAAAGATTGTGTGCATTTTGGTATGATTTCTCCGTACACAATCACCATATAACATAGATTCAAAATGCAAAATTACATTTAATCTCAGAATGGATCTTGAAAGCATCAGACTCCTATTTCCAATCAGCCCTCTCGGGTTTTCCCGATTGGATATTTTCTCTCGAGCCTCTAATTTTTGACCAGAGTGCCTTTTTTCGGTTTTCACCCTGACGAGGCGCCCAATTTTAGCAAGGCCGCCTTTTTTCGGTTTTCGACCCGCGGGGCATTTATTCTCTTCTTTTGATTTTTAGTCTTTACCATGGACCTTCTCGGGTTTGTTGAGGTTGACTGCTTCATCGAACTTGCTTCCTTTACTGTTTGTCGAAACGCTACTCCTTGGGATAATGACTTTTCAAGAACAAACAAGTCTTCGTTTGCTAGCCTGAATTTACTTCGTTCATCCGGAATACTTGGTCTTATTTTCCTAAATACCAAATCTCACTATTTCCAGTAGGTGCTTTCTGACTTTCTTCCCGAATAATTAAGTAAATTATTTCCTGATCGATATGATTGCAATAGTAATCCCATGACCTATTTTGGTCTGATGTGCTTAGCTGCTGCAAAACTGTTTCTATGACTGTCCCGGTATTGTCTGATGTGTTTAGCCGCTGTAGCATCGTTCCCATGATTGCCCTTTAAGATTTAAGTGCTTCGACATGTATTGCTTTTACCCCATGCCTCGAGGAATAAAGTGTGATACGTGTAAAGATTTTTGATTGCAGTCCCCTGCATGGGTCTCCTTCATAATCTTCTTGGCCTTTTCCTATCTAGCATCTCAACTGCACGTCATTAGCTTTCCTCTCGTACCGCACATCCTTTACATGAATGAACTTGGTGGATAACTTGCGAATCAGTCTTCTGGTTCCTTTCAGTTGCCAAATAGAGTGACAAGGTGCAGGTATGTGTATACCCGCGAGATTTGGATAAAGCTTGGCCGTAAATTTTTCCTTCTTTTAGCAAGCTTTGCTCAAATCCTGAAGTTTACACATACACGCACTTTTCTTTTTAACCATCGGGATGCCATTGGCCAACCTAGTTCGGCTTTGTGTTTCAAAAAAGAAATTAGGTCTTGTTTCTACTTGCGGATCTCTCCTTTCAACCATTTCTACCCACTTGGGCTTGAGTCTTCTGAGCTTCTGTGGCACCTGTCCATGATTTTGGCATAGCATGCTTAGTGGCTTCATAATCATCTTCTACCATGTCTTCACTGGTCCAGGCAAAGACTTTTTTATTTCATTTTTTTTTTATTCTCTCAAGTTTCAATCTCTCTTCAAGAGTCATAACATATGCTATCAAGATTTTCTTTGGGTTCTCCCAAGTTCTGGATTAAACGAAATAGCATTAATTGAATAAATGTCAATCATGATTATGCACAGTGAAATCACAAGAAACATCACACAAATAAACAAAAACACAAAAGCATTCCTTTTATTTCATAAAAGTAGAGTTAAAACATCATCATTAGATAGTTCAAAAATAAATAGAGCATCTAAATAGCTAACATCTTTTCTTTCTCGCCAACATGGATGCTGTAGCCGACAGTCTATCACCCCCGGGAACCATTCTCTTGCCCCATCCTTTCCTCATCAATGAGACCTTGAATAAGCTTTTTTAGAATTCGGCATCTATCGGTCTTATGCCCAGTATGCTGATGGTAGGCACAATACAAATTCGATCGGTGACTAGGGAATCCTTGGCTCTTGGCAGGTCTTGCAGGTTTCGGTTGTAGTTTCCCGTTATCGATGAAATAGAAAAGGAGCTCAGATAAAGGCTTTTCACAAATGGTATAAGAGCCTTGAGTAGTTCCTATGTTCGGAACCTTAGTAGTCCCAACACCCCCTACGCTGTTATCGTCGAGACTTGAGCTTTCCTGATTATTACCCTCAATGACGTTGCCCCCTCCTTCAAGGGCGATCGGTTGCTTGCCAATAACAAGGTCCTGTACATGAAACTTTGGGGTTTGGCTATCACTCCTCAGATATCTAGCGTGCCGACGACATTTCCTATGCCCTCGATTTCTGGCTGGGTTAGCTAACCATGAGCGCAGGTCCCCATCCCCTACTTGAGGAAAAGATTCGTCCATGCTGAGATGACCTTTCTGAATTGTTCTAACCGTTGATGCTTCCTTTATCCCTTGAGTGCCGGCACAGATGTCACACCTATCCGGTTGACTCCCATTCTTTAGGTCCATAGAGACTTCCTCCCGGGCAGCCAGGGTAATTGCAAGTTTAGACTTTGAAATTTCTTCTTCGAGGACATCCATCCTTCTCTTCAGGCCCCGTGTCACTGCTAGAAGGTCATTCTCTGAAACATGCCCTTTGCCTTTTCGCTCGGGTGATATAGCAACGGGTGACTCTCCTCCAGGTCCATTTAGTGGTAGGTGCACTTCCTTAGGCGAATCATACTCTTCTTGCAATTCGGTAAGAGCAGCAGACTGTTGTCCAGTAGGTGGCACCACAACTAAATTCTCCATAATCGCCATGGTCTGAGTTTTACGGTTTTTAACCCCTCGTTCTATCTCCTTTACTGTACTATCCTCTCCCTCGGGTACTTCATTCATGATAGTCCATGGAATTATTGGTTCATCCTCTTCCTCTCCCATGATATCACCCTTCACATCAAGGGTCTTCTTGTGCTCAATAAGTGTCGTTGCTCTGAGCTCAAAATCTGGCTGTTGTGCTGTAGTGAATGCTATAGGAGTCTCTTCCTTGACAGGTGATTTAAATGGTTTAACAGAAGGGGCTGTAGGCAGTTGCTTGGAATTTGATGCTACTTGAGAGGCGATATTTTCCATCATGGTTAACATCTTCCTTTCAAAATCGCCGAGCCTCTTATTTAGGTCCTGTATTGTCAACGCACCAGTCTCTTGTGGTAATTCTGCCATTGATAATTTTAGAGAGGACTCACGGGATGAGAGTAGCTCAGAATCCCCGTCAGACACAAATTCTAGCAACTCAAAGAGCAAATTTGTCCTTACTAGCCGACTGTCGGAACCTCTAGTCCACTTAGATGAATCTATAATGGCTAAAAAAATTAGATTGTTAGGATGATGCATGAATGACATATACAATGCATGATAGTGAGCTATGCAACATTTACAATCACATGCAAGCAAGTAAAGCCTTCCAACCTTATTACTCCCACACACGAGGTAATGCGGTCTCTTTCCTAGGTGGGTCCAATCCATGGGTTAGCGGGGAACCCAATGGATGCGTATGGTGTGCGGTGAAAAACCGACATCGTAACACTCCTATACTAATGTACAAGCGGATGGATAGTGATCGTCATGTATTTAGACGTTCCACAAATTTCGACATGGCCCTACCCGGGCATGGAAGCCTTTGGCTAGGTTACCAAGAGAGATATCTGGACTCACCCAATACATGAGGATCCATACAGCAAGCATGGAATTAGGGTTCATCACCTGTGGAAAGTAGCTATGGCCATTATATGAGCTTTGGACAAGGGAGATGTTACTTTAAGGCTACCCAAGCATGATCCCTGCCGACGGGTCTAGCTCATCACGAGCGTAACGACCGATCGAGTCACCATTTTGATATACCATTAAGGTACGTGGCTTGGGCTGGTGATTATCCTTAACACTTCCCCAAATTGAGTGAAAATGAGGAGGTGCTTCAGGAACGCACCGGGGCTAAAAGAGGGACCAAACTAGCGTATTCTAAGGCTCTAATGATATGCAAATGCAAATTTGAGAGAAGGTGAATTTATGAATTAAATTTTAATCATAAATGTTAAAAGAGGTATTTTCGAATCGAAATCTCGAACCATAAACGTCCCCAGTGGAGTCGCCACTGTGACGCGCGTCGGATCCCGAACGCCGCCCTTTCGGACCGCCTGCACGTGGGCGATCGGGGCATTTGTGGGTCCGTTGACAGCTTGCGATAAATCGCAAGTGCGTCTATGTTGGGCAACAAGGAGGTATCATGGAGTCGCCACCCAATAAAATATTGGGAAAGTTACTCTCGCCTCGGAGAGCCTAAGACTGCGCTTGGTATCCATTTTGGGCCAGCCAGAGGGGTCTTGGAAGGTAAACCTCTCGCCCTAAGGAGCCTAGGATTAGCGCTAAAGTCTCGTGGCACAAAAAGGTGTCTTGGAGGGTAGACCTCTAGCCTTTTTGAGCCCAAAGACCAGAGCTGGGTCCGGGATTTCTCATCTATTTCTACCTCGATTGTTTTATGATCAAATTTTAAATATCATTGATTCACTCTCTCTCCACACGATGCAATTGATTAAAGGCGCAATCATTCATATCAAAAGCGGTAAATGTAAGCAAAATCTAAAATAAAGCATTCAAAAACAATAACACTAGGAGCGGAATACAACTCCCATTTATAAAGGTGAAATGCATGCATAAAACGGGTTATTTATTAATAGTGAGAACATTGGTCCTCGCATGCATATTTATTATGAAACAGTTTTAATGTGATGATTTATTCGGGTATGAAAAACTAGGACATTGGTCCCCCTTTATTTAGAAAAAAAATGTCAAGTTAATTAATAAAAATGTTTTTGTGATTTTCTTTCTAGCGAGCCTAAATAAATAATTTTACAAGAAAATTATATGGCAAAATTAAATAAAATATTACAAACCCAACGAGCCTTTTTGGACCTCCCGATGTGCTCGCAAAAATGCCCAAGCGAAAAATGAGTTTAGACATAAAAAAAATACAAATAAAATAATGTTAGTGATTAAATCAATAAAACCAATTAAACGTACAAAATAATGAATAACAAATTAAAATAACATAAGGTGATATGAAAAAAATGATAATGGAATCAAAAATATTAACAAACAAAAATAAAATGAGAAACATGGATTATATGTGATAAATGATTAAATGATGTGATGAAAATAAAATAAAACATGTTAATTAATTAATTAATACATGTAAAAAATATGAAAATGATGAAAATAATGATGATAAGTGAAAAATAATGAATGAATAAATAAACAAATGATAATAAAATCATGTAACAATGATAAAAAATTAGTAAACAAAGGAATGAAAATAATAATGATATATAACAAGGTTAATTGATGTGTTCATAGTTAATACAAACTATTTACATGGCAAAAAGATTAGTTTAAATTAATTAATTATTCGCATATTAAAAATAATGAGGAATCAAAATAAATTATTTACATGTTAGGAATTAAAAAACAATATTCACATGAATAAAAATCAAATCACATATAAACAATTAAATAGAACGAATATAAAATCAATACAACAAATGAATAGATGAAAATAATAAATAAATCAATAAAAACAATAAAATAGATATGAATAAATTAAATAAAAATAAAATAAAATAGAAATGGAGCCAAGAATATTTACCCTCAGAGTATTGGATTTGATGAAGGAAAAGTGATGATTTTCCGGAAGATTGCTTGAAAGAATAAAATTAGCAATTAAATTAATTCTCTTTGTTTATGGAGAAAAACAAAGGAATTGATTTGTATGCTTGAGATTAAAAAGAAATTGATGTCAAAATGATGATTAATTTCTTGTGTTTATGAAGCAAAAACAAAGAAATTAATTGGAATAATTAACAATTGAAAATTAATCTTTCAATTTCAATTAAACCTTATTAATTAAAAAGAGAAAATCTGAAATTTTGAAGAGAAAATAGAAGAGAGGAATTCTGGAAAATTAGGTCTTAAAAATGTGGAGGCTCCCCCTTTTTTGATTTCATCCTAAAGTATTTAAAGAATAGAAAATGTTGCCCTAATTTAATTAAGGAAAAACAAACCTAATTTTATTCAAATTCCTTTATTTTTGGGGATAAAATCAAGTTTTATTAATTAATAATCTATAAAAAATATTTTGGAATTTTATTTGAAGTCAAAAACCCTTAATTTTGGGATAAAAACGGATTTTTGGGTGAAAAAATCGGAAAAAAGGCTGAAAAAATGGAAAATAGGGTAACAGACCCTATACCGACGGCGACGGGCGCTCACGCGGCAAGGAGGCGGGCCAGCGCGCGAAATCCGCGCGCTGGCGCTCGCGCACGAGCGCTCCGTGCGGCGCTCAGCGTGCGCGATGCTGCGCGCGCCTTTTGCGACGCGCAGCATCGGCGACGCTGAGCGTCGCCGTTGCGCCCGCAGCGCAATGGGCGCTTGGGCGCCTGCGCGCTGGGCGTCCAGGCGCCTGCGAGTTGGGCGTCAGCGCGCCTGCGCGCTGCCGCAGGCGCGCTGCCGCGCCCGACACTCGCGGTCCGAAAAATTTTTTTATTTTTTTTTTATTTTTTTTTTATTTTTTCTATTTTTTTTTTAAATTTTAAATTGACTAAAAACACCATAATTTTAAGCCCCCATTTTTCAAAATTTATTTTTTAAATATTTTTTATTATTTTCTAATTTTTCACTCTAAAATGCAAATTTGACGAGAAAATCATCACTTTTAACCTTTTAAGCCTGTGAAGGCAATTATCATCATTGGGTAACTTCGATCTAGGCTGACTCAGGACCCGGTGTCTACACCAGCCAAATGCCTAAGTCGTCGTGTCCTGTTGTCAGATGCCGGGCTAAGTACCCAGCTCTTATACTCGCTAGTAGAAGTCACGAAATGAGTCCCGAATGGGGGTATAACGGTCTTTAATGGAAGTTAGCTCCAAAGCTCATGATAACGAGAAGTAAAAGCTGCAGAAAGCAATCCTCCTGGGAAGGATAAGGGAATCCTCACCACATCCTGAGTCATCCCGAGCTGATGAGCACATCGGGCAGTAATGTGAAAGGTGGCTTGACGAAGCCCGCATAAGGGGACACACCCTGAAGAGCCATCAATGATTACGCTAGAAAGGGGAAACCAAGCATGCACGAAGTTGATAACCTCGTCTGATATCTCGCTAAATCGGGCAATACCTTCGTCGAAAGTTGCAAATGAGTACAACCGCTGACATGGGAGGAAGTGTCTTGGGGAATATTGTGCAATGACTCGGGGAGGAGGTTCTGATAGCAACTTCAGTTTCTCCTGCAACCATATCTTAAAAAAAAAAAAGCCGCTGGAGTAAGTTGGGTTTACTTCAGGCCAAAATTAGGCATAGGGTCGTGTGAAAATCCGAAAAGGACGTACTTCCCGCTAAGAAAAGCTAGTGTGAAAATCCACGAGGGATGCACTACCTTTTAAAACAATAACGTACCTGGAGTAATAAAGGGCTTCCAGTGAACGAAGTGGTAGACCCGGAACGAGCAGAATCCAAGCCTAGGATGGTCTCAGCCAGAATAAGTGGGAAAGGGGTCAGCCCACGATGAAAGTCATCCAGAATCCCAAACAAACGAGGATCGCCAATCAATTCCTCTGTAGTTACAGTCAAATACCTCAGCATACAGAGTAGGAAGATGACACTTACGTGGTATGTGGGAACATCAGAAAATCTATCCAATGCCTCAATCAACGGCTCTAAAGAAAAGATGGGTCCCCGAGAAACTAAACGAGCAGCTTCAGAAGGAGCTATACCCAAGGACAGAGCAATATCCTGACGTTGAGTCAGCCGGCAGCGGGGAACGCAGGGCATAGCATTAGGAGGATACCATGCTTCGATGAGCGAATTCCTCAAGCAGGGGGCATAACTCTTGATAAGTGAATATGAAAACATGGAAGCGTGGGTCCCAGAAGTGGGTTGCAGCTAGGAGGAGGTTATGGTCTATCTTGACTCTTCTTAAAAATTTCAGACCAGAAAATGGAATAAGGGTGCTGTTTTCCCAAGTTTGGGTATCGTCTAAAATACGGTACATTTTCTGAAGAAGAGGAGAAGTCATGCTTTGAGAGTTGAAATTGAAGTCAGCAAAGGAAATAAAGAAGAAAATAAGGGAAACACTGGAGAAAATAAGCTGTTACAAGGTAAAAATAAGAGAAAAGGCACGGAGTCCAAGAAAAAATAAAATTTATAAAGTAACTTCACAGACGATCTGCCCGTCCCTCATTTCAGAAGGCCTGCCCGTCTGTCATTGTCCACCTGGCAGAGTCATCATTGCATTTCACGCGCATTTATTGTGTAATTAATGTGGGGAATCTGAGGCAACAGACGGTAAGCCCGTCGCTCGCTCCTGGAGACGGGACGCCCGTCGGTCATGAAAATCTATAAAAGTCTGTCAGACCGACGGGCTAACAGTTTCTTTTCCTTTTTTTCCTTTTCGTTTTCCTGTTCATCGACGCCCAAACTCCGTTTTTTCCTCATATTTTTGCCATTTTTACACCATTTTGCACTTTAACTGCACCATTGTGACCCTTGCATCATTGTGCATCTCCCGAAGTATTTTTCTTAGCGTTTCGTCGAGTTTCATTTTTCTGCAATTCCAAGTCAGTAATCAGGTTTTCTTCCTTTTTATTTGTTTAATTCTCTTTTACTATAGTAGTTTAATTTTGCATGATTTTTAGTCAGTTATTTAAATACTGTTTTTAGTGTAGCATGATAAATATTGTTGAGTTGATATTGCTTTTGTTTGATTAACTGAAATTTTAGACACTTTTCTTTAGTTAATGTAATTTTAAAAATGTTGTTTGATTTTAAATGCATATGTAAAACAGTTTAAAATGCATAAATTGGCCCGAGCAGTCTAATATGCTATCCATTGAGATAATAATATACATGAGCTGTTGCTTGGGGCCTAAGGCCTGTCCTTTTTATTGTTTGTCATGCAGGAAGTTGGGCACACTCTTGCCGGGATGTTGCCCAAATGTTTGAGTCAATATATTGTGTTGTTGATTGGGGCCTGAGGCCTGTTCTTTATTCTTATCTTCTTGTGCAGGAGGTCGGGCACATCCCTGCCGGGATGCTGCCCAAATTTTTTTAGTTTTCTGGTGGGTCACATCCCTGCCGGGATGCTGCCCAATTTACTATTCGCGGGATTAATCCCTTTTACGACCATGAGTTTAAACTAATTGTTCACTTTCTTTTCCAGGATGCCGCCACGACGACATGCTCTGTGTGATCAGCCTGAGCCACAGGCTCCTGACTGGATGGCTGCCAAGGCTAGGCAGAGATATGGAGTATTGACTTGAGTGGATTTCTGAGCCAGCCGATTTATCTCCAGGCCATTCCTTGAGGCCCTGGGGATGGCGGACGAGGTTGATGCCTTGTTGGCAAGTGTTGGTTGGACCGAGTTCCTGACTCCAGCCTTTCCGACCTACCCAGAGATGGTGAGACAGTTTCTTGCTACCTACAGTACGCTGGATTTTAGAGGTCAGATACAGAGGAGGGAGTCATTCAGTTCTGGATTGACCGCCGCCACTATACTATCACACGCCAGCGTTTCGCACAAGCCATGGGGCTTCCTCACGAGCAAGGTGTCATGGTGCCCCAGAGAGCAGTCCGACGCCATTATTGGGCGACCATTGCTTTACCAGGAGTGCCATACGACCACGATATGACGAAGAGTACGATGCTTATATTACAGGCTCTTCGATACCTCCACAGAGTCTTATCCTGCTCCTACCTAGGACGGGCCAAAAACCCTGGGTCACTCAATGCCGCAGAGATATGGAGCTTCTGGGCCATGGTAATAGGCTAGCAACTAAACATTAGCCATGAGATTTTGGCTAACCTAGTGAGGGTATCTAGGGGGACAACCCCGGTAGTCTTCGTTGGTGGGGTGATCACCAGATTATTGTTGAGATTGGGCATTCGCCCAGGGGTCTTTGGGCAGGTTGTAGAGGAGAGCATATATGTAGATGGCCCATCAGTTGTCACGATGGGCATGGTGGTACAGATACAGGGTCAGGCCGAGGCATATAGGCTCCTCACTATTCACAAGACCCGACGTTCATTTGTCCTTCCCTCATTAGAGCCAGTACAGGAGCAGGCTGAGGATCAATACTAGGAGGGTCAGCCTCCACAGGATCAGCACCAGGAGGATCAGCCTCTACAGCCACAGCACCAGGAGGGTCAGCCTCCATAGCCACAGCCCGAGGAGGAGCAGCCGAGCACACCATCTGACATAGGGATCGAGTTCACTATGGATGAGCTTTTTGCTACTCCTCCAGTGCCGAGGGTACGGAGTCCTACCCCTCCTCCATCATCAAGGGTACAACGGACAGCTCCACGACCATTCGAGAGATTTCATCCGTATGCTAGGGGGGACCCAGGGGCATCTACTTCTACGGCTCCACCTCCAGAGTAGACATCAGAGCCAGCTCCACCTCCAGCAGCATAGCCCGACTTCGTAGCCGTCATCTCTTCTATATTCACATCCTTTGAGCACAGACAGGAGGAGAGAGACCGGATCCTTTTAGAGCTGCTCGGGGAGCGAGATGAGCGAGATAAGGTTATGTTAGAGAGGTTGGATCAGCAGCAGAGCATTATTCAGGAGCAGGGGAGGCTCATTGATCATTTGAGGCAGGAGCACGAGAGGCTTATAGGTCAGTTGAGACAGGAGACGAGGACCTCTCAGGATCAGATAGCTCAGAGGGTAGATGCATCCCTTTAGGTAGTGGACGAGTCGATGGAGGCTCTCAGATTATGGATTCAGGTATTAGAGGGGGCCATACCTCCGGTCGCCAGTCTATCCGGGAGTTTAGAGAGCAGACAGAGGATGGGCTGATCAGAGAGACACTATAGTTCATGATGATTTGTGCATAGCCCTTCCTTGATGGGTATGCTCAGGTCCAGTTCCGGCAGCAGGACATAGCGAGAGTGCAGCCTTTGTCTATGCCGGTAGTTGTTCCTCCTTGATTTTGCCAGCAGCCTGGGTTCTCAGCCTCTCGGCAGCCTGGGCCATTAGCACCTCCTAGCCAGCCATCTACCTCGAGAGCTGGACCCTCTGCCTCCTCATCACAGTCTCAGCCAGTCCACATATCGGATGATGATGATCCAAAGGAGGAGCCTTCAGATTACCCACTCCCATAGACTGTTTAGGGATTCATTTTTGACATTATATTTTGTATTTTTATTATTATTATATGTTGTACAAAATTTATTTTACTAGTGGAACATGTTTTATTATCACATTTGCATGTAAATTCTTTATATTTGTTATTGCTTGGTTTTCTTCTATAAAGATAACTAATCATATAATCATAACAAGAAAATGATAAATAACAATGGTAACATGAAATATTCGTAGTGCTCATAAATTATCAATCAGATCAACTTATGCACGAATTAACAAAAATCCTTTACCATACAGGAACTTTATCCAATGACCAATAACCAAAAGGGAGGAGAAACGGAGTAGACGCTATGTCCTTCAAGATCATATTCAACCAAAACACGCTTTGCAGATCGGATGGGGGTTAGCAAGGAAATTCTGACAAATCGGGATTGTGGTCAGAGAGTACTACATCTCACATGGGGGTTGCAGTCAGAGAGTGCTGCATCTCACATTCTCCGTGCAAGCCGAGACGAGGCTAGCGGAATGCCATGCAGATCGAGACAAGGTCAGTAGGGCACCAGCGATAGAATACATCGCAACGGGACTGCGGTTAGATAACACTGCATCTCACAAATCGGGATTGTGGTCAGAGAGTACTACATCTCACATGGGGGTTGCAGTCAGAGAGTGCTGCATCTCACATTCTCCGTGCAGGCCGGGACGAGGCTAGCAGAATGCCATGCAGACCGAGATGAGGTCAGTAGGGCACCGACAATAGAATACATCGCGACGGGACTGCGGTTAGATAACACTGCATCTCGCAAATCGGGATTGTGGTCAGAGAGTACTACATCTCACATGGGGGTTGCAGTCAAAGAGTGCTGCATCTCACATTCTCCGTGCAGGCTGAGACAAGACTAGAGGAATGCCATGCAGACCAAGATGAGGTCAGTAGGGCACCAGCGATAGAATACATCGCGACGGGACTACGGTTAGATAACACTGCATCTCGCAATCGAGATTTGTAGTCAGAGAGCACTACTTCTCACCAAAGCTGCGCGAACCGAGACGAGGCCAGCAAAACAATAAAGTAGCAGTTAGAGAATACTGCGCTTCATAACGGGATCATAGCTAGAGAACAGTACATCTCACAAACACCTTATAGGTCGAGACGAGACCAGTAGGACACATACATTAGATCAAATCATAGCTAGACAACGTTATCATCCACGACGTTCATCACTGAGTAGACCGAGACGAGGCTTGCCAGGTGAACAATCAATCACTCCTCCATAGCTTTCAGAAGGTAAGGACTGCCTCAGGTACGCGTTTCTTTCCTTCTTCTTCTTCTCTGAATTTTGGCTCATCTAGGCACTAGTACACTAGTTTTCCCATAATTGGGGGCAACTGTAAACACCGTGCCCTGAGGCAGTTCAGATCAGAAGTTACCTGATGAAGAAATCAGTGTCTGCTTCTGATCCAATGGATGAAATTTGGGAATTTTGGTCCTTTAGATTCACAAGGATTGGAGATTTTCATTTGCAGCAGAAAGAATTAGAAAAATTGGGAAGATTTAGCATGAAAAGTGCTTTTTTTAGACGGCCTGCCCGTCGGTGAAGCAAGCGATAGACACGTGTCCGTAAATCGACGCCTGTCTGTTCCTCCCTGTGCCCCGTTCCGTCCGTTTGCCAAATGACCGCGCGTACCCTTGTAACCGACGACCGTTGGTGAGCTTAAGACGCCCGTTGGTCAATTGATTTGGTCGCCGAATTTTGAGGAAAACATAATATGCTTTTCCAAATCCTATTAGGAATGGGATTTCTCTTTCCTACTCCAAATAGGATTCCCATTTTTTCTATAAAAGGGGGGATTTTTAATGATTTAGGGGTTAGACAATTTTTAATTAGGGGATTTTCTTTCTCTAAAAGATATATTCTCTAATATTTTCTCTCAAAAATCATATTTTTATCAAAAAAACTCTTTTCCTCTTTTTTCAATCTCTTTTCAAAATCTTATTTTGGTGAATCTAATTAATTTGAGGGGATGAAATCAATTCGTTTCCATCAATTTTATTGGTTTCGATATTCAAATCTCTATAGAAAATTGCTTTTCAAGGAAGAAATAGAAATTTTCTTTCCTTGATTTGTAATCGGTCCTTGTGAAGCGAGCGGATTCGAAAATTCTACTTGACGTTCATCCAAAAGGTAAAATCCGAGGGTAAATATTATGAACTTAATAGTTGGTTGATTTAATTTAATTATCTGCATTTATCTTTTGTGAAAATAAAGAATTTTCTTGTAAAAATCTGGTTTTTTGCGTTTTTTTGAGGAATAGGGGTGACCGACGGGCAGTGGTGTACCGACGTCCATCGCTCGTTTGAGGAACAAGATGTAGGTAGCGCATTGCACTGTCCGCCGGTCACACTAGGGACGCCCGTCTGTCGTTGACAGAAGGCCGTCCCTGGGCTTTTCTTCATGCTTTCAATTTATTTACTCTTTTTTTTGTTTGTTTTCTTTTATTCTTTAATGCTTTTTTCTTCAAAATTCCCTTTTTAGCTGTTCTTTATTTTATTTCTGATTTTTGTACTAATGTGTTTGTTCATTTTGTGAGTTGATTATTTTTGGGTGGATTGGAATCGAGATAATGGTGGTCGCCTAAACTAGAGAATCTCTACCCGATTTTTTTTCTTTTGATCTTTATTTCTATTTTTATTTATTCGCTTATTTTATTGTAAAATTATTTCTATCCCGTTAATATAAAAAAAAATGGTTAAATGTTTTATAGTAATCAATTTGGGAATTTTTGCAAAGCAAGGACCAAAGTCCTATTTTAGCCAATAAAAAACCATCACATGAAAAATTATTTTTTTGTAATAAATGCATGCAAGGACCAATGTCCTCAATCTTAACGAATATCCCGTTTTATGCATGTTTTGTACCTTATTTACAATGGGGGTTGTATTCCACCCTTAGTTTTTTGTAACTTATTTTCTTATGCTTTATTTTTATGCTACTTTATTCTCCGTCTTTATATGAATGATTGCGCCTTTTAATTAATTGCATCATATGGAAAGGGGGTGAAATAATAAATTTAAAACTTAATTGTAAAATTAATCAAGGTATGAATAAATGAGAAGTCCGGAACCTATCTCTAATCTTTGGGCTCAACGAGGAGAGAGGCCCATTTCGATGTTTCATTTGAATGAGATCTCCAAGACATCTCTTGTATCCCACTAAAAGGTTTAATTTACAATCCTAGGCTCCATAGGGTTAGAGGGCCATTCTAATATTCTATTGGGGTGATTGCCTCCAAGATCCCTTTGGTTTGCCCAAAATAGATATTATGCGCCGTTTTAGGCTCACTGAGGCAAGATGAACTTTCCCAATATTTTATTGGGTGGCAACTCCATGAAACCTCCTTGTTGCCCAAAATAGACGCACTTGTAAATACCTTACAAGTTTCCATGAACCTCTCTTGAAAGCCTTAAAGCGGGTCTTCGGGGCGCTCCGGCGTTTGGCGCGCGTCACAAGTATGTTAGCATATAGTTATCTTCTTCATCTCCTTCTAATTTTGATTTTGATGGTTAAGATATGGATATAGCCTCATGAATTTGTATGTGTTGTATGTGCATGTGAGTTAAAGAAGGGAGTAAGGCTGCCAAGGGCAAAGAAAAAGTCGTATATAAGTGAAAGGAAGGAGTACTCCAAAAGGTTAGGGATTATGTGTGAATTGTGTGATTTGATATGCTAATATGTGTGAAATATTGCTAATGATTGAATTGGATAGTGAACTAGTGTAAAGTGGTTATCGAAATGGAATTAGTGTTAGTGGCATGTAGTAATTTGTGAAACCTATTGGCATGCTTAAATTGGTTAGTGTGATTGTAATGCCTTGAATGTTTGCGAGTCAAAGTGAATAGTGGATATGGAATGAAGTATGTAAGAGTTTGATTGTGTATCATGGCGTGTGAGTGAAGAGGTAAAGTATGCTTGTGTAGCGAAAAGGGTTGCCAAAGCATGAGAATGCAAGAATGCAAAGTGTGAGAAAAAGCACAGTTGTGTCTTGGTAAAGCACAGTTGTGCAATGAAAATTTGGCGTGGGTCACGGTGACAACCAGATTGGTTGTGACCCTGAGGTGTCAAATTGAACATTCTGTTTCATATTGAGTGTATGTCACGGTGGCAACTAAAGTGGTTGTGACTGTGACCTACCCCAGAAATGCATTCTGTCCGTGAGTTAGTGATATGTCACGGTGGCAACCAAAGTGGTTGTGACCGTGACCTACCACAAACTACATTCTGTTTTGGGATTTCAGTATGTCACGGTGACAACCAGATTGGCTGTGACCGTGACCCCTCTGTATTGGCAATGCAACCCTATTATATTTGGATGTGCATTTGATGAAACTATGTCCATGATTGAGGACCTTATTGAATGAGCATTATATCAGTGTTAAATGAAGTTTATATGCATGCAATTAAGATGACTATGCGAATGCGAAATAGAGATGCATGATAGCCTAACTAAGCTTGAGTGCATCATTATGCGAATATATATATATATTACTATGCGAATGCGAACTAGAGATGCATGATTAGCCTAACTAAGCCTGATTGCATCACAATGCGAAATAATTACAAGAAGTGAGTAACTCATGTGCTTGGATTTAACATGCGAATGAGCATTTCCATGTGAATGAACAATGGCATGCGAATGTAATCTATTAGATGGATAATTATACATGTGATTAAATAACATGTGAATGAACGAAGCCATGAATATGTATGTGTAGTGAATGAGCGAATAAACTTATAAGCCTGTAGTCAGGTCGCGGATAAATAAGCATGCTTATGATGGGCTAGTGATTTGCGGCTGTTAGTGTGACACCGACGGGTGTCTAGTGATTGATACCGACAGGTATCCAGTGATATAGTGTTTGAGACCTCGGTCTCTAGTAATTATTGAATAGTGTACCCGTATCCACCTCTAAGACTATGCAGGCTAGTAATGATTGACAATTATATTGTATATGATTGTGATATATATATGTATTGCTATTATTGATCTTAATGATAGTGTGATATCCATGCCATGTTAGTGAGCTAGTGATCATGTAGTGAGCCTACCATTGGCTTAGTGTAGTGACTAGTTAGTATGCTACATGACTATTGATTTATAACAGCTTATTGTTATTTATTGGCATAGTGAAGTGATTATCGAGCCTGGTAAGTGAATAGTGATTCACAGCATGTTATGGGCAACATATGATTTTGTGATTAACATGAGCTATTGTATATTGACATGCTAATGTAATATTGATCTAGTGATTGTATGTGATATGTTATATGTGCTAAGCATGTCCTTTATTGTATAGTGCCTTTTGAATATTGTGTTAGTGCTTGTTTCTACATCCCCACTAAGCGTTATCACTTAGCACGGGTGCTTGTCTCCCGTGTAGGTTGTGGATTGGGTCGTGTTTTGGAAGGTTTCTGCAGGCCACCATAGGAGTGTGAAGGGTCACTTTTAAGTGTAAAGATTTTGTATATTAAGCTCCATTTTTGTAATAGTTATTCTTTTTGTACATGTATAGTGTTATATGTAACTTATTGTAGTGAAGCTTGTAATCTGTAATAGTGAATAGTAAATAACTAGTGATGGTGTATAACCTAGTGGAATGCATGACCCGTGGTCATTAGTGCGTGTTAATGTGAATAGTGGTGATAACAGGGATTAAATAATGTTAGCTATATGGTAATTGCATGCTTAGTGTCGTGTAGCGCTCCCTTGTCCTCCCAAGGGGCATTGGGGCGTTACAAAATTGTTTCGTCAAAATGGCAATTGGCAAATCTTGCCATAAATAAATCTCCAGTTAGTGGTTCAAGATATTTAATTATTAAAGGAGATTTATACCCAACATAAATTCCTAACCTCCTTCGAGGACCCATATTTGTGCGTTGTGGTGGAGTTATCGGCACATATACTGCACAACCAAAAATTCTAAGATGAGCTATAATGCCCCTTCTCGACCACTCGTTTAGCTCAACTAAAGCAGTTGAGAACAGCCGCTACACAAATAATTTCGTAAACTTTACAATGTCTAAATGCATGCAGAAAAACCTATACAAATAAATTTCGCTGACTTCACATTCACATGCAGCGGATCACTTATACTCATCAAATGCCTGATCATGCACATGTGCTTACATATACTTTTATATGTTTAATATTACAGACTTGGTTACCTATCACATTACATATTTTATGTTACCCAAAATAGTAATTACTTATTCACTTAATATAACACAAATTTGCCCAAAAACCTATGCTATCAGCAACCCTAGTGTGTTGACCCTTGCCAATGCGGAATTGTCCTTCGAATCACTTTGCTTCGGAACCTTCACGGATTAGGAAACCCGTGCTAAGCGATTACGCTTAGTGGGGAACAATACACAACGTAATAACAATATGTATACATATGTTTATATAGCATGCTATAACAATTACAAGTATATATTAACTTTCATGCCTCATATTCAATGTATGCGTATGTTCAATGTGTACACATGCATTATAATTATCACTATAATTAATAGACATACACCTATAGTCATACTTCTACAATCATCCATCATTACCATATTATAGCATGAACTTAACACAATCATATCGTATTACACATTTTGATTTAAATATATAAATATACATATTCTTATTAGCGAGTCATATTCACATAATTGCATCACATGTTAAACTTTAACACATCCCATTCTCATTCTCATTAAAATGTTATTCTTTTTATGATCACATTATTACCATTAGCCTTGCCTGCAACTCAAAGACGCAGATAATGGGTAACGCTATCAGTACTCGAAAGTACCACAATCATTTTATATCTGAAGATACACACTCGCAATCAGTACATGTAGGTAAAGGAATAATCAGTATAATATCAGTGAACCCAATAAGGTTTCAAATAATAAGAACGGCCGCGCTTTTCAGACCCTATAGGTATGCCTACCTATCCACCACTTGACTCGCAGGCTAACTATTATTTCCAGTTATATGTAATTCAATTATAGTTTACATTACTCACATAACCATATGTGATTGAGCTCAATACATAATAGATCGAATACACTTGTAAGTGTACATTTGTATTCACATTCTCTTCATTTACAATCTCCTCTAATTATACCCATTCATATAACCCTCAATCATGTTATAGGTCTTAATAATGTTGTTATACTAATATAAGTTCACTTCCATATCATTCTATAATATTACACATTATCATGTAAAGAATTACACAAACACATGACTTAATAAGCAAGCCCATATTCACTTATCTTATACATTTCATCTAATTTAACCACAATGTCTAGCACATAATAATCCTTATTAAATGATGTTAAATTTGATTGGATTATTGATCATGCGTGTATATAACATTTGGTAAAGTCTTACTATTCAATAGGCAAAACAGAGGTACCTCACGGTGACAATCAATTTGGTTGTGACCGTGACATACCAAGGTTTCAGAACAGAATATAAATCACCATACCTCACGGTGGCAATCAATTTGGTTGTGACTGTGACATGCAACTTATGGTATCTCATGGTGACAATCAATTTGGTTGTCACCGTGACATACCAAATGCACCAAAATAGAATGCAATCTTGCATACCTCACGGTGGCAATCTCTTGGTTGTCACCATGACCTATGCAAAAGTTGCAGAACCCAATCTTTGCAAACAACCTCTTTTCTCATATCATTAATAAAGCTTACCATTCAATCATTTCACTCTTATATCAATATGCTAACCAACTTATTAACCAGCATATTACACAATTTCCATTTCAATTAACTCAATTCATGATGCAGAGAATTCAACAAATTACATGTTCCACAACTCTAGTTATAGTTCATTATGTTATAAGCATCTTTTATTCACATGGCAATAGAGCTTCTCAAGCAATCATATACCATATGTTTTCCTACTCATTAACTTTCTAACAATGTTAATTTCAACATAATTGGATGACAATTCAAGGGATCATAACCAATTGATTGTAACATGCTCCAAGTGACTCTTATACACCTTTTAGTTATCCTACGAAAACCATTTTGAAATCTTACACTTGTTCAAACCAAAACCTATTTCTTTGATAAGTTTAAATACCAATTTTCAATCCGAAATCGTCTATCAAATAGACTCATATAATCCACTTTCTCATAGTTTTTACATTTAAACACCTTTATCTAAATTAGTGGTTTAATAGACTCATAGTAATCATCATACTTCAATACATTCATTCCTTCAATTCAAACATATCACAGCATAACACAAATAGTTTTAACACATAATCAATTAATTTATATGCATATAACACAATTAGTTCCCAAACCTCTTTTCCTTAGCTCCTTAAAAATTACTTGGTTCCTTGATCCACCACCTTCTCTTTTCCCTTGATTCTCTTTACTTCCTCAACTATAAATCCAAGTACAATTTCCAGAATTGGATACCAAGCATCAATTACCAATAACCATCACAAGAAAGAGTGGAAGATGAAGAGAAACAAGTACTAACCACTTACCCTTAAAGCCAATAATACTTATGCACTTTAGGTTCACTTGATCACATAGCAAAAATTTGTGTATCTTAACTAATAGAAAAGAGGAAAACTTTGAAAAAGAATGGAGAAGAGGAGCCAAAGAAGATGAAAACCAAATGCAGAAGGTGAACTCTCTCTCTCTCTCCTTATGCCCTTATATTGCATGGATTATATAAGGTAGCTGTGACGCGCGCCGGACACCGGGGGCGCCCATTCACCACCCTGCTTTAGGGCAATCGGGCAAATTGAAGGTCCATTAACATCTTGCAACGAATTGCAAGTGCGTCTATTTTGGGCAACAAGGAGGTTTCATGGAGTCGCCATCTAATACAACATTGGGAAAGTTCGTTTCACCTCAGTGAGCCTAAGACGGCGCATATTTCCATTTTGGGCAAACCAAAGGGATCTTGGAGGCAATCACCCCAATAGAACATTAGGAATGACCCTCTAACCCTATGGAGCCTAGGATTATTTTTCAGCCTTTTGATGGGACACAAGAGGTGTCTTAGAGGTTCCAATGAGTGATCGGATAGACCTCTCGCCTCGTTGAGCCCAAAGACCAGAGCTGGGTTCGGGACTTCTCATCTATTTCTACCTTGATTTAACTTTACATTTAAGTTTTGAATTTATTAGTTCGCTTTCTCTCTCCACACTAAGCAAATTTTAAAAGCACAAATATTCACATTAAAAGCGGTAAATATACATACACAAAATATATGAAATAAATGTTCGAAATTAAATTACAATAAAACTAGGAGCGGAGTACAACTTCCATTTTAAAGGCACAATATATATATACATACAAAAAGACGGAAAATTCATTTATTTTGAGAGCTTTGGCCCTCACATGCATTTATTAAAAAACTAATTTTTATGTGATTTTTATGGGCTAAAACAGGACATTGGGTCCTTTAATTTTATGAAATAATCCCAATTTTAATTAATATAAAACAAATGTTCGTTTTTAATTTACGCGGAATAAAATAACAAAATTACATAAAGAAATAAATGAATGAAAAGGGATAAGGAAAAGAAATAAATGAATGAAAAGGGATAAGGAAAAGAAATAAATGAATGAAAAGGGATAGGAAAACTAAACCAAAGATAGGCTTTCCATGACGGCATGATGGCTTTGCTCCATGGCTCAATCCATCCAGGAATAGGGAAATACAATACTCACGAAACAAAAGAAATATTAATATTTACAAATTAAAGCAAAGCACATATAAATAGAGAGTAAAATGAATAAATAAAATACATAAAAAGGAAAACATTGAAGCAAAAGTTAAAAAACATTTTCCTTGACAATAAAATAAGAATTTAATAGAGGAAGAAATAATAAAAGAAAAAAAAAGAAAAAAGGGGAACCGAGGTGAGAGACGGGCTTAGCGGACCGACCGACGGACAATAGGCTTAACATGCCATCGCTCGAGCGACAGACGGCGTCATCGCCCGTCGCTCGATCGATAGACGGGCGTACTACTGCCCGTCGGTCGCCTCTGGTTTCCAAATAAAAGCCAAAACTCCTTTTCCTTTTCTCTTTTTAAATAAATAACTTTCAAACAAAGTAAAGGCAACTAAAAACTAAGTCAAAGGTAAATAAATACAATAAATGTGGAAATGAACGTGATAGATTAATAAAGCAAGTGTCTAGAATATTTACCCTCAGATTGTACCTTTTTGGAGTGAAACTTTGGTTGATTCCAACCTTGCGCATCTCACGAGAAGAAAGCAAAAAACCAAGAACGGAAAATGACTATATTTTCCTTGATTTTTACTGAATTTTTGAAATATTTGAATCCACGAAATGGATGAAAACTAATGGATTTAGCTTTCTCCAAGTAAAATAGATTCACTTAAAAGTGAAACAAAAAACCAGAAAAAGTAGGAAAATATGGGAATCTAGTCAAAATAGAGATAAAGAAACTTGAGAAGAGGAAGATTTGCCCTTTTGGCTTGCCTTTTGTGACTTTTTTTCCAAGAAAATTCGAACCCTTCTCAAAGGAAAAGTTTTAATATTTATAGGCATGACCAACGGGCAGGCCTTTACTCACAGACGGGCAGGCCTTGAGCCACCAACGGGACACGTGTTCGTCTCAACGATCGACGGGACACGTGTTCCCGAGACAAAACGGTGGCCGCCCTAACGACCCACGGGCATGAGAGTCACCGACGAGTTGTCCATCCCCGAGAGAGGCGGCGACCGCTTATGATACCGACGGGATGCCAGCCACAGACGGGCAGGCCGTCTGTGGAGCAAAACTCCAAATTTTAAGTTAAAACTCCCAATCTTCAAATTCTTCTTTCTACAGAATGAAACCTTTTACTTCTCGTGAGCCCATAGGATTAAGATTTCTAAGTTCCATCCATTCATTCGGGACCAGGCATCGATTTTCTTCATTGGGTAATCTTCGATCTGGACCGCCCCATGACACGGTGCTTACAGTTGCCCCCAATTTTGGGAAGGCTAGTGCGCAAGTGTCTAGGTGAGCCAAAATTCAGAGAGAAAGAAAGGAAGAAAAGCGTACCTGGGCGATCCTTTCCTTTCGCTGTTTGCTGGGCAAACCTTGTCTCAGTCCACTCACGATGGATGTATCCGATGCATATGTCCCTACTGGTTTTGCTTTGATTAGTAATGCAAATCCCCTGCTAATCCCTATACGATCTACAAGGTGGAGAGCAGCACTATTTAACTGCAACCCTGGCTGTGAAGAGTTGCTTGCTAACCCCTATACGATCTGCAAGGTGGAGAGCAGCGCTATTTAACTGCAACCCCGGCTGTGAAGAGTTCCTTGCTAACCCCTATACGATCTGCAAGGTGGAGAGCAGCGCTATTTAACTGCAACCACGGCTGTGAAGAGTTCCTTGCTAACCCCTATACGATCTGCAAGGTGGAGAGCAGTGCTATTTAACTACAACCCCGGCTGTGAAGAGTTCCTTGCTAACCCCTATACGATCTGCAAGGTGGAGAGCAGCACTATTTAACTGCAACCCCGGCTGTGAAGAGTTCCTTGCTAACGCCTATACGATATACAAGGTGGAGAGCAGTGCTATTTAACTGCAACCCCGGCTATGAAGAGTTCCTTGCTAACCCCTATATGATTTGCAAGGTGGAGAGCAGCGCTATTTAACTGTAACCCCGGCTATGAAGAGTTCCTTGTGGACCCCTATACGATCTGCAAGGTGGAGAGCAGTGCTATTTAATTGTAACCCTGGCTATGAAGAGTTCCTTGCTAACCTCTATACGATCTGCAAGGTCGAGAGCAGTGCTATTTAACTGCAACCCCGGCTATGAAGAGTTCCTGTGTACTAAAGAATTTCTTATTACTCCCATGTGAACTGTTCTTGTTTACAAGGTTCATAAACAAGTTGTATCATTATTCATAGTTTTGTTATCATCTTCCTGATTTTATGATTATAAATATTTTATTTTGGTGTAAATAAAGATGCACACCTAATTGTTATTAATGTAAGCATAGCATGCAAGGATAAGGAAAAATGAATATACATACAACTTTCACTATAAAGTAATTTCGTATAAGATATATACAACAATAAGGAAAAAAAAAACAAATAGACAACTATAACAAAATGTCATCCACACTCCCTGAATGGCTAGAAAGGTGGATAAGCTCCAATCTCCTCATCAGGGTCCTCGTCGTCAGATATGTGGACGGGCTGAGGTGGCGACTGAGGCAGAGGCGGTGGCTGCAGCTGGGTCGGTGGTCGAGGCCGAGGCTGAGGCCTGGAGGCAGAGGGTCTAGCTCCTGAAGTAGAAGGATCCGCCGCTCCTGGGAGCTGAGATGCCCATATATCCACCATCGGCTCAAGCCTGGGGGGAATCGCCACTGGCACAGACGATGGCTACGGTCTCCCTGGACCCTGCTGCTGGAACTGCACCTAGGCATACCCATCAAAGAAGGGCTGGGCACATTGCGTCATGAAGCATAAGGTGTCTGTGATCATCCCTCCTAACTCTTTGAAGGCCCTGCTCAGCCGGCGAGTCTGATCTGAAGAAGCAGTAGTCATACTCTCCAATCTCTGCTCAGTCCGCTCATGAAAATCCCGGACATACTGAGTCATAGGGTGGACAGCCCCATCTATCGTCTGTACTGTCGAGCGGAGGGCATCCATCTACTCCTGAATCATCTGGAGGGTCATGTCCACCCCCTGAGCTGCCTCGTCCTGGGAGGCCCTCACCTCCTATCTCAGGTGGCCCACCATCCTCTCCTGCTACTCCGCCATCTGCCTAAGGAGCCCTGCATGCTCCTGCCTCAGCTGGTCAATGGCCCTAGCCTGCTCCTGGATCAGTCCCTGCTGCTACTCCAGCCTCTCTGTCAGGACCCTGTCTCTCTCCTCAATCCGAATAAGGAGGCTCCTATCCCTCTCCTCCTGTCTGCGCTCGAAAGCTACAAGCGCAGAGACTACAAGTTCGGAGATATCTGGCTGCAGCGCTACTGGAGGTGGAGCTGGCTCTAATGACTGTCCCGGAGGTGGAGCTGTGGATGTGGATGCCTCCGGGTCTCCTCTGAAGTAGGGGTGAAATCTGGATGAACGCCGGAGAGAAGTCCTCTGAATCCTCAAAGCCGGGAAAGGAGGAAGACTCTGTGCCCCCGATGTCGGCTGTGCCCCCAATGTCGGAGAAGCACCGAACAACTCCTCCATGGTGAACTCCATCCCCATGTCAGAAGGAGTCCGAAGCTGCTCCTCATACTGCTGCGGGTGTGGAGGCTGGCCCTCCTAAGGAACCTCATACTAGGGAGGCTGGACCTCCTGATGCTGTGGCTGTGGAGGCTGGCCCTTCTGATACTGCTCAAACTGAGGAGGCTGGTCCTCTTGATGCTGTGGCTGCTCCTCAGGCTGCAGTGGTACCGGTACCTCTCCCTGAGGCTGCTCCTGAGCTGGGGCTAAGGATGGAAGATCGAAGGCCCGCCGTGTCTCATGTATCGTAAGGAGCCTGAAAGCCTCGGCCTGTCCTGGGATCTGTAGCACCATCCCCATCTGTACTACAGCAGGGGCATCCACATAAATGCTCTCATCTAAAGCGCCCTAAAGCCTATCCGGAGCCACCCCCAATCCTAACAGCAAGCGAGTGATGACCCCTCCAACTATCACCGATGGGGCTGTCCCCGTGGAGACTCTGGCCATGTTGGCCAGTATCTCATGACTAATGTTGAGGCGCCGACCCATCATCATAGCCCAAAGGCCCCAAATCTCCGCCGCGTTAAGCGACCCCGGGTTGCCACCCCGTCCAAGATACGAACTGGAAAGCACCCTGTGCAAATATCGAAGTGCCTGTGATATTAAGACTGTGCTCTTCGCCGTATCATGGTCATACAGCACTCCAGGCAGAGCAATAGCAGCCCAATGGTCCCGCCTAATTGCCCTCTGGGGTACCATAACATCCTGACCGTGCGGCAAACCCATGGCCTGTGCAAACCTCTGCCGCGTGATGCTGAAATGATGACCATCAAACCAAAACTGGACCACTCCGGGCTCTGTATCAGATCTCTGGAATCCCCTGTAGTGGAAAGTGGCCAATACCTATCGCACTGCCTCGGGATATGTGGGGAATGCTGGCGCCATAAACTCGGTCCAGCCCGCTCCTGCAACTAGAATATCTACCTCATCTGCCATCCCCAGAGCCTCCAGGAATGGTCTGAAAACAAAACGGCTGGCCCGGAACTCTACCCGAGCCAAAACTACATATCTCCGCCGAGCCTCCGGAGTCATCCATGCGGGAGCCTGAGGCTCATCCTGTCCATGAGGGACGCGTCTGCGTGGCGGCATCCTGTAAAGCAATAGACAATTTAGTAATAGTAAATGATAAAAAAACGATAATATCTCAGTAGAGATGCGTTTAAGGGGTTAGAAGGAAAATACGGGATAAACTTTGTATCTCAAAAAAGAAAGGAAATTATCGGTAATTAAAAGAACCAAATAAAGTACAAATAAAAATTTGGGCAGCACCCCGGCAAGGGTGTGCCCCACCTCCTACGCAAAACAAAACAATAGGCCTCAGGCCTTCAGCCAGCATAGAAAATATTGACTAAAATTTGGACAACATCCCGGCAAGGATGTGTCCCAACTCATGCGTAAAAACAAGAAATTTTTCACAACTAGGGACAGGCCTTAGGTCTTAACAATCAGGCATGTATAAATTGATAATATAGTGCAATAAATGTAAAAGTAATAATAACAAAATGGGCAGCACCCCGGCAAGGGTGTGCCCCACTTCCTGCATAAAATAATAATAAAAACAGGCTTCAAGCCCTAACAATCACAATATTTGTATTTTTGGAATCACACATATAGGCCACAAATCTTATTCTAAATATGCACCAATTACCGAAGGCATTACTTCAGTCTAATTTAAAAATTAAATGGTTAATCAAACTAAATAAATTAAATATAGTAAAAATAGGAAAGCTAAAAATTCGTGTAAAACAATAAATATTCATTAGGCCAATGGGTAGCATTTTAGCACTAGCTTATACTAATATTACTAGAAAAAAATAAAATTAGAGATAAAGAAGAAAAATAGAGAAAGAACTAAAATTTAACTTACTTAAAGAAAGGAAAATTATTTACTAACCTATAATTGAAGAAAATTGAAGAAAATTGAAGAAGAAGACTGAAAATGTAGAAAAAACAGGTCCCGGTTGATGCACAATAATACAAGAATCACAAAAATGCGCTAAAAATGCAAAAAAAAATGAAGAAAAGGAGAAGAAAACGACAAAAAACCGTCAAAGGCGTCGGTTATGGGAAGAGGAGAAGAGAAAAAATTGTTGCCCCGTCGGCCACTGGTCGCATATATAGATTTCGTAGCGATCGACGGCTTGACCGTCTGTCGTTCTGAATCCCGCTTTTAATGTAAAATTAAATGCGCGTGATGACGTCATGATAATGTATGAAGATGCATGCATATTGACATGTGGACATCGACCGACGGGTAAGCCGCCCATTCTGAGACACGGGTAGGCCGTCGGTGGAGTTTTTCTACATATTTCAAGATTTTTCTGAGCTTTTCAACCTCTTATGTTTCTCATCCATTATTTTTAATTTTAGGCTTGGCAAAAATGTCTTCTACTTCTACTCAAAAGATGTATCAAATTCTGGATGATTCCCACACTTGGGAAAATAATACGCTCACCCCCCTGTCTGGCCTAAAATTTCTACGCCGGGTTAAAATAGACCACAACCTCCTGTTAGCTGCAGCCCATTTCTGGAACCCTCGATTTCACATTTTCAAATTCACCTACTAGGAACTTTGCCCCTTGCCTGAAGAGCTAGCTGCCATTGCCGGAGCACGGTATCCTATCAATACTCACCCTTACATTCCCTTTTATGACCTAGTCCAGTCCCAAGACATCGCCCTTTCTTTGGGCTTACCTCCTTCCGAAGCTGCTCGATTGGTCCCCCAGGGCTCTACATTTTCTATGGAACCGTTGATCGAGGCGCTGGACAAATTCTCTGATGTCCCAACCTACCAAGTAAGCATTGTTTTCTTATTTTGCATGGTGAGATTTCTGGCTGTGAGCTCGGAGGATTTGGCTGGTGATCCCTATTTATTTGGAATCCTGGATGGCTTTCACCGTGGGCTGACCCCCTTTCCCTTCATTCTGGCCGAGACTATCCTAGGCCTGGATTTGATCCGCTCTAGATCTTCTTCCACATTCGCCGGAAGTCCTCTCTTACTTCAGGCATGTCATTGTTTTAAAGGTAGTGCGTCCCTTGTGGATTTTCGCACTAGCTTTTCTTAGCGGGAAGTGCGCCCTTTCAGGTTTTCACACAACCCTTTGCCTAATTTTTACCTGAAGTAAATCCTACTTACCCCAGCGGTTTTTTATTTATTTTTTCTTCTTTTTTCCTTTTCTTTTTTTCTTTTTTTTTTCAATCAATTTTTTTTAGATCTGGCTGTAAGAGAAGCTGAAGATGTTATCAGAGCCACCTCCCCGAGTCATCGCGCAGTACTCGCCGAGGCACTTTCTCCCTCGCCAACGACTGTATACACTTTCATCTCCTGATGAGGGGATCACGAGATTTGGCGAGATATTAGACGACGACATCCGCTTTATGGCTGCTTGGCTTCCTCTGCCCCATGCAGTCATTGACGGGTCTTCGGGGTGTGTTCCCCTCTGTGGGCTTCATCAGGCCAGCTTCTATATCACGGCCCGGTGCGCTCGTCAGTTTGGGATGACCCAAGATGTGGTGAGAGTCCCACTGTCTTTTCGGGGAGGAACTTTTTCCGTTGCCTTCGCCTCCCGCTATCATGAGCTGTGGAGCTGACTTCCTGTGAAGACAGTTATACCCCGATTTGGAGCTCATTCTGCGGCTTCCACCAGCGAGTTCAAGCGATGGGTTATTAGTCCAGCTTTTGATAATAGGACCCGAGGGCTTAAGTACCTGGCTGGCGAGAGTAACGGTAGTGCTTAGCTTAGATTAAATATGTATATCTTTTAAATGTTGTTTCTTTTCAAAACAGAACTAAAGAATAATGAAAATGAAAATAATAATTCTCATTTTATTTTACAAAATTGTGTAAATTTCCATAAAACTTCTATATATATGATCAGTATTTGCTATGAATTCAACTATGCAAATCATATTAATACATGAAACCGAATTTTGCAAGCATCAGAACTCCTGTTACCAATCGGCCCTCTCGGATTTTCTCGATTGGATATTTTCTCTCATGCCTCTAATTTTTGCACAGGATGCCTTTTTTCGGTTTTCACCCTGTCGAGGCGCCCAATTTTAGCAAGGCCGCCTTTTTTCGGTTTTTGACCCGCGAGGCATTTTATTCTCTTCTTTTTCTCTTATTGTCTTTAGCCATGGAACCTTTTGAGTCTGTCTATGTTCACCGGTTCCTTGAATTCATTGCTGTCGCTATCTGATAAAATTGCGGCTCCCTTTGACAGTAGCTTCTTGAGAATAAAGGGCCCTTCCCAGGTAGGTCTGAATTTTCCCCGGATGTCTGGTGCTTCCAGTCTCATCTGCTTAAATACCAAGTCTCTCTCCTTCAAAGGATGTTTCTTGACTTTCTTTCCGAAGGTTCGAGCTAGCCTCTTCTGATAGATTTGGTTATGGTAGTAGGCTCTTAACCTGTTCTCATCCAGTAAGCTTAAATGTTGCAGCCTTTGCTGTGCCCATTCAGTCTCGGGGATCTGAGCTTCCATGACTACTCTTAACGACCTGAGCTCTATCTCAACTGGCAGTACCGCCTCTGTCCCGTACACCAAGGAATATGGCGTAGCTCCTATAGATGTTCTCATTGTTGTCCGATAGCCCCAAAGTGCGAAAGGCAGCTTTTCCGCTCAATCTTTGTAGGTTTGGGCCATTTTGGCCAATATTTTCTTAGTGTTCTTATTAGCAGCCTCCACAGCTCCGTTGGCCTATGGGTGATATGGAGAAGACTTGTGGTGTTCAATCCCATATTTCTCCAATAGCTTCCTGGTTTCTCCCATAAATTGTACCCCATTATCTGATACCATATGGTGTGGAAGGCCATATCTACAGATCAGATTCTTCTCAATAAACTTGGCCATGTCCCTCGCGTCAATCTTCTTGAAAGATTCCGCCTCTACCCACTTAGTAAAGTAATCGATGGCGACTATGATGTATCTATGTCCATTGGAGGCTGTGGGCCGGATTTCCCCGATGATATCTATACCCCAGGCGACGAACGGCCAAAGCGACGTTAGGTTATGCAATTTTGACACAGGTAAGTGCCTTAAGTCTGAATACTGCTGACACAGCTAGCACTGTTTCACATATTTCGAACAATCATTATCCATTGTGAGCTAGTAAAACCCTTGTCTCATGATTTTCTTGGCCAGCGTCAAACCATTCATGTGAGCTCCGCACACGCCTGCGTGAGTTTCCTCCATCACCCTCGGGGCTTCTTTCTCATTCAAACATCTCAATTGAATGCCATCGGCCTGCCTTTTGTATAGCACCCCATCTATGCATATAAACTGTGCGGACAGTTTGCGAATTAACCTCCGGTCCTTCTCCGTAGCCTCCTCTGGAAAAACAGTGTTCTCTAGATAGTTCATAATATCGTGATACCATGGCTTCCCATCTGCTATATCGACTTCCGCTACTGACTGTGACTGGAAACTGTGCCTATCTGAGCTAGAAAGCAAAACGGGTCTCATAACCACTCCTTTCGGATTGTCCCACATTGACACCAAAGTAGCGAGGGCATCAGCTAATTGATTCTCCTCTCTTGGAATGAAATGAAACGTGCAAACCTCAAATCGGCTACTTAGACCTTTCAAGTGCTGGATATAGGGCATCAATCTTTCTTCTTTAACTGCCCATTCACCTCGGATCTGGTTGATTACGAGGGAAGAGTCCCCGAACACCTCAACAGTCTTCGCCCCTAAGGCTAACAAAGCTTCCAATCCAAAAATACATGCTTCGTATTCAGCCTCATTATTGGTAGCTTTAAACCTTAGTTTTTTGGCTAAAGGGAGCTTCTCATTTTTCGGGGTCGTCAATATAACTCCTACTCCTGCCCCTTTGTTGTTCACGGCCCCATCACAATGCAATTGCCATCCCTGGATTGCAATAGCCGCTATATCCTCGTCTGGGAAATTGAATTCGTAGGCATCTCCTTGAATCAGGTGATCGGCCAGGAACTAAGCTACTGCTCGCCCCTTGATGGTTTTCCTGGTAACATATTCCACTTCAAATTCCTGCAACAACAATAGCCATCTGCCCATCTTTCCTAGCAAGGATGGCGCTTCCTGTAAATACCTCAAAGGATTCTGCTTTGCCACCGCCGGCACCTTGTATGAGTGGAAATAATGCCTTAACTTCTTTGAAGCCCAAATAACGGCAAGATAAATTTTTTTCTACCTCGGCATACTTGATTTCATACCCCAAGAACTTCTTGCTGAGATAGTAAATGGAAAACTCTATCCCGAATTCGTCCTCTTGGGCCATCATGGCACCTATAGAGCTGTCTTCTATGGCCAAGTATAGAATCAGAGGCTTGCTCGGCTGCGGCGGCCTTAACACAGGTGGATGCAATAGGTATTCTCGGATGGCATCAAAAGCCTTTTGACAATCCTCATTCCACACCACTGGTTGATTCTTCCTTAGGAGCTTGAAAACCGGTTCGCAGATTGAAGTCAGGTTGGCAATGAACCTGCTGACATATTGTAACTTGCCCAGGAAGCTTCTCATGTCCCTTTCCTTCTGAGGCACCGGTATTTCCCTGATAGCCTTAACCTTGTCCAGGTCAATTTCGACACCTTGCTGGCTGACCACATGCCCCAATAACTTCCCTGAGGTCACCCCGAAAATACATTTCTTCGGATTTAGTCGCAAGTCATACTTCTCTATTCTCGCGAAGAGCTTTTCCAATGCTTCGAAATGACCCTCTCGGGTGGTAGACTTAATCATCATATCGTCTACGTGCACTTCCACCTCCTTATGGATCAAGTCGCTCATCACTCGATAGGCATACATCCCCCATTCAGTAATGAAAGCCATCTTGATCCTGTCGATTATTTTGATCAAAATCTGATTATATCCCGCATAGCCATCCACGAAGCTGTACATTGCACAGGCAGCAGCAATTTCTATTAGCACGTCAATATGCGGCAACGGGAAATCATCCTTCGGACAGGCTTTATTCAAATCTTGATAGTCAACGCATACTCTTACTTTCCTGTTCTTCTTGGCCACGGGGACTACATTAGCCAACCATGTGGGATAGTGGACCTCTACCAAGAACTTGGCTTCGATCTGCTGCCGGATTTCTTCCTTTACTTTATCCGCCCACTCTGGTCTGAGCCTTCTCAGCTTCTGCTTCACAGGCTTGTAACCCGGATACGTAGGGATAGCATGCTCTGCGACATTTCGATCGATGCCTGGCATATCTTCATAGGTCCAGGCAAAGACTTTTTCATGTTTTTTTAGTATTCTCTCAAATTTTTTCCTTTCCTCAGGAGTTATATCCGATGCTATCAAAATTTCTTTCGGGTTTTCCGAGGTTCCAAGATTAAATGGAGTTGCATCAGAGGAATCAATATCAAATATGAATGGAGTGTAATCATGATCATGCATATGGAAATTATCAGAAACATCACACAAGTAAGCGAAATCATTCATATCATTAACGAAATTATGACTGTCATTTACATCATTAAATAGTTCAGGAATGAAAAGACATTCTAAGCTAGTCTCCTCCTCCGCTCCCGCTATCTTTGCTTCAGAATCTGTGGACGATTTCGCGCCATCTGGATTCTTCAGGGGCTTTATCTCTTGAGCTATTTTCTCCAGCTTCTCTTTCCCCTTGATATGAGTGCTTACCATGGCCTCATTTACCACTTCCTCGGGCTCCTGTCTGTCCCAAACAATCCGGTTGGCTAAGACTTCTTCATCCTAAAAGTCTTTAATTGGCTTGATCATACCCATCTCCCAATCATATACATCGTTGAAAAGCTCAAAGCCCGGCACAATCCTATCTCCAGCCCATTGAGGCTCAGCTTCCCCAGCATAAGAACAAACCGATGATGCTGGCACAAAGGTCTCTCGGATATGAGGGATTTTTTGCATCGTCTTCTTCTTACTATGTTCTCCTTTATACCCCAAGCCCTTTCGATCTTTTTGGCCTCGAGTGACAATAGCAGACTGCAGCCCCTGTGAATTTCTTCCCAGACCAGCCCCAGGAAGGTAATGCATTTTCCTCATCATGTTCACTACTGGAGGACTATCGCTTAAACCCGATTCTTCTCCTATTACCGACACATGGAAGCCACTAAACGGCTGGTTGGCAATCCCTAGAGCTGACACTTGATTCTCCCTGGCCGCGTTAATGGTTATCACCTCCCCTTCATGTGGGATCTTTATCATTTGGTGTAGCGTGGATGGTACCCATCCTAGCTTATGGAACCAAGGCCTTCCGAGCAAAGCTGAGAAATTGGCCGGAATAGGTAGGACCACAAATTTTGCCTCCATTTCAATGGGCCCAGTTTTGACCAAGGCTTTGAATGTCCCCGACGCTTGTCTTCTAGAATTATCATAAGCCGTGATGGTTAGATCTGACTTGCTAAGCATACCCTCATCTAATCCGTAAGCCTGAAGCGTGACCAAAGGGCATACATTTATAGACGACCCATCATCCACCATAACGCACGCAGTATGCTTACCATTGACTTGTGCCTTAATGTAGAGTGGTCGGTTATGATTGCGGCCCTCAACCGGTAAGTCGACATCGGAATATACTAACCTTTCCCCGGACCCTCCTTTTACAAGATCAAACAACTCTGACGGGGATATAGTAGTAGCCACAGTTGACTCGGTCAAGGCCTCTACTAGCTTTTGTCTGTGAGAGGGGGACTGCCTCAGCAGATCCCATATGGATATCTGAGCCATAGTCTTTTTCAACTGTCTGACTATCTGATTATCTTCAGTTTCCTTTCCTGCTGGAGCTTGCACTGGCTCTTGCAATTTTTTTACTTCAGGGACCACTCTTCCACTTCTCGTGACAGCCCCTACTTCTCTGCCTTCGTCATCTGATTCCCACAGATCCACAGACGTCTGACCCTCTTCCTCACTTTCCCCGCTACTTTCACTAGTAGACCAGCAATCTACTACCGTTATAGACATCTCTTTTTACTAACTTCAGGGCGAGTGATGGCAACATATCCGTTCCCGTACAAACTCCTGTAAGTTTGACCCGATAATAAAAACAGGTGGCGAAACCGCATTGTAGCTAGGCTTCTTCTTTCCTTCCCTTTGTTCAGGGTCAGTGATCTGTTTGCTGTCAATCAAATCTTGGATCTTATGTCTCAGCGTCATACAATCATCCGTTAAGTGGCCAGTATGCTGATAAAAAGCACAGTACTCATGTTCTTTGTGTTCCGGCTGACCTTGGCTCCTGGCTGGTCTGGGTGGCATTGGTTGGAGCTTTCCTTCCTTCATTAACCGCTTTAAAATCCATGACAACGGCCGGCCCAAATTCGAGAAACGCCTCCAACTCGTCCCAGTCACTGATACTTCTACCGTCCTCCCGCTTCTGTTGCTGCTGCTGGAGCCTGCAGGCTTGCTTGCCCCTGGGTTGCCATAGCCTTTCTTAACATAGTTCTCATTATTAGCCCTCTTTGCGAGATATTCTCCCTCAGCTTCTATAGCAATATCTTTTAAGGATTCCCAATCTCGTAAGCCTTTTATCCTCAGTCCCTCTCTCAAATAAGGGCTAGCATTTCGGATAAACAGTAGAATCTGGTTCGGGGTATCCGACTTTCGCTTCATTTCCATTACTCTATTTCTCCAACGGGTGAGGTACTCATGGAAAGATTCTCCCGCCTTTTGCTGCAAAAGCTCTAAGTCCTTCAGAGTTATCTCCATCCTAGTACTGCAATCGTACTGTCTGTGAAATTCTTCGGTCAACAACTCCCAATTTTCTTTTGTCATTCGATCTAAACCGTGGTACCAGTCCACTGCTGGGCCAGTTAAACTCAGGCAAAAGTACTCAACTTTTTGCCTCTTCGTCAGGGTGGTGCCCTTCATCACTAGAGAATACTGCTTTATATGAGCCGTGGGGTCTGAAGTACCGTCAAACTTAAGAATGTCGGGCATCTTGAAATTTTGGGGTAGCAAATCGTCACCATCCAGCTCTCTATCCTCGGGATTCATTCCTCCCCCTATCTTTAGCATTTTCGTCATGGCTTCAAACCTTTCTTCCATCTTTTTCCACACCTCATCTTCTACCCTAGGTGATTTTCCCTTGGCTATAGTCTGCTCTTCTGGCTCATCCCATGGGTCTACCTCGGATCTAGGGCCTTCTTTATGCTCAACCGGCGCTGGGGCTCTTGGCTCTATTACAGGTAGATCAACTGCTACTAAGGGCTTCGGTCTACCCTCCTCTTTTTCCTCCTGCACTCCAGTCAAGGCACTAGTCTGTTGCCCTGCTCGCAGTGCCAAAGTGGCAGTAAGATTTCCCATCATGGCCAACATTCGGGCCTCGAATTCCTCGATTCTCTTTCCCACTTCCTCGGCAATCATCACCCTAGTGGTATCAGCTCCTTTTGGCGAGTTTGACATCTTCGAAGTGATGTGACTGGCTTCTGAACTAGATTCTGAAAAACTTCCTTTTTCTGACAGCTCAAACTCTGGGTTCCTGATCAACCTACCCGTCGGTCCTCTTGTCGACCTAGGCAGATCTATGATGGCTGCACAGACAAAGAGTCAGAATGATGCATGGATGTGATGGAATGCATGCTCGTGATATGCAACATCCACAGAGCACATACAGGCAGATAGGTCACCTCCACCCTTATAACTCCCACACAAGTGGTCACAGTCTTTTTCCTAGGCGGGATTAGCCCATGGGTCAATCGGACCTAATGAACGCACATGGTGCACGACAAAAATCCGGCAACATATCACTCCTCAACTAATGCACAAGCGCATGGGTGATGATCATTATATATTTTGATAGTCCGAACATATCGACATGGCCTTACCGGGGTATGAGAACCCTTGGCTAGGTAACCAAACAGAACATTTGGACATTACCAATATGTAAGGATCCAAACAACAATCACACAATTATGGTTCATATTACCTAGGGAAAGTATCTACGGCCACTACATGAGCTTTGGTCTCGGGTGTTGTTACTTTAGGGCTACCCAAGCATGGTCCCTTCCGACGGGTCTAGCTCATCACGAGCGTAACGACCGATCGAGTCACCATTTGATATACTATATGGTACGAGACTTGGGCTGGTGGTTATCCTTAACACTTCCCTATATTGAGTGAACATAGGGTCGCGCTTCGGGAATGCACCAGGGTTTAAGAAGGGACCAAACTAACATATTCTAAGGCTCTAATGGGATGTATATGCAATTTTGAAAGAAAGTGAATTTATAGACTAAAACCTAATTGGAAATGTTAATCAAGGTATTTTCAAATTGAAGTCTTGAACTAGGCCAGCTTCCCCAGCGGAGTCGCCGGACCCCGGGGGCGCCCATTGACCACCCTGCTTTAGGGCAATCGGGCAAATTGAAGGTCCGTTGACATCTTGCAATGAATTGCAAGTGCATCTATTTTGGGCAACAAGGAGGTTTCATGGAGTCGCCACCCAATAGAACATTGGGAAAGTTCATCTCGCCTTAGTGAGCCTAAGACGACGCATATTTCCATTTTGGGCAAACAAAAGGGATCTTGGAGGCAATCACCCAAATAGAACATTAGGAATGACCCTCTAACCCTATGGAGCCTAGGATTATTTTTCAGCCTTTTGATGGGACACAAGAGGTGTCTTGGAGGTTCCAATGAGTGATCGGATAGACCTCTCGCCTCGTTGAGCCCAAAGACCAGAGCTGGGTTCGGGATTTCTCATCTATTTCTACCTTGATTTAACTTTACATTTAAGTTTTGAATTTATTAGTTTGCTTTCTCTCTCCACACGATGCAAATTTTAAAAGCGGTAAATATACATACACAAAATATATGAAATAAATGTTCGAAATTAAATTACAATAAAACTAGGAGCGGAATACAATTCTCATTTTAAAGGCACAATATATATATATACATACAAAAAGACGGGAAATTCATTTATTTTGAGTGCTTTGGCTCTCACATGCATTTATTAAAAAACTAATTTTTATGGGCTAAAACAGGACATTGGGTCCTTTAATTTTATGAAATAATCCCAATTTTAATTAATATAAAACAAATGTCCATTTTTAATTTACGCGGAATAAAATAACAAAATTACATAAATAAATAAATAAAATAAGGGATAAGGGAAAGAAATAAATGAATGAAAAGGGATAGGAAAACTAAACCAAAGATAGGCTTTCCATGACGGTATGATGGCTTTGCTCCATGGCTTAATCCATCCAAGAATAGGGAAATACAATACTCACGAAACAAAAGAAATATTAATATTTACAAATTAAAGCAAAGCACGTATAAATAGAGAGTAAAATGAATAAATAAATGTATAAATAAAATACATAAAAAGGAAAACGTTGAAGCAAAAGTTAAAAAACGTTTTCCTTGACAATAAAATAAGAATTTAATAGAGGAAGAAATAATAAAAGAAAAAAAAAAGAAAAAAGGGGAACCGAGGTGAGAGACGGGCTTAGCGGACCGACCGACGGCCGTCCCTTATGTGACCGACGGACAATAGGCTTAACATGCCGTCGCTCGAGCGACAGACGGCGTCATCGCCCGTCGCTCGAGCGATAGACGGGCGTACTACTGCCCGTCGGTCGCCTCTGATTTCCAAATAAAAGGCAAAAACTCCTTTTCCTTTTCTCTTTTTAAATAAATAACTTTCAAACAAAGTAAAGGCAACTAAAAACTAAGTCAAAGGTAAATAAATACAATAAATGTGGAAATGAACGTGATAGATTAATAAAGCAAGTGTCCAGAATATTTACCCTCAGATTATACCTTTTTGGAGTGAAACTTTGGTTGATTCAAACCTTACGCGTCTCACGAGAAGAAAGCAAAAAACCAAGAACGGAAAATGACTATATTTTCCTTGATTTTTACTGAATTTTTGAAATATTTGAATCCATGAAATGGATGAAAACTAATGAATTTAGGTTTCTCCAAGTAAAATAGATTCACTTAAAAGTGAAACAAAAAACCAGAAAAAAGTAGGAAAATATGGGAATTTAGTCAAAATAGAGATAAAGAAACTTGAGAAGAGGAAGATTTGCCCTTTTGGCTTGCCTTTTGTGACTTTTTTCCAAGAAAATTCAAACCATTCTCAAAGGAAAAGTTTTACTATTTATAGGCATGACCGACGGGCAGGCCTTTACTCACAGACGGGTAGGCCTTGAGCCACCGATGGGACACGTGTCCGTCTCAACGACCGACGGGACACGTGTTCCCGAGACAAAACGGTGGCCGCCCTAAGGACCGACGGGCATAGAGTCATCGATGGGTTGTCCATCCCTGAGAGAGGCGGCGATCTCTTATGCTACTGACGGGATGCCAGCCATAGACGGGCAGGCCGTCTGTGGAGCAAAACTCCAAATTTTAAGTTAAAACTCCCAATCTTCAAATTCTTCTTTCTACAGAATGAAACCTTTTACTTCTCGTGAGCCCATAGGATCAAGATTTCCAAGGTCCATCCATTCATTTGGGACCAGGCATCGGTTTTCTTCATTGGGTAATCTCCGATCTGGACCACCCCGGGACACGGTGCTTACAGTAGCACTCCCTCATGAGGATACCCGAAATCCACCATCAAATCCTTAATCTCCATTAATAAAAATCTGGATTCTATTAACACTAATTAGCCACACTTAGCGTTAAACATGCATAGTTCCACTTTAGTAACTTAAAGTTATTTATTTACTCAATTAAGTCCTTATTTCTCTTACATTTAAGTCCCCAATTAAATACTCTTCAAATTAACTTTACCCAATTACCACAATTAACCCAATATAATGCTAGGGTGTAATTCGGGCTATTACATGAGCAATATTGGATTCTTAACTAAAAGCTAATTGTAATGGGGGGAATTTATGATAACTTGTTGGCCTAATGTGCACAAGTGCTGCTGCATGTAAAACAGCATGCCCCCAAGCAGAAATGGGGATTTTTATTTTCATAAGTAATGGTCTAGCTATTAACTGGAGGCATTTAATAAATAATTATGCTAAACCATTTTGTGTATGAACATGTGCAACAGGCCTTTCAATTGTTATTCCAATTGACATGCAATAATTATTAAAAGCCTGAGACATAAATTCACCAGCATTATCAAGACGAATTGACTTGATTGTATAATCTAGAAACTGTGCTCTCAAATCGAATTATTTGAGCAAGCAATCTTGCAAATGCTAGGTTGCGAACACACATGTGACCATCTTGTAGATGTATCAATTAATACCATAAAATACTTAAATGGTCCACATGGTGGATGAATGGGCACACAAATGTGACCCTGAATACGTTCTAAGAATGCAGGGGATTCAGTTCCAATTTTAGCTGGTGATGGTGTATTAATCAATTTTCCTTGAGAACAAGCAGCATATGAGAATTCCTTGAATTGAAGAATCTTCTGGTTCTTCAATGGATGTCTATGTGAATTCTCAATAATTTTATGTATCATTATTGAATCGGGATGGCTTAACCGGTCATGCCAAATTATGAATATTTTTGGATCAGTAAACTTCTGGTTTACTGTAGCATATGTCTCAATTGTATAAATTTTTGTATAATACAAGCGAGAAGAGAATGTTGGCAATCTTTCTAAAATACATTTGTTACCTAATGCATTATTTGTAATATACAAATATTCAATATCATTCTCATTTTCAGTCTCAACATGATATCCATTGGAACGAATATCTTTAAAACTTAACAAATTTCTTTGAGATTTGGAAGAAAATAATGCATCATTTATGGTAAGTTTTGTTCCTTCAAGTAATAATATAATAGCTCTTCTAGAGCTTTCAATTAACTTTGTATTACCCGATATAGTATTAACATTAGCATCTTTTAATATCAAATGATAGAAATATTTTTTATTTTTGAGTATGGTATGTGTTGTAATACTATCAACAAGGCAAACATCTTCATTATTGAGTATAGGCCCAAATAAAGAATGTGAAACATCCATTCCTTCATTGAAAATAAATGAAAAAAAAACATAACATATAATTAGAATACGGCAAATATTTATATATATATATATATATATAACTACTCAAATAAGGGAAAAAAACTTGAATAAAACACTTAAACAAACACAACATTGAAATATAGAAATAAGATAATAATTTTAAACTTTCTTATCTTTTATTTTCTTTATTATTCTTCATGACTCTTGAAAAAAATCTGAAGCATCCAAATGAGTAATATTCGCAAGGTTTTCAAAACTGTCATCATTATTATAAGCCAAATTTGCCTCAACATCATCATTTTGGTCAACTAAATTTGTTTCTACATTTTTTCCTTTTCTTTTAATGGAGGCTTGATAAAGTTTAACAAGATGGTCAGCTGTACGACAGGTACGGGACTAATGCCCTTTTATTCTACATCGATAATATGAATTTTCTTTAGTTTTTGAAGAGCTATTATGGTTGACCTTATTTTTCCCTTTTTCTCCATTATTGTTCCACTTCAAGTGGTGGGAAAAATTATTGTCATTATTGCCTCTATAATAACGGTAATTATTTTGTCCTCGTCCTCTTCATTTACCATGACTACGACCGTGACCACGACCGCGGCCATGGCTATCATTGTGTTTTGCTACATTCACTTCAGGGAATAGAGCAGATCCTGTAGGACGAGTCTCGTGATTTTTCATTAATAGCTCATTATTTTATTCAGCTACTAGTAAGCATGAGATTAATTCAAAATACTTTTTGAAACCCTTTTCTCTATATTGCTGCTACAGGAGCACATTTAAAGCATGAAAGATTGAAAAAGTTTTCTCTAATAAGTCCTCATCAATAATCTTTTCACCGCATAACTTTAACTGAGAACTAATTCTAAAAATAGTAGAATTATATTCACTTATAGTTTTAAAATCTTGAAATCGCAAGTGCATCAATTCATAACAAGTTTTAGGTAATATTACTGTTCGCTGGTAGTCATATCGCTCTTTTAAATTATTCCATAATTCAAGCGGATCTTTCGCTGTTAAATATTCAGCTTTTAACCCTTCATGTAGATGATGACGAAGAAATATCATCGCCCTTGCTTTGCCTTGGTTGGATGCTTCATTTCTAATTGAAATTGTATTTTCAAGCCCTTTAGCATCAAGATGAATTTCAGCATCGAGAACCCATGGCAAATAATTTTTGCCAGTTATGTCAAGAGCCTCAAACTCAAGTTTAGTAATATTTGACATAATGTAAATTGGAAAGAAATAAAGAAAAATATTTTACTATGAACTGTTGGGTGAATTCATGCTGATAATGTGTTATAAAATATGAGAACTATATGGAATATTATAAGAACGGATTATAAGAATAAAGACAATAGAATGAGTTTTAGAGAGGAATGAGGAGAAAGTAAGTATTCTCTTGTTATCTTTTCTTATTTCTATTTTAAAAAGGAAGCCTCTATTTATAGGCTTAGAAATATAGGTTACATAAGAAGACATAAATGTATGAGTTACAAAGTAAATGCATGAGTTACAAAGTTGGAAGATTAAATATGATATATGGACATTCATAAACTTATTTATTTACAACAATAATAACATTGTATCAATTAAAAAATTAGAGATAAAATTTTTCTTTTTATCAAATATTAGAGACAAAATTGTACCATTAACCTTTTTTCATTTAATCCATTCTATTTATTTTTTTTTGAATTTTATCCTCTATTAGCATTTTTTTTCAAAAGAATATACGTTTTGAATTTTTAAGATTCATGTAAATAGTTAATATTGAAGAGGGTAAAGGTCTAAATTAGTGAGAAGTACTTTAAAATTAAATTGTTAATATAGATTTCTCTTTGAGGGAAAAAAATAAATACAAGTGCATAACAATGATAAATTAACAAGTTTAGATATTTATATAATTTTGTAATTTTAAAACAGTTAAAATGTGCAAATGATTGTATTAGGGTGAATGTGAGTTATTAAATTTAGGAAAAAACCCATACTTTGGTCCCAGAACTTTAACGTTTTTACATATTGAATCCCTATACTTTAAAAACTACACATTGGGTCCTCGAACTTTTCGAAGAGAACACATTAAGTCCAAAATAGACTACGCAAACAATAGTGTAATGCAAGCGCAGTTAAAGTCGCATGTATTTTAACAGAATAATATTATTTTTACCGTCTATTTGGACTTAATGTGTTCTCCTAGAAAAGTTTGAGCACCCAATGTGTAGTTTTTAAACTATAAGGATCTAATGTATAAAAACATTAAAGTTTAAGGAACCAATGTGTAGTTTTAAAGTATAGGGATCCAATGCATAAAAACGTTAAAGTTTAGGGACTAAATTATGGATTTTTCCTTAAATTTAACCTCTTTCTTTACTAGACAAATACTTTACATTTAAACTACCAGCTAGCCGAAATGAAAACTCTCATTCATTCTCATTTAACAAATTCCTAATCCGTTGTTGGCTTTAGTTATGCCTTCGTAGAAGGGTTGAATTAAAAAATGAAAAATCGTTAAATTATTTTATATGGTTAATTAGTCCGATTAAATGCAGATATAAATTTTAATTTTTAAAAATAATGGTTAATGGATTTGAATTTAAATTTATTATATAACTAACCGTTATTTGTAATTTTCCATTGGACAAGATCATAAAAATTATCCTTTTGAATCATGTATAATTTTTATAATCTTATCCAGTCCTAGGAGAATAACCCTCACACTTGATCCTTCAGCATAAATGACTCTATTAACATAAAGTTTCCATTGTACATGATAATTACCCGTAAATGGTATTTCATATAGTTTGGTAACAAAATCAACCAAAACTTAAGCCTTCAGAACTAACCAAGGTTCATATTTGACATCAAATTCTCCCAAATGAGTAAACCATTCAATGATATGACCATATGTTTCTAGCTTTGTAGAGTCTTTTATAGACTTGAATTAGTTTGACATGCAATTGTATGAGTATGAAAATAGGGCTTCAGCTTAGTTATTGTAGAGCTAGGGGCATATATTAAGGTAAATAAGACACATAGTTAGGATCAACTGGAAATTACTGATTACCCTCATTATTTAGGTCAAGATAAGTATTAAGATAGGGAAAGAAATCCATAGATAGCTAACAGCGAGGTAACTCCATGCTCACTACACTAAAATGATAATAATTCAATTCGTTCGAACTCTCCAATCACCTATGAAGAGAAAAATTTGATGAAATTTCTGTGGAAATAGTTTGATGGTCAATTCAATCAGTGAGATAAATTAGCAATCTAGAAAAATAAGTCATATTAGAAGAAGACATAACCTGAGTGTCTAAAGGCTTTATATTGTGAGGCCCCAACTTATACCTTAGTAGCTTTAAGCATTTTTAAGGTATGAGAGTGGCCTAGGTGTGTTTTGTGTATGTATGTGTGTTTAGGATGTGTTCGGTATTTTGTAGAAGTCTGGATTTATATTACTATTGACCCTAGGGATTTAATTGCATGTTTTAAGAAGTTTACAGAGTATATGTGTGGGATAGCTTTAATTATATGGTTTGGGTGAGTGTTGAGAAGAATAGAAGGACTAGAAGAGAGAATTGCCAAGTTTACCATAAAGAAGTGACAAGTGGATGATGGGATGAGGAGAGAGAAAAGAGAGGATAAGATTGGCTTTAAAAGTCAAGAAAGAGAACGTGAGAGAGCAGAAAACTGCCCTTCTCTCTCCCATTCCAGCTCTCTCTTCTTCTCCTTCCTTGCCCAAAACCATCCCTCAAGCTGTTGTAATTTTGATTGGTGGTGGCAATTCAAGAATTGTTCAAGTAAGTGAATAGTTCTTTTTTTTTTTTCTCTTCTTCTTCTTCTTCTTCTTCTCCCTGGGTTATTTAGTGGATGTATGGTTGTGTTTAAGTAAATGGTGTGGTTTGGTTTGATTGTTTAGAAATTCTAGTTAGAGAAACGAAGGAGAAGGAGAAAGTTAGCAGAAGTGCGGGTAATTAAGCCTTGAGGAGCTTAGGACCTAAGGTTTGGGAATTTATGCGAATTTGATTAAGTTTTGTGTAATACCCCCTACCCATACGTAGGAGAATCCATCCTCTAGGGAGTGAGAACCCGTACGAGCAGGGGTGTTACCAAACAAAGCAGAACAATATACATATACATAATATCCAGAAAACAGCGAAAATAAAACTTAAAATTCATTCATTGATGTCAAAAGGGTTCATTACCACATTATAGTCAGTACTTACTGATATTACAAAATTACATCCTTCCAAAAGAATACATGGCAAAAGCAATACAAAAAAATAAATACAATGGGAGCCCAATATTACAAAAAGAATCTAAAGTACAAACTAAGTCCTAACACTTCAAAACTTTTGTGTTGGCCGGACTTGCGGAGACTGTCCCAAGAGCTCAAAACCTTCCGCACCTGCATGGATGAAACACTCGTGCTAAGTGATAACACTTAGTGGTGAAAACACACAATAATATGAACGGCCATTCATAATGGTCGTTAAGGCAAAACAAATTCAAAATGATATATGCTTATAATCACACATATATATATAAACCATAGCTTAATCGCATTCAGTTGCATTCACAAGCTCATAGTCGATTCATATATCAATTGGTTTCACATGCTCATATTCACAATAGACAAACAAACAAAATGCCTGCTAACCCACAATAGCGGATAACGAATGAACACATTGGGGGTATCGAGGGTACAATCGAAAAGCAACATCAGTATTTTTCAAAACATTTTTACATTGGGGGATCTTAAAAAAGATCCATACACATTGCGAGCCCAATATTACAAAAAGAATCTTAAGTACAAACTAAGTCCTAAAACTTCAAAACTTTTGTGTTGGCTGGACTTGTGAAGACTCTCCCAAGAGCTCAAAACCTTCCGCACCCACATGGATGAAACACCCGTGCTAAGTGATAACGCTTAGTGGTGAAAACACACAATAATATGAACGGCCATTCATAATGGTCGTTAAGGCAAAACAAATTCAAAATGATATATGCTTATAATCACACATGTATATATAAACCATAGCTTAATCACATTCAGTTGCATTCACAAGCTCATAGTCGATTCATATATCAATTGGTTTCACATGCTCATATTCACAATAGACAAACAAACAAAATGCCTGCTGACCCACAATAGCGGATAATGAGTGAACATATTGAGGGTATCCGAGGGTACAATTGAAAAGCAATATCAGTATTTTTCAAAACATTTTCACATTGGGGGATCTTAAACAAGATCCATACACATTGAGGATCGCGAGGATCCAAACGGAGACCTGATCAGGGTCCGAAACACATTGGGGCTATAGCTACTAAACTCTATTAGGCATGCCTAACTATCCACTAAATTTACTCTTGCAGGCCATGCATAAATCATCAAATCATATTCATATTGTTCATAAAATTATCCATGCATAAGTCTAATAATATCATAAGTTCAGAATATAAATATTGAAAGCACAAAAGAAAGCTCATTTTGAAAATAGGAGCTATCGTGCTCGCGATAAAGCCGAAGCTCACCCCATATTGCAGTCGCGACAGTCCTGGCAGTCACACAAAGACAGAGATTCATCTCCCTGTCGCGCTCACAGCAAGCGTCACGCTGACGACAGTGAGCAGACTGCTAAAACCATTGCACTCGCACGCGAGAGCATGCTCGCGATAGGGGACTGCCTAGCTCTAGCTTTGCAGCCGAGCGATCTATCGTGCTCGCGACAGTGTGCTCGTGCCACTGCAACTCGGCAAGTCGAAGCTCGGCCACATGCATGGTAGCCGAGCGCTCTGTCGCGCTCGCAATAGTGTGCTCGTGCTACTGCAGCTCGGTCATAGGCGAGAGCTGGAATTACTTGGCTCTGTTGCGCTCGTGATATTGTCACGTTTCCCATTTCTGCAGAAATTCTACAGAATTCTTCCATCCTCCAAAACACACCCAAACCTCCATTTCAAACCAAACATCAACATAACTCAAATTAAACCTTCAAATCATCAGCAATAACATAAAACCTAACTTTAATGTCAATAATTATAATTAAATCATGCCACAAACATAATCAAATTCTCTAATTTAATAAAACCAGAAATTTCCTACATAAACTCATTCAACCAATAATTTACTTCAAGAGTTCATCAACAAAGCATCTTAACTCAATCACAACAAAACCCATAACATTTAGACCAAAATAAACATCATCACCCACAAGATTTTCCAGAAAATCAAATCAAAAGCCCAAAAAATCACAAAATGCATCAAATACACAAAAGTCCCAAACCTTGCAAATCCTTAGCTTCTAATTACAAGCTCCACTCCCACAAGCCTTCTCTTTGCCTTTGGAGTCTCTAGGAATCACCTCTGATCAAAACACCCAAAAATCACACACAACCCAAAAGCCCTAACTCATATCATAACTAACAAAATCAAGGAAATATGAAGAACAAGAAATAAACTAACTAAAACTTACCAAAAGACTAAAGAATTGCTAATTCCCACCAACAATTGAGGACGCAAAAGATGAGAATCATGTAAGAAACAAGGAGGAAGAAGGAAATGAAGAAGAAGAGGCATGAGGGGAGAAGAGAACGGGAGAGCAAGGGCAGAAAAGGGGCTGTCCTTTCTCTCTCTCTCCAGCCTATTTATATCACTCTCACTTGCCACATGGCATCAACACATTGGTGTAATCTAACCAACACACCCTACAACCATCCACTACACTACACCCAAGCCAAACTCTACTAGTTTCCACACTACAACAATACATGCAACCACACTCTACCACAACCCAAAAACATGCAATTAACCCAAATTAAAATATGCACATGCCAAAAATACACATACACACACATGCAAAATGGCTTAAACTACTAGGGGAAAATCAGGGTGTTACGACTCTCCCCTACTAATAAGAATTTCATCCCCGAAATTCTCACCTGAACTGAGCAACTGAGGGTACTGAGACTTCATCACTGCTTCTGGTTCCCAAGTTGCTTCCTCGACTTCGTGATGCTGCCATAAGACCTTAACTAAGGGAACTTGTTTGCTTCTTAACTATCTCACTTCCCAAGCTAGAATGGCTTTCGGTTCCTCATCATACGAATAATCTGGCCGAACCCTTATGTACTGAACCGATAACACATGCGATGGATCCGATCTGTACCGACGGAGCATAGATACATGAAAAAAATCATGTAACTTTGCCAAATCCAAAGGCAAAGCTAATCTATATGCAACAGGTCCAATCTTTTCCAAAACCTCGAAAGGTCTAATAAATCAAGGACTAAGCTTGCCTTTCTTAGCAAAACGCAACACTTTCCTCCATAGCGATACCTTAAGGAACACCATGTCTCCAATTTTAAACTGAATGTCTTTTCTCTTCAAATTAGCATAAGATCTTTGTCTATCCTTAGCTATCTTCAGATTCTGCTGAACCACTCGGATCTTCTCTTCAGTATCTCTAACCATCTCTGGCCCAATAAAGGAACACTCCGTCAATTCTGTCCAACAAATCGGAGTCCTATACTGACGACCATAAAGAGTTTCAAACGGTGACATTCTAATGCTTGACTAATAACTATTGTTGTAGGCGAACTCCATGAGTGGCACATACTTGTCCCAACTACCTGAAAATTCCAAAGCACAGTCCCGAAGCATATCTTCCAAAATGTGGATAACCTGTTCTGACTGATCGTATGTCTGAGGATAAAATGCCGTACTAAAATTCAACCGAGTAGCCAAAGCTGCTTGCAACTCTTTCTAAAACTTTGATGTGAATCTCGGATCCTAATCTGATACTATCGACAATGGAATACCATGCAATCTAACCACCTCATCCACATAAATACTGGCCAACTTATCCATCGAATAGTTAACTCGGACTAGCAAAAAATGCGCTGACTTGGTGAGTCAGTCCACGATCACCCAAGCTGAATCATGTTTCCTCTGAGTCAATGGAAAAATTGACACAAAATCCATGGCGATGTCATCCCATTTCCACTGAGGAATGGGCAAAGGATTGAGCAATCTCGAAAGAACTTGATGCTCAGCCTTTACCCGCTGACAAGTCAGACACTTAGCCACAAACTCCACAATATCTCTTTTCATCCTAGACCACCAATAAAACTGCTTCAGATCTCGATACATCTTCTCGCTACTAGGATGCATAGTAAAGACCGTAGTGTGTGCCTCACTCAAAAGCTTCTTCTTTAACTTAACATCCTCAGGCACACACAAATGACTTCTATACATAAGGACCCCATCCAAAACAGAAAACTTAGATTGCTTACCATTCTGAACCTCTTGCAAAACTCGCTGTAACTTCACATCATCTTTTTGGGCATCAACTATCAACTGCCTCAAAGATGGCTTAGCTTTCAATTGCACAACCAAAGCCCCATCCGAATCCAATCTCCACTTGAAGCGCTGTAAAAATAAAGCTGAAACTGACTTCCTACTTAAAGCATCCGCTACAACATTAGCTTTGCCCGACTGATACTCTAAAATACAGTCACAATCTTTGAACAACTCCAGCCATCTATGCTGTCTCATATTTAACTCTTTCTGGGTGAGGAGGCACTTCAAACTCTTATGATCAGTAAAAAATCCTACACGTCTCCCCATACAGATAATGCCGCCAAATCTTCAAAGCAAAGATCACTGTTGCCAATTCTAAATCATGCGTCGAATAATTCTTCTCATGAGGCTTCAACTGACGAGATGCATAAGCCATAACCTTATCTTCTTGCATCAAAACATATCCAAGCCCAACTCCTGAAGCGTCACTATGCATCAAAAACTCTTTACCCGAAATGGGTTGAGTAAGTACAGGAGCTTCGACTAATAATTTCTTCAACATAGCCTCAAAAGGCATGGTTGCGGCCTCAGGCTGCACCCTAGCTGATTGAGCTGGACCAGACACTGTCAGATCTTGCTCTTGGGGATAAGTGCTCTCAGCTGACCCCTCGAGTGATCCGCGCATAGAATCCATCTATAACAAACATAAAGACATCCACATTAGCCAACACAGTCCTAAACGTAGATCTATACACAACAAACACCCAGAAAATGCCTAAACAGGAGCTCTAATACCAAAACTTGTAACACCCCCTCCTATACGTAGGAGAACCCATCCTCTAGGGAGTGAGAACCCATACGAGCAAGGGTGTCACTGAATAAAGCAGAACAATATACATATACACAATATCCAAAAAACAGCAAAAACAAAACTTAAAATTCATTTATTGATATCAAAAGGGTTCATTACCACATTATAGTCAGTACTTACTGATATTATAAAATTATATCCTTCCAAAAGAATACATGGCGAAAGTAATACAAAAGAATAAATACAATGGGAGCCAAATATTACAAAAAGAATCTTAAGTACAAACTTAGTCTTAACAGTTCAAAACTTTTGTGTTGGCTGGACCTGTGGAGACTCTCCCAAAAGCTCAAAACCTTCCGTACCTGCGCGGATGAAACACCCATGCTAAGCGATAACGCTTAGTGGGAAAAACACACAATAATATGAACGGCCATTCACAATGGTCGTTGAGGCAAAACACATTCAAAATGATACATGCTTATAATCACACATGTATATATAAACCATAGCTTAATTGCATTCAATTAAATTCACAAGCTCATAGTTGATTCATATATCAATTGGTTTCACATGCTTATATTCATAATAGACAAACAAATAAAATGTCTGTAATAACTTCAATTTAGTACTTAGTTTTGATAGTGTTTTCGTATGATTTTTGGGTGTTTAGTTGTGTTTATTGTCATATTGTGATTACTTTAGGTTAATTTTGTCAATCTTAGTTAAATTAGAATTTTTATGCATTTTTGTTAGCTTTTTGATTAAGTTTGAATTGTGTTTGCAGGTAATTTTTAGGTACCTCACGGTCACAACCAAAGTGGTTGTGACCGTGACATTCAAAAGGTTCAAAAACAGAATCTAGGCATACATACCTCACGGTCACAACAAAACTGGTTGTAACCGTGACATAAATTTTCCTCAAGCAGAATACAGGGAAGAAGCACCTCACGGTGGCAACCAATCTGGTTGTCACCGTGACATAAGAAATTCCTGGGCAGAAGCTGAAGTTGAGCATCTCACGGTGGCAATAAATCTGGTTGTCACCGTGACCCCACTCCTGTGCATCCAGCAGAATCGCATCTTCGACAACATCACGGTGACAACCATTTGGTTGCCACCGTGACCCATGCTGCCTCACGGTGACAAGCACTTCATTGTCACCGTGACCCCTCTGGATCTATAAATACAAATTTACTGTTTGGCTGCGAGGAGATATATTTTTTAGGAGTTTTTGAATTAGGGTTTTGAGATCCAGAATTTTTCTATGCTTTTTTATTGTTCTTAATTAAGGATTCAATTTTATCTTTAGATTTGAATTACAAGTTGAGAGTATTACATAAAAACGCATAAATAAATTTCTTTACATAGCAATTTTATTCAGATTTCCATAGTCTTGAGCTATTTTCCATCAAAGATTCGAAGAAGAAGATCGGAGAACGTGGGATTCAATCGGGATTTCTTCCTCAATGAATTTCTAGGTTTATTCTTTTCTTTTTCCTTTTAATTTTGTAATGGATTATGAGTAGTCTCATAGTTGTTTGGGGGATCTTTGAATCCCCTACCCATGATGTGAATTCTGAACATCTTTTGGATTAATTTATACGAATGAATGGTTTATCTCACTGTTGCTTATTGATTAATTTATGGTGTTTATTTCTCGAGTTATTTTCCAGCTTTGATATATGGTTTTCATCATGTATCTTTATTGGATGTTTAGCTTGTATGGATTGAAGGCTTTAAACGTTTTTACTCAATTTTTCTATTATGAATGTTATATCAAGTGGATGACTCCGGATAGGGAATCTATTTGTGTAGGATTTTATGATTTAAAATTAGAGGAGGGAGTGAGATAAATGAGTTTTGGGTTGTTTGGCTCCGGAATGGGAAAGCAAACCGAATTTAGGATTTTAGACCCGTGCTTAGGCTAATTGTATGGCTTGCTCCAGATTGGGATGTCGTGCAATTAGAGTAGTTGGCTCCGGATTGGGATGCTTGAGTTAAGAAGGTTATCCCGAATTCATTCGCATATGTTTCTTAAATTAAATAAATTCACATTTTGGTACGGGGTGGATAAGTGAACCCGAGCAACGTTTCTTTTATATCGATTTCTCTTACTTGTTAATTCCTTTACTATTATTTCAATTTTTGCCAAAATTACTATCAGTTTCATTTATTAACTCTATTTGCATGTTTTGGATATTTAATTCTGTTATTTTTAATTAATAGATAACTCGTTCAAATCAATCAATTGGGAATTCTTTAGCATACACTTGATTTTCTTAACTTACACACACAATCCCTTGGGTACGATAACTCAGGGTTATAATTATACCCCACTTTATTACTTGCCGATTCAGTACACTTGCTGAGATCGCGTCAAGTTTTTGGTGCCGTTGCCGGGGATTGGCATTATTTGTGAGTTTTGATTGTTATTTGTATGTGTTTTCTTTTTCTTATTTTATTTTTGCTTATTCTTTTCAGGTAATCGTGGTACATGAACAGATTGAGATAAGGGCAAATCGTACCCTACGATCCTGAAATCGAGAGGGCTTTACATCAACGTAGGAGAGATAATAGAGAGAATAATATGGAAGATCCTCCTATTGATGAACTTCCTCTCAAGAATGAACAAGTGCCAAGGGCACAAGAAGAAATGCCGGGTAGATATAGAGAAGAGGTACCTAGGCAAAGGACGATAAGGGATTATGCTGTACCGAGATGGACGAAAGATCATAGGACAATTGTGCTGCCTAGGGGAGTACAATTTGAGCTTAAACCAGCCACCATCACCATGGTACAGAGGAATCAGTTTTCGGGTTCAGAGTTGGAAGATCCTGCACAGCATCTTGATATATTTTTAGAGGTTAGCGATACGGTTCAGATTCCGGAAGTGACTTCTGATACAGTAAGACTGCAATTGTTTCCTTTCACATTGATTGGAAAAGCGAGGGAATGGCTTTAGATGTTGCCAAGCTAATCAATTAGGTCATAGGATCAGTTGCAAAAGAAATTTCTGATGAGATTTTTCCCTCCTACCAAGACTGCAAAGATTCGTAACAGTATTATGGGTTTTAACCAAATGAATGAGGAGCCGTTTTATGAGGCTTGGGAGAGGTTTAGGAGATTATTGAGAAGCTATCCACACCATGAGATACCTGTTTACCATCTGATGACAATCCTCTATTCTGCAGTTACACCTCAGACAAGGTCTCTATTGGATGCATCATCGGGAGGTTCTTTCATGAATAGGCTGCCAAAAGAAGCTTTCCATTTGTTGGATGAGACGGCAGCAAATGATTCTCAATAGGTTACCCCTAGATCAATTCCGAAAAAGCAAGGGATACATAATATGGATGAAGTGTCAATGCTAAAGGCACAAATAGAGTCAATGTAAAAGGAAATGAGTGGACTGAAAGTTTGAAATGTAGCCGCTGTTTCTCAAGAGAGTGGACTGTATGAAGGCGGGCAGTATGTTCAAGAGGGTGCAGCAATGGGAGATGTAAATGCTGTGGGAGATTACAGAAAAAATGACCCTTATAGCAATACATACAATTCGGGCTGGAGGAGTCACCCAAACTTCTCTTGGAAGGATGGAAATCAGAATGCTTCATCTTCCCAACCACAAGCGAGAGCTCCCTTTAACCAAAGAATTCATCACAACCACAACCAGTCATACCAACCTCAAACATCCACTTATTACCAAACTCCCTATCCACCACACCACCAAGGGCAGGGCTCAAACCAGTCACAATCTCAGTCATATCACCCACCGGGGTATCAACCAAAGCCACCTGTATAAGAGAAGAAGCCAAACCTTGAAGATGTGTTGGCTAGCTTCATGAACAATCAACAGTAGTTTGTGAATAGCCAGCAACAATTCATGGCTAATCAAGAAGCAAGGTGAAAATCTCAAGAACAATAGAACCGAAATCAAAACGCTTCTATGAGGAATTTAGAAACTCAATTGGGACAGATTGCAACTTCTATGTCTCAAAGACAGCCAGGGACTTTTCCTTCGAATGTGGACCGGAATCCTAAGGAATAGGCTAAAGCAATCACATTAAGAAGTGGCAAAGAGGTAGTGCAAAGAGAGGGCCAAGGTAAAATTTCTTTGCCATCATCAGATAAGGAGGAGCCAACACGGAAGGTAAGTAACTCTAACTCTAAGGTAGAGGTTAATGAAAATGCTCCTATAAGTGATAAGGGTAAGAGCCTAGTGAATCCTAAAGTAGAGGATCTTGATATTAATAGATTGCCATTTCCTGCTGTAGCTAGAAAAGAAAAGAAAAATGAGCAATTGGCTAGGTTTCTAGAGATGTTTAAGAAACTACATATTAATTTAGCATTTGCTGAAGCCTTAGCTCACATGCCTAACTATGCAAAATTCATGAAAGAATTATGTTCAAATAAAAAGAAATTAGAAGGGCATGGAACTATTCAGCTCATAGAAAATTACAGTGCTATAATTATGAACAAGATTCCTGAAAAATTGGAGGATCCAGGTAGTTTCACATTACCCTGTAAAATTGGTGAAAATTTTTATGGAAATGCTTTGTGTGACCTAGGTGCTAGTATAAATTTGATGCCGAATTCTATTTGCAGGAAACTTAATCTTGGAGAGCTCAAGGAGACGGGAATGAGACTCCAGCTTGCAGATAGGTCGGTGAGGAGACCCAAGGGGGTAATTGAGGATTTGCTAGTGAAAGTGGAGAAATTCATTTTTCCAGTGGTTTTTGTAGTGATGGAGATGGAAAAAGATCATAAGGTACCACTTATTGTGGGGAGGTCATTTTTGAATATAGCAAAGGCTTTGATCGATGTACATTATCAAACGGTCACCCTAAGGTTCAATGATGAAGAGCTAGTGGTGGACATGAATAAGGCTCAAAAATATCCATCGAGTGATATAAAGGAGTCTATTTATTTTGTGAATACAGTGGATGAATGCGTAGAGGAAGTTCAGGAAAATGTGTTGCTAGATGATCCATTGAATGTGAGTTTGATACATTCATTGGAGGATGAAGAATTGGATGAGATAGGAGAAAGAAGGTGAAGAGGAGAAATCACAGCAAGAAGAGCCTAATCCGAAAAAGGGTGATTAAATTTCTAAACTTAAACCCCTTCCTTCTCATTTAAAATATGTGTTTTTAGAGAATGAGAAAAAACCGGTAATTATTTCTTCTTTGTTGACAGGTAATGAGGAGAAAATGTTGCTGAAAGTGCTGAAAAAGCACAAGGAAGCTATTGGATGGGAAACATTGGACTTAAAAGGGATAGATCCAAGTTACTGCACTCACCGGATCCTGATGGAGGAAGAATGCAAACCAGTAGCTCAGCCCCAAAGGAGCCTCAACCCAGCCATGCAAGAAGTGGTAAAGAAGGAGGTACTTAAGCTCTTTGATTCAGGTATAATCTATCCTATATCTGATAGTAGATGGGTTAGTCCAGTACAATGTGTTCCTAAGAAGGGGGGGGGGGAATGACAGTGGTAAAAAATGAGTTAGATGAATTGATTCCAACTCGTACAGTTACTGGGTGGAGAGTTTGTATCGATTATAGAAGACTGAACAATACCACTAGAAAAGATCATTTCCCATTGCCATTTATTGACCTAATGTTAGAGAGGCTAGCAGGGAATAGGTTTTATTGTTTTTTAGATGGGTACTCGGGATATTTACAAATTCCCATAGCCCCTGAAGATCAAGCGAAAATAACCTTTACCTGCCCGTATGGCACTTTTGCATATAGGAGAATGCCCTTTGGCTTGTGTATTGCACTGGCTATGTTTCAGCGGTGTATGATGGCTATTTTTCATGATTTCATAGAGAAATTTATGGAGGTATTTATGGATGATTTCACCATTTATGGGGCAGATTTTGAGAGTTGTTTAGAGCATCTTGATTTGGTGCTATGGAGGTGTGAAAAGACTAACTTAGTATTGAATTGGGAAAAATGTCACTTTATGGTGAGAGAAGGCATTGTACTTGGGCACAAAATTTCTGAGAAAGGCATAGAGGTTGATAAGGCTAAGGTGGAAGTGATAGAAAAACTGCCACCCCTAACAAGTGTCAAGGGCATTAGGAGTTTTTTAGGGCACGCAGGGTTTTACCGCCGATTTACCAAAGATTTTTCGAAAATTGCTAAACCCTTTTCTAATTTGCTGATGAAAGATGCCCCTTTTGATTTTAATAGTGAATGCATGCTAGCTTTTGAGACTTCGAAACAAAAGCTAATTTCAGCTCCGGTAATTATATCTCCGGATTGGAATTTGCCTTTTGAATTAATGTGTGATGCTAGTGACTTCGCAGTAGGGGTAGTGCTTGGACAAAGGTGGGATAAAGTGTTTTGTGCAGTTTACTATGCAAGTCATACCTTGACAGGGGCACAGGTTAATTATACCACAACTGAGAAGGAGCTTCTTGCAATTGTTTATGCTTTTGAGAAGTTCAGGCCATATTTGCTGGGTACAAAAATTGTGGTGTGGTACGATCATGCAGCTTTGAGACACCTATTTGCTAAGAAGGAGTCCAAACAAAGATTGATTCGATGGGTGCTTCTCTTGCAAGAGTTCGACTTGGAAATCAAAGACAAGAAGGGGGCGAAAAGCTTTATAGCAGATCTTTTGTCATGATTGGAGAATGATCACATTGAGAAAGGGGAGATTTTAGATTTATTCCCTGATGAACATATTTGTGCTTTATTTTCATGTGAAATTTCTATTCCTTGGTTCGCTAATGTGGCTAATTTTCTTGCAGGAGGATTTATCCCGAAGGATTTCACATGGCAGCAAAGGAAGAAGCTGAAAGCAGATGCCAAACACTACATTTGGGTTGACCCTTATTTATTTCACCTGTGTGCTAATCAAGTGCTGAGAAGGTGTATCTCAGATGAGGAGAAGTGTGAGATCATAATAGCTTGTCATAGCGAAAAAGCTGGTGGACATCACGGGCCAAATAGAACGGTATCGAAAATTCTATCTTCTGGTTTTTATTGGCCTACTATGTTTAAAGATGTTCAAATTTTTGTGAAAATCTGTGATAGATGTCAAAGGTTAGGCAACATTTCTAGAAGGGATGAAATGCCCTTAACCAATATGCTTGAGGTAGAGCTGTTCGATGTGTGGGGAATAGATTTTATGGGACCTTTTCCGGTTTCCTATGGGTTTGAGCATATTTTAGTAGCAGTTGACTATGTGAGTAAATGGGTAGAAGTTTTAGCCACTAGAACTTGTGATGCCAAAGTTGTGTTAGACATTTTGAGAAAGAATATGTTCACCCGGTATGGAGCCCCTAGAGCGATTATTAGTGATGGTGGTAAACATTTTGTTAACCATCAATTTAAGGCTTTATTGAAAAAATTTGGAGTTAGGCATAAAGTCACCACCCCTTATCATGCTCAAGCTAATGGTCAGGTTGAAGTGTCTAACTGGGAATTAAAGGCCATTTTAGAAAAGACGGTCAATGCATCTAGAAAAGATTGGTACCTTAAGCTAGATGAAGCTCTATGGGCTTATAGGACAGCATTCAAGACTCCGATAGGGATGTCTCCCTTTAGGTTGGTTTATAGCAAATCCTGTCACCTTCCGGTGGAATTAGAGCATAAGGCTTATTGGGCTACCAAATTTTTGAATTTTGACCTTGAGAGTGCAGGAAAGTGCAGGTCCTTACAGCTAAATGAGCTAGAGGAGCACCGATTTTGGGCATACGGACATGCCACGAAATACAAGGAAAATACCAAGAAATGGCATGATCAAAAGTTGGTAAGGAAAAAATTTATGCCAGGAATGAAAGTGCTTCTCTATGATAGCAGGCTGCGGTTATTTCCCGAAAAGCTGAAATCGCGGTGGAAGGGACCCTATGAAGTTGTGGGAGCTAACAAATTTGGAGTAGTGACATTGAGGAACCCGAGGGGTGAGAATGAGTTCAAGGTGAATGAACATCGTGTGAAGCCCTATTTTGAATCAACATATGATGGTGCTTTAGCGATCGTCACCCTCACGGACCCTTGATGGTATTTAAAAGTCCAGATGCGGACTTGTTAAATGCAGAACATCTTCTCAAACTTTACTATTTTGTGTTTATTAATCTTTCTTAGGTTGTTAGTGGTGTTGTTTTTCTAAAATTTGTGTGGTTTAAGGTCTTAGTGTAGCTGTGTTTTTGTTGGCAAATTCTTACAGTCTTGTACCTTGAAGTCTGGAGTGATTTATAAAAATTTTGCAAGTTTGCAGGAGGTCATGGTGGCAAGATATCTGGTTGTCACCGTGACCATAGGAAATTGCATTCTGGATTTTGGATTGTGAATATGTCACGGTGGCAAGGTTTGTGGTTGTCACTGTGACCAATTGAGGCATTCTGTTTTAGAAAACCTGTTATGTCACGGTGGCAATGATTTTGGTTGTCACCATGACCAGCTGGTAAGTTACATTTTGTTTTGATGTTTGAGCATGTCACGGTGGCAATGAAATTCATTGTGACCGTGAGGGGTTAAAGTTTCGATTCTGTTTTGAAATTGTGGTATGTCACGATGAAAATGGATTTGGTTGTCACTGTGACCCTATGGCGGTTCAATTCTGGATTAAAAATTTTGTGTATGTCACGGTGGCAACCATTTCGTTGTCACCGTGACCCCCACGAAAAATTGTTTTAAACTCTTTGTCTTCCGTGTTTTATTTCTCACCCTACCACATCTCACACTCTCAAAACATGCATTATTTGTTATTCTTTGCTATTTTGTGCTTCAAATCTCTCTTTTAGGCTACGATTTTTGGGAATCTACAACAAGTAAGTAATTTTTCTCTTTCTTTTTCTTTATTTTCTTTATGTTTCTCTCTACGTTTTGTTCCCTGTTCATGCTTCTTCTCCATTGTTATGTTTTTCAAGCTTGAATTTTAAGAATATTTCGTTTTGTCTTCTCTTATTGCTCTGATTTCTTGTGGTGAGTGCTATCAATTCCTTCTTCCTTCTCAATTTGCAACTCTATTAATAAACCTAAACGTTTGGGAAGTAGGAAGTTAGGGTTTAGTTTGTGCGTGAATTGGGTTGTTAATTTTATTCAAATTCTTGGTTGAAATTGGGAATTGCTAGGCTTTAACTGCTTGCTCTACATTTTAATGCATCTAATTTTAGATTTGGGTTGTTGTTAATATCTATGGTTTTTAATTATAGTGAGTTAAATTGCTGCATACCAAGTGTGACGCGCGCCGGATTCCCGCGGCCACCCATGGGACCGCCCGCTTGAGGGCGATCGGGGCATTTGTGGGTCCGTTGACAGCTTGCAATAAATCGCAAGTGCGTCTATGTTGGGCAATAAGGAGGTTTCATGGAGTCCCCACCCAATAGAACATTGGGAAAGTTTCTCTCGCCTCGGAGAGCCTAAGACTGCGCTTAGTATCCATTTTGGGCCAGCCAGAGGGGTCTTGGAAGGTGAACCTCGAGCCTAGGATTAACGCCAAAGTCTCGTGGCATAAGAGGTGTCTTGGAGGGTAGACCTCTAGCCTCTTTGAGCCCAAAGACCAAAGCTGGTTTCGGGATTTCTCATCTATTTCTACCTCGATTACTTTATGATCAAATTTTAATCATCATTAATTCGCTCTCTCTCCACACGATGCAATTAATCGAAGGTGCATTTATTCATACTTGGAAAGCCGTAAATGAGCAAGTAAATAGTGAAAGCAATAAATTACAATAATACAAGGAGCGGAATACAACTCCCTTTTGTAAATGTGCGATACATACACAAATCGGGGTATTATTTATTTTGAGGACTTTGGTCCTCGCATGCATCATTACTAAAATTGAATGTTTTTATTGTGATGATTTTTATTGGATGAAGATAGGACATTGGGTCCTTACGTTTATGAAAACCTTATTTTATTAAATATAAAACATTTGTCAATTTTTATACTTAACGAGATACAAAAGGGTATACCCATGTACATACAAACAATTAATGAATAAACGAATAAAGAAAATGACCAAGAAAGTTAGGAAACTAAACCGGACGAAATCCTCCGAATATGGTAGATAGCCCCATAAGCTCAGGATAATCCAAAAGAATCAGTATGTGCTCACAGAAAGTTAAATGATGTCAATATATGAAAACTCATCATAAATAAAGGCAAAAATCTTAAAAAGAATAGAAAAAGATTCGAAAATGTGGAGACAAGACCCAGCGATGGCCTCTGTTGGGTGACCGACGGGCGTCAGTCAAAATGACAGATATGTCCGTCGCTCACTCAAGAGATAGGGCGTCTGTGAGTGGGGTGACCGACGGGCGTCGGTCAAGAAGATGACCCGTTGGTCACCACTGTCTCCAAAAATAAACAGTGAAAAACTCTCTTTTGGAGCAAAAACGGGTTTTTACCAAAAAATGAGATGAAAAGAGTGAAAATAGAGGAAGATAATAGCAAAAAGTTGAAAGAACAACAAAACAAGGAGTAAAGATGAAATGATATGGAGAATGAGTCCGGAATACTTACCCTCAGATAATCCTTTAATGATATTCTTGATGTTGATTAGAGCCCCACGCGTTCCACGAGAAGCAAAGTGAAGGATCGAAAAAAGGAAAATAGATTATTTCCTCCTCATCCCCTCAAAAGATTGACTTTGGAATCAAAATTCAAAGAAAACTAATTAGTTTTAGTTCCTTTTTAATGATTCTCTAATTAAAAGAAATTCTTTGATGAATGTGTTTGCTGGAAGAGAGAGAAAATATGCTTGAATTTTGGCAGAGTTTCCCCTCTTGAAAATTTTTGGAACCCTTTTTAAGAGAAAATCCGAAGCTTTTATAAGCCAGGAACGACCGACGGGCGTCGGTGTGTGGAGACGGGCGTCGGAAGAATCCTTCTGACACAAGGATTCATCCGACGGCCCTGCCACTTCCACCGACGGGCGTCAGAAAGGTTGCATGCTCCGGGAAATCAGGCGGCGTGCCCGGAAGAGGCGGTGCATTCCGATGGGCGTCGAAAAATACCATAGGCCGTCTGTGACCCTAAGCGACGGGCTGGCCCTCATAGACGGGCTGGCCGTCTGTGGAAGGGAAAAACCTTTTTGACTCAAAAATTCCCTGTTTTCTCCCCCTCTGCCTATGAAAGGTGAAAAGACTCATTTCTCGTAGAGCATGGAACTAAAACCATCAAATCCAAACCATTTATACAGGATTGGATACTGATTTAATCACGGGGTAATCTCTGATCCGGACTGCTCCGGGACACGGTGCTTACAGTTGCCTGCACAAGCGCCTAGATAAGCCAAAACTCAGAGAAAGGACAGAAAGGAAGAAGGCGTACCTGTGATGGTTCTTACCTTCCGTGCCTTTTGCTGGGTAGACCTCGTCTCGGTCTGTTCGGCGATGCGAAGATACCCCTATCGGTCTCATCTCGACCTGTAGGTGTTGGTGAGACGTAGCTTTCTCTAGCCACAATCCCGATGTGAAGAGCAGTGTTTTCTCTAACTGCAGCTTTGATCTGAAGTCCCCCTGCCAGCCGGTCTGCAAGGTGCATAGCGCTCTCTGGCTGCCGCGTGAACTGTGAGATGTAGCACTCTTTGGCTACAATCTCGGTGTTGGTGAAGAGCAGTGTTTTTCTAACCGCAGCTTCTGCTTCTGCTGGCCTCGTCTCGGCTCGCGCAGTATTGAAGAGATGTAGCACTCTCTGACTACAAACTCGATGTGAAGAGCAGTGTTTCTCTAACTGCTACTTCTGCTTCTGCTGGCCCTGTTTCGGCTTGCGCAGGGTTGAGGAGATGTAGCGCTTTCTGGCTGCACACTCGATGTGAAGCGGAGGGGACCTTGCCGGGTTCCTCGTTCCAAAAAGATATGAATCTTAGGTGCCCTTGTTCGGACTTTTAATCGATACCTGTGTTCGGTTCGATGTTTCTCTATACCTGTATGGTAAAAGGTTTTGTTAGTTCATGTTTGAGTTGTTATCTTTTAACCTGTCTACTAATGGCGTGATTTTGTTTTATCTTCTATGCCATGTTTCATTTATATTCTTTTTATTGAGTTGTCATTCATCATTTTTCACCATTTTTTGTTTTCCTTATTTTGGAATATGAGTAAATGTGAGAACATATATTCATAAATAACTGAATAAATGCATAAAGCTGAAAACAAAAGTTTTTCACTAGAAATTTCTATTTTCGTACAATGTATATACAAAATGAAAATGCACAAAAATATGAAAATATGACTCCCTGAACGTCAAAGGGGTGTGTAGTCGGAGGGCTCATCGGGATCCTCATCATCTGATATGTGCACTGTCCCTGGCGGAGGTGGAGGCGGAACTGGCCGTGTCGGAGGTGGAGGCTGAGCCGTGGAAGGTCCTGCTCCAGCATCGCGGGTTTGCCTAAATCGGATCTGAGCATAGCCATCCAAGAAAGGCTGGGTACAAGTCCTCATGAACCCTAAGGTCTCTGATACTGCGCCTCCTAGCTTCTTGAACGCCTGGCTCATCTGAATGGTCTGCTCGCTGGCGGCCTTTCTCATCTGCTCTAGGCGCTGCTCAATCTGCTCTCTGAACTCCCTCATGGTCTGAGATAAGGGTGGGAGGATCCCCTCTATCGCCTGGACCCGGGATCTCAGAGAGTCGAGTGACTCGTCGATCATCTGTAGGGTCATGTCAACCCTCTAAGACGTCTGGTCCTGAGACGCCCTCAAATCATGAGCGACCTGCTGCCTAAGCTCCCTCTGACCCTAGGCAACCTGCTCGATCAACCTCACCTGCTCATCTTTGAAGGTCTCCATGACCCGAGCCTGCTCCCGTGCTGTGTGCTCGATGTAGCCGGCCTGCTCCTGGGCTAATCGCTCTATCAACTGGGACTGCTCCTGAATAGCAGCCTGCTGGCTGTCTAACCTCTCATGAATAGCTCTGTCCCTCTCATCTTGTCGTCGGTCTAAGGTAATGAACATGGACGTGAGGAGCTGAGAGAAGTCAGGCTGTGCTGGCTGCTGCTGCGGTGGCTCTGGCGGCGGTGCTGCGGAGGTGGATGCCCCTGGGTCACCTCGAAAATACGGATGATACCTCTCGGGGGGCCCATGGGACGGGACAGGATTCGGTGCTCTGGATGCCGGTGAGGCGGCAAAGAGCTCATCCATCGTGAACTCCATGTCGAAATCCGACGGGGTCCTAGGCTGCTCCTGCTGTGGTGGTGGTGGCACAGTCTGAGGCTGAGGAGGCTGAGGCTCTGGCTCTGGGTGTGGAGGATGAGGCTGGGGCTCTGGCTGTGGAGGCTGCTGCTCCGGCTGAGGAGGCTGCTGCTCTGGCTGCTCTGGGTGGTCCGGATCTGGACCCAAGGGTGGAAGTGAGAACATCCGCCGGGTCTCGTGAATGGACAGCACTCTGTAGGCCTCTGCCTGCCCTGATATCGGGGAGATCATCCCCATCTGCACTGCCACTGCGGCATCTACATGTATCCCCTCATTCAGGGGTCCTCTCAACCTGTCTGGGGCAACTCCCAACCTCAAAAGCAACCTAGTGACGACTCCTCCCACTATCACCACCGGTGTCAATTCTCTGCCGACTCTAGTCAGGTTAGCCAAGATCTCATGGCTAATGTTGAGGCGCTGGCCTGCCACCATAGCCCAGAGGCTCCAGATCTCTGCCGCATTAAGCGACCCTGGATTACCAGCTCGACCAAGGTACGAATTAGATAGCACTCTATGCAAATACCGGAGTGCCTGAGACACCAGTACGGTGCTCTTCGCTGTATCATGATCATAAAGCACTCCCGGTAGGGCAATGGCCGCCCAGTGGGCATGTCTCACCGCTCGCCGTGGGACCCCCTCCTCTATGGGGAGCCCCATGGCCTGTGCGAATCTCTGCCCGGTAATACTGTAATGGTCGCCGTTGAACCAGAACTGGACCACCCCTAGCTCGGTATGTGACCTCTGAAAACTGCCATAGCGGAGGGTGGCTAGGACCTGGCGAGTAGCCTCTGGGAAGGTCTGGAAAGTGGGGTCAAGGAACTCTGTCCACCCGGCACCCTCGACAAGCATATCAAACTCTGGGGCCATCCCTAGGGCCTCTAGGAACGGCCAGGACACGAAGCGGCTAGCCCGAATCTCCACCTGGGCCAACGCTCTATATCTCTGAGCCGACTCGTCGTCCATCCAACCCGGAACTACGACCTCGGGCTGGGCCTGCGGTGCTCTACGTCTAGGAGGCATCCTGCAAAGGAGAAAATTAGATAGCGAAAATTTGACAAAATAAGCATTATTAGACTTGTCCTCAAGGTGAAAGCCCATTCAGGCCTCACCAGGGCAAAGGCGGCCCGAATACGAGATAAAAAACTGATAATAAATAAAAAGGGGCGAACGTCCTGTCAAAGGAAGTTGCCCAACATGCTTCGCACATATCAAAACAAAAGAAACATGCAATTAGCATGGAAATATTTAAAGCGAATAAAAGTGGGCTTCCCAGGCCCCAAGGCATGCATTATACACAAAAATATTCAATTTAGAATAAATAATAAAAAAATAAAAATTTGGGCAGCACCCCGGCGTGCCCAACCTCCTGCATAAAAAGGCATCAAACTAGGCCTCAGGCCTCAACAACAATATATGTACATAAGTGGGACGTACTCCGGCAAGAGTGTGTCCCCAACAACACAAGATAATGGCCTCAGGCCTCAACAATACAGAATAATGCGCTTAGAAAGCATATTCTAAAGCAACGAAGTTATAGAAAAATTCTATTCCTATGTGATCATGCAAAAAATCAGATTAATTGCACCACAAAAATAACAAAGAAATAAATAAATAAAGAAAATGGGCAGCATTCTCCCTAAATTTCTAAGGCATCTAAAGCATTCTAATCATTTCTAAGGCTAAAGGAAGAAGAAATGAAGAAAAAAATAAATTGCATTAATTAAAAAAAGTAGTTATTCACTTACTTGAAGTCATGAAAAGTGTAGAAAACTGAAGAAATATGAATGTCTGAGCGTCCAGTGAGTGGAGAACGCGAAAAAACGAAGAAATCGCAAGAAAAAAATGAGAAAGAAGGCTTAAAATGCACAAAAAAATGCTAAAAAACTGTTTTGGAGAGGAAGAGTGAAAGTGACAGCGTCGCTGGTCTGTCTGTCACTCGCCCTTATATAGAGTTTCGTGACCGACGGGCTGGGTGTCTGTAGGAGCGACCGACGGGCTGGCCGTCTGTCTCTCAATAAATGCGAGTTAATACACGTGATGAATGCAATGCTGACGTATGCGTCTGCCAGGTGGATCCTTACAGACGGGCAGGCCGTCTCTTAGGAGAGGCGGGTAGGCCGTCGGTGACACCTCCCTATAAATTCTCACAAAATTTTGCTCTTCTTGTGTCTCTTCATTTTCCAACATCTTGAGCCTTTTATTTTTCCTAGCATGTCTTCCTCTCTATCCCAAAAAATGCACCGTATCTTAGATGACAAGCACACTTGGGAAGAAGGCGCCCTTTTCTCTCTGTCTAGGCTAAATACCTGTGCCGGGTCAAAGTTGATCAGAGTCTCCTTCTGGCAGCGACCCACTTCTGGAACCCCCGGTTTCACGTCTTCCGGTTCACCTACCAGGAATTGTGCCCTTTGCCTGAAGAGTTAGCTGCTATTCTTGGAGCCTGGTTCCCTCCTAGCGCTCAACCTTGCATTCCCCGTTGCGGCCTACTCCAGACCCGGGACATAGCTATGGCTCTCGACATACCTTCTTCTGAGGCCGTCCGGCTGATTTCTCCGGGCTCTTCCTTTGCTCTAGGGCCACTGATCGAGGCTCTGGATCAGTTTACTGACATCCCCACCTACCGGGTAAGCATTGTATTTCTGTTTTGCATGGTGAACTTCCTCACCGTTGTTCCAGGGGGTTTGACAGGCGACCCTCGCTTGTTCGGAGTTCTGAGCGACTTTCATCAGGGATTATCACCCTTACTACTTATTCTAGCTGAGACCATTCTGGGCTTGGACGCTGTGAGCTCTGGATCCACTACCACTTTTACCGGCAGCCCCTTATTGCTCCAGGTACGTCATTATTTTAAAGGTAGTGCATCCCTTATGGATTTTCACACTAGCTTTTCTTAGCGGGAGGTGCGTCCTTTCGGATTTTCACACAACCCTGTGCCTTATTTTTGCCTGAAGTAAACCCTACTTACTCCAGCGGCTTTTTTTTCTTTTCTTCTTTTTTCTCCTTTTTTTCTTTTTTTCTTTTTTTTTTCTTTTTCTTCAGATCTGGCTGCAAGAGAAACTGAGGATGCTGTCTGAGCCACCTCTTCGGGTTATTCCACAGTATTCGCCGAGCCATTTTCTTCCGTGTCGACGACTGTATGGGTGTGCCACTGCCGGGGAAGGCATTACCAGGTTTGGCAAGTTGTCAGATGACAATATCAGTTTCACGTCTTCCTGGCTCTCATTGTCTCATGTGGTCATTGATGGGCCATCGGGGTGTGTTCCCCTCTGTGGGCTCCGTCGAGCCACCTTCTGCATCACTTCTCGATGTACGCGTCAGCTCGGGATGACCCAGGATGTGGTGAGGGTTCCTTTATCTTTTCGGGGAGGAGCCCTTTCGGCTGCATTCGCCTCAAGGTATCATGAGCTGTGGGGCAAACTACCAGTGAAGACTGTTATCCCGAGGTTCGGCAATCATTCTGTGTCTTTAACTAGCGAATACAAGAAGTGGATCCTTAGTCCAGCATCTGATAACAGGACACGAGGGCTCAAGCATCTGGTCGGCGAGAGCAGCAGCAGGACTTAGCTTAGCTTACACATGTATTTCTTTTAGTGTTACATTTCCTTTTAATGCAGAACTAGAAAATGACAAAAATGAAAAGAATAATATTCACTCTATTTCACGAAATTGTGTACATTTCCATATAATTTCAGCATACATGATCGGTTTTGACATTCACTCAACCGCGTACGCCCTATTAATACATGAAGCCAAATTTTAACAGCATCAACTCCTGTTACCGATCGGCCCTCTCGGGTTTTCACGATCGGACATTTTCTCTCGTGCCTCTAATTTTTGCACAAGATGCCTTTTTTCGGTTTTCACCCTGTCAAGGCGCCCAATTTTAGCACGGCCGCCTTTTTTCGATTTTCGACCTGCGGGCCATTTTATTCTCTTCTTTTTATTTTGGTCTTTAGCCATGGAACTTTTTGAGTCTGTCGACATTGATCGGCTCTTTGAATTCATTTCCATCACTATCCGACAAGATTGCAGCTCCTTTGGACAACAGCTTTTTAAGGATATACGGCCCCTCTCAGGTTGGTCTGAATTTACCTCTGATATCTGGTATGCCTGGCCTCATCTGCTTGAACACCAAGTCCCCTTCTTTCAGCGGATGCTTTCTCACCTTCTTTCCGAATGTCCTGGCCAATCTCTTCTGGTAAATCTGATTATGATAATAAGCTTTCAGCCTACTCCCATCTAATAAGTTTAAGTGCTGTAGCCTCTGTCGTGCCCATTCGGCCTCCGGAATTTGGGCTTCCATGACCACTCTCAGCGACTTGAGCTCTATCTCAATTGGCAATACTGCTTCCATCCCGTATACCAGGGAAAATGGCGTAGCACCCGTAGATGTCCTTACCGTTGTCCTATATCCCCACAGTGCGAAGGGTAGCTTTTCAGCCCAGTCTTTGTAGGTTTGGACCATCTTGGATATGATCTTTTTCATATTCTTATTAGCGGCCTCTACTGCTCCATTTGCTTGTGGTCGGTAGGGAGAGGATTTATGATGTTCGACGCCATACTTCTCGAGGAGCTTCCTGGTTTCCCTCATGAATTGCACCCCATTGTCAGACACTATGTGGTGAGGGAGGCCATATCTGCAGATCAGATTCCTCTCTATGAACTTGGCCATATCCCTTGCGTCAATCTTTTTGAAGGATTCCGCCTCTACCCATTTGGTAAAATAGTTAATTGCGACTATGATGTATCTGTGCCCATTGGATGCCGTAGGGCGAATCTCTCCAATGATATCTGTCCCCCAGCAGCAAAAGGCCAAGGTGATGTCAAGTTGTGTAGTTCTGATACTGGTAGGTGTCTCAAGTCTACGTACTGTTGGCATAACTGGCATTGTTTGACATATTTCGAGCAATCATTGTCTATCGTAAGCCAATAGAAGCCTTGTCTCATAATCTTCTTAGCCAAGGTCAAACCGTTCATGTGAGCCCCACAGACGCTTGCATGGGTCTCCTCCATCACCTTACGGGCTTCTTTTTCATTCAAGCACCTGAGCTGAATCCCGTCTGACTATCTTTTGTACAGCACCCCTTCCAAGGATATGAACTGAGTGGATAGCTTCCGGATCATCCTCTGGTCTTTCTTAGTAGCTTCCTCCGGAAACTTATTGTTTTCCAAGTAATTCATGATGTCAAAGTACCATGGTTTCCCATCCGCCACTTCTACCTCCATTACAGGCTTGATCTCGAAGCTGGGCTTCCCAGAACTCGAAATTAGTACTGACTTCATAGCTACTCCTTCAGGATTATCCCACATAGATACTAAGGTTGCCAATGCATCAGCTAAACGATTCTCATCTCTTGGCACGAAGTGGAAAGTGCAAGTCTCAAACTGCCCACATACCTCTGTCAAATATTCAACATAGGGTACCAGCCGCTCTTCTTTTACAGCCCACTCACCTCGGATCTGATTAATCACCAAGGATGAGTCACCAAAGACTTCTACATTCTTTGCCTCCAATGCAGCTAAAGCTTCCAACCCGAAAGTGCATGCTTCGTATTCGGCTTCATTGTTGGTTGCCTTGTACCTCAGCTTCTTGGCTAGGGGGAGTTTCTCATTATCTGGGGTTGTCAAAATGATTCCAACTTCGGCCCCTCTGTTATTCACTGCCCCGTCAAAGTGTAACTGCCATCCTTGGACAGAAATCGCGACTATGCTTTCATCCAGAAAGGTGAACTCGGGAGTGTCTCCTTGAATAGGATGCTCAGCAAGAAATTCGGCTACGGCTCGCCCCTTAATAGTTTTGCGAGTGATGTATTGCACATCGAACTCCTGTAGCAAGAGCAGCCACCTCCCCATCTTACCAAGCAAAGACGGCGCTTCCTGCAAATATCTCAACGGGTTCTGTTTGGCCACTACCTGAACTTTGTATGAGTGGAAGTAATGTCTCAGTTTCTTTGATGCCCAAATCACTGTGAGGCAGATTTTTTCTACTTCGGCATATCTTATCTCATAGGCCAGGAACTTCTTGCTGAGGTAATAAATTGTGAATTCCACCACAAATTCATCCTCTTGAGCCATCATGGCACCCACGGAACTGCCCTCTACTGCCAGATACAGGATAAACGGTTTGATTGGTTGCGGCGGCCTTAACACTGGCGAATTCAACAGATATTCCCTGATGCTGTCAAAGGCTTTCTGGCAGTCTTCGTTCCAGACTACAGGTTGATTCTTTCTAAGCAGTTTAAAAACAGGCTCGCATATTGAAGTGAGCTTGGCAATAAATCGGCTGACGTACTGCAGCTTGCCCAGGAAACTCCTTACGTCCTTCTCTTTTTGCGGCACGGGCATCTCTCTGATGGCCTTCACCTTGTCTGGGTTAATTTCTATTCCCTTATGGCTGATGACATGTCCCAATAGTTTTCCTAAAGTCACTCCGAAAATGCATTTCTTGGGATTAAGCCGCAGATTGTACTTATCAATCCTGGTGAAGAACTTCTCTAGAGCTTCGAAGTGGCCCTCCCGGGTGGCTGATTTGACCATCATGTCATCGACATACACCTCTATCTCTTTATGGATCAGGTCGCTTAGAATCTTGGTCGCCATCCTCTGTTATGTGGCCCCTGCATTTTTCAGGCCGAAAGGCATAACCCGGTAGGAGTAGGTCCCCCATTCTGTGATGAAAGCGGTCTTAACTCGGTCAGCTATTTTGTTCAAGATCTGGTTGTAGCCCACATAACCATCTCCAAAGCTGTACATCACGCAGTTGGCGGCACTGTCTATCAACACATCGATATGGGGTAGTGGAAAATCATCTTTAGGGCAGGCCTTGTTCAGATCTCGATAATCCACTCACACCCTGACCTTCCCATTCTTCTTCGCTACAGGGACCACATTTGCCAACCATGTAGGATACTGCACTTCAACAAGGAATTTGGCCTCAATCTGCTGTCGAATTTCCTCCCTGACCTTGTCTACCCATTTTGGCCTGAGCCTTCTCAACTTCTGTTTCACAGGCTTATAGTCTGGATAGGTCGGGATAGCATGTTCTGCTACGTCTCGGTCGATTCCTGGCATGTCCTCATAGGTCCAGGCTAAGACTTTTTTATGTTTTCTTATTATTCTCTCAAAATTTTTTCTCTCATCAGGAGTTATATTTGATGCTATTAGAATTTCTTTCGGATTTTTTGAGGTTCCAAGATTAAAAGGTGTTGTATCAGTGGAAGCAATGTCAAAAATTGGTGGAATATGATCATGTTCATGCATGTTGAAATCATTGGAAATATTGCACAAGTAAGAGAAATCGTTTGCCTTGTTAATAATATTATAATTGTCATTTACATCATAAAAAAGTTCTGGAATAAAAAGACAGTATAAGCTGGAGTGTTCTGCCTCTCTAGAGGTTGATGCTGCCACAGCTTGTTCATTGGCTTCCTGATTCAGCAGAGACCCTTTAGGCATGTCCGAGGAAATCTTTAAATCCCCCATCTTCAGTTCTATTTCTGCCATCTTCTCTTTCCCTTTCAACCTAGCAGCTAACATATTCTCGGCGACAACCTCTTTAGGCTCGCATCTATCCCAAGTAATACACTGAGTCATGACCTCTTCATCCCAGAAGTTCTCAGCGGTCTTGATAAACCCGACATACCAGTCAAATACATCGCTAAAGATCTCGAATCCAGGGACAATCCTCCCCTTCACCCATTGCGGCTCATCTTCGCCAGCATAAGCGCATACTGAGGATGCTAGTACAAAGCTTTCTGAAATATGAGGAATCTTATCCATCGTCTTCTTCTTGCCAAAACCGCCTCTGTACCCCAGACCCTTCCGGTTCTTCTGACCTCGAGTGGTGATCACAGTCTGCAGCCCTTGAGAGTTTCTGCCCAAACCAGCCCTAGGGAGATAGTGCATCTTTTTCATCATATTAACCACAGCTGGGTTATTCATTGACCCGTGCTCTTCTCTTATCATGGATACGTGGAAGCCACTAAATGGCTGATTAGCAATTTCAAGCGTTGAAACCTGATTCTCCCTGGCTGCCTTGATAGTCACCACCTCCCCTTCATGTGGGAACTTTATCATTTGATGCAGCGTGGATGGCACTCCTCCTAACCTGTGAAACCAGGGTCTCCCGAGCAGGGCTGAGAAGTTAGCTGGAATGGGTAAAACCACAAATTCTACTTCCACCTCAATGGGTCCCGTCTTGACCAGGGTCTTGAATGTTCCCGAGGCTTGCCTTCTTGAATTATCATAAACTGTGATAGTCAGATCTGATCCACTGAGCATATCCTCATTTAAACCAAAAGCCTGAAGAGCTATAAGAGGGCACACATTGATAGAAGACCCGTCGTCCACCATAACGCAAGTGGTGTGCTTATCCTTAATCTGCGCTTTGATGTACAGGGGTCGGTTATGATTGCGGCCTTCGACCGGTAGGTCGGCGTCAGAAAAAACCAATCTCTCCTCCAATCCTCCCTTAACTAGACCCAAAAGCTCTGATGGGGAAATTGTGGTGACAACAGTGGTCTCAACCAAAGCCTCTACTACCTTCTGCCTATGAGAAGGGGACTGTCTCAAGAGATCCCAGATGGATATTTGAGCTGTAGTCTTCTTCAACTGCTTAACAATCTGATTCTCCTCCGGCTCTTTTTTCGTTAGCTGCACTAGCTCAGGTAGCCTCGCAATCTCAAGGACCACTCTCCCACTTCTCATTACAGCCCCTATCTCTTCTTAATCCTCATCAGACCTCCACAAATCAAGGTTCGTCTCTTCCTCCTCTTTGGCCTCTCCACTGCTCTCGCTGCTTGACCAACAATCAAGGTTCGCTACGACTGCTCTCTCCTCTCTATCCTCGGAATAATCAATAGCAATACTCTTGCCCCCATATAGATCCTGTAGCACGTACCATTCTGGCAAGCTAGATCCGTTCATAAACACTAGTGGTGGCACAGCGTTATAACCAGGCTTCTTCTCAGACTCCCTCTTCTCAGGGTCAGAAATTTGCTTGCTATCAATCAGGTCTTGAATAGAGTGCCTCAGCGCCTTACACTTGTCTGTTAGATGGCCTGAGTATTGATGAAACACACAGAATTCATTGTCCTTGTGTCCAGGCTTCCCTTGCGTCATAGCAGGCCTAGGAGCTAAGGGCTGCAATTTCCCTTCCTTCATCAACCTTCTCAAGACCCAAGACAGTGGTCTTCCTAAGTTCGAAAACTTCCTCTAGGTAGTTGCTTCAGTAGCAGACACCTCAACTGTTCTTCCGGTGCTACCACTGAGACCAGCTGGCCTACTGGTTCCTTGACCGGGGTTGGCCCTTTTTGCAAAATTATCATTGTTAGCTTTCCGAGCTAAGAACTCTCCTTCTGCTTCAATGGCTATATCCTTGAGAGACTCCCAGTCCTTCAACCCTTTTATCTTCAAACCATCCTTTAAGTACGGGCTCGCGTTCTTGATAAACAAATGGATCTGGTCTTGGGTGTCTGGCTTTCTCCGCATTTCCATCACTCGGTTTCGCCAGCGGGTGAGATAATCATGGAAAGATTCCCCGACCTTCTGCTAGAGCAGTTCGAGATCTTTAAGAGTCACCTCTATCCTGGTATTGCAATCATACTGTCTCAAAAATTCCTCCGTGAGCAGATCCCAGTCTTCTTTAGTCCGACGATCGAGACTATGATACCAGTCGATGGCATGAGCGGTCAGACTCAGGCAAAAGTATTCCACCTTCTGCTTCTTAGACAACGTGGTCCCTTTCATGACCAGAGAGTATTGCTTCACATGAGCAGTCGGGTCAGAAGTACCATCAAATTTTGGCACATCTGGCATCTTGAAGTTGTAAGGAATCGAGTCTTCTCCCTCTAATTCTTTGTCCTCTGGATTCATTCCCTGACCTATACTCAGCATGCGGGCCATGGCTTCAAATCTCTCTTCCATTTTTTTTAGAATGAAATCATCAGTCTGAGGTGCCTTCCCTCTCTCAGATGCAATGTTCATCTTGTCATCTTCGATATCCCTATCATCATCAATCCTCAAGGCTGGCCTTCTTCTCTGCTCTCCCGAAGCTACCGACCTCAGCTCTATGGGTGGTGGCCGAACGGGCTCTTTTTGTCTCTCAGCTCTTTCTTCCTCTGGCTCATTTGTCTCACAGGAGGAGGAGGAGGATTCTGCGGAGCATTCTGTTGTGCCAGAGCAGTTAACATATTCATCATTCTGCCCTCGAATTCCTCAAATCGTCGGCCCACCTCTTCTGCAATTATGGCCCTGGTGGCGTCATCCCCCCTGGGTGAGTTTGCCATCTCAGATATGATACAGCTGACTTCTGGTAAAATTTCTGGTAGGCCCTCTCTATCTGACAGTTCAAAAGCAGGAACTCAGATCAATCGTCCGGTAGGTGATCTGGTCCACCTGGGCAAATCTATGATGGCTGCAGGGACAAGATGTTAGATATGATGCATGGAATGCAGGTGTGATGCATGCTCGTGGTATGCAACATTCACAATACACAAGCAAGCAAGTAGGTCCTTCCACCCTTATTTCTCCCACACACGTGGTCGTGCAGTCTCTTTACTAGGCGATATTAGCCCAAGGGTCAACGAGGGACCCAATGGACGCGCATGGTGCACGGCAAAAAATCGGCAGCATGACACTCCTATGCTAAAGTACAAGCGAATGGATAATGATCATCATGTATTTGAACGTTCCAAAAATTTTGACATGGCCCTACCGGGGCATGATAGCCTTTGGCTAGGTTACTAAGCGAGACATCTGGACTCACCCAATATATGAGGATCCATACAGCAAGCATGGAATTAGGGTTCATATCACCTGTGGGAAGTAACTACGGCCATTACATGAGCTTTGGACAAGGGAGATGTTTCTTTAAGGCTACCCAAGCATGATCCCTGCCGACAGGTCTAGCTCATCACGAGCATAATGACCGACCGGGTCATCATTTTGATATACCATTGAGGTACGAGGCTTGGGCTGGTGATTATCCTTAACACTTCCCCAAATTGAGTGAAAATGGGGTCGTGCTTCAGGAACGCATCGGGGCTAAAAGAGGGACCAAGCTAGCATATTCTAAGGCTCTAATGAGATGCTAATGCAAATTTGAGAGAAAGCAAATTTATGAATTAAATTTTAATCATAAATGTTAAACGAGGTATTTTCAAATTGAAATCTCGAACCATATCGTCCCCAGTGGAGTCGCCACTGTGACGCGCGCCGGATCCCCGCGGCCGCCCATGGGACCGCCCGCTTGAGGGCGATCGGGGCATTTGTGGGTCTGTTGACAGCTTGCAATAAATCGCAAGTGCGTCTATGTTGGGCAACAAGGAGGTTTTATGGAGTCGCCACCCAATAGAACATTGGGAAAGTTTCTCTCGCCTCGGAGAGCCTAAGACTGCGCTTAGTATCCATTTTGGGCCAGCCAGAGGGGTCTTGGAAGGTGAACCTCGAGCCTAGGGTTAACGCCAAAGTCTCGTGGCACAAGAGGTGTCTTGGAGGGTAGACCTCTAGCCTCTTTGAGCCCAAAGACCAGAGCTGGGTTTGGGATTTCTCATCTATTTCTACCTCGATTACTTTATGATCAAATTTTAATCATCATTAATTCGCTCTCTCTCCACACGATGCAATTAATCGAAGGCGCATTTATTCATACTTGGAAAGCCGTAAATGAGCAAGTAAATAGTGAAAGCAATAAATTACAATAATACAAGGAGCGGAATATAACTCCCTTTTGTAAATGTGCGATACATACACAAATCGGGGTATTATTTATTTTGAGGACTTTGGTCCTCGCATGCATCATTATTAAAATTGGATGTTTTTATTGTGATGATTTTTATTGGATGAAGATAGGACATTCGGTCCTTACGTTTATGAAAACCTCATTTTATTGAATATAAAACATTTGTCAATTTTTATACTTAACGAGATGCAAAAGGGTATACCCATGTACATACAAACAATTAATGAATAAACAAATAAAGAAAATGACCAAGAAAGTTAGGAAACTAAACCGGACGAAATCCTCCGAATATGGTAGATAGCCCCTTAAGCTCAGGATAATCCAAGAGAATCAGTATGTGCTCATAGAAAGTTAAATAATGTCAATATATGAAAACTCAACATAAATATAGGCAAAAATCTTAAAAAGAATAGAAAAAGATTCGAAAACGTGGAGACAGGACCCAGCGACGGCCTCTGTTGGGTGACCGACGGGCGTCAGTCAAAATGACCGATATGTCCGTCGCTCACTCAAGAGAGATGGCGTCTGTGAGTGGGGTGACCGATGGGTGTCGGTCAAGAAGATGACCCGTCGGTCACCACTGTCTCCGAAAATAAACAGTGAAAAACTCTCTTTTGGAGCAAAAACGGGTTTTTACCAAAAAATAAGATGAAAAGAGTGAAAATAGAGGAAGATAATAGCAAAAAGTTGAAAGAACAACAAAACAAGGAGTAAAGATGAAATGATATGGAGAATGAGTCCGAAATACTTACCCTCAGATAATCCTTTAATGATATTCTTGATGTTGATTAGAGCCCCACGCGTTCCACGAGAAGCAAAGTGAAGGATCGAAAAAAGGAAAATAGATTATTTCCTCCTCAACCCCTCAAAAGATTGACTTTGGAATCAAAATTCAAAGAAAACTAATTAGTTTTAGTTCCTTTTTAATGATTTGATCCTCTAATTAAAAGAAATTCTTTGATGAATGTGTTTGCTGGAAGAGAGAGAAAATATGCTTGAATTTTGGCAGAGTTTCCCCTCTTGAAAATTTTTGGAACCCTTTTTAAGAGAAAATCCGAAGCTTTTATAAGCCAGGAATGACCGACGGGCGTCGGTGTGTGGAGACAGGCATTGGAAGAATCCTTCTGACACAAGGATTCATCTGACGGCCCTGCCACTTCCACCGACGGGCGTCGAAAAGGTTGCGTGCTCCGGGAAATCAGGCGGCGTGCCAGAAAGAGGTGGTGCATTCCGACGGGCGTCGAAAAATACCACAGGCCTTCTGTGACCCTAAGCGACGGGCTGGCCCTCATAGATGGGCTGGCCGTCTGTGGAAGGGAAAAACCTTTTTGACTCGAAAATTCCCTGTTTTCTCCCCCTCTGCCTATGAAAGGTGAAAAGACTCATTTCTCGTGGAGCATGGAACTAAAACCATCAAATCCAAACCATTTATACAGGCTTGGATACTGATTTCATCACGGGGTAATCTCTGATCCGGACCTCTCCGGGACACGGTGCTTACACCAAGTGTTTGAGAAAATGTCTCAATGAACGGTTTTCCTGATTTTGGCATTTCTTGATAATTTGGAATGCAAAGATTCATTTGCCTTTGTGTTTAAATGAGCTATTTGTTATCATTGATCATTTTTGACTTCTTTGTCAATAGATGCAACTCTCCTAACATTCTAATGAGTATGTGCAAATGTTTATTCTTAGTTAGATTGAACTTCATTAGTGCTCCTAGTAGTTAGGGCCATTGATGATTTGTGCTCTTATGGTGATGTTGAATTTGATCTTTCATTTTTGTGCAGTGGCCCCTAAGAGAAAGAGTTCAGCTATTGCCTCTAGTTCTACAAGCCAACCATCCAGCCAACCTTCAGTGGATATTTCCAAAGTGCCTGAGTAATAAGAAGGCGGCATATGCATTGTTCTCCAAATGCTCATATATTCCGACCACTTATTTGGATTTTAATTTGCTTGGGAAGCTGGGAATAGGGACTGAAATCCAACAACTTATTGCAAATATTGGCTGGGAGAGGTTGTTTACATACAATGAGAAGGTTTATCCAGACTTAACCAGAGATTTTGTGGCAACTGTGACTTGTCGGATCAGTCGAGACCCATCTAGAGATCCTGGAACGGTCTCATTCTTTCTGGAGGGCACAGAATATGAGATTTCTTTTGTGAGATTCGCAGAGCTGCTAGGCTTCCCTCCCCTTGGGCGACAATTAGAGATACGGTGACAGCCACGACGTATGTGTTGGGCAAGACAAAGGTGCACCATCTTGACAGCCATGTCCTGCGGGTAATTCATCATTTTTTCTCATTATCTTTTTTGAGTCATGTGAACTTAGCTGGGCAGGTGAACCTACCGGAGGCCTTATTTTTAGCATGTATGGTAAGGGGAGTGAGGATTAATGGTGCTCTGCATTTATGGCATAAACTGGAGGAAATGCAATAGAATCCAAAGAAGGTTGAGAAGATTGCGCTGGGTGGTTTGGTGACTGTAATTGCTAGGGGTGTACATCACCCATTGAGGAAATCAAAATCGCTATCTTCCATTGTAGCTATTAACAAGAAGATGCTGAAGAATATGAAGGTCATAGTAGATGATGAGACAGCTGCAAATGGGTATCGATTGACTACTCGAGAGGAGTATTTGCAGCGGGTGGAGCGTGGCTTGGGCGGCTTACCCCGTGAGCAAGAGGAAGACCATGAAGCACCAGCCCCTCTAGCCCCAGAGCCTGAACATTTCTCCTCTCAGCAGTACGCCGCACTGATGGAGCACATGGAGTCCATCTCTGCCATGCAAGCGGACCTGCAATCCCAAATGGACCAAGTGCTGCTAGGACTTACTTCATTGACTGCGCGCTTTGATGCGGAATTTCCTCCACCGTCACCTCCAGAGAGTTGAATAGGGAGACATACTATCCTATGTTTTTATTTTAATTTTGTTTTGTAATTATTTGACTTGCTGAGGACAGCAAGGTATTAAGTGTGGGGTAGGAGGAGTAACTCCAACATTTTAATATGTAACTAATAGATATGGTGTTTTTTTTATTATTTTATTTTATTTGCATGTTTTATGTTTTATTTATTGCTATTCGCATGTTTTCTTTTGTTTTTGTTATTTGTGTACTTAATTGTTGTTGCCTGAAAGTTTCCTATCTTAGCTCAGTTTGCCTCTAGTTATTCCTGTTGTGAATATTTTGAACTTTAAATCGTGAATAGTCTATCTTAAGAATTGATCTTAGCAAGAGAGTAATTGAAAGTTTTAGCAGCAAATTAATCTCAATTAGTCATATATCTTGTATTTTCCTATCTTTTGTGCACTATAGGCTTGCTTGTGAAAAACTTGACAAATTCAAGTATGTGAAAGTTTTTGAGTAAAGGAATTTTAGGATAGTTAGAACCTTCCTCATCACCCTTTAAAACGTTATAACAACTCAAGTAGGTTTAGGACATGATCTAGGCAAATTCTTTCTTTGGTAACCACTTTAAATGACATTTTAGTTACCTATATGCGCAATTTTCCATTGTTAGCCCCATTGAGCCAATTTGATATGCTAAAAGTGTACTATGCAATTTTTTTTTTGTTACACTCTTATTTTACCATTTAACCTAAATGCTTTTGCCTATCCTTTCTAAGAATTGGCCACTCTAGGATTGGGTTAGGGTAATATTGAAAGTTGAATAAGGGTATTTAGTGTGAAAATAGTGTGGGTGTGAGAAAAATTGTGAAACTTTGGGGTGCTATCTAGAATTGTGTTAAATATTCCTTTAATGGAGTCAAGTTTGTTATGTAAAATTAGAGGTTTTGGGTATCTCGCTATGCAAAAACAAAAAAAATAAAAAATAAAAAAAACAAAAAAATAAAAAAAAAAAGAAGAAGAAGAAAAAGATTTTGATGAGTATGTTGATAATTATTTTGAATTTTGAGTTAGTCAGCTGTAGAAAAATTCAAGTGTGGTGTACCTTTATTAGAAGAAGTTGTGTTCACATTCATAGATGATCGGGTTTGAGGAAAAATTTCATTAGGGAATTTCGTCTCCTCGTTTTCATATGGTTTAATGTTTTTCATTTTGGGAAGTTTAGAAGAGTTTTCACAACTGTGGGTGAATTGAAAGTAGGTCATGAAAAAATTGTGCTCAGAGTGGGTAGTGGTATATGTAGGTAGAGTGGCTGAATCTTTGTTGAATTCCTTAACTATTTTTGTTAGCCAATTCCCTAACCTAACATTTCAACCTTGCAATAAGTCCTAGTGATCCTGTTCTTGACTTGAGTTGTTTAGTGGAGACGACCCTTGTGGTTCCGGTGCTAAAGGAGGGGCTTATGGTTATCCTGAGTTTTAAGTGCAAAACCAGTATGCAAATTAATTGCTAATTCATTTTCTTTGCTAAAATTGCTAGAATGCGCTCGTTGTTTTATTTTTGAAAAAATGGAAAATTGTTTTAGCCTAGCACACACACATGGAATTGCTTGATATAAATTGATTTGAGGATTTGTGGTTAAGGCTCTTCTGCTAAGTGCTATGATTATTGTTTAAGTTTTCTTATTCCGACTTAGAGTTTAAAATTTCAGGAATGTGGACAATTCATTTACTCGAGGGCGAGCAAAGTCTAAGTATGGGGTATTTTGATAACTTCAATTTAATACTTAGTTTTGATAGTGTTTTCGTATGATTTTTGGGTGTTTAGTTGTGTTTATTGTCATGTTGTGATTACTTTAGGTTAATTTTGTCAATCTCAGTTAAATTAGAATTTTTATGCATTTTTGTTAGGTTTTTGATTGAGTTTGAATTGTGTTTGCAGGTAATTTTTAGGTACCTCATGGTCACAACCAAACTGGTTGTGACCGTGACATTCAAAAGGTTCAAAAATTAATCTGGGCATACATACCTCACGGTCACAACCAAACTGGCTGTGATCGTGACATAAATTTTTATCAGGTAGAATACAGGCACGAAGCATCTCACGGTGGCAACCAATCTGGTTGTCACCGTGACATAAGAAATTCCTGGGCAGTAGCTGAAGTTGAGCATCTCACGGTGGTAATAAATCTGGTTGTCACCCCTCTGTGCATCTAGCAGAATCGCATCTTCGAAAAACATCACGGTGACAACCATTTGGTTGCCACTGTGACCCATGCTGCCTCACAGTTCTATAAATACAAATTTACTGTTTGGCTGCGAGGAGATATATTTTTTAGGAGTTTTTCAGTTAGGGTTTTGAGATCTTGAATTTTTCTAAGCTTTTCTATTGTTCTTAATTAAGAATTTAATATTTATCTTTAGATTTAAATTACAAGTTGAGAGAATTACATAAAAACGCATAGATAAATTTCTTTACACAGTAATTTAATTTAGATTTCCATAGTCTTGAGCTATTTTCCATCGATGATTCGAAGAAGAAGATCGAAGAATGTGGGATTCAATCGGGATTTCTTCCTCAATGAATTTCTGGGTTTATTCTTTCCTTTTTCCTTTTAATTTTGTAATGGATTGTGAGTAGTCTCATAATTGTTTGGGGGATCTTTGAATCCCCTACCCATGATGTGAATTCTGAACATCTTTTGGACTAATTTATACGAATGAAAGGTTTATCTCACTGTTGCTTATTGATTAATTTATGGTGTTTATTTTCTTGAGTTATTTTTCAGCTTTGATGTATGGTTTTCATCATGTATCTTTATTGGATGTTTAGCTTGTATGGATTGAAGGCTTTAAATGTTTTTACTCAATTTTTTTTATTATGAATGCTGTATCTTATGGACGACTCTAGATAGGGAATCTATTTGTGCAAGATTTTATGATTTAAAATTAGAGGAGGGAGTGAGATAAATGAGTTTTGGGTTGTTTGGCTCCGAAATGGGAAAGCAAACCGAATTTAGGATTTTAGACCCATGCTTAGGCTAATTGTATGGCTTGCTCCTGATTGGGATGTCTTGCAATTAGAGTTGCTGGCTCCGGATTGGGATGCTTGGGTTAAGAGGGTTATCCCGAATTCATTCGTATATTTTTTTAGATTAAATAAATTCACATTTGGGTACGAGGTGGATAAGTGAACCCGAGCAACGTTTCTTTTATATCAATTTTTCTTACTTGTTAATTCCTTTACTATTATTTCAATTTTTGCCAAAATTACTGTGAGTTTCATTTATTAACTCTATTTGCATGTTTTGGATATTTAATTTCGTTATTTTTAATTAATAGATAACTCATTCAAATCAATCAATTGGGAATTCTTTAGCATACACTTGATTTTCTTAACTTGCACACACATCCCTTGGGTACGATAACTCGGGGTTATAATTATACCCTACTTTATTACTTGCCGATTCAATACACTTGCTGAGATCGTGTTAGCCTGCTGACTTACAATAGCGGATAACGAGTGAACACATTGGGGGTACCCGAGGGTACAATCGAAAAGCAACATCAGTATTTTCTCATTCAAAATATTTTCACATTAGGGGATCTTAAACAAGATCCATACATATTGAGGATCACGAGGATCCAAACGGCGACCTGATCAGGGTCCGAAACACATTAGGGCTATAGCTACTGAACTCTATTAGGCATGCCTAACTATCCACTAAATTAATTCTTGCAGACCATGTATAAATCATCAAATCATATTCATATTGCTCATAAAATTATCCATGCATAAGTCTAATAATATCATAAGTTCGGAATTTAAATATTAAAAGCACAAAAGAAAACTCATTTTGAAAACAGGAGCTGTCGAATTCGCAACGGCTATTGCGCTCACGACAGAGGCAAAGCTCGCCCCATATTGCGGTCGCGACAGTCCTTATGCTCGAACGAAGATGGAGATCCATCTCCCTACTGCGCTCACGACAGTTAGCAGACTACCAAAACTATTGCGCTCACTCGCGGGCATGCGCTCGTGATAGGGGACTGCCCAGCTCCAACTCGGCAGCCGAACGCTCTGTCGCGCTCGCGATATAGGTCGCGCTTGTGACAGTGTGCTCGTGCCACTGCAGCTCGGCAAGTCGAAGCTCAGTCACAGCGCTCGGTCACTCTCGCGACAGTGTGCTCGTACCACTACAGCTTGGTCATAAGCGAGAGCTGAATTATCCAGCTCTATCTCACTCACGACAAGTGTCGCGCTTCCAAGTTTTGCAAAAATTCTGTAGAATTCCTCCATCCTCCAAAACACACCCAAACCTCCATTTCAAGCCAAACATCAACATAACTCAAATTAAACCTTCAAATCATCAGCAATAACATAAAACCTAACTTTAATGTCAATAATTACAATTAAATCATGCCACAAACATAATCAAATTCTCTAATTTAATAAAACCAGAAATTTCCTACATAAACTCATTAAACCAACAATTTACTTCAAGAGTTCATCAACAAAGCATCTTAACTCAATTCCAACAAAACCCATAACATTTAGACCAAAATAAACATCATCAACCACAAGATTTTCCAAAAAATCAATTCAAAACCCCAAAAAATCACAAAATGCATCAAATACACAAAAGTCTCAAACCTTGTAAATCCTTAGCTCTTAATTACAAGCTCCACTCCCACAAGCCTTCTCTTTGCCTTTGGGGTCTCTAGGAAGCACCTCTGATCAAAACACCGAAAAATCACACACAACCCAAAACTTATATAATACCTAACAAAATCAAGGAAATATGAAGAACAAGAAATAAACTAACTAAAACTTACCAAAAGACTCAAGAATTGCTAAATCCCACCAATGATTGAGGTCACAAAAGATGAGAATCATGTAAGAAACAAGGAGGAAGAAGGAAATGAAGAAGAAGAGGTGTGAGGGGAGAAGAGAACGGGAGAGCAAGGGCAGAAAAGGGGCTGCCCTTTCTCTCTCTCTCCAGCCTATTTGTGATGCGCACCGAACCCCGAGGCGCCCTAAACCGCCCGCTTCTAGGGCTTTCAGGAGGAGGTTCATGAAAACTTTTAAGAAATTACAAATGCGTCCATTTTGGGCAACAAGGAGGTTTCTTGGAGTCGCCACCCAATAGAACATTGGGAAAGGTCGCTTAGCCTCAGTGAACTTAAGACAGCACTGCTATGTACATTATAGGCAAGTCGGAGGTGTCTTGGAGGCTTCCACCCTAATGATAGGATGGTCCTCTAGCCTCATGCTTGGTCAAACCAGAGGTCTCTTAGAGGCCTCCAGCCTCATAGAACATTAGGATGGCCCTCTCGCCTTGTGGTGCCTAGGACTGTGCAATTTTGAGCCTTTTACGGGACACAAGAGGTGTCTTGGAGGCCCCATCCCAATAGAACATTAAGATAGCCCTCTCACTTCATTGAGCCCAAAGACCAGAGAAGGTTCAGGACTTCCCATTTATTCATACCTTGGTTAGGTTTATAGTTGAGTTTTGAATTTATCATTTTATTCCATTTCTCATTCAATTTAATGCAATTAAATTAAAGCGCAGATTGTCCATTAAGGGAAAGCGATAAATAAATAAATCATAATTAAAGTAAAGTGCATGAAAATAAATTACAATAAAACTAGGTGCAGAATACAACCCCCACTGTAAATGAAATACAAAACATGCGTACAACGAGATATACATTAAGGATGAGGACATTGGTCCTTGCATGCATATTTGCGAAAACAATTTTTATGTGACAATTTATTTTGGATGGAAAAAACTGGGACATTGGTCCCATTTTTATTAGAAAAAGTTCCAAGTTAATTAATAGAAATATTTTTGTGATTTTCTGTTTAGCGTGCCTAAAATAAAGAATTTTATTAGGAAAATTACATGGCAAAATAAATGAAAAAGCCAAATAAATGAAATATTACAAATAAAGCAATTAAATATTTAACCCAAACGAGCTTTCTAGATCTCCTTGGGTGCTCGCAAAAATATCCAATCGAAGAAAATAAGTTGTGAAAGAAAACTAAAACACAAATGAAATAATGTTAGTAATTAAATCAATTAAATAAATTAAATATATAATAAATCATAAAATGAGATAAAATAAAGTGAGATGGCATCAAAAATGATGAATGAATTAAAATGTTAATAAACTAAAATAAATGAGAAAAATGCATTATAAATGACAAATGAATTAAAAGATGTGATTGAAATAAAATAAAACGTGGCAATGAATTAATATATAAAAATATGAACATGACAATGATGAAGAATGAAAATAAATAAATAAACAAATAAATAACAATAAATAAAACATGTAACGATGATAAAAGAACGATAAAAAATAATGAATAAAAGAATGATGAAAATAATAATAATATATGACATGATTAATTAATGTTGTCACAATTAACCTAATACATTTACATGGAAAAAGGATTGATCAAAATGAATTAATTAATTATATGTTAAAAATAGTGAGCGATCAAAGCAAAATAAATCAATTACATGTTAGGAATAATAAAAAACCAATATCTACCTGAACAAAAATAATATATAAACATATTAAATAAAACAAATATAAAATAATAGAATAAATAAATAAATGAAAATAATAAAAATATACATGAATAAATTAAATATGAAAAAAAATAATAAAAAGAATAAGAAGAATAAGCCTAGAATGTTTACCCTTAGAGTTTCGGATTCGATGAAGGTAAAAAATGATGATTGATTTACTTGTTGGTGATTTGCAAGATTAGAGTGGAGATATGGTGAAAATGTTGGAATTTTATTCCAAGGAAAAAAAGATTAAAACAAAATGATCAAAAATTCTTTAAGAACAAAGAATTAATTTATTTGCCTAAAGAATGATTTTTATTGATTAAAAAATAAAAATAATCACAAGAACAAACGATTATTTTGTTTGTCTTAAGAAACAAAACATATGAAAAAAAATCTTATTTTTAGAAAATCAAAAGAAAAAAATTAGATTTTTATAACAAACAATTATTTTGTTTGTCTCAAAATTATTTTTTCATTAAAAATAGATTCAAAAATCATTGAAAAAAGTTTGATTGAAAACAAATAACAAGTTAAAAAAATGAATTCTGAGAGCAAACAATTATTTTGTTTGTCTCAAAATTGAAATCAATCAATAAAACTACTTCTAAAAAATGTTTAAAAGAAATTTTATTGGAATAAAACCAAAAAGATGGACTGAATTTTTTAATTCTTTTTGTTGGGGAAAATCTGAAAATTTTAGAGAGAATTTTAAAGGAAGAAGAAGAGAAAACCTAAAAAAAAAATCCCTAAGAAAATCCCCCTTTCATTTCCCTTTTTCATCTTTTTCTTTTTATCAAGAAAATAGGAAAATAAAATTAATTAAAGGATAAAGCCTAATTAAATCAGATATTATCTTTTCCAAAATTTAAAAATGGAAAAAATCACTAAAAACCTAAAAAAAAAAGTGATAAGAAATCAAATTTTAGGCCTAAAATTCGAAAAAAAAACTGATTTCGAGCGATTTGCGGCAGATTTTGGGCACCTGCGGTGGAAAAGGGAGATCGACGCCCGTCGGTGCACGCGGCCGGCGTCGGCGCTCGCCTATCGCGCGCGGGGCGCCGAGCGCTGCTGCGCGCTGACACTCGCAAAAATGATTTTTTTTCTTTTTAATTTTAAAATTTAACTAAAAATACCATAATTTCTAAACCCCCTTTTTCAAATCTAATTTTCAAAATATTTTTTATTATTTTTTATTTTTTCACTCTAAAATGCAAGTTTGACAAGGAAATCACCACTTTCAACCTTTTTGCATGTGACAAGGCATCTTATCATCATTGGGTAACTCTGATCTGGGCTGCCTCAAGATCTGGTGTCTATACTATTTATATCACCTTCACTTGCCACATGGCATCAACACATTGGTGGAATCTAACTAACACACCCTACAACCATCCACTACACTTCACCCAAGCCAAACTCTACTAGTTCCCACACTACAATAATATATGCAACCACACTCTACCACAACCCAAAAACATGTAACTAACCCAAATTAAAATATGCACATGCCAAAAATACACATACACACACATGCAAAATGGCTCAAACTACTAGGGGGAAATCGGGGTGTTACATTTTATTTTTGAATTATGAATTTAGTTGAATATTATGATTTAAGAAATTGAGATTGAAAGTGTGTTTATATGCATCTTTGAATTGTGTTTTGATGATTTGGAGTAGGAATTGGAATTAGAGGTAGGGTATAGAATCTAGAAGTGACTTTATGTGAAAATGGGAGTTTTCTGAATTTGAAGCTTTGTTGTTTTTAAGTGTTTCCTTTTTCCATCTAGTCATTTCCTTTAAGTGTAAAAATTGGGAGAATATGTTTGGAAACATGTTTTAAGTATTGTGATAGTTGTGTTGAAGTTCTATGGTTAATTGCATATTTTTGGGGAGGTTTGGCTTGAGGAGAGCTGTGTAGATCAGTAACAAAGCATGTTGCTCTGCTCTGTCGCGAGTGCGGTAGAGAACTCGGTAAACCGATCTTCCATCGAGGAGTTCTCTATCATGAGCGCGATCTTTGTTGCGAGTGCGATAGAGAGCTCGAAAAGCCGAACTTTCGTCGGGTTGTTCTCTATCGCGAACGTGTCTGCGTACGCGAGCACGATTGAGGCCTTTTCGCCCTCTGTCCTGAGTGCGACCTTGTCTGCGAGCGCGACAGAGGCCATCCAGCTCTCTATCGTGAGCACGATTGGTAGTCACGAGTGTGACCTTTAGTGCAATTTATTTCTGTCGTGAGCGCGACCCTCCTTTGTGTTATGAATGTTCATTATTTAATATACTTTGCATGGTTTCTCACTTATGATTTATATATGATTCAATGTATGAACTTTAATATGTTGTACTATGTAAGCCATAGTTGAATTAATATTTTAGCCTGTAATAGTCGAGTTGTGGATAGATAGGCGTGCCTGTAGGGTTCTGTTTGCTGCAACCTATGCATTTCTTTGGACCTTGATCAGGTCCCTATGTGTTTGAATCCTTATGGATTCCTATGATTTGGATCTTGCTAGATCCTTATGCATTATTATTTGAAAAAGAAAACATTTGTTTTTACCTGCGGGTACCTATGCATTTACCCATTATCCACCTCTTTGAGTTTGTAGGCATGGCTATGTGTATGTGTATGACATGGAATAATGCAAATTGCTAAATGATACTACATGAAATATATGAAGTAAAGTCTACCGTTGATAAATGTGATTTATGGGTTAAGCTTATAATGCTTTATTTATATGTGTGTGCCATATGAATGTGAATTGCATTGACGTCCACTGTGAGTCATCATTCATCTTTTGTTTTCCCCACTAAGTCATTGTGCTTAGCACGGGTACTTCATCCGTGCAGGTGTAGAAGTGGTAGGTAATTTTGGGAGGACCCACTCGCAGCAACCATGGCCAACACAATAGGATGGGTTTTTGTTAGATGTTCAAGCTTTTGGTGATTTGTAATCTCTAAATATAAAGTTTTTAGTATTGTAAGAAATTTTGTAATATGTAATACTGGGAACTGCACTTATGTAAGTTTTGTAAGGTTCCCAATTATATAATTTGTAAGACTCAAATTTGTATATATATATATATAGATCATTTTGTAATACAATTTAGCAATATATATTTTTGTATATCAATAAATGAGTTTTGACGATTTTAGTTTGGTTCGAAATCGATATTCCTCCGAATGAGAAGTATACAGAAGAAAATTTTGTTAACCCCGACTCTATTATTTGTTTATTAATGTAGGTACGGTTATGCATGCATTATATTGATAGTATTCTGCATGCTTTGTTTTTGTGTGGTAACAACCCTTGCCTATCGAGGCACTCACTTCTCTATGTAGGGTGAGCTTCCCTACATATAGGTAAGGGGTGTTACACATATAGCCTATTCTAACCATCATTAATGTGTTAGGCTATTAATACCCAGTAACAACTATAATGACTAGTTATTAACTAACACTACAAGAAAATTGACTTTTAACGACCAAAATTTAACGAAGGGATAAAAATCCGGTCGTTAAAATATACAAATAACGAAGAGAAATTAATCCGGTCGTTAGTTCTTGAATTTTAATGTTATTTAACGAGGGGATTAAATTCGGTCATTAAAATAATAAAAATCCGGTCGTTAAAATATACAAATAACGAAGGGAAATTAATCTGGTCGTTAGTTCTTAAATTTTATTATTATATACAGAAGGGATTAAATCTGGTCGTTAAAACGATAAAATTCGGTGGTTAATGGCGTAAAATAATTGGCGGGACTATCTTTACCTCCAAAATAAAACATAAAATTGCGTGAACTATTAAACCTAATAAAATTGCTGTCGATTTTCTATCTCCCAAACACAGAAGAAGATGAAGAAACACACTCCATTTTCTTTCTGCAAAAAAATGCTAACCTAATTTTGTTTGGTCTACAAAACCCAAACACAGAAGATTGCTATCGATTCTCTATCTCCCAAACACAAAAGATGAAGAAACACGCTCCATTTTCATTCTACAAAAAAATACTAACTGTGACGCGCGCCGAACCTAGCAAAGGTCCTCTTTGAACCCGCTTTTAGGATTCGAGGGATTGGTTCACGTCTTTTGATCTTAGGTGCCATGAGACATCTTGGATGCCTCCTTCCCAATAGAACATTGGGAAGGATCATCTAGTCTCACGACGCCTTTAGGCACTTTTGAGGTATTTTGGAGTCGCTACCTAATTTACAAGAAATTGGGAAAGGTCTCTAACCTCTTATCGGTCTAGACCAGAGATTGGTGTTCAAAACTTCACTCTTATTTATGCTTTGGTTAATTATAAATGAGTTTTTAGCTTCCTAAAATTCTATCTCTTATCTCACAAGATTTATGCATTTAATTAAAGCGCACTATAGCACTCAAAAGTTATAAAGGAAAGCAATAAAGAAAGCGATAAATAAAGCAATAAAGGAAAGCAGTAAATACGTCAAGCACACAATTACAGGAGAAATAGGGGCAGAATACAACCCCAAATAAAAGAAGAATGAAAATGGGTAAACTGGAACGGAATGCAATCCCAAATGAAAACTAAATAATACTGCCCATAAATTAATTACAAGGGCCCGAAATGTATGAACATAAATTTAAACAAATAAACAAAATCAATCATGAAAAAAGACATACATAAATAGGGGCATTCGTTTTGATTTGGAAACATTGGTTCCTTCACTCTCATTTAAAAGAGGGATCGAAGAGTTTGTTATTTGTTGGTTTGAAAACCGGGATGAGTGATCCCATTTCGAAGAAAATTCAACTCTTCGTTTTATTGTGACATTTTACATTCTTTGGCTAAAATGACGGACATTGGTCCCAATTTTATTAAGAAGAATCCCGATTTAGTTATAAAATATTTTAAGTGACTTTTTTATCTTACGCATGCATAAATAAAATATTTATTTACAAACAAACACAAACATACAAAGAGAGCATAGGAAGATCTCACCCAACCGATGTGGCCTCCTACGCGTCGTGACCCATCCGGGAGGTCACAGAAATGCTCACACAAGCAAGTCACATTTTAATCCCCAAAACAAAAAGTAACATTAAAAATATTAGTAATAATTCTAAAAATTATTCAAATAAAGACTAAATAAATATAGAATATGCTGATTCAATATGCAAATAATTTACATGCAAGGGAAATAAAAATAAGTCATGCAAAAGCCTAGGAATTATAATAATAAAAAATAATGTCAAAATAATAGCAATAACAACGATATAATAATAATAATAATAATAATAATAATAATAATAATAATAATAATAATAATAATAATAATAATAATAATAATCACAATAACAATAACACAAGCAAAAATCATAGTAATAATAAAAATAATATAAGATAAGCATGAAATAATAATACTAACAATAAATAAATAAGATAACAATAATGACGAGAATAATAATAATAATAATAATAATAATAATAATAATAATACAGCAATGTAATGATGATGATGATAATAATAATAATAATAATAATAATAATGTCAACAGCAAACAAAAAATGTAATAATGATAATAATGGGAAAAAAGTTGACAGTAATGGAAGAGTAATAAGCAAACAAGCAATATAATAATAATAATAATAATAATAATAATAATAATAATAATAATAATAATAATAATAATAATAATAATAATAATAATAATAATAATAATAATAATAATAATAATGGTATTAAAGGTAACAACACACTAACAAGAGCATTAACAGTGATAATAATAACATAATAATGATAATAACATAGTGATAACACTAAAAAAAATAATAGAATAATAATAATAATAATAATGATAACAACAACAACAACAACAACAACAACAACAACAACAATAATAATAATAATAATAATAATAATCATAGTAGAATGTTGATAGTGGCAAAGATGGAGAAAACCAAAAGCAAAATGATGATGATGATAATAATAATAATAATAATAATAATAATAATAATAATAATAATAATAATAATAATAATAATAATAATAATTTATTACTGTCAAAGATGGAGAAAACCAAAAGCAAAATGAGGATGATGATGATGATGATGATGATGATGATGATAATAATAATAATAATAATAATAATAATAATGAAGAAGAGCAAACAGGAGTCACAAAAAATCAAATTAAATCACAAATAGTTTGCCAACAATAATAATCATATTAGAAATGCTAAGAATAAATGATAAACATAGTAATAATCACAAAAATAACAATATTGACAATAAATAAGTGAAAAACAAAATTAGATGAGAATAGGCCCAAGAATATTTAACCTCAAAATTTATAGATCGGGAATAGAATGTCTCAATCCGTCCACTCGTCGAGTTTGTGGTGGCGAAATACCAAAATATTTGGAGAAAAAATTTAAATTTTTAACACAAAAAACTCAAGAAAATAATTTTTAATGGAGTGATCAAGTTAAGGAAATTAATTTTCCTTACTCAGATCAAATAAAGAATAAAAAGATTTTTGACAGAAGAATAAAAATCAAATTGCTAAGAATTTTTGAAGTTTTTTTGTCTGCCTCTGGACAGAAAAAGAAGAATTTTTTTTTCTGAGCAAGCCGCCTCCTATGAAAAATGAAGACAAACCCTTTTAATTTCACTCTGTTTCCAAAATGGAAAAAAATCTAATTAACTTTCCTAATTTTATTCTTTCAAAATAACCCAAAATATGAAAAAAATTTGATTTTTTCCAGTCGCAAAATTAATTTTGCAGGAGAGAGAGCATGCAAAAAAGGGATGGTCGTGTGAGGAAAGGGCATGGAAGCCCACATGTGGAGAGCCTCCACACACGGGCCCTTATGCACATATGAGCGTGTGTGGAGGCCCTCCACACGCTATATGCACATATGGCCGTGTGTGGAGGGTCTCCACACATGGCCATTAAATGCCAAAAAAGCATTTTTTTTTTAATCAAATTCTTCTCCTATTTTTTTCTTCTTTTTTTTTTTCCTTTTTTTTTAATTTTATTTTTTTTATTTATAATTTTTATTATTTTTTTTAAATAATAATTTTTTTGTGTTTTTTATATATATTTAAATTTCTATTTTTATTTAAAAAATAATTAGGGTCTCGACAAGGAAAACATCATTTTTGATACGTTTACTTGTGGCTAGTATCATTTTCATCATCGGGTAATCCTAATTTTGGACCGCCTCGGGACCCAGTTTCTACAGTTGCCCCCAATTTTGGGGAACCTAGAACTTAGGTGGTTGGAGGAGCCAAAATTCAGAAAAGAAGGAAAAAGACACGTACCTGAGGCGGTCGCTTTTTTCGGACCGGATGGTATTGTTGGAGTGGTTATTGCCAAGTCATCTGTAATACCCCAAAGTGTACCCTAGTTGGATTAGAGTGTCAATTGCATAATAGGGTATAAATGAGATTGGATTAAGTGAGTAATTAAGTGTGTAAGGGTATAATTGAAAGGAAGAAAGTTGTAATTAAAAGGCAGATTTGAGTAAGGGACTTAATGGTTATTCGCCAAGGGGCTGCATGTGAGATTTAGTGGAAGATTGGTTTTGGTGTAGTGGAATCCACGTGTGGATCTCACCTTGTGCCAGCCAACTTCTTTACATGCAAAGGTATAGGGATTTGGGAGCAAAATGGGTAGTGGAATTTTACAGCAATTTAGCCATTCTTTGTATTTGCTCTAATTCTATATCTCTTCATCTTTTAAGTTGAGTTTCATTTTCTTCTTAAATGGAACCCGAAATTTGGTAATTGAATTGGTTGAAGAGTTAAGTGAAAAAGGTAAGAGTTGATGGTTATGTGTTTATTTCTTGCTTCTACCCCTTTCTTTGAGTTGGATTTGGATTGATTGAGTAATGGACTAAGAAAATATATTCTGCATGTTGGTGTAAGATTTGGATAAGAGAAGAGCAAAGGGCAAAGAGAAGGTGTAGTTAGAGATTGAGAGTGTCCAACAACCTGCTTTTGAGGTTTGGGATATATATGTGTTATATGTTGACTTTACTTGAATATGCATATTGATTAGTTTGCCTTTGATGTGTAAATGATGCATGAATGTGAGATTTGAGATATTGAGCATGATTATGTGCTATGTAATGAAATGTAATTGAAGTGTTATAAATGCTATGTGGTGAGAATGAAATACTAGCATGTGTAAAACAAAGAGCAAGGTAAACCTTAATTTAGGGAAAATCCTGTTTATGTCCTACCAGATCTCTGTGTATTATTTTGATCATAACTGGAGTTCGACAACTCCAATTTGAGTGTTTGTCATGCCATTTGAACCATAACTTTCGTACCTTTAAAAGTCTAAGAGAGATCATAAATTAATTTTGTCTCTAAGAGGCCTAAAAATGGCAATAAACAGACATATTTCTGTCTGGCTGGGTTGATTTGAACAGTCTATAGTGTTTAATGCATATCTCTTAATTTAGGAGTCCAAATGACCTGAATTGGAAACTAGACATCCTAGGAAACAATTGTTAAGAAAGACACTTTGTCTAAAAATGAGGTCTAGAGGGTCGTTTAGGCGATACAACTTTAGAGTGAAAACCAGTCTCGTAAGTCACCTGAGGGGAGCTACTGTCGCGAGCGCGACACAGGTTGCGACCTCATGATAGAACAACTCACATGAAGCCTTTTCTTCTTAATTTTGAGCCCATGGTTGGCATGGATCAATCCCCTATCTTTCCCCTCAACTTATTATGCATGATTAGGGTTATTAAATGATTATAAAAGTAGTTATCATTGGGAAAAACTTATGAGTATGATTAAGATTGGTAATTTAACTAATAAAGTAACAATATATATAATTATGTGAAGGATAGCAGATGGAATGACAAATATGTGTGTGAGCAATGGGTATCTCAAGTATGATGAACCATGTATGCGAATGCATATAAACTCGTATGTGTTAATATGTAATAACATGTAAAAGTTAGTATGCAATAATATATATATATATATAGAGTGTTGTATGTGAATGAGTTTAGGATGACATGTATGTAAGAAATGAAGAGAGTGCATGAATGTTCTAGTTGATATATGCTATAAGTTACATGTGTGTATAGTAAAGGTTAAAGTAAATGTATATGAGAATGTGTATATGCTTTGTTATGAATAATAGTTATAAGCCTAAGATGTTCATATAAGTGGATAGATACGCATGCCTATAAAGGGTTAGATGTTTTGCAGCTGCTAGATGTTGGCGCCAATGGTGTCTAGATGTTTGGCACCGATGGGTGTCTATATGTTTGGCATCGGCGGATGTCTAGATGTTGATACTTTTAAAGGATCTAGATGTTATGAGACTCCGGTCTCTAGATGACTTGAGACTACGGTCTCTATATGATTTGGTACCATTACTTGGTATCTATATGTACCCGTATCCATTTGTGCTATGACATTGGGCTACCTGTAGACACCGAGTCCTGAGTCAACCTAGATCGGAGTTACCCAATGATGATTAGATGCCCGTTCGCAGGCAAAAATATTGGAAGTGATGATTTTCTGGTGAAAATTTTCTTTTTAAAGAATAAAAAATATATATTTTAAAAATTTAAAATAAAAAATGTTTTTGAAAGTATTAATTTTAAGTTAAAAAGTTTCAATTTAAAATTTTAAAAAAAAATTTCAGACCATCACGGCAGCCGCGGTGCGCTGCGGGCAAGCGCTCGCGTGGAGCAGCGCACGTCCACTGGGCGTTGCGCGCCAGCTCGCCCCCTTGCACGCCCATTCTCGCCGATTCCGCCGTTTTTTGCCCCAAAACGTGTTTTTTACCCAAATTGAGGTTTTTGAGTCCAAATTAAATTTTAAATCATTTTTTTTAGATAATTAATAAATAAAAGTTGTTTTTATCATTAAAAAATGCAGGAAATTAAATTAAAATCAAATTTCTATTCCTAATAGAATTAGGGTTTTATTTTTCCTTGATATAAATACTTTGAGATGAAAAAAACAAAAGGGGGGAGCCTCTATTATTTTTGACATCAGATTTTTGAGAGCTTTTCATTTCTTCTTCTTTGATTTTTTTCTTCAAAAAAATTTCAGATTTCTATTTTTTCCATTAACAAGGATTAATTGAGATTGGAAATTCAAGTTTCAATTCTTAATCATTCTAATTAATTTCTTTGTTTTCTCCATAAATAAAAGGAATTAATTTTCACTTTCAAATCAATTTTCAATCTTTTAAATATTCAAATTAATTTTTTTATTTTCTCCATAAACAAAAGGAATTAATTTTCACTTTTAAATCAATTTTCGAATCTTTTAAGCATTCAAATTAATTTCTTTGTTTTCTCCATAAACAAAAGGGATTAATTTCATTGCTAAATTATTTGTTTGAGGAATTTTCCAAGGAGATCATCATTATTCCATCGAATCCAAATATGAGGGTAAATTTTCTGGCCTCTAAACTAATTATTTATTTATCTTATTCTATTATTTTTTTTATTGTTTTGTTCATGTAAATATTGTTTTATTGATTTTATTCCTAACATATAATCAATTAATTCATTTTGCTTGGATTTCTTATTATTCTTAACATGTATTATTTTGACATGTAATTAATTAATTTATTTTTATTGATCTCTTTGCCATGCAAATATTTATGTTTATTGTGATTAACATGTAAATCAGTAATTTAATCATGTTGATTTTGCATCTTTAACCTAATAAACCTATTTTTGCCAAACTTAATCAATTTGCATGTTTTGTTTATTTACCTTTGCATGATGGCCACGTGAACAGTGGCATTCTTTCTCTTTCTTTTCTTTAATTTCTATGCATAACTTTTAATTGTTCTTGCTTTTCATGCGTGGGCAATCCTTGTTTTTTTTATTTCCTCTTTAATTCCATCTTATTTAGTTCACATATAAGTTATTTCATTAATTCATTCTTTCATTTATCCATTTTATTTGTTTGATTTATTTACTTGGTTGGCTTAATTAAAATATTTGTTAATGGGATTCATTTAATTTAATTTGGTTCATTATTTTATTTTTTTTGTATTCCATTTTATGTTATTTTATTTATTTTGCTTGATTTAATTGCTAACCTTAATTTTCTTTTTCTCTTTTTGGTTGCAATACTTTGTCTTTTTATTTGAGTGTTACCCATGGGCGAGTTGGAGAATCAAGCACTAAAAGCCTTCAAAGTTTAGTTTGCATTTATTTTAATTATTGTATTTTCCTATTTTATTATTTTGTATATTGCATGTAAAATGTATTTTGGATCTGTTTTTATTATGAAAATTCATGTTTTTCTACAATAAATAAAATTGGGATTTTTCTAATAATATTGACCAATGTCCTATTTTTAACCAATAAAATCTCACTTTCAAATGGAGAACTAATTTTTATAAAATGGGATCACTTATCCCGGTTTTCTCAATCAATGCCCAAAATAATTCTCCATGTTTTTTTAAATTAATCAAAGGAACCAATGTTCCTAAAATTCAATAAATATCCCGATTTATGTATGATGTATTTTATTATTCTTTTTTTGTGATGCAGTTATTTATTTATTTATTTTGGGCCCTTGTAATTAATTTTTGGGGCAAGTTTATCCTTTTATTTTATTTATGTTTCTTTATTTTGGGGGATTGTTCTGTACCGAATTTTTCTTGTAATTTATTTATTGCTTTATTTTATGCTTTCTTTATCGATTTCCGATGTGATTGAAATGCGCTTTAAATTTATTGCATGATCGCGTGAGATAAGAGATGGAATTTTGTTTTGTTAAAAACTCATTTATAAACTTAACTTAAGGCATGAATAAAAGTGAAGTTCCGAATACCTTCTCTGGTTTAAGACCCCTGAGGTTAGATGACCTTTCCCAATTTTTTGTAAATTGGGTGGTGACTCCAAAATACGTCAAAGGTGCCTAAAGGTTTCATGGGATTAGATGAACCTCCCAATATTCTATTGGGTAGGGGATTCCAAAATCTCTCGTGTAACCCAAGATCAAAAAGATGCGAACCGATCCCTTGAATCCTAAAAGCGGGTTCAAAGAGGGCCTTGCTGGTCCGGCGCACGTCACAGTGGCGACTCCGCTGGGGATAATCGAAACTTCACTTCAAAAGTGAATTAAGTTAAACTTATAATTAAGTTATTAACAAATGAAAATTCCATTTCTCTTCGAAATTGCATTGCATCCATTAGAGCCTTAGAACTATGCTAGTTTGTCCCTTATTTGACCTCGGTGCATTCCTAAAGCACGGCCCTACTTTCACTCATTGTAGGGAAGTGCTCGGGATAATCACCAGCCCAAGTCTCGTACCATTAATAGTATATCAAATGGAGACCCGATCGGTTGTTATGCTTGTGATGAGCTAGACCCATTGGCAAGGACCACACTTGGGTAGACCTAAAGTAACACCACCCATGACTAAAGCTCATATAATGGCAATAGAAACTTCCCCTAGGTAACATGTACCTTAATACAATGCTTGCTATGTGGGCCATTATATATTGAACAAAATCAACCAAATTAAATGGTCTTTTATCAAAGGCTTTCATGCCCCGTTGAGCCTATCTTAATTTAGTTGAAATGTTTAAATACATAAAGGCCAAAACTCATATGTTTGCGCATTAGTCAAGAGATGTTATGCTAACGGTTTCCCACCATGCACCATATGCGTCCATTGGGTTCCCCGTTAACCCATGGATCAAGCCCACCTAGGAAAGATACCACATTACCTCGTGTGTGGGAGTAATAAGGTTGGAAGGATCTACTTGCTTGAATGTGATTGTAAATGTTGCATAATACACGATCATGCATTATATATATCATTCATGCATCATTCTAATAATTTAAATTTTTCAGCCATCATAGATTCATCAAGTGGACTAGGGGTTCCGACGATCCGTTAGTAAGGACAAATCTGCTCTATGAGTTGCCAGAATTAGTGTCTGACTGGGATTTTGAATCACTCTCATCAATCAGTGAATTATCTCTAGAATCATCAATGGTAGAAGAGACTGGAAATTTGGCCACTCAAGACCTTGCTAGGAGGCTAGAGGACTTTGAGCGGAGGATGCTAGATATGATGGGCGCTATGGCCGAAAGGATCGCTCATCCTCCTGCTCCACAGGCACCTCCTACTCCACAGGCACCTCCTGCTCCACAGCCACCTGTTGCTCTGCAACCAACGGCAGTCCCTCCTCGGGGGCAAGCCGAACCACCTGCTGGTGGGGAGGCTCCTCTCGTTGGAGCTACTGCCCGTCAACCTATCGATGAGTACAGAGCTGCTGCGCCCATCGAGCCAAGAAGGGAAAGGGTCCCCAACCCCAATGATGATTTTGTGATGGAAGAGGAAGATGAGGAGCCAATAGTCCATCAAGTTGTGAGGGCCAGGGCACCCAGGGTAGAGGATGAGGCTTTAAGAGGAATGAGATAGCAGATTGAGGCTATCACCTGCTTGTTGTCAGCTGGAAAGGGGATCAACCCTGAGGACAGAGATCTGGGGGATGAAGAGTTATTGCCCCAAAGGTTCAAGATGCCTGAGCTACCGAAGTTCGATGGTACTTCGGACCCATCAGCACATATCAAGTAGTATACCCTGGTAATGAAAGGCATAGGGTTGAGCAAGAAGCAGAAGGTGGAATATTTCTGCCTAAGTCTGGTGGGTCCGGTAGTAGACTAGTACCACAGGTTGGACAGGATGTCCAAGGAGGACTGGGACCTTTTGACTAAAAAATTCATGAAGCAGTATGATTGTAGCACCAGAATGGAGGTCACCCTGAAGGACCTCGAGCTCTTACAGCAAAGGAGCGATGAATCATTCCATGAATATCTCACTAGGTGGAGGAATAGGGTTATGGAGATGAAGAGAAAGCCTGACACCGCTGACCAGATCAGGTTATTTATCAGGAACTAATATCCTTACTTAAGGGATTTGCTCAGCTTTAAGGGGCTCAGGGATTGGGAGTCACTTAAGGATATTGCTGTAGAGGCTGAGGCAGCTTACCTAGCAAAGAAAGCAAGCCAAAATAATTTTGCTGGGAAAGGCTATGGGAACCAGTTAGGGTACAAATCAGGTGGTGCCGGGAGCAATAATAGCAGAAATGGCAAGACAGTAGAAGTTTTAGCTACTGGAGTTGGGCAAGGTTAGAGATACTACTCTAATTTAGGCTGCTCTCTGTCCTGGGTACTAGAGAGATTGGTGAAAGAGGGTAAGCTGCGACCTTTGGCACCTAGACCAGCTATGAATCAAGGGCAACCGGGGCACAGAGAGGACCAGTACTGTGCCTACCATCAGCACACCGGACACCTGACAGATTACTGCCGAACATTGAGGAACAAGATCCAGGATCTTATTGACACCAATCAGATTACGCATCCTGAGAAGAGAGAGAAGAAGAAGAAGGCAGTCTACAATGTAGTCCCTCCACCGTAAATATGATCGGGTCTTCTCAATCCACTAGTGAGAGTGGAGAAAAAGATAGTTGTTTTAGATACTTGATTCTTTTCATTCAAAGAACTTTTATGACACAGTTTGCAGTTTGCAATAAAATGAACAATATTTTGCTTATTTGTATGGTGTTTCTAATGATTTCATTTCATATGATCATGATACATTCATTTTTGATATTAATTCAACTAATATGACTGCATCTAATCTCCGGACTTTGGAAAACCCAAAGAAAATCCTGGTAGCATCTAATATAACTCCTGAAGAGAGGAAATTTTGAGAGGTAAAAGAAAAATAAAAAAAAAATGAAAGAGCCTTTGCCTGGACATGGGATGACATGCTGATAATTCATAAGAACATTGTGGGGGCAATGCTGCTTCGATGCGCTAACTTGACGACAAGCAAAATTTCAAAAGCCATTCCTTTGCGTCCCTAACATCGAAGCCAAGCAAAATAAAACTCCGATTAGCTCATTAAGACCAAGCCTTAGAATTCCTTTCCTCCCAATCATTTGAAATGTTTGCCCCGAAACCAGTCAAGGCTAACCTTTAATCATTTGAGACCAACAAGGACCCTTATAACCAAATTTAGGAAGACAGCTCATTACCTTTAAAAAAAAAACAGAGAGCAAAGAGAAAAAAAAAAAGGAAAAAGAAAAAGAAAAAAAAGAACGAAAAAAGAAAAATAAAAGCAAAAGAAAAAAAATAAAGGAAAATAATCCTATCCTAAACCATAGTCCTGTCTTAAACCATTTAAAGCCAGCGTACGACTCCATCCCTACCATTAAAGGTTACTTCAGAAATTGAGCCACCAAAGCGAATATAGACTTTCATGGCAAAAATCCAAGCGAAGAAACTCACTACCCCAGCCAGTTGGCACCAACACCCAGGAACAAGACTTTGATGCTAAAAAGAACCGTGGCCAGAAAGAGTAGCTTCCCCAGCTAATGAGGGTGAAAGCAAGATCAACCAACACAGGCAGATTGAAAAAGGATTCCATGGCAAAGGCTCAAAAAAAAAATAAAAATAAAAAAAATAATAAAAAGGGATGAGAGAAAATTTTCAATCATGAAAATCCGAGAGGGCTGATTGATAACAGGAGTTTGATACTTTCAAGATCCATCCCGAGATTAGATAAGGTTTTGTATTCTTGAGATTAATGCCAAATAATGATCATGTTTAATGAAATCAAATTGAAACACATTCATTTATGCAATGATATATTGATGTGATCAGAGTAGTTCACTTCGTGTGATCAAAGTCATCTTTTGTCTACCCTCTGCCATTCTCGCCACTCAAGCACTTCAGCCGACTCATCATGCTACTAAATTTGAAGCCAATCCTACAGCATCCTCATGATAAGAATCAAGCTCATGCAACCATGATCTAAGATGCCTGAAAGATTTTTGCCAACAGCTTCAACAATCTGCAAAAAAAAAAAAAAAATAGCCGTTAGAGATGAAAACCGTAATTGATGCTCTAAGCAAAAGTTAGGCAAAAGGATAGGGTGAAAACCTAGAAACAGGCAGTTTGTCCTAAAAAAAGCCTCTGGATTGGGTTGGGTCCTTTCCAGGCAAAAATAAGGAACATGATTATGTGAAAATCCACAAAGGACGCATTTCCCGCTAAGAAAAGCTAGTGTGAAAATCCATAAGGGATGCACTACCTTTAAAAAATGATTACAGGTATCAGATGAGAACCTCGCAATCCCAAAGGTATAAAATTCAAAAGCAATTCCAAAGAGCATCTATCCTACAACAAGTTGAGCCCAGCCCGGCTATCCCCTCCATACTCACTTAGATGAATTCTTATTCCTGCATTCCTGCATGACTCATGCATTTCACGTGCATGCTCACTATTTTTTTCTACATATTTGGTTTTCTAATTTTGCAGAAAGAGAGACTCGATGCGGACACCGACAAAAGCCGAGTGACGACATCAATCCAGACATGAATCCGAGCATCAACTAAAGACCTCTCAGGGGGAAACTAATCAAAACGACATCAATCCAAGCATCAACCAAAGACCTCTCAGGGGGCAAGCATCCAAAGACCTCTCAGGGGGCAAATCAACTAAAGGGCTTATAGACAGCACCACTTCAGAAGGGTTAGCACAATGACGGCACTACCACTCCACGGAGGGTTAGCACGATCACGGTACTACAGCTTCATAACTCAGAAGGGATAGCACGATGGCGGCACTACCATTCTACGGAAGGTTAGCACGACTACAACACTACCACTTCAGAAGGGTTAGCACGATGATGGCACTACCACTCCACGGAGGGTTAGCACGATCACGACACTACCGCTTCACAACTCAGAAGGGTTAGCACGATGGCGGCACTACCATTCTACGGAAGGTTAGAACGACCACGACACTACCACTTCAAAAGGATTAGCACGATGACGGCACTACCACTCCACGGAGGGTTAGCACGATCACGGCACTACCGCTTTACAACTCAGAAGGGTTAGCACGATGGCGGCACTACCATTCTACGGAAGGTTAGCATGACCATGACACTACCACTTCAGAAGGGTTAGCACGATGATGACACTACCACTCTACGGAGGGTTAGCACGATCACGGTACTACCACTTCACCAACTCAAAGGGGTTAGCACGATGGCAGTACTACCATTCTAGGGAAGGTTAGCATGACCACGGCACTACCACTTCAGAAGGGTTAGCACGATGACGGCACCACCACTCCACGGAGGGTTGGCAAGATCACGGCACGACCACTTCACCAACTCAGAGGGGTTAGCACGATGGCGGCACTACCATTCTACGGAAGGTTAGCACGACCACGGCACTACCACTTCAAAAGGGTTAGCACGATGACGGCACTACCACTTCAGAAGGGTTAGCACAATGACGGCACTACCACTCTACGGAGGGTTAGCACGATCACGGCACTGCCGCTTCACCAACTCAGAGGGGTTAGCACGATGGTGGCACTACCATTTTACGAAAGGTTAGCACGACCATGGCACGACTACCACTCTACGGAGGGTTAGCACGATCACGACACTACCGCTTGAACAAAAGATAACACGCCGACAATATGCAACAACCACCACAACAACATCATCTAGTTCGGAAAGATAGCTGCCTCAGGTACGTGTCTCTTTCCTTCTTTTCTTTGAGTTTATGCTCACTTAGACACTAGTGTACTACCTTTCCCTAAACTGGGGGCAACTATAGATACCGGGTCCTGAGTCAGCCTAGATCGGAGTTACCCAATGATGATTAGATGCCTGTTCGCAGGCAAAAGTATTGGAAGTGATGATTTTCTGGTGAAAATTTGCTTTTTAAAGAATAAAAAATAAAAAATATATATTTTAAAAATTAAAAATCAAAAAAATGTGTTTGAAAGTATTAATTTTAGGTCAAAAAGTTTAAATTTAAAATAAACAAAAAAAATTTTGGACCATCGCAGCATCCGCGGCGCGCTGGGGGCGAGCGCCCTTGTGCTGCGCGTGCGCTCGTGGGAGCAGCGCGCAGCATGCACGCACGGTCGCACTGAGCGCTGCGCTGCGCGCCCGCGCGGAGCAGCGTGCGTCCACTGGGTACTGCGTGCCAGGTCGCGCCCCTGCACGCCCATTCTCGCCGATTCCGCCGTTTTTTGCCCCAAAACATGTTTTTTCACCCAAATTGAGGTTTTTGAGTTCAAATTAAATTCTAAATCATTTTTTTAGATAATTAATAAATAAAAGCTATTTTTATCATTAAAAAATGCAAGAAATTAAATTAAAATCAAATTTCTATTCCTAACAGAATTAGGGTTTTATTTTTCCTTAATATAAATACTTTGAGATGAAAAAAGGGAGGGGGGGGGGCCTCCATTATTTTTGACATCAGATTTTGGAGAGCTTTTCCTTTCTTCTTTTTTGATTTTTTTATTCAAAAAAATTTCAGACTTCTATTTTTTCCATTAACAAGGATTGATTGAGATTGGAAATTTAAGTTTCAATTCTTAATCATTCTAATTAATTTCTTTGTTTTCTCCATAAACAAAAGGAATTAATTTTCACTATCAAATCAATTTTCAATTTTTTAAGCATTCAAATTAATTTCTTTGTTTTCTTCATAAACAAAAGGAATTAATTTTCACTTTCAAATCAATTTTCAAATCTTTTAAGAATTCAAATTAATTTATTTGTTTTCTCCATAAATAAAAGGGATTAATTTCATGGCTAAATTATTTGTTTGAGGAATTTTCCAAGGAGATCATCATTATTCCATCGAATCCAAATCTGAGGGTAAATTTTTTGGGCTCCGAACTAATTATTTATTTATCTTATTCTATTATTTTTTATTGTTTTGTTCATGTAAATATTGTTTTATTGATTTTATTCCTAACATATAATAAATTAATTAATTTTGCTTGGATTTCTTATTATTCTTAACATGTATTATTTTGATATGTAATTAATTAATTTATTTTTGTTGATCTTTTTGCTATGTAAATATTTATGTTTATTGTGATTAACATGTAAATCATTAATTTAATCATGTTAATTTTGCATCTTCAACCTAATAAACCTATTTTGCCAAACTTAATCAATTTGCATGTTTTGTTTATTTACCTTTGCATGATGGCCACATGAACAGTGGCCATCTTACTCTTTCTTTTCTTTAATTTCCATGCATAACTTTTAATTGTTCTTGCTTTTCATGCGTGGGCCATCCTTGTTTTTTTATTTCCTCTTTAATTCCATCTTGTTTGGTTCACATATACATTATTTCATTAATTCATTCTTTCATTTATCCCTTTTATTTGTTTGATTTATTTACTTGGTTGGCTTAATTAAAATATTTGTTAATGGGATTCATTTAATTTAATTTGGTTCATTATTTTATTTTTTTTGTATTCCATTTTATGTTATTTTGCTTGATTTAATTGCTATCCTTAATTTTCTTTTTCTCTTTTTGGTTGCAATACTTTGTCTTTTTATTTGAGTGTTATGCATGGGCGAGTTGGAGAATCAAGCACTAAAAGCCTTCAAAGTTTGGTTTGCATTTATTTTAATTGTTGTATTTTCCCTATTTTATTATTTTGTATGTTGCATGTAAAATGTATTTTGGATCCATTTTTATTATGAAAATTCATGTTTTTCTACAATAAATAAAATTGGGATTTTTCTAATAAAATTGACCAATGTCCTATTTTTAACCAATAAAATCTCACTTTCAAATGGAGAATTACTTTTTATAAAATGGGATCACTCATCCAGGTTTTCTCAATCAATGCCCAAAATAATTCTCCAAGTTTTTTTTTTATATTAATCAAAGGAACCAATATTCCTAAAATTCAATAAATATCCCGATTTATGTATGATGTATTTTATTATTATTATTTTTTGTGATGCAGTTATTTATTTATTCATTTTGGGCCCTTGTAATTAATTTTTGGAGCAAGTTTATCCTTTTATTTTATTTATGCTTTCTTTATTTTGGGGGATTGTTCAGTCCTAGATTTTTCATGTAATTTATTTATTGCTTTATTTTATGCTTTCTTTATTGCTTTTCGATGTGATTGAAATGCACTTTAAATTTATTGCATGATCGCGTGAGATGAGAGATGGAATTTCATTTTGTCAAAAACTCATTTATAAACTTAACCTAAGGCATGAATAAAAGTGAAGTTTCGAACACCTTCTCTAGTTTGAGACCCCCGAGGTTAGATGACCTTTCCCAATTTCTTGTAAATTGGGTAGTGACTCCAAAATACCTCAAATGTGCCTAAAGGTTTCATGGGATTAGATGAACCTCCCAATGTTCTATTGGGTAGGAGATTCCAAAATGTCTCGTGTAACCCAAGATCAAAAAGATGCAAACCAATCCCTCGAATCCTAAAAGCGAGTTTAAAGAGGGCCTTGCTGGTCCGGCGTGCGTCACACTACCTATTATATGTAAATGTACAAGAGATGTTGTTATTTGTACATGAGATGTTATTTATAAGTACATGAGATGTCATATATGCTAGAGCTATAGTAAATGGTTAAAGAAGTATATGATTATCGTATACCGAAAATGTTAAATGAGTTAGTACATGTATATGAGAAGTTATTATTTGTATATAATATGTTATAAGTATGCCTAAGTGTCTAGATGTGATTATGATTGTATATGAGATGTGAAGATACGATATGGTATATGACATGTACGCGAAAAGATATTGGCATGCTTGTTGTAAATGAGTCAAATGTTGATAAAGTTATACTTGTGACTTCGTAAGAAGTCTTTATTATATGTGATATCCCCACTAAGCGATTTCGCTTAGCACGGGTGTTTTCCCGTGTAGGTTTACAGGTTCGGAGGGTTGCACATCTGCAAGGTCATGGCCACTAGGAGTTTGAGTTGGTGTCTTTTGTTTATGGCATAGTTATGTATACATAGTATAGAATTTTTGTATAGCTTGGCATATGAGATGTAAAGCAAATTTTGTATAAGAGATGTACATGATAAAGTAAAGTATAATTTTTATAACCAATATGTAAAGGTAAAAGTATGTAAAAGAACATTTTCATTTTGTAATAAATGGATATATGACATGTTATTAGTTTATGTGTTTAAAAATGTTGATTTCCGCTGTGTGTGATTGAATGCTTATTATTTTCGCTTCCGCATGAGTGTTCTGTATGTGTATGCATGTGTGGCGACCTAATATCCTTCTAAAGGGTATTGGGGCACTACATCATCGGCGTATTGTCTTTTGTTGAAGCGGTAGTGCCGTGATCGTGCTAACCCTCTGTGGAGTAGTAATGCCGTCATCGTGCTAACCCTTTGTGAAGCGATAATGGCATGGTCATGCTAACCTTTTGTAGAATAGTAGTGCCGCCATCGTGCTAACCCTTCTGAGCTTTGAAGCGGTAGTGCCGTGATCATGCTAACCGTCCGTAGAATGGTAGTGCCGTCATCGTGCTAACCCTTTCTGAAGTGGTAGTGCCGTGGTCGTGCTAACCTTTCGTGGAATAGTAGTGCCGCCATCGTGCTAACCCTTCTAAGCTTTGAAGCGGTATCTTCCTAACCCTCCGTAGAATGGTAGTGCCGTTATCATGCTAACCCTTTTGAAGTGGTAGTGCTAACCTTCTGTAGAATAGTAGTGCCGCCATCGTGCTAACCCTTCTGAATTTTAAAGCGATAGTACCGTGATCGTGCTAACCCTCCGTAGAATGGTAGTGCCATTATCGTGCTAATCATTTCTAAAGTGGTAGTACCGTGGTCGTGCTAACCTTCTGTAGAATAGTAGTGCCGCCATCGTGCTAACCCTTCTGAGCTTTGAAGCGGTAGTACCGTGATCGTGCTAACCCTCTGTAGAATGGTAGTGCTATCATCGTGCTAACCCTTTCTGAAGTGGTAGTACCGTGGTCATGCTAACCTTCTGTAGAATGGTAGTGCCGCCATCGTGCTAACCCTTCTGAGCTTTGATGTAGTCGTGCCGTGATCGTGCTAACCCTCCATAGAATGGTAGTGCCGTCATCGTGCTAACCCTTTTTGAAGTTGTGCCCCCTGAGAGGTCTTTGGTTGGTTGCTTTGATTGGTGTTTATACTGATGTCGTCACTCGCCTTTTATCGGTGTACGCATCGAATCTCTTTTGCTGCAAAACTGGAAAGCTAAAAATGCAGGAAAATTAGTGAGCATGCACGTGAAATGTATGTGTCATGCAGGAATGCAGGATAAGAATTCATCTGAGTGGATTTGGAGGCGATAGCTGGTCTGGTCGCAATTTGTAGCAGGATCGGTGCCCCCTAGAATTGCTTTTGAACTTCATGCCTTTGGGGATTACGAGGTTCTCCTCTGAAACTTGTAGTCATTCTTTTGAGGTAATGCGTCCCTTGTGGATTTTCACACTATCTTTTCTCGGCGAAAAATGATTCCTTTCGGATTTTCACATAACCCTGTGCCTTATTTTTTGCCTGGAATGGACCCAACCCAATCCAGCGACTTTTACTCATTTCATTTTTTGTAGGACAGACTGCATGTTTCCTGGTTTTCACCCTGTCCTTTGTACTAACTTTTACTTAGGGCGCCAATTACGGTTTTCATCTTTAACGGCTTTTTTTTTCGGCGTGGCTGAAGTTGTCACCAAAGATCTTTCGGGTATGATCGGCATGTGCTTACATCTCAGATCATGGTCGTATGAGTTTAATTCCTATCATGAAGGTGCTGTAGAATTGGCCTCACAGTTGATAGCAGGATGAGTCGACTGAAGCGCTTGATTGGCGAGAGTGGCAGAGGGTCGATGTGCTGGCTTTACACCGGGACTAAACAACTTTGAGTATGCAAAATGAACTACCTTTGCCACATCAATATCATTGCATAAATGCATGTATTTCAGTTTGATTTCATAACACATGATAATTATTTGGCATTAACTCGAGAAATACGAGACCTTATCTAATTTCAGAATAGATCCTGAAAGCATCAAACTCCTATTATCAATCAGCCCTCTCGAGTTTTCATGATTGAATATTTTCTCTCATTTTTATTATTATTTTTTTAGCCTTTGCCATGAACCCTCCTTCAGTCCGTCGGTGTTGATTGAATTTGCCTTCATCTTCGTTAGCCGGGGAGGCTGCTCCTTCTGACGGTGTTCCTTTTTTGGCCTCAAAGTCCTTTCCTTGGCCCTTGTGCAAACTGGTTGTGACGATGGGTTCCTTATTTGGGGCTTGAATGTGAAATCTCACACTTTGCTTTTATCGGCTTTGGTGGTGTAATTTATAACGTGATTTTTAATGGATGAGATTAGGTCACAAGTCAGGCTTTAGTGGTTGAAATTGGGTTACAGGTTAGGCTCAGATGGCTTAGGGCAAAATTGTGGGTTTGTTGTTTTTTTTTTTGTTTTTTTTTTTGTTTTTGTTTTTCTTTTTTTTTTCATTTTTTTTGCTTTTTCTATTTTTTTTCTTTCTCTCTTTTTTTTTTTACTCTTTTGTTGTTTTTTTATGTTTTTCTCTTTTTTTTTATCTTTGCTCTTTTGTTTTATAGGTTATAAAGGTAATGAGCTGCCCTTCTAAGTTTGGCTATAAGGGTCCTGGATGGTTAAAGGTCAATCTTAATTGGCTTTTGTAGTGAATTTCTCAAATGGTTGGGAGAAAGGGGTCATACGGCTTGGTTCTAATGAGTTATATGTTTCTTGCGAAGGTCCTGAGTTTTATTCGTCTAACTTCTGATGTGGCTCTCGAAATTCGATCTCATTTGGCAGTGGCTGAACATAATCTCCTTCAGTCAGGATTCGATGCACGATTTTCAAAGGCGCCTGAGGAGCTCTACTTTTATCCTGATTTCTTCTTATTGCATTTGATTTACCGGTACCAGCTTTACTCTCTTGTTGGCTCTTATTTTCTTGCCGATCGGGGCAATTAGCAAACCGATGCTCCATGTTTCTGCACTTGAAGCATGCTCCAGTGATCTTGTGACATGTACCCCAATGCTATTTTTGGCAATGTTCACACTCCGAGGCTCGACTTCCCCTACTAGCAAGCGGTGCTATTATAACATCCCAGTACCCCTCGAAAGGAATATCGAGATGTCACACACAACACAAACATTCAAGCAAGAGCTAAAGCGGAAGCACTCATGAATAACCATATAAACTTGCATAACTGAACTTATAAAGTATACATATACTAAGTCATTACATTACATATCAAAATTACATGCCTTACAAAACGTACAAGCAAAAACTGGACTATACAACTTATCCCTATACTAGTACAAAAAGAAGACTTCAACTCCTAGTGGCCAGCAGATGCACGACTCCAAAACCAAACCAATCCTACAAACCTACACGGAAACAGACATCCGTGCTAAGCGATAACGCTTAGTGGGGATGTACAAAAACAAAGGACTGCACACGCATGCATAACAGCATATACATATCAGGCCAAGGCATAAATGCAATGTCAATTACAAAATTATAACATGTACAATTAAATCTTATCAAACCTAACATGCTCAAAGCACCATAACATTCTTATTTACGTAACACATAACGGAATCTTAACAATATCATGACGAAGATAATTGAGCCAAAAGCATTAATATGAAATGCTCAAAACAATCATTCCATCATCAAAAACATAAGCTCGATTATCACAAAAGCAAACAAGAAGCCTGAACTCTCACGGACTGCAGATACGGGTACAAAAGATACCGATAAAATTCAGTATCTAAAACAAAAGACATAAGTCTGAAAACATTCGAATACCCGAAGGTAACAAAAGAGACTGAAGTCTCTAGACAAAAGACCATAACGATCTACAAAGCAGCTGCGCAAAACCCTTTATAAGCATTCTTATATATCCGCTAACTTGACACTTTAGGCTCGCTAACACTCTAATTACTATAACACATATTTACATATCCAATCACAATCACATTTCACTCAATTCATATACATGCTAAACAATCCAATAATAATGATATATAATATGCATGTTCAGACATATTGATATAGTTCATCATACAAGTACACATACCATTATGATTCAATAACTAAAAAGCATGTACACATTTAATTCCTTTATTAAAGTACTATGCCATAGCCTCATTTATGTATAATTTCCATTGACAAAAGTTCATATACTCATCTCATAATGTTAAACATGAATTGGATAAGTTATAGGAACTTGTAGAGAAGTTCGGGTGCATTTCGGGAAGGATAAACACACAAAATTACTCAAACTAGAGAGGGGTGGGGGGTAAAGGTAGGAAATGATTCATGCCAACCATGGGATCAAAATGTGAAGGAAAGTCCATCATATAACTAGTTCTGTCATGCTCACGATAGTAGGCTCCTACAGGTGCCCAATGGGACTGCTTTTCACCTCAAACTTGTATAGCATAAACCAACACCTAAACCTCATTTTTGGCAAAAAGTTCTTCTTAACAATTGTTTCCTAGGATGTTAAGTTTCTAATGGGAAAAGTTACAAGTTATTTAGACAAATAAAACATAAGACATGAGCTAAACAAACTATACTGTTCCAATGGACCTGCCAGAATAGAGACACTTATGTTATGGCCATTTTTGGGACACTTAGAGCCAGAATTCAATCATAGTCATTTCTGTCACTTATATAGATATGGAAGTAATGGTTCTAATGGCATAACACTCACTTAAAGTGGAATTGTTAAACTCCACCTATCACCAAAACATCACACGGAGGTCTAATACAATCTGAGCAGAGTTTCCCTCTACAACTAAGGTTCATACATGATCACTAGATTATACTCATGGCAATTCAATTAACACTTCAACACACATTCATTTTACATTTTAATTATATCAAATATCAATTAACACATTAACATATATCAATTGACACTACATCACAATTCACTAGACATCTAAAAATCAAAGGGCACACGATCCCTACCTCTAGAAGTGCAGCCGAAACTCCCAATCTCAAATCTTGTCCTTGCCCTTCTCAATCCTTCTATCCGAAACTTCAAACACAACAAAGAACACCAATACAACACCTCTTAGTCCATTATACAACCAACTCAAACCAAAACAAAAATGGAGTAGAAGAAGACCCAACACAAAGCTAAGTCACACTTACCTTCTTAATCCTTTAATAACCTCTTCAAACCATCCAATGCAGAAATTATCCAAAGGAAGACAAAATCAAAGAAGAAAGAGGAAGTGAAACTGAGAAAGAGAGGGAAAACAAAGAGATATCACTATTTGCATGCAAAACAAGAATGAGGATAGATTTTCCCACTCAAATCACTTATATTGCATACAAAAGTCCACTTAGCACATCCTCTCAAAGCCACATGTCTATCTTAAGAAATGTGACCCAAGCCCTTCCAAACTCCTTGTATGATTACCACATGTCCAAACCCAACTCAAAATCCACTTAGATCCCGCTTAAAATGAATTCCAACCGGCACGTTCTATCGCGCTCGCGACGGGTGTCGCGCTCGTGACGGGAGCTAAACCAGAAATTCTAAAAATAAAACTTAACCAATCTTCTTTCCAATTCTTCCTCTCACCCAAACAATCATTCAAAAGTGTTCTTTCTTGCAAATACACACCCATATACATACCAAATCATCACAAATCCTATTAGGGTGTATCCGGGTCGTTACAATCTCTCCCCCTTAAGAAATTTCATCCTCAAAATTTCACCCGATAACACAGATAGTAAAACACTTATCACAATAAAGCTTGTATAAATCAAACACAATAACATAAGGACTTACCATTGCTCATCTTCTTTCTCTCTAATCATAGCATAACATCGAGCTGGAACAACCAATGGAATCGGCTTCTCAATTATTTTCGATATATCATGTGCTGCTCGACCTCTTCTTCTTCCAGTTCTTGTAGATCCAGTCACTCCCGTGTTCCCTCTATTACCTTGTTAAACCGTGCTCTCTTTCATTTCTGGACAATTGGCAAGCATATGCTCCATGCTACCACATTTTAAACACGCTCCTGTAATCTTCCTACATATGCCTCGATGAAATTTCTCGCAATATATACACTTTGGCACACTGGTTTCCTTACTAGGGGGTGCCAAGACACTTCCCTTAGATTCTTGCACTGGACCCAACCATTGAGTATGCTGTCCACTAACTCCATCATGAGTTCTCTTACTACTAAACACATTACCATCGGTTACTTTTCTCTTGTGCTCCATCTTTTGCTTGATCATTTCCGATTCTTCTAACTTCAATGTAGTAGAAACGAATTGATAATAACCCACTGTATGCATCACTGCCATGGCTGATAAAGGACCTCTAATGTTTTCCTTTAGTCCATCTTCAAAATGACGACACTTGAACTCTTCAGTAAGCAACATCTCTGGCACGTATTTACTTAGCCGACTAAACTCCTTTTCATAATCACTCATTATCATACCTTTCTGCCTTAAACTCACAAATTCTTTCCATCTTGCTTCTCAGTATGCCTTGGTCACATATCTCTTCTCAAACTCTTGCACAAAGAACTCCCAATTCATCTCAATAGGCCGCTGGAGATTTCTCAACACGAGCTTCCACCAGTCATAAGCTGGGCCTTGCAATAAAGACACAGCACACATAACTCTTTGATCCATTGGGCAATTAGTCTCTTGCAGAATTCTACCTGTCTTCTCTAGCCAATACTCAGCTAAATCCGATTGATCCATATTTGTTCCATTAAACTCTTCTGCTCCTCTCCTTCTTATAAAATCCATTGGGGCCTTAGGGGCAGTTAATCTTTCAATTAGTTGCATCATCCCTTGCATTAATACTGGATCACCATAAGCTCAACCCATACCTTCAGCTCGAGGTCTCTCTTGTGCAGGCTGACGAACCCTCGCTGGATTCACACTATCCACTATCTCACCTAACTCTTCACTAGGATCGGATTCCATCTAAACTCTACACAAGATAACATCTGCATTAGGCCACGACTCTAGATAGACTCGAACACATCTAAATATCTCCTAAACCAGAACCGGCTAAACAGGTGCTCTGATACCACAACTTAAAACACCCCAGTACCTCTTGAAAGGAATATCGAGATGTCACACATAACACAAACATTCAAGCAAGAGCTAAAGCGAAAGCACTCATGAATAACCATATAAACTTGCATAACTGAACTTATAAAGCATACATATACTAAGTCATTACATTACATATCAGAATTACATGCCTTACAAAACATTACAAAACGTACAATCAAAAACTGGACTATACAACTTATCCCTATACTAGTAGAAAAAGAATACTTTAACTCCTAGTGGCCAGCAGATGCGCGACTCCAAAACCAAACCAATCCTGTAAACCTACAGGGAAACAAACATCCGTGCTAAGCGATAACGCTTAGTGGGGATGTACAAAAAAAAAAGGACTGCACAAGCATGCATAACAGTATATACATATCATGCCAAGGCATAAACGCAATGTCAATTACAAAATTATAACATGTACAATTCAATCTTATCAAACCTAACATGCTCAAAGCACCATAGCATTCTTATTTACGTAAAACATAACAAAATCTTAACAATATCAAGTCCACTTGACGAACATAACTGAGCCAAAAGCATTAATATGAAATGCTCAAAATAATCATTCCATCATCAAAAACATAAGCTTGATTATCACAAAAGCAAATAAGAAGCCTGAACTCTCACGGATTGTGGATACAGGTACAAAAGATACCGATGAAATTCCGTATCTAAAACAAAAGACATAAGTCTGAAAACATTCAAATACCCGAAGGTAACAAAAGAGACTGAAGTCCCTAGACAAAAGACCGTAACGGTCTACAAAGCAGCCACGTAAAACCCTTTATAAGCATGCTTATATATCCACTAACTTGACACTTCAGGCTTGCTAACACTCTAATTACTATAACACATATTTACATATCCAATCACAATCACATTTCACTCAATTCATGTACATGCTAAACAATCCAATAATTATATATAATTTCTACTAGCAAATAATACCTATGATATATAATATGCACGTTCAAACATATTCATATAGTTCACCATACAAGTACACATACCATTATGATTCAATAACTAAAAAGCATGTACACATTTAATTCCTTTATTAAAGTACTATGCCATGGCCTCATTTATGTATAATTTCCAATGACAAAAGTTCATATACTCATCTCATAATGTTAAACATGAATTGGATAAGTTATAGGAACTTGTAGAGAAGTTAGGGTGCATTTCGGGAAGGATAAACACACAAAAATACTCAAACTAGAGGGGGGGGGGAGGGTAAAGGTGGGAAATGATTCATACAAACCATGGGATCAAAATGTGAATGAAAGTCCATCATATAACTGGTTCTATAGCGCTCGCGACAGTAGGCTCCTACAGGTGCCCAACGGGACTGCTTTTTACCTCATAATTGTACCGCATAAACCAACACCTAAATCTCATTTTTAGGAAAAATGTCCTTCTTAAAAATTGTTCCCTAGGATGTTAATTTTCTACTGGGACAAGTTACAGGTCATTTAGACAAATAAAACATGAGATATGAGCTAAACAAACTATACTGTTCCAATGGACCCGCCAGAATAGAGACACTTATGTTATGGCCATTTTTGGGACACTTATAGCCAGAATTCGATCACAGTCATTTCTGTCACTTATATAGATATGGAAGTCATGGTTCTAATGCCATAACACTCACTTAAAGTGGAGTTGTTAAACTCCACCTATCACTAAAACATCACACGGAAGTCTGATACAATCTGAGCAGAGTTTTCCCCTACAACTAGCGTTCATACATGATCACTAGATTATACTTATGGCAATTCAATTAACACTTCAAAACACATCCATTTTACATTTTAATTATATCAAATATCAATTAACACATTAATATGCATCAATTGACACTACATTACAATTCACTAGACATGTAAAAATCAAAGGGCACAGGATCCCTATCTCTAGAAGTGCAGCTGAAACTCCCAATTTCAAATCCTATCCTTGTTCTTCTCAATCCTTCTATCCGAAACTTCAAACACAGTAAAGAACACCAATACAACACCTCTTAGTCCATTACACAACCAGCTCAAACCAAAACAGAAATGGAGTAGAAGAAGACCCAACACAAAGCAAAGTCACACTTACCTTCTTAATCCTTTAATAACCTCTTCAAACCATCCAATGGAGAAATTAGCCAAAGGAAGACAAATCAAAGAAGAAAGAGGAAGTGAAACCGAGAAAGAGAGGGAAAACAAAGAGATATCACTATTTGCATGCAAAACAAGAATGAGGATAGATTTTCCCACTCAAATCACTTATATTGCATGCAAAAGTCCACTTGGAACATACTCTCAAAGACACATCTCTATCTTAAGACATGTGTCCCAAACCCTTCCAAACTCCTTGCATGACTGCCACATGTCCAAACCCAACTCAAAATCCACTTAAATCCCGCTTAAAATGAACTCCAACTAGCACGCTCTATCGCGCTCGCGATGGGTACTAAACCAGAAATTCTAAAAACAAAACTTGACCAATCTTCTTTCCAATTCCTCCTCTCACCCAAACAATCATTCAAAAGTGTTCTTTCTTACAAATACACACCCATATACATACCAAATCATCACAAATCCTACTAGGGTGTATCTGGGTCGTTACAGCTACACTTCCCACTTCAGAAGGCACTTGAGCAGTTCTGCTAGTCACTTGTCCGATCGGAGCACCTTTGGCCTTCTTATTACCGACAATGCCACTATCCTGAGCTACCCTCTTCTATTCTATTCTCTGCTTTATAATCTCAGATTCTTCTAACTTAATTGCCACTGCCACTAACTAATAGTACCTAACTGGTTGCATAACCACCATAGCCGACAATGGACCTTTAATCACTTCTCTTAACCCGTCTTGAAATGCTGACACTTAAAATTCTCAGTCAACAATGCAGTAGGCACACACTTACTCAAGTGACTGAACTCTTTCTCATAGTCGCTGACTGACATGTTCCTTTGCTTTAGACTTATAAATTCCTTCCACTTTGCCTCTCGATAGGCCTTGGTAACATACTTTTGCTCAAATTCTTACACGAAAAACTCCCATGTCAATTCAGTCGGTCTCTATAGGTTGAGAAGCACAAGCTTCCACCAATCATATGTCGACCCTTTCAAAAGCGATATGGCACAAACAACTTATTGATATTGAGGGCAAGCTAACTCTTGTAGAATCCAATCAATCTTCTCTAACTAGAATTTTGCCACATCCGATGGTCAAAATATGTTCATGGAACTCTTGCACTCCCCTTTTCCTTATAAGCTCAGAAGGAGCCTTAGGAGCAATCAATCTATCCACTAGTTGCAATAGCCCTTGTACCAATGCCGGATTCTCAAACCAAAAACTCGGACCTTCTGCTGGTGCACGCTCACGTGCAGGTCTATCCTGTCCAATTGGATTACTTCTGACCGGATTAACACTTTCCATTATATCGCCCATACACTCACTCGGATCCAACTCCATTTAGACACTACACAAGACAATATCTGTATTAGTCTAACTCGTATGCAAGGATTCCATACTCAACAACCAAAGACCAGAACCGCCTAAACCGGCGCTCTGATACCACAAACTGTAACACCTAGATATCCCCCTTGGAAGGATACCAGAGCGCTACGTGCACAAATACATATACATATACTCAAATATGCTAAAAGCAAATACATATAATCATAAAGATGCCAAATCCATATATAAATAATCATATCATTTATAAAAGGGATTTGTAAACCTTTAACATATACATATACAAAATCTATACTTTACAAAATTACATTTCCAAAATCAAAATCCATATACAAGACTTATATCAATACAAAATATAGAGGAAGATAAAAAGAACTCCAACAAAAGACTTCTAGTGGCTGACCTGCAGATGTCCGACTCAAAAATGAACCTACCACCTACATGGGAAAACAACCTATGCTAAGCGATAACGCTTAGTAGGGAGGAACAAAACATGCATATACATATACTTGCAATAACAATATATAAGCTTAACAAAAAATAATGAATATAAACGTATACTACTCATGCTTATAACAAGTAATCATCACACACATGTACATAGGAATGTAACCATTGTTTATTCATCATATTTGTATTCACAAGATAGAGTAATTAATCATTTAAATCCAAGTAATCAATCTTCATATGCATCTTCACAATATAAACATTTAGCCATTCATATCCAACTACAAGTATTACATTTCATCTTGTCATATCGCATGTACATATATATGTAACATATACCCCTTTTCATATGATTGAGAACACATATCATAATCATATGTACTGGTCTCAACTATAAATCTCATATAATAGCCTGATTACTCACTCACTAGTGGATACGGGTACTAATGATACTGATAAGACACAGTATCCAAGCAAATAGAGACAAGAGTCTCGAATCATGTGTAAACATGTATACCTGAAGGTATACCGGAGACCAAAGTCTCAAATCATATAAACCCAAATGGGGTCAACATGTAACTTGTAACATATAGCAGCTGCACTCACACTCTAACCCTTGATAAGCGCTTATCTATCCACTACTATGACTCTTAGGCTCAAAAAAATAACTCAATCATATTCTAGTATTTTTATCATATAACAGAGAATAAAATGAAGTATCATCATATAATTTCATGTATGCCAAAGGATGCACCGTATCTTAGATGGCAAACACACTTGGGAAGAAGGCAACCTTTCCTCTCTGTCTGGGCTGAAATACCTGTGCCGGGTCAAAGTCGATTAGAACCTCCTTCTGGCGGCGACCCACTTCTGGAACCCCCGGTTCCACGTCTTCCGGTTCACCTACCGGGAACTGTGCCCTTTGCCTGAAGAGTTAGCTACCATTCTTGGAGCCTGGTTCCCTCCTAGCGCTCTGCCTTGCGTCCCCCCCTGCGGCCTATTCCAGACTCGGGACATAGCTATGGCTCTTGGCATACCTTCTTCTGAGGCCGTCCGGCTGATTCCTCCGGGCTCTTCCTTTGCTCTGGGGCCATTGATCGAGGCTCTGGATCAGTTCACCGACATCCCTACCTACCGGGTAAGCATCATATTCTTGTTTTGCATGGTGAACTTCCTCACTGTTGTTCCAGGGGGTTTGACAGGTGACTCCCGCCTGTTCGGAGTCCTGAGCGACTTTCATCTGCGATTATCACCCTTACCCCTCATTCTGGCTGAAACCATTCTGGGCTTGGACGCTGTGAGCTCTGGATCCACTACAACCTTTATCGGCAGCCCCTTATTACTCCAGGTACGTTATTATTTTAAAGGTAGTGCGTCCCTTATGGATTTTCACACTAGCTTTTCTTAGCGGGAGGTGCGTCCTCTCAGATTTTCACACAACCCTATGCCTTATTTTTGCCTGAAGTAAACCCTACTTACTCCAGCGGCTTTTTTTTCTTTTCTTCTTTTTTATTTTTTATTCCTTTTTTATTTATTTTTTATATTATTATTATTATTATTTTCAGATCTGGCTGCAAGAGAAGCTGAGGATGCTGTCTGAGGCACCTCCTCGGGTTACCCCACAGTACTCGCCGAATCACTTTCTTCCGCGTCGACGACTACATGGGTGTGCCACTGCTGGTGAAGGCATTGCCAGATTTGGCGAGCTGTCAGATGATGACATCAGTTTCACGTCTGCCTGGCTCCCACTGTCTCATGTGGTCATTGATGGGCCATCGGTGTGTGTTCCCCTCTGTGGGCTCCGCCGAGCCACCTTCTGCATCACTTCTCGATGTACGCGTCAGCTCGGGATGACCTAGGATGTAGTGAGGGTTCCCTTATCTTTTCGGGGAGGAGCTCTCTCGATTGCGTTTGCTTCGCAGTACCATGAGCTGTGGGGCAAACTACCAGTGAAGACTGTTATCCCGAGGTTCGGCAATCATTCTGTGTCTTCGACTAGCGAGTACAAGAAGTGGATCCTTAGTCCAGCATCTGATAACAGGACTCGAGGGCTCAAGCATCTGGTCGGCGAGAGCAGCAACAGGACTTAGCTTAGCTTACATATGTATTTCTTTTGGTGCTACATTTCTTTTTAATGCAGAACTAGGAAATGACAAAAATGAAAAGAATAATATTCATTCTATTTCACGAATTTGTGTACATTTTCATATAATTTCAGCATACATGATCAGTTTTGGCATTTACTCAGCTGCTTACGCGCTGTTAATACATGAAACCAAATTTTAACAGCATCAACTCCTGTTACCAATCGGTCCTCTCAGGTTTTCACGATCGGACATTTTCTCTCATGCCTCTAATTTTTGCACAGGATGCCTTTTTTCGGTTTTCATCCTGTCGAGACGCCCAATTTTAGCACAGCCGCCTTTTTTCGATTTTCGACCTGCAGGGCATTTTATTCTCTTCTTTTTATTTTGGTCTTTAGCCATGGAACCTTTTGAGTCTGTCGACGTTGATCGGTTCTTTGAATTCATTCCCATCACTATCCGACAAGATTGCGGCTTCTTTGGACAGCAACTTTTTAAGGATATACGGCCCCTCCCAGGTTGGTCTGAATTTCCCTCTAATATCTGGTATGCCTGGCCTCATCTGCTTGAACACCAAGTCCCCTTCTTTCAGCGGATGCTTTCTCACCTTCTTTTCGAAAGTCCTTGCCAATCTCTTCTGGTAAATCTGGTTATGATAATAAACTTTCAGCCTACTCTTGTCTAATAAGTTCAAGTGTTGTAGCCTCTGCCGCGCCCATTCGGCCTCCGGAATTTGGGCTTCCATAACCACCCTCAGTGATTTGAGCTCTATCTCAACTGGCAATACTGCTTTCGTTCCGTATACCAGGGAAAATGGTGTAGCGCCTGTAGACATCCTTACCATTGTTCTATATCCCCACAGAGCAAAAGGTAACTTTTTAGCCCAATCTTTGTAGGTTTGGACCATCTTAGACAGGATCTTCTTAATATTCTTATTCGCGGCCTCTACTGCTCCATTCGCTTGTGGTCGGTAGGGAGAGGATTTATGATGCTCGACACCATACTTCTCGAGGAGCTTCCTGGTTTCCCCCATGAACTGCACCCCATTGTCAGACACTATGTGATGAGGGAGGCCATATCTGCAGATCAGATTCCTCTCTATGAACTTGGCCATATCCCTTGCGTCAATCTTTTTGAAGGATTCCGCCTTTACCCATTTGGTAAAATAGTTAATTGCAACTATGATGTACCTGTGCCCATTGGACGCCGTAGGGCGAATCTCTCCAATGATATCTATCCCCCAAGCAGCGAAAGGCTAAGGTGATGTCAGGTTATGTAGCTCTGATACTGGCAGGTGTCTCAAGTCTGCGTATTGTTGGCACAACTGGCATTGCTTAACATATTTCGAGCAGTCATTGTCTATCGTAAGCCAATAGAAGCCTTGTCTCATGATCTTCTTAGCCAAGGTCAAACCGTTCATGTGGGCTCCACAGACACCTGCATGGGTTTCCTCCATCACTTTACGGGCTTCTTTTTCATTCAAGCACCTGAGCTAAATCCCGTCCGACTGTCTTTTGTACAACACCCCTTCCAAGGATACAAACTGAGTAGATAGCTTTTGGATCATCCTCTGGTCTTTCTCAATGGCTTCTTTTGGAAATTTATTATTTTCCAAGTAATTCATGATGTCGAAGTACCATGGTTTCCCGTCCGCCACTTCTACTTCCATTACAGGCTTGATCTCAAAGCTGGGCTTTTCAGAACTCGAAATCAGTACTGGCTTCATAGCTACTCCTTTAGGATTATCCCACATGGATACTAAGGTTGCCAACGCATCAGCTAGATGATTCTCATCTCTCGGCACGAAGTGGAAAGTGCAAGTCTCAAACTGCCCACATACCTCTTTCAAATATTCAACATAGGGTACCAGCCGTTCTTCTTTTACAGCCCACTCACCTCGAATCTGGTTAATCACCAAGGATGAGTCACCAAAGACTTCTATATTCTTTGCCCCCAATGTAGCTAAAGCTTCTAACCCGAAAGTGCATGCTTCATATTCAGCTTCATTGTTGGTTGCTTTGTACCTCAGCTTCTTTGCTAGGGGAAGTTTCTCATTATCTGGGGTTGTCAAGACGATTCCGACTCCGGCCCCTCTGTTATTCACTACCCCATCGAAGTGTAACAGCCATCCCTGGATAGAAATCACGACTATGCTTTCATCAGGAAAGGTAAACTCGGGAGTGTCTCCTTGAATAGGATGCTCAGTAGGAAATTCGGCTACGGCTCGCCCCTTAATAGTTTTGCGAGTGATGTATTGCATATCAAACTCCTGTAGCAAGAGCAGCCACGTCCCCATCTTACCAAGCAAAGACGGTGCTTCCTGCAGATATCTTAACGGATTCTGTTTGGCCACTGCCTGAACTTTGTATGAGTGGAAGTAATGCCTCAGCTTCTTTGATGCCCAAATCACTGCAAGGCAGATCTTCTCTACTTCAGCATATTTAATCTCATAAGCCAGGAATTTCTTGCTGAGGTAATAAATTGCAAATTCCACCCCAAATTCATCCTCTTGAGCCATCATAGCGCCCACAGAACTGCCCTCTACTGCCAGATACAGGATAAGCGGTTTGATTGGTTGCGGCGGCCTTAGCACTGGCGGATTCAACAGGTATTCCCTGATGCTGTCAAAAGCCTTCTGGCAGTCTTCGTTCCAGACCATAGGTTGATTCTTTCTAAGCAGCTTAAAAATAGGCTCGCATATTGAAGTGAGCTTGGCAATAAATCGGCTGACATACTGCAGCTTACCCAGGAAACTCCTTACATCCTTCTCTTTTTGCGGCACAGGCATCTCTCTGATGGCCTTCACCTTGTCCGGGTCAATTTCTATTCCCCTCTGGCAGATTACATGTCCCAATAGTTTTCCTGAAGTCACTTCGAAAATGCACTTCTTGGGGTTAAGTCGCAGATTATACTTGTCGATCCTGGTGAAGAACTTTTCTAGAGCTTTAAAGTGTCCCTCTCGGGTGGCTGACTTGACCATCATGTCATCGACATACACTTCTACTTCTTTATGGATCAGGTCGCTTAAGATCTTGGTCGCCATCCTCTGATATGTGGCCCCTGCATTCTTCAGGCCAAAAGGCATGACTCGGTAGGCGTAGGTCCCCCATTCTATGATGAAAGCGGTCTTAAACCGGTCAGCTATTTTGTTCAGGATCTAGTTGTAGCCCACATAACCATCTCCAAAGCTGTACATCGCGCAATTGGCGGCACTATCTATCAACACATCGATGTGGGGTAGTGGAAAATCATCTTTAGGGCAGGCCTTGTTCAGATCTCGATAATCCACACACACCCTGACCTTTCCATTCTTCTTCGCTACAGGGACCACATTTGCCAACCATGTAGGATACTGCACTTCAATAAGGAACTTGGCTTCAATCTGCTGTCAAATTTCCTCCTTGACCTTGTCAGCCCATTATGGCCTGAGCCTTCTTAACTTCTGTTTCACAAGCTTATAGTCCGGATAAGTCGGGATAGCATGTTCTGTCACGTCTCGGTCAATTCCCGGCATGTCCTCATAGGTCCAGGCAAAGACTTTTTCATGTTTTCTTATTATTCTCTCAAAATTTTTTCTCTCCTCAGGAGTTATATTTGATGCTATTAGAATTTCTCTCAGGTTTTCCGAGGTTTCAAGATTAAAAGGCATTGTATCAGTGGAATCGATGTCAAAAATTGATGGAATATGATCATGTTCATGCATGTTGAAATCATTAGAAACATCGCACAAGTAAGAGAAATTGTTTGCCTTATTAATAATATTATAATTGTCATTTACATCATAAAAGAGTTCTGGAATAAAAAGACAGTCTAAGCTAGAGTCTTCTTCTACCACTCCAGAGGTTGATGCTGTTACAGCTTGTTCATTGGCTTCCTAACTCAGCAGAGGCCCCTCAGGCATGTCGGAGGAAATCTTCAAATCCCCCGTTTTCAGTTCTAATTCTGCTATCTTCTTTTTCCCTTTTAGCCTAGCAGCTATCATCTTCTCGGTAACGACCTCTTCAGGCTCGCATCTGTCCCTAAGTCATGACCTCCTCATTCTAGAAGTCCTCAGCAGTCTTGATAAACCCGACACGCCAGTCAAATACATCGTTAAAGATCTCGAACCCAGGGACAATCCTCCCCTTCACCCATTGTGGCTCATCTTCGCCAGTATAAGCACAAACTGAGGATGCTGGTACAAAGCTTTCTGAAATGTGAGGGATCTTATCCACTGCCTTCTTCTTGCCGAAGCCGCCTCTGTACACCAGACCTTTCCGGTTCTTCTGACCTCGAGTGGTGATCGCAGTTTGCAATCCTTGAGAGTTTCTGCCCAAACCAGCCCCAGGGAGATAGTGCATCTTCTTCATCATATTAACTATAGCTGGGTTATCCACTTTCTCTTATCATGGACACGTGGAAGCCACTAAATGGCTGATTAGCTATTTCAAGCGCTGAGACCTGGTTTTCCCTGGCTGCCTTGATAGTCACCACCTCCCCTTCATGTGGGAACTTTATCATTTGATGCAGCGTGGATGGTACTCCTCCTAACTTGTGAAACCAGGGTCTCCCGAGCAGAGTTGAGAAGTTAGCAGGGATGGGCAGAACTACAAATTCTACCTCCACTTCAATGGGTCCTATCTTAACCAAGGTCTTAAAGGTTCCTGAGGCTTGCCTCCTTGAATTATCGTAGGCCGTGATAGTTAGATCTGATCCACTGAGCATATCCTCGTTTAGACCAAAAGCCTGCAGAGCTATCAGGGGGCACACATTGATAGAAGACCCATCGTCTACCATAACGCAAGCAGTGTGCTTATCGTTAATCTGCACTTTGATGTACAGGGGTCTGTTATGATTGCGGCCTTCGACCGGTAGGTCGGCATCAGAAAAGACCAATCTCTCCTCCGATCCTCCCTTAACTAAGCCCAAAAGCTCTGATGGGGAAATCGTGGTGGCGACCGTGGCCTCAACCAAAGCCTCTACTACCTTCTGCCTATGAGAGGGGGACTGTCTCAAAAGATCCCAGATGGATATTTGAGCCGCAGTCTTCTTTAATTGCTTGACAATCTGATTCTCCTCTGGCTCTTTCTCTGCTGGCGTCTGCGCTGGCTTAGGTAGCCTCGTAATCTAGGGGACCACTCTCCCACTTCTCGTTACAGCCCCTATCTCTTCTTTGTCTTCATCAGACCCCCACAAATCAAGGTTCATCTCTCCCTCCTCCTCGGCTTCTCCACCGCTCTCACTGCTAGACCAACAATCAAGGGTCGCCACGACTGCTTTCTCCTCCCTATCCTCGGAACAATCAGCAGCAAAATTCTCGCTCCCATATAGATCTTGTAGCACGTACCACTCTGGTAAGCTAGATCCGATCATAAACACGGGTGGTGGTACGGCATTATAACCGGGCTTTTTCTCAGTTTCCCTCTTTTCGGGGTCAGAAATTTGCTTGCTATCAATCAAGTCTTGGATAAAGTGCCGCAGCGCTTTGCACTTATCTGTGATATGGCCTGAGTGCTGGTGAAACGCACAGAATTCATTGTCTTTGTGCCCAGGCTTCCCCTGCGTCATAGCAGGTCTAGGAGCTAAGGGCTGCAATTTCCCTTCCTTCATTAACCTTCTCAAGACCCAAGATAATGGTCTCCCCAAGTTCGAAAACTTCCTCTGGGTGGTTACCTCAGTAGCAGACACCTCACCTGTTCTTCTGGTGGTACTACTGGGACCCGCTGGCCTACTGGTTCCTTGACCGGGGTTAGCCCTTTTGGCAAAATTATCATTGTTAGCTTTCCTAGCCAAGAACTCTCCCTCCACCTCGATGGCTATATCTTTGAGAGACTCCCAGTCCTTCAACCCCTTCATCTTCAACCCATCTTTCAAGTACGGGCTTGCGTTCTTGATAAATAAACGAATCTGGTCCTGGGTGTCTGGTTTTCTCCGCATCTCCATTACTCGGTTCCGCCATCGAGTGAGGTAATCATGGAAAGACTCCCCGGCCTTCTGCTGGAGCAGTTCAAGATCTTTTAGAGTCACCTCCATTCTGGTGTTGCAGTCATACTGCCTTAAAAACTCCTCAGTGAGCAGATCCCAATCTTCTTTAGTGCGACGGTCGAGACCATGATACCAGTCGATGGCATGAGCGGTCAGACTCAGACAAAAGTATTCTACTTTCTACTTCTTAGACAACGTGGTCCCTTTCATGACCAGAGAATATTGCTTCACACGAGCGATCGGGTCAGAAGTACCATCAAATTTCGGCACGTCTGGCATCTTAAAGTTGTAAGGAATCGGGTCCTCTCCCTCCAATTCCTTATCCTCTGGGTTCATGCCCTGACCCCGGCTCAGCATACGGGCCATAGCTTCAAACCTCTCTTCCATCTTCTTTAAAACGAAGTCATCAATCTGAGGTGCCTTCCCCCTCTCAGATGCAATGCTCATCCTATCATCTTCGATATCTCTATCATCATCAATTCTCAACACAGGCCTTCTTCTCTGCTCTCCCGAGGCTACTGACCTTACCTCTACTAGCAGCGGCCTAACAGGCTCTTCTCGTCTTTCAGCCCTTTCTTCCTCTGGCTCATTCTGTCTCACGGGAGGAGGATTCTGTAGAGCATTCTGCTGTGCCAGGGCGGCCAACATATTCATCATTCTGCCCTCGAATTCCTCAAATCACTGGCCCACTTCTTTCGCGATCATGGCCGTGGTGGCGTCATCCCCTCTAGGCGAGTTTGCCATCTCTGATACAGTGCAACTGATTCCTGGTAAAATCTCTAGCAAGTCTTCTCTATCTGACAGCTCGAAAGCAGGAACTCGGATCAGTCGTCCGGTTGGTGATCTAGTCCACCTGGGTATATCTATGATGGCTGCAGGGACAAAACTTTAGACATGATGCATGAAATGCAGGTGTAATGCATGGTCGTGATATGCGACATTCACAGAGCACAAGCAAGCAAGTAGGTCCTTCCACCCTTATTTCTCCCACACACGTGGTCGTGCAGTCTCTTTCCTAGGTGAGATTAGCCCAAGGGTCAACGAGGGACCCAATGGACACGCATGGTGCACGGCGAAAAACTGGCAGTATGACACTCCTATGCTAATGTACAAGCGGATGGATAATGATCGTCACGTATTTGGACGTTCCATAAATTTCGACATGGCCCTACCGGGGCATGATAGCCTTTGGTTAGGTTACCAAGCGAGACATCTGGACTCACCCAATACATGAGGATCCATACAGCAAGCATGGAATTAGGGTTCATTTCACCTGTGGAAAGTAGCTACAGCCATTACATGAGCTTTGGACATGGGAGATGTTTTTTTAAGGCTACCCAAGCATGATCCCTGCCAACAGGTCTAGCTCATCACGAGCATAGCGACCGATCAGGTCATCATTTTGATATAGCATTGAGGTACGTGGCTTGGGCTGGTGATTATCCTTAACACTTCCCCAAATTGAGTGAAAATGGGGTCGTGCTTCAGGAACGCACCGGGGCTAAAAGAGGGACCAAACTAGCATATTCTAAGGCTCTAATGATATGCGAATGCAAATTTGAGAGAAAGAGAATTTATGAATTAAATTTTAATCATAAATGTTAAGCGAGGTATTTTCAAATTGAAATCTCGAACCATAAACGTCCCCAGTGGAGTCGCCACTGTGACGCGCGCCGGATCCCCGCGGCCGCCCACGGGACCGCCCGCTTGAGGGCGATCGGGGCATTTGTGGGTCCGTTGACAGCTTGCAATAAATCGCAAGTGCGACTATGTTGGGCAACAAGGAGGTTTCATGGAGTCGCCACCCAATAGAACATTGGGAAAGTTGCTCTCGCCTCGGAGAGCCTAAGACTGCGCTTTGTATCCATTTTGGGCCAGCCAGAGGGTCTTGGAAGGTGAACCTCTCGCCCTAAGGAGCCTAGGATTAGCGCTAAAGTCTCGTGGCACAAAAAGGTGTCTTGGAGGGTAGACCTCTAGCCTCTTTAAGCCCAAAGACCAGAGATGGGTCCGGGATTTCTCATCTATTTCTAACTCGATTATTTTATGATCAAATTTTAATTGTCTTTAATTCGCTCTCTCTCCACACGATGCAATTAATTGAAGGCGCATTCATTCACATTTGCAAAGCCGTAAATGGGCAAGTAAATATCAAAAGTAATAAATTACAATAATACAAGGAGCGGAATACAACTCCCTTTTGTAAATGTGCGATACATACATGAATTGGGGCATTGCTTATTTTGAGGACTTTGGTCCTCGCATGCATCATCATTAAAATTGGATGTTTTTATTTGTGATGATTTTTATTGGATAAAAATAGGGCATTGGACCCTTGCGTTTATACAAACCTCATTTTTATTGAGTATAAAACATTGATCCGTTTTTACACTTAACGAGACATGAAAAGAGTATATCCATATACATAAAATAGTCAAAGAATAACAAATGAAGGAAATAATCAAGAAGGTTAGGAAACTAAACCGGACGAAATCCTCCGAATATGGTAGATAACCCCTCAAGCTCAGGATGGTCCCGGGAAATCAACACATTGCTCACAGAAAGTTAAAGGATGTCAATATAAATAGAATCAACATAAATAAAGTCAAAGGGACTTAAAAGAGATAAAAAAAAAAGATTTGAAGATGTAGAGACAGAACCCAGCGACGGCCTTTCTTAGGTGACCGACGGGCGTCTGTCAAATTGATTGACATGTCCGTCGCTCACTCAAGTGGAAGAGCGTCTGTGAGTGGGGTGACCGACGGGCGTCAGTATAGAAAGTGACCCGTCGGTCACCACTGTCTCCGAAAAAACAGTAAAAAGGACTCTTTTTAAAAAGCTAAAAAAGGGTTTTTAACACAAGATGAGATAAAGGGAGTCACAATAAAGAAAAATAATGACAAAATTGAAAGAATCAACAAAATAAGGAATAAATATGAAATGATATGGAGAAGGAATCCGGAATATTTACCCTCAGATAATTGCTTTGGGTGAGATTCTTGTGTTGATTAGAGCCCCGCGCGTTCCATTAGAAGCAAAGATGAAGGATCAAAGAAAGGAAAAATGGACTATTTCCTCTTTAACCCCTCAAAAGATTGACTTTGGAATCAAAATCTAAGGAAAACTAATTAGTTTTTAGTTCCTTTTGATTGATTTGATCCTCCTTTAAAAGAAATTTCTTTTAAAATGTGTTTGCTGGAAGAGAGAGAAAGTATGCTTGAATTTGGGCAGAGTTTCCCCTCTTGAAGATTTTTTTGGAACCCTTTTCTAGTGAAAATCCGGAGCTTTTATAAGCCAGACACGACCAACGGGCGTCGGTGTATGGAGGCGGGCGTCGGAAGAATCCTTCTGACACAAGGATTCGTCCGACGGCCCTGCCACATCCACCGACGGGCGTCGGAACGGTTGCGTGCTCCGGGAAACCAGGCGGCGTTCTGACAGGGGCGGTGATTTTCCGACGGGCGTCGGAAAGTACCACAGGCCGTCTATGACCCTAAGCGACGGGCTGGCCTCACAGACGAGTCGGCCGTCTGTGGAGGGAAAATTTACCCTTTTGACTCGAAAATCCCCTATTTTCTCCCCCTCTGCCTACAAAAGGTAAAAAGACTCACTTCTCGTTGAACGCGGGACTAAAACCTCCGAATCCAAACCATTTATGTAGACTCGGATAATGATTTCATCGTAGGGTAACCTCTGATCCGGACCGCTCCGGGACACGGTGCTTACAGATAGCTATTTAAATTTAATAAAGAACAACGCTTTTTTTTAATAAAAGAACTAGATAACATGATTTGAATTGCTCGATTTTATATCTTATTACATAATTGTGTACATTTCACATGATTTTATTATACATGATCATCATTTAACATAGACTCAAAAATGCCAAACAACACCTAATCTCAGAATAAACCTTATAAGTATCAAACTCCTGTTTTCCATCAGCTTTCTCGGTTTTTCTCAATTAGATATTTTCTCTCAACCCCTAATTTTTGCCCAGGATGCCTTTTTCGATTTTCACCCTGACAGGGTGCCTAATTTTAGTAAGGTTGCCTTTTTTCGATTTTTGACCCGTGGGGCTTTTAATCTCTTCTTTTGATTTTTTTTTTTTTTTGTCTTTAGCCATGGAACCTTTTCAGTCTATCAATATTGACTGGCTCTTTGAACTCATTTCCATCGCTGTCTGTCAAGATTGTGGCTCCTTTTAATAACAACTTCTTTAACACAAAATGACCTTCCGAAGTTGGCCTGAACTTTCCTCAGATTTCTGGCACTCCTGGCCTCATCTACTTGAAGACTAGATCCCCTTCTTTCAACCGATGCTATCTAACTTTCTTTTTGAATGATTGGGCTAGCCTCTTCTGATAGACCTAGTTGTGGTAGTAGGCTCGCATTCTACCCTTATCTAATAAGTTTAATTGCAGTAATCATTTATGTGCCCATTCTGCCTCTAGTGTCTTGGCTTCCAAAACCACCCTTAAGGATTGAAGTTCCCCTTCTACTGGTAACACTGCTTCTATTCCATATACCAGAGAAAACGGTGTAGTTTCTATTGAGGTTCTGACAGTGGTTCTATAACCCTAGAGTGCAAAAGGTAGCTTCTCTGCCTAATCTTTGTACATCTAGACCATTTTGGATAAAATCCTCTTGACATTATTATTAGCTGCCTCAACTGCCCTGTTGGCTTGAGGTCTATATAGAGAAGACTTATGGTGTTGGGCACCATATTTCAGGAGCATTTTCTTAGTTTCAGCCTAGAATTGTACCCCGTTGTCGGACACGATGTGATGCGGGAAACCATATATACATAATGGGTTTCGTTCGATAAATCTGGCCATTTCCTAGGCCCACTTCCTTGAAGGATTCTGCCTCTACCCATTTAGTGAAATAGTCGATGGCGACTATAATATATCGGTGTCCATTGGACGCCATTGGATATATTTCCCCTATTATGTTTATTCCCCAAGCTACAAATGGCCATGGAGACGTAAGGTTGCATAGTTCAAAAACGGGTAAGTGTCTCAATTCGGCATATTGTTGGCATAGCTGACACTGCTTGTATTTGGCCGTATCCATGGTAAGCCGAAAGAAGCCTTGATGCATGATCTTCTTTGCTAGAGTTAATCCGTTCATGTGAGCTCCACAAACTCCAGCATGAGTTTCTTCTATAACCTTTCTAGCCCCCCTCTCATCCAAACATTTTAGCTGAATACTATTGGCTTGTCATTTGTATAATGCACCATCGATACTGATAAACTAGGTAGAGAGTTTGTGAATCATCTCTAGTCTTTTTCGATAGCTTCTTTTGGGAACTCTAACTTTTCCAAATAGTTTTTCATATCGAAATACCATGGCTTTCTAGTGGTCTCAACTTCCATTACCTTTTCAATCTCAAAGCATGGCCTGTCTGAACTAGAGATTAACACTGGTTTCATGACTATTTTATTCGGGTTATCCCACAAAGACACCAAAGTTGTGAGAGCATTTGCCAACCGGTTCTTATCACTAGGGACGAAATGAATGGTGCAAGTCTTGAACTGGTTGCTTAACCTCCTTAAATACTCTACGTATGGGATTAGCTATTCTTCCTTAATAGACCATTCACCTCAAATCTGATAAATTACCAATTATGAGTCTCCAGAAACTTCCTCAGTTTTTGCCTCAAGGCTAACAAGGCATCCATTCTAAAAATGCAAGCTTCATATTCGGCTTTATTATTAGTGGCTTTATACCTTAACTTCTTGGCCAACGGAAGCTTTTCTCCGCTTGGGGTTTTGAGAATGATTCTTGCTCCTGCCCCCTTGTTTTTAACTGCTCTGTCAAAGAACATATGCCATCCTTGTATTGCAATGGCTATGATGTCTTCATCTGGGAAATTATACTCGACCAGGTCTCCTTCAATGGGATGCTCTGCTAAGAATTCTGCTACAGCCTGGCCTTTAATGGTCTTTCTGGTGATGTATTCAATGTCGAATTCTTGTAACAATAGCAACCATCTTCCTAGTTTTCCTAGTAAAGAGGGCGCTTCTTGAAGATACCTAAGAGGATTCTACTTGGCAACGGCCTGAACCTTATAAGAATGAACGTAATGACTCAATTTCTTAGAAGCCCAAATTACAGCTAGGCAAATTTTCACAACCTCATAATACTTAACGTCATATAGGAGAAACTTCTTACTAAGGTAATAGAATGCGAATTCTACTCTAAACTCATCCTCTTGAGCCATCATAGCACCTACCAAACTATCTTCTATGGTGAGATATAGGATTAAAGGTTTGACTGGTTAAGGCGGCCTTAGAACTGGCGGGTTTAACAGGTAATCCTTAATAGTATCAAAAGCCTTCTGGCAATCATCATTCCATATTACTGGCTAGTTTTTCCTGAGAAGTTTAAAGATTGGCTCACAAACCAAAGTGAGCATGGCAATGAACCTGCTGATGTATTATAACTTCCCTAAGAAACTTCTGACATCCTTTTGGTTCTGGGGTGCCAGCATTTCTTTGATGGCTTTAACCTTATCGGGATCAATCTCAATTCCTCTCTGGCTTACAACATATCCCAAAAGCTTACTTGAGGTGACTCCAAAGATACATTCTTAGGGTTCAATCAAAGGTTGTACTTATTGATCGTCTGAAAGAAATTTTCTAAAGCTTCGAAGTGACCCTCTCGAGTGGTTGACTTAATCATCATGTCGTCGACATACACCTCTACTTCTTTGTCAATTAAGTTATCTAAGATCTTAGTGGCCATTCTTTGATAGGTCGCTCCGGCATTCTTTAACCCAAAGGGCATAACTCTGTAAGCAAATGTCCCCCAGTCGGTAATGAAAGTTATCTTGATACGGTCTGTAATCTTATTAAGGATCTAATTATACCCAATGTATCCATCCATAAAACTGTACATTATACAATCAGCTGCGCTGTCTACCAGAACATCGATGTGAGGTAAGGGGAAGTCATCTTTTAGATAAGTGTAACAACCCAAATAGGGCCTAGTCGGAATCTGTGCGGTAAATCAGTTAGTGAGGGTATTTTCGTAATTTGGGTAAGAGGAATTTTGGACATTTAAGAATTTTGTGTTAAAGGAATTAAATAATTAAGTGTTAAGTGGAGTGAAGGAAATATTAGTGTGTGCTTGTGATGTATAGTTGTAGGGTGTTAATGGACTTAAGGCTTTTAATTGTGTGGTTTGGGGGCATGGTGCCTTGGAAGTAAGTGGATTCATTGAAAATTATAAGGTGTGGGTTGTGTTTGGTACTTTAGAAGATATTTGTGTTGGAAAAGTTTGTATGTGGTTAGTGTTTGGTGCCATAAGTGGTGTGAGTTAGGATTGATGGCTTGATTCTCTAAGAGAGTGACAAGTGGCAAGAGGGTTGGTGGGCAATTAATGGAAAGTATGAGAGAGAAAAGGAGAGGGGCAGAATTTCTTAGCTTCCCGTGGAAGCTACTCCATTTTCTTCCCTTTCTTCTTCATTTCCGTCCCTCTCTCTCTTGTTCTTCCATTTTTCTGCTCTCATCTCTTTTCTCTTGCATCTTCTTGAGTCTTGAGTGGATCTTGGAAGGTTTGAGCTAGGTTTGTGGAAGGTAAGTGATCGTGTTTGGGTTTGAGGTTCCTTGTTCTTTAATTTCTGGTTTTGGTTTGGGATTGATTTTGAACTAAGTGTTTTGGTCGGGTTGTGCAAGAATCGGAAGAGAGAAGGAAAAGCAAGGGCAAGGATAAAGTGGATTCGTGAAGAGTTCGGTTGAAGCTTCGATTTTCCAGGTTTGGGAATTTGAGCTGTGTTTTTTATTGTGATTCCTTCCCTATTTCTCCTTCTTGGATCAACTCTATCTTGTGTTTGCAAGTCTTGTATAATCTTGAGTGTTTTATAAATGCATGCTTTATTGGAGTAGTGATTTAGTGAAGTGATAGTGATGTAGTGAAGATATTATGTGTTTGTGAAATGTGAACTTGCCATAATAGTGTGTTTGAGTTTGATTGTGAGTGATTTCTTGAGGAAATTATATTTGATCTAGTGTAAATGAGTATATGTGACTTGTGAATGATGCGGTGTTGTGCTGGAGGTGAGAGGTAAGTATTTGAGCATGTGGAGTGGATGCATGATGAATTGTGTGTGAAAAGTGAAGGAAAGTGCAGATTTGGGCAAATCTGGGTTCTGTCGCGATCGCGACAGAAGGCGGACTTGGCCCCTTGTTCTTGAAGAGCCCTCTGTCGCGATCGCGGCATTTCCGCGAGCGCGACAGAGAACTCGGTCGCGGAAACCTCCGCGCGGGCGTGCTGCCGAGCGTGCGCGCGAGGAGAAATGAACTGGTCACTGTCGCGATCGCGACGCTTGTCGCGAGCGCGACAGAGCCCGGCTCCGTGAGTTCTGCCGCGAGTGCTTCGTCGCGAGGAGGTCCTTTGGCGCGACCTCGCGAGGAAGTACCCCGTGCTCTGTCGCGAGCGCGACACTTGTCGCGATCGCGACAGAGGCCCTTTCCGCTTGCCTTGTTTTCTGAATGTGCTTCTTTTATTCCACTTTGCGCGGTTTCTCACTATTGTATGGAATATGTGTGTACCTTTGACTCGTGATATTATAGTACTAGTGTCCTTGATATGGATTTATATTATATAAGAGTCTTAATTTGAATATTGTTTTCGTTATGTATTGTCTGGTGAGTTATTGTGTTGTCGAGCCTGAAGTGTCAAGGTATAGGATAATTAAGCATGCTTAAGAAGGATTAGTGTTCAGCTGTTCTGTCCGCCCGTATGGGCGAAGCGGTCGACCTCCGTGATGGTCATCTTTCGTGTAGTGATAAAATGTTTTGAGACTCCGGTCTCTCGCGCTGCCTTCGGGTATTAAAGTGTTTTTGAGGCTTCGGTCTCCCGTGCCGTGTTCCCGTATCCTCAACCATTGATTTCAGGCTTTTGTATGAACTGTTAAGTTTAGATACAGTGAAGTGTTCTGATTATAGTATGACTCTGAATAATTTATATTGGTTTAGTATATTGCGTTATGTTATCCTGATTATAATTATTTATATCTCTGTACTCTGATGCTTCATGAATGGTGATTTAGGTATGTTAGTGCATGTCTATTGTATAGTGTTCTGTTGTGCTTGTTTCTCCCCACTAAGCGTTATCACTTAGCACGGGCTTTTATCCCGTGCAGGTATCGTGAAGGATTTTTGGGAGTGCTCGAGTCGTGCATCTGCAGGCCGGCCATAGGAGTCGAATTATGTTATTTTGTCTCCTCCTGTAATTCTTTTTTTGTAGATGTATTATAGTATTTTTGTAAAGGATTTTGAAATGTAACCTTTTGGGATATTGTAAATAACTCGTATTATGATTATTTATGTATTGAGGTATATTTCTTAATATACTTTCTAAGATTTTATTATTGGTTATTAAATGCTTCCGCTGTATGCTCTGTCGCGTCCTGAGTGAGTGTCGGGTAGCGCGCCCGTCGGCGCCCTTCCAACGGGGGCGGTGGCGGGGGTGTTACAAGTTGTGGTATCAGAGCACCGGTTTAGGCGGTTCTGGTTGCCTCTGTTTGTTATGTGTTGAGTCTTGGCATGTGAGTCGGTTTTGTGTCATGGCCTAATGCAGATGTGTCTTGTCTTGTGTAGTGTTTAGATGGAGTCTGATCCTAGTGAGCATGTGGGTGAGACGGTTGGTAGTGCAAGTGTAGTGAGAGGTGAGCAGCCTGCTCCGCAGCGTCAGCAAGAGGAGATTCCTGATGTGGGTTTTGGTCAAGAGAATCCGGTTTTGTTGCAAGGGTTGCTTCAGTTAGTAGCGAGGCTGACTGCTCCTAAGGCTCCGATTGAGCTGCTAAGAAAGAGAGGAGCCGAGGATTTTCATGGGACTGCTTTGGACCAATCTGATGTGGCCGAGTTTTGGCTTAAGAGAGTGGGTCGGATTTTGCAAGAGATTAGATGTCCTGCAGAACAGAGAGTGCTTTGTGCAGTGTCCTTGCTTCAAGGGCCAGCTTACGATTGGTGGGAATTGGTGATGCGCAATCCTCAGCGACCAGCTGAGTTGACTTGGGATTTCTTCAAGAAAGAATTTGAGCAGAAGTATGTGACGAAGGCGTATCAAGAGGCTAAGTGGAGAGAGTTTATCAGTCTGAGGCAGCGAGGCATGACCGTGAGCGAGTATGATAAGGAATTCAGCCGGTTGAGTAAGTATGTGCCTGAGACTTTGTTGACGGATGAGTTCAGAAGTCGGCATTTCTTAGAGGGACTTCGGGAGGTGTATAGAGGTCAGTTGTCAGCAATGTCAGTTTTGCAACCCGTGGGGTATTATCAGCTTGTGGCAGCGGCGATAAAGTTAGAAGAGTCTGAGGTGATCAAGCAAAGGATTGAGAGCAAGAGGAAAGCACCGAGTGATGGGGTTGGTAGTGGCAAGAGGTCGAGAGGAATTCCGAGTGGTCATGGTGGGAAGAGTTCGGTTCCGGTACATTCGGAAGTTGGAAGTGTAGCGCCACCTTCTAGTAAGGGAAGTGTGATTCCGGAGTGTGAGCATTGTTATAAGCGCCACTGGGGCGAGTGTAGAAGAATTTCTGGAGCGTGTTTCAGATGTGGCAGTCAAGAGCACATGGTGGCGAATTGTCCAGATCGAAGAGAGCTTCAGGATAGACCAGATAGTCGAGCCAGTGGTCAGAGAGTGAGAGGGAATCTGAGTGGAAGAGGTAGTGGACGTCCTTCGCAAGCGCCGTCAGAGTCAGTGCAGAAGCCACCTGCAGAAGAAGTGCCTTCGCGTCAAAGAGTTTATGCGATGCAACTAGGCGATATGGCGAATCGAGCGGGACCTTCTGGTAAGTTATGCTATTAGTTTTCTGTTAAGTTTCGGTTTGGGTTTGGGTTGTTTGGATTCAAGTGATTAGCGGGGAAATTTCGAGGACGAAATTTCTTAAGGGGGAGTGATTTGTAACAACCCAAATAGGGCCTAGTCGGAATCTGTGCGGTAAATCAGTTAGTGAGGGTATTTTCGTAATTTGGGTAAGAGGAATTTTGGACATTTAAGAATTTTGTGTTAAAGGAATTAAATAATTAAGTGTTAAGTGGAGTGAAGGAAATATTAGTGTGTGCTTGTGATGTATAGTTGTAGGGTGTTAATGGACTTAAGGCTTTTAATTGTGTGGTTTGGGGGCATGGTGCCTTGGAAGTAAGTGGATTCATTGAAAATTATAAGGTGTGGGTTGTGTTTGGTACTTTAGAAGATATTTGTGTTGGAAAAGTTTGTATGTGGTTAGTGTTTGGTGCCATAAGTGGTGTGAGTTAGGATTGATGGCTTGATTCTCTAAGAGAGTGACAAGTGGCAAGAGGGTTGGTGGGCAATTAATGGAAAGTATGAGAGAGAAAAGGAGAGGGGCAGAATTTCTTAGCTTCCCGTGGAAGCTACTCCATTTTCTTCCCTTTCTTCTTCATTTCCGTCCCTCTCTCTCTTGTTCTTCCATTTTTCTGCTCTCATCTCTTTTCTCTTGCATCTTCTTGAGTCTTGAGTGGATCTTGGAAGGTTTGAGCTAGGTTTGTGGAAGGTAAGTGATCGTGTTTGGGTTTGAGGTTCCTTGTTCTTTAATTTCTGGTTTTGGTTTGGGATTGATTTTGAACTAAGTGTTTTGGTCGGGTTGTGCAAGAATCGGAAGAGAGAAGGAAAAGCAAGGGCAAGGATAAAGTGGATTCGTGAAGAGTTCGGTTGAAGCTTCGATTTTCCAGGTTTGGGAATTTGAGCTGTGTTTTTGATTGTGATTCCTTCCCTATTTCTCCTTCTTGGATCAACTCTATCTTGTGTTTGCAAGTCTTGTATAATCTTGAGTGTTTTATAAATGCATGCTTTATTGGAGTAGTGATTTAGTGAAGTGATAGTGATGTAGTGAAGATATTATGTGTTTGTGAAATGTGAACTTGCCATAATAGTGTGTTTGAGTTTGATTGTGAGTGATTTCTTGAGGAAATTATATTTGATCTAGTGTAAATGAGTATATGTGACTTGTGAATGATGCGGTGTTGTGCTGGAGGTGAGAGGTAAGTATTTGAGCATGTGGAGTGGATGCATGATGAATTGTGTGTGAAAAGTGAAGGAAAGTGCAGATTTGGGCAAATCTGGGTTCTGTCGCGATCGCGACAAGTGCCGCGATCGCGACAGAAGGCGGACTTGGCCCCTTGTTCTTGAAGAGCCCTCTGTCGCGATCGCGGCATTTCCGCGAGCGCGACAGAGAACTCGGTCGCGGAAACCTCCGCGCGGGCGTGCTGCCGAGCGTGCGCGCGAGGAGAAATGAACTGGTCACTGTCGCGATCGCGACGCTTGTCGCGAGCGCGACAGAGCCCGGCTCCGTGAGTTCTGCCGCGAGTGCTTCGTCGCGAGGAGGTCCTTTGGCGCGACCTCGCGAGGAAGTACCCCGTGCTCTGTCGCGAGCGCGACACTTGTCGCGATCGCGACAGAGGCCCTTTCCGCTTGCCTTGTTTTCTGAATGTGCTTCTTTTATTCCACTTTGCGCGGTTTCTCACTATTGTATGGAATATGTGTGTACCTTTGACTCGTGATATTATAGTACTAGTGTCCTTGATATGGATTTATATTATATAAGAGTCTTAATTTGAATATTGTTTTCGTTATGTATTGTCTGGTGAGTTATTGTGTTGTCGAGCCTGAAGTGTCAAGGTATAGGATAATTAAGCATGCTTAAGAAGGATTAGTGTTCAGCTGTTCTGTCCGCCCGTATGGGCGAAGCGGTCGACCTCCGTGATGGTCATCTTTCGTGTAGTGATAAAATGTTTTGAGACTCCGGTCTCTCGCGCTGCCTTCGGGTATTAAAGTGTTTTTGAGGCTTCGGTCTCCCGTGCCGTGTTCCCGTATCCTCAACCATTGATTTCAGGCTTTTGTATGAACTGTTAAGTTTAGATACAGTGAAGTGTTCTGATTATAGTGTGACTCTGAATAATTTATATTGGTTTAGTATATTGCGTTATGTTATCCTGATTATAATTATTTATATCTCTGTACTCTGATGCTTCATGAATGGTGATTTAGGTATGTTAGTGCATGTCTATTGTATAGTGTTCTGTTGTGCTTGTTTCTCCCCACTAAGCGTTATCGCTTAGCACGGGCTTTTATCCCGTGCAGGTATCGTGAAGGATTTTTGGGAGTGCTCGAGTCGTGCATCTGCAGGCCGGCCATAGGAGTCGAATTATGTTATTTTGTCTCCTCCTGTAATTCTTTTTTTGTAGATGTATTATAGTATTTTTGTAAAGGATTTTGAAATGTAACCTTTTGGGATATTGTAAATAACTCGTATTATGATTATTTATGTATTGAGGTATATTTCTTAATATACTTTCTAAGATTTTATTATTGGTTATTAAATGCTTCCGCTGTATGCTCTGTCGCGTCCTGAGTGAGTGTCGGGTAGCGCGCCCGTCGGCGCCCTTCCAACGGGGGCGGTGGCGGGGGTGTTACAAGTTGTGGTATCAGAGCACCGGTTTAGGCGGTTCTGGTTGCCTCTGTTTGTTATGTGTTGAGTCTTGGCATGTGAGTCGGTTTTGTGTCATGGCCTAATGCAGATGTGTCTTGTCTTGTGTAGTGTTTAGATGGAGTCTGATCCTAGTGAGCATGTGGGTGAGACGGTTGGTAGTGCAAGTGTAGTGAGAGGTGAGCAGCCTGCTCCGCAGCGTCAGCAAGAGGAGATTCCTGATGTGGGTTTTGGTCAAGAGAATCCGGTTTTGTTGCAAGGGTTGCTTCAGTTAGTAGCGAGGCTGACTGCTCCTAAGGCTCCGATTGAGCTGCTAAGAAAGAGAGGAGCCGAGGATTTTCATGGGACTGCTTTGGACCAATCTGATGTGGCCGAGTTTTGGCTTAAGAGAGTGGGTCGGATTTTGCAAGAGATTAGATGTCCTGCAGAACAGAGAGTGCTTTGTGCAGTGTCCTTGCTTCAAGGGCCAGCTTACGATTGGTGGGAATTGGTGATGCGCAATCCTCAGCGACCAGCTGAGTTGACTTGGGATTTCTTCAAGAAAGAATTTGAGCAGAAGTATGTGACGAAGGCATATCAAGAGGCTAAGTGGAGAGAGTTTATCAGTCTGAGGCAGCGAGGCATGACCGTGAGCGAGTATGATAAGGAATTCAGCCGGTTGAGTAAGTATGTGCCTGAGACTTTGTTGACGGATGAGTTCAGAAGTCGGCATTTCTTAGAGGGACTTCGGGAGGTGTATAGAGGTCAGTTGTCAGCAATGTCAGTTTTGCAACCCGTGGGGTATTATCAGCTTGTGGCAGCGGCGATAAAGTTAGAAGAGTCTGAGGTGATCAAGCAAAGGATTGAGAGCAAGAGGAAAGCACCGAGTGATGGGGTTGGTAGTGGCAAGAGGTCGAGAGGAATTCCGAGTGGTCATGGTGGGAAGAGTTCGGTTCCGGTACATTCGGAAGTTGGAAGTGTAGCGCCACCTTCTAGTAAGGGAAGTGTGATTCCGGAGTGTGAGCATTGTTATAAGCGCCACTGGGGCGAGTGTAGAAGAATTTCTGGAGCGTGTTTCAGATGTGGCAGTCAAGAGCACATGGTGGCGAATTGTCCAGATCGAAGAGAGCTTCAGGATAGACTAGATAGTCGAGCCAGTGGTCAGAGAGTGAGAGGGAATCTGAGTGGAAGAGGTAGTGGACGTCCTTCGCAAGCGCCGTCAGAGTCAGTGCAGAAGCCACCTGCAGAAGAAGTGCCTTCGCGTCAAAGAGTTTATGCGATGCAACTAGGCGATATGGCGAATCGAGCGGGACCTTCTGGTAAGTTATGCTATTAGTTTTCTGTTAAGTTTCGGTTTGGGTTTGGGTTGTTTGGATTCAAGTGATTAGCGGGGAAATTTCGAGGACGAAATTTCTTAAGGGGGAGTGATTTGTAACAACCCAAATAGGGCCTAGTCGGAATCTGTGCGGTAAATCAGTTAGTGAGGGTATTTTCGTAATTTGGGTAAGAGGAATTTTGGACATTTAAGAATTTTGTGTTAAAGGAATTAAATAATTAAGTGTTAAGTGGAGTGAAGGAAATATTAGTGTGTGCTTGTGATGTATAGTTGTAGGGTGTTAATGGACTTAAGGCTTTTAATTGTGTGGTTTGGGGGCATGGTGCCTTGGAAGTAAGTGGATTCATTGAAAATTATAAGGTGTGGGTTGTGTTTGGTACTTTAGAAGATATTTGTGTTGGAAAAGTTTGTATGTGGTTAGTGTTTGGTGCCATAAGTGGTGTGAGTTAGGATTGATGGCTTGATTCTCTAAGAGAGTGACAAGTGGCAAGAGGGTTGGTGGGCAATTAATGGAAAGTATGAGAGAGAAAAGGAGAGGGGCAGAATTTCTTAGCTTCCCGTGGAAGCTACTCCATTTTCTTCCCTTTCTTCTTCATTTCCGTCCCTCTCTCTCTTGTTCTTCCATTTTTCTGCTCTCATCTCTTTTCTCTTGCATCTTCTTGAGTCTTGAGTGGATCTTGGAAGGTTTGAGCTAGGTTTGTGGAAGGTAAGTGATCGTGTTTGGGTTTGAGGTTCCTTGTTCTTTAATTTCTGGTTTTGGTTTGGGATTGATTTTGAACTAAGTGTTTTGGTCGGGTTGTGCAAGAATCGGAAGAGAGAAGGAAAAGCAAGGGCAAGGATAAAGTGGATTCGTGAAGAGTTCGGTTGAAGCTTCGATTTTCCAGGTTTGGGAATTTGAGCTGTGTTTTTGATTGTGATTCCTTCCCTATTTCTCCTTCTTGGATCAACTCTATCTTGTGTTTGCAAGTCTTGTATAATCTTGAGTGTTTTATAAATGCATGCTTTATTGGAGTAGTGATTTAGTGAAGTGATAGTGATGTAGTGAAGATATTATGTGTTTGTGAAATGTGAACTTGCCATAATAGTGTGTTTGAGTTTGATTGTGAGTGATTTCTTGAGGAAATTATATTTGATCTAGTGTAAATGGGTATATGTGACTTGTGAATGATGCGGTGTTGTGCTGGAGGTGAGAGGTAAGTATTTGAGCATGTGGAGTGGATGCATGATGAATTGTGTGTGAAAAGTGAAGGAAAGTGCAGATTTGGGCAAATCTGGGTTCTGTCGCGATCGCGACAAGTGCCGCGATCGCGACAGAAGGCGGACTTGGCCCCTTGTTCTTGAAGAGCCCTCTGTCGCGATCGCGGCATTTTCGCGAGCGCGACAGAGAACTCGGTCGCGGAAACCTCCGCGCGGGCGTGCTGCCGAGCGTGCGCGCGAGGAGAAATGAACTGGTCACTGTCGCGATCGCGACGCTTGTCGCGAGCGCGACAGAGCCCGGCTCCGTGAGTTCTGCCGCGAGTGCTTCGTCGCGAGGAGGTCCTTTGGCGCGACCTCGCGAGGAAGTACCCCGTGCTCTGTCGCGAGCGCGACACTTGTCGCGATCGCGACAGAGGCCCTTTCCGCTTGCCTTGTTTTCTGAATGTGCTTCTTTTATTCCACTTTGCGCGGTTTCTCACTATTGTATGGAATATGTGTGTACCTTTGACTCGTGATATTATAGTACTAGTGTCCTTGATATGGATTTATATTATATAAGAGTCTTAATTTGAATATTGTTTTCGTTATGTATTGTCTGGTGAGTTATTGTGTTGTCGAGCCTGAAGTGTCAAGGTATAGGATAATTAAGCATGCTTAAGAAGGATTAGTGTTCAGCTGTTCTGTCCGCCCGTATGGGCGAAGCGGTCGACCTCCGTGATGGTCATCTTTCGTGTAGTGATAAAATGTTTTGAGACTCCGGTCTCTCGCGCTGCCTTCGGGTATTAAAGTGTTTTTGAGGCTTCGGTCTCCCGTGCCGTGTTCCCGTATCCTCAACCATTGATTTCAGGCTTTTGTATGAACTGTTAAGTTTAGATACAGTGAAGTGTTCTGATTATAGTGTGACTCTGAATAATTTATATTGGTTTAGTATATTGCGTTATGTTATCCTGATTATAATTATTTATATCTCTGTACTCTGATGCTTCATGAATGGTGATTTAGGTATGTTAGTGCATGTCTATTGTATAGTGTTCTGTTGTGCTTGTTTCTCCCCACTAAGCGTTATCGCTTAGCACGGGCTTTTATCCCGTGCAGGTATCGTGAAGGATTTTTGGGAGTGCTCGAGTCGTGCATCTGCAGGCCGGCCATAGGAGTCGAATTATGTTATTTTGTCTCCTCCTGTAATTCTTTTTTTGTAGATGTATTATAGTATTTTTGTAAAGGATTTTGAAATGTAACCTTTTGGGATATTGTAAATAACTCGTATTATGATTATTTATGTATTGAGGTATATTTCTTAATATACTTTCTAAGATTTTATTATTGGTTATTAAATGCTTCCGCTGTATGCTCTGTCGCGTCCTGAGTGAGTGTCGGGTAGCGCGCCCGTCGGCGCCCTTCCAACGGGGGCGGTGGCGGGGGTGTTACAATAAGCCTTGTTCAAGTCTCAATAATCCACACATACACGGACTCTCCCATCCTTTTTAACTACAAGAACTACATTGGCTAGCGATGTTCGGTACTGAACCTCTACCAAGAACTTAGTCTCTATATGCTTATGCATTTCCTCTTTTACTTCTTGTGCCCATTCTGGCCTAAGTCTTCTAAGTTTTTGCTTAACTGGCTTGCATTCGGGATAGGTTGGAATGGCATGTTTAGTAACTTCTCGATCAATTCCTGGCATGTCCTTGTAGGTCCAAGCAAAAACTTTTTCATATTTTCTTATTATTCTCTCAAAGTTTTTCTTTTATTTAGGAGTTACATCAGATGCTATCAAGATTTTCTTTATGTTCTCCAAAGTTTCAACGATTCATGTTCGTGATTATGCATAGTGAAATCATGAGAAACATCACACAAGTAAGCTAAATCGTTCATCTTATTAATGAAATCAAAATTAGAGACATTATAATCAAAAAGTTCTGGAATAAAAAGAAAATCTAAACAACTATCATCTTCTTTCTCCGTTGACAAGGATGTTGCAGTTGATGATTGGGTGGTATCCTGGCTCTTTGGAGGCTTTTCAACTACCTCCAGTGGAATCTTCTTGCTTTTTCGAATTAGGAACTTGTACTTCCTCTTCCATCTTCTCCTTGCCCTTCACTCTAATTGCTAATAGCCCATTGGTGACAATCTCCTCTAGTTCATCCCGATCCTAGACGGTGCCTTGGGTCATGACCTCTTCATCCCAAAAGCCTTCTACAGGTTTGATAACCCCGACATCCCAGTCAAAAATATCATTAAAGACTTTAAAATCTGGTATGATCTTTCCATCAATCCAATGAGGCTCAGCTTCTCCAGTATAAGCACTGATTGAGGCTGCTGGCATAAAACTCTCTCTAGTGTAGGGGATCTCACCCGATGTCTTCTTACTCTTTATTGTTGTGCCTTTGTATCCAAGGCCATTTCGGTATTTCTGACCCCTTGTTGTGATTGCTGAATGTGGTCCTTAAGAGTTTTTACCCAAACCGGCCCTTGAGAGAAAAGACATTTATTTCATCATGTTGACCACCTAGGGGCTTCCTATAGTATCTCCTTCTTACTAGATCATGGCCACATAAAAGCAACTAAAGGGTTTCTTTGAAATCTCCAAGATAGAAACTTGGTTTTCCCTAGCAGCTCGGAAAGTCATAACTTGCCCATCATGCGGGATTTTTATTATTTAGTGCAAAGTGGATGGCACTCCTCCTAGTTTATGAAACCATGGCCTCCTTGAGCAATGCTGAGAAGTTTACAGGGATTGGAAGAACCACAAACTTTGCCTCCATCTCGACTGGCCCAGTCTTCAGCACTGCCTTAAAGGTTCCTGATGCTTATCTTCTGAAGTTGTCATAAGCTACGAGCGTAAGATCTAACTTGCTCAACATATTCTCATTCAACCTAAATGCACATATTGCTACTAGAGGACAGACATTGATAGACGACCCATCATCTACCACTAAACAAACAGTGTGCTTGTCAATAATTTGTGCCCTTATGTATGATGCGTAGTTATGGTTGTAGCCTTCTATTGGAAACTCTGCATATGAATAAACAAGGTTCTCTCCAAAGCTTCCTTTCACGATATCAAGCAATTCGGTAGGGTAAATGGTGGTTATAATGGCAAATTCGCACAGGGCTTCGACCAGCTTCTGCCTATGCGATGGTGATTGTCTTAGCAAGTCCCAAATCGATATTTGAGCGGTTGTCTTCTTCAATTGTTTCATTTTCTGATTCTCCTCGAGCTCTTTTTTCGTAGGTAGAAGCACTGGATCTTACTATTTTTCTACCTCTAGAATCACTCTTTCACTTCGGGTAACGGCTCCAATCTTCTTTCATCCTTTGAGCCCCATAGGTCAGTTAGCTTATCTTCTTCTCCACTCTCATTAGTGGACTCCTAACAGTCAATTATCACCACGGGCAATTCCTCTTCACTTTCCCTCTGCTCACGATAGGAGAGGGCTACATACTCATTTCCAAAAAAGTCTTTTAACACATACCATTCAGACAGACTAGACCTAATTATGAAAAAAGGCGGGGGACGGTGTTATATCCAGACTTCTTCTACTCTCTCTCTTCTCTGGATCAATGATCTGTTTGATATCAAATAGATCTTGGGTCTTATGCCTTAACGTACTACAATAATCTATTATGTGTTCGGTATGCTGGTGGTATGCATAATATTCATCATCCTTGTTCCCTGGCTTTGGTTGGCTTTGGTTGCAAGGGCTATAGCTTTCCTTCCTTAATCAATCTTCTTATTACCCACGACAGAGGCCGACCCAAGTTTAAAAAGTACCTCCGACTTACTTCGGTGGCCAAAACCTCGGTGGCCTTACATGCTCTGTTGCCATTACTAAAGCTTACCGATTTGCTTACTCCCTAATTGCCATATCCCTTTCTGACAAAGGCCTCATTGCTTGCCCTTTTCATTAAATATTCTCCTTCAGCTTCTATAGCAATATCCTTCAAAGCATTCCAATCTTTCAAACCCTTCATCTTTTGCCCTTCCTTCAAATATGGGCTAGCATTCCAAATAAATAACTTGATCTGATCTAGGGTATCAAGTTTCCTCTTCATTCCATGACCCGATTCCTCCATTTGGTGAGGTATTCATGGAATGACTCCACCCGAGTTTTGTTGTAGGAGCTCTAGGTCTTTCAGAGTGACCTCCATCCTCGTACTACAGTCATATTATTTGAGAAACTCCTCTGTTAATAAGTCCCAGTCCTCTTTCTTCCTTCTATCTAGCCCATAATACCAAGTAGGGCTCGTTAAGCTTAGGCAAAAATATTCTATTTTTTATTTTCTCATTAAAGTTGTACCCTTCATTTCCAATGAGTAATGCTTTATGTGCATTGTTGGGTCAAAAGTACCATTAAATTATTCTGGGAGACTAAGTCTTCTCCATCCAATTCCTTATCCTCTAAGTTCATCCCTTTCCCCACTACTAACATGCGGGCCATATCTTCAAAATTTTCCTCTATTTTCCTAGAGATCATTTCCTCAAACCTAGGTGCTTTTCCCCGTATCACTACTGGTTCCTTTTGTTATTCCTCAAAGAAATCATAGCTTGGGTCATGTACTCTCCTCCTCTCAACAGGAGCTGCACCCCTAGTTTTAGTTACTGGCAGCCATGCTACTATCGGGGGATCCTTTCTAACTGGTTTTTGTTCATTTTTCTCTATAGGAGGAGCAACAGGTGGTGCTAAAGTGGCAGTTAGGTTCCCCATCATTTGAGCCTCAAACTCCTCCAACCTTCTGCCCACTTCCTCAGTAATCATAGTACGGGTTGCATAGGATTCTCTTGGTAGGTTGGCCATACTAGTTTCTACTAAATATTCTGAAGAGAATGTCTTATTGCTATCTAAGAGTGACTCTGAACCCCAATCTATTACTCTTTTCGGTAATTCAAAAAATGGATTCCTAATTAAATGACTGTCGGGACCCCAGGACCACTTAGATGAATCTATGATGGCTGCAAGATTCACCTTATTAAGATAATGCATGAATGACATATAATGCGTGATCATGTTTTATGCAACATCTACAACCACATACAAGAAAGTAGATCCTTCCAATCTTATCGCTCCCACACAGGAGGTTGTACAGTCTCTTTCCTAGGTGGGATTAGCCCATGGGTCAACGAGGAATCCAATGGACACGTATGGTGCACAGTGTAAAGCCGATAGCATAACCTCTCTTTATGTAAAGCGCATACGTGTGAGTTTTGGCCATTGTGTATTTAAGCAATTTAATTAAATTAGAATGGGCCCATCGAGACATAAAAGCCTTTGAAGAGTGACCACTTAATTGTGTTGAATTTGTTTAATAAGTAATGACCTAGATAGCAAGCACAATATTAAGGTACATATCACCTAAAGAAAGTATCTATTGCCATTACATGAGCTTTACTCATAGTGATGATATTTCAGGGCTACCCAAGCATGATTTCTGCCAACGGGTCTAGCTCTTCACGAGTATAGCGACCAGTCGGGTCATCATTCGATATACCAATATGGTACGAGGCTTGGGCTAGTGATTATCCTTAATACTTTCCTACATTGAGTGAACATAGGGTCATGCTTGGGAATGCATCGGGGCTAAGAAGGAACCATCTAGCATAGATCTAAGGCTTTAATGATGAAATGAAATGCAACTTCAACAAAAAATAGAATTTTAAGTATAAAAACTCAATTATGCATTATTTAACCAAGGCACTTTAGGAACGAGACCTTTAAGTCCCCAATAGAGTCAACACTTTTTCCAGATCAAAATCTCATAGGTCCTCGAAGGCCCGCTTTTAGGGTCCTAGAGAGGTTCATTAAACTCGTAAAGATTGGTCAAACTTATGAGTGCATATATTTTGGGCAAGAAGAGGTATTTTGGAGTTGCCATCTAATAAAATATTAGGAAAGTTCATCTAGCCTCGTTAAGCCTAAGGCTAGGAGTATGTGTTTATTTTGGGCAATAAAAAAGTATTTTGAAATCGCCTTCCAATAAAACATTGGAAAGGTCATCTAATCTCATGAAGCCTAAGACTAGAGAGAGTTCGGGACCTTACCCTTATACCTTTATTAAAGTTATAAATGAGTTTTATATTAAATTTTCATTTCTTCACTCATATGATTATGCAATTTAAAGTGCATCTAAGCACATAGGGAAAAGCAATAAATAAAGCATTAAATAAATAAAACTAATTTACAATAAAAAGGGGCGGACCCCAACAAATAGAATGAAAAGAAATTATGCAAAAAATGGGGTATTTATTTAGGGTGGGAATGTTGGTTCTCGCATGGGTATTTATAAAATTGAATAATTCTTTTGATGACATTTTAATGGAAGAAAAATAGGACGTTGGTCCTATTTTATTAAGAAAAATCTTATTTTATTGTACAAAAATCTTTTTGGTGACTTTTTACATTAACGAGCAAAAAATTAACTTTATTATAAGCCAAGTTCAAGTAATAAACAAAATTAAACTAAGGGATCAACAAATAATAGAGAAAAAGATAATGAAGGTATGAATCAAACCAAGGGGTTTCCCAATCCTTTCAGCTCTCCACTTGTAAAACAGGTATCTATATCCTCATCAGATAACTCTGATCTGGGCTGCCTCGGGACTCGATGTCTATAATGGGTCAAGCATATTATATTCTTGTAGTTAAGATTTCAAAAGATCATTCGAGAAGATTGTTGTGTCTTCTCAAGAGACATGTAACGCCCTGAAAATTTTGACGTTGTGAACAGTTCTTGATAGGTCAAAATTTTATAAAAGGTAAATTTTTGACGCATGAGAGGTGAAATTTTTCCTTAAAGCTACCCAATTTAATTATTCAAATAAATTTTAGACAAATATATACATAAATATATAAATATGCTTACATGTAAATAGATAAGAAAATATATCACAAGAATAATAAGTAATTAGGCAAATAAAATAATTATAACATGTGATAATTTTTATAGGTCTAGAATTATCCATATATTTGAGATTAAGCTAGAATTTATGGGAATTATAAGAAGTAGAAAAAGAAAAGAGAGAAAAAGTCACGGAAGGGAGGGAGAATGGGAAAGAGACTGAGGAAGAGAAAGAGAGAGAGGGAGAGAGAGAGACGGCGGAGCACGATAGAAGGGTCGAGGAGGCTGGCGACGGTCGAAGGCGAGCAACTAGCTCCTCGCAACGCTAATCTCAGCGTCTTATTCCCTGTCGCGACGTCGCCGTTCCATGAGAGCGAGAGGAAAACGGCGAGCTTCTTCTGCATTTTTCGGCCAGCTCTGGGGGTGAACGATGACACAAATGGCACAACGGGACTCCTGGAGGGCAGGCGAATCTTTTGATACTCATGGGTGGTCCTCAATCGCCAGCGACGAGCAGATCAGCGTTGGGAAGAACTGAGATCTCCGACATCGATTTTGATAAAATGAAGGGCAGTCATGGTGCGTGACCACCAGAAAAGCAACCCTGACACTTTGAGCTTCCTTTCGGTGGTTTTGGTGCCTTCGGTGAGACTCCGGCGAGGCTCCGGTGATGGTGGAGAGACCAAAATATGCAGAAAATTGGTATGTGGCTACCAAATCTACTTTTCTAAGTGATTTTTACATAAGTTAAAATTTGTTAAGAGCGTGATTTTACTAAATGCATTATGTGAACAATATGTTTGTTGGATTCCATTGATTTGCTGGCTGTATTGTCATGAGTTTTGGCATAGCTGATCAGAAATTAAATTAAAACTTACAGAATTGCGGGTTGAATGAAAAGAATTGGAAAATTGTCCGTATTTGGGAAAGTAGAACAGTATTTGTAAAATTGAAGAAATATAGGTTAATTTATAAGTTAGGATTTAAATTGTATATAATTTTTGTAATAGTTAAATTATGACACATAAATCAGATTAGTAATTAAATTTGTAAATAACATAACAATAATTAAATCTATATATATATAAATGTGTATCATAATATGCAAATCTAGGTAATGGTAGTGTAATTGTTAATACGTGAAGAATTGGTGGAAAATTTAAATGTTAAGTGGGAAATCCAAATATGCTTAATAAAGGTTTGAATTAAGGATAGTTCATTAGTATTATGCTGAACATATGAGATGTGATTATGTTAGAATTTGGTTAGTGCATGTTTTAAATATTAGGTGAATATTTGAAGCTATCACTCATGTAATTAAATTACTGTTTGGATTAAATTAGATGTACCTATGTATATATGCACATATATAATTGTGAAATTAACATAAACATATTAGTAAGTTTTGTAGTAAGTTTTAGACTGTTTGGTATATTTGATTTGGTTTAGCTATTTATTTTTCAGCTGATTGGAATTTGCTTGAATTTGATACTCAATATTTAGCTTCATATTCTGTTGGTAAACACTCGTGTAAATAGTTACCCAACATTTTGCTGCTGCATTAGATTTCTTATATGCATGATTTAAGCTTATTGGTAAGGTGAAAAATCAGTAGTGCTATATTGTTAATAAGTATCAGTTTTAGGTTTGTTAAGGTTAGGACAGCCACTGAAATTTTATATTCTTATATACATTCATTGGTTTTGGACAGCTTACAAGCACTAGTATTTAGGCTGGAAAAATACATAAGAAAATAGGCATCTAGGTTTTGAAATTAAAATCACTAGTACATAGTTGAATTGAAGGTGGATTAAAAAGTAGTTATAAATATATATATATATATAAGTAAGGACTATAAAAAGGTAAACTTTTAATTTAGTAAAATTATAGAGAATAAAATATAAATTAACCATATTACTGTTAAATAAAGGACTAAAGGGTATTTTAAGCAGGTTCATGGTAAGTGAATGAATTAGAGAAAGTGAGTGAGTTTAACAAATAATAAGTGTAGTTAAGTATACCTAAAGATAATTGTAATAATAAAATCAAATAAATTGTTAAAAAAATCAGAGTGTCAGCTTGTAAACAAAAGTAAATGGGTTATACGCGTTTAAATGAGGTAACTTGTGAAAAGAATTAGATTAGTGAAATATAGTGAATACCTATATAAACAATAATGCATAATTGGTTTAGTACGAAATGAACTTAGTTTGATGAAATAAAAATAAAGGTGAATTGGAATGGGAAGAAAGAGTGGTGGCCGAGTGTATACTTGTATATATGAGGTATATTACGATTGTTAAGGCATTTTAAATGTGTGTGTGTATATATATATATATATATATATGATTAGTGGCATGTTGTGAAGTTAAATTAGTGGAATGTGGTAAGTAAATAGAGTGGTATGAGATAATGATAACTTATGTTGTTGGGATTATTTCTGACATTATGGATCGAAATGTATATTGACATTATTTTATGTAAAGAATGAAAATTTTGATTTATTGGAATAATGTTCAATTAAATTGCCCTTAGTAGTGGTCTGGTAGTTAATTTAGTTCAGGATATAGTTGGCTAGCTATAGGGATTCCACACCGCGGTACGAGTCATGGTGACTCGCTTAAGTAGGCCAATGACAGTCTACTAAATGTTGAAATGTTCAAATGTTGAAATGTAAAATGAAATAAAATGGAATGTGAAATGGAATGTATGAGTGATTCCTCGGAATCACTCTAAAATGTATATAGTGGATCTGTGGGTTCCACGTCCCTTGTATCCGGTTCGAAGATTTCTACCGGATTATTACTAGGGCCAAAATAGTAAATTAAAAAGTGAATTGGTGAATGTAAAATAATTGTGTGAATCAAAGAATTAAATGTATGACCTAAGAAGTTAGATAGCAAGTATGGGAGTAAATGTGGATTGAGAAACTAAAAAGTAACTGAATGACAGAAGTAAAGTTGAATAATAAAATAGTAAAGCTAATAAAGAGATGTTAATTAATAGATAAGAGTGAAAAAAATGTAAAGTTTAATATATATATATATATATTTAGCTAAAAAGTTAACAAATGCATATTAATGTCTTAAATTATGAAATAGCTGATAGTTCTATGATAAGAATTTTAATTAAATAGATGGTATTGATAAATAATCTTATGAAATTAATGATTAGATGAAGTAGCTTTAGGTATGCATACAAACTTCATACTCACTAATGTGTACTGCATACATGTATATATATTAGTGGGTATTATTGGATTAGATGAAAGTTAGAATAATTGTTAATGTAGGAATGAAACATTAACTGCTATGTTATAAGCTTTTTGACTGTTTAATAATCCATGGAATTAGTATAATAATGCATGATGAGTGTGTTTTGCACATTATCAAAATGCAAGGAGATCTTAGTTATTGACTTGGAAACTTGATTATAAATGTTTTATGAAGTTTCAGCTATTTAGAAGAATATTGAATGTATCGCATAAATATTGTTTACCTTACAATCATTCATATTTAATTCGGAGTTAAGTAAATAATTTATAGTTAAATAATAATTGGTATATTAACTGTAAATTGTTATGTTATATAAATGAAAAGAGAGAGTAATTTGCGACCTCAATACGAAAACATTATAATGTATGTATGTTTAAATTTGTACATGTACACTTAATATTTTATGCCTTGGATAAGTAAATTTGGTAGTCACCACTAAGCGTAAAGCTTAGCGCGTGGTTTACCCTCGCACAGGTCTAAAATAGAAATCAAGTGAATTATAGCACTATTCCAAAGGAGTAATGTGGGATGGAAACCATGGCAAGGAGGCATTAAGAATAAGATTCTTGGGAATGGATTACTTGAATCCCATTACTAGTTGGCATGTATACTCCATAGATAATTGGGATACTATTGTATCGAAGATTTTGTATCAAATAATTATTTATAGCTAATAGTTTTGATGTATTAATATTGTATCTTTGTATTTTATATATTTGAATTGAGTATTGAAAGTGGATGTTATAAGTATATTATAATTTATGGTGTGTGTGAGATTGGACCTAAATTGGAGGATGGGCAAACTTGTGTTGGAGTTTGAATTGAAAGCAGGGTGAATGAGTATATATGATTATTTGAAGTTTAAGGATTTTCTATTTATAGGGGGATAAGCAATATTATAGAGGAAATTCTGCCGAAATTTCGGTAGAATTAAGTGGCATATTTGTGTTTTGAATTGAATGAGTAGTAAAACTAAATAGTTATAGGATAGTTGGGCATAGTTAGGAAAAAAAATTACCTGGATTTTACAATAATCTTAAGAGTAGTTTTAAGACAATCCAGTAATCGTACAATAACATTGGAACCGTAGTGTGCGTATAGTATAAGGGTGTTACAAGACATATATCAACATAGTCCTTGAACGATTTAATATGCAAAACTACAAACCCATTAACAGCTCTATTGCCAAGAATCAATTTTTTATCAAAGATATGTGTTCTAAAATGCCGAAAGAAATGGAAAGTATGAGGAATATTTCATATGCTAGTGTCATGGGTAGTCTTATGTATGCAATAATGTGTACAAGACCTGATATATGCTATACAATGGGCATGGTAAGTAGATATCAATCTAACCTAGACAAAGCACATTGGAAAGCAGTCAAAAGGATACTTAGATGCCTCAAAGGTACAGCAAACTATTCTCTTTATTATCAAGGAAAGGATTTGCAATTGAGAGGATACATAAATGTTGATTGGGCAGGAGATGTAGATGAGAAGAAATCCACTTCAAGTTTTATATTCTTGTTTGGCAAGAGTGCCATATCATGGAGTAGCAAGAAACAAACCTATGTAGCTCAATGAAAAATGGAAGCTGAATTTGTCGCTTCCTTAGCCACAATACAAGAGGCAGTTTGGCTAAAATGGTTTATAGGCCATTTAAGAGTAAGTACCTTAGAGAAACTAGTGACAGTCAGTCGTTGATAGCTTATATTAAAGATTCAAAATTTCATAGTAGGACTAAGCATATCAACATTAAGTATCAATACACAAGAGATATTGTTGTACGAGAAGAAGTGAACATATAGTATGTTTTTACGTGTGATATGATTGCAGATCTATTGACAAAACCTGTAATGAGAGATGTGTTTTGATAGACACATTAGATCTCAAGGTTTGTGTAGGATTTAATTGGTACTGTTATATTTTATATAATCTCTTAATATTATTATTTATGAATAATAATCAAGTTAATGGTCAGTAATACATGAGTGTGAATGTTTAATGTGTGAACATTTACTATTATTTATATGAGATTAAGCATGTCGGATGGAGAAGTAACCCACTCATAACGGTGTTTACCTTAGTTTAGTCAATGAGTTGGCAAAAACCAAGATGAGGCAAAATTTGAACATATGATAGTGCTCGAGATTTTGTTCAAAATAAAAGTGTCGTCTTGCAGAAATTACAAGATTAGTCTTAGTAAAGTGTGAGATAAAGACATAGATAAGGTTGTATGCTTTGGATTGAGATCTAAATAAGGATTGAATGTAATCCTATGGGAAGTTAAAGTAACTACAATATTCGGTTTAAAAAGCCAGAAGTAGTCTTTAAGTAAACGGACTAAAGTTAAATGCTTCGGTGCACCGCAACCTTACGCTTCTGTATGGTGTTATATATATATATATATATATATATATATATATATATATATATATATTTAATTGTGAGACATATGCTCCTTTAAGGGAAAGAAAGAACACCATAACACATGTTTTATACCGTATGTGCTTAAGTGACCAAGGGATGGGAATTTAACATTATTGATCTCAACTTTCCCTATTGTGAGACCTGTGGCGTGCGCCGAACGCCGGGAGGCCCCGAACGATCCGCCTTTAGGGTGTTCGAGAGAGGTTCATGGAAACTTGCAAGAGATTGCAAGGGCGTCTATTTTGGGCAACAAGGAGGTTTCTTGGAGTCGCCACCCAATAGAAAATTGGAAAAGGTCGTCTAGCCTTAGTGAGCCTAAGACAATGCATATGCTTCCAATTTGGGCAAGCCAGAGATATTTTGGAGACTCCACCCTAATAGAACATTGGGATGGTCCTCTAACCTCGTGGAGGCTAAGACTATACAAATTGGGCGTATTTTGGCAATAAAAGATATTTTGGAGATCCCACCCCAATGAGACATTGAGATGGTCCTCTAACCTCGTTGAACCTAAGAGCAGAGATGGTTCGGGACTTCCCATTTATTCATACCTTGATTAAATTACAATTGACTTTTGAATTTAAGATTTTATCCCTTTTCTCATTCATTTTTAATGTAATAATTAGAGCGCATATCAATCACATAATAAAACGGTAAATAAAAGTAAGATTAAAATAAGGCAAATAGAAATACAATAAATTACAACAAAACTAGGAGCGGAATACAACCCCCAATGTAAATAAAATATAAATCATACATGAAACGGGGTGTTTATTAAGGATGATGACATTGGTTCTCGCATGCATAGTTAAAGAAAATAATTTTAAAGTGACAATTTATTTGGATAAAAAAACTAGGACATTGGTCCCATTTTATTAGAAAAATCCAACTTATTTATAAAAATATTTTTGTGTGATTTTTAATTAAACGTGCATAAAATAAATGATTTTATTAATAATTACATGACAAATAAATTAAAAATACAAATAAAGAAAAAATAATAAATACAATAAAAAGATAAGTCCACGAATCTCCTCCTTCATTCGCATGGATGCTCAAACATGACAAAAATAAGTATTTGAAAACAAAAATAAACACAAATAAAATAATGTTAGTAATTAAATCAAAAAAATCAATTAAATATATAAAATCATAAATAACAAATTAAAATAGGTAAATATGCATTATGGATGACAAAAAATCAACTAACATAATAAATCAAATAAATTATCATATTAACTAATTAAAACAAATAAAAACACAAATTATGATGATGATGATGATGATGATGATAAATAATAATAATAATAATAATAATAATAATAATAATAATAATAATAATAATAATAATAATAATAGAAATAACAAAACAATAATAATAATGATAATGAAAAATAATGATAAAATAATAATAATAATAAAAAGGAAGAATAAACAAATAAATAAGATAAAGTAAAAAGAATATTAAAAATATTAAATCTACATCTAAAATCACATAAAATAAATAAATAAACGATAAATTAAAAGATTTACATGATTACTAATTAAATATGAACAAAAATAAAGAGAAGAAAAATAAAATTAAGAGATCGAGTTTAGGATGTTTACCCTCAAATTTCGGATTCGATGGAGGAAAAATATGATTGATTTCCTTGTTTTGATTCACAAAGTAGAAATAATAAAAATTGAAATTTTATTCCAAAAGAAAATTGCTTAAAATAATATTAGAAAATAAATTAATTTTCAAGAACAAACAATTGATTTCTTTGTCTCAAGTATGATTATTGATTAAAATTGTATTTAACCTTAAGAATTTTTTATTTGGAGAAAAAAAATAAAAGAAATGTAGAGAGAATTCTTGGAGAAGAAGAAGAAAAGAAAAATCAAGATTTTTTTATCAAAAGAGAATTCCCCCTTCATTCCCTTTCATATTTTTCCATTTAAATGAGTAAAAAAGGAAAACATCATTAATTAAGGAAGAAAATAGGAATTTTATCAAATTTCCCTTAATTTGGGTATAAAAAAGGAAATTATTATTAAAAATCCCGAAAAAAAGGTGAAAAAGTCAAAGAAAATCAAGAAAAATCGAAAAAATGGGCGAAAACCACATTTGCGGCAGACCAAGGGCGACCAACACCCGTCCGTGTGCGTGACGGGCATCGGGCGCCCTCGCGAGTCGTTCGCGGGCAGGCGGCCGTGCTCCTACGGGCTGCCGCAGCGCGTCGATGTGGCCGAAAATTTTTTTTTTTTTTAAATTTAAATCTAACTAAAAATACAATAATTTTCAAACTCCATTTTTAAAATTTAATTTTTAATATATTTTTTATTATTTTTTATTGTAAAAAGCAAATTTAACAAGAAAATCATCACTTTTAAACTTTTTGCCTGTGAACAGACATCTAATTATCATTGGGTAACTCTGATCTAGGTTGACTCAAGACCCGGTATTTACAAGACCCTATTTAAATTTTGACCCTTAGGACCCTTAACTTATCCTTGAAGTATGATTCAGTGTAGCTAGCTTAGTTAGTTTCCAAAAGGTCATGAAATAATTTGGGCCTGGTGGACCTATATAGAAAAGTGAGCTGAATCATGATGGATGGCGTATAATAAGAGGGGAAGATAGCCTTTTGATCACATTTAATTAGTTCGTGATTCACCGGCATGCCTATTATGGTTTCTATAAGTAGAGACATAATAATGAACACAAAAGTTATTTTATATGATAATGAGTTAAAACAGTGAATGTGAGAAGACCATCTAAGGTTAGGCATGCGTGAAAAAGAGGATCTCACTTTTCGAGATGCTATATATCCTTAATCGGTGTATAACGCTAGTGCTCTTGAGATATGCTGGTCATATGGTCTATCTGCATGTATAACTGGAGATTATGACTGGAAATTGTTCCATCATGTGCAAGTGGTAGATGATAGAGTTTGGGTGCACCCATGACTTTAAATATGGATAAAGTTCCATATTAAATAAGATTTAGTGTCTTTATCTGATAAGAATTATCTAATCCTATCTCAAAAGGAGTTTGAATTAAACAGGAAATTGGTCTCCGGTATTTAGGATACTATAAATAGATAATTAGACGTCAGATTTGGTGACGTCAAAATGACGCCATAATGACGCTTAGTTATTTATAATGTGAAACTCATAATGCAAAAGGTGAAACACTCCTATACAAAATCTCTAAAGGGCTTTTAAACCGTGAAAAAGCTATTGTTATCTCGCAAGTTGGTAAAAGCGAGGTCAGTGACACAAAAAGGGATCCTTGTAAACATTTTTGCGCTACAAGAGGTAGGTACCATTATTGAATGTTACCTTTATTCTATATTAATTTTGCATCAATTACAAAAGGTTATTTTTGTCTAAAATCATTTTCCCTCTTATTTCCATTTTATATATTGTACAGATAAATATAAATACTATTAAATTTAAAATTTTAATATAATTTCACTTTAAAACAAGCTGGTATAAATGCACCAATTTGGTTAAAGGGCCAAATCGGCTCAAACTAAATAATACCAATAATTATTGTAGGATTTATATCATGCCACATCATAAATTGAGGTAACAAAATCGGGTTATTTGTTACCTACCTCTTGAAGCGCAGACTAAAGCGAAAGTGTCAGCGAGAATCACTTCTGGCACCACTGGTCTGTCTGTTATCCACAAGCGGGATGACAACAACTCTTTCACAGTCTAAAAACCTTTAGAGAACAAATACGGGTGAGAGGATAATCCGATAGAGTTTCGGTATCTCGGGAATTTTCTTATCTCCTTTCCACAAAGGAAAGGGGGCTACTTATAGGCATTTATCTCCCAAAGGAGATAAATGCACACTAAGTAGGAATTAACTCCCATTATGGGAGTTACCCCCTTTAATTTCATATTAAAGGGGAAGTTAGGGTTGTAGGTGAATATCAAGAGGCACAATCCCTTGATATTCTCCTAATATGGATATTAGTCCATATTAGTAGGATTCCCGGTCCGATTCATATATCCCGGGTCAACCCGAGAAGTCATGGGCGCATCCCGACTCCAACATCTCCCACTCGCACATGACTGAACGATTTTCAGTCGAGTTCTCCAGTTATACAGGCAGATAGACCGTGTGACCAGCATACATCGAGAGCACTAGTGCTATACACCTGTTAGGGATATATAACGTCTCGAAAAGACGATATCCTCTTATACACTTATGCTAAGGCCCTAGATTGCCTTTTCATATTCACTGTTTTAACTCATGATCTCATAAAACAATTTTCGAATTCACTATTATGTCGCTACTCATAGAGACATAATAGGCTAGCCAGTGAACCTCGAAATAATTGAATGTGATCTAAAGGCTATCTTTCCCTCTTACTATATGCCATCCATCAAGATTCAGCTCGCTTTTCTAGCCAGGCCCGCCAGGTCCGAATTATTCCATGGCCTCTTGGAGACTAACTAAGCTAGCCACACTGAATCATACTTCAGGAATAAGTTAAGGGTTCTGAGGGTCTAAATATAGTAGAGTCTCACAATAGGGAAAGTTGAGATCAATATTTAATTTCCCATCCCTTGGTCACAAAAGCACACATGGTATAAAACATGTGTCATGGCGTTCGTTCCTTCCCTTAAAGGAGCGCATATCTTACATTATTAAAACACCATACAGAAGCGTAAAGTTGCGATGCACCGAAGCACCCAACTTTAGTCCGCTTACTTAGAGACTACTTCTGGCTTTTTAGACAGAACACAGTAGTTACATATAACTAACCATTAGATTCCATACAATCCTTATTTGGATCTCAATCCAAAGCATACAATTTTATGTATGTCTTTATCTTGCACTTTAATAAGACTCATCTTATAATTTCTGCAAGATGGCACTTTTATTTTGAACAGGCTCTCGAGCAATCTCATATGTTCACAATTTGCCTCATCTTAATCTTTGCCAACTCATTGACAAAATCAAGGTAAACACCCTTGTGAGTGGGCTACTTTTCTGTCCGATATGCTCAATCTCAAATAAATAACAGTAAACATTTACTTATAAACATTCACACTCATGTATAGCTAATAAAGAACTTGTTTATTATTCACGAATAACAATTTTTAAGGGGTTACAAAAAAAACTACAGTACTACTCAATTTCTACGCAAACCCTGAGATCTAATGTGCCTCACAAACACATCTCTAGCTATGGGTTTAGTCAACGGATCTGCTAACATATCATGCGTAGAAATGTACTGTAAGTTCACATCTCCTTGTGCAACAATATCTTTTATGAATTGATACTTAATGTCGATATGTTTGGTCCTACTATGAAATTTAGGATCTTTCGTATAAGCTATCGACGATTGACTGTCACTATAGATGGTCATCGGTTCCTCCGAGGTGGTTACTCTTAGTTGGTCCATAAACCGTTTTAACCAAACTGCCTCTTATACTGCAGCTGCAGAAGCGACAAATTCAACTTCCATTGTTGATAAGGCAACGCAGGTTTATTTCTTGCTACTCCACGAGATGGCACCCTTGCCAAGCAAGAATATAAATCCTGAAGTGGATTTTCTATTGTCCACATCTCCTGCCCAATCAGCATCTGTATATCCTCTCAATCGCAGATCCTCGCCTTGATAACATAGAGAATAATCTACTATACCTTTGAGGTATCTAAGTATCCTCTTAACTGCTTTCCAATATGCTTCGCCTGGATTAGATTGATATCTACTTACCATGCCCACAGCATAGCATATATCAGGTCTCGTACACAACATAGCATACATGAGACTACCCACGGCATTGGCATATGGAACGTTCTTCATACGTTCTATCTCATTTGGTATTATAGGACACATTTCTTTGCTGAGAAACTGATTCTTAGCAATAGGGGTATCAATAGGCTTGCAGTTGTGCATATTGAATCGTTCAAGTACTTTGTTGATATAAGTCTTTTGAGAAAGAGATAACAACCTTCTTGAACGATCTCTTGAAAACTTAACTCCAAGAATATAGTCTGCTTCACCCATATCTTTCATCTCAAAGTTGGACGATAACCATTCTTTGATTTCATTTACGTACCTTTTATCATTTCCAGCTATCAGTATGTCGTCTACATACAATGTTAAAATGGAAAAATTACTTTTAGAGCTTTTATTATAGACACAATGGTCTTGATCAATCATGTTGAACCCATTCAACACGATCGTCTCATGAAATCTTAAATACCATTGTCTCGAAGACTGCTTAAGACCATAGATTGATCTCTTCAATCTGCAAACCTTATGTTCGCTGCCCATTTCAATGAAACCTACAGGTTGATCCATGTAAATTTCTTCATACAATTCTCCATTGAGAAAAGCAGTCTTTACATCCATTTGATGTAGCTCTAGGTCTAAACTTGCCACTATGGCCAAAATTAGCCTTATAGACGTAAATCTTACAACTGGTGAGAAAGTCTCATCGTAGTCAATCCCTTCCTGTTGTGTAAACCCCTTAGCAACTAGCAGAGCCTTATATCTTTCGATACTACCATCAGCTTTTCGCTTTAGCTTGAGAATCCACTTATTCCCAATAGGTTTGCATCCTTCAGGTAGATCAACAAGTTCCCAAACTTGATTCGATTTCATAGATGCCATTTCCTCTTCCATTGCTTTAATCCATTTTTCTTTAGATGGGCTTGAAAGAGCTTCTTTAATATTTTTAGGCTCTTCCTCGTCTTGTGGGGTAACTAAAAGAGCTTCGTTCGACCCTTCGATCTCAAATCGTCGGCGAGGAACACTTCTCCTTTTAGATTTGCGCACTTCTGAATCTTGATAAATATGTCTCATATATTCATCATAATTCGGAATGCTCCAACTGGGGCCTTGTTCCATACTCCCACTGGAGTCAGGAATACTCCCACTGAAATCAGGGCTCGAACATCCGGATCGTTCCTTCCCTTAAAGGAGCGCATGTCTTACATTATTAAAACACCATACAGAAGCGTAAAGTTGCGATGCACCGAAGCACCCAACTTTAGTCCGCTTACTTAGAGACTACTTCTGGCTTTTTAGACAGAACACAGTAGTTACATATAACTAACCATTAGATTCCATACAATCCTTATTTGGATCTCAATCCAAAGCATACAATTTTATGTATGTCTTTATCTTGCACTTTAATAAGACTCATCTTATAATTTCTGCAAGATGGCACTTTTATTTTGAACAGGCTCTCGAGCAATCTCATATGTTCACAATTTGCCTCATCTTAATCTTTGCCAACTCATTGACAAAATCAAGGTAAACACCCTTGTGAGTGGGCTACTTTTCTGTCCGATATGCTCAATCTCAAATAAATAACAGTAAACATTTACTTATAAACATTCACACTCATGTATAGCTAATAAAGAACTTGTTTATTATTCACGAATAACAATTTTTAAGGGGTTACAAAAAAAACTACAGTACTACTCAATTTCTACGCAAACCCTGAGATCTAATGTGCCTCACAAACACATCTCTAGCTATGGGTTTAGTCAACGGATCTGCTAACATATCATGCATAGAAATGTACTGTAAGTTCACATCTCCTTGTGCAACAATATCTTTTATGAATTGATACTTAATGTCGATATGTTTGGTCCTACTATGAAATTTAGGATCTTTCGTATAAGCTATCGACGATTAACTGTCACTATAGATGGTCATCGGTTCCTCCGAGGTGGTTACTCTTAGTTGGTCCATAAACCGTTTTAACCAAACTGCCTCTTATACTGCAGCTGCAGAAGCGACAAATTCAACTTCCATTGTTGATAAGGCAACGCAGGTTTATTTCTTGCTACTCCACGAGATGGCACCCTTGCCAAGCAAGAATATAAATCCTGAAGTGGATTTTCTATTGTCCACATCTCCTGCCCAATCAGCATCTGTATATCCTCTCAATCGCAGATCCTCGCCTTGATAACATAGAGAATAATCTACTATACCTTTGAGGTATCTAAGTATCCTCTTAACTGCTTTCCAATATGCTTCGCCTGGATTAGATTGATATCTACTTACCATGCCCACAGCATAGCATATATCAGGTCTCGTACACAACATAGCATACATGAGACTACCCACGGCATTGGCATATGGAACGTTCTTCATACGTTCTATCTCATTTGGTATTATAGGACACATTTCTTTGCTGAGAAACTGATTCTTAGCAATAGGGGTATCAATAGGCTTGCAGTTGTGCATATTGAATCGTTCAAGTACTTTGTTGATATAAGTCTTTTGAGAAAGAGATAACAACCTTCTTGAACGATCTCTTGAAAACTTAACTCCAAGAATATAGTCTGCTTCACCCATATCTTTCATCTCAAAGTTGGACGATAACCATTCTTTGATTTCATTTACGTACCTTTTATCATTTCCAGCTATCAGTATGTCGTCTACATACAACGTTAAAATGGAAAAATTACTTTTAGAGCTTTTATTATAGACACAATGGTCTTGATCAATCATGTTGAACCCATTCAACACGATCGTCTCATGAAATCTTAAATACCATTGTCTCGAAGACTGCTTAAGACCATAGATTGATCTCTTCAATCTGCAAACCTTATGTTCGCTGCCCATTTCAATGAAACCTACAGGTTGATCCATGTAAATTTCTTCATACAATTCTCCATTGAGAAAAGCAGTCTTTACATCCATTTGATGTAGCTCTAGGTCTAAACTTGCCACTATGGCCAAAATTAGCCTTATAGACGTAAATCTTACAACTGGTGAGAAAGTCTCATCGTAGTCAATCCCTTCCTGTTGTGTAAACCCCTTAGCAACTAGCAGAGCCTTATATCTTTCGATACTACCATCAGCTTTTCGCTTTAGCTTGAGAATCCACTTATTCCCAATAGGTTTGCATCCTTCAGGTAGATCAACAAGTTCCCAAACTTGATTCGATTTCATAGATGCCATTTCCTCTTCCATTGCTTTAATCCATTTTTCTTTAGATGGGCTTGAAAGAGCTTCTTTAATATTTTTAGGCTCTTCCTCGTCTTGTGGGGTAACTAAAAGAGCTTCGTTCGACCCTTCGATCTCAAATCGTCGGCGAGGAACACTTCTCCTTTTAGATTTGCGCACTTCTGAATCTTGATAAATATGTCTCATATATTCATCATAATTCGGAATGCTCCAACTGGGGCCTTGTTCCATACTCCCACTGGAGTCAGGAATACTCCCACTGAAATCAGGGCTCGAACATCCGGATCATTATTTTGAGGTTGAAGTTCTTGACCCTCATCCTCTAATTCCCTCCCACTCGGATGGAGTGATCCTGATGGTTCTTCTTCTTCCTGTGTTTCATAAAAAGTGAAATCTTGGTTCACTTCGCCCAATCTCGAAAATTCATCCTCTAAGAATACAACATCTCGTGATTCGTATTCTGTCACAGAACCATTTTCTTGTTCGCCCATGAATACGTATCCTTTTGATACTTCAGAATATCTCACAAAGATACTGTTTTTACCTCTTGGTCCCAATTTACCAAATGGCTTAGGTCAGGTTGTCGACCGGTCCACATCTCATAAGGCGTGGATGTGACAGATTTAGAGGGCACGCGGTTTAAAACATATGTGGCAATTAATAGAGCATCTCCCCAATAGGAGATTGGCAAATTTGCCTCTGCTATCATAGATCTAACCATTTCAAGGAGAGTCCTATTTCTCCTTTCCGCAACACCATTTTGTTGTGGAGTTCTGGAAATGGACAACTGATGCTCGATTCCTTTTTCATCATATAAAGCTTGAAATTCATCTGAAAGATATTCCCGACCTCAGTCAGTTCTCAAAGCTTTAATCTTCTTGTCTAATTGATTCTCAACAAAATTCATATAAGTCTTGAAGCAACTCAATGCTTCTGACTTATGAGAAATCAAATAGATATGACCATACCTAGTATAGTCATCTATAAATGTGATAAAATAATAGGCCCCATGCCTTACCCTCACATTCATTGGACCACAAATGTCAGAATGAACTAATTGTAATGGTATTATGGCTCTAGTTCCTTTTCCAAACGGTTTTCTAACTAATTTTCCTTTTAAGCAATGCTCACACGTAGGTAATTCAATCTTATTTAAATCATCAAGTAAACCTGTTTTGGCTAACCGACTCATTCGATCTTGCCTTATATGGTTTAATCTAGCATGCCATAATTTCACATGATTCTCATAACTATGTGAAGTAGAAGATATAAATGAAAAACTAGCTTTATTCATAAAGTTGGGATCAATATCCAAAACTATCAAACTGTTTGAAATGTAACCATAACCATAAAAAAACATCCTCCAAACATAAGCTTACTTTGTCATCTTTAAAATGTAAATCAAAACCAAGATTCATTAACACAAGAACAGATACTAAATTCCTTCGAATGTCTGGGGCGTAAAGCACATCATGTAGGAGTAAGGTTCGGCCTTTATGCAAGACTAATCTGCATGTGCCAATCCCTTGGACCGCCACTCTGGCATCGTTTCCTACATAAATCCATTTAGCTCCACTGGGCATTCGCCGGAATTCAACAAAGGCATCTTGATCCTTTATTATGTGGTCCGTTGCTCCTGAATCTACCACCCACAAAGGATGAAATTCAGTTAATAAAATAGAATTAGATACACAAATTTCACTCACTCTTGAGTCAGAGTAGTGTACCTTTTTGGGCACAGTGCAGTCTTTTGCATAGTGACCCTTCTGTTGGCAGTTAAAGCATTTCACTCTTGAAATGTTCACTTTCTTTTTGCCTTTGGACTTCTTTGAATTCTGTTCTTTCTTTTGCCACTTATTGTTCTTGGTTTGTTCCTTACCTCGACTCTTAAAGCTTTTTCTCTTGTTCTGGTTTGAACTCATTCCCCCAGAACGGGATTGTGCCACGTGCACTTCAGCATTGACCTTAATCGATGCCAATCTATCTTCTTCAAGCTCCAGATGACGAGAGACATCCTCAAATGTCTTAATGCTGTCCATGTGAGTCAATTGCATCTTCATATGCTCCCAATTCTTTGGTAAGGAACGGATGACAGCTTGGACCTACTGCTCGTTAGTCAACTTATGACCATATTCACTAAGCTCACATATCATATTCTTCATTTCTCTTAAATATTTTCGCATAGGGTGATCAAACTTTTTCTGATAAGTATCAAACTTGATTGTTAACGATTGAAGTTTAGTCAGAGTCACACCTCCGAATTTCTCCCGCAATGCAATCCGTAGATCCATTGTATTTTGATACTTGCGAAATTGCTTAGTAAGGTCATCTTGCATAGCACTCAGCAAGATGATCCGAGTAGTGGAATTCTTTTTCTTCCATGCCACATAGGCATCTCGGTCTAGCTTATGGTGGGCCGTGTCGCCATCCTCAGGTTCAGCCATAACCGAACTTAAGGTTTCGAGGGCCTCTTACTACTCAAGCACATACTGGATTTTCATACTCCAGATTTCATAATTTTCGCCATTAACTTCAAATCTTTCTTCAGCTTAACGATAATGGATTTGGAAGCAGTTGCCATTTGGATCCTCAGATCTCTAATGGAAAAAAAATTGCACAATATTAATGGAGATTAGGCAATACATGCTATTTGCTATGCATCTGAAATTAAAAACTAGTAAAGCTTTCTATTAGGTTTCAATTCGAAAAGGCTACTAATAGTATCCAATTACCCTCTATTTCCTAATGTCCAACCTTACAAGTCTAAATTTCATGCATAGTAAATCTAAGTTATTAGATTATTAGATTTTTTTTTTTTTTTAAACTTGAGAGGGAAACGATATTGGCTTAAATTTATTAAGTCTCTACTTAATAAACATGCATATATCTTACTCATAAAATAATGCAAGGCAATTAATAATAAACACATTTATCATTAAATTAAAAAACCATAAAAATAAACGCATTCATTCAACCAATATCCAAAAACAACTAATAATCCAAAATATGACACTTATGTCAAAAAGTAATAAGAAACATAAGTCTTATTTAAAATGGAAAAACAAACGCTAACTCCATAAGCTTTTGACACACATGTCAACCGGATAATGAGAGAAGACTTCACAAAGTCTTCTTGTGGACAGGGGTCGAGAAAATAGCTCTCCTCAACAATGGAGCTGGCACACCTGTGCGCCACTCACGAAGCCATGGACGGCTCACATTGCGTCCACTTCTCAAGGTCATCACAGAATTTTCGTCTGACCTCCACACTCATCTTTTGGCAGCCTTTAAGATAAACTGATTCATAGCATGTCTGTAAGATCCAACTTCTGATCACCACACATGTATCATCAAGTTCCTCAGAACCGGATGATGCTCAAAGGAATCGATCATTGCCTTAGTTATTTCATTTTCATCTCTGCCACATCCCAAACCACCAATCCAGATGCACTCTTGCATCTGCTCATGCAAAAACTCAACATGATGCACTATTGCATCAATATCATTAATCCGGGCCTTTTTATGCATCCTGATGTTCCGGACTTCATGCACTTTTGCATTTGTCCTAGCAATACCCTCAAGAGTGCGAGGAACCATGGGAGTCCTTATCATCACCATTTCTGTAACACATCACAGAAACAACAAAAATAGTTAATACACTCATGTATAAACATATATGATTGAAACTCATTTCAACCAATAACAATAAGGACCAAAACAAAAAATTTCAAAAAAAAAATAAATTTTCCAAATTAATTTTAGAACGGAAAATAAATATAATTTAATTTATTAATATTTTAATAATTTAAAAATAGGAATTTATTTTCTAGTGATCAAAAAATTTTGGAAAAATTACCAAAAAATAAGAAATATTTTGAAACATGGTTCCGCAAAAAATCGAGACTGATTTGGTGGTTGGAAGAGGCCTCACGCGCCCACACGCGCCGCCAGGGAAAGGGATGTCGTGCTCACGGCCCACACGCACGCCTCCCACTGAACTGCCACGTGTCACACACAGGGTGTGGCACGTGTCTGCCATTTATTGGTCCACCTGTCTACCACGTGGCAGCAGGTTGACACGTCACTGCCACGTGGCGACACTCCACTTGGACATGTGGCACTTCCCCATTGGGCCACGTGGCAATAGTGACTTGTCACTGTGCTTACGTGGCATGACACGTGGCACGATACGATTCGTCCACGTGTCGCCCCTAATTGGTCCATGTGGCGCCACTGGACACGTCATGTGCCACGTGGCGTGATCTCAGTATGCCATGTGGCCTAATCCGGTTGGGCCACGTGTCCACAGTAACACAACACTGTGGACGCGCGTTTGCGCGCGTGTGGGCCACCGCGCACGCGCCCTTCGTCTAGCGGAGCGTGCATGCCATGCGCCGCCTTCCCAATGGATTCTGGTCTCCGGGTTTTTTCCAGTGGGGGGTTTTCGGGGTCACTAAATTTAATGGTGCAGTCAAAAATTGCAAATCTCAATTTTAAACCTAGCGTTTTGAATTTCCATATTAATTCCCTCAATATATGGTACACATACACGTATTTTTAGACCCGAAAAATATATACAAATATATATTTTAACAAAAAATAATTATATATCGGATTCATGCATCCTAAATCTACCAATTTTATGCATAAAATTTTCGATCCAGTATTAGCCACATGCCAGGACGCCAAAAATATTGGCTCTGATACCAATGAAGGGAAAATATCATGCCACATGCATAAATTGAGGTAACAAAATCGGGTTATTTGTTACCTACCTCTTGAAGCGCAGACTAAAGCGGAAGTGTCAGCGAGAATCACTTCTAGCGTCACTGGTCTATCTGTTATCCACAAACGGGACGACAGCAACTCTTTCACAGTCTAAAAACCTTTAGAGAACAAATACGGGCGAGAGGATAATCCGACAGAGTTTCGGTATCTCGGGAATTTTCTTATCTCCTTTCCACAAAGGAAAGGGGGCTACTTATAGGCATTTATCTCCCAAAGGAGATGAATGCACACTAAGTAGGAATTAACTCCCATTATGGGAGTTACCCCCTTTAATTTCATATTAAAGGGGAAGTTAGGGTTGTAGGTGAATATCAAGAGGCACAATCCCTTAATATTCTCCTAATATGGATATTAGTCCATATTAGTAGGATTCCCTGTCCGATTCATATATCCCAGGTCAAGCCGAGAAGTCATGGGCGCATTCCGACTCCAATAATTATACAAAAATTAATAATAAAAATTTAAATAAGAGTTATTTTTAGTTTCAAAAAAATAAGAACTATTTAGAATTGTAAAATCATAAACTCGGTTTATAAAATTAAAAAAAAAATCTTGCTTTCTTTCTTCTTTAGCTATGCATATGAATTCCAAGCCCATCATTTTCATTACACATGATTGTTATTGAGTTTCAATTAGTGCAGGAACCTAAAAAATGCCAGTCATGGCTTCTAAGAAGAAAAAAAGGGGCTCTCAAAAAAATCAACGAATTGAAACATATATAGAGGTGGAAGATAGCTAGCAATTCTTGTTTCACAAGGTAACCTTGCAATTGACACAAAATAAATTAGGCAACAAGATATTTAGATTTGAACTAACTAAAAATAAATCAACTAATTTAATTTACATTGTGCATTTGTAGGCCAATTCACAAAAGATGAGATTTGAACTTTTTATGTGACTATTCCACTACGAAGTGAATGAGTGCCAAGAAGTAATTAGGAAATAAGCACTCAACTTTGGAAGGATGAATTTGCTTAAAACCTTGGAAGCAAATGGTCTCAATCAAGCATCTCTATTGAAGGAAAGCCGTAGATTTCTCTCTTTTTGTATCAACTGTGATTCTAAAATTATATAATCCTAGTTTGTATTATGTTGATACACTACAAGTTGTAGTTTCTGCCAATTTCATATAACCATATATTTTTTAATACAATTTTTTTATACATCATCTTGGTTTATTTTTGTTGGGATTATGTTGAAAGTTTGTATTGATCTATCTAACACTATTTATTTGTTTATTATGTTATTTTTATTTGGACACTAGCAAATTGTTTCACATCTGGGTCTACATTCAATCAAATTGAAGAATACTGAAATCATATGATGTAAGATGAAGTGTGTCACATAATGTGACTTAATCTCTTTCTCATTTTCAATAGTAGTTTAAAACCTAATGTTGTGATAAAAGTTATAAACTAATTTATAGAAATCTATGTTGGCCCATTTTATTATTTAAAATTTTTCACACCCTATTACATGAATTGTGAGACAAAATATGATGGTGAAAAAGACAATTTTTAAAATTATGAATTATATAGAAAATGAAAAATTAAGGCTAAATAAAATCATATTATGTGATACATACTATGATTTATAATGTACCGGTCCTATAAGTTATCGGTTCAAAACAATAAAAAAAATTATATAATTTTAATGGTTGGATTTCTTCACCTCTGTATATAACGGTGCTTACCATACCTATCATAACCAAATTCCTACCGAGTGAACATTCTTAATAGGTATCCCTATTCCAATTCTATATAAAAATTAGATTTAATTAAAATAAAAGAGAAATGTGTAATTGTTTAAATTAATTTTGAGATGGAAAATATAAAAAGAAAAAAGAAACACAAAAAAAAGGTAAAACGGAAAAGAATAATTAAATGGCTATAATGTAAGATAAGTTTATTTTTGCGTTATGTTTTGTGTAGTTTTTAGGTAAATTTTCAGTATTTTTGTTATTATTTATGTTGTTTTTGTTTAAACTTTGTTGAATCCATGTTTCAGTTAACTTAGTGAAATTTTTGGTTATTTTCGCAGGAATTTTGCGTTTCACATGGCGGCCAAAATTTCCTTACCACCGTGTGATTGTGCAAGTGGAGAATTCGTGTAAAAGATTTATTACACGGTGGTCATGATTTTATGACCACTGTGTGATCGAGGAATTGCAGATTTGGAAAGAATTCACACGGTAGTTAAGATTTCTTAACAACTATGTGGGTTAATTTGTTTTGGAGAATTTTGTTGCAATAGTTGTTTACACGGTGGTGAGGATTTTCTGACCACCATGTAACAAGGAGAAGATTCAGTTTTACTAGCCATCTCATGGTCCTGACCACCGTGTAACCTATTGAATATAAAGGCTAGAGTTTTCAGTTTTGAGGGGATTCTTTTTTTATTTTTGGACAGGGAATTGAATATTCTTTGTTTTTCAGCCGTAACCTAGATCTGAACACATTCAATTGATGTATTAGAATAGTATTGTTGTGTTTTCAATTAATTTAACTTCAGAAGTTACTTCAGTTATTAGTTTTATTTGTACATCTTTTGGTTCAACATTGAAGAACAGTTTGAATTTTGTAGAACTTTCAGAATTGAAGATTCAATTAGCATTCCAGAATTTATTTCATTTAATTTGTAATTTTCTTCAATGATGAGTGAGCAGTTTCTTACTTGTTAAGGGATTCCTTGAATCCCCATAATCATGTAGCTAACTCTGTTCTTAATTGTTTAAAATATGTTACTGCAATTTTATCTCTTCTGATTATCTCTATATGAATATGAATTAAATGGTTTATTTAGATTTAATTCAGAATGATGATCTGAATGAAATATTTGATGAATAAATCATATAAATGCTCTGTTATTTTAAGTTTGACATTTGCTTGTTTAGCTAAATCCGGGATGGTAGGCTTGATTTAAAGTTGTCAATTTTATTATGTTGAGATTAGTGAGGGATAAATAGGTTTTTAGACAACTGAATCCAGAATGGTAAGATGTATTAGACCTAAGATTTGGTAACCTGAACTTATACTAATCAATGTATTTAATCTGGGATGGTAGGCTTATTGATTAGAATACCTAGGTCCAGAATGGGAGCTTGGGTTTAGATGGGTTGTCCATTGTAGATTATGTTATTTTATGAAAAAGAGTTTGATGCACGGTAATATGAGGAAGATGGTATCCCGTAGCAAGGCTTTTATATAATCTGATTTTTAATTTGTTTTTCTTAATCTAGGTCAGTCTTTAATAACTTCTCAATTTTTAGTTTAAACTCTATTTTTATTTGTCATTTAAATTAGTAAACCAAAACTCAACAAACTTTGGGAATTCTTTAGCATAAATTTAACAAGCTTCACCTCAATTCCTTTTCCTTTGGGTACGATATACGTTGGTCATAATTTGCTCGCTATATTATTTGTCGATTTAGTACGCTTGCTAAAACCCGAATAATGTATATTGTATTTTACTATTTTTATTATTTGTTTCTTTTCTTTTTTGATATTTTCTCCACTCTATGCCCTAATTCGTCATTTGGCAACTCATAGCTCATCCACCATCTTGCGTCACCGCCGTTACTCATCTGTGCTATATCAATTTTTCTCTTATCAAACCATAACATCTCAAACCTAAGACAAAATGTAACACTCCAAAAATTTTGAGTTTGTAAAGAGTACATTTTAAGTCGTGAATAGTATTTTTCCAAAATGAATAGTGCTATCTGAGACATAAATATTAGTTTTTTAATGTCATTTGAGACAAACCCGAGGATCGAGTTTAAGAAGAAAATAAATCCATTTAATGTATTAAAAACTGAAATTAAAATCCGGGTTCATGATTTTGCAATGAATAGTGACATATTTGATCAGTTTGACTATGGTCAAAGTTGATCCGAGATACTGAAAAAATTGAACCGACCAATATGATGAGTTATATATGATATGAATTATATATTTTAAGTAGGTAGGCTGAAAGAAATCAAAGTTGACATAAGACACCAAAAAGTCAAAACTGAACTAGTTAAACAAAAAATCAAATCAAATATGTCAAATAGCTTATGATTTTTTTTTTTTTTTGAAACAAAATAGCTTATGATTTAATTTTCAACTTTAGCACGATTTTTCCGTCATAACCGTGACTCGAAGCCCAATCCAAATCCGCTCAAAAAATAAATGACTTTGACCTTACAAACGAAAAAAATTGATCCGAATCTGTTTAAACAACTAGAAAAGTCATTTTATTACAATTCGGTTTTAATTGAAAATTGATTGAAATGAACTTGATTCAATTATTCTAATAATTAATTCGATTTTAGTCAATAAAATATTATGTTTCAATATATTGGATCAGTTAATAATTGAAATTTTTAAAATTACATCCTTTTTATTTAATAAAATATTTTAAAATTGTTAATTGATTCCATTTATTTATTATCTAAAAAAAATTCAATTATTGATTTAATTAGTCGAAAATTTAATTCCATTTTAATTTATATATATATATATATTTTTTTTATCAATTTTCAATTTTTAAATGTTTCAATTCAATTATAATTTAAAATTGAGTTGTGCTCTTCCTTAACTCTAAGGCTCCGTTCGGGATGGTTGCCATTTTCAAAGTTTCCGTTTTTTTTTTTAAAAAAATAAAAAACGTGTTTGGCAGGCAGTTCTGGATTTTGGTTTCTATAAAAATATCAAGAAGTGTTTTCCTAAACTAAAACTGAAAATAAAAATCTACAAAAGGTGGATTTTAGGTTTTAGATTTAGGTATCAATTCACTTTTTCAAAAATACGATATTGTGAGAACATTTGTCTTCATCAAATTGTCGCCGGTGCCGTGACTTCTACCATCAAGCACCGTCGATTTCCATTTGCTCAGGTGAAGTAGTTTATTTTTTTTTTCCTTTTCTAGTTTATGCTTTCCGTCAACCTCCACGTGGCTTTCAGACAAGATGTTCTTGTGTTGGAAATTCATGATCTTCCTGGTGGTGCTGCTTACTCTTTTTAGATTAAAGGTTATAAGTTTGATTCTGGTCCCTCCTTGTTCTCTGGTTTCCAATCAAGGGGTCCTCAGGCTAATCCTCTTGCTCAGGTAATTTCTTATGAAAAAGAAATGTTGCCTTGTAATTGTATTTAGCCTAAGTTTGTTTTTTATTGTCCCAATAGTAGTTTTCTACTTTGAACTATGGATTGCCACACACCCACCTTGTCTTGGGGAGGGAAATAAGATGAGCTTTCCTGGTTTGAGCTCTAATGGCATATCAAATGGACGATTAGTCTAAAAGATCAGGCCTTTAAGTGCCTCAGAATAGTTCTATATATCTCTTTTATGGTTATTGTCCTTGTGGATGATATTGTCATGATTTGTGAGTTGAATTAAGATTGTAAATGATCCTTGGCTTTTTTCCTTGACAAACTTCTTTTTTGTGGGCGGTTATATAGCTATTCAATAGTAGAGGTATAATCATCCATAGTTCAGTGCAATAATGAGCATATTTTTTTATGGTTTTTCAGGTTCTAGATGCATTAGGTGAGTCACTTCCATGTGTGAATGATGACTCTTGGATGGTCAATGTGCCTGAAGGTGAATTCTTGTCACGGATTGGACCTACAGAATTTTCCAAGGTGGTTTATTTTAACTACTAAGTTTCTAATTTAGCCATTGTAGATATTATCACGCATATTGATTCTTTGTATTTTTCATTTATCTGTGTATGCTTAAGAATATCTGAAAAATATGCATATTTATCTACTAAAATGTGAGATAACGAGAAAAGAAAGGGAAATATACTGAGGTCAATCCTGCGGAATCATAGAGCTCATGATATAGTTCTGAAGTACAGTAGAAAGAGTACTGCTAAAGGCAGCATGTCTATAAAAATGAACTCCTATGTGCTTAGCATGATCTATTTTAGCTGATGAGCAGTCAATTAGTATTGATGCATATTGATTATGTCTACTGTTTTACCCATTTGTTTATCTGCAATGTTCTAACTCTCCAGTCTTTTCATATTGGCTTTAGGATCAAGCACCCTTAAATGTGCTTAATGGAGATTTTCTTCTTTCAGGACCTTGAGAAGTATGCAGGTCCCAATGCAGTGCAAGAGTGGAAAAAACTTCTGGTAAGCAGCATAATTTTCCTTCATTTATCTGGAATCTTCAGATATAGAATTAAAACCAATGGGCTTATGGAGTTCATTTTTTCTATACAATGACCTGTAATTTTGCTGGTGACTAAAATTGGCATGATTTGACAATTCTTCATTAGTTTTCATGCTCAAAATGCATGTCTGATGCAGGATGCAATTCTCCCACTGTCTTCAGCTGCAATGGCTCTACCTCCTTTATCTATCCGTGGTGATCTGGGGGTTATCTCTACTGCAGCAACTAGCTATGCTCCTTCCCGGTTGAAATCTTTTGTTCAAATGGGACCCCAGGGAGCTTTAGGTGCCACGAAATATCAACCTCATTTATATTCAGTTTAATTAGAATTGTTTTAATTTCAAAATACAAGTTTTTTTTTGCATTTTGTAAGATTCATAATTTTATTAAAATACAGGAAAATATAAATTATTGTTATTATGATTTTTTTTAAATAAATGTTAAATTTTATTAAATATTTATTATTTAACATTAATAATTAGATAATATAAATGCATAATATCTATTAATGTATATTATAAATATTATAATTAAAAATTATAATTCTATTTTTAAATTTATGAAATAGTTTCTAAAAAATAAATAACAAAAATCAAAAACAGTTTTTAGATTTTACAAAACTAAAAATAAAAAACATACAGCCTTGCCAAACATACCCTAAATGTCCATTTAGTTGAGCGGTTTGCTTATGGCGGTCAACGATCCATCAATTAACTGCCAAATTGAGGTGCAGTAGAATAAGAGCAGGGATGGCCGCACGGCGTAAACGAAAATTGGCAGACTATTATCAAATCTGTTTAATTTTAATATATTTTTATTTAAGGGTGTTCAAATCTGTTTAATTTTAATATATTTATATTTAAGAATGTTCAAAAATAAATTGGATGCGTTGCAATTGATTTTTTATCCAATCCATTTAAAGTTTTAAATGGATTAAATCCAACCCAATTCAATTGGATTATAGTTTAAACATTTTATGTTGGGTTAGTTGGTTTATCACTAAATTATATGAATTATGTTAATTGCTTATAATATATTATAAACATATGAATTATAAATTATCCATATTTATATTTTTTTAAGTATAAAATATTAATTTCATTTTTGTAAATATTTTTTTAGATAGCGCATGCATGTTTCATTTTTTAAAAAAAATTCAAAAAAATAAAAAACTAATTGTGTTCTAAAACTTAAAAGTACATATAAATTCTTAAATTGTGAAATTAATTGGTTTAATTATAATAAAAAAAAAATGAAAAAGAAAATTATATATAGAAAAAGGTTATAAAGTTTTATCAAATTTCCATGAAAATATGTCCATAAATGTGAAAAAAAAATATCATTTTAGGTGTGTTTAAATTTTCGGGTTAAAACAAGGGCATTTCGGCAAATTTTTTTGGTCAAGAGGTGCATTTATCGATCCGGTAATTTACTTTTCTGTCTTAACTTTATTTTAATTTTTCACTTTCGAAAAATTCATTTTACTATTTATAATTATTCTCCACGGTAAAATTAATTTTCAGAAGTCACTTAGTCAAACTTGGGTCAACACGTATACTATTCATACCGAGCTCGCTACTTATTTTTTATTTTTGACTTTTGAAACTCTATTTGCTATCAATTTTATCTCAAATTACAATATGGGACTCTCTATGACTTGTATTTCCCAATGCTCAAGAAAAGTACATGGTCCGGAGGTGCATTTACCAATCCAATAATTCACTTTTGTATCTCAATTTTATTTTAATTTTTCACTTCCAAAAATTCAATTTTTACCATTTATAATCATTCTCCGAGGTCAAATTAATTTTTAGAAGTACCCGGATAATTTTTGTACACTTGATCAAACATGGGTTAACGAATGTACTATTCAAGCCGAACTCGCTACTTATTTTTTATTTTCGATTTTTGAAACTTTATTTGACCTCAATTTTACCTCAAATTACAGTATCTGAATCTCTATGAATTGTACTTCCCAATACTCAAGAAAAATGCATGGTTCGGTAGTGCATTTACCGATCCAATAATTTACTTTTCTGTCTCAATTTTATTTTAATTTTTCACTTCTGAAAAATTTATTTTACCATTTATAATCATTCTCCAAGGTCAAATTAATTTTTAGAAGTTCCGAATAATTTTTATACACTTGGTCAAACCTGAGTCAACACGTGCACTATTCACGTCGAACCAGCTACTTATTTTTTATTTTCTGACTTTTGAAATCATATTTGACCTCAATTTCACCTCAAATTACAATCTCAGACTTTTTTTGAATTATACTTTCCAATGCTTAAGAAAAGTGCAAAGCGGTCCCGGATGGCACTATTCAAGGCTCGGGACGTAATATTTACGTAATTGGGATTTTTAGGACATTAAATTCTATTTATTATATTTTAAGGCCTACTCTTGCATATCCATAAAAAAAAAAAAAAAAAAAAAAAAAAAAAAAAAAAGAACCTCTTTCAAACACCTAAAGCTAGACATATGAATTAGTTGGTTGGGTTATACAATAACTCATAACACATACAAATATTTTTAAAATTTTAAAATGGATTATATGAGTTATAATAATCCAATAAAACTATGAAAAAATTGGGTTAGATGAATTGGATTAAATGGTTTAGATGGGTTATACCATTTTCGAACATCCCTATTTATATCCATTCTAAATCCGTTTAAATTTATTTCTCTATTTACTATATCCATTCCAAACTTGTTATCAATACTCATGGGTACTCATATCCATATAATTGTCTATTTAACTTATACAAGAATTTATATTAAAAAAACATAAAATTTAATAAAATTGGAACTTATAAAACAACTACAAAATTACAAATCTTAATTTAATAAAATTTCAAATCAATATTTAGGTAAAAATTTTTATAAACCATTTATAAATTAAAAATTGTACATAAATGCCATCTAAAATTAAAGTAAAACTTTCAAATTGAAAAAAAAAAAAAAAAAAAAAAAAGAAAAAGAAAAAATAAGTGTATAGTTGAAGTTTAACTCAAAGTTTCTTGAAGGAATAATAACATGCCACATGCACATATGGAGGTAACAAAATCGAATAAATTGTTACCTACCTCTTGTAGCGCAAACAAATAGCGGAAACGTCAATAAAAATCTCTTCTGACGTCACTGGTCTTTCTGATATCCACAAATGGGATGACAGCAGTTTGATCACAGTCTAAAAGCCACTTGGAGTATAAACGGCGAACGGTAAAACCGACAGAGTTTCGGTATGTGGAAGATTTTCTCTCTCTTCTTCCTCAAAGGAAGAACTCCTATTTATAGGCATTCATCTCCCAAAGGAGATGAATGCACCATAAATGGGAATCATAACTCCCATTAGGGGAGTTACCCCTTTTAATCCCATTTAAAAGGCGAAGTTGTAACTTCCCTTTTGTATTAAGTAGGAAGTTACAACATTAATGGAATATTAAGGGACATAATCCCTTAATTAAGTCCAAATATGAAACTCTTTTCATATTTGTAGAATTTCCGAACTGATATATATTTTTCGGGTCCATTTGAGAAGTCATGGGCGCATCCGACTCCAACATTTCTAAAATTTGAAGGGGTTCAAATTTTCACTCAAACTTGCAAGTTTATATTATTTTTTAAATAAATGGGTTTAAATGGAATGAGTATGTACGGATACCCATTATTGACAACTAAAAATATAAACAGATTCGGGTAGCGGGTAACCGAGGTACTAAATTTGTACTCGATCCAAACTTGTGACTAATTTTATTTTTAATATCTAAACCCGTTCCAAATTTATTTACAAATATCCATACTCTTAATAAACGGGACGGAGCGGATCGGATACCTAACCCTCCACCATCTCTAACCCAGAGGTATGTAGCTTATTGCAATAAGCGATCTACCCAAGTTGCTACCAAGTAAGAAAAAAAAACTTTATAATTTTTATTTTTATTTTTAAATTGATTCCACTCAATTTAAAAAAAAAAAAGCAGAGAAAAACACACTTTGAGGGCCTTCAATTTTAATATTTGTCTATATTAGGCCTTGTATTTTAAAAATTTGACATTAAATTTTTATATTTTATGGATCGCTCACATAAGGTACAATTTAGACCGATGGAATTGAAATGTACAGTTTATTAATTTCCCGTGAGATTAACTTAAAATTACCGTAATATCTACCAAAATATAAAAATTGAAAAAAAAAATCAATTCATAATCTTTTGCATGTCTGAAATGATTGTATATTTATTCAATTTTTTATATTTTTTTAGATTTTATAATTATATTAAATTGATTTCATGCTACATTAACAAACTATGTATTTTAATTTCACCAATTAGGTCTTAATTGAACATAATGTGAGCAATTTAAAAAATATATTAATCCAATGTCAATTTTTTAAAACATAGAGACCTAATATAAAAAATTTTTAAAGTTCACCGACTCAAAATATGTGTTTCCTTGAAAATAATTAAAAAATATATTTTTAATTTTAATTTTCTAAAATAAATTGAGCTCACTAAAATATTTAAATCACAGGTTATTTATCATTTAAATGTAATTTTGGTTCTAGTGAGCGAAATTTGTTGATTGCAATCATATAATCAAACAACATTACCTATACCAATTCCACCAACCATTCATCAATTGGATTATAGATTTAGAAACCAATCCAGGGCAAACAAATCAGCATTACGTTTTACAAATTAAGGAAACAATGAGCTTCGCATCGAGCAGAAAAATAATATTTAATTGTAGTATTCCTTTTCCCTAAATAAATGAAAATTTTATTGTTATTACTATTTTTTATCAGAGGAATAAAAGAGAATCTTTTCAAAATGTAGAGATTCCTATATGATTTTGAGTAAATTTAATTTATGTATGGTCAAAATTCTGTTTATAATCCAATCAGCATATATCATACATGATGCGAAGCTCAAAATTTTGAGACTTTCCCAAATTGTAAGTCTACACTTCAAATCCCACAATAATTCCCTCTTAGAGTTTAAAAGTAGCTAGACATGTCAAAAATTCACCCATTCATATTAACCCACTAAATCATCATTAAATATGATCTGTTTGAATCATTTTATATTTTTCAACTTTTTTATATAATATAAATATAAAAATAATTTTCATAGTTTATACATACATAATTTTTTATTTTTAATAAAAAATTTAAAAAGATAAAAAAATAATATCAAAAAACTTGACTTGTTTGGTAATGACTCAATTCATTTTTGAACCACAAAATTTTGATCCATATGATTCAATTTAACCATTGCTTAAATGGTTTTTTCAGTTTTTTTCCAGCTCTAAAAATAAATTAAAGAAAGCGGAAATAAAGAGACATTAAATATTAAAATTGATTGAGAAAAGGCAGGGCAAAACGAGAGTTATCAAGCAAAGTAGCAAAGTAAGAAGAATTTCGTCTAAAAAAAAGATTTTATTTGACATAGGCATATTCCTGCATAGGCATTTCGTCTATTACAAAAAGATTTCACAATTTTTCCTACATGGGCATATTCCCATTTAAACATTTTATTTGACATATTAATTTTATAGGAAATTTTTTTGTTTCCTCCTAATTATCTCCTCCCTGAGCTTTCATTAAAATTTCCAAAATAAATCACAGTGAGATCATCTACTCATTTATTTCTCAAATTTCCCTTTCAGAATTTATATTTTTTTATTTTTGAAAACTTGCTAATATTTCTTAATTAGGTTGATATTACGAACCATGCACGACAATAAATAGCGATTCTGTAACGTTTGAAAAATGCATTCTTTATTCAGTTTTATTTCTGACCAATCTTTAAGGTGAATGATGGTAGCAAACTTAAACTTTTATTTTTCTCATTCTTTGTGATGAATAAAATATTTCATACTGACAAATTTCTAATTTGAGAATGACAGATGGTAACAATAATATTGGAAATCAGTTGCAAAAAAACATTCAGTTGGAAATGTAGCAAGGGACTGTTGAAGACCATTGACAAAGTTTTGTCAAAAATTGAAGGTGATAATATTTATTTATACTTTTTGTTTATTTTAAATATATATAAAATTAATTTAGTGTTTTTATTCTTTATTTTTTCCTTTCAAAATATTTATGATAATTATTTAAGTATTTAATTAGTAACAAAAACATTAATTTTATATATAAAATTTATAAGAGCTTAATTTGTGGGTGTTGAAGGAATCGAAGAAAAGACTATAAATTTGGAGAATGGAACAGTTGAAATCAAAGGCAACATCAGCGACGCAACATTAGACATTGTAGAGAAGGAATTGAAAAAGAAGAAAGTCAAAGTTGAGTCAATCCAAAAACAGGAACCACAAACCCAGCCGGAGCCCCAGCCCGAACCCGAACCTCAACCTGCCTCAGGCCAATCCCAAGTGGAAAATAATCAGCAATATGTTCCACCTCAGCAGGATTTTCCACATCCTCCACCTCAGCAATATGTGCCACTTCAGCACTTTATTCCATATTCTCCACCTCAGCACAGAGGGCACCACTGTGGATATACTCAAGACATGCAACCAGTATACGCACCTCAACACTTCAGTGATGAAAACCCTAATGCATGCTATATTATGTGATTTTTGAAGGCAAAGTCATGATAAGCCGAGTTTAATTTAGAAATAATTTTCAAGTTATTAATAAGTTGTTTAACAATAAATAAGTGCAATAATAAGACTATAAATCACCTGTTTCTTTCCTTTTTTTTAAAAAAAAAAAAAATTGAAGATACTGATTTTGCTTTTCTGCCTAGTTGTAAAAATGATCCTTTAATGGTCAATTTTGCTTTTATTACAAGGGGAAATAAGATAATAATGTTGCTAATTTAGTGCTAAGACAAGTGTTATGGCACCTTTCTTTTACTAGTAATTATTTATCTGAATGTTCCTTTTTATTATTAATTGAAGCATCATATATTAATTAACAATTATCTAACACCAATTGAACAAAATTAACAACATAATCACCCTCCCTTAATTATGGCCTACACAATTAAGAATTTCACTATACCCTCCCTCCTTGATTGCTTTTATGGACAATTACAGGGCTAATTATCATTTGTGCTTCAATGGTATAACCACTTGTCAAATTCACTGTGACAGTGAATATGGAACTACTGCAGACTCGAGGTTTTTGGTTATCACTTAACTAGTGAATCAATTAGCCATACTGCAAATAGTTAACATGAACCACAAGATCAAGCCATGATTTTATAAGGCTGCCCTCAGAATGCTGTAGGGTGCAAAAATGCATTCGAACTATACACCCAAGCTCTATTCGACCTTAACAAATTTGACAGCTTCTGTGCAAGAAGAAACCAGAACAGAAGAAAGCTACTCATGGATTCATTTATATGGACAAATAATTTACATTTGCTCTTTACATATATGTCAAAAAACGATTTCTCACTTCATGAGGCGTTTCTGAAGAAAAAGACTACTTCACCTTCTTCAACTTGGGTTTCCTCAACATGCCCTCATTTAACTTGGGTTTCCATCTTTTCCATGATGACCACACTTTCTCTCCCATTATCGGATTCAGAAGCTTTCGTTTTAGTAGTTCCCGTTTAGATGTTTCAGAATTGTCTTTTGGAGCCAAGCTTTTCATGGGGAGCAAGGGGCTTCCAAAATCTGTTGTATCCACAATTTTATTCACCATCTCCAGTACTTCGCTCATTTTAGGTCGTATTTTACTCTGCCTAACCAAGCATCGGTTGGCGACAGCAGCAAGTCTTTGAGCGGACTTGAGATTATACTTTCCCTCAAGCCTTGGATCTATGATCAACTTGAACTTTTTTATATCAGACAGGTGAGGCCTGACCCAGTCCATGAGCTTTTGCTCGTCCTTGGGGCGGTTCCGATCAAACGGCCGCCTGCCAGTGATGAGTTCATAAAGGAAAATCCCATATCCCCACACATCACTTTTAGAGGTAAGGCGCCCAGTTTGAATGTACTCCGGTGCTGCATATCCGATGGTTCCTACTACCTGTTTGTAATCCAATAAAATCTTAATTTCCCTAGTTGCTCTTAATTAAGTACATGAAATTAGTCTTAACGAACAAATATATCTACTGGTGATCAAATGTCATGCTATCAGTGAGTAGTAACATACCGCAGTTGAAACATGACTTAACCCATCTGCAGGCCCCAGCCTGGCCAACCCAAAATCTGACAACTTTGCATTCCATTGGTCATCCAACAGTATGTTAGAAGACTTGAAATCTCTGAAGATGATCTGCACAGGCAATGAAACCAAGTTGATAATCCAAAAAATGTGAAGCCACCAAAAAAACAAAAAAAAAAAGGAAGAAGAAGAAGAAGATACGATTGCAAAATCATTTTCGAGGCAGAGAAGCCAAGCCAACCAGAGCATGATAGAGCAGAGAAGGAAACACAAACAGTGAACTAAGCACATTCATCTGAATTTTGTTCTAGACCATCTTGGAAGAAATTTAGTACCAACCAAGATTTAAAAAATGCTTGTTTGATTGGAACATCCATTTGCACTTTGCAATACAAAAAATTGAATTAAGTCCTGTTGCTTAACAGATATCAATATTAAATGAGCCTTTTTGTGGTGATTTACAAGCAAAGGCTCATTACTACTTTGCCATATGCATAGAACATGTTAAGGATAAATTACCAAAAATATTTCAAAATCAAACGAGCTACTTGGGGAGAAAAGCAAACAGTAATATATTAAAAAATACTCATAATAAACAACACTGTTTCAATTAGAAGATCTGAAATGAAGGATGACAGGACTATGCCTTGAGCAACTAAACTCATAAGCATATCTGAGCTGATACACTGGAATTCTCAATCATTTCAAATGAATCATTTACAAGGTGCTAAGAAAATGTCTAGTTAAAAAACTTGATAGGAGCCTCCACAAAAAACCATAATCAGTATCAGCAAGAAAGATAAATTAGAGAATTTTATTCACTATAAGAAGTTTGTGTAGTATAAAATTTCATTTTGAAACTGTCCTGATTACTTTTTAGTTTTCAATTCTGGTAAAAACAGATCCAGGAATCAAAACCATGACAGTGATTAATGCTTAGTTATCACTTTATGATATCATTAATACAGTGAACTGAAACCAACAAACCATGTCTGACGTTTACTGAAACAGAAATGCATATCCCCATCATGACTTCCCAAAAGAAATATCAAAACTAAAATAAGTACCTGAAAATCCAGTCCTTCATGAAGGTATGTTAATCCTCTGGCAGCATCCTGAGCGATTTTAATTCTAGTGATCCAAGAAAGAGGTGTCTGAAACCGACTTGACAAGTGATCCTGCACACTTCTGTTAGGCATATATTCGTATACTAGCAGGCGCTGGATTCCCCTTTCATCATCCTCAGCACAGTAGCCCACTAATTTGACAAGATTTGGATGTTCAACAACTCCTAAAACATTTACTTCTGTCACCCATTCTTTGTGCCCCTGAAATGAAAATGAGGATAGCTATCAAAATCCAGCATGTAAAAGTATCAAAGGGACAACATAAAAGCCATTTTTGTTTACTAAAAGGAAAACCTAAAAAGTTGCTCCGATCAAATTCAAGTAAACTAGCAGAATTTATATGATATAATCAGTTTTTATAACTCATTTATGTACCACATCCATCAAATTAGATCTTTCTGATGAATCAAGTGAATCCTGTACCATTATTTCAGTTTTCATAAGCTTCGTTTTCATGCCAATATTACAAGTGACTCAGACAATGAAAGCACTTGTATATACACATCAGCACATGAGGCAGAGACCGAAAAATTTACAATTTGATATTACATCTTGATATCTAGGAAAACGGAAAGAACTTTAAAGTATTTAATTGTCATACAAAAAGAACAAAGTTGAAGTCTTGGAACAATATAACCATTCAACAATATTAGAATGAGACCCATAAGTATCCAACTATAACCATTGTCCATCATTAAGACTAATATCTCCACAATATATCAAGATATCCTAGAAACAAAATGATCAAAAGTGAAAGGAGTGAAACGAGCAGTTATTGAACCCCTCAAACAACAATTTTAAGTGCTAACCTAGGCTAAATGTAGTGTTAACTGAAGATTAAAAAAGAATATAACAACATATAAGCATGAATAAGGAGTAGAATGCTTGCCTGTAGCCCTCTCCTACTCAGTTGTTTGACAGCAATATCTATCTTCTTATTTGAATCATCAGTGCTCCGGATTACTCCCCTATACACACTTCCAAACCCACCTTCTCCAATCATGAGAGAGCGGCTAAAATTCTTCGTGGCTGTCTTCAATTCTAAGAATGTGAAAACTCTAAGATTGCTTTGTCTTTGAGACAAGACAGCAAATGAATTCTTTGTAGGGGACTCTGAGCTAAAATCTGATACATTTTGGGAATTGAACTCAGACCCAGATCTCTTCATATCACGATCAGTTGACATTGACATGGAAGTATAAAAAGACCCGCCAGAAGCAGATTTTCTAGTCTTTGGTTCTTCACTATTCTCTTTAATGGAGAAGTAAAAGCACTTCATAGCGCCAAACCACCAATTGCCTCACTGCAAAACTAATTAGCATTAAAACACTGCTTCCAAACCTAGGTTCGCATGTATATTTGTTTTAAAAAATATTAATGATGCCCAAATGTTCTTCAAATAATATTATAGTTTATATTCTCCTGTGGCCCTCAAAGGTACTTTCTAAAAAGCAACATTTTTTTGTTTCTTAATTGAATATCTCCAAAACATAGGCACCAGTTAAAATAATCAGTTAGTGATTCTTCTTTGAAACCTCATCTTCTTAAACAAACAAACAAACAAAAAATGATACGTTCCCAAAAAACATGATTATACATAAAAGGTAAGAAATCAAGAAATTAATACAGATCCCATGCAAAATTAACAGACGCTTTTCCCATTAAAAAACTATATATTCATAAACCCTAAATTTCAAGTTGTTAAAACTGCAAAATTCACAATTCTTAATACTGAAGATAAACAAATGAAAAGCTTACCTTTTCTATATATAATTCAGAAGAAACGGAAGAAAATGCTACCCTTTGGCAGGAATCAACATTGAAAAGGGATTTGAAGAGATACCCAGAATCGGAAAAGGAGAAAAGAAAGAAAGGCAGGACACAACAACGAGCGCTCCATGATGTAAGGCAAGTCAATGCAAGGCAGCTGGAATGTAGCTTACCAACCAAGAACGCCATTTAAAAAGAAAGAGATTTGAGCGAGTAAAACAAAAGAAGATTAATTAAAAAAAGGTTGATGTATGAAGAGGGTTTGCTTCTTTTTGTTAAAAAGTGAAAACGAGTTAGAAAGAAGTGGTGGCGGTGGGGAGAATCAGTCGTCCTTGAGATTTGAATATTATCTTTTTGTATATTATAATAATCAACAATTGTACACGCGTACATGGGATATTTTGAATGTTAGTTTAGAAGTTACATACAAAGCTAACTGTTTTTTTTTTTCCCTTAATGTATAATGTTAAAAAGAATAGAAAAGAAAAGATCAACTTTGTTTTTTTAATGTGTATGAAATATTGAAAAGTTGTTGAATGGGATTGCAATACTTAAATAGGTCGTCAATGCTGCAAAAATTTCTCTTGAATTAATTAGAATTTCGTTGTTTCACTCTTAATTTATTATTTTTTTAAAAGTTTTCATTTTTTTTAACCTATTATTTTAAAGGTGTAATACATAATGCATATATCTATTCAGTTTGATCGCATGCGTGCCATTGATTAAGAGTCCATATATGTGTGCATTACATGTGCATATGCACTGAACTATCATTTTATTTTCCAATTTGCATTAACATTAGAAAAAAAAAAAAATTCACTTGAGCTCCAATTTTTTTTTTTTTTTGTTATGTCAACAAGCAAGGCGTGCTCAGTCAAATGCTCCTTTCAAGCTAATTGGATCAACTAATCTTATTACAATTAAAGATGGTAAAATTAAGTTCAGTTTGCAAATTTAATTTAAATCCATTCGGAAAAATTGATCCAAATTCAATTTGATTCAAAAGTGATCCGTTTATAATCAGTCCAAAATGATTCATAAAAATTCAAATAGATTCTGGCCAATCCACGGACCTATACATATTAGTTCAAATGAATTGAAATAACCCATGCTTCATTCGACCCATTAACAACATATTTGTTATATGAAACTACTTGTTGTCTAAAACAAAGTTGCTGGAATTGTATTGTGCAATACTTACATCTATTTAACTAGAAGCAGTGTTATTAATGTTTAGTTCGACTATTTGTTTTTAATTTGTGCAAAATTTTCGCTTAAATTGAAAAATTTCATTCTTTAATTCTTAAATTTCTCTTTTAACATTTCTAATCTCTTCTTGTAAATCTTGTATTGTAGGTGTTAAAAATTTTGGTGTCTCAAACCTTTTGAAAATTTTAGAAAACTTATAAGGTTTATATCTAGCTACTGAATGTTCATTTTCTTGTAAAATCAAGTCCTTAATTTTAACAAATATTCTGATAATCTATTTTGTCAATGATGTCTGGAGGAAAATCTTTTTCTTTTTCTTTGCTAATTACATTTATGGAGGACATGCAACAAGGACCATTGCAGATTCGTAGACCTCCACATGAAGATGATTCATCAGAATTAGAGGCATTGCTACCGTTATCACTTTCAATGATGTTCAAATCATTTTTTTCATAGTTGCTATAGTCAATTTCAAGATCAGCATCAGATAATAAAAGATTGAGCATTTTATTTTTGAGTTTATCAGAAATTCTAAAAAATTAATTTTATCTATCATTTTGCATTGAGATTTATAATGCCTTATATGGCCCCATTTAAAACAAACAGAGAATTGTTTTCCTTTCATGAACTTTTTAGGATAAAAAGGTTTAGATGTCTTTGAAAAATTTCTTCTTACCTTTTCTTTCTATAAGGATAATAAGTACCTTTTGAAAACTTCTTTTTCTATATTGCAAAAGGGGCTAAGACCTTTTTAAATCCATGCTGAAGAAAAAGCTTCCAATTTCTCTCCTAGACTGAAGCAAGTCATTTTTTATCTTGGCTTTCAACTTTAAATTTGTGCACAAGGCTAAACCTTCATTGTTAATATGATTAATAATTTCACCATAAGTTAAAGTTTCATAAGGAATGTGTGACGCGCCCCGGAACCGACCCGAAGGGAGGCTCCCTTTTTTTAGACCCACTTTTAGGGCTTGGGGGATGGTTCGCGTCATTCGATTTTGGGTAACACGAAACATTTTGGAATCTCTACCCAATAGAATAATGAGAAAGTTCATTTAGTCCCATGAAACTTTCGGGCACTTTCGAGATATTTTACAGTCGCCACCCAATTTACGAGAAATTGGGAAAGGTCGTCTAACTTCTATGGTCTAAACTAGAGAGTAGTTCAGAACTTCACTCTTATTAATGTCTTGATTAGTTATAAATGAGTTTTTAGGTTAGAAAATTCCACCTCTCATCTCACACGATTAATACAATTTATTAAAAATGCAATTCAAGCATTGAGAAAACGGTAAATGAAAACTGTAAATAAAGCGACAAATAAAATGGTAAATACACAAAGCCACACCATTACAAAATAGAAATTGGGACAAATACAATCTCCCAAATGAAAAGAAAAGCTAAACAAAATTGAAATGGAAATTAGGACAAATATAATCCTCAAATGGAAAGAAAAGCTAAACAAAATTGTCTCAAAAATAATTAATTATAAGGGCCCGCAAGATATAAACATAAAGCTAAACAATCAAACAAAATCAATTAAAAAGGACATACATAAATCAGGATATTTATTCGGTTTAGGAACATTGGTTCCTTTATACTCACTTAAAAGGGGATCAAAGAGTTGTTTCGCCTATTCGCTTGAAAACCGGGACGAATTACTCTCATTCTGAGAAAACTAACTCTTCGTTTTAGTTCATGATATTTTTTGCATTCCTCAGTTAAAATCAAGGACATCGGTCCTAATTTATTAATAAAAATTTCGATTTAGTCGTAAAAATATTTTTATAATTTTTCATCTAACACGCACATAAAATAAATTATTTTATTTACAAATAAATACAATGATACAAATAGGAGATAAGTACGATCTCACTGAAAGAACGTAGCCTCCTACACGTCGTGACCCCTCCATTTGGTCACAAAATGCTCAAATAAGCAAAATCACATTTTTAAATCCAAATAGAAACAACATTAGAAATGTTAGCAATAATTCTAAAATCAACAAAATAAAAATAAAATAATAGGAAATAAACATCATAAAGCAGAAAATAACATTTAAACTAAAAAAGAAAAAGAATTATCGCAAAAATGGACACAAAACATGCATCGAACAGGCTAAAATCGAGTCAAAATGGGACAAAGGCACGCAAATGGACACTACATGAGGTGAGGGGCGGCCAGCCCGTCCCTCACCTCTTTCCTACCACAAAGGGGGAGGGGGTGGAGCAACCTTCTTGATGCGTGCACAGGGGGGCTTAACCCATCATGGCAATCCTACGCAGGCTGAATTGTGGAAGCTATGGAGATTCAAGAGACAGTTGAGCCAAATTGTGCTATATCTAATCCAATGGGGCCAAATGCAAAAGATGGGCTTCAATTGTGCTTGATTAATTATTTCAATCTCGAAGAGTAGCTTTAGGCTGCCCAAGGGGCTTATTTTATTATGTTGAACTTGTTTTGTTTTAATTATTTAGTTGGACCCTCATATAGCTTAATAGGCTTATTTTAAGTGAGTTGGGCTTACTTTAGCTTGGGCTCATTTAAATTAATTATTTTAGGCTTGTGGGTTGTTGTATTTTAGAGTTAATAAGTTTGGGCTTTAGTTATTTGGTGGGAGGCCCATGTGTTAGGTGGCCATGTGTTAGGTGGCCTTTTGACTTATTTAGGGTTTGGTGGGAGGCCCATGTGTTAGGTGGCCATGTGTTAGGTGGACTTTTGACTTATTTAGGGTTACCTACCTTTTGGGGGCTATAAATACCTCATTATAAGTTGTAAAAGACACATCAAAAACACTTTTGAGTATCATTATTTGGCTTGGCCGAATTTTCTTCAAGGGAGAGGATTTGCTTGTCTTCTTCTTTTGCATCAAGAACATAAATTCTCATCAAGGTATTTACTTTGTGGCGAATTCTGTTCTTATGTTTCTAAATCAATCTATTATAAGCGTTTCCATTCACATGTTGTTTGGGGGTTCTTTAGATTGGGAGTTTCTTCTTGTTTATGTTCATGCCATATTGTGTGTTTAAGGGGTTTCGGGTTCTTTAGCCTTGGGGTTCCGCATCATTTGGTATCAGAGCTTGGATTAGGATAAATTCTTATTTATCTTGTGTTAATTTGCTGTTCTATTGTTTTATTTCCATTAGAACAAGATAATTCCGCCTTGTTTAACTTGCAATCTTATTTTATCAATTTCGTGTTCTTCTTTATTTTTGAATTTGTTCTTTTGTGTTCTTCTTTGTTCCTACATCAGATCTTGTGTTTGATGTTTTAAGTTCTAAAAAGAAAAAAAAAAATCGTTGGTACTTTTCACGTTACTGTTCATAGTACTGTTCATCCGAATTAAAAAAAAAAAAAAAGAAAAGTCAGTATTGAGATAAAGCTAAGAAAGAAAAATCACAAAGAAACAAAAATTTAGATTTGGTCATACTTTGAATTTGGAGATTAATTTGAAAAGTCAAAGTGAAAATTTATAGGTAGTTGTCATTCTTGACTTTCTTTGATTTCTTGTCTTTACATACATTGTATCAAAATTGACTTTTCCATTAGGGAAATACCAAAATTCAGATTTGTCATACTTTGAATTTGGAAATTAATTTGAAAAGTCAAAGTGGTAATCTATGGGTAGGTGTCATTTTTGACCTTCTTTGATTTCTTGTCTTCACATCCATTGTATCAAAATTGACTTTTCCATTAGGGAAATACCAAAATTCAAATTTGTCCAACATTTGAATTTGAAAATTAATTTGAAAAGTCAAAGTGGCAATTTGTGGGTAGGCGTCATTCTTGACTTTCTTTGTTAAGTGTTTTCATTGCATTCTCATTTAAATTTGTTGACTTGTGAATCATCTTGACTTGAGATTGAGTTCTAAAGTGCAATTGAAAACAGCAAGCTTGAATGGTAAAAAGGCTTGAGTGAGTGAGCTTAAAAGAGGGTAAAAGCCAAATAGAGTGACACGAGTGGAGTGCCATATTTTGAGTGAAACACGTGAGGAAGTGATTGTGAGGATGTCCTATTACAAGTCAAGACGACATTTAGATCAAGAAACATTGGATGAGTTAAAAAAGGATACTAAGTTATTGAAGGAAGACCTTAAAAATGCAGAATTGCGGTTTAAACAACTTTTTAGACAACTAGATAAGTGTTTGCAAAAGGAAAAAAGAAAGAAAGAGGAAGTTGTAGTGGAAGAGATTATTTGTGAAGCTGAAAGAGATGCTATAGATTTATATGATAATGATGTTGTAAATGAGGAAGACATAAGTGGAAGTGTAGACGTTGATTATTTGAGGGAAAAGGAAGAAGATTGTAAAATGGAAGATGCTTGTTTAGTTGAGTTGGACGATCAACATGTTATAATTGATCATGTGGTGCTTCAGGAGGTTGAATTGAACATGGAAAAAGAAGATAATCATGATCAAAATGAGATTCCTGAATTAACTAACCATGCTTTTCCTAGTTTTTGTGTTAACTTGCAGGAACATGATGAGTTCTTTTTTGAAGATGCATTCATATTATTTCCACCTATTCCCAAGATCGTTTATGAAGATCAATTTATTCCACAAGCTTCAATTCCCAACTTAAATAAAACGAAGATTCGAGGACGAATCTTTTTTAAAGAGGGAGGGGATGATGCGTGCACAGGGGGGTCAACCCATCATGGCAATCCTACGCAGGCTGAATTGTGGAAGCTATGGAGATTCAAGAGAGAGTTGAGCCAAATTGTGCTATATCTAATCCAATGGGGCCAAATGCAAAAGATGGGCTTCAATTGTGCTTGATTAATTATTTCAATCTCGAAGAGTAGCTTTAGGCTGCCCAAGGGGCTTATTTTATTATGTTGAACTTGTTTTGTTTTAATTATTTAGTTGGACCCTCATATAGCTTAATAGGCTTATTTTAAGTGAGTTGGGCTTACTTTAGCTTGGGCTCATTTAAATTAATTATTTTAGGCTTGTGGGTTGTTGTATTTTAGAGTTAATAAGTTTGGGCTTTAGTTATTTGGTGGGAGGCCCATGTGTTAGGTGGCCATGTGTTAGGTGGCCTTTTGACTTATTTAGGGTTTAGTGGGAGGCCCATGTGTTAGGTGGCCATGTGTTAGGTGGACTTTTGACTTATTTAGGGTTACCTACCTTTTGGGGGCTATAAATACCTCATTATAAGTTGTAAAAGACACATCAAAAACACTTTTGAGTATCATTATTTGGCTTGGCCGAATTTTCTTCAAGGGAGAGGATTTGCTTGTCTTCTTCTTTTGCATCAAGAACTTAAATTCTTATCAAGGTATTTACTTTGTGGCAAATTCTGTTCTTATGTTTCTAAATCAATCTATTATAAGCGTTTCCATTCACATGTTGTTTGGGGGTTCTTTAGATTGGGAGTTTCTTCTTGTTTATGTTCATGCCATATTGTGTGTTTAAGGGGTTTCGGGTTCTTTAGCCTTAGGGTTCCGCATCACTTCTGGAACTCAAGATTTTTCAAAAAAAAATAAACACTAAAAACTTGATTTTTCACACCCAAATCATGTACATTTACCCATTCTCAAACCAAAAAAAAAACAAGATAAAGATTGGAAAATCATACAAAAAGAATAAATCTCAATTCCGAAAACACATATTTATCAAACCATTATTCATGTATTCATCAATGTAAGAAAAGTAAAATGAGAAAATAAAATGAGATAATAAAAATGGGTTCAAGATCCTTTACCCTCAGAGTAGATAATCTGGAAGCAAGATGTCTCAATCCATTCTCCTTGTCAAAATTCAAAAACAGATTCAAAAGGATTAAAAAAAATCTTAAATTTTTGTCTCAAAAAACTCAAGAACACTAAAACTCAATTTTTTTTTTGTTTGATGAGAAACCCAAGGTAAGGGAATTGATTTTCCCTTCCTCAAGTTAAATCTAAACTCAACAAACATTTTTTGATTCAAGAAAATCAAAGAAGAAAACTTTGCGCTCAAGGAAAAATGGTTCTTTTCTCTCAAGAAATCTCACGTTTTTTGTTCAAAAACCCCCTTTTCAAAAATCCCCTCTCTTATGTTTTTCTCTCTCTTCTTCTTGTATAATCCACCCAAATAGCATGAAAACTGAAAAAATCAGGTTTTTTCAGTCCGATTTGGACTGTAGCCCCTATAAAATTCGGTAAAATCCCATTACAGGAGGAAGGACAGCGCTCAGAAGGAGGGATAGCGACAGGGGCGGCCTGCCGAGGGGCGCCCAGTGCGCAGGGGCAGCCTTGCGCGCTGTTGCCACGTGCTGCCCGCGAGCAGGGTAGCCCTCGTGCGCGCAGGGGCGCCCTCGTGTGCGCGGGCCATGCCTGAAGGGCGGCATCGTGGGCTGCTGCGCAGGGGCGCCCTCGCACGTGGCCTCGTACGTGGCTACCGTATGGCCTCGAGCGAGGGGCGGCCTAGCACGCGTAGGTCGCGCTTGCTGGGCAGCCTCGCACGGGGCTACCGCGTGGTCGCTTTGAGCACACAGGCCACCCCTACGGGGTAGGCGAGCACAGAGGCCCCTCGCACGAAGGGCTACTGCGTGGCTGCCCGCCCGTGAGGGGCGGCCTCTAGCGCATGAGTGGGTGTGCCCCTTACGCGCGTTCCTCCCCTTGCGAGAACAACACGCGCATCCTCTGCACGCAAACCTAAGAAAACCCTTTTTTCAAAAAATACTTTAAAAGCATTTTGAAGCAGACAAAAGAACTTGACAAGAAGACAATGAATTCCTATTTTCTTAGTTGTGAATCGGTCTTTATTTTCATCATTGGGTAATCCTCATCTTGGACTGCCTTGGGACCCGGTGTCTACAGTTGCCCCCAATTTTGGAAAACTAAAACGTAGGTGCCTAGGTGAGCCAAAATTCAGAGAAAGGAAAGAAGCGTGTGCATGAGGCGGCGACCTTCCTGTTGCTACGAGAAGGAAATTGTCTCTTTAAGTCACCATCTAGACTATGGAGCGACTGTCATCCCTCTGCGTTGCATCGAGTCTTCTCAAGATTTTCGAAGCGCGGGTACCATCCTTAAATGGTGAGGCACTGAGTTTGCTCCAAACTTACAAAGCGTCAGGATTTTCTCCTAAACTGCATCGAGTTTGCTCCAGACTTATAAAGTGCGGGTGCCCTCCTCAAATGGCGATGCGCCGAGTCTACTCCAGACTTACAAAATGAGGGAATTGTTCTCCTGAACTACACTGAGTCTGCTCTAGACTTACAAAGTGTGGGTTGTCCTCCTAAACTGCACCGAGTCTACTCCAGACTTACAAAGTACGGGTATTGTTCTCTTGAACTGCACCGAGTCTCCTTCAGACTTATAAAGTGCGGATAATATTCTCTTGAACTGCACCGAGTCTGCTCTAGACTTACAAAGTGCAGGTGTTACCCTCAAATGGCAATATGCTGAGTCTGTTCCAGACTTATATTGCACGGGGTTGTTCTAAAGCATAGCCTCTCAGTTGTTCCCTGAATGAAACAAATTCTGTTCAATCAATTCATCATGATAATCATTTTGGCCATTTACCTTTTGCGAAGGTTCAATTGTTTTTATCACATTGTCTCATTTTATCATTTGGGGTTTATCATTTCATATATAGCACTTTTATCTTTCCCATGTCAAAAGTGTGCTAAAGAAAAAAGAAGTAAAGGAAACAAAAGATCATCAGCATACAAAATATATTCATTTAGTACAAAAACCAATAAAGCTAAAAATCATGACATGTGGTCTCCTTGAATATCAACTATAGGTAGTCAGTGGGCTCCTCAGGGTCACTCTCACCTGGGAAGTGCGTCATCGGCATGCCTGGTCCTGCAAAGGTGGCTGGCTAATCAGCTACCTCTGCTGGCGGAGATCTAAGGACTGGCATCTAGGGCTCCTGAACCATCATACCCAATCGTCCCTCATGGAAAGGTCGAATGACAGTCTGCACCATTTCATTCAGCTCATAAATACCTACCCCAATCGCTCCGAGGGTCTGGGTATGCCCGCCAATGTAGCCATTCACCTCGATGAGTCTAGCATCCGTACTCTCTTACAGGTCTGTCACTGACTGTGAGATACTAAGGATCAGTCCCCTCAGTTGTATTCTTTCCCAATTTCCATTTTAATTTTGTTTTATCTTTTCTTTTCATTTGGGGGATTGTATTTGTTCCAATTTCTCCTTTGTAAATGGCGTGTTTGCTTGTTTATCGCTTTTTTATAGCTTTCATTTTATCCCTTTCTTGATACTTGAAATGCGCTTTTAATAAATTGCATTAATCGCGTGAGAAAGGAGATGGAATTTTCAAATCTAAAAACTCATTTATAATTAACCAAGGCATAAATAAGAGTGAAGTTCCAAATACCTTCTCTGGTTTAGACCATAGAGGTTAGATGACCTTTCCCAATTTCTTGTAAATTGGGTGGCGACTCCAAAATACCTCAAAGGTTCCTAAAGATTTTATGAGACTAGATGAACTTCCCCAATGTTCTATTGGGTGGGGATTCCAAAATGCCTCATGTTACCCAAGATCAAATGATGTGAACCAATCCCTTGAGCCCTAAAAGTGGGCATCCTAAGAGGGCCTTCCCGGTTCGGCGCGTGTCACAACTGGGAAGCTCACTGTCGCGCTCGCGATACAAATTGGCCTGATAGATGCTCGGCAATCGAGCTCTCTGTCGCGCTCGTGATCAAAGTCGTGCTCACGACAGAGGTACTCCTCAGCAGGAGCTCTGATGATCGAGTTATGTTGTGCTCGCGATAGCGTTGGGTTCCAGCTCCTTCAGTCGATATCTATAGAAAACTCCATAACCAAACCATCCCCAAACTTGCAATTCACCCAACAAACTTCAATATAATCCTCAATAGGCACTCCAATCACATTACACAACATAAAACACAAGTTTTATACTAATTATCATGGACTAAAACAACAAATCAAACAATTTAAACCAAGCATTCTTCAAACCTAGAATTTTACCTAAAAACCATATTAATTCATACCCAAACTCGATTCCACTTCCAAAATAACAATATCACTTCAAAACATCCTCAAACACTTCAATTAAGTATAAATATATACAATTTCATTCTTAATTTACAGAAATCACAACAAAAATTCAAAGATGAAATTATACAAGATCAAGCAAATTCCCAAACCTTTAACTCCTTAGCTCCAAAAGATCAAATAGTTGAACTCCCACCAACAATCTCCTTTCCTTTGGGATCCTTATAATCTCTAAACCAAAATCCATAACCAAAAATACACACAAATTACCAAACCCTCACACAGCCATACACACCCAAACGAAAACAAGGAAGAAGAAGGAGAAGAATAGGAGAGCAATACTTACTTGAGTAGCTCTAGAATTTGCGAAATTAACTAAACAACAAGTAAAGGAACTGATCTAGAAAGCAAGAAGGAGATAGCGTGAGGAGGAAACGGGAGAGAGGGGCAGATTTGCTCTCTCTCTCATTTTCTCTCTCCTGGCTTTTATAGCCACTCCTTTCTTACATTCCCTCTCTTGCCACATGTCACAATCTCATTAGTGAGTTTGGAAAAAATTCCTCTTCTAACCCTCTAACTTCATAACAACACACCCAAAATACACACTTAAATGCTAAAACACAAATATACCCTAAAACACACACACACACACATGCTCAAAACTACTGGGGTGGAAATTGGGGTATTACAGGGGCAGTACTACATCTGAGATAGTTTATCGTCCTCCTATAACTCCAGCTCGAGCTTAAGCGATAAAGGCTCGAGAGTATCAGGGCGCACCTAAGGTGCTAGCGGGTACTTTCTCTCTCTATGGTGTTCAGATGCATGCTTTGATAGATCCTAGCTCCACACATTCTTATACATGTTCTGAGCATGTAATTGATAAAATACCATCTTTAGCACAGTTAGAAAATGATATACATGTAATTACTCCCTTAGGCCATGGTGTTAATCTTAACCGAGTATATAGGGATTGTCCCATAGTAATTCAAGATAGAAATTTTCCTGCTGATTTGATTGCGCTACCCTTTCATGAATTTGATTTGATTTTAGGGATGGATTGGTTGTCTAAACACCAGGTTATAGTTGATTGCAATAAGAAAACCATAGTGCTCCAGAGTCCTAACCAGTTAAGTGTAGTGGTGCATGGTATCTAGTCAAGTCCGATGTCTAATGTGATATCAGCTATACAAGCATGATGGTGTCTTAGAAAAGGGTGTAAAGCTTACTTGGCATTAATACTTGACGTTAAGTGAGATAAGGTTCGGTTGGAGGATATATCGGTGGTGAAAAAATTCCCAGATGTATTTCCTAAAGAGCTGCTAGGACTTTCTCTCGAAAGAGAAGTAGATTTGTCAATTGAAATTCTACCGGGAACAGCTCCTATCTCTAGAGCGCCTTATCGGATGGCTCTAACTGAATTGAAGGAATTAAAGATTCAAGTATAGGAGCTTCTAGACAAGGGGTTTATTGGACCTAGTGCTTCCCCGTGGGGAGCACCAGTGTTGTTTGTGAAGAAGAAAGATAGTACCTTATGAATGTGTATCGATTACCGATATATTAACAAAGCGACTATGAAGAATAAATATCCGTTACCATGAATTGAAGATGTCTTTGATCAATTGAAAGGAGCAGGTGTCTTTTCCAAGATTGACATGAGATCAGGATATTATCAACCTCGGGTGAAGAATGGAGATATACCAAAGACTGCATATAGGACCTGATATGGTGATTATGAGTTCTTAGACATGCCATTTGGGTTAACTAATGCACCAGCAGCATTCATAGATTTGATGAATCGGATTTTCAGCCTTATTTGGATCAATTTATAGTGGTGTTCATAGATGATATTCTGGTATACTTTAAGAATGAATAAGAACATGAACAACATTTAAGGATAGTTTTATACACTTTACGGGAGAAATAGTTGTATGTGAAGCCAAGCAAATGTGACTTTTGGCTTAAGGAAGTCTCATTCTTAGGCCATATTGTATCAGTAGAAGGCATCAGAACTGATCCTACAAAGGTTCAAGCTATTATTGATTGGAAACCGCCCAAAATGTACCTGAAATAAGAAGTTTCTTAGGTTTGACAAGCTATTACTAGAGATTTGTAAAGGGATTTTTAGTTATAGCTTCTCCTCTTACCAAGTTGCTTCGAAAAGGGGTAAAATTTGAATGGATTGATAAATTCAAGCTAGTTTTGAGCAGCTAAAGAAGATGCTTGTTGAAGCTCCGGTGCTGACACAACCCACTATGTGTAAAGATTATGTTATGTTTAGTGACACTACTTATATGGTGAAAAGTGTAGGATTTATTCGAATCATAAAAGTCTCAAATATTTACTCACTCAGAAAGAGATTAATTTGAGACAACGCCGGTGGCTAGTGTTACTCAAGGACTATGATTGTATAATGGATTATCATCTTGGAAAGGTTAATGTAGTAGCAGATGCTTTAAGTTGAAAAACTATTTTAGCCATGTCATTGCAAGATAGCAGATGGAGATTTGCACCTGATGGAGCTTTATTGGCTTAATTAAAAGCTAAACTTGGACTGAAGCAGTCAATAATTGATGCTTAGAAAAATGATACTAAGTTGTAACAAGTTATTCAAATAGTCAGAAAAGAAGACAAAAATGACTATTCAGTAGGCCATAATAGGAATCTATATTATAAGAACATATTATGTATGCCAGCAGACAAAGAGTTAAAGAATAAGCTACTCTCTGAGGCCCACAATATAGCATTTACTATGCATCCCAGTGGTAATAAGATGTTTAAGGACTTGAAGATATTTTATTGGTGGCCGAGAATGAAGAAAGATGTGGCAGAATACATATCTATGTGTTTGATTTGTCAACAAGTCAAGGCTGAATATCAAGTACCCTCCGGGCTATTAAATCCCATTCCAATTCCATAATAGAAGTGGGATAATATTACCATGGATTTTGTAATAGGCTTACCCTCTACACAAAAGAAACACGATGCAGTATGGGTAATTATGAATAAACTTACTGTGAAGCGTGCCGAACCCCGTGGGCGCCCCTTGACCGCCCTCTTGAGGGCGATCGAGCAAAATGAGGTTCGTTGACAACTTGTAAGGTATTTACAAGTGCGTCTATATTGGGCAACAAGGAGGTTTCATGGAGTCGCCACCCAATAGAACATTGAGAAAGTTCGTCTCGCCTCAGTGAGCCTAAGACGGTGCATATATCCATTTTGGGCAAGCCAAAGGGGTCTTGGAGGTGAACACCCCAATAGAAAATTGGGAATGACCCTCTCACCCTATGGAGAATAGGATTATTAATTAAGTCTTTGAAAGGGACACAAGAGGTGTCTTGAGGTTCCAATGAGTGATTGGAAAGACCTCTCGCCTCGTTGATCCCAAAGACCAGAGTTGGGTTCGGGACTGCTCATCTATTTCTACCTCGATTTATTTTACAATTAAGTTTTGAGTTCATTAGTTCGCTCTCTCTCCACACGATGCAATTTGATTAAAGGCGCATTTATTCACATCAAAAGCATTAATAAACAAATAAAACAAAAACAAAAATAAAGAATAAACGTTCCAAAATAAATTACAATAATACTAAAAGCGAAATACAACTCCCATTTATAAAAAGTGCGATACATACATAAAACGGGGAATTCATTTAACAATGAGGACATTGGTCCTCGCATGCGTTTATTATGAAAACGATTTTTGCGATGGATTTATTGGATAGAAAATAGGACTTTGGTCCTTAATTTGCAAAGACTCCAAATTAATTACTATAAAAAATTAATTCATTTTTATTATAACGAGATAAAAACGATTTACATAAAAATAAAGACACATAAATAAAGATAAACGAATACAAATAAAAGACAAAAGTTGAAGAATTAAACCGGGGGGAAATCTTTATGATCTGGGTAGCAACCATCATCACAATTCTAACCCATCCAAAAATAATTAGATAATATCTCACAAAAATAAACAAACGTGTTAGTGCTAAAATCCAGAAATGGAATAAAATAAGATAAGAGAAAAAGCTAAAAAGGGAATTTTGAAGAAAAATGGTAACTAATAAATAAATGAATAAATAAATAAACAAAATAATTGAATTAAGTAAATTGAGAAAAATGAATGAATAAAAGCACAAATGACAATTAAAATGATTAATGCCAATAAAAATGACAATGCTAATAATAATATTATAAAATAATAATGGATAATAAATAAACATAAAATAATGATAATAATTATAAATGGATAGAATAATAATTCAATGTAATGATAGTAACATGAACAAGTACTCAATAATAATCACCAATAAATGTAAAATAAACATAAACTAAATGATATTAACAACAATGATAACATAATAACACTATTAATAAATAAATCAAATAATAATAATAATAAAATTAACATTAGTAAAATAATAATATAAAAACAAAAAAAGAATAAGAATAATAATATAATAATTCAGAAAATTAAATGATGATAATAAATAATACAAGTAATAATAAACATAAAATAAATAATAACCAATAATAATGATACTAAACAAAGGACCGAATAATATACAATAAACATGAAATACATAACATTAACAATAAGAATATCAATATAATCCAACAACACTAACAATAAAATAAATCAAATAATAATAATAAATAATAAAGAAAATAACAACATAAAAATAGAAAGCTAAATAAGAATAAATAAACATAATAGTAATAATAATAGTAATAATATGAAAACAGAATAATAATTAACAATATAATAATAATAATAATAATAATAATAATAATAATAATAATAATAAAAACAGAAAATAAATAAATATATATATAAAATAATAATAATAATAATAATAATAATAATAATAATAATAATAATAATAAAAGGGAAAAAGGACTTACCGGTCTCCGGAGGGAAGGTGGTCGACACCACCCATACTAGAAGATAGATCGCTGGAGTTAGCCACGCGCCGGAAGGAATCGCCGGTTGATCGAAAAAGTCATTGGCGGCGTTCTCTCCCCTCTCGCCGATCTCCTCCACGGCAGCGAGTGGCGGTAGCCGGTGGCCACCGCTAGATGCGTTCAGGCGCCAGGGTGCCAGCGTCGCCGCGCGTGGCGTCCCTCTCCGCCGCAGGTGGCCGGCGCTGCCCCCTCTTCCTTCTCCTCTTTTTCTCTTCCTTTCCCGGTAGTCTGCGTTTCCGTGTTCCTCTGTTCCTTGCTCTCACTTTTGCTTCTTTCTTATTTTCTTTCTTTTATTTTCACTTCCTTTCTCTTTCTTTGTTTGGCCTTTTGTTTTGTTCTTCCTATTTCCTTTTTCTTTCTTTGTTTTCTATGGATATTCCTCTCTTTTCTATTTCTTTCTTTCTCTTTTCTCTCTCTATTTTCTCTTCCTTTCTTTGGTCTTCGCCTCTCAGTTCTTGCTCTCTCCTTTTCTATTTTTTCTTGCTTTCCTTTGCTTCGACTTTTTCTATTCTCTGTATTGTTTCCTTTTTCTTTCCCTTAGTTGCCGAGAGAGCCCCCTCATTCCTCTTCATTCTTTTCTTTTTATACCCTAAAATTAGGGTTGGTTTTTGGGCCATTTAATAATTTCCTCCATTTTTAATTTTTCAATTTTAACTAATTTACTTAAACTAAAATACTAACTAATCAAACCTCTATTAATTGAATACCCTATATTTTTATACCTATTTAATCTAATTAATCTTTTTAAATTATCAATCTAATTTATTTAATTAAACCCTATATCTATTTTCTTTTTTTCAATTTTAACTATCCTAAAATATTAACTAATTAATTAACCTAAATTTAATAATAATTAAATTAGCCATTTTACTTTTTTTAATTTTTAATTTTATTTATTATTATTTTTTTTGGAGGAATTTATCAAGTACCCAAAATTGCCATCAAAATCTGACTCAGACCCCGGTGTCTACACTTGCCCCCAATTTTGGAGAAGCTAGTGCATAGACACTTAGGTGAGCCAAAATTCAAAGAAGGAAGAGAGAGAATTACATATATGGGGATGCCGAACCTTACCTTGTTAGCGCTGGTACATGTGCCCTTACCGATCTCGTCTCGACCTGTTTTTGCTGGCCTCGTGTCGGCTCGCGCAGCTTTGATAAGATGTAGTACTCTCTTACTACAAATATCCATTGCGAGATGCGGTATTCTCTTACTGCAGTCTCATCGTGATGTGCTCTATCGCTAATCCCCCTGCTAACCTCGTCTCGGTCCGCATGGTGGCTATAAGGTGCAGTACTCTTTGACTACAACCTCGATCTGTGGTCTGTTCTACCACGAGTGTTCCGCTAGCCTCGTCTCGGCCTGCACGGAGTTTGTGAGATGTAGTACTCTCTGACTACAGCCTCTATTTGCGATCTGTTCTATCGCTGGCGCCCTGTTAACCTCGTCTCGGTCTGCACGGTGGCTGGTCTGTACCGCTAGCCTTGTCTCGGCCTGCACGGTGTGAGGTGTAGTTTCTCTAACTCCAACCTCTGTTTGCGATCTGTTCTATCGCTGGCGCCCCGCTAACCTTGTCTCGGTCTGCACGGTGGCTGGTCTATACCGCTAGCCTTGTCTCGGCCTGTATGGTGTGAGGTGTAGTTTCTCTAACTCCAACCTCTATTTGCGATTTGTTCTATCGCTGGCGCCCCGCTAACCTCGTCTCGGTCTGCATGGTGGCTGGTCTGTCCCGCTAGCCTCATCTCGGCCTGCGCGGTGTGAGGTAAAGTGTCTCTAACTCTATCCTCTGTTGTGATCTGTTCTATCGCTGGCGCCCCGCTAACCTCGTCTCGGCCTGCACGGTGTGAGGTGTAGTTTCTCTAACTACATCCTCTATGTGAAGAGCAGTGTTCTCTAACTGTCACTTCGGTTGGCGAGATACGGTGTTCTCTAACCACAATCTCGAAATGGAGAGCAGTGTTCTCTAACTGCAACTCCGATTGGTGAAGTTCCCCTGTTAATTCCCATCCGATCTGCAAGGTGTGTAGTACTTCTAACTACAACATGAACTGTGAGATGCAGTACTCTCTGACTACAATCTCGAGGTGAAGAGCAGTATTCTCTAACTGCAACTTCAATTGGTGAAGTTCCCCTGCTAACCCCCATCCGATCTGCAAGGTACGTAGTACTCTCTAACTACCGCGTGAACTGTGAGATGTAGCACTCTCTGACTACAATCTCGATGTGAAGAGCAGTGTTCTCTAATTGCAACTTCAATTGGTGAAGTTGCCCTGCTAACCCCCATCCGATTTGCAAGGTACGTAGTACTCTCTGACTACCGCGTGAACTGTGAGATGTAGCACTCTCTGGCTACAATCCCGGTGTGAAGAGCAGTGTTCTCTAACTGCAACTTCGATTGATGAAGTTCCCTTACTAACCCCCATCCGATCTGCAAGGTGCGTAGCACTCTCTGGCTGCCACGTGAACTGTGAGATGTAGCACTCTCTGGCTGCCACGTGAACTGTGAGATGTAGCACTCTCTGGCTACAATCCCGGTGTGAAGAGCAGTGCTCTCTAACTGCAACTTCGATTGGTGAAGTTTCCTTGCTAACCCCCATCCGATCTGTAAGGTGCGTAGCACTCTCTGGCTGCCGCATGAACTATGAGATGTAGCACTCTCTAGCTATAATCCCGGTGTGAAGAGCAGTGTTCTCTAACTGCAACTTCAATTGGTGAAGTTCCCTTGCTAACCCCCATCCGATCTGCAAGGTGCGTAGCACTCTCTAGCTGCCGCGTGAACTGTGAGATGTAGCACTCTCTAGCTATAATCCCGGTGTGAAAAGCAGTGTTCTCTAACTGTAACTTCGATTGGTGAAGTTCCCTTGCTAACCCCCATCCGATCTGCAAGGTGTGTAGCACTCTCTAGCTACCACGTGAACTGTGAGATGTAGAACTCTCTGGCTACAATCCCGGTGTGAAGAGCAGTGTTCTCTAACTGCAACTTCGATTGGTGAAGTTCCCTTGCTAACCCCCATCCGATCTGTAAGGTGCATAGCACTCTCTTGCTGCCGCGTGAACTGTGAGATGTAGCACTCTCTGGCTACAATCCCAGTGTGAAGAGCAGTGTTCTCTAACTGCAACTTCGATTGGTGAAGTTCCCTTGCTAACCCCCATCCAATCTGCAAGGTGCATAGCACTCTCTGGCTGCCGCGTGAACTGTGAGATGTAGCACTCTTTGGCTACAATCCCGGTGTGAAGAGCAGTGTTTTCTAACTGTAACTTCGATTGGTGAAGTTCCCTTGCTAACCCCCATCCGATCTGCAAGGTGTGTAGTACTCTCTGACTACAACATGAACTGTGAGATGCAGTACTCTCCGACTACAATCTCGATTTGTGATATGTTCTATCTCTTGTGATCTATTAGCCTCGTCCTGGCCCGATTGCCCCCGGCATAACGTGAATGAAGAGGTTTTGAAAATAATTTAATGTCCCGAAGAGACTGAGAAAGCCTGTGAAAAATGTCTTAAAGATAATGCTCCGAAGAGATTGAGAATGCCTGTGAAAAAGGTCTTAAAGATAATGCTCTGAAGAGACTGAGAATGCCTTTTGAATAAGGACTTAAAAGGAAATTCTCCGAAGAGACTGAGAATGCCTTTTGAACAAGGACTTAAAAGGGAATGCTCCAAAGAAACTGATAATGCCTTTTGAACAAGGACTTAAAGAGAATGCTCCGAAGAGACTGAGAATGCCTTTTGAACAAGGACTTAAAGATAATGCTCCGAAGAGACTGAGAATGCCTTGTCAAAAGGACTTGACTTAAAGAGTTTGCCTTCTCAGAGGACTTTCAGATTTCGCGAGGACTTTCAGATTTTGCCTCCTCAGAGGACTTTGAGATTTTGCCTCCTCAGAGGACTTTGAGAGCTTTGCTTGTCGATGTGAGACTGATGTATATTATCTACGCGTTAGACACCATGTATCCATGGAATGCATGTAAAAGTCTATGTATGTATGAGATGGCATACAAAGTTATGCATGTATGAAATCTAAGAGTTATGCATGTATGAAATGACATGTGATGTTATGCATGTGTGAAATTTAAGTGTGTAGCGTGTGTACTATGCATGGATTACAAATATGATATGCATGCAAAGAATTGTGTACATGACATATATGCCACAGTCACGCGCATGATAAAAAATTATGGAATGTGTGCAAAAAAGTGTTTGTAAATGATCATGAATGAGAAATACATGCAAAAGATCAAGCATAAAATATGTGCAAGGGGATTATGAGTGTGAAATATATACAGATGATCATACCTTTGAGGGTAAAGAGTCCTTCACTGGCATAGGTGTGAAGAATGACATGCAAAGATAGGGGGAAGTCATTATATACATGAAGGCTATGTAAAGAATTAGATGTCTGTGATGTGTGCATGGATAACTATGCATATGAAACAAACGCAAAAAAAATTATGTATACATGTACAAAATGCATGCAAATGATGTGCATGTGAGATGCATGCAAAAGATATGCCCACGAAATGCGCAAAACAAATGGACCTTAGAGAGGCACGTGTGCGAAAGTATCTACGAAATATGCTCGCTAAAAATTTTATGCCAAAAGACATGCACCAAGAATTATATATGTAAAACTATTTATGAGAATGTTTGCTACAGTTATGTGTAGAAACATTTGCAGAAAGCATATGTACAAGGGATGTTGCTGGGGTATATACAAAGTATCATTTTCATGAGAAGTGATAAGAAATATCCCAAGATTGTAAAATGAGTGCAACCTATTAGGTATCTCAAATTCGAGTTTCTATCTGCCTTTGAGCATATTGAATGAACCACATTCTCAACCGATTCAATCTCAGCAAAATAATTCGGGGGCCATTCCCAATGAAGTGCAAGAAGGTAAACACGTAAGTATCGGTGTTTACTAAATCAGCATGTAAATACGAGGCATACCATGCGATCTCTGTGTGTATGTGCAAAAGGCCAAAATAGAGTTTTTTTTTATCATTTGTAAGCAAATTCTAGATGCAACTTTGGGGATGAGACTCAACTCGAATGCACTAATGCACTCATGGCTTCTCACTTGAAGCTCAAGAAACACTATATGCCTGTTCCTATGTACCAAACCTTACTAGAAGGTCATCTCCGCTAGTTAGATAAGGTCGAACCCAGAATCAATAGGTCTTATTTTGGTTGTAACGTTAGGCTTAAGTAATTGGCTACCAAAGGAGGATCAGGTCGCTAGAGAAAAATGGCCGCAACGTTCATTCGACAGATGAAAGGACCATTCTCAACCCCAATTGTATACTGTCCAGATACTCTTGAATTTGGATTTGGTAATACATGAACTCATCAAGCTCAGCATAACAATTTAGTTAAAAAGATAACCACCGAACTCGTCAAATGGTATCACCTAAGCTCTTCTTCTTCTTCTTCTTCTTTTTTCTTTTCTTTCTTTTTTTTTATCGTTCTTCTTTTTTTTTTAGCTTATATCTCTAATTATACAAAGACAATGATCAAACCCCTTTTCTCGAAGTGTAAGCTTATCTTTATCAGGGCAATTTTTAGCAACCCAAAATAATTGAGACTCTCTTCTCGAATTGTAAACCCACTTTCACTGGGGCGATCTTTTAACATTCCAACAAAATTACTGATGACTGGTACCCTTCCCGAAAGTGAAAACTGATCGTTATCAGGGCGATTTTTAGTAGTTTTTTTAAAAAATGTAAATGATCGAAACCCCTTTTCTGAAGTATAGACCCATCCTCATCAGGGTGATTTTTGATATCCCAAAAGAACGTCGTAATGTACATCCATCCTTACTAGAGTGGCCATCCTTCTAAGGGGAAGCCAAAATTATTTTAGGCGAAGGGAGAGGTTTTAACGTGTGTAACAATAAAATCGGTACGCATTTAGCATACCAAAATAAAGGCTTAACGGGCTTGCAAGCGATTGTGAAGTAAGGGTAGGAAATGATAATTTAGAGAGCTATACAAAGAAATGGTGCCTAAATCATTTTCTAGATTCAGCCTTATCCAGAAGTCGCTTCGATGGGTAATCGGAAAGGTTCTAGTGCTCTTAGTGAGTTTTCATCCGATCCCTTAATTGCAACTAGTTTTTTCTAGTTTGTTTTTAAAATAGGCCAAAAGTGCTCAGAATTTAGACATTACATGGTATGGCCAAGTATTTTCATGTGATCCAGCTCTCAGCGATCTAACATATCTACCCCTTACTTAATTCAAAGTGGAATGAAATGCAGATTTCTAAAGTTAAGATCAAATCCATTCATAGTTGAGAACTAGTTGGGCAGAGTCAAACTTTGAATTAGAGGTATCTTAATAAGGTGCAAACATATCAACGTTTTAGGATATAGCTTAGCACAAAATTTTGACTCCATCAAAATGTATATGCACAAAAAATCGTTTAGGCAAACAAAGAAAACTCTCTCTTGTTTTTTTTTTTTTTTAAATATGTACAAACTATGTGTTAAAGACCATGTACATGGAAAGATGTATGCAATAGTGTCATGCATATTAGCAATGTGTGTGAGGAATTATATGTGCAAAACATGTGTAAAAACATATTGTATAAAAATATGTACACAAAATATGTGCAAAGATGTGTGTGTGTAAAACACCTGCGAAAAAATATGAGTGTGTAAACACTGCATGATAAATGACGTGCATGCATAAATTTGCAGTGTACATGTAAGCAGTATATAATGAAGATAAAAGTGCAAGATATGACACAACATGAGAATGAATGTTCATAATACAGGGTGTATGTGCATATGGTGTGATTTAGACATGATAGAGATATGTATGTAAGATGAAGATGTGATGTAGGATGAAGATGATCTGGCATGAAAATGTGCGCCAATGAGTCGTGAGGGATGGCAAGACACATACATAGAAGTGCGAAATATATACAAACAATACATCTGACATGAGATAAAAATGGTTGCAAGAGATGAATGATGTTTACAAAGTATGTATATTTACATGGTATGCATATACAGAACGTGACACGGTATATATAGTGACTAACATGCATGATGCAGCATTCATATGTGCATGGCATAACGCATGCGTGATAATGCATGTTCATGATATGGCACATGATGTAAAAGGTGCAAGGTGCCTGTCGTGCATGATATGTACAATGACTGACCTAATGATATATGCTAATATGTGTACTCTATGATATACAGTGGTATGTGTATTCCCTAGCACACCATGTTTATTTACATATGCTATGTGAGTATGTTGATATGTACATCCTATGACACATTATGAATGCATTATTTTGATTTGATATTATTTTTTCATTTTTTTATACATGTCATGGTAGTAGTATGTCTGTGTGTGCTATGATGCACGTCGACACGTACCTTTGGAGAAGTATGCCACATGTACTGGCTATGGTGCATGATGGATGTTATGGATGTCATAATGTTGGTGTGAGTCGTGACAAGCGCTGCTATGTATGTACATGCAGGACAAATACATGTCATGTTCATATTCACAAGTTATGATACAGGCAATTTTATATACAGAGCTCACAAGTTCTATTATTGTATGAAAAGAATTATACATGAGATAAAATGCATATGTTTTATTTACTATTATTACTCATAAAAGAATGTGCAAGCACAAATACACACACAAGAAAAGAGTTCCTCCCAACCTTATTTTTATTACACAGGGGATCGTGCGGGCTCTTTCCCTAGGTAGGCTTGATCCATGGGTTAGCTGGGAACCCAATGAGCGCGTATAGTGTGCTGCGAAGCATGAACTCTCATTTAAAAGCGCATGCAAATGAATTTTCGGCTATCGTGTATTTAAACAATTCCAATAAACCAAAACACGCCCCTCAGGGTATGTAAACCTTTAAGGAGTGAACGTCTAAATTTATTTGGATTTATTCAATACACAATAACCCACTACATAAGCAACGTATTATGGAGCATGCCCCCTAGTGGAAGTATCTAGGTCCATTATATGGGCTTTGGTCCAAGGTGATGATATTTTAGGGCTACCCAAGCATGGTCCCTGCCAACGGGTCTAGCTCATCATGAGCATAACGACCGATCGGGTCACCATTTGATATACCATGACGGTATAAGGCTTGGGCTGGTGATTATCCTTAACACTTCCCTACATTGAGTGAACGTAGGGTTGTGCTTCGGGAATGCACCAAGGTTTAGAAGGGACCAATATAGCGTAATCTAAGGCTCTAATGGGATGTAATGCAAATTTGAGAGAAAGCAAATTTATAAACCAAAACTTAATGGTAAATTTTAATCAAGGTATTTTCAAATCAAAGTCTCGAACAAGTCCCCAGTGGAGTCACCACTGTGACGCCCGCCGAACCCCGTGGGCACCCCTTGACCGCCCGCTTGATGGCGATCGAGCAAAATGAGGTTCGTTGACAACTTGTAAGGTATTTACAAGTGCGTCTATTTTGGGCAACAAGTAGGTTTCATGGAGTCGCTACCCAATAGAACATTGGGAAAGTTCGTCTCGCCTCAGTGAGCCTAAGACGGCGCATATATCCATTTTGGGCAAGCCAAAGGGGTCTTGGAGGTGAACACCCCAATAGAATATTGGGAATGACCCTCTCACCCTATGGAGACTAGGATTATTAATTAAGTCTTTAAAAGGGACACAAGAGGTGTCTTGGAGGTTCCAATGAGTGATCGGAAAGACCTCTCGCCTCGTTGAGCCCAAAGACTAGAGTTGGGTTCGGGACTTCTCATCTATTTCTACCTCGATTTATTTTACAATTAAGTTTTGAGTTCATTAGTTCGCTCTCTCTCCACACGATGCAATTTGATTAAAGGCGCATTTATTCACATCAAAAGCATTAATAAACAAATAAAACAAAAATAAAAATAAAGAATAAACGTTCCAAAATAAATTACAATAATATTAGAAGCGAAATACAACTCCCATTTATAAAAAGTGCGATACATACATAAAACGGGGAATTCATTTAACAATGAGGACATTGGTCCTCGCATGCATTTATTATGAAAACGATTTTTGTGATGGATTTATTGGATAGAAAATAGGACGTTGGTCCTTAATTTGAAAGACTCCAAAATAATTACTATAAAAAATTAATCCATTTTTATTATAACGAGATAAAAACGATATACATAAAAATAAAGACACATAAATAAAGATAAACGAATACAAATAAAAGACAAGAGTTGAAGAATTAAACCGGGGGGAAATCTTTATGATCTGGGTAGCAACCATCATCACAATTCTAACCCATCCAAAAATAATTAGATAATATCTCACAAAAATAAACAAACGTGTTAGTGCTAAAATCCAGAAATGGAATAAAATAAGATAAGAGAAAAAGCTAAAAAGGGAATTTTAAAGAAAAATGGTAACTAATAAATAAATGAATAAATAAATAAACAAATAATTGAATTAAGTAAATTGAGAAAAATGAATGAATAAAAGCACAAATGACAATTAAAATGATTAATGCCAATAAAAATGATAATGCTAATAATAATATTATAAAATAATAATGGATAATAAATAAACATAAAATAATGATAATAATTATAAATTGATAGAATAATAATTCAATGTAATGATAGTAACATGAACAAATACTTAATAATAATCACCAATAAATGTAAAATAAACATAAACTAAATGATATTAACAACAATTATAACATAATAACACTGTTAATAAATAAATCAAATAATAATAATAATAAAATTAACATTAGTAAAATAATAATATAAAAACAAAAAAAGAATAAGAAAAATAATATAATAATTCAGAAAATTAAATGATGATAATAAATAATGCAAGTAATAATAAACATAAAATAAATAATAACCAATAATAATGATACTAAACAAAGGAGCGAATAATATACAATAAACATGAAATACATAACATTAACAATAAGAATATAAATATAATCCAACAACACTAACAATAAAATAAATCAAATAATAATAATAAATAATAAAGAAAATAACAACATAAAAACAGAAAGCTAAATAAGAACAAATAAACATAATAATAATAATATTAATAGTAATAGTAATAATATGAAAACAGAATAATAATAATAATAATAATAATAATTATAATAATAATAATAAAAATAAATGTAAAAACAGAAAATAAATAATAATAATAATAATAATAATAATAATAATAATAATAATAATAATAATAATAATAATAATAATAAAAGGGAAAAAGGACTTACCGGTCGCCGGAGGGAAGGTGGTCGATACCACCCATACTGGAAGATAGATCGCCGCACGCCGAGATCGCCGGAGTTAGCCACGTGCCGGAAGGAATCGCCGGTTGATCGGAAACGCCCGCGTTCTCTCCCCTCTCGCCGATCTCCTCCACGGCAGCGAGTGGCGGTAGCCGATGGCCACCGCCGGATGCGTCCAGGCGCCAGGGTGCCAGCGCCGCCGCGCGTGGCGTCCCTCTCCGCCGCAGGTGGCCGGTGCTGCCCCCTCTTCCTTCTCCTCTTTTTCTCTTTCCCGGTGGTCTGCGTTTCCGTGTTCCTCTGTTCCTTGCTCTCACTTTTGCTTCTTTCTTATTTTCTTTCTTTTATTTTCACTTCCTTTCTCTTTCTTTGTTTGGCCTTTTGTTTTGTTCTTCCTATTTCCTTTTTCTTTCTTTGTTTTCTATGGCTATTCCTCTCTTTTCTATTTTTTTCTCTCTTTTCTCTCTCTATTTTCTCTTCCTTTCTTTGGTCTTCGCCTCTCAGTTCTTGCTCTCTCCTTTTCTATTTTTTCTTGCTTTCCTGTCCTTCGACTTTTTCTATTCTCTGTATTGTTTCCTTTTTCTTTCCCTCAGTTGGCGAGAGAGCCCCCTCATTCGTCTTCATTCTTTTCTTTTTATACCCTAAAATTAGGGTTGGTTTTTGGGTCATTTAATAATTTCCTCCATTTTTAATTTTTCAATTTTAACTAATTTACTTAAACTAAAATACTAACTAATCAAACCTCTATTAATTGAATACCCTATATTTTTATACCTATTTAATCTAATTAATCTTTTTAAATTATCAATCTAATTTATTTAATTAAACCCTATATCTATTTTCTTTTTTTCAATTTTAACTATCCTAAAATATTAACTAATTAATTAACCTAACTTTAATAATAATTAAATTAGCCATTTTCCATTTTTTAATTTTTAATTTTATTTGTTATTATTTTTTTTGGAGGAATTTATTAAGTACCCAAAATTGCCATCAAAATCTGACTCAGACCCCGGTGTCTACACTTACTAAATCAGCACATTTTTTGCCAATTTGGATGGATTACCCCATGGATAGGTTAGAAAAAACTTATGTGGATAAAGTAGTTCGGTTGCATGGGGTACTGGTATCTAGTGTGTCTGATCGGGATCCTCAATTTACATCCAGGTTTTGGAAAGATCTACAGTCATCTTTGGGAACTCAACTCCATTTCAGCACAACATTTAATCCTTAGACCGACGGGCAATCAGAATGAGTGATCCATATTTTAGAAGATATGTTACGAGGATGTGTACTTGATTTTCCTAGTAGTTGGGATAAGTACATTCCATTAATAGAAGTTGCTTATAACAATAGTTACCAGTCCAGTATTAGCATGGCACCTTATGAAGCGTTATACAGTAAAAGATGTAGAACTCTTATTTGTTGGACTGATTTGGAGGAATGTAAAATGATAGGGCCAGATATCATAAAGGATAAGAAGAAAAAGTTTGAATCATTCAATAGCGGTTAAAAGCAGCCAGTGACCGACAAAAGTCATATGCTGACTTGGAAAGAAAAGATATCGAGTATGAATTTGGAGATAAAGTCTTCTTAAAAGTGTTACCTTAGCGAAAGATACTCCGGTTTGGGAAAAAAGGGCAAACTTAGTCCATGATTTATTGTCCCGTATGAAATTTTGGAGAGAATTGGTCCAGTGGCCTATCGATTGGCTCTCCCACTTGAGTTGGCTAAACTCCATGATGTATTTTATGTATCAATGCTTCAAAGATATCGATCAGATGAGTTGCACATCTGCACATCTAAGATATACAAGTACAACCCGATTTCTCATATGATGAAAAGCCCAAAGTTATTTTAGCCCGAGAAATAAGACAACTTTGGAGTAAACAAATTCCTTTGGTGAAAGTACTTTGGAATTGAGGAAGCAACATGGGAACCAGGCAACAATGAAAGCACAATACCCTCAACTGTTCAGTACAGGTATGAATTTTGAGGATGAAATTCTTTTTAGGGGGAAGAATTGTAGTATCCCAATTTGTGCCCTAGTAGTTTTGAGTATAGTTTGATGTATAGTTATAAGTAAAAGAATGAAAGATTGAAGTAATGAGGGACCTAGGTGGAATTAACCTAATTAGAGAAGATAGCTGGTAATATAAGCATGAGAGGACCTAATTGAATACAAAGGAGGACTTAATTTCACTAAGCTATTAATTAAGTCTGCCAATGTATAATTAACAAAAATTGAAAGGCAAATGCTAGAAATTAGAAAGATGAGGGAACTTATGGCAAAAGGGAGGGACACATGCACCAATAAGCTTGGCACATGTGTTGAATCTAGAAATTTAGAGAGGATTCTTCATGGCTTTATAAGCCATGAAGAATGTTAGCCTATTTTATAAGTGCTAATTTTTCGCAAGCATACGGTGTACCGAAATAGTACAAAAGATATCGATCCCACGAGGAATATTATTTTTACTCACTATTACTACTTGATTTTAATTTTGTTTGCAATTATCAAATTATGGGAAAGTTGATTATAAACTATACTAACATATAAACTAATCAAGCCTAGTTATTGATAGTCAAAGAAGATAAAAGATGAATGGTGATAAGTATAAAAATGGAACTTGAAATGATTATTCTTGGTTATTGAAGTATTGTTGTCATGTAAGCCAAGTTGCATAATATTCTAATTTACTCTCTCGACATAAATTAGAGTGCCTAAAACATTCACACATAATTCTAAATCCCAATTCTCATCTAAGACTTAGAGTGTTATACATGCATATTTCAAGAATAGAAAACAACCTATAGCAACCACTTAAACATTATGATCTCTCAAATAATGCTTAAATGATGAATATCTATCAGATTTAAGTACGAATTTATCTCTCGACTACTCAACCCTATAATGATCATGCATAAATTACCAATAGAAATTCTACATACAAAAGTACCAAATGATATGAATAATGAAACTTAGTATTAAAATATTCAAGTTCTTAAATACATCATATAATAATTACAAAGAATAAGAGAAAGATAAGAAATAAAAGAAGGAGATCTCTCAACCCTTTTTCACTTCACCAAATGTAATCTTCTTCCTTGCAAAAGTCTTCTTCTCAAAACATAAATTCTAACTTAAGCAAATTTACTAAGAAGAAAAACTGTTCTAAACTTATAGAAATTTTTACTTAATAAAAATGTTCAACTCTTTAAAATTACAGTTATAAATGAAATTTATAATTCCTGAACATGTCTCTTCATAAAAGTTGCAATTGTTGATGAAGAGGCATGATCCTTCAAAGTGAAACTTGAAAATTTGTGTCTAACGGACCTCTCTGTCGCGATCGCGACGATGTTGCGAGGTCACGACAGAGCGCGCCTGATTTCTTGCTCCACTTTCCTCGCGCTAGCTCTCTCCGTGCTGTGTTGCAACCTCGTAACGACAGCTTTGCTCGCGACACTGCACACTGGACTCTTGGCTTCTTCTCCTGCGCTCCCTTCAGATGTGCGTCCTGTCGCGCTCGCGACAGAATGGTTTTTTTTCTTTGTTTGCTTTTCTTCTCTTCTTTTCTTCTTCTTGTGCTAGCGATCCCTGTCGCGCTCGCGATAGAATGGATTCTTCCTTTGGCTCATTTCTACTCCTTTTTCTCCAATTTTCTCCATTTTCTCCAATTTCTCCTGCACACACAAAAACTCAAACAAAAACATAAAACATACCTATTTCTAACACAGTTAACTAAACATAAGCATTATTTTCAACTTAAAATATAGATTAAATATGAGTTATTTAGACTCATATCAAAGAACGACTAGTTTTGGGTTGGCAAAACCTAGCCGAGAGCCTCCCCTTCATCCTCCCTCTTTATACATTCTTGTACCCTAAAATCAAACCAAGTGTTTTCAAGGTTAAGTGCAAGTAAGAGGGGTCTTAGAGGTCCCATCCTAATAGAATATTAGGATGGCCCTCTCGTCTCGTGGAGCCTAGGACTATGCAAGTTGGGCCTTTTTTGGGACACAAGAGGTGTCTTGGAGGCCCCACCCCAATAGAACATTGAGGTGACCCTCTCGCCTCGTTGAGCCCAAAGACTAGAGAAAGTTCAGGACTTTCCATCTATTCATACCTTGGTTAAGTTTATAATTGAGTTTTGAATTTAGCGTTTCATCCCATTTCTCATTCAATTTTAATGCAATTTAATTTAACACGCATGTCAATCACATAACGAAAGCGGTAAATAAAGTAAATGAAAGCAAAATAAATTACAACAAAACTAGGGGTGGAATACAATCCTCATTGTAAATAAAAAAATAAATCATACATAAAACAGGCTATTTATTAAAGATGAGGACATTGGTCCTCACATGCATGTTTAAAGAAAATAATTTTAAGGTGACAATTTATTTTGGATGGAAGAAACTAGGACATTGGTCCCATTTTTATTAAAAAAACCCAAGTTTAGTTAATAGAAATATTTTTTTGATTTTTTTTATCAACGTGCATGAGAAAATAAATTTATTAAAAATTACATAATAAAAATACAATAAACCCAAAAATAAAAAATTAAAGAATGGCGAATCCACCCGAAAAGCATCTCCAAATCTCCATGGGCTCCCACTTGGTATGGAAAAATACTCACACATAAAAATAAGTATTTAAAATAAAGGAAAAACAAATAAAAGTGAAATTAGTAATAAAAAAAAATTAAATTAAACATGTAATAAAGATAATTAAAATAAAAACAAATAAACATGCATCATGTCTGGCAAATCAATTAAAGGTCATAATAAAATATGCAACTTTTCATATTAACAATTCAACATACATAAAAAACATATATGATGTCAAGCATAAAACTCACCAAGCATGAAAACATAAACAACAATAAAAATACAATTCAACATGCATGAAAACATAAATATTAACAATAAAATTTAACATGCCTAAAATATAAATAATAATAACAATAATACTAGTAACAAATTATAACAATAAACAAGGATAATAAAGATAATAATAATGATAGTAGTAAAGTAGTAATAATAAATAATAATAATAATAAAGTAACAACAAACATAATAATAATAATAATACAAATAATGATAATAATGATAATAATAATACTTAGGATGATAAATCACAATAATAATTATACAAATAATGATAACAATGATAATAATAATATTAAGGATGATAAATCACAATAATAATAATAATAATAATAATAATAATAATAATAATAATAATAATAATAAAAAAAAAAACACAATAACAACCAAGAAATATGAACAATCAAATAAACATGCAAGAATAACAAGAAATAAAATAAATATAACATATTAAAACATGATAAATAATAATACCAATAAAAATAACAATAATAATATATGAACCATTAAATAAGAACACAAGAAATAAGAAGTAAAAAATGATAGATCTAAAAGAATTTACATGATAACTATTTAATTATAAATAAAAATTGAATTAAAAATTAAGCCAAGAATGCTTACCCTCAAAATTTAGCTTGATGAAATGAAAGTAAATGATCCAATTCCTTATGTTGATTTGTGGGAATAATATTAGAAAAAATAAAATATTGAAAAGAAATTTTAACTTAAGAACAAACAATTAATTTATTTGTCTCAAGGTAAAAATTGTTAAATAAAAAGGAAGAAAATTTCTAAGAACAAAAATTGCTCTTTTTTGCTTTGAAAATTATCCTGAAAAAATCTTTTAGAAAATTGAGAGAATTTGCTTTTTGAAGAAAGATGAAGAAGGAGAAAAAATTTTCTAAAGAAAATCTCCTCTAATTCTCTCTCTAAAAATCATTTTATACATCCCCAAAAAATTAGATTTTTAATAAAAAAATTAAAATCAATTTAATTTTCATAACCACAAAAACTAATAAATTTGAAAGGTTTAGAATTCCAAAAATTTTAGAATTAAATTCTATGAAAAAAATAAAGAAAAAACATTAAAAATGAAGAAAAAGGCCAAAAAGATTGTTGGGGGCGAAACCGGGCGCATAGGGGCGAGCGACGCCCGTTGGCGCACCCGACAGGCATCGCCCGCGTTTCTAGCTGCGCGCGAGACGCGCAAGCCGTCGCTCACACGCGCGGACTGCCAGCGCATCGCTCGCGCACAGCGCGAGCGGGCGAGTCCGGACCAGTGCGCTGCTGCACCCCCGACACTCGCAAACTTTTTTTTTTTTTAAAATGAAAAAAAAATAATTTCAAAACATACCCTTTTTGTCTCAAAATAATTTTTTAAAACATTTTAAAATATTTTTAAAATACATTTTGATTTATTTCAAATAAATCAATTCGATAAGGAAATCGTCACTTCCAACTTTCATTTTTGCCTATGAACAGGCACACTTAATTCATCATTGGTTAATCCTGATCTAGGCTATCTCAGGATCCGGTGTTTACAGTTGCCCCCAATTTTGGGGAGGCTAGTGCATGGGTGCCTAAGTGAGCCAAAATTTGGGAAAGGGAAAGAGGCGCGTACCTGAGGCTGCCTCCTTCCTGCTGCCATGAGAATGAAATCATCTCTTTAAGTCACCATCTAGACTGTGGAGCGATTTTAATCATTCTGTGGTGCACTGAGCCTGCTACAGACTTAAGAAGTGCTTGGGTGCCATCCTCCAATGGCGGTGCGTCGAGTCTACTCCAGACTTACAAAACGAGAGAAATGTCCTCCTTAGAGGACTGCACCTAGTTTGCTCCAGACTTACAAAGTGTAAAGGTTGCTCTCCTGAGACACACCGAGTTTGTTCCAAACTTACAAAGTGCTTGGTTGCCATCCTCTAATGGCAATGGACCGAGTCTGCTCCAGACTTACAAAACGCGAGAATTACTATTCTGAGCTGCACCGAGTCTGCTCCAGGCTTACAAAGTGCAAGGGGTGTCATCCTTAAATGGCGATGCGCCGAGTCTGCTCCAGACTTACAAAACGCGAGAAGTGCTCTCTTGAGCTACACCGAGTCTGCTCCAGACTTACAAAGTGCGAGTGCCATCCTCAAATGGCGATGCTCCGAGTCTGTTCCAGACTTACAAAATGCAAAAAGGGCTCTCTTGAGCTGCACTGAGTCTGCTCCAGACTTACAAAGTGCGAGTGCCATCCTCAAATGGCAATGTGCCGAGTCTGCTCTAGACTTACAAAATACGAGAAGTGCTCTCTTGAGCTGCACCGAGTCTGCTCCAGACTTTTAAAGTGCGAGTGCCATCCTCAAATGGGGTTGCACCGAGTCTGCTCTAGACTTACAAAATGCCGAGTTGTTCTTTTGAACTGCACCGAGTCTACTCTAGACTTACAAAGTGTTTGGGTGCCATCCTCGAATGGCGATGGTTTTCACTTAGACATTTCCTGTAAAATTATGTGCACAAAAATATACACAAGAAATTATGTGTGTATGTGTAAAAAGCAAAATGCTGATGCTTGCAAAAGAATTGTATGATATGAGATGTAGATGCTTGCAAAAGTGGATAGACCATGTCCTGGGTTGTAACACCCCCTACCCATATGTAGGCGATCCCATCCGATAAGGAGTGAGATGCCGTATGAGTCAAGGTGCCACCACACATATACAATGCAAAACATGCATTCATCCATAAACATATATACATAAATACAAGGTAATTAAAAACTTTACGAATGTATAATTGAGTATATGTTTTGTATGAGATTAGGATATTAATTGTGCAATTATCTATATATTAGATGTCATGTGTGTTAGATTATGTGTATATCTGTTTGTATGTGTGATTGTTGTGTTTACAGGTCTTTTTGAGCATTGAATTGAGCAAACAAGCTGTGATGGTGAGAAAACAGGAGGTACTGGAGGTGGAGCACGAGAAGAGCAGAGCAGGATCCGACTAGGATGGGATAACACGAGTCGGACAGGCCTTGAGTAGAAAAAGAAAGAAGAAGAAAAGGGAAGAGGAAGTAAGCATCCTACTAGGACAAATGAGCACGACTAGGACAATTCATCCTACTAGGATTGTGGAGCACCGGTCGGATGGGTATAGCAGAACGAAGAAGAGCACGAGTGGAAAAGGAGGAGCATCCGACTAGGACAGGGGAGTGCTGGTGCAAAGGAAAAAAGAAAGAAGAGAAGAAGAGAAGGAGGGCATGACTAGGACCGAAGTGGAACACGACCAGGAGGATGCGTCCGACTCGGATAGAGTAGCACGAGTCGTGCTAAAGCAGAGATAAATTGAGAGGAAAGAAAGAAAGAAGGAAAAAGGATGAGCGTGTTCTGTCGCGATCGCGACAGAGAGTACCGTTGGACAGTTTTTGAGTCAAAAGTCACTTGAAAAGCCACCTTCTTTCACCAAAAGTTGCAACTATTCTCAAGAGACATTTTCCAGAGACACATCTCTCAAATCAACCTCTATAAATATGTAGATTAACTGTAGTTTTAATATACAGAAGAGACAATATAGAATAGGATGAATTTTAGTTAATTAATTTTCTGTATTTTGTAGATAGTTTTTTTTAGTTTATTTTCTTACTTAGTTCTTATGATTTGAAGAAGAAGATCAAGGAGAAGAAAATTTATTTCAAGAGATTGAGAATAGGGTTGAAAGGCTTCTATCTTATTCTCTTATTTTTAATTCTTCTCCATTATTTCAATGAATATCATTTCAATGAATTTGCATGTTATAATTATTTCTATTTCCATCTTCTTTCATAGTCTTTCAATGTAGATTCGCTATTAGTATATTTTGTTTAATTTTTATAAGTTAAAGTAATTCGAGAGTTTACTTTATCTGACATCTAATAGAGTTTCATTATCAAGGTATATTTTGAGAAATCGGTATATTGAGATAATTGCTATAGGTTAGTGTTTATTCTTAAAATATGTAATTAGAAACCTCTAATTCATTAATGAAAATTGTGAGTTAGAATTTTAATTGTATGTTTTAGGCATTTTAATTCATGTCGAGAGAGTGAGTTAAAAATTGATTCTAACTTGGCTTGCATAAAAAGATGAAAGATGTTAATAAATTGATGGAATCAAGTTCATTGTCTTTAATTCTTCATGATTTATTTTATCTTCTTTTGACTATCATTAACTAGGTATATTTAGTTTACATGTTAGATTAGATTAAAATCAACTCTACCATTAATTAATCATTGAAAACAAGATTAAAATCAATTAGTAATAGTGTGTAAAAACGTTCCTCGTGGGATCGACATCTTAAGTACTATTGCGGTATACCATATACTTGCGGTATAATTAGCATCTATAGAAAATGCTCAACAAGTTTTTGGCACCGTTGCCGGGGAACGGTTGTTTGCCATTATGAAAATTGATTTATGATTTTGGATTACAATATTTTGTTTATTTTAATTTGTTTGTGTGTTTAAATTAATTTTGTGTTGTGTTTTTGTTTTACAGGATTTAGAAGTTCATGCCTAGTACAAGGAGTTCTTCAGAAGAGCTTGAACCCTTAAATCCTGAAATTGAAAGATTCTTGTCAAGTAACCGGAAGTCAAATAGAAAGAAGAACAAAAATAGGAGATCAATTATCATGGCGGAAGAAAATCCACCTAGACTCATGGACTTTGCCACACCTGCTTTGAGTGGTGCTCAACAAGGAGTGGTAAGGCCAACGGTAAATGCAAATCAATTTGAGATTAAGCCTTCATTGTTACAAATGATTCAAAATAGTACTCGTATACCTTCTTATGTTGACAATGTGAAATCTGCCATGTATGAGTACTTTAGCACCTACCAGTACATCCAGCCGGCATTTCTTAGTCATTTTTTCCTGCATGTTCCTACTGGAGATCTTTGGGCAGATGTATCACCATTGATTCAAGGTATTGGATGGGAACATTTCATGGGGCATAAGGTGAAGGTATTTTCAGATCTTGCTCGGGATTTCTTATACTCTTTCGAGTGTCACTTTGATGGAGATGGCGATAATTCTGGCAATGTTAAGTTCCGGCTGGGTAAGAAGGGTTATTCCATGACTTTCAAGAAATTTTCGCAGCACTTAGGGTTCTTACCTGATGCCTTGGTGGAGCTATCTAATGCATCTCCGGAAGAAAATTGGGAAAAGGTTCGTGATCCATTAAATCCTGAGCCATGGAAAGGTGGTAAGCTTAAAATTCATGCACTTAGGGATCATGCTTTGAGAGTTGTCCACAAGTTTCTATCTAGAAGTATTTATAATAATCTTCATAGCCTGAGTACACTTAATGCATCCCAGATTATGTTACTTAGGTGTATGGTTGACGGTATTCCCATTAATGTATCTTTGATTATAGCATAGCGGATTCAGGAATTACAGAAGTGTTCTCCAAATCTTCCTGCTGTTTCCATTGGTTGGATAGCAACCGTTTTAGCTAAAGCTACTAATCATAATCTTTCTTTTGGCGATCCGCTTGATGGTGACATAGCCTATATTGATAATGTCAAGCTTAAACGCATGAAGATATGGAAAACAAAGCCACGGTGCCACTAGATAACCCGAGAGGAATTTTTGAGAGAAAATGGCATACGTATTGATGAGAATCAGGAAGCGCCAAATGAGAACAGAGGTGATGATGAGCTAGCAGAGGTCCCACCAGCTGAGACAGCCATGCCATCTGATTTGGAAGCTCACCTTAACCAGTTTAGCAGCAGAATGGACCACCAGCATATCCGCTTGGATAGGATGTAGGGGAGGATGGACACGATGCAGGATACTATTGTTGAGATTAAGCAGACCATGGAGAAGTTTGTGCATGATTTCTGGACACGTTATCCTCCACCACCACTCCCACCACCTTAGATGACTCACTGTATTTGCTTTGGACAACAAAAATTTTTGATGGGGGTAGAGCTTGATCAGTTAAGCTCAATTTTAGTTCAAGAAGTAGACACATCTTACCCTCATATTGTTCATGAATCTATATTTTGAATCTATATTCTGCTTATTTTGATTTTTTATTTCTTTTAGTTTGATGTTTTGTAGTATTGTAATAACTTTTTACTCTTAGCTTAATGATAATAGTAATTGTTTTGGAATTTTCTAGTTTTCTTAGAAACAACATTAGTTTTTGATTACCATTTAGTTTGCACTAAAACTTAGTTTGCCTCAATTTTTTCTCAAATATTGAATATATTAAACTTGAATTTGGAATGTGCAATTTAGGATCTTTGCTTAGCATGAGAACAGACATGTTGTTTAATGAATTTATAGCTAGATTAGTATTCAACTTGACTTATATTTGCTAGTTTCTATTCTTTGAGCACATAAGACCAGTTTTTAAACTTAAAACAAAAACCAATGCATAAAATAGTTGAGCAAGGAATTTTAGAGCACTAGAACCTTCCTCATCACCCTTCAAAGCATACAAATAACTCAATTCAACTTAGAAAGTGATCTAGGCAATATTTTCTTATGTAACCATACTTTGACCTATTTTCCTACTCTTTTTATACATTGATCCTTGTTAGACAAGTTGAGCTTAATAAGATATGCTAAAATCGTGTCAATTTTTATTTTTTTTGATATACCTGTTCAAATTACCATATAGCCTAAAAAGCCTTTTGCCTACCTTTTATAGAGTTGCCACTCTAAAATTGGGTATATTAACAGGAAATGGATTGATGGGTATAGTAAGACAGTTTTATTTTCAAGGATTATGGCTGATGTCAAATAATAGTAGAAATTATACCTTGTAAATATTAAGAATATCATTGTTTTGGAAAAAAAAAAGTTGAAATTAAAAATAATATGCATGGCAAAATCTTAAGTGTGAGGTACTTACAAGGGAAAATAATTATGATTTCTTTTTAGAAAGGTATGAGTTGTGAAATTGAGGGAATTTAAATAGTTTTCTCTCGTCAGAGTTGTGAATTGTGAAAGGTTAAGCAAGTTAAGTTTCTTATTGATTAAGTTAATGGGAGACACTTTAGAATTGTTAGTCTATTTGATCTTAGAGTGGCTATTTTATTGTTTGATCCTTTATCCATTCATTGATAACTAATACCTTAACCCTATTATAACCTTTGAAAGACCTAAGTGATTCTAAGTTTTGTTTTTAAGTTGTTCAGCGGAGATGACTTTCGGGTTCTGGTGCTAAAGGAGAGGCCTATGGTGTTTCAAGAGTTTCAAGTGCAAAACCATTTGTACACTTAAGTGTATATTCATTCTAAGTTTGGTTATGAGTTGCATTGGTGTTTTGATTTTTAAAAATGCTTAAAATGTTTTGGTCTTGCACACACACAAGGAAACTAACTTATTTTGCCTTGTTTGAATTTATTCTAGTTGAAATTTTGTTAAGTGCTCTTGTAAAATTGCTAAGCATGATTCTGAATTGCATGATTCTTTATTTCAGTTTGATTATTCTGAGGAGTTGGATTGTTCTAATTTGCTCGGGGGTGAGCAAAGTTTAAGTGTGGGGTATTTGATAATTGTGAAATTAATGATGTTCTTAGTGTGTTTTTAGATATTTATTTAGATTAATTTAGTGTTTATTTGGTTAAATTATAGTTGAAATAGTTAATTTTAAGTTCTAGGACTTAATTGTTAATTTTGGTGTTTTTCAAAATTAAAATAAAGGAAAAAGGGCTTAATTGAAAAAAATGCTAAGTTTTGGATCAATTTGTTAATTTTCAGATTTTGGAAGCCAGAGAACAGAACAGAACACATTTGCACACTGCTGCTGATGAATTAGGAGTGGCCATTCTTGAAGATTATACTTGAAACAATTAAAATTCAAGAGTAGTAAAGCATCACGCGGCCGCGTAACTCAAAGGCAAAAATCTCACGAGGCCGCGTGATCACTATTTAGCAAAATGCACAGTAGTGCAAAACCAACACACGGCCGTGCATTCACAAAGGGCAAATCAACACGGCAGTGCATTTTTTTGACTTTTTCATCAACTGGCCGCGTTTCAAGGATTCAAAATTGGCCAAACTTCCAAAGAAAAATCCTTTTCCCATTTATAGACCTATAGAATTTTTGCATATAAAAGTCAGCTTAAAATACCAGATCAAGGGAGATCAGATCGGATCAAAAAAATAATCTTTCTTTTACTTCAAATTAATTTAGTTTTAGCTTTAATTTTATCAGTTCCTGTGTTTTAGCTGTGGAGAACAAATTCAAGGAGCAAGAAGCTGCTTCTGATATCTCTGTACACGATTATTAAGGGATCTTTTATAACTCTATGTTTTTGTCTCTTCTCTTTGATTGTATTTTTAATTTCAATATGAATAATGAGTAATTTCTTTACTTTTGCTAGAGGATACTTGAATCCTTGACTTTTACTATAATGATCTGATTGAGCTTTAAATTTAATATCAGTTGATTATTTATTGGTTTTAAGTATATTCTTATCTTTGATCGTGTTAGAATTAATTGTTGGTTTATTAATCTAATAACTAAAAATTGATTTATGCACTGTCATAGATTTGCATGTTCTTGGATTGATTTCTTATTATCTGTGCATGATTATTTTCTTAATTTTGAGATAATTATGTGCTGATTTTATTAGTTAATATTAAGAGAGGAAGAACTGAGAATAGACAGGAACTGAATGTTCTTGAATAGAGATTCAATAAATGTTTAGGAGTTTAACTGGAATTATATGCTAAGTGTTAAATTGTTCTTAAAAAGGGAATTTAATACTTAAGAAAGATATTCTTGAACAAGGTATCAGGGTTAATTTTATCTAGTTTTTCCATAATAATTGGTATTTCTTAAGAGTTTATGTCATTACAGTAATAAGTTAAGGTGAATAGTCCTCTAGTGAAAGTTGTTTTAAATATTGATTTTTTTCAATTACTGTTTAAATCTACGATTTTATTTGCTTGTTTAATTTTTGTTCATTAATTATATTAGTTTTGGTTTTCATTTAATTATATTTTCATCATTATAAACTCTGGGATTTCTTTTTTGTCTTTTACACCCAAATTTCATTTTAAAACTTAAAAAATTATTTCATGCAGACACAAGTCTCCCTTGGGTTCGATATTTAGGGTCTTAATCTATATTTTCCTATATTACTAGCTGATCTAGTACACTTGTTAGACACCGGTCAACAATAATAATAATACAAATAATGATAATAATGATAATAATAATACTTAGGATGATAAATCACAATAATAATAATAAAAAACAATAAAAAACCAAGAAATATGAACAATCAAATAAATATGCAAAAACAACAAGAAATAATATAAATATAACATATTAAACATGATAAATAATAATACCAATAAAAATAACAATAATAATATATGAACCATTAAATAAGAACACAAGAAATAGGAAGTAAAAAATCATAGATCTAAAAGAATTTACATGATAACTATTTAATTGTAAATAAAAATTGAATTAAAAATTAAGCTAAGAATGCTTACCCTCAAAATTTAGCTTGATGAAATGAAGGTAAATGATTCAATTTCTTGTCTTGATTTGTGGGAATAATATTAGAAAAAATAAAATATTGAAAAGAAATTTTAACTTAAGAACAAACAATTAATTTATTTGTCTCAAAGTAAAAAGTGTTAAATAAAAAGGAAGAAAATTTCCAAGAACAAAAATTGCTCTTTTTTGCTTTGAAATTTATCCTGAAAAAATCCTTTAGAAAATTGAGAGAATTTGCTTTTTAAAGAAAGACGAAGAAGAAGAAAAAAAATTTCTAAAAAAAATCCCCCTAATTCTCTCTCTAAATATCATTTTATACCTCCCTAAAAAATCAGATTTTTAATAAAAAAATTAAAATCAATTTAATTTTCATAACCACAAAAACTGATAAATTTGAAAGCTTTAGAATCCCAAAATTTTTAGAATTAAATTCTATGAAAAAAATGAAGAAAAAGCATTAAAAATGAAGAAAAAAGGCCAAACAGACTGTCGGGGGCGAAATCGGGCGCACAGGGGCGAGTGACGCCCGACGGGTGTCGCCCGTGCGCGGTACGTACGCCCAGCTACGTGTGCAACGCGCAGGCCGCCGCTCGCGTGCATGGGCGACGGCCAGCGCGCGGGCGAGCGCCCCTTGTGCACTAGGGCGCTGCTGCACCCCTGACACTCGCAAACTTTTTTTTTTAAAAAAATGTAAAAAAAAATAATTTCAAAACATACCCTTTTTGTTTCAAAATAATTTTTTAAAATATTTTTAAAATACATTTTTCTTTATTTCTAATAAATCAATCCGATAAGGATATCGTCACTTTCAACTTTCTTTTTTGCCTATAAATAGGCACACTTAATTTTATCATTGGGTAATCCTGATCTACGCTGTCTCGGGATTCAGCGTCTACACCATCCCTAGAGGATATAAAAAATATACAAATCCAAAATAATTTTTCAAATCAGATGCTTTTCATAATAGCTTTACAATTAGACAGAGTTGAGTCATCATTATCATCAACATTTATTAAAGGAACCCCTCTTAAAGAAGGAATACCCATGAAGCTTCTTTTTCAGCCATTTGAATTTCGTAGTCAACATAAAATTAAGTTAAGAAATAAAAAAGATATTCTTGGTTAAATCTAGAATAAATTAGATTAGTTACCGTTTCTAAAACTCAACATTCTTCAAGCATTGTTGTTATTAATCAATCTGAAATGGAAGAATTAAAAATGCAATTTCAACCAGAAGAAGATGAAGGTCAAATCAACAAAATTTATCATTCTAAGTCATTTACCCCTTTGCCAAAAATAAAAATTATTGTCCTAGACTGACACCCTCTGAAGTACAATATGAAGAAAGAACCCAAATTGCACAAGCTAAGTATGATGGTGATGCAATTTATGAATGGAATATTGATGGTCAAACTGAATATCAAATTTTAAATGCTTTACAAGAGATGACTATGGCGGCATCTGCATATAAAATTAAAGGAAATAGAGATGTAGTTATTGTACATATTCTTGTCTTTCGATTTCATGGGGCAATTAAAAGGGTGGTGGGACAATTACCTTAGCCTTGAAGATAAATAAATAAAATTTAAATGCTAAAAAGACTATTGTTAAAATTGAAAATCAGCAACAAGTACCTACAAAGGTAGAAGATGCAGTTGCAACTTTAATTTTTTTATTACCAAATTTTTTATTGGAGAGCCAAGCAATTATCAAACTAGATCTTTTGAAATTTTGAATAATTTACGTGCCTAAAGTTATAAGATTTTCGATTGTATAAAGACACTTTTCTCCCTAAAAGTTTTCTCAAGAACTATTTGTCATCATCCTTATTGGATAGAAAAGTTTGTGGTGGGATTGCCTAAACTTTTTGTTGAAAATGTAAGAAGTAGAATTATAAATATATATGGAAATAACATTCCTTATGAAAGTTTAACTTATGGCGAAATTATTAATAATACTAACAAATGAATGTTTAGCCTTATGCACAGATTTAAAGTTGAAAGCCAGGATAAAAAATGACTTGCTTTAGTCTAGGAGAGCACTTGGATGGTTTTGGTCGCAGTATGGATTTGAAAAGGTCTTAGCCCCTTCTGCAAAATAGAAAAAGTAGTTTTCCAAAGGCACTCATTATCTTTATAGAAAGAAAAAAGTAAGAAGAAGTTTTTCAAAGACATTTAAACCTTCTCATCCTAAAAGGTTTACAAAAGGAAAACAATCCCTTGTTTGTTTTGAATATGGCCGTAATTGGCATTATAAATCTCAGTGCAAAATGAAAGATAAAATTAATTATTTTGAGAAATTTTTGATAAACTCAAAAGTTAAATGCTCAATCTTTTATTATCTGATACCGATTCTGAAAATGACTTTAGCGATTGTGAATAAAATGATTTGAACATAATTGAAAGTGATAACAGTAGCAATGCCTTTAGTTCTGATGAGTCATCTTCATGTGGAGGTCTACAAAACTACAATAGTCCTTGTGCAGGTCCTCCATAAATGTAATTAACAAAGATAAAGAAAAAGATTTTTTTTTGCACATCATTGATAAAATACATGATCAGAAAATTAGGAAAGAATATTTATTAAAATTAAAGGACTTGATTTTATAAGAAAAATGAACATTCAATAAGTAGATATGAACCTTATAAACTTTTTGAAATTTATAAAAGGTTTGAAACACCAAAATCTTTAACACCTACAATACAAGATTTACAAGAAGAGATTAGAAATGTCCAAAGTGAAATCAAGAATTAAAGAATGAAATTTTTAGGTTAAAAGAAAATTTTTAGAACTAAATATTACTCAGGTAACTAAGAGTCAGACAAATAATTTGACAAAGAAGCCTGAAGTAGAACCTGAAAATACTGATCCTGCTTTCGAAGAATTTCTTAATGTAATTTCAAGGATTAGTTTTCATAAATGGATTATATTTGTTACAATTACAATTGGATATAATTTTACATTTTCCTTGACTACCTTAGTTTATTCAGGAGCTGATCAAATTTTATCAAAGAAGGATTAATACCTACACTATTTTTTGAAAAGACTATTGAAAGATTGCATAGTGTAGATGGTTCTAGGTTGAAAATAAATTATAAACTTTCAAAAGCAAGTGTTTGTAATAAATGATACTATTTTAAAATGCCTTTTATTCTAATCAGAAACTTATCACAAGGAGTTATTCCTGGGACACTCTTTTTTGTTAATGATTTACCCTTTCCAAGTAAAAAGTGAAGGATTAAAGACTTTAATTTTAGGAAAGGAAATTTGCTTAGTTTGTGTTTCCTATTCAAGAAAAAGAGATAAATGTCTTAAAAAAGTGTCCATCTCTTCCATTCACATCATTGAACCAAAAAAGAAATATATAGTTTTTCTTAATGATGAAATTAAAACTTTGAGAATTAGTGAAGAATTACAATCTCCATCTTTAGCAAATAAGATAAAAGAAATTGAGTCTATTTTCCATCAAGATATTTCTGCACCTGTCCTTAATACCTTTTGGAATAGGAAAAAACATATTATTCAACTACCTTATGTCAAGTTTTGATGAAAGAAACATTCCCTCTAAAGCTAGAACATTTTTTATGAGCGACGAATTAGAAAAATTTTGTGTCAAAGAAATAAATAAATTACTTGAAATGGGTTTAATTTGAAAATCTAAGTCACCTTGGAATTATTCTGCATTTTACATTCAAAATGTTGCAGAAATAGAAAGAGGAGCGCCTTGCCTTGTTATAAATTATAAGCCTTTGAACAATGTTCTACAATGGACTAGGTATGCTATAACACCCTATACCCACTAATAGAACCAGATATCGAATGTTACACATATTTTTAAGTTCATAATATTATGAATTACAAAATTTCCTATATAAATCCTTATTATTATAGCTAATACTATTCACTTTATAAAATTTTTGACAGAATTTTCTTTATATTTGTTTAAAACATCCTGCAAAAGAACTTAAATACACTTCTATTTCATCTACCCTACCATCCATCTCCATATCAACTCCTTTTACAAAATAATTTGCCCATCCTCCATAAAATTTCAACTCATCTTATTCAAATTCCAAATATAACCAAGTATACACACACATATATATATATATATATATATGTATGTGTGTATACACACACACACATAAATATATGTGTGTATATGTGTGTTGTGTGTGTACACACACACACACATAAATATATATATATATATATATATATATATATATATATATATATATATATATATATATATATATATATATATATAAGCTTAGCTCTTTTAAATTTAAAGATTTTCATAAAACCAATTTATAAATTTTAATATATAATTTACAATATAATTTTACAAGTTTCTTCACTTTTATATGTGTACATGCCATAACCAAAAACAAAATATAATTCTCTAGTGCATCCACCTCAAAGTCTTCCATAATCCTCTCTATGACTCTAGACTTTGTAGTAAATTCACCATAGTTCCTCTTCTAATTTCTTCAAAACCTACACATGAAAAGAAATCACGCACTGAACTATATACTTAGTGATGTTAAAGCAATTTCATTTCTCAACCAATTCAATTCATTCAAACATAACATATTTAACATATAATATTTTTTCCAATATAAATATCTTAATTTATTTCTAAGCATAAATAGGCATTAAAATTAATTTATAAAATTTTAGCATGTAAATAATTATACTAATTCATATCAATGTTTAATAAATATTACATTTTAACTTACAACTAATTACTACTTCCAATTAAGTTCTTTAATTATTAATTATGCATGTATTTATTTTTTTGTAGTTTCCCTAAGTAAAATCCAGCAAAATTACCTCGAGCTGAATAAGCAGGATTTCAAATACGAGGCCGACTTCTCTGAACCATTTGTTCCATTCACATATCTTATATCATTACTCAATTTCCAATATTCACATATCGGGACCGAGATCTCGGAGTCATTCAGTCCATAATACAAATCAAATATCATACACCATAACCGGGCTCTTGGAGCCATTCAGTCCGGTAACTCATATCATGACACAGTACTACTAACTCCCTAATTGGCATGCCAACCCTATCACATTTCTCCAACTCCTATCTAGTTTTACTAAGGGCAAATATAATAAATTCTCAATTTTTAAGATTAAAAACATAATTTCTTAACAACTCTTAAGCACATGTATAGTCAAGTTTAATTTCCATATTTTCTTCATAATCAATTCAATTCATTTCATTCCTCTTAATCATCATCAATTCAACCCTTAACATCATATTCATCATTTCTCAAGCATTATAAGGTTATTTTTATGTATAATCCTATTTGGCAAATTAGGATAAATTTTTTACTTTATATTCAAATCTCAATTCCATATCATGTAACCATTAACAAGCTCAATTAAACATGAATTAATAACTAAATTAGAAGTTCTATATCCTTTTTAATTTGGCCATGACAAAAAGTAATTGTTAAACTTCTATTTTTATTCCATTAAATGCCTTAATTATGTTCTTATAACATGCAAACATTATCTCATCAATTATTCATGATAATATGCGCAACAAATTCTCAAGTTCAAACATAATATATGTACAACTATAATTTTTCAAATTACATATCATAAAATCAAATTAATCATATATTTAGACCCCAATTAAATATTTTTAACATCAAATTAAAAAATTTCTAATTTTTCCATCAAGAGCCGTAAGTTACATAACACACAAATTTAAGAAAAAATGAAATTGCAAGAACACATATCAAAATCGATGCCAAATTCTTTAAATTCTTTACTTTTTTCTCTTTTCCTGTGTCTTTCTTCTTTAATTCTTCTACTTCATCTTCATAAAAGTCCATAAAAATTCAACTTCATGCATTTATGATCATTATGACATACAACTATATCAAAATCATGCATTAAAAATAATTAGAACTCCATTAATTACCTTGTATAAATTTGTACACTATTCATCCAAGAAACCCGTCTACCTTTTCTTCATCTTTTTCCCAAAATTCTTATTGATATACTAATTTTAGGTATCCTAATTTGACGATTTAGTGTTTAAATGTTGATTTAGAGGTTGAAAAGAGAGAACTAAAGCTTTAAAATGGAAGAAACATGAAAGCAAATGGGGAGGAGAAAATGCAGGCTGTTCTTGGTAGCCATGAGGAAAAAGAATGTAAAAAGGTCGCTAAACTGCCATTTAGTCCCTTAACAATTTCCTTACAAATCCAATAGTTATAATAAAATGAGACTTAATCCAAGGAATACCAAACTTTTACTTTTTTGTTTTATTTTTCACGATCCAAGATTAACTTTCAGTTTTAACCATTAGTTTAATTTAATCCCACTAAAAATATCTACTTTTAATAATTTTAAAATCATTACTAAAAAAATTATTAAGGTGTTATTTAGTCCATGGGTCCAAAATAACTCCGTTAAAACTTATAAATTCTTTTCTTCTTCTAAATAAATAATACCCATTAAAATATCAATTCTACATAAATACCTTAATTAATCTCATTTATTTTTCATTAATATGTTCAGATTTGACTTTCACCCCTTCACGAGTCAAACTTTGACTTTTGGTCAACTCTAACACTATTTGTTTTAAATTGTGACTTGGATTTTATTTTACATTCTTAATTTCACCTAAAACTCATATTTAATAATATTTAATACTCATTAGTGCCATCAGCTTTGACCATTGCTGTGTTAGGTCAAACTTCGACCACTAGACAACTTTGATCAAATTTATCACTATTCACCATAAAACTGCTACATGAATTTTATTTCTAGTTTTTAACCCTCTAAATGAACTCGTTTCAATCACAAATTTGATCTTTGAGCTGTCCTTGAATAATACTATTCGATGCCAAATAAAGTGTAGTTCGAGTCTCGGTGACACTATTCATCTTGGGATGCACTATTTATGACCTGAAAAGTATTACTCATAAAATTGAAATTTTTGAGGCGTTACATATCTTATCCCAAATAAAAGAGTTTTGTTGAAAAAACTCCACAATGCAAAGATTTTTTCTAAATTTGACCTTAAAAGTGAATTTTGGCAAATTCAAATATATGAACAAGATAGATATAAAAATGGATTTAATGTTCCTTTTGGTCATTATGAATGGAAAGTTATGCCTTTTGGATTGAAGAATACACTTGCAAAGTTTTTGTCAAGCCTTGTACCTTAATTTCATTATTAACTATTTAAATGATTTAATTAAATTTGATAAAAACAATATGTTCTTTAAATGGAAAAGTTGGATAATTTTTTTATTTATTTAAAGATGCTTAAAATTAAATTATTGATAAATAAGGGATAAAATCCTTTGGGTTAATGCCTATCGAAATTTTGGCAGCATCTCCCTTATAAATATGAACTTTCCAAAAAAATTCAACCTATTTAGAAATATTTCATGCACTTCGATAAATCACACTCCATCAATAATCACCATGGTCACTCTTAGGCCTCTCATAAATCATCAGCACAACAACTATATAATACATATCTTCTCATATATATATATATATATATATATATATATATATATATATATATTATAGTCATATAATTGGATTTCAATTATCTAACAAAATCATGTACCATAAAAATAAGGACATCCCCTTGTCATCAACTGACAATCTAGCATTTAATGCTTTCAATTTAAGTAAAAGGGGTAAAGGAGTCATCACCAAACCAATAAGAGATTTCCTATTCAAGGCATTAGCCATAACATTAGCTTTGCCCTGATAGTAGTCAATCACTCAATCATAATCTTTAATCAACTTGAGCCATCTCCTCTCTCTCAAATTTAACTCTCTCTAAGTCCTTAAATACTTCAAACTTTTGTGATCAGTGAAGATTTCACACTGCTCACCATACAAGTAATGCTGTCATTTCTTAAGTGCAAATACTATAGCTGCCAATTCAAGATAATGTGTAGGGTAATTCATCTCATATGGTTTTAACTGTCTAGAAACATAGGCAATTACTTTACCCTATTGCATCAATACACAACCTAAAACTTGCAAGAAATCATCACTATAGATAACATAGCCTTTACCTTCCATTGGTAAAGAATAGGTGTTTCAATCAACAAAGACTTTAACTGATCAAAACTTTCTTGGCATTTGTTCATCCACTCGAACTTAGTATCTTTTCTAAGCAATTTGGTCAACGGCGAAGCAATCATAGAGAAACCTTTTACAAATCTCATATAGCAACGAGCTAAGCCTCAAAGGCTTCTCACTTTTTTCACATTACGTAAAGGATTCCAATTCATTATTGCTTCCACTTTACTAGGATCTACCATCACACCTTTTACAGTTATGATATATCCTAGAAAAGCAATTTTTTTCCAACTAAAACTCACATTTTGAAAGTTTGGCATAAAGTTGCTTCTCTCTTAAAGTCTTCAAGATAATTCTTAGATGTCGATTATGCTCTTCTTTAGTCTTGGAATAAATCAAAGTGTCATCAATGAAGACCATAACAAACTGATCAAGATAAGGCCTGAAAATCCTATTCATGAGATCTATAAAGGCTACTAGAGCATTTGTCAACCCAAATAGCATCACTAAGAACTCATAGTGTCCATAATGGGTTTTACAAGCAGTTTCAGATACATCTTCACTTTTCATCCTCAGCTAGTAACACCCAGACCTCAAGTCTATCTTGGAGAATTTAGTCGCACCCTTTAATTGGTCAAACAAGTCATTAATCCTAGGCAAATGATATCTATTCTTGATTGTGACTTTGTTCAATTGCCGATAATCAATGGATAACCTAAGTGTTTTACCCTTTTTCTTCACAAAGAGTACTGGTGCACCCCAAGGTGATACACTAGGCCGTATGAAACCCTTATGAAGTAACTTTTGCAACTAGCAATTTAACTCTTTAAGTTCAGCAGGTGCCATTTCATATGGAGCAATTGAAATAGGTATCGTGCTAGTTAAGAGCTCAATAGCCAACTCTACTTGTAACACCCCATACCCGTACGTTGCACACTGCATGATAATATAGGCAGGGTGTGACGAAGAGTGGAGGATGTTACCAGACAAAAACACAAACATGGTAATTAAAGAAACAAAATAATAAAATTTCTTAAAATCAAAAGACCACCGAGCCATACATCACATACACTTACCTCCCTCGCATACCATTGTTCACTCTATATAACACAGTCCATTATATCATACAGAACAAAACTTAATTATTTACAAAGATCTCAAACGACACTTTATAGACTCGTTGGCCAAAACCACCTCGGAGTGCTCGAATGAAACTTCTATCTCCTAAACCTGCATGGGCAAATACCTGTGCTAAGCGCAAAGACTTAGTGGGGAAAACAATATAATAAACAGCCACTCGCAGTGGTTGTTGAAACCAAACACATGCATACATAACAATTATGCAAGGTACACTAGATAAAAGATACAGTAAGTGCACATTACACATTATAAATTCTCATGCCATAACATTTGTGAATCATTGAATACCTTCATCATGCCATTGTCTTTAATTCATCACATAGCTCATGATACAACTTAATATAAGCCATAACATATCAAACAATTTAAAACTCATCAATCACATATAACTATCCCATTTGATATTAGCATTAAGCACTTATTAAGTATTATTATACTTAATTATCATCACTTTACCATTCAGATATCAACCATGAATGATCAAGAATTTCACAAAACAGGATACCTCACGGTCGCCCCTCCAGCAGCCCTTTGGGCGTTTTTTGGCATTTTTTGAGTGTTTTTACTCTTTTTTTTTTGGTTTTTATGGGAATTAGATTGATTTAATTTAATTCAACAAAAATCTGATTTTTTAGGGGGTATAAAATGATTTTTTTGGAAGAGAATTGGGTGGATTTTTCTTAAGAAAAAATTATTTTCTTTCTTTTTTTTTTCTTCTTTTTTTCTTCTTTTTTTTATTTTTCAAGAACAAGTTCCGCAAGTATTTTTAATTTTTTCTTAAGTTAATTCTTGAGACAAAGAGAACAATTCTTTGTTCTTGTGAATTTTCTTACTTTTTTTTTACAAATTTTTACTTGAGCCAAATAAATTAATTATTTATTTTTGGGATAAAATTTTATTTTTATATTTTATTTTTCTAAATCAAGACAATCAAATTGATCATCTACCTTCATTCATCACATCAAAATTTGAGGGTAAATATTTTAGACTCAATTTTTAATTTAATTTTTGTTTATAATTAATTAGCAACCATGTAGATTTTTAATCTATTATTTTATTTTGCTTATGTTCATGTGATTTAATATTTTAGCACATTTTATTGTATTCTTGTATATTTATTTGATTGTTCATCTTTTGTTGTTATTATTATTATTATCATCATCACTTTTGTTCATATATTATTATTATTATTATTATTATTATTTAACATACTTTAACATGTTTTGTTTTTTTATTTTTTTTTATTTTTGCTTGCTTGATTGTTCATTTTCCTTATTGTTGATTGTTCATTTTCTTTATTATTATTTTTTATTATTGTTATTGTTAATATCATGATTACTTTTGTTTTATTATTATCATTATTGTGATTATTATCATCATTATTATTATTATTATCATTATTATATATTATTACTACTATCATTACTATTATTATTTTTATTTTTGTTAGTATTATTTATTATTATTATTATCATTATTATTATTTATATTTTTATGCATGTTGAATTGTTCATATGTTAAGTTACTTATTTTTATTATGTCATTTAATTGATTTGTCATACATGATACATGTTATTTTATTTATTCTTCCATTTTTACATGTTATATGTTTAAATTCATTTTTTATTACTAACATCATTTTTATTTGTGTTTTTATTTCAATATTTATTTTCATGTGTGAGTTTTTTCAATGGCAAGTGGGAGCCCATGGAGATTTGAAGATGACATTTTGGAGAAGGCACCATTTTGGTGAAATTTATCTTTTAGTATTTTTAGTATTATTATTGTAATAGCCCAAATACCGGTCTAGTAGTGTTAGAATGAAATTTCAGTGTCACCATAAGAATCGCGGCGTCGAACTGTGTAGGGAGTGAGTTTACCAGTGTTAAACTATAGTGATAAGTATATTGGTTCTGGGCCGAGTGACACCAGGCTGGTTATACAACGGATCCGGCTGTCCAGCGGCTGAAAATTTTAAATTTCGGAAAAATGATTTATGGCTCATAAGGAGTCTAGTGGCGAAACCGGAACTGAAATCGGAGCTAAAACGGCTTCCGAAAGTCAGTTTGAAGTTGGTCTCTAGTTCGGTTCAATTTGAACCGGGGGTTGACCGAGGTTTGACCGAGGGTTTATGTGAGGCTTATGTGGCCCAATAGAAATTTAGTATGTTAAATAATGTAATGGGAATGATTTCAGTGAATATTAACAGCTTTAGAGTTGAATTTTACAGCAGAGGAAAAATTAACCGAATCGGACCGGTTTAAGCGAACCGGTGCCCAAATGAACTCCGATTGAGTTAAAATTTTATAGGGAGCCTATTTTCGACATTTTAAATCCAATGGAATTGGTTGGAAGTGAAAATAATGAGAGGAACATATAGATGCTTAAGAAAAGTGCAAATGAACTAAATAAACCAATTTTGGTTTACTTATGGTTGGACCATCCGGTTCATTTATGGACTTTATAAGGGAAGAAATGGCTGGATTTTTCTAGAGAAACCCAGCCAAAGTCGGTCTCCTCTCCCCTTTGCAAAACCGAATGGTCTTTCTCCCTTTCTCCTTCATTTTTCTCCTTTTCTACTCCAATTTCTCCTCAAATCTTAGCTCCCTACCTAAATTTCAGCTCCTCTACAATCTTTTGGAAGTGATTTGAGCTCATTTGGTGCACTGGAAGTTGAGAAAACAAGTAAGCAAAGTTTATGGTGTATTTTTGGGTATATGATTTAGGGGTTTAAAAATTGTTTCATTGGTCCCTAGTAAGGTTTTTGGGGCTATAGAACACGTTTATGAAGTTAGATTTTTGATTTGAGACTTGGTTTTAAAGTTATGAGCATGTTTCTATTCGGCCATGGTAGGAATCCAAGGTGAGGAGGGTGAATCTCACACCAAAGGGAAGGAAAGCAAGCTTGAAGCACTCTAGAGCTTGAAAAAGAGGTTTGTGGTTACTAAATATGTCTATTTCCTAATGGTTGTGTTAATTTTTAGGTTATGTTTAAGGTTAGGTATATGAAAGAGATGTGTATAATTAAATCTAACTTGATATTCATGTTTAATGGACTTAAATTAGTGTATAAACATGATTAGATAAAATTAAATCAATATGGTATGAAAACCTAAGTGAGGCCGAATGGAATCTAAGGGTTTTAAATGAATTCTAAGGTAATTTAAGACTTGTAAATGATAGTTATAACATGATTAATAAGTGTAATGCATGATGGAGTGAAAGAAATCTAGAAAAGAAATTGAATGGTGTGAGTGTGTTAATGGCCGAATTGAATAATATGTGATAAATTGGAATATGTGATAAATTATGGTATAATAATGATATATGAGGCATGTATAACATGAAATAAGCATGATTGAGTGATTAAGTAAAATTATAGTGCATTGCATGAAAAGTGGAATGTGTGGCCGAATGGTGAACTTAAGTGTATATATGTATATTTTTATGTTATATGTAGTCTAATGTTTTAAAGTGATTATATAATGATAAATGAGTGCATATGTGAAAAGGTAAGTGAAAATGAGAGGTATAACAAATTCTATATGTTGACATAATGTGATAATTATATAAATTTTAAGAAAATATTGCCCTTAGTAGCTGTCTGGTAGTGAAATCTAGTCCAGGATATAATTGGCTAGCCATAGGGATTCCACACCGCGGTATGAGTCATGGCGACTCATTATTGATAGGCCAATGACGGCTTATCACAGTGTAAATTTTAGTGTTCAGTGATATTCAGTGATCAATGAGTGCAGTGCAGTGAAAATGGTCCCATTGGGGTCATTTTATAGTATAATGGGTCTGTGGGGCCCATGTCCCGCATATCCGGTCAGTAGATTTTCTACCGGGTCCATACTAAGGACATTCTGGTAAATATATAATAAAAATAGTAAAAATAGTGAAATTGGTGAATTTGAGTGAAAATAGGACTAAAATGAAGTAAATAAAAAGTTTAGAGGTAAAATGGTAATTTTTCAAAAAGTCGGTAAAAAATGGTGAAAATTTGTTAAAAGTGTAAAAGGAAGGGTAAAATGGTAATTTTGGTAAAATATGAGGTTAAAATAGTGAAAAAGTGATAAAATAGGAACTAAATTGTAATTTGGCAAAATTGTAAGTTTAAGAGTGGAAAAATAAGATAAAAAGGGCAAAATTATAATTAAATAAGTTGAATATGGTTAAAAGTGGAAAATGGAAATAAAAGAGGTAAATAATGTAAATATTTGATAAATAAGGGCATTTTGGTAAGTATGTAAATTAATGGAGATATAAGAGTAAGTATAGTAAATGTGAGGATATAAGTGGTAATTTGGTAATTGTGGGGACATAATGGTAATAAAAGGAAAAGAAAGGACATAAATGGAATTAATAGAAGAGTTAGGGATATAAGTGGAATTAAGTGAAAAGGTTAAGTGATTAAATAGAAAAAAATAGTAAATAAAGAATTAAGTGTGTTAATTAATTTAATGATGTAATTAAGTAAATGAATTGTGTAATTAAGTGAATAAACTATACTTTATGTGATCTGTATAATAATTAATTAAATGAATATAAAAGCTAATTGAGTGAACTAAATGGGAAAAATAATAATAATAAGTGGAAATAATAGATGCATATAAATTAGGTGAATTAAATTAATTAATTTAGCTTAGAAAATTTATAGATTGGTAACCACCACTGGGCATTCTAATGCTCAGCACGTAGTTGTTTTACTGCGTGATACCTTGTAGGATTGGAGCAGTATACATCAGTTCGGGGAGCAAGCAAGGAGAAGAATTTATCTTTTGTTTTTGTATTCCTATTAGTATATTTCTGTGGCATGTATATACATTTACTCATGGAGGTATTGGCATGTAATATTTATTATGATGCGATATATTTATCTGTATGGATATTGTGGTGGAAATGTGAATGAAAGGCGAATGGGATGTATGTCTATAGGAGAATCTTATTTTGTGCCCTTGCCGGGGCTGTGGATATTTGATTTTGCAGGTTTGGGTAGTGCAAATTATAAGCCGTTATACTGCCGAAATTTTTACCAAATGAATAGTGAACTAGATAGTTATAGGTCATCATAAACTAACCAATGGAAATGTTAATTACTATGAATGAGAATAAATAAATTAAAGTGAGAAGCGAATCTTGTATTGAATGATATGATGAAAAAAAAAATTTGACCTGTAAATTCACTAAGTAATAACTAATAATCGATCATGGTAATCGCACAGTATCTTAGGGGCGGCAGTATACGTATAGGGTATAAGAGTGTTACAATTATTATTTTGCATTCATTTGTTTTTATTATATAATTTGTAAAAAGTCTATTTATTTTTTATGCACGTTAATAAAAAATTCACATAAAAAGTTTTATATTAATGAATTAGATTTTTTGTAAAAAAATAGGACCAATATCCTAATTTCAATCAATTAAAATTCACTTTAAAAAGAAGAGTTAATTTTCTTAAAATGAGATCACTAATCCCGATTTTCCCAAAATATACCAAAAGCAACTCTTCGATTTTCTAAAGTGAACATAAAGGAACCAAAGTTCCTATTTTAAATAATATCCCGATTTACGAATGTTTATTTTATTCATTTGGTTTATTTATTTATGTTTTGCTTGATTTTATTTGGAGGATTGTATTTTTTGTCCCAAATTTTAACACCTCTTTTATTTTTGGGGATTGTATTTTGTCCCACTTTTCATCTTTCTTTAGATTGCTTTCTTTATTACTTTCTCTCGTGCTTGATTGTCACTTTATTTTTTTTATACATGACCGTGTGAGAAGAGAGATAGAAATTTAAAATTAAAAATCCATTTATAATTAATCAAGGCATTAATAAGAGTAAAGTTTCGAATATTTCTCTGCTTTAGACCCCCGAGGTTAGACGAACTTTCCCAATTTCTTGTAAATTGGGTGGCGACTCCAAAATAGCTCAAAGGTGCCTAAAGGTTTCATGGAATTAGAAGATCTTTCCAATGTTCTATTTGATGTGTTCTATAGTCCCTGGGGCATTTGGTATCAGAGCCAATAGATTCATGATCAAGGTATTGTACTGAGAAGAGAACCTTACACTTATGACTACTACTTCTACTCCTTCTACTTCATTATCCAGATATTCTTCTTTTTCAAGATCTTCTTTTACCCTTTCACCTTCTACAATTCACAAGCTTCATTATTTGTATGAGTTGAATTTTCTTGATGAAACCCAGAAAATCCAAGATTCTCATTTACCCTTTCTTAACCCTTATGATGCCTTTACTAAATCACCCAGATCTAATGTTCTTTCCAATATAAAAACCCTTATCAAGCCACCTAAATCCCATGTGAAAGAATATGTTCAGTCCTTTTCTTTCTGTCAACATCCCATTAAAGCCACTGGACAAAAACAATTCATTCCTCTTGATATTCCTTCTGAGTCTATTCCTCATTAGACTCACCAAGGATTAACCCATCTCCATTTTGGAGCTGTTAGAATTGAGGTTACCTATCATGGACGCAAAGGACTCCCTGTCTTTGCACGAATTGCTCTTCTTGACACAAGATACCTTCGTTACTCTCAGGCTGTTATTGGCACTGTTCAAACTTCTCTCAATGCTGGAACTGTTATGTTCACTTTCTACCCTAATTTTAACATGAGATTAGATGATTCTCATATCCTGGATAATCTTAAGGTCCAGATCCAGATCACTGGAGCTGATCAAGTCAAGACCACTGAAGTAGCAACTCTTCATTATCAGATGATCTATAGAGTTCAGAATCATGCTATAGATATCTCACTCCCTTGTTCCAACGATGCCTTAATTATCAGTACGGATTCTAATCAGGTACCCACCTGTGTACAGATCCCAAAGCAATTAACGCAGGAACAGTTGCTTGACTACTTTCCTTAGTCTTGGCTCACCAATTATGAGATCCTTCATGAACAGAAAAAGCCAATCCAATCCTCTAGTCCTGTTTTTGTTAAAAAACCAAATGGCATGGTAGAAACCCAGTTTGTCTCTCCACGAGATGAACCAGATCCAGCTGAAACCACCACAGCACCAATTTTTTCACCCCAATTCATGATCCAGCCATGTCCTTCTTTTCCTCAAGAAGATGATATCCCTATTGCAGCCTTTTATAATGATTGATGCCCCATTTATGCTTTTAAATGGGATAACCATTGTTATTGGGATATTTGAGACTGTGATGATTGCTATAAAGCTTCCATTGAAGATGAACTCGATGATGAAGATCTCCGTCGCCGAAGACGCAAGGGAAAAAATAAGTTTTCCTCTGAAGCTCGTTACCAGGATCACCTTGATGAAGATGATGATCCTACTATTGGCACTCTTGGTCAACCATCTGGCAAGTATGACTATGCTGTTAGTTATACTCCACCCCTTGGTACAAACCACCAATTACACCCACTCCAACTCCTGAACCATGTAAACCCTAAAAAACCCTGTTCCCCTCCTATCTGGAAACCAAAAGTTGTTCAAACACCTATTCTCCCTGCTGTCTATATGTATTAACCTACTGGTACTTATACAGATGAATTCCCTGCTCTTTCAGAAACCACTAATCCTACCACTAAAATATGAGCAGACCCATTTGTCAAATCTACTGGTATCTCAACTGAAGGTACTCCTAGGATTGTTCAACCAGCTGAAGCAGTTCTCAACTGGCAATCTGAAAATGCTCTGGCTCAAAACAAGCTTCTTCACCGATTAGAAACAAAGGTTGATCATGTTTCTACTCGTGTGGATACACTAAATTCTCAGTTAACAAGCCAGAATGCTGCTACTTACCAGTTGTTAACGAAATTATAGAACCAAGTTGTTGATCTTGATAAGCAACTCATGACTGCTATCAGTGAACGAATCTATGATTCTACCATTTAAGGAAAAAGCCTCTGAAGTTACCAGACTCAAAGCTGAAATTGCAACCATCAAGAGAGATTTAGCCAAACAATCACCCTCTCCCACATCATCTTTCCCTTTTTACCACTCTCCTTTCACCCCTATTACTCACCAACCTTCTATTCAGATTCCACCTCATACTGAACCCACACAAGCAGAACTTGATGCTCTAGGATATTCCCATGAAATGTTTATGCGACAACAATTTGTAAAGCAAAAATGACCTCCTGAACCTCTACCTCCTCAACCTCCTATCTCTACAAAACCTTCCACTTCTGAAACACCTACCCCTCCTGTTACTTCCTCCCCTGACCTTAAACAGAAGGGTATTGTTATATCCGAACCACCATCTTCCCATATGATCCAAAAACCCTCATATCCAAATTCTCTTATTCAAACCTTGCAACAAAAGGCCTTGCAGACACTTCCTGCCATCTCTTTTACTGCCAAAGAGGATCTATCTGATCTTTCTGATCATGACAGTACTATTTCAAGTACTAGTCCACATAATGATATTGATCCTACCCATTTTCCACTCTTTATGGCAGATCCCCCTCCTGCTGAAAGTACTACCACTCAATTCGCTGAAGAACCTGAAGAAGAAATGGCTAAAAATATTCCTCTCCCTCCTGATTCCAAACCCGATAATGGACCTTGGTTTGGATTTGAAGATATTCCTAGTGATCTATGGAGAGATCGTCTTCAAAAATTCTATGCATGGCTTGAACTTAAAGCAAGAACTTGTCCACCAACAGAAACAAGTTTAAAAGTTATTTTCCATGAATTCCTATGCAGATTTGTTGGCAGAATACGAGATTGGTTCACTCGTTTAGATGAATATTCAAAGGTTCAATTTGTTCGGTCTGAATCTATCACTTATGTTCTCCAAAAGATTCACTCTGAATTTATTGGAAATGTGCAAGATTTTGAAGATGCCAATTGAGATAATTTCTTCAAAATGAAGTGCTGTTCTCTTCTAAGAAAAGATCTGGCTAAGCATTATAAGAGAATGTCTAAACTCTTTTACATGCTTAATGGAGCTAATGATCCTAATCTCAAACAGGGATTTTTATCCTCCATACCAGAGAACCTCTCCAACAGCACCATGTTTTATCTTCGCGAACAAGGCATTCAACTTAATTCTCTTTCTCTTGGATAGATTTATCAAAGAATTTTAATGGCACTTGATCGTCTCTGTGCATCACAAAAGATGATCAAAGACACTCTTCAAAAAGGAAAAGATCCACAGCTGAAAGCAGCATGCAAACGCCCAGATTTGCAAATCAAATGTTTTCTTGAAAAGAGATGTTCTTGTTTTCCCAAGAAACACAAGAAGTTTCTGTATCCTAAGAAGTTTTCTCGCAACCGTCTTCCTTATCAACGGAAAAAGGTTCGTTTTTTCAAACGAAAAAGATTTAAACCTAAAGGAGACCGCTGTTTTGTATGTGGGAAAAAGGGCCACTTTGCAAAAACTTGTCCACGGAAAAAGAAGTCTCAACAACTCCTCCAGCATATCCAACAATCCTCTCCCATTGATATCCAAAATGATGATGTTGAATCACTTTTCTCAGATGCAGATGAACCAGATCCATATACTCTTTTTGCCATAGAATATTCGGATTCTAATTTTTTTGATGATGATGACTTTGATTCTGATCTCGAAGAAACTGATACAAATACTATAGCTACTATAGAACCCTTACCACCTAGTCATATATCACCTCCACCTGTTTATACACTTTCTTCTCACCCAATCCCTTTGGTACTTGCAAAAATCTTGCCTGATAAATTTTCAAATCCTATTAGTATTATAGCTTTTATTGATACTGGTGCTCACAACACTATCCTTAACCCCAAAGTCCTTCCTGATTCTTGTTGGAAACCTTATACCCAACACTTCCAAGCAGCCAACCAAGGTGTCTTGACCATTACAAAGAAGACTAAGCATCCTATCAAAATCCAGTTCTTCCCTGATTGTTACATTTGGATCCATGCTCTTGGATCAGATCTTCCAGGAAAAGATCTTGTATTTGGATTTGATGCTCTTTATCAGATGCCACATCTTCGGATACTTCCCCATGGCCTTCAGTATAAGAAAAATTTCCAGCCCTATACTACTACTCATTCACTCTTTACTGTATATGACCCAGGCCCAGACCCATTCTAAGATATCCAAACCCAATTAGAAACTTTTTGTTGTGCAACCTCCCATGTTGACTTTCTCACTAAACATTCCAACCCACTTTGGACTAAACCCGAATTTTTCATTACCTTACGTTTCAAAAAATCAGAAGACATTAACCCTACAAAAGCCACACACCCTGGTATGTCTCCTGCTGACTATGTTTTGGCCCAAGAAGAATGTTCACAGCTGTTGGCCCAAAAATTGATTGAGCCCACTCAGTCTAATTGGGCTTATCAAGCTTTTTATGTCAACAAGCACTCTGAACAAGTTCGAGGAAAGAAACGCCTTGTCATTGACTATACCCCACTTAACCCATTCCTCAAAGATAATAAATATCCTTTACCAAAAATATCTTCCCTATTCCCGTTCCTCCACAATGCAAAAGTTTTTTCCAAGTTTGATCTCAAAGCTGGTTTTTGGCAATTAGGGATTCATCCCCAAGATCGTCCTAAAACTGCCTTCTGCATCCCCAATTTTCATTACCAATGGACCGTTATGCCCTTTGGTCTCAAAATGGCTCCATCAATTTTCCAACAAACCATGATCAAGATTTACCACCCAATTCTTTCTTTTGCCTTGATCTACATAGATGATGTTTTAATCTTCTCTCCAGATGTTCCTACTCATAAAGCTCATTTGTAGACCTTTATTAATCTCACAAAGGAACATGGAATCATGCTCTCACCATCTAAGATGATTATTGGTAAAAAAGAGATTCATTTTCTTGGCATGCACTTTGTCAATGGCAGTTACCAACCACAACCGCATCTGGCTAAGGAACTCCTTCATTTTCCTGACGAAAATCTATCACAAAAACAAGTCCAACAGTTCCTTGGCATTGTTAATTACGTCCGACAGTTTATCTCACACTTCAGCCACCTGTCCAAACCACTCACTCAACTTTTGAAAAAGAACCCTCCACCCTCGTCGGCCACCCATACCCAATCAGTCCAAAAAATAAAAGAAGCCACTCAAATATTGCCACCTCTCCACATCCCTTCCACAGGAAAAAGATATCTGCAAATTGATGCCAGCGATGAATGCTAGGGAGCTGTCCTCTTAGAAGAAAAAGACAACAACCGACACATCTGTAGTTATGCCAGTGGACAATTCAAAGAATCTGAATGCCATTATCACTCCACCTTTAAAGAGATCTTAGCAGTTAAGAATGGTATCAAAAGATTCGAATTCCATTTAATTGTCCACAACTTTACAGTTGTCATGGACTGTTCATCTTTTCCAAAGATGCTTTCTTTTAAAGGCACGTCTGTCCCTCACCACCAACTTTTAAGATGGGCTGAATGGTTTAGTAAGTACAACTTCCAAGTCGAGCATATAAAAGGGGATAAGAACCTCATCCTTGATTATCTTTCAAGACTTACTTGCAAACCATCTCCTTTACAGCTATTTTTGATCTCTCATCTCCCTTTGTTTTATACCATGAACCGATTCCGACCTAATCCTAGCCCTCGAAAAAACCAACCTGCAACACTACATCTCACAGCCTCCAAAAAACAGACCCATCCTCCAAACTGTCGTATGGACTCTCCTGCCCAAATCAAGAAATTTGCAACTCGTCATTTGTTCTATTTTGTCCACCTCTTCTCTCTCAAAAAGAATCTTTCCCCCGCAAAGAATCTTTTTTATGTTGATACACCATGGGCAATGATGTATAAAGTCTACCCTAATTCTCCTTTTTGCGAAGAAGAATTATGGTTCCTTTGATGTTTATCTGCTCTTTACACACACTCTGTTATTTTTCCATTAGTGGAAACCTATGACCTTCTGACAGATGCCAGCAGACGAGATTCATTCATATGGCAATTCCTTGAATGGTATGCGCCATTATCTTGGTGGCGCCATGAGTTTCTCCGACAAATTCAATGCAGAAAAATATGGCAACGACCTGTTAAGGAAGCAGAAAACCTTTCTGCTGTCTATTTTTTCCATCAGCCATACATGTGGAATCCTGCACATAATGCAGTTTGGTCTCAACCCTAGGCATGGTGCTGGGAAGTTATTGATAATTATGAAGATGCTCCACCCACTGCATTAAAAAATTCACTTCATAATACTCTCTGTGAGCTGAATAATATTGAACTCACATCCCTGCAACCTCCCACTTTTGATACTGCAGAGTCATCCTAGAGACCAAATTACCTCGATTCATTGTTCCAGGACTCTCAAGATCCTTTGCTAGATTCACTTGATCCCCTGCTGAATACCCCTCTTGAAGATGATATGATGGCACATAATTTTCTTTCCATCCCAAAAGACAAAAATACGGATGATCCCATGGATGACATTAACTGGACCCCACAACTCGGATTCCAGGATATCGATCCGAAAGATTTCAATATGTCGCCATCACATGAACCTATCAAGAATAAATAAAGTATCTTTTATTAAAGTAGCTTTTGTAAAGAGGAATATATTCCTCTATTTTATTAAAGTAGCTTTATCTTTTGTAAACGTAACTTTAGCTTTTGTAAAGGAGATTCCTCCTTATCCTAAGATGTAATTATGTGTGGTAGTGTGTATTGTAAAGTATTGTAAGCCTCTTTAAAGGCTATAAATATGTAATAAGAGAAAGAGGAAGGCACGCTCATCTTTAGCCTTCTCTTGCTTTGTATAAACTCTCTCTTCTTCCATGAATTTCTAAAGCTCTTCTTCTCACTCTTTAGAATATCCTTCTTCTTGAATCTTGGATCCTGCTATCTAAAACTCCAAGGTCTATGGAATGTCTCATTCTGATTTATGTTGGGATGCCTAAGAGGATAGTCCACAGTTGCCGTTGTTATTGGACTGTTATACCTGGTATCCAACATAGTCAGTTTTGATGTGTTCTATAGTCCCTGGGGCATTTTCGCATGATTGCCCAAGATTAAAAGAAGCAAACCCCTCTGGAGCCCTAAAAGCGAGCATCCCGGGAACCGATCGGGTCCGCGCGCATCACAATCTTCCTTCTTCACTGGCAGCTGATATGTACCGCCCTATACCCGTATGTGATACAAATACCAGGTGCCACCGTACACCGTACTGAACTAACATACACTCTAATACTTTGTTATCTGATTAAATAACTGTTCCTTTTAATCCGGTTAACCTAATTAAACTATTCAGGTTATTAAATAGACCATTAATTAAAACTGGTAAATTTTTTTTTGAATAGCACCGTATACGTGAATAGTACCGTATACGTGAATAGTGTCTTATGTATCAATAGTACCATATGTATAATACTGTGTGAATAGTACTATATGAATAATCAACTTACTTAAGTCTATTAATACTTAATAATTAATTATCAAATTTAATATTTACTATTTTTTTTCACTATTAACTATACCGATTGACATATAACTATCTAAGTTACTATTTATCTGGTCAATTTTCCTTTAACTTGAAAATTTATATTTTACTTTACCAATTGAATTAACTTAATTTCTACCAATTATTAAGCATGTCCAAACATACTTAACTAATGACAGTTAACATAGTTTATTACAATCCAAAGCCCATAATAATATTATAAGACACATACATGCCAAACTTCTTAATATACTTAAATATTCCAATAACTTTCTTCCATACCACTTCCAAAGTGTGAGGTATGCATGCTCCAAAACTCTTACAGAGTACCTACACGCAGTCAAATAAAATTACGTGCTGAGCATTAAATATGCCCAGTGGTGATTGCAATTCCATAAATTTTCACTTAATTTAATTTTTCATGCATAATAATATTCACATAAATAATATCAATTACTATTCATAAATAAATATTTTTAATTTAATTCCCAACTAGGCATGCAATATTACATGTAATTATTTTTCAACTCCATAATTGGGCAATTACACAATTAACACATAAATAATCTTATTACCATTTTACCCTTAACTTAAGGCAATATTTCATTTATACCCTTAAACTTTTTCAAAATAACAAAAGTGCCATTAGTTTAATTATACTTCACCAAAATTATATTTATGCAATTAATTCATTTTAACTTCATTATATTACCATTATGCCACTAGTTCATTCTAATTTCAATAATATTACAATTATGCCACTATTTTAATTAATTTTACCAACCTTACAATTTTATCATTAATTTACATGCCAAATTACAGTTTTACCCTCCAATTATTATTTTCATGCCAAATTACATTTTTACCCATAAAAAGTGGCCAATTTTCATATTTAACCAATTATTTACATTTTTACCCTTATTAATTATTTTTAACACACATATACACAAAATTACAATTTTGCCCTTAAACCTTTTATTTAATAATATTTATGCCATTTTTCCACATAAATATTATTTTAATCACATTTTAACCATTTTAATCTTATTTTTACAATTATGCCCCTGTAACACACTGGTAGACTCTATATACAGGATAAACGAGACGTGAACTCCAGAAGTTCACAGAAATACCAGCGGAGTCCTGTGGGACCACCACTGTCTTTTAATACAGAACAGTACAATTTAGATATTCAGATTTTCAGATACAGAAGTAGGACCATCATTGGCCTACTAAAAAGTGAGACGCCATGCTCACACCTGCGGTCTTACGTCCCTATGGCATGCCAACATATCCTGAACTAGACTTGACTACCAGATCACTACATAGGGCAATATTATTTTATTTTTCACATTATTAATATAATATACTTATTTTTCATGGTATATCATCATAATATTTTATTCTTTTTCTTTCATACCATTTCATTATTTCACATGTGATTATCATCATTACATCATCACATGTCATGTAAACTTATTATTTCATCATGGTACACATGCATACATACATACATGCATACGGCCCACATACCAATTTATTTAAATTAATTATTTTTATCAATTTATCATTTAATTAGGCCAATTTCATGATGTATAACATCACCATACCATCAATTTCCATGATAGCCCATCAAAATCATGACTTTACACATGACATACATTCGACTATACCTACATCACATGCCTCATGATGTTTTCACATGCTCTAACACATACCATACATTAGTTCACATGCCAAATACCATAGATCCATCATCAATATACATAAAACATCATGAAAACACATGAAAATCACATGAATACCATTCGGCCAAAGAAGTAACTTTTCACACAAACTTTATTTCTTCAATTTAATCATCCATACCATCATTTTTAACATCCCTAAGCATGAATATCATGTTAATTTCAATTAAACATGCATAAATCACATACTTTCTTCACAAACATAACATAAATTCATGTTTTTACCATGGAATTAAATGGAATTTGCAATCACAAACCTCAATTCCATGTATTATACTTCTTAATTATCCTTTTCATTGCCCTTAGCTTGCTTAGAGGTTCCTTCACCTATTGGGCATAATTATGTCCACACACAAAAATTAAGATTTAATCAAAATCAAATTTTCTTTCATCAAATAAACTTAATAAACTTATTATTCACATCCCAGAGTACCCTTAGGTACCTTAAAACCAAATTAAAAACTCTTAAATCTCTTACCTCAATTTTACACCTAAACTTTAACTCTAGATTTAACCAACTTTTACTTCTCCAAACGAAATTATGAGACCACAAATGGATTCTAGAGGGGTTTTATTATGTTAGAAAGGTTTAATCTTGAGGTGAGATGAAGAAAAAATTAAAGAAAAATGGTGAGAAAGAGAGGAGAGTGTATTCAGCCAAGAGAGGAAGAAGAGGGAGGCTGAAATAAAGGGAATCCAAGGGATTTCTAGAAATTTGAATGCTTTTATATGGGTCTAATTGGACCCAACTAGGTCCAACCAAAGTGGTTGAGCCGATTTGGTCCAAATTTTCATTTTTCGGGTGATTTTCCACTGTTTTGGTAAAATTTAATGTACCTGAATTTATTTTCACTCCCAACCAATTTCATTATTCTTAGAATATTAAAATTAGTTTCCCTTAAAAATTTCAGCTCAATCAGAATCCGTTTGGGGTCCGATTCATTTAAACCGGTTTAATTCGGTTCAATCCGGTTCTGCCATAAAATACAATTCTAAAACTGTCAAAAATTTCTAAAAATTATTCTACGACTTTTATCCTCTTACAGTAGACCATTTTATCCACTCTAACTATTTATAAAAATTCGGTCAAAGTTCAGTCAAACCTTGGTTCAATTGAACCGAACCAGAGAAACTTCAGACTGAATTTCGGAAGCCTATTTGATCTCGTTTTTACACCAAATATACTACATTTTTCATTCTCATTCTGATGGTGAAAAAAAATATTTTCGGGTACTATTCATCCTAGAGTATCTATTTTATGGGCCCTATAGTTACTATTCACGGACCCACAGTCACTATTCAAAGACCAGTCAAAGATGATGTCACTATTCAATGGGACCCAGTGATGATGATGTTCCTAACCAGATGATGTTATACTTTAGGGGACATAGTTACTATTCATCATCATGACATTGCTGATATCATCATGGTCCCACATTTGCTATTTAGTGGACCCCACCTGGGCCCACTTTTACTGTTCAGTGGATCCCACTCGGGCCCACTTTTCGCTAAAATAAATACTTTGTTTACTGTTTCGATCATTCCGGACTTGTTTAACCTCCAATTGATACGAAATTTACGCTTACAGACTCGTATTGACGAGCTCTATCCAATGGTCCAATAAAATATTTTCGATTTCGGAAAGTACTATTCATCCCGAAAATACTATTCACTCTAGAAAAATATTATTTACAACTAACCCGGTATTAGGGCTATTATAATCTCCCCTACCAATTAAAAATTTTGTCTTCAAAATTTACCTGAATTGAAGAGCTGAGGATACTGTTGTCTCATGGTCTCTTCTGGTTCCCACGTTGCTTCCTCGACATTGTGGTGATTCTAGAGAATCTTCACCAGTGGAATCTGTTTGTTCCTGAGTTGCTTCATTTCTTTAGCCAGAATCTTCACTGGATACTCCTCATAAGTCATATCTGGTTGAACTCGAACTTCTTCAGGCTTGATGACATGACTGGGGTCTGAACAGTACCTTCAAAGCATAGAGACATGGAAAACGTCATGAATCTTCTCTAACTCTTGTGGAAGCTTCAGTCTATAAGCTACTGGTCCAACCCGCTGAATAACCTCATAAGGGCTAATAAATCTCGGACTCAGCTTACCTTTCTTTCCAAATCTCAAGATCTTCTTCCATGGAGAAACTTTCAGAAATACTTTATCTCCCACTTGAAACTCTATATCTTTCATCTTCAGATCTTTATAGGACTTCTGTCGATCCATGGCTTCTTTCAATCTGTCTTTAATCACTCGAACCTTTTCTTCAGTTTCTCTAATCAGATCCGACACCATAATCTTACTCTCACTGAGCTCTGTCCAACAAAGAGGAGTTCTGCACTTTATACCATACAAAGCTTCATACGGAGCCATCTTGATACTAGTCTGATAACTGTTATTGTAGGCAAATTCTGATAAAGTCAAGTACCGCTCCCAACGGTTACCAAACTCAATGATGCAACATCTCAACATATCTTCCAAAATCTGAATTACACGCTCAGATTGTCCATCAGTTTGAGGGTGGAAACCTGTACTGAAATGTAATCTGGTTCCCAAAGCTTCCTAAAGTCTCTTCCAAAATTGAGAAGTGAATCTCGGATCACGATCTGAAATGATGGAGGAGGGAACTCCATGCAGTCTTACAATCTCATTAATGTACAACTCTGCCAGCTTGGACAACAAATAATCCATTCTGATAGGCAGGAAGTGAGCTGATTTAGTGAGTCGATCAACAATTACCCAAACTACATCATGTTTCTTTCTCGAGAGAGGAAACCCCGACACAAAATCCATGGTTATCCTGTCCCATTTCCATTCAGGAATGATAATTGGCTGAAGTAAACCTGAAGGAACTTGATGTTCTGCCTTGACTTGCTGACAAATCAGACACTTACCCATAAATTTTGTCACATCACGTTTCATGACTGGCCACTAATAAAGCATCTTCAAATCCTGATACATCTTGTTACAACCAGGATGCATAGCGAAGCTGCTATGATGAGCTTCTGAGGGAATATCCTTTCTCAGATTAGCTTGATCAGGAACACACAATCGCTGTTTGTAATATAACCCACCATCTGAACCCAATGAATAATCACTGACACGGCCATCTTTCACCTGAGACATAATAGTAGACAACCGATCATCTTGCTTCTGAGCATCTTTCACTTGCTGGAGAAAATTTGGCTTAACTTTTATTTCTGCAATCAAAGCTCTATCATCTGATAAGTCCAGAGTAACATTCATAGCTTGTAGAGAAGCCATGAACTTCCTACTGAGAGCATCAGCTACAATGTTAGCTTTACCAGGATGATAGTCGATGAAGCACTCATAGTCTTTGATCAATTCAAGCCAACGTCTCTGCCTCAAGTTAAGCTCCTTCTGAGTAAGCAAAAACTTCAGACTCTTGTGATCAGTGTAGATGTAGCATTTCTCACCATAGAGATAATGTCTCCAGATCTTCAATGCAAATACAATAGCTGCCAACTCAAGATCATGAGTAGGGTAATTCTTCTTATGAGTCTTAAGCTGTCGGGAGGCATAAGCAATCACCTTGCCTTCCTGCATCAATACACAACCCAATCCATTTCTGGAAGCATCGCTGAAGACCACAAAATCCTTATCAGATTCAGGTTGCACTAACACTGGAGCTTCAGTCAGCATATACTTAAGCTTCTCAAAGCTCCCCTGACATTTACCTGACCATTCAAACTTGACATTCTTTTGCAATAACTTGGTTAAAGGAGATGCAATCGAAGAGAAACCCTTGATGAACCTTCTGTAATAACCGGCCAAGCCAAGAAAACTCCTAATCTCAATAACACTCCTGGGTGTCTTCCACTGAAGGATCGCTTCAATCTTCTTAGTATCAACTTTTATACCATCTGTTGATACCACGTGACCCAAAAATGATGCCTCATCCAGCCAGAATTCACATTTACTGAACTTGGCATAAAGCTGCTTATCTCTCAGAGTCTGTGGAACAATCCTCAAATGCTCATCATGCTCCTCTGGAGTCTTCGAATACACCAAAATATCATCGATGAAAACAACCACAAACTGGTCCAAGTAAGGGTGGAAAACCCTATTCATCAGATCCATAAAAGTTGCAGGAGCATTTGTCAATCCAAAAGGCATGACCATGAACTCGTAATGACCATATCTGGTCCGGAAAGCTGTCTTAGGCACATCTGACTCTTTAATCTTTAGCTGATGGTAGCCCGATCTTAAGTCAATCTTGGAAAACACGCCCGCACCTTTCAACTGATCAAACAAATCATCAATCCGAGGCAGTGGATACTTGTTCTTTATGGTGACTTTATTCAGCTGTCTATAATCAATACAAAACTGAAGTTACCCATCCTTCTTTTTCACAAAGAGGACTGGTGCTCCCCAAGGTGAAACACTCGGTCTGATGAAGCCTTTATCAATTAATTCTTGCAACTGAATTTTCAATTCTCTCAGTTCTGAAGGCGCCATTCTGTAAGGAGCAATAGAGATAGGTGCAGTACCAGGTACTAAGTCAATAGTAAACTCTAACTCCCTATCAGGTGGCAGACCTGAAAGTTCTTCAGGAAAAACATCCTGAAACTCTCGAACAGTAGGCACATCTGAAGCCTTAAGTTCATCCTTTTTATTCTCCATTGCATAGCACAAGTAGGCTGCACACCCTTTTTTGACAAGTCTCTTAGCTGCTGTAGCTGAAATCATATCTGAAAGAAAATCTGATCTCTCACCCATAATGACAATCTCTCGATCGTCTGCAGTTCTTAAAGTTACTCTCTTCCTCTTACAGTCAACAGTGGCCTGGTGAGTGGATAACCAGTCCATACCCAAAATCACGTCAAACTATGGGAACGGAAGGTCAATCAAATCAGCCGAAAACACAAAACTCTGAGCACTAACTGGACAATCTCGATATACTTTATTCACCACTACACTATGCCCCAAAGGATTACTCACTAAAATATCCTGGTCTAACTGACTGTCATGCAACCCTTTATCCCGAGCAATAGCAGTACTAATATAGGAATGCGTAGAACCAGGATCAATCAAGGCATAAACTGAATGAGAAAGCAATGAGAATTTACCAACAATGACGTCTGGAGCATTATCCTGTTCACGGGCTCTAACAGTATAATGACGTCCAGTGTTGCGACCCTGAGGTGGCTGTACTGAAGGGCCTGAAACTGCCTGTAGAGGAGCTGCTCCCCTACCACGTCCTCTCTGAGGGGCTGACCCTCCACCCATAGCTGGTGATACTATAGTGGATGGCTGGGCCTCAGGACAATCTCTAATCTGGTGTTCTTGGGACCCACATCTGAAACAAGCCCTGTTCATATATCTGCACTCGCCCGAATGAAACTTCTTACAATGAGGGCACTGTGGAAATGGATCTCGTACTCTACTCCTGGGTACACTGGCTACTGATGTCACTGGGGCACTGCTGCTGACTGGGTTCCTCTGGGTGATAGTAGGGGCTACTGATGCACAGCTCTGAGACTGAGGAGGCCCTCTAAACTTCTTACTCTAACTAGCTTTACCAGAAACCTGGACCGGTTTCCTCTTTTGCTTGAACCGGGACTGTCTATCCGCCTCCTCTGATATAATAGTCTCTGCTCTAAGGGCTTCTTCAACTAAGGTCCTCATATCCGAATGTCTCTGTGGACCCAAAGCCAATCTGATGTTGTTATGTAGACCTCTTTCAAACCTGTGGCATAATTTCTGCTTAGTCATGGACTCATCATCTAGGTAGGCACTGAGCCGCTCAAACTCTCTCTCGTACTCAGCAACTGACTTATTCCCCTGTCTGAGTCTCCAAAAGGCATCTTGCATAGCAGATTTATACTCAGACCCAATGTATTTCTTCTCAAACTGAGTCTGAAAGAACCCCCAAGTAACCTGATCCGCTGGAGTGTGTTTACAAACTGAACTCCACCACGTATAAGCAGGACCCTGAAGCAGAGCCACTGCTGCCAGAAGCATCTCATCCGGTGGACTCTGAGTGGTCTCGAACATCCTCTTTAACTTAAACATCCACTCCTCCGCCTGAACTGGAGTCAAAGGATCTCGACCGTAGAAATCTTCAGCTCCTAACCTCTTAATCTGTTCCAGAATAGGTCTTCGTCTAGGTGGAGCTAGCTGCTGCATAGGACATTGAGGTTGTTGCTGGGATTGCATAAACTGGTAGAAATTTGCCATCATGTTCATGAAATCAGGCTGCTGCTCAGGAGGGGGAACAATCAGTGGAGTAGCCTGATGACGAGGCGACCTCGATCGACTCATACTGACTGATGCGGCACTCTCCACATCACTATCACGATGACCTTCAGTTGAAGCCATACTCGCGATCTAACACAAGGAGCAAGCATACATTAGCCTCACATAACCATACTGTCCAAAAATTAGTTGGCATGTACATGAACTTATACTAATCCCATTGACCCACTCCGATCTTAGAACCACCTAAACCGGAGCTCTGATACCACTACTTGTAGCGCCCTACACCCGTATGTGATACGAATACCAGGTACCACCGCACTGAACTAACATACACTCTAATACTTTATTATCTGATTAAATAACTGTTCCTTTTAATTCGGTTAACCTAATTAAACTATTCAGGCTATTAAATAGACCATTAATTAAAACCGGTAAATTTTTTTTGAATAGTACCGTATACGTGAATAGTACCGTATACGAGAATAGTGTCTTATGTATCAATAGTACCGTATGTATAATACTGTGTGAATAGTACTATATGAATAGTCAACTTACTTAAGTCTATTAATACTTAATAATTAATTATCAAATTTAATATTTACTATTTTTTTTCACTATTAACTATACCGATTAACATATAACTGTCTAAGTTACTATTTATCTTGTCAATTTTCCTTTAACTTGAAAATTTATATTTTACTTTACCAATTGTATTAACTTAATTTCTACCAATTATTAAGTATGTCCAAACATACTTAACTAATGACAGTTAACATAGTTTATTACAGTCCAAAACCCACAATAATATTATAAGACACATACATGCCAAACTTCTTAATATACTTAAATATTCCAATAACTTTCTTCCATACCACTTCCAAAGTGTGAGGTATGCACTGCTCCAAAACTCTTACGGAGTACCTACACGCAGTAAAATAAAACTACGTACTGAGCATTAAATATTCCCAGTGGTGATTGCAATTTCATAAATTTTCACTTAATTTAATTTTTCATGCATAATAATATTCACATAAATAATATCAATTAATATTCATAAATAAACATTTTTAATTTAATTCCCAACTAGGCATGCAATATTAAATGTAATTATTTTGCAACTTCATAATTAGGCAATTACGCAATTAACACATAAATAATCTTATTACCATTTTACCCTTAACTTAAGGCAATATTTCATTTATACCCTTAAACTTTTTCAAAACAACAAAAGTGCCATTAGTTCAATTATACTTCACCAAAATTACATTTATGCAATTAGTTCATTTTAACTTCATTATATTACCATTATGCCACTAGTTCATTCTAATTTCAATAATATTACAATTATGCCACTATTTTAATTAATTTTACTAACCTTACAATTTTATCACTAATTTACATGCCAAATTACAGTTTTACCCTCCAATTATTATTTTCATGCCAAATTACATTTTTACCCATAAAAAGTGGCTAATTTTCATATATAACCAATTATTTACATTTTTACCCTTATTAATTATTTTTAACACACATATACACGAAATTACAATTTTGCCCTTAAACCTTTTATTTAATAATATTTATGCCATTTTTCCACATAAATATTATTTTAAGTAACACATTGGCAGACTATATATACAGGATAAACGAGACGTGAACTCCAGAAGTTCACAGAAATACCAGTGGAGTCCTGTGGGACCACCACCTTCTTTTATTACAGAACAGTACAATTCAGATATTCAGATTTTCAGATACAGAAGTAGGACCATCATTGGCCTACTAAAAAGTGAGACGCCATGCTCACACCCGCGGTCTTATGTCTCTATGGCATGCCAATAAATGCTGAACTAGACTTGACTACCAGATCACTACATAGGGCAATATTATTATTTTTCCCATTATTAATATAATATACTTATTTTTCATGGTATATCATCATAATATTTTATTCTTTTTTTTCATACCATTTTATTATTTCACATGTGATTATCATCATTACATCATCACATGTCATGTAAACTTATTATTTCATCATGGTACACATGCATACATACATACATGCATACAGCCCACATACTAATTTATTTACATTAATTATTTTTATCAATTTTATCATTTAATTAGGCCAATTTCATGATGTATAACATCACCATACCATCAATTTCCATGATAACCCATCAAAATCATGACTTTACACATGACATACATTCGGCCATACCTACATCACATGCCTCATGATGTTTTCACATGCTCTAACACATACCATACATTAGTTCACATGCCAAATACCATAGATCCATTATAAATATACATAAAACATCATGAAAACACATGAAAATCACATGAATACCATTCGGCCAAAGAAGTAACTTTTCACACAAACTTTGTTTCTTCAATTTAATCATCCATACCATCATTTTTAACATCCCTAAGCATGAATATCATGTTAATTTCAATTAAACATGCATAAATCACATGCTTTCTTCACAAATATAACATAAATTCTTATTTTTACCATAGAATTAAATGGAATTTGCAATCACAAACCTCAATTCCATGTATTATACTTCTTAATTATCCTTTTCATTGCCCCTAGCTTGCTTAGAGGTTCCTTCACCTATTGGGCATAATTATGTCCACACACAAAAATTAAGATTTAATCAAAATCAAATTTTCTTTCATCAAATAAACTTAATAAACTTATTATTCACATCCTAGAGTACCCTTAGGTACCTTAAAACCAAATTAAAAACTCTTAAATCTCTTACCTCAATTTTACACCTAAACTTTAACTCTAGATTTAACCAACTTTTACTTCTCCAAACGAAATTATGAGACCACCAATGGATTCTAGAGGGGCTGTATTATGTTAGAAAGGTTTGATCTTGAGGTGAGATGAAGAAAAAATGAAAGAAAAATGGTGAGAAAGAGAGGAGAGTGTATTCGGCCAAGAGAGGAAGAAGAGGGAGGCTGAAATCCAAGGGATTTCCAGAAATTTGAATGCTTTTATATGGGTCCAATTGGACCCAACCAGGTCCAACCAAAGTGGTTGAGCCGATTTGGTCTAAATTTTCAATTTTCGGGTGATTTTCCACTGTTTTGGTGAAATTTAATGTTCCTGAATTTAATTTCACTCCCAACCAATTTCATCATTCTTATAATATTAAAATTAGTCTCCCTTAAAAATTTCAGCTCAATCAGAATCCGTTTGGGGTCCGGTTCACTTAAACCGGTCTAATTCGGTTCAATCCGGTTCTGCCGTAAAATACAATTCTAATACTGTCAAAAATTTCAAAAAATTATTCTAAGACTTTTATCCTCTTACAGTAGACCATCTTATCCACTCTAACTATTTATAAAAATTCGGTCAAAGTTCAGTCAAACCTTGGTTCAATTTAATCGAATCAGAGAAACTTCAGACTGAATTTCGGAAGTCTATTTGATCTCGTTTTTACACCAATATGCACCATTATACTACATTTTCATTCTCTTTCTGATGGTGAAAAAAAATATTTTCAGGTACTATTCATCTCGGAGTCACTATTTTGTGGGCCCCACAGTTACTATTCACGGATCCACGGTCACTATTCAAAGACCAGTCAAAGATGTTGTCACTATTCAATGGGACCCAGTGATGATGATGCTCCTAACCAAATGATGATGTTTCTAACCAAATGATAATGTTATACTTTATGTGACATAGTTACTATTCATCATCATGACATTGCTGATGTCATCGCTGATATCATCATGGGCCCACGTTTACTATTCAGTGGACTCCACTGGGACCACTTTTACTGTTCAGTGGATCCCACCTGGGCCCATTTTTTACTTTTCAGTGGGTCCCACCTGGGCCCACTTTTCACTTTTAGTGGGTCCCACCCTGGCCCACTTTTCACTGAAATAAATAATTTGCTTACTGTTTCGATCATTTCGGATTCGTTTGACCTCCGATTGATACGAAATTTACGCCTACAGACTCGTATTGATGAGCTCTATCCAATGGTCTAATAAAATATTTTCGATTTCGGAAAGTACTATTCATCTTGAAAATACTATTCACTCTAGAAAAATACTATTTACGACTAACCCGGTATTAAGGCTATTACATGATAATACCCCGACCTTAAGTCTATTTTAGAACATAAACCTGCCCCTCTCAACTAATCAAACGAATCCTCAATTCTTGGTAGAGGATACTGATTCTTTATTGTTACCTTGTTTAATTGTCTGTAATCTAAACACATTCTCATGATTCCATCTTTTTTCTTAACAAACAGGACTGGTGCCTCCCAAGGAGACACACTAAGCCTTATAAAGCCTCTGTCTAATAGCTCCTGCAACTGCGTCTTTAACTCCTTCAGCTCTATAGGAGCCATTCAATAAGGCGCCTTGGACACTGGCACTGTTCCAGGCACAACATCAATCGATAACTCCACTTCCCTTATTGGCGGTACCCCAGATAGTTCTTCTGGGAACACATCAGAGAACTCCCTCACTATGGGTATATCCTGAATTCTCACTTGCTCTCTTTTAAAATCTAAAACAAGAGCCAAGTAAGCCTCACATCCCTTTCTTAAGCATTGATATGCTTAAATTGCTGACAACACATTGATAAGAGGATTAGCACATATACCCCTCACCGTCACTTTATTTCCTTCACGATCACTGAGTACTACTGACTTTCTCTTAAAATCAACTACCGCACCATGCTTACTTAACTAATCCATACCCAGTATTAGGTCAAACTCATCAAAGGGTAATTCAATCAAGTCAGCAGGATAAACATAACCTTACACTACTAATGGACAATTCCTATGCACCTTATTCACATTCACATGATTTCCCAGTGGATTCGATACACATGTATCATATTTCAAATATTCAGCACTAAACATTTTATCACAAATTCTCTTGGTCAACACATACGAATGAGTTGATCCAGGGTTAATTAATGCAAACATCTCTGCATCAAAAAGTAAAAAGGTACCTGCTATAACCTCAGGTGCATCCTGCTCCTCTCGAGCCTTCATTGCATAAGCCCGTGTTGGTGCCACAGTAGGCCTGTCCACTATTTCAGATTCAGTTCCACCTCTGGACTGGCCACCTCTGCCACGTCCTCTTCCTCTTCCTTTGTTAGCCGGTGGCAGATTAGAACTACACTTGCTCTGTTCTTGTTGATTCCCAGCTGCCTCATATGCTTTCGGACAATTTGCTAGGAAATGTTCGGTGCTTCCACATCTAAAACATGCACCCGATATTCTCCAATATTATCCCCTATGCCTTTACCCACAATGGGGACATTCGTACACTTCACTTCTGGTACCAGATGTACCTCTACCAGTCCCAAATACATGAGAAGTGCCTTACTTCTTACCTCCGGCCACTGAACTAAACACAGATTTAGCTGGTGGTGCCATCTGAGAATCCCTTGGTCTCTTACCTGAATGAGACCCACCACGGTTAGAATTTCTCTTCTGCATTCTTCCTTTTTATATCCCCAATGACCTCTCAGCTCACATTGCAGCTTGCACTATCCAATAGTAACTCACATTCTGCTCAATGGTCATCGAGGTCAATAATGCCTTAATCTGTTCAATCAACCCATCCTTAAATTGTTGGCATCTAAACTCCTCAGTTAGAACACCAGATGGTACATATTTGCTCAAGTGACAGAACTCCTTCTCATATTCTGCCACTGACATTGCTCTCTATTTTAGGTTCACAAATTGCTTCCAATTTGCCTCCCTATATGCCTTGGTTACATACTTATTCCGGAATTCCTTTTCGAAAAATTCCCAAGTGATCGGATCCTAAAGCATTGGATGCTACAAGACTAACTTCCACCAATCGTACGCAGCATCCTGAAGCAACCATACCACGCATTACACTCATTGGTCCAGGGGACACCTTATTTCTCCAAGGACCCTCTGAACTTTCTCAATCCAATACTCTACCTTGTCCGACTCATCTAATCTTGTACCATGGAACTCCTCTGCTCCATGCTTCCTCAAGGATTCCAGTGGAGCCTTTAGGGTCGTCATTCGATTGAGCACCCTTGCCATGTCCCGGGACATCTTTAATAAGGCCTCCATCGGAACCATTGGAACCTCATTACCAAAACTGGCTGGCCTAGAATGTCCAGACCCAGACACTTTCGCTTCTCGGGGATTTACGCTTTCTGTTGTCACCTCTCTCGAGTTATAAGAAGGATCCATCGAACTACACATTAAACAAGGACATCCGTATTAGGTCAACGCAGCTATACATACTCTAAACTACCCCATTTCCCGGAAAAATCTAAACCTAGGCTCTGATACCATAACTTGTGATCCCCTTTCCCGACCACATGATTAGCTCAGCTAAAGCGGTCAAGAACGATTGCCACGCAGCAAAACATAAACACACATACATGCCAAATCCTGTACAAATAAATTTCATCACTCACACATTCACATGCAGCGGATATCTCATGTTAAATTACACATTTTCATACTTATATACGTCATACACATATACTATAGGCCTACTTTACGATACTTAATTATTACATTCATACAAATTCTTTGATTGCAAAAAGGATTTAAACCGAATATACAAAATTCATTGCCAACATGCGACACCCCCAAAACCTACATGTTAGACACTCCTAGTGTTGACCGTCAGTAATACGGGTTCGTCCTTCAACTCACTTTATGTCCAAACCTACACGGATTATAAAAGAAACCCGTGCTAGCGATAACGCTTAGTGGGGAAACAACATATACACAAATATATATAGCTTACAATACAATAATCACACCATTAAAAGATTTATCATACTACAGGCATAATAACAAACAATTTAGTTTATCTAGATTCATGTATCGAATAGATGCATATTCTGTAATCATCTTATTAAACAGTTCAACTCATGTATAATAATCTTCATCGCAATGGTGTTTACATTCACATTGAATCCACAATTATTTATTCATATAATACATTGTTCACTTATTACTCTTCTTAGTTTAGTCTTGCCTGGAGTTTAAAGATGCGGATAACGGGTATCGCATTGGTATCCCATGGGTACTAAAATCACATTGGTATCCATGGATACCTCACATTCGCATTGGTACCCTAAGGTACATATATCAACATATTCAATATTTCACATTAAAGAATCCAACAAGGATTCGGATCGCATTGTGATTCCAGAGGAATCGGACGCATTAGGCTGCAACACTTTGACCCTATAGGCATCCCTATCTATCCACTACTTGACTCGCAGACTATAATTATCCAGCTCATTCATTAGTTCAATTAACCACAGATTCAGAAGTTACAACAAGTCATTTATAACTAACAAGAAATTCACATTCTTGGCCACCATCAAGCCATTGTCTTTAGTTCATCACATAGCTCATGATACAACTTAATATAAGCCATAACATATCAAAAAACTCATCAATCACATATAACTATCCCATTTGATATTAGCATTAAGCACTTATTAAGTATTATTATACTTAATTAATCATCACTTTACCATTTAGATATCAACCATGAATGATCAAGAATTTCACAAAATAGGATACCTCACGGTCACAACCATTTTAGTTGTCACCGTGACATACTAGAGGTTTCGAAATAGAATATAACCTAAGGTGTCTCATGGTCACAACCATTTTGGTTGTCACCGTAACATACATCAATTACCCGAGCAGAATAAAAGTCTTGAGTATCTCACGGTCACAATCATTTTGGTTGTCACTGTGACATACTCTCTTGGTGCAAGGCAGAATATAAATCAAGGTACCTCACAGTCACAACCATTTTGGTTGTCACCGTGAAATACCAAGTTTACTTCGGGCAGAATAGAATTCATGGTACCTCACGGTCACAACCATTTTGGTTGTCACCATGACATACCAATTACAACTAGGCTGAATTCAAACCTTGCATACCTCACTGTGGCAATCTCTTGGTTGTCACCGTGACCTATGCGAAAGTTGCAAAACACAATTTTATAAAACAACCTCCTTTCTCACATCATTCATGAGACTTACCATTTATCCATTTCATTCATAATTCAATATGCCAATCAACTTATTAACTAGCATATATACACAATTTCTATTCAAATTAACCTAATTGAAGGTGCATAGAATTAAGCACATTACATATTCCACAACACTAGTTAGAGTTCATTGCATTAGAGGTATCTCATATTCTCATGCCATAAAGGCTCCTCAAACAATCACATACCAATCAATATTTTCATACCAATCACACAACAACCCTTAAGTGCCAACATTTAACATTCAATGTAATAAAATCAACTAGCACATAACAAAGCAAGGCAAGTTTCCCAAACCTTGTCGCCTAAGCTCCTATTGCTCACTTAGCACTTGATTCTCCAACTTTTGCTTTTCCCTTATCCTTCTTGATTTCCTCCACTTAAATTTCCAATCCATTTTCCTGGAATGAGAAATTCCAAGTCAAATCCCATTGCAACCCAAAATCAAAAAGGAAGAGCAAAGAAGATAATAGGAGCAAACTTAATCAAACATTTACCTTGAATTTTCGGTTTCCCCTACACAAACAAACAACCCTTAACTTAACATTCCATTTATAGTTTCCCTTTAGAGAGAGGAAGAGAATTCACAGGTAAGGAAAAGGATGAAGAAGATGACTGAATTCCACATGCAAATCTGTCCTTTCTCTCTCCTCAACCTACTTATAAATTGCATGTAAATGGAGGAGGTGGTAACACAATTGAGTGCCACCCGGAATCCACTCACTCACACACATAAAATCTGCCTTTGATATAATTAATCACTATCTCCCTTATTAACTCCCATTAATCTAATCATGCAAAGCTACATATTGGCCACTTAACTTACTTTATTTCTTCAATTAGGTCCTCAATTACCTACACTTAAGTCCTTATTCATTAACACTTTAATTCCAGATTTTACAACACACTTCAATTTAGAACGCTCACTACTCACAATTAATCACTTTACCACTAGGGTACATTTACAGCCGTTACAATACTCCCATCAGCTTTTTGCTTCACCTTGAAAATCCATTTATTCCCAATAGGTTTGCGTTCTTCCGGTAGATCAACCAATTCCCAAACATGGTTTGATCACACAGATGCCATTTCTTCTTCCATTGCTTTAATCCATTTTTCCTAAATGAGCATGAAATAGCCTCTTGAATATTTTTAGTCTCTGTCCAAAAGGGCTTCATTCAAACTTTCGATCTCAAATTATCGATATAGAACACTTTTCTTTTTAGATTTTCGCAGTTATGAATCTTGATAAATATATCTCATATATTCATCGTAATTTGGAATGCTCCCACTGGGACCAACTTCCATGCTCCCACTAGAGTTAGGAATACCATATTCTTTACTTTCACTAGAGTTAAGAATATTCCCACTCAAATCAGGGTCTCGATCATCCGGATCACTTGGAGGATGAGGGCTTTAACTTTCTTCCACTAACTTCCTCCCACTCGGATGGAGCCTAGGTTCACTTTGCCTAACTTTGGATATTCATTATCTAAGAATATGATGTCTCGTGATTCGAATTCTGTCTCTGTACCATTCTCTTGCTCACCCATAAAAATGTATCCCTTTTATACTTCAAAATATCTCATATAGATACTCTTTTTATCTCTTGGTTCTAATTAACCAAATTAAGGTATCATGGACTTAAGCAGTACAACCCCAAGGTCATAATTGGCTTAGATCAACTTGTCGACCAGTCCACAACTGATAATTTATAAGAGTGACAAATATAGAGGGCACTTGGTTTAGAACATAAATGGCAGTCAATAAATTATCTCTCCAATAGGAGATTGGCAAATTTGCCTCTGCCATCATAGTTCTAACCATATCTAGGAGAGTCATATTTCTCCTTTTTGCAACACTTTTTGTTGTGGAGTTTTGGGAATGGATAATTGATGTTCAATCCCTTTTTGATCACATAAAGACTTAAGTTTATCTGAAAGATATTCCTAACCTCTGTTAGTTCTTAAAGTTTTAATCCTCTTATCTAATTGATTCTCAACTAAATTCATAGTCTTGAAGCAACTCAATGCTTCTGACTTACGAGAAATCAAATATACATGACCATACCTAGTATAGTCATCTATAAATGTGATGAAGTAGTAGGCCCCATACCTTTCCCTTACAGTCATTGGGCACATACGTTATAATTAACTATCTGCAATGGAAATTCAGCTCTAGTTTCTTTTTCAAATGATTTTCTAACTAGTTTCCTTTTAGGCAATGCTTACACGTAGGTAATTCAACCTCATTTAAATTACCTTATAAACCTACTTTGGCTAACTTACTCATTCGGTCTCGCCCAATACGGCTTAATCCAGCATGCCATATTTTCACATTATTCTCATAACTATGTGAAAAAGAAGAAATTAAAGGAAAAATTAGTTTTATCTAAATAGTCATGGTCCACATCCATAACAACAAAAACTTTCAGCATATAACCAAAACCATAATTAACATCATTTGAAGTATAAGCATATACTGTTATCCTTAAAATGTAAATTAAAACCACGTTTTAATAAAGCAAAAATAGAACCTGAGTTCCTAACAAAGGCATTTCAATCCCTTGTTACATAGTCTTATACTCTTGAATCTATCACCTATAAAAAGGATGAAATTTAAAATTTGATACACATATTTCACTCACTGTGACGTGCGCCGAACCGAAAAGGCCCTCATAGAGCTGCTTTTAAGGCTCGAGGATTGGTTCGCGTCATTTGATCTTGAGTAATAATAATAATAAAGTTAATAATAGTAATAATGGTAATAACAATGGTCATAATAATGAGAATAATAAAAGTAATAATCGTGATAATGATATTAACACTAATAATAAGAACGAATGAAATTAAATAAACCAACATGAAATGAACCAGCATGAACACGTAGTAAAAAAAATAATAGTAGTTAGACATATAAAAAAATCATCGCAAAAACCACATTAAAACAACAAATTTCACACTTAGAGAACAGGGCATGCATTCATCAAGCTAATATTCATGCAGTAATCAGTACCATGAAAAATAAAATGAGATGGACTAAAATAAAATGAGATGATGGGAATATGAGTCCAAGAATCTTTACCCTCAGATTTGATGATTTAGAAGCAAGATTTTTGAATCCAACTCCCCTTGTCAAGGTTCAAAACAGATTCAAAATGACTCAAAAACTAAAAAAAACTCAAGGTAAGGGAATGGATTTCCCTCTCTCAAACTAAGCTCAAAATTCCCAATATTTTTTTGAGTTCAAGAAAATTAAAAGGAAGAGATTTTGAAAACTGAAAAATCTCTTTTCTCTCAAGAACACTTTCTCCCGTTTACTTTCTCAGGGCCAGTCTCTAACTTCCAGCCTCGCCCTCTCCTCGAAAGTTTTTCTTTTGTTATTTTCCTCCCTCTTCTCAAAAAGGGAAAGGGCAAAAGCCCCTTTCTATTCTCGTTCCCCCAAAAAACCCTCGAAACCTAAAAGAAATGGCTCCCAAAACCTCTGAAAAATCAGATTTTGCAGGTGGGAAAGGGACAGGAGGGAGCTTGCCCGCCAGTGGGTGGCCGCACGTCGCGCGCCCACGTGCGGGCATACCTCGCATGCATGAGGTGCGACCTCGTGTTGGAGGCTGCACGTGAGGGCAGCCTAGCACTAAAGGCCGCGCCTCGCACTGGAGGGCATACGCGAGGTGCGGCCTAGCATTGAAGGCCGCGCACGAGGTACGAGGCCACACATGAGGTGCAGCCTTACGTGCTGCGTGAGGTGAGGCCTTACTCATGGTGCCTTTCAGGCTAGCACGCAGGCGCTGTGCCTCGTGCATGTCCGCACGCTAGCCGCCTTTGCGGCAAGCCACCAAAAACCCTAAAAAATAAAATAAATAAGAGAAAATAGATGATAAAAATGATGAACACAACAAAAATCAACGTGAATAAAATTCAAAAGCATTGTGGTATAGATATAAGAACTTAATAAGGGGGATGATCAATTCTCAATTTATTGCCAACAAGTCGGTCTTTATTTTCATCATTGGGTAATCCTGATCTTGGACCGCCTCGGGACCCAGTGTCTATAGTTTCCCCTAATTTTGGAGAAACTAGCACGCATGTTCTTAGATGAGCTAAAATTCAGAAAAAGAAAGGAAAGAAGCGCGTACCTGAGATGGCGACCTTCTTGCTGTGTTGTCGCCTATAATTGCAGTGTGATTAGCTTTCGCCAGCTTGTCGAAGCGTTAAACTGCGGTCAAGTTGCTTGATTGATAAATATCAGCTTATCAACATATAAAACCACGGTTGATTTGATAGACGTTAGCTTGTCAACGTGTAAAACCATGGTTGAGTTGTTAATTGATGAACATTAGCTTGTTGACGTGTGAAACCATGGTTAAGTTATGTGATTGATGAACGTCAGCTTGTCGACATGTGAAACCACGATTGAGGTGCGTGATTGATAAACGTCAACTTACCGACGTGTGAAACCACGGCTAGGTTGTGTGATTGATTAACGTCAGCACATCGACATGTGAAACCATGATTAAGGTGCGCGATTGATAAACTTCAGCTTGTTGACGTATGAAACCACGGCTGTGTTACGCGATTGATGAACATCAGCTTGTCAATGTGTGAAACCACGGTTAGGTTGTGTGATTGATAAACGTCAGCTTGTCGATGTGTGAAATGACGGTTGGATTGTGTGATTGATAAACGTCATCTTATCGACGTGTGAAACCACGGTTGAGTTGAAGTTGTCCTTAACCCGCTTTCGTGCGTAGGGTCTTCATTTAGACTTTTCCTATAAAGCTGTATGGACCGGAATATGTATAAGAGATTGTGCATGCATGTGTAGAATGCCATATGCAGATGTTTGTAAAGGAATTATATGACATGAAATGCATGTAAATAATGGATAGGCCACAGCCTGGGTGCTTAAGGGTCCGCTAAGGATACGGCCTGACTGCTTGATCATGCCCTCTAGGGATCTAAAAGTGTCATCTTGCCAAGTGCCCATCTTTGCCCCCCGGTCAATGAGCATATGCCCCGGATTCTGACTCGTGTCCTAAATTATGCATTATCTTATCTTAGGTGAGATCATCAGATGCAATGCCCCCTTATCTCTCCAAGCATCAGAAGTCATTGTTTTAAAAATTAGTGCACCCCTTGTGGGCTTTCACATTACGAGAAATGTGCCCTTTTGGGGATTTTCACATAACCCTTTGCCTAACTTTTGCCTGAAATGGACCCAACCCACTCCAGTGGCTTTTATTCGTTTTATTTTTTTTTTTGCCGGACAGACTGCCTGTTTTAAGGTTTTTACCTTGCCTTTTGGCCTAATTTTTGTTTAGAAAGCCAGTCACGGTTTTCATCTCTAACGGCCTATTTTTTTGATAAGGTACGGCTTCAAGAAAAGCTGAAGCAACTATCAGGACCCCACTTCTAGAGTGATCAGTAGTTATTCGTTGAGGCATTTCCTTCCTCGTAGTGGTTGTATTCATTTGCGTCTCCTGACGAAGGTGTTGCCAGATTGGGTGAGGTGGCGGATGAGGATCAGCTTCATATGCCCCTTGGCTTTCCCTTTCTGCTATGGCTCTGGATGATTTTTTAGGATATGTCCCTGTGACGCGCGCCGGACCCGCGGCCGGCCCTTTGACCGCCCGCTCGAGGGCGATCGGGCATTTGAGGTCCGTTGACAACTTACAACGAATTACAAGTGCGTCTATTTTGGGCAACAAGGAGGTTTCATGGAGTTGCCACCCAATAAAACATTGAGAAAGTTTCTCTCACCTCGGAGAACCTAAGACTGCGCTGTCTTGGAGGGTAAACCTCTTTCCCAAAGGAGCCTAGGATTAATGTCTAAGTCTCGTGACACAAGAGGTGTCTTGGAGGGTAAACCTCTAGCCTCTTTGAGCCCAAAGACCAGAGATGGGTTGGGGACTTCTCATCTATTTCTACCTTGATTAATTTTACAATTTGGTTTTGAATTTATTAGTTCGCTCTCTCTCCACACGATGCAATTTTAATTTAAAAGCGCAAATATTCACATTGAAGGCAGTAAAATATTAAAAGTAAATTACAATAATACTAGGAGCGAAATACAACTCCCATTAAAAATGCGAACATATATAAAACCGGGGAATTTATTAATTATGAGGACTTTGGTCCCCGCATGTGTATTTAAAGAAAACATTTTGAACGTGGTGATTTTATTTGGGATGAAAACTAGGACATTGGTCCCATTTATTATGAAAAATCCAAGTTTAATTTAGTAGAAATATTTTTGGATTTTTATTTGGGCGTGCATAAAAAAATATTTTACTTAATGAATATATACAAGGAAATTAAAAATATAAACAAAATGAGAATTAAAATGTGCAATGAAAATATCAAACCCCGCATCTCCTCCTTCGCGTGCATGGATGCTCAAATGAGAATAAAATAATGATTTGCAACCAAAAATAAAAAAGAAATTCATGTTAGAAATTAACCCAAAGAAATAATATGACATAAAAGATAATATGTATAATGAAATATAACATGCATAAAATATTATGACATGCATAAGAATAATTATGATGCAATTTAACATGCATAAGAATAAAAAATTAACCATGTTCAACATATCAAATAATTAATTATAATAATATTGATATGTACAAAAAAATTTGTCATGAAAATAATATAATAGAATTTAAAAGAATTTACTTGTTATATGAACAATTAAAGATAAAACAAGAAGAAAATTATGAGGACTAAAAGGATTTACATTTTTAAAAGTTAATTGGAAACAAAAGAAATTAAAATCAACAAGAGAATTAAGGAGTTAAGCCATGAATAATTACCCTCAAATTTAATCTTGAAGAATTGAAGGTAGAAGTATTGAATTCCTTGTCTTTCTCTTATGAAAATCCTTGAAAAATAGCTTGGAAACTTGAAAAATAACCCTTGGAAGCAAATCCGTAAGATTGATTTTTTCTCTCAACTTAAAAGCTCAAAAAGTCAGTTTTTTCTCTCTAAAATCTTTCCTAATTCGTTCTCCCTTTTTTCTGAATTATTTCTACCCTTTTTTACCTCAAAAACCACCCAAAAACCACCCAAAACCGTCCAAAAACGGTTAAAAATCGAGTGGGGGTCAAAAAATGGGCGAAAGTGGGGCAAAAGTGGGCAAAAGTGGGCGAAAGTGGGCGACTGCACGTGAGAAACGCGCGCAGTGTGCGCACGAAGCGAGCGACGCCCTAGCGCTGGGCGCCGCCTAGCGCCTGGGCAAGCGCTCCGCGGGCGCCTGCCCCCCGACCTTCGTGAAAACTACCCTTTTTTTTAATAATTTTATATAAAATACCCTCAACCTAAAACACACTTTTTCTTCTGCAAAACAATTTTAAAAATGTTTTTAAAATACACTTTTTACTTATAAAAAAGACAAGGAAAATCACTTCCGAGCTCCAATCTTTTTGCCTATAAGCCGACGTAGCTAAATTTCATCATCGGGTAATCCTGATCAAGGCTACTCGGGACCCGGTGTCTACAGTCCCGTTGTGTTGGCTTCGTGAGGCTACCCTCTACATTGCTGTCCTTTATGCTTGATAGTTCGGAAGGACTCAAGATGTAGCGAGGCATCACCCATCTTTCCAAGGTGGCACCTTATCCTCGGCTTTCACCCTTAGACCATAGCTTCTGGGCACAGCTGCCGGTGAAGACTGTTATTCCTTCTATCAGGGTTCGCTCTTTTACTTCCACTAGTGCATACAAGAGATGGGTGCTTCGTGTAGACACCGGGTCCCGAGGCGGTCCAAGATCAGGATCACCCGATGATGAAAGTGATGCCGGTTCACAGGCAAAAATGTCAAAAATTATGTTTCCCTTATCGAGACCTTTTTAATAAAACTAAGAAAATAGATAAATAATTATATAATAAAAATTATAAAAAATTAGAAATAAAAAAGGGTAAGAAGTGTTATTTTTATCAAAAAATTTTAATTAAAAATTATATATTTTAAAAAGAATTTGAAAAAAAAAAAGAAGAAATTTTTTTGGTGGCCATGTGCGGCCTTCCATGGAAGGCAACACATGATATGCGGCCTCCCATGGGAAGATGTGTGGCCTCCCTTGGAAGGCCGCACGACCTCCCGCGAGGAGGCCGCACGACCTCCCGCAACGTGAGGTGCGGCCATCCACTTGCGGGCACTCCCTGCCTTGTCCCTTTCTCACCTGTAAAACACAATTTTGGGACCGTAAAAAATCAGCTTCTTTCACGTTTTAATATTTTTTTGGAAAAATAAAATTAGAAAAGTTAGTTTGATTTTTTTCCATTCCGGGAGATGAAAATAAAGGGAAATTGGCCTTCATTTCCCAGGGGGCTGCTTCTTTAAAAAAAAAAGGGCTTCTTCCCTAGAGAAAGAGGAGGCAGACGAGAAAAAATATTTTCAAATATCTTAGAACTTAATTCTTCTTATTTCTAAGCAAGTTTTGTTCTTGAATTGATCTAAGTAAAAAAAAAATAATTTCTTTAGCTTAGTCACTCCATCAAAGCCATTTTCTTGAGTTTTTTTTTTGTTTGTGTTAAAATCTTAGATTTTCTTGAATATTTTCGGTGTTTTTGCCACCACAAACTCGACAAGAGGACAGATTGAGACATCCTATTTCCGATCTATAAACTCTAAGGGTAAACATTCTTGGACCCATTTTTATTACTTCATTTCATTTTGTTTGCATTTACTGTTAGTATTATTATTGTTACTATTATTACTCATATTGCTTGCTACTGTTATTAATATCATCTTCATTACCTTTTTTTTTTATTTTTATCTATTGCCGTCTTTATTATTATTATTATTATTTTTACTATTATTATTATTATTATTATTATTATTATTATTATTATTATTATTATTATTATTATTGTTGTTGTTGTTGTTGTTGTTGACTGTTAATGTTATCCTACCATTATTATTACTATTGTTATTAGTTATTATTGATATTTGTTTTAATGTGACTATTATTATTATTATTATTATTATTATTATTATTATTATTATTATTATTATTATTATTATTATTATTATTATTATTATTATTATTATTATTATTATTATTATTATTCCGTTGTTGCTGCCATTAGTGTTACTATTGTTGTGGTTATTATTCTATCATTGTTATTATTATTATTATTATGTTTTTTGCATAACTAATTTTTTAATACCTTTGCACGTGAGTCATTCGTATATTAAATTAACATGTCTAATTTAATCCGTTTTATTACATACACATGTGTTAGTTATGTTTTGTATTTTCTCTTGTCTCTGTATTTATTTGGTTGATTGTAGAATTATTACTAATATTTTTATTGTTATTTGTTTCTTGTTTGGGGTTTAAATGTGGTGTCACTTGTCTGAGCATTGCCGTGACCGGGCGGAGGGGGTCATGACTCTTAGGAACTTCTGTTTTGGGTGAGACCTTACCTGTCCCCCTTTATATGATTGTGTTTATTTGTCTATGAATAAAACAATTTTATTTGCACACATGTCGGGTAAAAATCACAAAAATATTTCTATAACTAAATTGGAATTTTGTTAATAAAATTGGGACGAATGTCTCTCATTTTAGCAAAGAAATGTAAAATGTCATGAATAAAATGAAGAGTTAAGTTTTTTAAAAATGGGATCAATCATCCCGGTTTTCAATCCAACGATCAAAATAACTCTTCGATCCTTCTTTAAGTGAGTGTGAAGTGTAACAGCCCCAATACCGGGTTAGTCGTAAATAGTATTTTTTAAGAGTGAATAGTACTTCCGAGGTGAATAGTATTTTTCGAAATAAAAAAATATTTTATTAGACCATTGGATAGAGCTCGTCAATACGAGTTCGTAGGCACAAATTACAGGTCAATTGGAGGTCAAACGAGTCCGGAATGGCTGAAACAGTAAATAAAAGTATTTATTTCGGTGAATAGTAAAAAGTGTGCCCAGATGGGACCCACTGAAAAGTAAAAGTGAGCCCGAAAAGTGAATGTGGGACCATGAGCGGTAACATCATCAATGACATCATGATGACATAAGCAATGTCATTATGATTAATAATAATTGTGACTCCCATTAATAGTGACAGTATCTTTGATTGGTCTGTGAATAGTGACTGTGGGTCCCGTAAATAGTAACTGTGGGGCCCGTAAAAAGTGAGTCTAGGGTGAATAGTACCCAAATTTTTTTTTTGCACCATCAGAAAGAGGATGTTAAGTGGAGTATAATGGTCTAATCTGGTGTAAAAACGAGGTTAGATAAGCCCCCGAAAGTTGGTATGAAGTTTCTTTGGTTTGGTTCGATCGAATCAAGGTTTGACTGAACTTTGACCAAATTTTTATAAATAGTTAGAGTGGATAAAATGGTCAACTATAAGAGGATAAAAGGCTTAAAATAATTTTTAGAAATTTTTGACAGCATTAGAATTGTATTTTACGGCAAAATCGAATTGAACTGAATTATACCGGTTTAAGTGAACCATACCCCAAATGGACTCTAATTGAGCTAAAATTTTGCAAGGAAACTAATTTTAATATTCTAAGAATTATGTAATTGTATGGGAGTGAAAATGAATTCAGGAACATTAAATTTCATTAAAACAGTGGAAAATGACCCGAAAAATAAAAATCGGACCAAATCGGCTCAACCACTTTGGTTGGACCTAGTTGGATCCAATTGGACCCATATAAAAGCACCTAAAAATCTGGAAATCCCCTTAGATTCCATTTTATTTCAGCCTTCTTCTTCCTCTCCTTTGGCCGAATTCCTCTCTCTCTCTTCTCTCCCATTTTTCTTCAACTTTTGCTTCAATTCACCTCAAGATCAAACCTCCCTAACATAATTCAGCTCATTTGGAATCCATTGGTGGTCTTAGAATTTCATTTGGAGGAGTATAAGTGGGTGAAACCTAGACTTGAAGTTTGGGTGTAAAATTGAGGTAAGAGATTTAAGAGTTTTAAATTTGGTTTTAAGGTTCCTAAAGGTAAATTAGGATGTGAATTAGATGTTTATTTAGTTTATTTGATAAAAATAAACTTGGTTTTGATTAAATCTTAATTTTTATGTTTGGACCTAATTATGTCCAATAGGTAAGGGAACTTCCAATCAAGCTAAGGGCAAGGAAAAGGAAAATTGAGGAGTATATTTCTAGGATCTAAGGTTTGTGATTGTAAATTCCATTTAATTCCATGGTAAAAATATGGATTTGGATTATGGTTGTGAATAAAGTATGTGATTTTTGCATGTTTAATTAAAATTAACATGATATTCATGCTTAAGGATGTTAAAAATAATGGTATGGATGATTAAATTGAAGAAATATTTTTTTTGTGAAAAGTTCCTTCTTTGGCCGAATATAATTAATGTGATTTTCATGTGTTTTCATGATGTTTTATGTATAACTATGATGGATCTATGGTATTTGGCATGTGAATTAATGAATGGTATGTGTTAGAGCATGTGAAAACATCATGAGGTATGTGATGTATCATGAGGTATGATTTTTATGTGTTTTCATAGAAATTGATGGTATGGTGATGTTATACATCATGAAATTGGCCTAAATAAATGATAAAATTGATAAAAAGAATTAATTTAAATAAATTGGTATGTGGGCCATATGCATATATGTATGTATGCATGTGTACCATGATGAAATAATGAGTTTACATGGCATGTGATGATGTAATGATGATAATCAGATGTGAAATGATGAAATGGTATGAAAAAGAATAAGATATTATGATGATATACCATAAAATATATGTATGTCATATTAATAAAGTAAAAAATAAAATAATATTGCCCTATGTAGTGATCTGGTAGTCAAGTTTAGTTCAGGATATATTGGCATGCCATAAGGACATAAGACCGCGGGTGTGAGCATGGCATCTCACTTTTTAAATAGGCCGATGATAGTCCTATTTCACTGTATCTGAATATTTCATTGTACTGTATTGTATTTAAGACAGTGGTGGTCCCACAGGACTCCCCTGGTATTTCTGTGAACTTCTAAAGTTCATGTCTCGTTTATCCTGTATATAGAGTCTGCCAGTGTGTTACAGGGGCACAATTATAAAAATAAGATTAAAATGGTTAAAATGTGATTAAAATAATATTTATGTGGAAAAATGACATAAATATAATTATATAAAAAGTTTGAGGGTAAAATAGTAATTTTGTGTATATGTGTGTTAAGAATGATTAATAAGGGTAAAAATGTAAATAAATGGTTAAATATGAAAATTGGCCACTTTATAGGGGTAAAAATGTAATTTGGCATCAAAATGGTAATTGGAGGGTAAAACTGTAATTTGGCATGTAAATTAGTGATAAAATAGTGATATTGTTGAATTAAAAATAAATTAGTGGCATAATTGTAATATTATTGAAATTAGAATGAACTAGTGGCATAATGTTAAAATAAGTGAAATTAAAATGAACTAATGGCATTTTTGTCATTTTGAAAAAGTTTAAGGATATAAGTAAAATATTACCTTAAGTTAAGGATAAAATGGTAATTAAGATTATTTATGTGATTAATTGTGTAATTGCCCTGATCATGAAATTTAAAAATAATAAAATATAATATTGCATGAATAATTAGTAATTAAATGTAATGTGTTTAATTATGAATATTAAATATTATTATTGTGAATATTATTATGCATGAAAAATTAAATTAAGTGGAGATTTATGGAATTGCAATCACCACTGACTATATTTAATACTCAACACGTAGTTTTATTTGACTGCGTATAGGTACTCTGTAAGATTTTGGGAGCAGTGCATACCTCATACTTTGGAAGTGGTATGGAAGAATTTATTCGGAATATTTAAGTATGTTAAGAAGTTTGGCATGTATATGACTTATAGTATTGTTTTGGGTTTTGGTCTGTAATAGATTGTTAAAACTTCACTAGTTTAAACAATTGGTAAAATAAAATATAGATTTTCAAGTTAAAGGAAAATTGACCAGATGAATAGTAATTTAGACAGTTATAGGTCAATCGGCATAATTGATAACGAATTAAAAATAGTAAATATTAAGTTTGATGATTAATTAATAAGTATTAATAGACTTAAATAAATTGTCTTTACCATACAGCACTATTCACACAGTATTATACATACGGTACTATTTATAAATATGATACTCTTCATACATACGGTACTATTCATATATACGGTATTATGAAAAAAAAATACCGGTTTTAATTAATTGTCTATTTAATAACCTGAATAGTTTAATTAGGTTAACCGGATTAAAATGAACAGTTATTTAATCGGATAATAAAATATTAGAGTGTATGTTAGTTCAGTGCGGTGGCACCAGGTATTCGTATCACATACGAGTATAAGGCGCTACAAGTATTGGTATCAGAGCTCCGGTTTAGGTGGCTCTAAGATCGGAGTGGGTCAATTGGATTAGTATAAGTACATGTAAATGCCAACTAATTTTTGGACAGTATAGTTATGTGAGGCTAATGTATGCTTGCTCCTTGTGTTAGATCGCAAGTATGGCTTCAGATAAAGGTAGTCGTGGTAGTGATGTGGAGAGTGCCGCATCAGTTAGTATTAGTCAATCGAGGTTGCCTCGTCATCAGGCTACTCCGTCAATTGTTGCTCCTCCTCAGCAGCAGCCTGAGTTTATGAATATGATGGCAAATTTTTATTAGTTTCTGTAATCTCAACAGCAGCCGGGATCCTGAACAGTAGTTAGCTCCATCTAGACGGAGAGCGATTTTGGAACAGATTAAGAGATTGGGAGCGGAGAATTTTTATGGTCGTGATCCTTTGACTCCAATTCAGGCAGAGCAGTGATTGTTTATGTAACACCCCCAACTCCCACACGTAGCATAACGAAGGACAGAGAGCTACGGTGAGCGAAGGGTGCTATCGGACGAGACACTTCCTTAGCAAAATAGAAGACGGAATAATAAAATTTCTAACATCTAGAACCTCAACCACATACACATCCTAAACTTATCTCACATACACTATCATTCGCACTAAAGATTATTACATCTCATTACAAATGCTAAATAAATGAAGTTTAATTACATGCCGAAATCAAAAACACTTCCTATGAAAATCTAGCGACTCGTTGGCCAAAACTCAGCGGACCGCTACGCTACTCTGATCTCCTAACCTGCACGGACAAACAACCGTGCTAAGCGATAACGTTTAGTTGGGCGAAACCAATAATGGGCAGCCACTCACAGTGGTTGCCGAGGTAAACACATGCAAATCAATATATATATATACATAAACATAAAGTACACCGATTAAAACTATCATAAATTCGTATTCTTATTCTCATATGAAAACGTAAACAATTTCGTAAACACACTCGTTTATATACCATAACCAGAAATAACTTAATTACCTTTTTAAATCACAATAACTTTATACTTACTAATTGTTTACCTAATTCATTTAATTAACCAAATTAATAGTTATACCTCATAGGTTACCAAAAATACATTTTTGCTAGTCAGAAATATTAAGCCTTACCAATTCCCATACTTACTAGTAGTTCCAAAATCATGCAGATAATAGTATTACTACTTAAGTCAAAACCTTTCATTTGTTCAAACCATTACATATTCAAAACTAAACAAAATATTTTGATTCTCAGATTTGGTTCAGGCTTGAAATAAATATTCCAAGCTTCCTATGTATCCCTATAGTAGGAAATCAGAACCACGTAGTTCTACAAAAAACTTTTATACTTAAATAATCCAAAATTAACTCTAAATCCTTTCTTAAATTCGGTTATCTATTTCATTCTTACCACTTTATTTCCTTTTAACTATAAATCAATATGCAATCATCATGTCCATCGAAAACTAACAAACATTACACAAAGATTCCTTACTGATATACTTACATTGGTCATCCAAGCTAATGTTCAGAAGACAAGCAATTACATAACATACCTGTGTTCCCAATTCAAACATGTAAACGAATATATACATAAAATTCATTCATTGATTATTCAAATACAGAAAACATGCATATCAATTATTTCAATTATTCTTTACAAAGACTTCATACAGACCATCATACTCTTAACCTTTAAACAGATTTATAACATGTATTATCCACATACGAATTCACATGAAATCAGGATTTATACACACATGCTTATTTGAATAAACATTATTTATTTTATCTCTTAACATTTAACAGACATTGCCTTAATACACAAAACATAAAGGTACCCGAAAATACCACACATTTCACATTCGAGTCCATAAAAGATCCAGAACATTTGAGTGCGTAAAGCACGAGCTTAACATTTCCGTAAACACTTTCAAATGCTTATTCACATAGCTATTTGCACATCATCACAAAACTTATCAATTCATTCACATTCTGTTATTCTTTTAATTACCTGCTAAGTCAAAGGGGTGGATAAGCGAGTAAACAGAACACATTGGGGGCACTCGAGGGTACAATCGAAAAGCAACATCTTTATTTTCTCATAAAAAACGTTTTCACATTGGGGGATCTTAAACAAGATCCAAACACATTGAGGATCGCGAGGATCTAAATGTGGACCTGATCAGGGTCCAAACATAACAAAGGGGCTGCAGCATCAGAACTCTATAGGCATGCCTATCTATCCACGACCGACTCACGCAAGCTAAATTTTCCATATCATTATTGAATTCATTATAACACCCTTATACCCGTAAATGATGTAGATACCGGATGTCACATCACTGCATTGCATTGCCAATCACTGATGATACACTTGAAAGCTCTGAAATGTATTTTTTTTCCATAACATACACAATAATACATATACAATAAGCATAACAATACACTAACATATAACTTACCTACTTATACCATAATTTTACCCAACTACAATCGTATACATGCCATGCAGATTCTTCGGTCCTTGCTGTCGCTAAATCTTCGATTGCTTCTATGTCTTCGGCCACGTCTAACCTTTACAACCTGCGCGCAATAACATTTATGCGCTGAGCATTCAAATGCTTAGTGGTGGATACTTATCCTAAGTTTTCCATACTAATCCTACATGCTTGTTCACTTAATTATTTTACTGTGTTTGGATTATGGAGACGATTATTTCTAAGTATTTTAAAACAATTTATAACATACTTTAATGGTGTTCACTAACCTTATCTTCGTCGTTACCACTACTATCACTAATCAATGTCTTTACCTTTATCACCACTCTGCAATTCGTTATTCACTAGAATACCATTTACAATTGCACTATCACTCACACAGTTAACATTTACACTTATCGATTCCACCGTCATTTGCACTGTTAATCTGTGCACTTATCGATTTCATTATCATTTACACTGTTAATCTTTATAGCTATCAATTTCCACTATTATTTGCTAATTCCGATGTTTTACTTTATCTATTGGTTTCACTATTATTATAACTATTGTGATTAACTTTATTATGTGAATTAATGACTCTTGTCGCTTAATACTTTGTTTGATTTATCATTTACGATCAATTTCATATGTACTTCCTTTTTAATACCTTTACCTTTGTAAATAATCTATTAGATTCTTCCTTTAATTTGTATACTCAATTGCCATTTAATTCCGGACACTAAATTATTTATTAACTTACTTATAATTTTATCATTATTTCACTACTAGTAACACTGAGCAAATACGATTACTTTCTTTGCGTTTCTAATATTTCCTTTACTCATTTACACTATGCTAACTCTCTTCGGTTAATGTCATTTATTACGTTAAATCTTCCAATAAGTCATTTACTTAAATTAATTTCAATTGCGTTTACTCTTATATGGTTATCACTATACATTAATCTCTATATTATTTCTTCCCTTACTATTTCGATTCTACACTTATCAAAAATTTTACTTTACGATATCACTTATCCACTTCATTTCACTTATACACTCATTTTGTTTAACAGTTTCCACTTATCACTTATCTATCGATTGACTTATAACTGTCTCTTCCTACTATTCATTTGGTCCACATATACGTCACTAAAATTTCCATTTCTAATATGTTATTTCTTTATCGATTCTGGTCACTTATATTATTACTCACATTAACACCCTATCTATTTTCTTTTATCTTAACAATGTTTATTAATCACTCCGTCGTTTATCACCTTTTCTATATAAATCTTTATTTTCCAATATACTTAATTAGGCACTTCGAACATTTAATTTATTTCATCTATACTTAGTTTGTTAATCCTTCTTATTACCTTTATTCAATTAATCTACATTGTTGCTTAATTCACTATAGTCTCTCTTAACAATTAACTCTACAAAATAATCCCTCTTTATGTCTTACAATTAAAACACTATCTCTTCATTTCACTTGATTAATATTATCATTATTATCTACCTCATTATTTATTTTCGAATATCCTCTTTTAAATTTTCATATATATATATATATATATATATATATATATATATATATATATATATAACCAATTTATCAATTCATTTAGTGGTATATTTCTCTCTCAATTTGCACTTAAACATTATTATTAGCCTTGCTATGATCAATTCCGATTAAGTCTAATAAATTTCACTTATTTACAATAATGCCACTAATTTACTTATTTACCCTTCATTGCCGCTAACATTATAGCTAAGTTATAAATCAATTATATTCATTGTACACTTAATATTCAATCGATCAATATAATTCTAAAATTCTTAATTATTCGCTCCCTAATTACAAACACGCACTTATTGTTATGCTCTTTTTATAATTTCATTTTAATCCCTTCTTTCATGTCAATTTACAATTTAGTCTTTAGTTATTACAAAATTGTCATTACTTAATTTCATTATTACATTACTTAATTATTTAGCATACAAATTTTCATCTAATCAATACCATAATATTTCTTTCACATTACACTTTAGTCCCCACAATATTCATTAATTTCCACATCACCACTTCAATTCACTATAATTACAATCATACGACTAGTTATAATTAATCTCACTATTAACTCACAAATTCCATTTTAATCCTTAAACCACTCATTTAAATCATTTATTCATTTATCCACAAATTTTCACTAACTATGATTTAATTAATTAAATCTAATAATTTATTCAATTATTTTCTCAATATATTGATCCACTAAAATTCATTAATTAATTAACTATACTGCTAATTTGCTAATTAACATATTTTTATCCTAATTTACTAATTAATCTCATTTCAATTATAATAATTATTAAATCACTCTAATTACATTAATTATACATATATTCCATAATTACTCCACCAATTACAATTATTTACACTTAAGTCCTTAATCTTTTCACTTAATTCCATATATATCCCTAACTTTTTCATTAATTACATCTATGTCCCATCTTTTACATTAATTACATCTATGTCCCATCTTTTACAATAATACCATCCATGTCCTTTCTTTTTCACTAATTCCCTTTATGTCCATATTTTTCACTTAATTACGATTTTGCCCTCACTTATTCAATAGTTACCATTCTTACCTTATTTACTTTCCATTTTACACTTTTACCCCTATTTACTTTTTTAATTACTATTTTACCCTTTTTACACTTAAATACCACTTTTAACCTTATAATTTTACTAAATTACGATTAGGTCCTTATTTTATCACTTTTTCACTATTTTACTATTTTAACCTCACATTTTGTCAAAATTACAATTTTACCCTTCCACTTACACTTTTTACCTAACTTGCTCACTTTTTGCCAACTTTTTGTAAAATTATCGTTTTACCCCTAAACTTTCTATTTACTTCATTTTAGTCCCATTTTCACTCATTTTCACTACTTTAATCATTCTTATCACTTATTTATCATTATGCCCCTAGTATGAACCTGGTAGAAAATCTACTGACAGGATATGCGGGACATGGACCCCACAGACCCATTACACTATAAAATGATCCCAATACTACCATATTCACTACACTGCACTACACTGATCAATGTAATCACTGGATACACTGTAAACACTGAACACTGCACTGGGATAGACCGTCATTGGTCTATCAATAGCTTAAAATTGTGATTTTGCTGTTCAGACGGGATGACCGTCAGAGTAGGGACGCCCGTCCCTAGTTGGTGTGCCCCGTCTCTAGCATGTAGGGACGGGCCGTCGTTTCGACAGACATGCCGTCTCTATGCGTTGTAGGGATGGCCCCATCGGTAACGGCGGACACGTTTCGGCGTGGAAACGTCCGTCCCTAGTCTCGCGCCTTGGCCCGTCTGTGTCCAGATTTTCACGCGTACCCTCATTAGGGGCGTAAAGCCAGTCGGTATTTAAAGGGATGGCCGTCGATAGTGGATCTGATCAGATAGCACCGGATTTGTTAAAATTTAATCAGGATAAGTTTTTATCTTCAAAAATTGGATGAGATTTTTGGTTAAAAAGTTGAATTTTAAACTCCTTTTAAAATTCAAACTTTAAACTGATGCTTATCCTATTTATCTCCAAAAATTCTATAAATTGAGAAGAAAATTTCATTAAAAGGGGTTGGAAAAACTAACAATTTTTTTGAAGGAAAATTAGCAATTTTTGAGAGAGTGGAAATTTTTAAAGAAAAATCTTTGTGAGCAATTTACAAAAATTTAAAAAATCTCTACTATTTTCAGAATTTTGTTCGATAAAAATTCTTTCAGTTAGTTGATTTTTTCTCAAATTCTTTTTGTGAATTAAGCCAATTTGAGGTAACGAAATTCATTCGTTTCCATCAATCCAGCTAATTCAAATACTTGATCGTTGTCAAATTTTCAAAGAAAGAAAAACATAAATTTTCTTTCTTTGATCCATTTTTATTTGATCCTTGTGGAGCGTGTGAGGACCGAAATCATTCGACATTCACCCAAAAAGGTAAAATCCGAGGGTAAACATTCTGGATTGATCTTTGTATAATTTAACTTGACTCATATTAATTGTCTTTTTTGAAATAATATTTTTTTTACAAAGAATTGGAATTTTGAAAGGCTTTTTAATTTATTTTCTACCCCTTTTATCTTTTAACCCATTTCTTTTAAAGTTTCTTGTTATGTTATTTTTCTTTATTTTATTCATGATTTTGACACTAACATGTTTATTTCTATGAGTTATTTTTTTTTACCATGTTGGAATTGGAGTGGTTAATGTGGGTGGCCGCGCCAACCTGAGCTTCATATCCGGGTTCTTTCTTTACCCTAGACTTTATTCATTTTATTATGAAGATTTTTGCAATATCGCTAGGAAAAAGTCACTAAACCATTTTTATTAATTAATTAAAATTTTTTCCTAAATAAAAATGGGACCAATGTCTCAATTTTCTCCATCCAAAATAAAACCATCACATCAAAAATTGTTTTATAATAAATACGCACGGCAGGACCAATGTCCTTACTCCAAATGAATATCCCGATTTTTGTATGATTTATATATTATTTTTTTTAATGGGGGTTGTATTCTGCCCCTTGTTTTATTGTAATTTATTTTGAGAATGTTTATTTTAAATGCTTTACTTATTGCTTTTGACATGAATGATTGCGCCTTAATTAAATGCATCGTGTGGAAAGTTGATGAAACAATAAATTCAAAACTTAATTATAATATTAATCAAGGTACAAATAAATGAGAAGTCCCGAACTCACTCTGGTCTTGGGCTCAATGAGGTTAGAGGTCTAGGACCTCCAAAATATCTCTTGTTCCCCTTCGAAAGTCTTAATTTACATAATCCTAGGCTCCAGGGGGTAGAGGCTGAGACCTCCAAAATCTCTCTGGTTTGCCCAAGATGGATATGTATGCACCGTCTTAGGCTCGCTGAGGCTAGACGACCCTTTCCAATCTTCTATTGGGTGGCGACTCCAAGAAACCTCTTTGTCGCCCAAAATAGACGCACTTGTAAATACCTTACAAGTTTTAATGAATCCCATCCTGATCACCCTAAAGTGGGCTTTCGGGATGCCACGGGGTTCGGCGCGCGTCATAGTGGCGACTCCGCTGGGGACATACTCGAGACTTCGATTCGAAAGTACCTTGATTAAAAATTATAGTTGAGTTTTAGGTTAAAAATTTCACCTTCTTTCAAAACTGCATTGCATCGCATTAGAGCCTTAGATCTATGCTAGTTTGGTCCCTTTTTCAGCCCCGGTGCGTTTCCAAAGTGCGACCCTACGTTCACTCAATGTAGGGAAGTGTTAAGGATAATCACCAGCCTAAGCCTCGTACTATCATGGTATATTAAATGGTGATGTAACACCCCCTTCCCATACGTAGGCGATCCCATCCGATAAGGAGTAAGATGCCGTATGAGTTAAGGTGTCACCAATCAATAGTAAAGCAAAACATATATTCATTCAAACCATACATTCATAAATACAGAATAATTAAAAACTTTACATGCAGAAAGCAAAGGCTGATCATGCATTACTATAATAAACTATTACAATAATGATCTGATCAACTAGCTGAAACAAATAATATTACATATACAAAATATAGTTACAAAAGCGAAAGCTGAAACAAAACTGATACATGAGAGTTCTATACAAAAAGAATCATCACTGATACAAAAATAGCCCTACACTGAAAACTCTTCTGTGTTGGCTTGATGACGGCGACTCTCTCAAAGCAAAACGCCTTCCGCACCTGCACGGGTAAAAACATCGTGCTAAGCGATAAACGCTTAGTGGGGAAACATACATAAATAATGGACGGCCATTCACAATGGTCGTCAAGGCATAACACATTCACAATGGCAGAATGCAAAGGTTATAACATAATCCATATAAACATGCTCATATTTAGAAGTCATACAATCAGTAACTCATAATCATATCCATTCCAGAAATAATCCGATATACATTACATCGAAATACTCGTTCATATAATCCATTTATAGCCAAATCAGATCAGAGCAGTTCAAATAAACATTCAAAGAACACCTGCTGACTCTAGGTAGTGGATAACGAGTATACAGACAGTACTTTCCGGGTACGAGCCGATTACAGACAGTACGTTACGGGTACGAATCGATTAAACCATTATACTTTAACTTTCATAGATATTTTCAAAAGGGACCTTAAACAAGATCTAATACAGAAAAGGATTCGCGAGGAACCAAACGGGGACCTGATCGGGGTCCAAACAGAATAATGGGCTGCAGCAAAAGACTCTATTAGGCATGCCTAACTATCCACTTACTTGACTCTAGCAGGCTATGCGACATTCAAATCACATTTCAGGGCACGGAATAGAATTCATCAGAAATTCATGGTATCATTTATATCAAAGCATATAAAAATTATGGCATGCATCATATCGCAATATAAATCCATTCAGAAGAAACACCAAATTCATTTCTGAGTCAAAATCCGGGAAATTTCGGAAAAAGGGCTGAACGGGGTAACGGGTGAGGTTGGCTGGTCACGTGTCGTGACTGGCCTCCTCACAGGGCAGGTCACGAGTCGTGACTGTGGGTCACGTCTCGTGACTTGCTCTGTCCCTCGCAGATCACGCGATGTGATCTCGCTGATCACGCGTTCGCTCAAGCCGGTCACGAGTCGTGACTGGGAGTCACGTCTCGTGACTGGCTTCTTTGAGACAGGTCACGCGTGACTGTCTCCTGCGACTCTCCCTCAGGCCGGTCACGAGTCGTGACTGGGAGTCACGTCTCGTGACTGGCCTCATTTTAGCTGGTCACGAGTTGTGACAGCAGCCACAACTGGTGACTGGCCTTAAACTGGCAGGTCACGAGTCGTGACCGAAGGTCACGTCTCGTGACTTGCCTCCCTTTCTCGGCTAGTCACGCGACACACGATCTGGAAATGGGAACTTCAACAGAAACACGATTTTCCCATTTCCAGAATTCTCAGAACCCAGAAATCCATCCCGAATTTGATTCAAAACCAAACAAACCTGTTCTTACCTTCCAGAATTCATCTCAAACAATATAAGCAACATTTATACTACTCAATTCAACATTTAAACATTAAATCAATTCAAGAATAATAACATTCAAATTTCTCAAGAACAAGAACCCTAGAAAATTGACAGTAACTTAAAATCACACAAATCACAATCAATTGTTCCCAAACCTGAAATCTAAGCTTCTATCACTTAGCTCCACTAGGTCCAGCGACCTCTTTACCCTTTGGATCACGAGGAGCTTCAGCTAGAACACAAACACAATAATACAACCCTAAGTTAAACCTAAACTCAAGGAAGAAGAAGATGAAAATTACAGTAAGACAAAGACAAAGATACATACTAACCAATTTAGAAGATGCAAGGAGAGATTAACTCCACCAATTCAAGCTTGAATCCAAACCACAATTCTTAGAGTAAAGAAAATGAAGAAGAAGAAGGTGAGTGAAGAAGAAAACGTAAATCTGACTATTTCCTTTCTTTCATTCCCTTTTCTTTTTCTTTTCTTTGCCCTAAGCATGTGTCCAATTCCTATTGGTGAAGCTAACCACTCACAATAAACTAGAATACACTACACACACTCTACACACTCCTAATTAAACACCCTACAATGGTATAAGCAAGTGCACACAAATGTAACTCAATTAATTCACACCTTAATGCCATGTATGCACCCACGTACTAACAAAACCCCAAAACATACATTTTCCTAAAATACCCTTATGAAATGGCGAACACATGCGAATGCTTACACATACAGACAGACAGACAGGCTCATTCTACTAGGGGGCAAACGGGGTGTGACAGGTGACCTAATCGGTCGTTACGCTCGTGATGAGCTAGACCCGTTGGCAAGGACAATGCTTGGGTAGCCCTAAAGCAACACTATCTTTGACCAGAGCTCATGTAATGGCAACCGATACTCTCCTTAGGTGGTACGAACCGTAATACCTTGCTTGCTATATGGATTATTATGTATTGGACGAACCCAGATAACCTAACTGGTCACCTAATCAAAGGGTTTCATGCCCTGATAGGCCCATGTCAACTTATTCGGGCTGCCTAAATACATAACGATCATAATCCATGCATCTGTGCATTAGTTAGGAGAGGTTATGCTGCCGGTTTTTCACCATGCACCATACGTGTCCATCGGGTCCCTGGATGATCCATGGGCCAATTCCACCTAGGAAAGAGACTGTGACCTCGTGTGCGGGAGTAACAAGGTTGGAAGGACCTATGTGCTTGCATGTGGTTTGTAAATGTTGCATAGCACGATCATGCATCTTAGCACGTTCATGCATCATCCTGACCCTTTATGTTTTGCATCCATCATAGATTCGCCTAGGTGGACAAGAGGGTCTCAGGGGCGGTTATGTAGAAATCCATTCTACATCATCCATCCCTCGCAGATCACGCGATGTGATCTCGCTGATCACGCGTTCGCTCAAGCCGGTCACGAGTCGTGACTGGGAGTCACGTCTCGTGACTGGCTTCTTTGAGACAGGTCACGCGTGACTGTCTCCTGTGACTCTCCCTCAGGCCGGTCACGAGTCGTGACTGGGAGTCACGTCTCGTGACTGGCCTCATTTTAGCTTGTCACGAGTTGTGACAGCAGCCACAACTCGTGACTGGCCTTAAACTGGCAGGTCACGAGTCGTGACCGAACATCACGTCTCGTGACTTGCCTCCCTTTCTTGGCTAGTTACGCGACACACGATCTGGAAATGGGAACTTCAACAGAAACACGATTTTCCCATTTCCAGAATTCTCAGAACCCAGAAATCCATCCCGAATTTGATTCAAAACCAAACAAACCTGTTCTTACCTTCCAGAATTCATCTCAAACAATATAAGCAACATTTATACTACTCAATTCAACATTTAAACATTAAATCAATTCAAGAATAATAACATTCAAATTTCTCAAGAACAAGAACTCTAGAAAATTGACAGTAACTTAAAATCACACAAATCACAATCAATTGTTCCCAAACCTGAAATCTAAGCTTCTATCACTTAGCTCCACTAGGTCCAGCGACCTCTTTACCCTTTGGATCACGAGGAGCTTCAGCTAGAACACAAACACAATAATACAACCCTAAGTTAAACCTAAACTCAAGGAAGAAGAAGATGAAAATTACAGTAAGACAAAGACAAAGATACATACTAACCAATTTAGAAGATGCAAGGAGAGATTAACTCCACCAATTCAAGCTTGAATCCAAACCACAATTCTTAGAGTAAAGAAAATGAAGAAGAAGAAGGTGAGTGAAGAAGAAAACGTAAATCTGACTATTTCCTTTCTTTCATTCCCTTTTCTTTTTCTTTTCTTTGCCCTAAGCATGTGTCCAATTCCTATTGGTGAAGCTAACCACTCACAATAAACTAGAATACACTACACACACTCTACACACTCCTAATTAAACACCCTACAATGGTATAAGCAAGTGCACACAAATGTAACTCAATTAATTCACACCTTAATGCCATGTATGCACCCACGTACTAACAAAACCCCAAAACATACATTTTCCTAAAATACCCTTATGAAATGCCGAACACATGCGAATGCTTACACATACAGACAGACAGACAGGCTCATTCTACTAGGGGGCAAACGGGGTGTGACAGGTGACCTAATCGGTCGTTACGCTCGTGATGAGCTAGACCCATTGGCAAGGACAATGCTTGGGTAGCCCTAAAGCAACACTATCTTTGACCAGAGCTCATGTAATGGCAACCGATACTCTCCTTAGGTGGTACGAACCGTAATACCTTGCTTGCTATATGGATCATTATGTATTGGACGAACCCAGATAACCTAACTGGTCACCTAATCAAAGGGTTTCATGCCCTGATAGGCCCATGTCAACTTATTCGGGCTGCCTAAATACATAACGATCATAATCCATGCATCTGTACATTAGTTAGGAGAGGTTATGCTGCCGGTTTTTCACCATGCACCATACGTGTCCATCGGCTCCCTGGATGATCCATGGGCCAATCCCACCTAGGAAAGACACTGTAACCTCGTGTGCGGGAGTAACAAGGTTGGAAGGACCTATGTGCTTGCATGTGGTTTGTAAATGTTGCATAGCACGATCATGCATCTTAGCACGTTCATGCATCATCCTGACCCTTTATGTTTTGCATCCATCATAGATTCGCCTAGGTGGACAAGAGGGTCTCAGGGGCGGTTACGTAGAAATCCATTCTTTGAGTTACTAGAAAGGGTGGAGTATCCTGACACTTCTTTTGAAACCAGCTATGCTACTTCAACTCAGTTTTCTTTACCCAAAGAAATGGAAAACTCACCAAGAGGGGCAGATACCACCAGGGCAATGATAGCAGAGGAAGTGGGCCGAAGGCTTGAAGAGTTTGAGAACCGTATGATGGCAATGATGGCCACAATGGGTCAGCAAGCAGCCCCGTAGAACCCACCACCTCCTCCTGTGAGAAATAATGAAAGGGGGGAGATCAGAGAAGACCCCCAAGAGGAAATTGGCATGCCACCTGTAAACCTAAGAGCTACTACCTCAGGGGCACAAAGGGGAAGACCAGTCCCAAGGCTAGATGATGATTGGGAAGATGAAGAATATGAGGAGCGTATGTCTGAGAAAGGGAAAGCCCCTCAAACTGAAGAAGCCATCTGGAAGAAGATGGAGGAGAAATTTGAAGCAATGACAAGAATGCTAACAAAGGGCCGAGGAATAAACCTGAAAGACAAGGAGTTAGAAGGGGAGGATTTAGTCCCAATGAACTTTAAAATGCCGGATGTTCCAAAGTTTGACGGCACTTCTGACCCCATGGCACACATAAAGCAGTACTTGCTGGTAATAAAGGGCACCACTTTGACAAAAAAGCAAAAGATTGAGTACTTTTGCTTGAGTTTGACTGGCCCAGTAGTAGATTGGTACCATGGGCTCGATCGCCGAACCAAGGAGGACTGGGATTTATTGACGAAGGAATTTTTGAGGCAATACCACTGCAGTACAAGGATGGAAGTGACCCTGAAGGACCTAGAGCTGTTACTGTAACACCCCGTTATCCCCGTTGGAAGGATACCGGAATGCCACGCGGTCAAACATATAAACAAATCCAAAGTACACACTTGTAAAATAAAATAAAAGATGAGATGTAAAGAAACTTTTAATTATATAGCAGTAAATCCTTTAACATATATCATATCTATATCGTTTATACAAAAAGAGGCTCGTAAGCAAATACATATACAAAAATAATTGTTCCTTTACAAAAGATTCACTTTGCTATTAACAAGCCATGTACAAAAAAATTACAGCGGAAGACTCAAAAATAACTTCGTTTAAAAAGACTTCTAGTGGCCGACCTGCAGATATCTGACTCCGAACCGAACTCGCCACCTGCACGGGAAAAGAGCCCGTGCTAAGCGATAACGCTTAGTGGGGAGGAACAAAACAAACGAACAATATGCATAAACAATATTTATAACAATACAATAATCTAATGATTCAAAATCAAAGGCATCAAAATTACATGTAAACATATCTCCAAATTCCTTACTTGACAAGCATAAATATATACATTACAAGCAATTAAGTACTCAATTCATAATTTTCATCATTCCAAGTATACAGATACAAGGTGCATAATATAGAGTTATGCAAAAATTCATGTACATCATATACTTATAATCGTGTCAAAAATGCATCTCAACATATGCAATACATTTAAACATACAGCCTGATTAGTCTAAATTACTCTCTAGAAGTGGATACGGTCAAATGGATACTGATAGAACACAGTATCCCAAGCATATAGAGACATGAGTCTCAAACATGTACTTTTCATATAGAGACCGAAGTCTCGCATTAAATCCATATAGACCCATACAGGATCGAAACAAGGATCCAAACGGACCCACGTATAACGTTTTATCATATAGCAGCTGCACACACACTCTGACCTAAGTAAGCGCTTACTAATCCACTACTATGACTATTCAGGCTTAAAACACAACTCATCAATTCAAGCACCAATATCAATATGAGAATTGAAAATAATACAGATCTATAATCCAAGTATACTTGTATACTGATCAAATTCAGAAATATATGAATATATAAATATCACAGACAGGAGATAATAAAAACATATAACTCACGTTGAAATAATCCATGTTCATATAAATTACAAATATTTAAATCATGTATATTAATTACTAATCAAGAACATAAATCTCATAATTAATCAATTATAACATTAAAGAACAGATTTGAACTTGATTTAGATTCAAACAGTGGGAAAACCCCATGTACAGAAGTTTAAAAACTTTGCTTTTAGAAAATCCTTTAAACCAGAAGTTAAAATTATGCTTTTAAGAAACAGGGCAACAGGAGGGAGGCCGGTCACGAGTCACCCAAGCAGTGGTGTCTCGTGACACTGGCTTCACGCGAGTGCCAGGAAAAACAAAGGCAGTCACTAGCCGTGACCCTCCGTCACGCCTCGTGACGCCTGAGAGGAGAGGGGGAGGTCACGAGATCTTGTCTCGTGACACGCAGGGAAGGGAGAAGTCGCGAGGCGTGATGCTCCATCACGTCGCGTGACTTCCCAAGGAGGGAGGTCACGGCGTGATGCTCCATCACGTCACGTGATCTTCCTCTCACAAATTGCTTTTCATTCTCCAAACTTCCGAATTTTCCAGAAATCGTAAAAACCAGAAAAACCGCGAAAACAGAGTACAACCAAAAATCAGAACCCCATCTTGCCCAAAACCATTTTTCATGCAATGATTATTTAAACACATACTTTTATGTCTCCTGAATGCATATATGAAATCTTAATGCAAATCACGTATTTTCACTATTCAACAGAGTCAAAATTCCAGAATGTCAATAACCCAGGATTTTGCATTCAAACTCATACATATTCATCTCATTGCATGTTCATATCATTCTTTTTCTACTGTAATTATGTCAACAACATTACGTAACTCTAGCATTTCTATATACAAACACACACATAAACACATTAATACCAAAACTGGAAACAGGATCCAAAATGAGAAAGACAGACACTCCCAAACCTGGAAATGAAGTTCAAAAACGCCCACTGTACTCTTCAATCCACAACTTTATCTTTTCCTTTATCCTTCTTCTTCTCTTCAACAGATTACATGAACCAACAAATAAAACCCAATATCAATCCAGAGAAAAACAGTAATGCAAATCCTTTCTTAAGGAGCGGATGGAGAACCACAGGAACAACTGACAGCCACTTACCTTCTGAAGCTTCTATCTCATCCAAACCCTAGCTCCACAATGGAAGAACACACATGCAGATGGAAAAGAAAGAACAGAAACACAAGAGAAGAGGAGTGGTTTACGTGAGAGAGAGAGCAAGAGAGAAACCTCAGGTCTTTTGTTTCCAGCCAACTAGAAATTCCTCAGACCTCTCTTTTCCCTCACCCATGTGCACACACTCACCTCTCCACTTGGCACACATGCACGGTTCCCTTAATCCCAATTACAAACAGCTCCTCACAAACTTCTCACAGGTCCTTAACAAATTCTTTTTACTCACTAAAATAAAAATCAATAATAATACTTTTAATTCCTTGCAATTTAATCCTCTTTCACTGGTAAATTACCCAATTGCCCTTAAATTATCCAATTAAAAATGTCAATTCCAATTAGGCCACTTATGGGGTGTGACAGTTACAGCAGAAGGGAGGTGAGTCCTTCCATGAGTATCTAACCCGGTGGAGGAATCGGGTGATGGAAATGAAGAGGAAACCGGATACTCAGGATCAAATACGGCTATTCATTAAAAATGCGAGCCCGTATTTGAGAGAAGGATTAAGGATGAAAGGACTGAAGGACTACGAGTCTCTGAAGGACATCGCCATTGAGGCCGAGGGAGAGTACCTTATTAAGAGAGCAGCTAATGAGAACTATCCCAAAAGGGGTAGCAGTAGCCAGGGGGCAAGTAGATCAACAGGTTCTGCTAGTGGCGCAAGGAAAACTGTTGAGGTATCAACTGTTAATGCTACCCCAAGGCATTTTTCCAATCTTGGAAGGTCGTTATTATGGGTGCTGAGAAGACTGATGAAAGAGGGTAAGCTGCAGCCTTTGCCACCCAAACCTGCTAGAACTCAAGGCATGCCAGGACATAAGGATGATGAGTATTGTGCATATCATCAGCACACTGGGCATATAACTGATAACTATAAGACATTAAGGCACACAATTCAAGATCTAATTGACTCAAAGCAAATCACAGACCCAGAGAAGAGAGGGGGTCAAAAGAAAGCTGGGTACAACAGTATGCCCCCGCCAGTGAATATGATCGGGTCCAGTTTACCCGAAAAGTTTGTGTTAAAGGAATTGTACAACAACGATGTTCACACTACTGTCACGAACCTCCATGAGGGGAGTGAAGAAGGGCTTCCCGCTGCAGTGATCGATTGCTGGTCCACTGATGATAGTGGAACTGAAAATAATGATTCTGAAATATTTTTTGACCCGTGGGATTCGGAGGAGGATGAAGAAGCAAAGAAGAATGAAGTAGGAGCTGTGACCCGAAGCCGAAGGGTAGCTCCAGAAGTCGAGAAGCCCCAAGGGCCGGTTGAGGGCAAAAAAGGAAAAGAGCCGGAAGAAGATCTGATCGTCAAACAGCTGAAAAAGACGCCGACTCAGATTTCAATATGGGATCTCTTGAGACAGTCGCCGTCGCATAGACGAAAGGTAGTAGAGGCTTTGTGCGAGGCAACTATGGCCACAACCATCTTGCTACGGAACTTTTGGACGTAGTGAAAGGAGGATCGGGAGAAAATGTTATTTTCACTAGCGTTGATTTGCCGGCAGAAGGCCGCAACCATAATCGCCCTTTATACATAAGGGCACCGATTAACCAAAAGCACACAGCCTATGTAATGGTAAATGATGGCTCTTCGATAAATGTGTGCCCACAGGTGGCAATGGCTTTGGGGTGACAGAGGATATGTTAGCCAAATCAGATCTCACCATCACAGCATATGACAACTCGCGTAGACATGCTTCGGGGACATTCATGGCGACAGTGAAGACGGGACCAGTACAGTCAGAAGTGGAGTTTGTGGTACTGCCTATACCCGCCAATTTCTCAGCTCTTCTAGGTAGACCATGGTTTCATAAGTTGGGAGGAGTCCCCTTTACGCTTCACCAGATGGTAAAAATACCTCATGAAGGCCAGATCGTGACTATAAGGGCTGTATGGGAGAATTAGGTTTCAATACTGGAGATCGCTAGGCAGCCATTTAGTGGATTTCATGTTGCCATGATAGGTGAGGAAGAGCAGAAGGAAGAAAGCCCCCAGGTTCTAAATATGATGAAGAGGATGTCATTCCTCCCTAGCGCAGGACTGGGTAAGAATTCTCAAGGGATGCCAATAGCTATTGCTACCAAGGGCCAAAAAGACAGAAGGGGTCTAGGATACACAGGTGTGCTAGGAAGGGGTGAGAAGCAGAAATGGAAATTCCTCATATCCAGAAGACTTTTGTGCTAGCAACCGCAGCGTGTGCCTATACAGGGGAAGTTGAACCGCAATGGCTAGATGGAAGAATTGTGCCAGGGTTTGAGGTTTTCAATGATGTCTATGACTGGGATATTGGATTGATCAAGCCAGTAAAGGGCTTTTGGGATGAAGAAATCATGACCAGTAGGACAATTTGGGACCGTGAGATGCCTGAAGAAGTGATCACTGAGAAGATGGTAGTCACCCAGCTGAAGGGGAAAGCAAAGGTAGAGGAAGCCATACAGGAGTTGACTGAGGAGCTTCCAAAGAGCCAAAGTGACACAGGACTATCAACCGCGGCAGATGTGCCAGCAGAAGAGGAAGAGGAAAATAGTTTAGATTTTCTTTTTGCTCCAGAAATTTTCAATGATGTTAATGATAATTTTAATCTTATTAATAAATTGAATGATTTTGCTTACTTGTGTGATGTTTTCGATGATTTCACTATGCATGATCATGATCATTATCCATCCATATTTTATATTGATTCAACTGATGCTACTCCATTTAATCTTGGGACCATAGAAAACCCAAAAGAAATTTTGATAGCATCAAATATAACTCCTGAAGAGCGAGAAAAATTTGAGAGAATCTTAAAAAAATATGAAAAAGTCTTTGCCTGGACCTACGAAGATATGCCAGGAATCGATCGGGAAGTCGCAGAGCACGCTATTCCTACATATCCAGACCACAAACCCGTTAAACAGAAGCTGAGAAGGCTTAGGCCAGAATGGGCAGATAAAGTGAAGGAGGAGATTTACCAGCAAATCAAAGCCAAATTTCTAGTTGAGGTGCAGTATCCAACTTGGTTGGCCAATGTTGTCCCCGTAGCCAAAAAGAATGGCAAGGTAAGGGTATGCGTAGATTATCGGGACTTGAATAAGGCCTGTCCAAAAGATGACTTTCCATTACCCCATATAGATGTGCTGATAGACAGCGCCGCTACTTGCAAGATGTATAGCTTTGGAGATAGTTATGCGGGCTACAATCAAATTCTCAATAAAATAATTGACCGAATTAAGATGGCGTTCATTACGGAATGGGGGAACTATGCTTATCGAGTAATGCCTTTTGGCCTGAAAAATGCAGAAGCCACTTATCAGAGGATGGCAACAAAAATCTTGAATGACTTGATCCATAAAGAAGTGGAGGTATATGTGGACGACATGATGATCAAGTCAGCCACTAGAGAAGGTCATTTTGAAGCCCTGGAAAAGTTCTTCCTAAGGATAAATAAGTATAATCTGCGGTTAAATCCTAAGAAATGTATCTTTGGTGTTACCTCAGGGAAGCTCCTAGGACACGTGGTTAGCCAAAGGGGTATTGAGATTGACCCGGATAAGGTTAAGGCCATCAGAGTAATGCCAATACCGCATAAGGAAAAGGATGTGAGAAGCTTTCTGGGCAGGTTGCAATACATCAGTAGGTTTATTGCTAAGCTTACTTCAATCTGCGAACTGATCTTCAAACTACTCAGAAAAAACCAACCAGTAGTATGGAACGAAAGTTGTCAGAAGGCTTTCGATACTATCAGAGAGTATCTGCTGAATCCACCGGTGTTGAGGCCGCCGCAGCCAGTCAGGCCATTGATTTTGTATTTGGCTATAGAAGACAGTTCTGTAGGCGCCATGATGGCCCAGGAGGATAAATTTGGAGTGGAATTTGCTGTTTACTACCTTAGCAAGAAGTTCCTGGCCTATGAGGCTAAGTATACAGAAGTAGAAAAGATTTGCCTTGCCGTAATCTGGGCTTCTAAGAAGTTGCGGCATTACTTTCATGCCTACCTGGGTACAGGCAGTAGCTAAGCAGAATCCTTTAAGGTACTTACAGGAAGCCCCCTCTTTACTCGGGAAAATGGGTAGGTGGTTGTTGTTGCTACAAGAATTCGATGTAGAGTATATTACTCGGAAAACTATCAAAGGGCGTGCAGTGGCTGAATTCCTGGCAGAACACCCAATTCAAGGAGACTTGTATGAGTTTAACTTTCTAGATGAGGATGTGACAGCTATCGGAGTTCAAGGTTGGTAGTTGCACTTTGACGGAGCCGTGAACAACAAGGGGGCAGGAGTAGGGATCATTTTAACAACCCCGGATGATGAAAAGCTCCCTTTGGCCAAGAAATTGAGGTTCAAGGCTACCAATAATGAAGCTGAGTATGAAGCGTGTGCCTTTGGGTTGGAGGCACTGATAGCCTTAGGAGCAAAAAACGTGGAAGTGTTTTGTGATTCCTCCCTGGTGATCAATCAAATCCGAGGTGAATGGGCCGTTAAAGAAGAGAGGCTAATGCCATACATCAATCACTTGAGAGACCTAAGCAGTCAATTTGAAGTGTGTACATTCCGTTTTGTTCCAAGGGACGAAAACCAGTTAGTAGATGCAGTTGCCACTTTAGTCTCAATGTAGGACAACCCCGAAGGGGTGGTTATGAGGCTAGTTTTGATTTTTAGCTCTGAGAGACCTAGCTTTGAATCTAAATCAGTCATGGAGATAGAAGCAGCAGATGGGAAGCCGTGGCATTACGATATTAAGAACTATCTAGAGAATGCGACGTTTCTAGAGGAAGCTACAGAGAAAGATCAGAGAATGATTCGCAAGCTATCTACTCAGTTCATCTGCATAAATGGAGCGCTGTACAAACGATAGGCTGATGGTATCCAATTGAGGTGTTTGGATGAGAAAGAGGCTAAGAGGATGATGGAAGAAACACACACCGGAGTATGCGGGGCCCATATGAACGGGCTGACATTGGCCAAAAAGATTATGAGATAAGGATTCTTCTGGCTCACCATGGATAGCGATTGCTCAAAGTATGTAAAGCAGTGTCAGTTATACCAGCAGTATGCAGATTTAAGGCATCTGCCCATTTCAAAATTACATAATCTGACATCACCTTGGCCATTCGCAGCTTGGGGGATTGATATTATTGGGGAAATATGCCCCACGGCCTCCAATGGGCATAGATACATCATTGTTGCCATCGACTACTTTACCAAATGGGTAGAAGCTGAGTCCTTCAGGAAAGTTGATGCTCGGGATATAGCAAAATTCATCGAGAAGAACTTGATATGTAGGTATGGCCTTCCACACCATGTGGTATCTGACAACGGGGTCCAGTTCATGGCCGAAACAAAGAAGTTACTCCAGAAGTATGGTATCGAGCACCACAAGTCTTCTCCGTATCGTCCTCAAGCCAATGGGGCAGTTGAAGCCCCCAACAAGAATGTTAAGAGCATCCTAGCTAAGATGGTCCAGAATTATAAAGATTGGGCGAAAAAGTTGCCTTTTGCATTGTGGGGTTACAAAACAACCATCAGAACTTCAACAGGAGCCACTCCATATTCTTTAGTATATGGGACGGAGGAAGTATTGCCGGTCGAGGTCAAACTTAAGTCACTGAGGGTGATAATGGAAGCAGAGATTCCGGAGGCCGAATGGGTGCGGCAGCGGCTGCAATGCTTGAACATGTTGGATGAGAACAGGTTAAAAGCCTACTATCACAACCAGATCTACCAAAAGAGGCTCGCTAGGTCTTTTGGGAAGAAAATCAAGAAACATCCATTGAAGGAGGGGGATCTGGTATTTAAACAGATGAGACCAGGTGCACTGGATATTAGAGGAAAGTTCAGACCAACGTGGGAAGGACCGTTCATCCTCAAGAAGCTCCTGTTAAAAGGAGCTACGATTCTATCGGATAGCGATGGCAATGAATTCAAAGAACCGATCAATATTGATATACTCAAAAGGTTCCATGGCTAAAGACAATAAAATCAAAAGAAGAGAATAAAAGCCCCGCGGGTCGAAAACCGAAAAAAGGCGGCCTTGCTAAAATTGGGCGCCTCGTCAGGGTGAAAACCGAAAAAGGCATCCTGGGCAAAAATTAGAGGCTTGAGAGAAAATATCCAATCGTGAAAACCCGAGAGGGCTGATTGGTAACGGGAGCTGATGCTATCAAGATTTGGTTCCATGAATGAATGTAGTCTTGCATAATTGAATTAGTGTAAAAAATGATCATGTATACTGAAATCGTACTGAAATATACACAATACTGTGAAATAAAATAAGACTTGACTTATTCATTTACATTGTTGTCCAATTCTGTTTTAAAAAGAAACATATTGCTCAAAATGCATGCAAAGCTAAACTATGCCCTACTACTACTCTTGCCAGCTAAATGCCTCAGTCGCCGTGTTCGGTTGTCAGATGACGAGCTAAGTATCCACCTCTTGTACGCGCTGGTAGACGTGACAGAGTGGTTCCCGAAGGGAGGTATGATAGTCTTCAAAGGAAGTTGGCTCCAGAGCTCATGATAGCAGGAGGCAAAAGCCGCAGAAAGGACTCCACCTCGAAAGGATAGAGGGAGTCTCACCACATCCTGAGTCATTCCAAGTTGATGAGAGCAGCGGGCCGTGATGTAGAAGGTTGCCTCACGAAGCCCGCATAGGGGAACGTATCCTGAAGACCCATCAATAACTGCACTGGATAAGGGAAGCCAAGCGTGCACGAAGCTAATATCCTCATCTGATATCTCACTGAATCTGGTGATGCCTTCGTCAGGGGTCCCAGGTAGGTACAGACGCCGACGAGGAAGGAAATGCTTCGCAGAGTACTAACTAATGATCCTAGGAGGTGGCTCTGATAGCAGCTTCAATTTCTCTTGCAACCAAATCTGAAAAAAGAAGCAAGGAAAAATAAAAGCCAAGGAAAATAAGATAAAAGGCAAAGAAAAGCCGCTGGCGTAAATTTGATTTACTTCAGGCAAAAATTAGGCATAGGGTTGCGTGAAAATCCGAAAGGACGCACTTCCCACTAAGAAAAGCTAGTGTGAAAATCCACAAGGGATGCACTACCTTTTAAAACAATGACATACCTGGAGTAATAAGGGGCTCCCAGAGAATGAAGTGGTAGGCCCGGCATAGACAGAGTCCAAACCCAAGATAGTCTCAGCCAGAATAAGGGGAAAAGGGGTCAGCCGGTGGTGAAAATTGTCCAAAATTCCAAACAGACGAGGGTCTCCAAGCAGCTCCTCTGAAGTCACAATCAGATACTTCATCAGACAGAAAAGAAAGATGACAATTATGCTGTATGAAGGAAGGTTAGAGAATTCATCCAGTGCTTCAATCAGAGGTTCTAAGGCAAATACAGGGCCCTGAGGAACTAGACGAGCAACGTCAGAAGGAGCTATACTTAAGGACAGGGCAATATCCCGAGGTTGAACCAAACCACAGCGAGGAACGCAGGGCAAAGCACTAGGAGGATACCAGTTCTCGACAATAGCAACATGTTCTTCAGGCAGGGGGCATATTTCTTGGTAGGTGAACCTAAAAACATTAAAACGAGGGTCCCAAAAGTGGGTCGCAGCTAAAAGAAGGTTGTGGTCTATCTGGACTCTTCGTAAAACTCTCAGCCCAAAAAGGGGGGCAAGGGTGCTATTTTCCCAAGTATGAGCATCATCTAGGATACGGTGCATTTTGGGAAGGAGAGGAGAATTCATTCCCCAAGGGCTAAAATCGAAGTCAATAAAGGAAATAAAGAAGGAAAAGAGGAAAAAACTGGAGAAAATAGCCTATTATGAAGCTAAAATGAGAGAAAAGGCACGGAATCTAAGAAAATGGTGAACTTTATAGGATTGATTTACCGACGGCTAGCCCGTCCCTCACTCAGACGGTTATCCCGTCTGTAATTGTCCACCTGGAAGATCTTTGCATCATCATGCGCATTAATTAGGTAATTAATGAAGTGTAAAAAGTGGAATCTGGAAAGACAGACGGCATGCCCGTCTGTCGCTGTAGAGACATAAAGCCCGTCGGTACTTAAAATCTATATAAAGATTCTAGTACCGATGGACTGTCACTTTCTTTTGTCTTTTCTTCACACCGACGTTCTTCCCTTCCTTTTCAATTGCATTTTTTCGTTTTTGCCTTTTCGGTTGGTTTTCTTTGCACCAGTGTCTTGTCCTTTCTCCTTCATTAAGTCTCAATTTCCAAGTTAGTAAAATTCTTCTATTTTTCTTATTATTTATTTATTTATTTATCTTATTATGAGTAATGTAATTTTCATTTTTTGGATTAGTGTAATTAGGAGCCTTGCTAATCGATTTTAGTTGTTACTGCTTGAGTTGGAATGCCATTGTTTAGTTAATGTTATGTTTTTTTTAGTGCTTTAATCGCATGAATTAACACATTGAATAAATAATTCAGTTGTGATAAAATGCATGGATATATGCTGTTTTGAGAACAATTAATGATGGATGCATATTTATTTTTTTAGTTAGATGTACAGACCTGGCCTTAGGAATGCATGCACATTAGAACCAGTACTAAGAATTAGAAAAATGAAGCAAATCTGAAAATGTTGCACTGTTGCTTGGGGCCTAAGGCGTGTCCCTTTTTCTTTTTCTGTTTTCTCATGCAGGAGGTTGGGCACACCCTTGCCGGGGTGCTGTCCAAATTTTTTTAATCCTTTCGGTTTAGACTCAGCCCTGTTAGAATGCTGCCTAATTTTTTTTGTTTATGATTACGATGTCAAACTAACTGTTTACTTTATTTCCAGGATGCCACCGTGACGATATGCTCTGCACGATCAGCCTGAGCCTCAGGCCCCGGATTGGATGAGTGTCGAGGCCAGACAGAGGTATACAGCGTTGGCTGAGGTGCAATTCTGAGCTAGCTGCTTTATCTCTAGGCCATTCCTCGAGGCTCTAGGGATGGCAGACGAGGTTGATGCTCTGATGGCAGGTGCAGGATGGATTGAGTTTCTGACGCCTGCTTTTTAGAATCATCCAGAGATAGTTCGGCAGTTCCTTGCTACATTACAGTACGGGGGGTACCAGAGGTCCGACACAGAGGAGGGTGTCATACAGTTTTGGATAGAGGGCCATCAGTTTAGCATTACCTGTCTGCTATTTGCACAGGCTATGGGGCTTCCACTTCGGCAGGATGTTATAGTGCACCAGAGAGCAGTTAGACGCCACCACTGGGCGGCCATTGCCTTACTGGGAGTGCCGTATGACCATGATACGACAAAGAGCACGGTACTCTCATCACAGGCCCTTCGCTATGTTCACTGGGTTTTATTCAGCTCTTATCTGGGACGAGCTAGTAACCTAGGGTCTCTCAATACCGCAGAGATTTGGAGTTTATGGGCCATGGTGGCAGGCCAGCGGCTCAACATCAACCATGAGATTTTGGTTAACCTGGTGAGAATATCTAGGGGGACAGCCCCTGTAGTATATGTTGGTGGGGTTATTACTAGATTGCTTTTGAGTTTGGGTGTCCGTCCAGATATCCTTGGACGTGCCTTAGAGGAGAGTATTTATGTAGACGCTCCGGCAGCTATTACGATGGCTATGATATTACCGATACCGGGTTAGGCCGAGGCATATAGACTCTGCACTATTCATGAGACCAGACGTGCATTTAGCCTACCCTCACTAGAGCTAGTAGAGGAGCAACCTCAGGAGCAGCAGCCTCTCGAGCATCCACAGCATCAGGAGGACCAGCCTCTCGAGCCCCAGCAGCACCAGGAGGACCAGCCTCCCCGACATCCAGAACACCAGGAGGGTCAGCCCCCGTAGCCACAGCACAAGGAGGAGCATCCGGGTACACCTTCTGACATGGGGATTGAGTTCACCCTGGATGACTTGTTTGGTACTCCTCCGGTGCAGAGAGTGCAGAGTCCTACTCCTCCTCCACCATTGAGAGTACAGCGGACAGTTCATCGGGCACCTGAGAGATTCAGTCCATATGCCAGAGCAGGGGACCCGGGGGCATCTACTTCTACAGCTCCACCTCCAAAGCGGGCACCAGAGTCAGCTCCCCCTCCATCCACACCATCGACTCGCCCGGTACAGCCAGATTTTACTGCGATTTTGACTTCTATTTTTGCATCCTTTGAGCACAGACAGGAGGAGAGAGACAGGGCCCTTCTCGGGCAGCTCGGGAAGCGAGATAGAGTCATTTTAGAGTGACTGGATCAGCAGCAGGGTATCATCCAGGAGCAGGGGAGGCTTATTGATTATTTGAGAAGAGAGCAGGAGAGACTCGTAGGTCAGTTGAGGCAAGAGATGAGGGCCTCCCAGGATGAGGCGACCCAGAGGATAGATGCATCTGTACAGATGGTGGATGAGTCAGTCGAGGCTCTCAGATTTAGGATCCAGGTCTTAGAGGGTGCCATACCTCCCATCGCCCAGTCCATGCGAGAGTTTAGAGAGCAAACAGAGGATAGGTTGAGGAGTATGGGGACCACCTCTACAGATCGGACCCTTCGCCTGGGCGACGCTTTCAGAGAGTTAGGGGGGGGGGGTCGTCACTGATACGCTATAGTTTATGACAGTATGTGCACAGCCTTTTCTTGATGGATATGCTCAGGTCCAGTTCCAGCAGCCGGACCCAGCGAGAGCGCAGCAGTTATCAGTACCGGTGGTTGTACCTCCCAGATACCAGCGGCAGGCCAGAGCCTCGGCTGCTCAGGAGGCCAGACCATCAGCCCCTCCCATTCAGCCACAGCCAGTTCATCTATCAGATGATGATGATGATCTAGAGGAGCCCTCAGATTATTTGCCATTATAGACTGTTTAGGGAGTTCTTCTAGCTTTATATTTATGCTTTTGTTGTAATCACATTTGTATATTGTACAAAATTTAACCTCTTAGTGGAAAAACATTTATGGTTAACCTGTTAAATGTGCATGTTATTTCTTCCTAATTTAACTTTCTTAAAAGGAAAAAAAAAAAGAGGAAAAAAGACAATTGATCATATGGTAAAAAGGATGATAAATAATAAAGGGCAACATAAAAATGTTCATAAATCTACCAATCGAGTTAATTAGCGCGAGAATTAACAAGAATCTCTTACAATACAGGAACATGGTTTTAACCAATTCGAAAATGACCAGCAGTCAAAAGGAAGGATAAGCAGATCAAACATTATGTCCTTCAAGATCACATTCAATATTAGATGAGAATCAACATATCAGAATCGTACCTTGCAGATTGGATGGGGGTTAGTAAGGAAAGACAGGACCAGTAATATAAATCAGACACCATGCAGGCTGAGATGAGGCTAGCGGAACAGATTAGCCACCGTGCATGCCGAGATGAGGACAGCGGGGTACACGCGATAGATTGAATCCGCACTTCGTAAGTCTGGAGTAGACTCGGTGCAGCTCAAGAGAGCAAACCTCGCGTTTTGTAAGTCCGGAGTAGACTCGACGCATCGCCATCCGCACTTCATAAGTCTGGAGTAGACTCAGTGCAGCTCAGGAGAGCAACCCTCGCGTTTTGCAAGTCTGGAGTAGACTCGACGCATCACCATCCGCACTTCGTAAGTTTGGAGCAGACTCGGTGCAGCTCAGGAGAGCAACCCTCGCGTTTTGTAAGTCTGGAGCAGACTCGACGCATCGCTACTTCCACGATAAAAAGGTAAGGACTGCCACAGGTATGCATTTCTTTCCTTTCTTCTCAGAATTTTCCCTCATCTAGACGCTAGTGCACTAATTTCCCCAAAATTGGGGGCAACTGTAGACACCGGGTCCTGAGGCAGTCCAGGTCAGAGTTGCCCGATGAAGAGATCAATGTCGGTTTTCGGATAAATGGATGGAATTTGGAGGTTTTCGTCTTTCGGTTTCACAAGGATTAAAATCTTTTTCTCTATGGCGTGAGGTTTTGAAAGAATTTGGGAAATTTAGCTTAAAATTGTGATTTTGCTATTCAGATGGGATGACCGTCGGAGTAGGGACGCCCGTCCCTAGTTGGTGTGCCCCGTCTCTAGCATGTAAGGACGTGCTGTCGTTTCAACAGACATGCCGTCTCTATGCGTCATAGGGACAGCCCCGTCTGTAGTGGCGGACACATGTCGGCATGGAAACGTTCATCCCTAGTCTCGCGCCTTGGCCCGTCTGTGTCCAGATTTCCATGCATACCCTCATTAGGGGCGTAAAGCCCGTCGATATTTAAAGGGATGGCCGTCGGTAGTGGATCTGATCAGATAGAGCCGGATTTGTTAAAATTTAATCAGGATAAGTTTTTATCTTCAAAAATTGGATGAGATTTTTGGTTAAAAAGTTGAATTTTAAACTCCTTTTAAAATTTAAACTTTAAACTGATGCTTATCCTATTTGTCTCCAAAAATTCTATAAATTGAAAAGAAAATTTCATTAAAAGGGGTTGGAAAAATTAACAATTTTTTTGAAGGAAAATTAGCAATTTTTGAGAGAGTGGAAATTTTTAAAGAAAAATCTTTGTGAGCAATTTACAAAAATCTAAAAAATCTCTACTATTTTCAGAATTTTGTTCGATAAAAATTCTTTCAGTCAGTTGATTTTTTCTCAAATTATTTTTGTGAATTAAGCCAATTTGAGGTAACGAAATTCATTCGTTTCCATCAATCCAGCTAATTCAAATACTTGATCGCTGTCAAATTTTCAAAGAAACAAAAACATAAATTTTCTTTCTTTGATCCATTTTTATTTGATCCTTGTGGAGCATGTGAGGACCGAAATCATTAGACATTCACCCAAAAAGGTAAAATCCGAGGGTAAATATTCTGGATTGATCTTTGTATAATTTAACTTGACTCATATTAATTGTCTTTTTTGAAATAATATTTTTTTTACAAAGATTTGGAATTTTGAAAGGCTTTTTAATTTATTTTCTACCCCTTTTATCTTTTAACCCATTTCTTTTAAAGTTTCTTGTTATATTATTTTTCTTTATTTTATTCATGATTTTGACACTAACATGTTTATTTCTATGAGTTTTTTTTTTTTACCATATTGGAATTGGAGTGGTTAATGTGGGTGGTCGCGCCAACCCGAGGCTTCCTATCCGGGTTCTTTCTTTACCCTAGACTTTAATCATTTTATTATGAAGATTATTGCAATATCGCTAGGAAAAAGTCACTTAACCATTTTTATTAATTAATTAAAATTTTTTCCTAAATAAAAATGGGACCAATGTCTCAATTTTCTCCATCCAAAATAAAACCATCACATCAAAAATTGTTTTATAATAAATACGTATGGCAGGACCGATGTTCTCACTCCAAATGAATATCCCGATTTTTGTATGATTTATTTCTTATTTTTTTAATGGGGGTTGTATTTCGCCCCTAGTTTTATTGTAATTTATTTTGAGAATGTTTATTTTAAATGCTTTACTTATTACTTTTGACGTGAATGATTGCGCCTTAATTAAATGCATCGTGTGGAAAGTTGATGAAACAATAAATTCAAAACTTAATTATAATATTAATCAAGGTACAAATAAATGAAAAGTCCCGAACTCACTCTGGTCTTGGGCTCAATGAGGTTAGAGGTCTAGGACCTCCAAAATATCTCTTGTTCCCCTTCGAAAGGCTTAATTTACATAATCCTAGGCTCCAGGGGGTAGAGACTGAGACCTCCAAAATCTCTCTGGTTTGCCCAAGATGGATATGTATGCGCCGTCTTAGGCTCGCTGAGGCTAGACGACCCTTCTCAATCTTCTATTGGGTGGCGACTCCAAGAAACCTCTTTGTTGCCCAAAATAGATGCACTTGTAAATACCTTACAAGTTTTAATGAATCCCATCCTGATCGCACTAAAGTGGGCTTTCGGGAGGCCACGGGGTTCGGCACGCGTCACAGTCATGCATCATTCAATCATATTTCCAAGTGTAACACATAATTATATTCACATTCATATTAAGAAATCATAATAAGACATGTATAACGCAATACATATTCCAAAATAACACGTATAATTTCTCACGGATAACGCATCATTCATGTAACATGTGTCACAATTACATATTATTAATCACGATTAAACTATGATAATCATTCGTATAAACAAAGTAATTTAGCACCCAGTGGAGGAAAAAGCCACCCAAGTCATTTGAAAATCATTTTTATGATAAATGGTCATGTGGAGAAAACAGGGCGAGACAGAATCACTGTCGCGATCGTAACTTCTGTCGCGCTCGTGACAAAAAGGCCCAAAGGAGTCCTGAGCAACCTTCACGAGTTGTGAAGGTTGCTCACGACTCGTGAGCTTTGCTCACGTAATGTGAGCGTTGCTCATGACTCGTGAGCGGCTCACAGCCCTCTTCCTCCCTGGTCGATTTCCGAAGAATTCCTAGAAAATAACCCAACTCGAATCCAAATCATTCTTACCAGAATTAGCTTCCTCAAGCACTCAAAAACCAACATGATTAATACAAAATCACTTCCGTAACAATTACCCATCTAAAACAGGGAATAGCCAAATTAAAACTTCAAAATATCCAAAACCTAAAAAACATGACAGTAAGCTCAAATTCTCATCAATTCCATTTTCAAGGTCTCAATCTTTCATGCATTAACCACAACCAAAACCCATTCATTCAAATCCCAACATGCAATATCAATACATCAAATCCTCATCAAAAGAATCAAATAAAATAAATATACAGTAGCTAATCAACACAACAAAAATCCAGTAAATACAATTTTCCCAAACCTGTAACCCTAGCTTCAATCACACTTGGTTCCACTACTCCCAGCCTTCTCTTTCCCCTTGGGATCACGAGGAGGCTCAACTAAACACAAAGCCACCAAGAACAAACAAAGAACAAACCCTAGATTAAATCTCAACCTAGAAATCAAGAAGAAAAAGATGAACAAAAAGGAAACAAGATGAAAAATGCAATAACTTACCAAATGAATGCAAGGAGACGATTAATTTCCACCAACAGTCACTTGAATCTAAGCTAGGGTTTCTAAGGAAGAGAAAAGGAAGAAGGAGAGTGGGAAAGAGGGGTAACGAGAATGGAGAGCAGTTCTACCTCCTTCCCTTTTGCTCTTTCTTTTTCTTTTTCTTTTCCTAACCCTAGACAAGTGTCAACTCCCTATTGGTGGAGATTAATCACTCACACCCTACCATGGTATGAATACACACACACTATGCACTCCCAACTTAAAACACCCTACTAATGTGTGAGTAGAGTACACAACCACCACACCACTACTCACACCCTACAATGATATGCTCATGCACATAGAAATATTTCCCAACTAATTCACACTCTAATGCCATACATGCATTCACATGCTAACGAAACCCAATAAAATATGCAATATTCCCAAAATGCCCTTATAATACGCCGAACACATACAAATACATACTCACACAAATGGCTCATTCTACTAGGGGGCAAACGGGGTGTGACATCAAGAGATAATCCTTAATGGTATCAAAAGCCAATTGACAATCATTATTCCACACCACAGGCTGATTCTTCCTAAGAAGCTTGAAGATGGGCTCACACACAGAAGCCAGCTTGGTAATAAACCGGCTGATGTATTGAAGCTTTCCCAGGAAACTTCTAACCTCTTTCTCTTTCTGAGGCACTGGCATTTCTCTGATGGCCCTGACCTTGTCAGGATCTACTTCAATTTCTCTCTGGCTTACCACATGGCCTAACAGCTTACCTGAGGTAACTCCAAAAATGCACTTCTTGGGATTGAGGCACAGATCATACTTATTGATCATTTGAAAGAACTTCTCCAAAGCCTCGAAGTGACCTTCTCTAGTAGCTGACTTGTTCATCATGTCGTCAACATACACCTCCACCTCCTTATGGATCAAATCATTGAGAACTCTGGTGGCCATTCTCTGATAGGTTGCTCCTGCATTCTTTAATCTGAAGGGCATGACCCGATAAGCAAATGTACCCCATTCGGTGATGAAGTCTGTCTTGATTCGATCCACTATTTTGTTAAGGATTTGATTGTACCCTACATACCCGTCCACGAAGCTGTACATCATGCAAGCAGCAGCACTATCTACCAGCACATCAATATGAGGCAGAGGAAAATCATCTTTCGAACAGGCTTTGTTCAGGTCCCAATAGTCCATTCATACTCGAACCTTTCCATCCTTTTTAGCCACAGGAACTACATTAGCCAGCCACGTCGGGTATTAATGTCCAGTAGAAACTTAGCCTCAATCTGCTTATGGATCTCCTCTTTTACCTTCTAAGCCCATTCTGGCCTAAGTCTTCTGAGCTTTTGCTTGACCGGTTTACTCTCTGGGTAAGTTGGAATGGCATGTTCGGCTACATTTCGATCAATTCCCGGCATGTCCTCATAGGTCCAGGCAAAGACTTTTTTATATTTTTTTAATATTCTCTCGAATTTTAGCCTCTCCTCAGGAGTTATATCTGATGCTATCAAAATTTCCTTTGGATTCTCCAAAGTTTCGAAATTAAATGCAGTCATGCTAGTTGAGTTAATGTCAAAGATGAATGCATCATGTTTATGATAATGAGGAATGAAATCATCATAAACATCACACAAGTAAGCAAAGTTATTCATCTCATTGATGTAATTAGCAACATTAACATTGTCATTAAAACGTTATGGCATAAAAATAGTATCTAGATAACTACTGTCTTCATCTTCTATCGATGATGATGTTGCAGCCGACTGTGTTTTGACTTCTTGGCTTGGTGGAGGCTTTTCAACTACTTCCGGTGATGTGACGCGCGCCGGATCCCGAGCGCCGCCCGTTCGGCCGCCCGCACGTGGGCGATCGGGGCATTTGCGGGTCCGTTGGCAGCTTGTGATAAATCGCAAGTGCGTCTATGTTGGGCAATAAGGAGGTTTCATGGAGTCGCCACCCAATAGAACATTGGGAAAGTTTCTCTCGCCTCGGAGAGCCTAAGACTTGCGCATTTTATCCATATTGAGCCATGAGGCCTAGGATTAGCGCTAAAGCCTCGTGACCCAAGAAGTATTTTGGAGGATAACCTCTAACCTCTCGAGCCCAAAGACCAGAGCTGGGTCCGGGATTTCTCATCTATTTCTACCTCAATTAGTTTATGATCAAATTTTAAAGTCATTAGTTCGCTCTCTCTCCATGCTATGCAGTTTGATTAAAAAGGCGCATTTATTCACATCTTGAAAGCAATAAATGATCAGATAGATAATAAAGCAACGAATTACAATAATACAAGGAGCGGAATATAACTCCCTTTTGTAAATGTGCGAGGCATACATAAATCGGGGTATTGCTTATTCTTGAGGACTTTGGTCCTCGCATGCATCATTATCAAAAATGGGATATTTAATTTGTGATGATCTTTATTGGATAAAAACAGGGCATTGGACCCTTTTGCATTTTATACAAAACTCGCTTTTATTTGAGTACAAATCGTTGGTCTATTTTTACATTCAACGGGATAAAAGAGCTTATTCATATACATAAAATAATCAATGAATGAATAGGCGAGAGAAATAAATCAAGAGGTTTAAGAAAACTAAACCGGACGAAATCCCCCACGCATGGTAGGCGGCCGCTCAAGCTCGGGATTATCCAAGAGATCCAATATACACTCACAGAAAGTTAAAAGATGTTAATATACATAAAATTAACACACAAGAAGTTAAAGAGACTGGATAGAGATGAAAAATGATTAAAAAATGGAGACAGAACCCACCGACGGCCTTTCCTGGTTGACCGACGGGCGTCGGTTTGGTAATTCGATATGCCCGTTGGTCACTCAGAAAGGGCGTCTGTAGGTGGGTGACCGACGGGCGTCGGTCATGAAGATGACCCGTCGGTCACCTCTGTCTCTGGAAAACAGAAAGGAAAAAAACCTTTCGAGGTCAAAAAGCAAGTTTTATCCAAGAAGGAGATGAGGGAGTCAAAATGAAGGAAAGTAATGACAGGTATTTAAAAATTTCACAGAATGAATAACTAAATAAATATATGAATTAAATATGAGATGAAAATGGAGAGAAAATCCGGAATATTTACCCTCAGATAATCACTTCAGGTAAGATCTTGGTGTCGGTTAGATTCCCGCGCGTTCCACGAGAAACAAAAATGAAAGATTAGAGGGAGAAAATGAGATATTTCACCTTCAATCCTTCAGAAAATCGATTTTGGAGTCAAAATCTAAAGAAAACTAATTAGCTTTTAATTCCTTTGATTGATTTGATCCTTGATTCAATAAAGTTCTTTAGAAGAAAGTGTTTTTTGGAAGAGAGAGAAAACGTGCTTGAATTTTGGCAGAGTTTCCTCTTCTCAAAAATTTTCCAACCCTTTTCAAATGAAAATCCAGACCTTATATAGCCAGACACGACCGACGGGCGTCGGTGTATGGGGGCGGGCGTCGGAAGAATCCTACTGACACAAGGACACTTCCGACGGCCCTGCCACATCCACCGACGGGCGTCGAAACGGTTGCGTGCTCCGGGAAACCAGGCGGCTCCTGACAGGGGCGGTGACTTTCCGACGGGCGTCGGAAAATACCCTGAGCCGTCGGTGACTCGGAGAGACGGGCCGCCTCCACAGACGGGCTGGCCGTCTGTGGAGGACAAAAAAACCTTCTGACTCGAAAAACTTCCGTTTTCTCCCCCTCTGCCCAGGAATTATAGAAAAAACCTCATTTCTCATGGAACGCGGGACTAAAACCTCCAAATTCAGCCTCTCGTACAGGCTTGAGCATCGATTTCATCATAGGGTAACCTCTGATCCGGACCACTCCGGGACACGGTGCTTACAGTTGCCCCCAGTTTTGGGGAAACTAGTGCACAAGCGCCTAGATAAGCCAAAACTCAGAGAAAGTTTGGAAGGGAAGCGTACTTGCGACGGCTTTTCACTTTCCGTGCCTTTTGCCGGGTAGACCTTGTCTCGATCCGCTCGGCGATGCGAAAATACTCTCCTCGGTCTTCTCTCGACCTGCAGGTATTTGGTGAGGTGCAGCAGGCTTTGGCCACGGCCTCGATCTGGTGAAGTGCGGTGTGCTCTGACCACAGCTCCGATTGGTGAGATGCAGCACTCTCTGGCTACAACCTCGATCTGGTGAAGAGCAGTGTTTCTTCAACTACAGCTTCGATTTATGAGATGCGGTACTCTCTGACCACAGTCTCGATTGGTGAGATGCAGCACTCTCTGGCTACAATCTCGATCTGGTGAAGAGCAGTGTTTCTCTAACCGCAACTTCGATCTGTGAGATGCAGCATGCTTTGGCTACAACCTCGGTTTGGTGAAGAGCAGTGTTCTTCTAACCGCAGCTTCGATCTTGGAGTGTGGAAACTCCGTTGGTTTCCTGGTTTCAAAGGAGATCTTTTTAATCGATGTCTGTGTTCAGATCGGTATCTCTCTGTACCTGTGTGATGAAAAATTTCGTTAGCTCATGCTTGAGTGATCGTCTTTTATCCTGTCTATCGATGGCATGATTTTGCTTTATTTGCCACGCTATATTTCACCTTTTATTCATTTTTTTATTGAGATGTTATTGATTATCATTCTTTTGTTGTTTGTTTCGTATTATTTTTTCATTGTCATTTTTATCGACACATAAGTAAATGTGAGAACATACACTTTCTGTGATGTGATTAAGCAACTAATCGAAAAATCATGCAATGAGGAAGCCAAAGTTTTCCACTAGAAATGTCATTTTTGTACAGTGCATATACAAAATATAAAATATACAAGAGATACAAAAATAACTCCCTGAAGCTCAGAGAGGTGTGTAGTCTGAGGGCTCATCGGGATCCTCATCATCCGATATATGCACGGTCCCTGGCGGAGGTGGACGGGCCGGAGTGGTGGCGGAGCTGTAGAGGGTCCTACCTCGTGATCATGGGCTCGCCTGAACTGAACCTGAGCATAGCCGTCCAAGAAGGGCTGGGTACAGGTGCCCAAAAACCCTAAGGTCTCAGAGATCTTGTCCCCCAACTTCTTGAAGGCTTGGCTCAGCTGCTTGGTCTGCTCAGCGGCGGCCGTCCTCCTATGCTCTAGGCTCTGCTCCGTCTGCTCCCTAAACTCCCTCATGGTCTGAGAAAGAGGGGGGAGAATCCCCTCCATCGCCTGGACGCGGGATCTCAGAGAGTCAAGTGACTCATCAATCATCTGTAGGGTCATATCGACCCTCTGAGACGCCTGGTCCTGTGACGATCTCACATCATGAGCGAGCTGCTGCCTGAGCTCTCTCTGCCCCTGAGCAATCTGCTCAATCAGCCTCATCTGCTCTCCTCTGAAAGCCTCCAGGACTCGAGTCTGCTCATCTCTAAAGGCATCCATGGCTCGAGTCTGCTCCCTCGCTGTATGCTCAATGTAGCCCGCCTGCTCTCGAGATAGGCGCTCCACCGCCTGGGACTGCTCCACAATGGCAGCCTGCTGGCGATCCAACCTCTCGTGAATGGCCCTATTCCTCTCATCCTGTCGCCGCTCAAAGGCCGTAAACATAGAGGAGAGGAGCTGAAAGTAGTCCGGCTGAGCTGGATGCTGTGGTGCTGGCTCTGGTGGTGGTGCCGAAGAAGTGGATGCCCCAGGATCGCCTCGGGAGTACGGATGGTATCTCTCGGAGGGCTCGTGGGCAAACCTCTGTACCCTGGCGCTCGGCGATGGGGTTGGAGTCGGGGCCCTAGATGCCGGTGGAGAGGCGAAGAGATCGTCCAGCACTCCTGGTATAGCAATGGCCGCCCAATGGGCGCGTCTCACCGCTCGCCGCGGGATCTCAACCTCCTCCCCCGTAGGGAGCCCCATGGCCTGAGCAAACCTCTGCCTGGTGATGCTGACATGGTCGCCATCAAACCAAAACTAAATCACCCCCGGGTCGGTATCCGCACTCTGAAAGCCTGTGTAGCGGAGAGTGGCCAAGACCTGGCGGGTAGCCTCTGGAAATGTCTGGAAGGCGGGCTCGAGAAACTCTGTCCAACCGGCTCCCTCGGCAAGCAGATCAAACTCCGGGGCCAACCCAAGGGCCTCTAGGAAAGGGCGAGATACAAAGCGGCTGGCCCGAAACTCTACCTGAGCCAACGCTCTGTACCTCTGAGCGGACTCGTCATCCATCCAAGCCGGAGCCTCAAGCTCGGGCTGGGCCTGTGGTGCTCTGCGTCTGGGAGGCATCCTGCAAAAGGGAAGGAATCAGATAGCGAAAACATGGCAAAACAAGCACTATCAGGTTTATTTTCCAAAATCTAAGGTCCATCTAGGCCTTAACAGGGCAATGGCGGCCCAACATGAGATAAAAAAAGAAAGGTAATGACAGATAAAAATAGCAAACATCCTGTCTAAGGAAGTAGCCTAACATGCCTTGCACGCATTATGGCAAAAGGAAACATGCAATCCTCATGGATATAATTAAAGTGAATAAGAATGGGCTTTCTAAGTCCCAAGGCATGCATTATACATGGAAAGAAAATAAATATTCAATTCTAGAATAAATAATAAAAATTTAGGCAGCACCCCGGCAGGGATATGCCCAACCTCCTGCATGAAAAAGCGAGATAATAGGCCTCAAGCCCTAGCAATATTAAATGCATGTAAATGGGGCGCACCCCGGCAAGAGTGTGCCCCCAACAGTACAAAAAATAGTGGCCTCAGGCCGCAAAAGCAAATTATGCACAAAATGGTGCGCTAAAAGGATGCAATTCTAAAGCACCAAGATTATAGAAAAATTCTATTTCTATGTGATCATGCAAAAAGTTCAGGTTTAATTGCACTAAACGATATAGAAAAAATGGGCAGCATTCCCCCTAAATTCTAAAATCATCTAAAACTTCTTAAAGTTAAAAGAAGAAGGGATGTAGAAATAAATTGAATAAAAATCAAAAAAAGAAAGTAATTATTTACTTACTTGTAATCCGGAGAAGTGTAGAAACTGGAGAAATATAAATATCCGGGCACCGGGTGAGTATATAATGCGAAAAAATGAAGAAATCGCGAAAAAATAAGAAGAAAAGACTCAAAAAACGCTAGAAAACGTTTAGAAACCGCTTGAGAGAGGAAGAAGAAAGGGACAGCAACGTTTGCGCCGTCTGTCACTCGCCCTTATATAGAATTTTGTGACCGACGGGCAGGGCGTCTGTACAAGCGACCGACGGGCTGGCCGTCTGTCGCGCAATAAATGCAAGTTAATGCGCGTGATGAATGCAATGATGATGCATGCATCTGCCAGGTGGACTTCCGACGGGCACGCCGTCCCTATGGAGAGGCGGTCAGGCCGTCTCCATATAGAGGCGGGCAGACCGTCTCTGTAGAGGGGCGGGTAGGCCGTCGGTGACCCTTCCCTATAAAAACCTGCAAAATTTTTTGTCTCTTCATTTTCCAACACCTTGGGCCTTTTATCTTTCTCGAAAATGTCTTCTCCTCTAGCCCAAAGGATGTACCGTATCTTAGACGACAAACATACTTGGGGAGAAGGCGCCCTCTCCTCTCTGGCTGGGCTGAAATACCTGTGCCGGGTGAGAATCGACCAGAACCTCCTCCTGGCGGCGACCCATTTCTGGAACCCCCGATTTCACGTCTTCCAATTCACCTACCAGGAACTGTGCCCTCTATCTGAAGAATTAGCTTCCATTCTGGGAGCTCGGTTCCCTCCTAGCGCCCTGCCTTGCGTCCCCCGCTGCGACCTTCTTCAGACCCGGGACGTAGCCCTGGCTCCTGGCATACCTCCTTCCGAGACCATCCGGCTGATTCCTCTGAGTTCCTCCTTTTCTCTGGAGCCACTGATCGAGGCTCTGGATCAGTTCACCGACATCCCCACCTATCGGGTAAGTATCACGTTCCTATTCTGCATGGTGAACTTCCTTACTGTTGCTCCAGGAGGTTTGACATGTGACTTTCGTCTGCTTGGAATCTTGAGCGACTTTCATCTGGGCCTGTCACCCCTGCCACTTGTCCTAGCCGAAACCATCCTAGGTTTGGACGCTGTGAGCTCTGGGTCCACTACAACCTTTGCCGGCAGCCCCTTATTACTCCAGGTACGTCATTATTTTAAAGGTAGTGCGTCCCTTATGGATTTTCACACTAGCTTTTCTTAGCGGGAGGTGCGTCCTTTCGGATTTTCACACAACCCTGTGCCTTATTTTTGCCTGAAGTAACCCCTACTTACTCCAGCGGCTTTTTATTTATTTAATTTTTTTTTTTTCAGATCTGGCTGCAAGAGAAACTGAAGATGCTGTCTGAGCCACCCCCTCGAATCACTCCGCAGTACTCGCCGAGCCATTTCTTGCCTCGTCGACGACTGTATGGGTGTGCCACGGCTGGTGAAGGCATTACCAGATTCGGTGAGCTGTCAGATGACGATATCAATTTTACATCAGCTTGGCTCCCGCTGTCTCATGCGGTCACAGATGGGCCATCGGGTTGTGTTCCCCTCTGCGGCCTCCGTCAGGCCACCTTCTGCATCACCTCCCGGTGTACACGGCAGCTTGGGATGACCCAGGATATAGTGAGGGTTCCCCTATCCTTCCGAGGAGGAGATTTCTCGGCTGCGTTTGCTTCTCGGTATCATGAGCTGTGGGGTAGACTGCCCAGGAAGACCGTTATCCCGAGGTTCGGCGATCATTCTGCATCCTCAACCAGCGGGTACAAGAAGTGGATCCTTAGCCCAGCTTCTGATAACAGGACCCGAGGGCTCAAGCATCTGATCGGCGAGAGCAGCAGCAGGACCTAGCTTAGCCTATATGTGCATTTCTTTTGGTACTATATTTCTTTTTAATGCAGAACTAGAAAATGACAAAAGTGAAAAGAATAATATTCATCCCTTTTCACGAATTTTGTGTACATTTCCATATAATTTCAGCATACATGATCAGTTTTGGCATTTACTCAGCTGCTTACGCACCATCAATGCATGAAACTAAATTTTAACAGCATCAACTCCTGTTACCAATCGGCCCTCTCGGGTTTTCACGATTGGACATTTTCTCTCATTCCTCTAATTTTTGCACAGGATGCCTTTTTTCGGTTTTCACCCTGTCGAGGCGCCCGATTTTAGCACAGCCGCCTTTTTTCGGTTTTCGACTTGCGGGGCATTTTATTCTCTTCTTTTTATTTTAGTCTTTAGCCGTGGAACCTTTTGAGTCTGTCGACATTGATCGGCTCTTTGAATTCGTTCCCATCGCTATCTGATAAGATTGCAGCCCCTCTGGACAATAGCTTCTTAAGGATGTACGGCCCTTCCCAGGTAGGTCTGAATTTCCCCCTGATATCTGGTATCCCTGGCCTCATCTGCTTGAACACCAAGTCCCCCTCTTTCAGTGGGTGCTTCCTCACTTTCTTTCCGAAGGTTCTCGCCAGTCTCTTCTGGTAAATCTGATTGTGGTAATAAGCTTTCAGCCTACTTTCATCCAGTAAGTTCAAGTGCTGTAACCTCTGCTGCGCCCATTCGGCTTCCGGGATTTGGGCTTCCATGACCACCCTTAGAGATTTGAGTTCTATCTCTACTGGCAATACTGCCTCCGTTCCGTATACCAGGGAAAATGGTGTAGCGCCTGTAGATGATCTTACCGTCGTTCTGTATCCCCACAGGGCGAAGGGTAACTTTTCAGCCCAGTCCTTGTAGGTTTGGACCATCTTGGACAAGATCTTCTTCACATTCTTATTGGCGGCTTCTACTGCTCCATTCGCTTGCGGTCGGTATGGAGAGGATTTATGATGCTCAACACCATATTTCTCGAGAAGTTTTCTGGTTTCTCCCATGAACTGCACTCCATTATCAGACACTACGTGATGAGGGAGGCCATATCTGCATATCAAATTCCTCTCTATGAATTTGGCCATGTCCCTTGCGTCAATTTTCTTGAAAGATTCTGCCTCGACCCATTTGGTGAAATAGTCGATTGCGACTATGATGTATCTGTGCCCATTGGACGCCGTAGGGCGAATCTCTCCAATGATATCTATCCCCCAAGCAGCAAACGGCCAAGGTGATGTCAGGTTATGTAGTTCTGATACCGGCAGGTGTCTCAGATCTGCGTACTATTGGCACAACTGACATTGTTTGACATACTTTGAACAATCAGTGTCTATCGTAAGCCAATAAAAGCCCTGCCTCATGATCTTCTTGGCCAAGGTCAATCCATTCATGTGGGCCCCACAGACCCCTGCATGGGTTTCCTCCATTATCTTGCGCGCTTCTCTTTCATTCAAGCACCTGAGCTGAATCCCATCTGACCGTCTTTTGTACAACACCCCTTCCAAGGATATGAACTGAGTAGATAACCTGCGTATCATCCTCTGGTCTTTTTCAGTGGCCTCTTCTGGAAATCTATTGCTTTCCAAGTAATTCATGATATCAAAGTACCATGGCTTGCCATCTAATGCCTCGACCTCCATCACTGGCTCGGTTTCAAAACTAGGCTTATCAGAGCTCGAAATTAGCACCGGTTTCATGGCCACTCCTTCAGGGTTATCCCACATTGACACTAAGGTTGCCAACGCATCAGCCAGACGGTTCTCATCTCTGGGCACAAAGTGGAAAGTGCAAGTCTCAAACTGCCCACACATCCCTTTCAGATATTGAACATAGGGGACCAGTCGTTCCTCTTTAATAGCCCACTCGCCTCGGATCTGGTTTATTACCAAGGACGAGTCACCAAATACCTCTACGTTTCTTGCCCCCAACATAGCTAGAGCCTCTAACCCGAAGGTGCACGCTTCATACTCAGCTTCATTGTTGGTCGCCTTGTATCTCAGTTTCTTAGCAAGAGGAAGCTTCTCATTATCTGGGGTCGTCAGGATGATTCCAACTCCGGCTCCTTTGTTATTCACTGCCCCGTCAAAATGCAACTGCCATCCTTGAACAGAAATCGTGCCTATGCTCTCGTCAGGAAAGGTAAATTCGGGGGTGTCCCCTTGGATAGGATGTTCAGCAAGAAATTCGGCTACAGCTCGCCCCTTAATAGTCTTGCGGGTGATGTATTGCACATCAAACTCTTGTAGCAAGAGCAGCCACCTCCCCATCTTTCCAAGCAAAGATGGTGCCTCCTGCAAATATCTTAAAGGATTCTGCTTGGCTACGGCCTGAACCTTGTATGAATGGAAATAATGTCTCAGCTTCTTTGATGCCCAAATCACTGCAAGGCAGATCTTCTCCACTTCAGCATATTTTATTTCGTAAGCCAGGAACTTCTTGCTGAGGTAATAAATCGCAAACTCTACCCCAAATTCATCCTCTTGAGCCATCATGGCGCCCACTGAACCGTCTTCCACGGCCAGATACAGAATAAGCGGTTTAACAGGTTGCGGAGGCCTTAGTACTGGCGGATTTAACAGATACTCCCTGATATTATCAAAGGCTCTCTGGCAGTCTTCATTCCAGATTACAGGCTGATTCTTTCTAAGCAGCTTGAAAACAGGTTCGCATATCGAAGTGAGCTTGGCAATAAACCGGCTAACATACTGCAGCTTGCCCAGGAAACTCCTTACATCTTTCTCTTTCTGTGGCACAGGCATCTCTCTGATAGCTTTCACCTTGTCGGGGTCAATTTCTATCCCTCTTTGACTGACGACATGTCCCAACAGCTTTCCTGAAGTCACCCCAAAAATGCACTTTTTGGGATTAAGTCGTAGATTATACTTATCGATCCTGGTGAAGAACTTCTCTAGAGCTTCAAAGTGTCCCTCTCGGGTGGCTGCTTTGACCATCATATCATCGACATACACCTCCACTTCTTTGTGAATCAGGTCACTTAAGATCTTGGTTGCCATCCTCTGGTATGTGGCCCCCGCATTTTTTAGGCCGAAAGGCATGACCCGATAGGCATAGGTGCCCCCACTCCGTGATAAAGGCAGTTTTAACCCGGTCAGCTATCTTGTTCAGGATCTGGTTGTAGCCCACATAACCATCCCCAAAACTGTACATCGCGCAATTGGCGGCACTGTCTATCAATACATCAATATGGGGTAGTGGAAAATCATCTTTAGGGCAGGCTTTGTTAAGATCTCGATAATCCACACACACCCTGACCTTTTCGTTCTTCTTAGCCACAGGAACCACATTTGCCAGCCATGTAGGATACTGGACTTCCACAAGGAACTTAGCTTCACTCTGCTGTCGAATTTCCTCCTTAACCTTGTCAGCCCATTCTGGTCTTAGCCTTCTCAACTTCTGCTTCACAGGCTTGCAATCTGGATAAGTCGGGATGGCATGCTCCGCCACAGCTCGGTCAATCCCCGGCATGTCCTCGTAGGTCCAGGCAAAGACTTTTTCATGTTTTCTTATTATTCTCTCAAAATATTTTCTCTCCTCAGGAGTTATATTTGATGCTATTAGAATTTCTCTCGGGTTTTCCGAGGTTCCAAGATTAAAAGGCGTTGTGCCAGTGGAGTCAATGTCAAAAATTGATGGAATATGATCATGTTCATGCATGTTGAAATCATTAGAAACATCGCACAAATAAGTGAAATTGTTCATCTTATTGATAATATTATAGTTATCATTTACATCATAAAAGAGTTCTGGAATAAAAAGACAATCTAGGCTAGAGTCTTCTTCTGCCGCTCCCGAGGTTGATGCTGTTGCAGCTTGCTCACTAACTTTCTGATTTAGCAGAGGCCTTTCAGGCACGTCGGGAGAAATCTTCAAATCCCCCATTTCCAGCTCTAAACCTGCTATCTTCTCTTTTCCTTTCAGCCTGGCAGCTACCATCTTCTCAGTAACGACCTCCTCAAGCTCGCACTTGTCCCAAGTGATACCCTGAGTCATGACTTCCTCATCCCAAAAGTCTTCAGCAGTCTTGACGAACCCGACATGCCAGTCATACACATCATTAAAGATCTCAAAGCCAGGGACAATCCTCCCGTCTACCCATTGTGGTTCATCTTCACCAATATACGCACAAACTGAGGATGCTGGCACAAAGCTCTCTGAAATGTGGGGGATCCTGTCTGTCACCCTCTTCTTGCCGAAGCCACCTCTAAACCCCAGGCCTTTCCGGTTCTTCTGCCCTCGAGTGGTGATCGCGGTCTGCAGCCCTTGGGAGCTTCTACCCAATCCAGCCCCGGGAAGATAATGCATCTTCTTCAACATATTAACCACAGCCGGGCTATCTACCGATCCGCTCTCTTCCCCTATCATGGACACATGGAAGCCGCTGAATGGCTGATTGGCAATTTCTAGCGCTGAGACCTGGTTTTCCCTGGCCGCCTTGATAGTCACCACCTCCCCTTCGTGTGGGAATTTTATCATCTGATGCAGCGTGGATGGCACTCCCCCTAATTTATGGAACCAGGGTCTCCCAAGCAAGGCTGAGAAATTAGCAGGGATGGGCAATACTACAAATTCAACCTCCACCTCGATAGGTCCTGTCTTGACCAAGGTCTTGAAGGTTCCTGAGGCTTGCCTCCTCGAGTTATCGTAGGCCGTGATAGTCAGATCGGATCCGCTGAGCATATCCTCGCTTAAACCAAAAGCTTGCAAAGCTATTAAAGGGCACACGTTGATAGAAGACCCATCGTCCACCATAACGCAAGCAGTGTGCTTACCGCTAATCTGTGCTTTAATGTACAAGGGTCGATTGTGATTGCGGCCCTCAACAGGTAAGTCAGCGTCGGAAAAGACCAATCTCTCCCCGGATCCTCCCTTAATTAAACCCAAAAGCTCTGACGGGGAAATAGTGGTGGCGACTGTGGCCTCAACCAGAGCCTCTACTACCTTCTGCCTATGAGAGGGGGATTGCCTCAACAAATCCCATATGGATATCTGAGCTGCGGTCTTCTTCAATTGCCTTATAACCTGTTCCTCCTCCGGCTCTTTCTCTGCCAACGGCTGTACCTGCTCAGGTAGCTTTGCAATCTCAGGGATCACCCTTCCACTTCTAGTGACAGCGCTTATCTCTCCCTCATCTCCATCGGAGCCCCACAGATTAAGGTTCAATCCTTCTTCCTCCTCGGCTTCTCCACCGCTCTCACTGCTAGACCAGCAATCAAGAGTCGCCACAACTGCTTTCTTCTTCCCATCCTCAAAATTATCGACAGCAGACTCCTCACTCCCATACAGATCTTGTAGCACGTACCACTCTGGCAGGCTAGACTGAATCATAAACACGGGCGGTGGTACGGCATTATAACTAGGCTTCTTCTCAGTTTCTCTCTTCTCAGGGTCAGAGATCTGCTTGCTATCGATCAAGTCTTGGATAGAGTGCCGGAGCGCCTTGCACTTATCAGTGATATGGCCGGAGTGCTGGTGGAATGCACATAATTTGTTGTCCTTATGCCCCGGTTTCCCTTGCGTCAAAGCTGGCCTAGGAGTTAGAGGGCGCAATTTTCTTTCCTTCATCAGCCTCCTCAAGACCCAGGATAATGGTCTCCCCAAGTTCGAAAACTTCCTCTGGGTGGCTACCTCAGTAGCAGACACTTCACCCATTCTTCTAGTGCTGTTACTGGGACCTGCCGGCCTACTGGCTCCTTGACCGGGGTTAGCCCTTTTGGCGAAATTGTCATTGTTAGCCTTTCGGGTTAAGAACTCTCCCTCTGCTTCGATGGCTATATCTTTGAGAGACTCCCAGTCCTTTAACCCCTTCATCCTCTATCCCTCCTTCAAGTACGGGCTTGCGTTCTTAATGAAAAGACGGATCTGGTCCTGGGTATCAGGCTTTCGGCACATCTCCATTACTCGGTTTCGCCATCGGGTAAGATACTCATGGAAGGATTCCCCGGCCTTCTGCTGGAGTAGCTCAAGATCTTTCAGAGTCACCTCCATTCTGGTATTACAGTCGTACTGCTTCAGAAACTCCTCAGTGAGCAGATCCCAATCTTCTTTAGTGCGGCGATCAAGGCCGTGATACCAATCTATGGCATGAGAGGTCAGACTCAGACAAAAGTATTCTACTTTCTGCTTCTTGGACAATGTGGTCCCCTTCAAGACCAGAGAATATTGCTTCACATGTGCGGTGGGATCAGAAGTACCATCAAACTTCGGCACATCCGGTATTTTGAAGTTATAAGGGATTGGGTCCTCTCCGTCCAGCTCCCTATCCTCAGGATTCATCCCGTGAGCTCTGCCTATCATACGAGCCATAGCCTCGAACCTCTCTTCCATCTTTTTCAGAATAAAGTCACCAGCCTGAGGCGCCTTCCCCTTCTCAGATACCATGCTCAACCTATCATCCTCGACATCTCTATCGTCGTCAATTCTTAGCACTGGCCTCCTTCTCAGCTCTCCCGAAGCCACTGATCTTAACTCTACCGGCGGCGGCCTAACGGGCTCCTCTCGCCTTTCAACCCTTTCTTCTTCAGGCTCATTCTGTCTCATTGGAGGAGGAGGATTCTGTGGAGCATTCGGCTGAGCGTTCTGCTGTGCCAAGGCAGTCAACATATTCATCATCCTGCCTTCGAATTCTTCGAAACGGCGGCCCACTTCTTCAGCAATCATGGCCCTGGTGGCATCTTCCCCCCTAGGTGAGTTTGCCATCTGAGATACTGTACCACTAATTTCTGATAAAATCTTCGGTAGACCCTCTCTATCTGACAGCTCAGGAGTAAGAACTCGGATCAGTCGCCCGGTTGGTGATCTAGTCCACCTGGGCAGATCTATGATGGCTGCAGGGACAAAAGTTAGAATGATGCATGAAATGTAAGTATAATGCATGATCGTGATGTGCAACATTTACAGAGCACAAGCAAGCAAGTAGGTCCTTCCACCCTTATTTCTCCCACACACGTGGTCGTACAGTCTCTTTCCTAGGCGGGATTAGCCCAAGGGTCAACGAGGGACCCAATGGACGCGTATGGTGCGCGGCGGAAAACCGGCAGCATAACACTCCTATGCTAATGTACAAGCGGATGGATAATGATCGTCACGTATTCGGACGCTCCATAAATTTCGACATGGCCCCTACCGGGGCATGATAGCCTTTGGCTAGGTTACCAAGCGAGATATTTGGACTCATCCAATACGTGAGGATCCATACAGTAAGCATGAGATTACGGTTCATTTCACCTGTGGAAAGTGACTACAGCCATTACATGAGCTTTGGACAAGGGAGATGTTTCTTTGAGGCTACCCAAGCATGATCCCTACCGACGGGTCTAGCTCATCACGAGCGTAGCGACCGATCGGGTCACCATTTTGATATACCATTGAGGTACGTGGCTTGGGCTGGTGATTATCCTTAACACTTCCCCAAATTGAGTGAAAATGAGGAGGTGCTTCAGGAACGCACCGGGGCTAAAAGAGGGACCAAACTAGCGTATTCTAAGGCTCTAATGATATGCAAATGCAAATTTGAGAGAAAGCGAATTTATGAATTAAATTTTAATCATAAATGTTAAAAGAGGTATTTTCAAATCGAAATCTCGAACCATACACGTCCCCAGTGGAGTCGCCACTGTGATGCTCGCCGGATCCTGAGCGCCGCCCGTTCGGCCGCCCGCACGTGGGCGATCGGGGCATTTGTGGGTCCGTTGGCAGCTTGCGATAAATCGCAAGTGCGTCTATGTTGGGCAACAAGGAGGTTTCATGGAGTCGCCACCCAATAGAACATTGGGAAAGTTTCTCTCGCCTCGGAGAGCCTAAGACTTGCGCATTTTATCCATATTGAGCCATGAGGCCTAGGATTAGCGCTAAAGCCTCGTGACCCAAGAAGTATTTTGGAGGATAACCTCTAACCTCTCGAGCCCAAAGACCAGAGCTGGGTCCGGGATTTCTCATCTATTTCTACCTCAATTAGTTTATGATCAAATTTTAAAGTCATTAGTTCGCTCTCTCTCCACGCTATGCAGTTTGATTAAAAAGGCGCATTTATTCACATCTTGAAAGCAATAAATGATCAGATAGATAATAAAGCAACGAATTACAATAATAAAAGGAGCGGAATACAACTCCCTTTTGTAAATGTGCGAGGCATACATAAATCGGGGTATTGCTTATTATTGAGGACTTTGGTCCTCGCATGCATCATTATCAAAAATGGGATATTTAATTTGTGATGATCTTTATTGGATAAAAATAGGGCATTGGACCCTTTTGCATTTTATACAAAACTCGCTTTTATTTGAGTACAAATCGTTGGTCTATTTTTACATTCAACGGGATAAAAGAGCTTATTCATATACATAAAATAATCAATGAATGAATAGGCGAGAGAAATAAATCAAGAGGTTTAAGAAAACTAAACCGGACGAAATCCCCCACGCATGGTAGGCGGCCGCTCAAGCTCGGGATTATCCAAGAGATCCAATATACACTCACAGAAAGTTAAAAGATGTTAATATATATAAAATTAACACACAAGAAGTTAAAGAGACTGGATAGAGATGAAAAATGATTAAAAAATGGAGACAGAACCCACCGACGGCCTTTCCTGGTTGACCGACGGGCGTCGGTTTGGTAATTAGATATGCCCGTTGGTCACTCAGAAAGGGCGTCTGTAGGTGGGTGACCGACGGGCATCGATCATGAAGATGACCCGTCGGTCACCTCTGTCTCCGGAAAACAGAAAGGAAAAAAGACCTTTCGAGGTCAAAAAGTAAGTTTTATCCAAGAAGGAGATGAGGGAGTCAAAATGAAGGAAAGTAATGACAGGTATTCAAAAATTTCACAGAATGAATAACTAAATAAATATATGAATTAAATATGAGATGAAAATGGAGAGAAAATCCGGAATATTTACCCTCAGATAATCACTTCAGGTAAGATCTTGGTGTCGGTTAGATTCTCGCGCGTTCCACGAGAAACAAAAATGAAAGATTAGAGGGAGAAAATGAGATATTTCACCTTCAATCCTTCAGAAAATCGATTTTGGAGTCAAAATCTAAAGAAAACTAATTAGCTTTTAGTTCCTTTGATTGATTTGATCCTTGATTCAATAAAGTTCTTTAGAAGAAAGTGTTTTTTGGAAGAGAGAGAAAACGTGCTTGAATTTTGGCAGAGTTTCCTCTTCTCAAAAATTTTCCAACCCTTTTCAAATGAAAATCCGGACCTTATATAGCTAGACATGACCGACGGGCGTTGGTGTATGGGGGCGGGCGTCGGAAGAATCCTACTGACACAAGGACACTTCCGACGGCCCTGCCACATCCACCGACGGGCGTCGGAACGGTTGCGTGCTCCGGGAAACCAGGCGGCTCCTGACAGGGGCGGTGACTTTCCGACGGGCGTCGGAAAATACCCTGAGCCGTCGGTGACTCGGAGCGATGGGCCGCCTCCACAGACGGGCTGGCCGTCTATGGAGGACAAAAAAACCTTCTGACTCGAAAAACTTCCGTTTTCTCCCCCTCTGCCCAGGAATTGTAGAAAAAACCTCATTTCTCATGGACCGCGGGACTAAAACCTCCAAATTCAGCCTCTCGTACAGGCTCGAGCATCGATTTCATCATAGGGTAACCTCTGATCCGGACCACTCCGGGACACGGTGCTTACAGGTGAGATCTTCAAATCTTCAAACTTTAGCTCTGGCTCTACCATCTTCTTCTTTCCCTTCAACCTGGTAGCTAGCAGCTTATCAGTAATAATCTCCTCGGGCCCATCTCTGACCCAGACACTGCATTGAGTCATAATCTCCTCATCCCAGAAGTTCTCTGCGGACTTGATAACTCCAATGTCCCAGTCGAAGACATCATTAAAGATTTCAAACCCTAGAATAATCTTTCCATTTATCGACTGAGGCTCTTCATCACCAGTATAAGCACAGACCGAAGATGAGGGAACAAAACTCTCTAAAATATGGGGGATCTTCTTTGGCACTTTATTCTTGCCATACTCTCCTTTGCAGCCCAGACCCTTTTAATCTTTTTGGCCTTGTGTGGTGATAGTATCCTGCAGCACTTGCGAATCTTTGCCCAAACCAGCCCCTGGGAGGAAGTGCATCCTCTTCATCATGTTCATCACCTGAGGGCTACCTGCCAAGCCCTGCTCCTCTCATATCATCGATATATGAAAACCACTGAATGGCTGATTAGAGATCCCCAAGGCAGACACTTGGTTTTCTCTCGCTGCTTTAATAGTCACCACCTCTCCTTCATGAGGTATCTTGATCATCTGGAGTAGGGTAGATGACACTCCTCCCAATTTATGGAACCATGGCCTTCCAAGCAGAGCTGAGAAATTTGCTGGGATAGGCAAAACCACAAATTCTGCTTCTGTCTCAATGGGCCCAGTCTTGACTAGAGCTCTAAAAGTTCTCAATGCTTGTCTCTGAGAATTGTCATAGGCTGTGATGGTTAAATCAGACTTGCTCAGCATGCTTTCATCCAGCCCAAAAGCTTGAAGTGCCACTAAAGGGCAGACATTTATGGATGAACCATCGTCAACCATAACACAAGCGGTGTGCTTACCATTAATTTGAGACTTGATGTACAGCGGCCAATTGTGATTGTGGCCTTCAGCTGGCAAATCAGCATAAGAAAACATCAGTCTCTCCCCTAATCCCCCCTTGACGAGATCTAGTAGCTCGGATGGAGAAATTGTGGTGGCTACGATGGATTCACTCAATGCCTCAACTAACTTCTGTCTATGAGAAGGGGACTGTCTTAGAAGGTCCCAAATAGATATCTGAGCTGTGGTCTTTTTTAGCTGCTTTACTATGGAATTTTCTTTCGGCTCCTTCTCCATACGTGCTTGCACTGAGTCATGCTGCTTCTCAACTTCGGGGACTACTCTCCCACTGTAACACCCCAAAGTGGCCATAGAAGAATTATGTAGTTTTGTTCGGAAAAGTAAGTGTTGTGTGCGAGAGTTCTGTCACGAACGCGACAAGTATCGCGGGCGTGATAGAACACTCCAGCGGTTTTCCAACTACAGCTGGTTGGTGTGGATGTGAGCGTTCTGTCGTGAGCGCGACAGAACCCTCTCGCGAGATGCTTGCACAAGTGGGTTTTAAGAGACCTTGAGAAGGGTTTTGTGACACATGGCATTATAGGGGAGTGACAAGTGGCAAGAAGTTGGGAGTTTTACATGAGTTGGGAAAAAAAAAAGAACAATTAACCAATGGATAAAAGGCTTTTGACTTGGTCAAAATTAAAAAGAAGATTGAGTGGGCTAAGGGATATGCATGTAGTTAATTAAAGTGACGGGCATTAAATTGAATAGTTAATGTTGGGATTAACATTGACCAGCTGCCTTTTCCTCCTCACGTTGGTTTTGATATTGGTTTGGATCATTTGGCCTTTTATTCTCCTTTTGTTTTCTTTGCTTTTAATTGTCGTGTCCTTTCTTCTTGCCATTTCTTTGCTTTTCTTCTTTTGCTTGGTTCTTTGGGAAGAACCACTTGGATTGGTTAAAGAGAGTGTAGAAGGGGCTTGATTAGGTCTCTTCAAGAAGGTAAGTTGGGTTTATTTTTCGATCTGACCTCCTTTTTCTTTCTATTCTCGATTTAAAGTGAAAAGAGGGTTAACCTAAGTGTTTTGGTCTGGTTTTGCATGAGAGTTATGGACAAGGGAAAGGAGAAGCTTGGACTCAATTAGATAGAAGCGGTTAAGCCACCTAAGGTAGGGATCGAGTGTGATTTTATTATTCTTGCATGTGTACATGAAATATGTTTGAATAGAGACATGTTTGAATAGAGAGATGCATGATGAGCTTTAATTAGCTCTACTGTTCTTTTAGAGTATATTTGTCAGATGTTTATTTTGAGTGCTTATGATATGTGTATATATGTTTATAAGTGTGTGAAGTGATCAATTGAGTGTGGGTGTTGATGATAAAGTTTGATTTGGCAAGTTTTGCTTATTTGTCATCTGACCTTTGTGTGATGTTTTTATCATAAGTATAGTTATAGACCTCTGAATTGAGTGATTCATGAGCCAATAGAACCATGAATTCTATAACTATAAAAGTAAGAAATGATCTTGAGAAAATTCTTGCTCTAAGATCCTGAAAATTGGCTAAAACCGTAGTGTCCCTATTTGGGTTGGGTTATTTGAATAGTATAGGTTGTTTAGATCATATATTTTGTTATCAATGCCCAAATGACCTGAAAATTATCCCATTGGAAAGCTAATATCCTAGGAAAAAATTGTTATGAAACCACTTTTCCTACAAATGAGTTCTAGAGGGTTGTTTTTGCGATGAACGTTTAGGGTAAAAAGCAGTCTCGTAAGGCACCAAAGGCGAGCTTCTGTCGCGAGCGCGACACAGGTCGCAACCTTGCGACAGAACAACCCATATTAAGACTTTTCTTCTTCATTTTGAGCTCATGGTTGGTATGGGTCAACCCCTTACCCTTCCCCTTAACTTATTTTACATGATTAGGGTTATTAAATGATTATAAAGTGGTTATCTATGGGAAAATACATTTGAATATGTTTAAGATTGGTAGTTTAACTAATAAAGTAACAATGTACAATTGTGTGAAGGATAGCAAATGGCATCATAAATATGTGTGAACTTATGAGTGCATGTATATGATGATGTGATATAAGAGTTTATGCATGGAATCTAAATGTTATATGCTTTTAGTTGTTGAACATGACATGTCATGCGTTGTTGATTATACATGATTGAGTTTTATTATAATGCTTGAGAGATGTAATGTATATGATATAGAGTATAGAGTCTTTATGTTTAGCCTGACTGGCCATAGCAGTGGATAGATAAGCATGCTTACAAAGGGATTATCGAGTGCAGCTGCCCATGTCCTGCCCCATTTGGGCGAAGCGGGTCGACCTCCGAGAATGGTCATTTACTAGAGATAGATGAAAATGTTTTGTGACTTCGGTCTATTGAAAATGTTTTTATTATATAGCATCTCATATCCGCAACTAAAGGAAGTCAGGCTTGTTAATATGGTATAGTGAACATGAAATGATTTAGAGGATTGTTCTGAATAAATGCTACAGTACATGAGAGTAATGTTTAAGTACATTATAGTTCTGTATACAAGTGTATGATTACATGAGTGTGTTTACATGAATGTGCACACATGATAGCGTATATCTGAATAAATAATATGTACAAGTTGTAGTGTACACATGAAAATGTGACATGAGTGTGATTTTGTCATATGAAGTGTGTGATTTATTCATGACTTCGTAAAGAAGTCCTTTGCATTATTTTCATCCCCACTAAGCGTTATCGCTTAGCACGGATGTTTAGTTCCGTGTAGGTTTTCAGGTTCGGATCAGTGAGTGGGCATCTGCGGGTCAAGGCCACTAGGGAGTTTGTTCATCTTTTTGTTTAAATTAGAGACAGAGTTAATGATGTTTTGAGTAACATCATTATGTAATAAAAGTAAAAGAATCACATGTAAATGTATATGTAAAGTGAAATGAAAACAGAGTGTAATATGGACATGTATAAAGAGAAATATGTATATATATGTATAGTTAATATGAAATACATGTTGAGCCCTAGTGTAGTATTATTTTATTTTATTACTCTTAAATGGATGTGTTTAATGCTATCGCTTCCGCTAGTGTATGTATGTGAAGATGTATACGTAAGTGTCCGCGTGGCGCCCCAATATCCTTCCAGGGGGTATGGGGGTGTTACAATTTAGTGGTATCAGAGCATAGGTTAGAGGTTCTGGTCTATAAGATGTAGAGTATAGGTTAAATGTCAGAGTTTGTTTAGAGTTGTGGCCTAATGCAGATGTCGTTTTGTGTAGTGTATAGATGGAGTTAGATGCGAGTGGAAAGATTAGTGAGATGTCGGATATAGTGAGCAATGTGAATTTATATGGTTAGTAAGGGTTTGAGGTGACTCTCTGTACTCCTCTCAGCTATCTCCTTGAAATCATTTGACATAAGCATATTGGAACATGGGGATGGGAAAAAGTGCATTACAGTGGCTTACATTGCATTTTCGCATCATTTTGCATACATAAATCATTACATAGCCATTCCATCCACATCCCTCATTTGTATGTGCAAAGCATCATTGTATGTGCTTCATTGAGAAAAGCTGACAGGATATACATCAAGTGACTGATGCTTAGAAGAAGTGTATGGATTAGAGTGCAGCGCGTTAAGGAAAGTGTGAAGTGTGTACGATTTGATAGCTGTATGGTATGAGTGATAGCGATTTGGAGATTTCTTTAAGGATTTACAAGGGATTAGCGAGGAAATTTCGAGGACGAAATTTCTTAAGGGGGAGAGATTTATAACACCCCAAAGTGGCCCTAGAAGAATTATGGAGTTTTGTTCGATAAAGTAAGTGTTGAGTGCGAGAGTTCTATCGCGAGCGCGACAGAACACTCCAGCGGTTTTCCAACTACAGCTGGTTTGTGTGGATGTGAGCGTTCTGTCGCGAGCGTGACAGAACCCTCTCGCGAGATGCTTGCACAAGTGGGTTTTAAGAGACCTTGAGATGGGTTTTATGACACATGGCATTGTAGGGGAGTGACAAGTGGCAAGAAGTTGGGAGTTTTACATGAGTTGGAAAAAAAAGAACAATTAACCAATGGATAAAAGGCTTTTGACTTGGTCAAAATTAAAAAGAAGATTGAGTGGGCTAACGGATATGCATGTAGTTAATTAAAGTGACGGGCATTAAATTGAATAGTTAATGTTGGGATTAACATTGACCAGCTGCCTTTTCCTCCTCACGTTGGTTTTGATATTGGTTTGGATCATTTGGCCTTTTATTCTCCTTTTGTTTTCTTTGCTTTTAGTTGTTGTGTCCTTTCTTCTTGCCATTTCTTTGCTTTTCTTCTTTTGCTTGGTTCTTTGGGAAGAACCACTTGGATTGGTTAAAGAGAGTGTAGAAGGGGCTTGATTAGGTCTCTTCAAGAAGGTAAGTTGGGTTTGTTTTCCGATCTGACCTCCTTTTTCATTTTGTTTTTGATTTAAAGTGAAAAGGGGGTTAACTTAAGTGTTTTGGTCTGGTTTTGCATGAGAGTTATGGACAAGGGAAAGGAGAAGCTCGGAATCAATTAGAGAGAAGCGGTTAAGCCACCTAAGGTAGGGATCGAGTGTGATTTTATTATTCTTGCATGTGTACATGAAATATGTTTGAATAGAGACATGTTTGAATAGAGAGATGCATGATGAGCTTTAATTAGCTCAACTGTTCTTTTAGAGTATATTTGTTAGATGTTCATTTTGATTGCTTGCGGTGCTTATGATATGTGTATATATGTTTATAAGTATGTGAAGTGATCAATTGAGTGTGGGTGTTGATGATAAAGTTTGATTTGGCAAATTCTACTTATTTGTCATCTGACCTTTGTGTGATGCTTTTATCATAAGTATAGCTATAGACCTCTGCATTGAGTGATTCTTGAGCCAATAGAACCACGACTTCTATATCTATAAAAGTCTAAGAAATGATCTTGAGCAAATTCGTGCTCTAAGATCCTGAAAATTGGCTAAACCGTAGTGTCCCTGTTTGGGTCGGGTTATTTGAACAGTATAGATTATTTAGATCATATCTTTTGTTATCGTTGTCTAAAAGACCTGAAAATTGTCCCATTGGAAATCTAACATCCTAGGGAAAAATGGTTATGAAGACCACATTTCCTAAAAACGAGTTATAGAGGGTTGTTTTTGTGATGCAATTTTAGGATAAAAAGAAGTCTCGTAAGGCACCAGAGGCGAGCTTTTGTCGCGAGCGCGACACAGGTCGCTACCTCATGACAAAACAACCCATATTAAGAATTTTGTTCTTCATTTTGAGCCCATGGTTGGTATGGGGCAACACCTTACCCTTCCCCTTAACTTATTATACATGATTAGGGTTATTAAATGATTATAAAGTGGTTATCTATGGGAAAATACATTTGAATATGTTTAAGATTGGTAGTTTAACTAATAAAGTAACAATGTACAATATTGTGAAGGATAGCAAATGGCATCATAAATATGTGTGAACTTATGAGTGCATGTATATGATGATGTGATATAAGAGTTTATGCATGGAATCTAAATGTTATATGCTTTTAGTTGTTGAACAAGACATCTCATGCGTTGTTGATTATACATGATTGAGTTTTATTATAATGCTTGAGAGATGTAGTGTATATGATATAGAGTATAGAGTCTTTATGTTTAGCCCCTGTAAGACTCAAGCAAAAGTGCTCTATCTTCTGCTTTCTTATTAAAGTTGTCCCCTTCATGACTAGCGAGTACTGCTTGATGTGTGCAGCAGGGTCAGAGGTGCTGTCAAATTTTGGAATATCAGGCATCTTGAATTTCTGGGGGATCAGATCATCCCCATCCAGCTCACGATTTAGGGCCTTCCTTGCACTCAACAGGCGCTGGTGCTCTTTGCTCAACCACAAGTGGGTCAACCACAGCAGGGGGTTCCTCTCTCACAGCCCCTTGTACATCTTGCCCCCTAATTGGAGCAGCAGCCTGTTGCCCTGCAAGTGGAGCTAAGGTAGTGGCAAGGTTGCCCATCATGGCCATCATTCTAGCCTCAAACTCCTCTATTCTTCTTTCTACTTCCTCGGCAATAATTGCTCGGGTTGCATTAGACCCACTTGATTGGTTAGTCATACTTATCTCTAGTGATGATTCTGAAGAGAAAGTCTCACTACCCTCTGAAAGAGAATCTGAGCTCTGATATGACACTAGCTCTAGTAATCCCAAGAGTGGAATCCTTCTAAGCCGACCGTCGGGACCCCTAAACCACCCGGGCGAATCTATGATGGCTGAAAAAAATACATCTCGTTAGGATGATGCATGATTGAAATGCAATGCATGGTCGTACTGATGCAGCATAGACAAACACATGCAAACAGATAGATCCTTCCACCTTATCACTCCCACACACGAGGTATTGTAGTCTCTTCCCTAGGTGGGCTTCATCCAAGGGTTAACAGGGAACCCATTAGACGCGTATGGTGCATGGTGGAAAACCGGCAGCATAACATCTCTTATCTAATGTACATACGTATGGGTGTTTGGCCATTATGTATTTAAACAATTCAACTAAATTAAGATGGGCCCACCGGGGCATGAAAGCCTTTGATGAAGATCCTTTAATTTAACTGATCTTGTTTAATATATGATGGCCCACATAGCAAGCACGGTATTAAGGTACATTTTACCTAGTGGAAGTATCTATTGCTATTACATGAGCTTTGGTCAAAGGTATTGATACTTTAGGGCTACCCAAGCATGGCTCCTGCCAATAGGTCTAGCTCATCATAAGTATAACGATCGATTGGGTCTCCATTTGATATACCATAAGGTACGAGGCTTGGGCTGGTGATTATCCTTAACACTTCCCCATATTGAGTGAACGTTGGGTTGTGCTTCTGGAATGCACCGGGGTTAAAATAGGACCAAACTAGCATAATCTAAGGCTCTAGCATGGATGCAATGCAATTTCGAAAAGAGATGAAATTTCCAAATTAAAACTCAACTGTAAATTTTAGCTAAGGTACTTTCGAAGGGAAGTCTCTTAATATCCCCAGTGGAGTCGCCACTGTGAGATGCGCCGAACCCTGAGGTCCTCGAAAGCTCGCCCTTAGGGCGATCGAGAGAGGTTCATTAAAACTTGTAAGGTAATTGCAAGTGTGTCTATTTTGGGCAACAAGGAGGTTTCATGGAGTCGCCACCCAATAAAATATTGGGAAAGTTCGTCTCGCCTCAGGGAGCCTAAGACGGCACATAATATCCATTTTGGGCAAACCAAAGGGATTTTGGAGACAATCACCCCAATAGAACATTGGAATGACCCTCTAACCCTATGGAGCCTAGGATTGTAAATTAAGCCTTTTTACGGGACACAAGAGGTGTCTTGGAAGTCCCATTCCAATGGAACATTGAAATGGTCCTCTCGCCTCATTGAACCCAAAGACCAGAGATGGTTCGGGATTTCTCATTTATTCATACATTGGCTAAGTTTATAATCAAGTTTTGAATTTAGCATTTCATGCCTTTTCTCATTCAATTTTAATGCAATTTAATTTAACGCGCATGTCAAACATATAAATAAAGCGATAAGCAAAAAACGAAATTAAAATAAAGCATGTGAAATATATTACAACAAAACTAAGGGGCGGAATACAACCCCCATTTGTAAATAAAATACAATTCATACATAAAATGGGCTATTTGTTAAAGATGAGGACGTTGGTCCTCTCATGCATAATTAAAGAAATTAATTTTAAAGTGACAATTTATTTTGGATGAGAAAAAAACTTGGACATTGGTCCCATTTTTATTTAGAAAAATCCAAGTTTAATAAATAGAAATATTTTTGTGACTTTTTAATTAGCGTGCATAAAAATAAATTTATTATTACAAATTACATAATAATAATAAAATAAACCTAAATGAACGCAAAATAATGAAAAACAATAAAAAATGAACAACATCCAAATGATATCTTCAAGTCTCTATAGGCTCCCACTTGGCAAAAACTCACACATAAAAATGAGTATTGAAAATAAAAACAAATGAAAATGAAGTTAGTAATAAAAATGAATTAAACATATAACATGAAAATAATTAAATTAAGGCAAACAAAATTGCATCATGTATGACAAGCCAATTACAATGACATAATAAAAATATGCAATCTAATTAATTAACAATTTAGCATGCATAAAAGATAACATAATAATAATAAAATTCAACATGCATAAACAAGTATAAAATAATGATAATAGAATTTATCATGCATAAAAACATAAAATAACAACAATAACATCCAATCATGCATAAAAAAATATAATATACATAAAATTCAGCATGCATAAGAAATATAAATAATAATATTAATAATAATAATGATACTAGTATCAAATGATGGCAATAAACAAGGATAATAAAAAAATTATAATGATAAAACTAGCAATTGCAACTATAATAATAAACATAATAAAACCAAAGAGTATTAAACAACCCAAATTAAGCATGCAAGAATAAAATAATATATGACAAACTAATAAAACATGTTAAAACATGGCAAATAATACCAACAATAATAATAATAATAAAGAAGATGAACAATCCAATTAAATATGGAAGAATAAAATGAAAATAAAATAAAATAAGCCAATTATGCTAAAACATGTTAAATGATTATACTAATAATATATATACAAAAATGATGATAATAATATGAACATGAACAAATAATATGAACATGAACAATTAAATAAGAAATAAGAATAAGAAATAATATGAACAATTAAATAAGAAATAAAAAAAGTAAAAATATGAACAATTAAATAAGAACATAAAAATAAGAAGAACTAATAGAACTAATAGAATTTACATGATAAAAAGTCTAGAAGAATTTACAAAACCAAAAAAGATCTAAAAGAATTTACATGTTAATCAATTAATTGGAAATAAAAATGGAATTAAAAATTGAATCAAAATTGGAGCCAAGAATAATTACCCTCAAAATTAGCTTGATGAAATGAAGGTAAGGAGATCCAATTTCTTGTCTTAATTTGAAGAATATGACTAGAAAAATAAAATATCAAAAGTGAATTTTTACTCAAGAACAAACAATTAGTTTATTTGTCTTAAAGTAAAAAAATTGTTAATTGAAAAGAAGAAAGTCACCAAGAACAAAAATTATTATTTTTTGCCTTGATAATCTTCTTAGAAAAATTTTTTAGAAAATTTGAGAGAATTTGCTTGAGAGATGAAAGAAGAAGAAAAAAAATCTTTTTTCTAAAGAAAAGCCCCCTTTAATTTTCCTCTAAAATTCCTTTTTATTCCTCCCCCAAAAATCAGATTTTTAATTAAAGAATTAAATTAAATTAACCCCAATAATCACTAAAAACTGCAGAATTTCAAGGGGTAAGGATATAAAAAGTTTTAGCATTGAATTTAAATTAAATTATGCAAAAAGAAATTAATTAAAAACACCCAAAAATGAGTAAAAATGGGAATCGGCAGCCAAAGGGGAGATAGGGGCGAGGGACGCCTCGTCGGAGCACCTGACGGGCGTCCCCGCGTGCAGGGCGTGTGCCTGCGCGGAGCTCTTGCTCAGCGTGAGCGCCCAGCATTGCCGCAGCCCGACATTCACGCGGAAAATTTTTTTTTTTAATTTTCTATAAAACACAAAAAATTAAAAACTCACTTTTTTTACCCCAAAATAATTTTTAAAATATTTTTAAAATACATTTTTATTCATTCCTAACAAGTCAAAACGACAAGAAAATTATCACTTCCAACTTTCATTCTTTTTGCCTATAAATCGGCGCACTTAATTTTATCATTGGGTAATCTTGATCAAGGTTACTCGGGACCCGGTGTCTACAGAGTCTCACCTGCCTCACGCGCTCCTGCCCTCCTCTTCTGTTTTTCATGGAGATTCGGTTTAAAAATATGGTTTTACGTGGGATTTGGTAGAAAAAACAACTAATCCTATCAAAGACATTAAAAAAAGAAGTGAAAGATGAAAAGGGGGGGGGGGGTGGCAAGAATTATTGGAGAGAGCAAAAATGAAAAAAAAAACAGCAAAGAAAACTTTGAGGCAAGAAAATAATTCTCGTTTTCTCAAATAGCTTCTGAGATTCTATCTTAAATCTAGGAAATCCATTCCTAGTGTTTGGGATTCAATCACATTTTATTTTCTTCTCGACATCAACGTTTTACCAAAAGCTTTTGAGCATCGGTTTTAATCACCATTTTAAGAAGAGCAAAGAAGGAAACCAGAAATCTTTCATTAGCAGATCAAAGATCAACATCTGAGGGTAAATACTGAATAGCCATCTCTCTTTCTTTTCTTTTGTTTTTCCTTTCTTCTTTCTTTCTTTCTAATTTTTTTCATCTTGCTATACCTGTATATACTCTTCTTTGTACATATTCTGTTTAGTTGTTGTTTAATTTAGTTAACCTACTCCTCGTATGTTTATTGTTATCATGATGCAATAAGTGTGCTTGTTGCTTAGTTCGCATGATATTATGCATGTTTTGATCGCCTAATATTGCGTTTGTTGGTCTGTCATCACTTCCTCTGTTCATCTCTGTTTTTCTGGGTGTTTGAGTCGTGATTTGTTTGTGGTTGCCGATTGGATTTTGGCTTCGTTTTTGATTGAGTCTTGCTTCTCCAGTCAATTTTTGTTCTTTCTCGGTCGGATAGTGCCGTTAATTCCCTTTTCCAGATCGAAAGTTGTAGAGGAGAGCCGTGTTTCCTAATCAGACTGCACGAATCATGCATGCATTGCACGACTCGTGCAATGCATTCACGAGTCATGAATGTATTGCACGAGTGCATGCCCGATCTCCTCCCCTTTCAGCTCTTCGTCTCTCCTGTTTTACCCCGTAAGGGGCGCAGCCCCTTAACCCCGCCCGCTGACTGGCCAGCGGGGCAGCCGTGCTACCTCTTTGTGGCGCCTTATATGTACTTTTTTCCAGGTGTCCGAACGTAGGAAGTTGCCAAAACTGCATGTGATGTAATATAATTTGCTCTATTTTTCATTGTTAATTTATGTCTTAATTCATTTTATTCATTTTTAACTTTTATTCAATTTATCTCTATTAGTAATTGTTAATGTTATTGTTGGTTGTTGATTCATTTGTATATTTGTTTGCTATTTTTTCTTTAACTAGTGCAATTAACATGAATTTAATTTAATCTATTTTATCTTTACTTATTTCCATTTACTTAATTGTGTATATTTAATTAGTTTAACTGATTATTAGTTGATTGATCTATTAATTATTTTAATTAATTTATTCAATTAATTAATTTGTTCATATTACATTAATTATTAAATTTAATTTACTAACATTTATTTCATTTTTTTGTTGTTTCGTTGTCTCAAAAATTATTTATTTTTGCGAGTTACACTCGTGCTCGGGTCTGAGAATCGGAGAATTAGCGGCCTTCACATTTAGGGTTTGCATTTTAAATTTTGTATTTTCTTTTATTCTATTATATTATGTGTTGTATGTAAAATGTGTTTTATATTTATCCGTATTATAGAAAATCATGTTTTTTTTACTAACTAATAACTTGGGACTTTTCTTAATAAATTGGACTAATGTCCTATTTTAACCAATAAAATCTCATTATCAAATAGAGAACTAATTTTAATAAAATGGGATCACTCATCCCAGTTTTCTTAATCAATACCCCAAAAAAATAGTTCCTAATTTTTAAGTTAATAAAAAGGGAACCAATGTTCCTAAAATTCAATAAATAATCCGATTTATGTATGATGCATTCTTTAATTATTTTGTACGTGTTATTTTTTATTCTTGGGCCCTTGTAATCAATTTTGGGGCAAGTTCTATTATTTGTGCCTTCTTATTTTATTTTGGGGGATTGTTCTGTCCCATTTCTTTAATTTATTGTGATTGTTTTGTCCCCATTTTTTATTATTTTATTTTATTTTTATAATTTATTTATTTATCGCTTTCAATATACTTGCAAATGCGCTTTAAATTCAATGCACAATCGCGTGAGATGAGAGATGAAATTTTAATTTCTTAAAAACTCATTTATAGACTTAAGTCATTAATAAGAGTGAAGTTCCGAACACCTTCTCTGGTTTAGACCAATAGAGGTTAGAGACCTTTCCCAATACGACTCCAAAATACCTCAAAGGTGCCTAAAGGCGTTGTGAGTCTAGATGATCATTTCCAATTTTCTATTGGGAAGGAGGCATCCAAGATGACTCATGATGCCCAAGATCAAAATGACGCGAACCGATCCCTCGAGTCCCAAAAGGCGGGCTCAATGAGGGCCTTGCTGGTTCGGCGCGCGTCACAGATACTGTAACACCCCAAAACCACCCCAGTAGTTTGAGCCTGTCCGTGTCTGTATGTGTGTATTTTTTTTGTGTTACATATATGTGTTAAATTGGATTATTTACTTAATTTATGTGTTTGTGTGTGTGTTAGTATGGGAAGAGGAGATAAGTTAATGTGAGAGTGAAGGCATGGAGGTAGGGTGTGAGCAAGAGAAAGCATTGTGTGTGTGTTAGAGTATGGGAGTAGGGTGTGTTAGGGGGCATTTGTCCTATGGGGAGAGTGACATGTGGCATAAGAGATAAGTTAGCATTTAATGGGTTTGGTGAGAGAGAGAGAAAGAGCATCCATCCCCTTTTGATTCCCGTTCTTCTTCTCCTTCCTCACGCCACTCTCTTCTTTTCTTTTTCTTTTTCTTCTTTGTTCTTCCTTTTCTTTGCACAATCTTGCTTCCTCTTCTTTATTTGAGTAATTTGGGTTGTTTAGATTGTGATTCTAAACCTCAAAATTAAGCAACACAAGCATCAACAACACAAGCATGCACTCTTTCATTAAAGCCTTGATCACTTATATAAAGGAATAACATGCATGATAACTTAATAAATTTTGTATAACCTGCTAATGTCGGATAAGTGGATAGTTAGGCATGCCTAATAGAGTTATGTGTTCCTGCAGCTATGTGTACGCTTTTGGACCCTGATCAGGTCCCCCGATCGGATCCTCGCGATCCTTCTGCTCGAATCTTTCTTAAGATTCTATGTGAAAATAGATAGAACAGAAATCAATAGAACCTTTGATACTTTCGGGTATCTATGTGTTCATGATACTATATCGGTACCCTCAGGTATCTATGTGTACTTGTTATCCACTCATTTTGATTAAGCAGGTGCTAAGATGTTAATATGCCTTTGGTGCATGAATTCTGGATGATATATGTATATGTGATGTGAACTCTTAACTAATGAAGAATAGTTAGATTAACTGTGTATGATGTTATATCTATAATTATACCATTATCATGTGCTTTCTGTTGTCGTCACTGTGAGTGGCGGCTATGCATTTGTGTTTTCCCCACTAAGCGATTTCGCTTAGCACGGGTGTTTAACCGTGCAGGTGTGGAAGGTTGAGTACGCATAGTCTGGGCATGTCGCATCGGGAAGGCCAACACAACTAGAGATCGGGGTTTTATAGTATAGGCTTTCCTTTCTTTTGTAGCAGATATAATGTTTTGTTAGCCTTTGGAACAATGTACCTTGGGCTTTTGTATATTTGTTTTGTTTATATCTGTTATAAATGTAAAGACCTCTTTTTGTATATTAATAAAAGTATTCATTTTGATCAGTACCACTCTTCTTTCTTTCAAAGTTTTATTTTATCCCTGATATGTCATTTTGTATGCGATGTTTTCATATTTGTACTAGTGGGATGTGACACTCCTATCTATCTGGACCCTTTTTCCTTTAATCCGAGTAGAAGTCTCCATGGTATAGGTTGGGGTGTGACATTAGGTGGTATCGGAGCTATTCAAGGATTATGATTGTATTATTGACTACCATCCAAGTAAAGCTAATGTAGTGGCAGATGCTCTCAGTACGAAGTCTATGTCTGCGTTGCTAGCTAGCCGAGGCAGATGGAGATTTGATTCTGAAGGTGCTTTAATTGCTCGACTGAAAGTTAAGCCAAGTTTGAGGTCAGAGATTGCAAGGGCACAGTTAGATGACCATGTGCTACAGCGTGTTTGTCAAGCAGTGAAAGAGGGCAAGCGGACTGAGTACTTGATAGACGGTGAAGGAGTGCTTAGGCACGGTAATCGGTTATGTGTACCTAATGTGGGTGAGTTAAGGAAAAAGCTGTTGTAAGAAGCTCATTCATCAGTCTTTACTATGCATCCTGGTGGGGACAAAATGTATCAAGATCTGAAACAATTTTACTGGTGGCTAGGCATGAAAAGAGATATAACAAAATTTGTTTCAAGATGTCTCACCTGTCAGCAAGTGAAAACCGAGCATCAAGTGCCATCGGGATTGCTTCATCCCTTACCCATTCCTCAATGGAAGTGGGATGACATCACGATGGATTTTGTATCTGGTTTGCCTATGACTCAGCGTAAGCATGATTCAGTATGGGTTATAGTAGATCGATTATCGAAGTCCGTACATTTTCTGCCAATGCGGTTGGATTATTCAATGGACAAGTTAGCGGAACTTTATGTAAATGAGATAGTTCGACTACATGGGATTCCGTTTTCCATTGTGTCTCACCGAGATCCGCGTTTTACATCCAAGTTTTGGAAAAAGCTTCAGCCACCAACTTCTTTGTGATAACTTCCTCAAGTGTCTCGCGGTCCCAGACTGTCTCCCTGGTCATGATTTCTTCATCCCAAAAGCCCTCTGCTGGCTTGATCAATCCAATGTCCCAGTCGAAGACATCATTAAAGACCTTGAACCCCGGTACAATCCTTTCGTTAACCCACTGAGGCTCAGCTTCTCCCATGTAGGCACATACTGTTGTGGCTGGCACAAAGCTCTCTCTGATGTGGGGGATTTCCTTCATTGGCTTTTTTCTCTTGTTCACTGCACCTTTGTATCCAAGGCCCTTCCTATCTTTCTGGCCTCTGGTGGCGATGGCGGTTGGCAACCCCTGCAAATTCTTGCCTAGTCTTACACCGAGGAGGAATGACATCCTCTTCATTATGTTTAGCACTTGGGTGCTTCCATCCATATGCTCTTCCCCGTCTATCACAGCAATGTGGAACCCATTGAAAGGCTGCCTCAACCTGGTTCTCCGTGGCAGCCCTTATGGTCACAACCTGCCCCTCGTGAGGAATCTTGACCATCTGGTGTAGTGTAGAGGGGACGCCTCCCAGCTTATGGAACCATGGCCTCCCCAAAAGGGCTAAAAAGTTGGCGGGGATAGGCAGGACTATGAACTCCACCTCCGTCTCCACTGGTCCCATCTTGACCAGTTTTGAACATCCCAGAGGCATGCCTCCATGAGTTATCATAAGCCATGATCGTTAAATCAGACTTAGCCAGCATATCTTCAGTCACCCCAAAAGCTGCCATTGCTACCTGAGGGCACACATTGATTGATGAACCATCGTCTACCATAACACAAGCCGTGTGCTTTTGATTGACCTGTGCCCGAATGTACAAGGGGCAGTTATGGTTGCGACCTTCTGTCGGCAAGTCAGCACTCGTAAATATCACATTTTCCTTAGCTCCTCCTTTTACCACATCCAGCAATTCTGTGGGTGAGATGGTCGTGGCCATGGTTGTCTCACATAATGCCTCCACCAACTTCTGCTTGTGGGATAGAGACTGCCTCAAAAGATCCCATATCAAAATTTGAGCCGGTGTCTTTTTCAGCTGCTTTAATATCGGGTCATCTTTCGGCTCCCTTTTTTTTTGGCCTACTGTGGGATCTTGTGGCCTTTCTACTTCTGGAGCTATCCTTTCACTCCGGCTCACCGCTCCTACTTTCTTCTTCTTCTCCTTCCTTTCTCTTCCTCTGAACCCCACGGGTCGGGAACCACTTCATTCTCAACACTATTGTCTTCATTTCCACTTTCATTAGTGGACCAGCAATTAATCACTGCAGCGGGAAGCCCTTCTTCACTCACCTCATGGAGGCTCGTGATAGTAGTGTTGGCATCGATGTCGTATAACTCTTTCAATACAAACCATTTGGGCAGACTGGACCCGATCATGAATACTGGTAGGGGCACGTTATTATACCCAGTCTTCTTCTGATTCCCTCTCTTCTCTGGGTCTGTGATTTGCTTTGAATCAATCAAGTCCTGAATTGTGTGTCTCAGTGCCTTGCACTCATCAGTCGTATGTCCAGTGTGCTGATAATATGCACAGTATTCATTATCCTTATGTACCAGCAAACCTTGAGTCCTGGCTGGTTGTGGCGGGAAAGGCTACAACTTACCCTCCTTTATCAGCCTCTGAAGTACCCATGACAGAGACCTACCTAGATTAGAAAATGCCTCAGGGCCATGTTGGTGGCTGAAACTTCAGCTGTCTTCCTCGTACCACTATCGGAGCCTGCTGACCTACCTGCCTCCTGACTGCTGCTGCCCTTCTTGGCATAACTCTCATTGCTTGCTCTCCTAGAGACGTACTCTCCTAGAGAGGTACTCTCCTTTTGCTTCAATAGCGATGTCTTTCAAAGACTCCCAGTCTCTTAATCCCTTCATTTTTAATCCATCTCTCAGATACGGGCTCGCATTTTTTATGAAGAGCCGTATCTGATCTTGAGTATCTGGATTTCTTTTCATCTCCATCACCCGGTTCCTCCATCGGGGTCAGATACTCATAGAAAGACTCACCTGCCTTCTGCTGTAACAATTCTAAGTCCTTTAGAGTCACCTCCATTCTCGTACTGCAGTCATACTGCCTTAGAAACTCTTAAATCCCAGTCCTCCTTCGTTCTGTGATCAAGCCCATGATATAAATCCACCGCTGGGCCAGTTAAGCTTAGGCAAAAGTACTCAATCTTCTGCCTCTTTATCAAAGTAGTACCGTTCATCACCAGCGAGTACTGCTTTATATGCACAGTGGGATCGAAAGTGCCATCGAATTTGGGGACGTCCGGTATCTTAAAATTCCTTGGGATCAGATCTTCCCCTTCCAACAATCTTCGGGGGTCATCCCTCATCCCCTTGTCAGCATCCTTGCCGTCACTTCGAATTTGTCCTCCATCTTCCTCGAGATGGCTTCTTCATTTTGAGGTGCCTTCCCTCTTTTTGACACTGTTTCTTCGTATTCATCCTCTTCTAGGTCATCTTCCAACCTCTGGACTGGCCTTCTCCTCTAGGCCCCTGATGTGGTAGCCCTTAAGTCTACGGGTGGTGGACGTATCTCCTCTGGTGAATCCTCTATGACCTCCTCCCGTTCATTTTATCTCAGGGGAGGAGGAGGTGGGTTCTGTGGTGCAGCTGGCTGAGCCATTGTGGCCATCATAGCCATCATTCGGTTCTCAAATTCCTCAAACCTGCGGCCCACCTCTTTAGCTATCAAGGCCCTAGTAGCATCTGTCCCCCTTGGCGAGTTAGCCATTTCAAATTCTATAGAGAATTGAGAGGATGTAGCGTGGCTGCTTTCTGAGACTGAATCAGAGAACTCTACCCTTTTTGGCAGCCCAAAGAATGGATTTCTGCGTAGTCGCCCTTGAGGACCTCTTGACCACCTAGACTGATCTATGATGGCTGTAAAACATATCCGTTAGGATGATGCATGAATGACACATAATGGATGATCGTGCTTATGCAACATCCACAAATCACATGCAAGCACATAGGTCCTTCCAACCTTGTTACTCTCGCACATGAGGTTATAGTCTCTTTCCTAGGTGGGATTGGCCCATGGGTCAATAGGGGATCCGATGGATGCGCATGGTGCACAGTGAAGAACCGGCAGCATAACCTTTCTAAACTAATGCACAGACGTATGAGTTGTGATCATTGTGTATTTAGACAGTCCGAATAAGTTGACATGGGCTTATCGGGGCATGAAAGCCTTTGATTAGGTGACCAATCAAATTATCTGGGTTAGTCCAATATAAAACAATCCATACAGCAAGCACCGTATTAAAGTTCATGCCACTTAGGGGAAGTAACTATTTCCATTACATGAGCTTTGGCCAAGGTAATGATACTATAGGTTTACCCAAGCATGGTCCCTGCCAACGGGTCTAGCTCATCACGAGCGTAACGACTGGTTGGGTCTCCATTTAATATACCAAAAGGTACGAGGCTTGGCCTGGTGATTATCCTTAACACTTCCCACATTGAGTGAACATAGGGTCATGCTTTGGGAACTCACCGAGGTTCAAAGAGGGACCAAACTAGCATAGAACTAATACTCTAATGAGATGCAATGTAGTTTTCGAAAAAGGATGAAATTTTTAAATTAAAGCTCAATTGTAAATTTTAACCAAGGTACTTTCGAATCGAAATCTCGAACATAAGTCCCCAGCGGAGTCACCACTGTGACGCTCGCCGAACCTCGAGGCGCCCCTAAGACCCGCTTTTAGGGATTTCGGGAGGAGGTTCATAAAAACTTGTAAGAAATCACAAGTGCATCCATTTTGGATAACAAGGAGGATTCTTGGAGTCGCCACCCAATAGAACATTAGGAAAGGTCGTCTAGCCTCAGTGAGCCTAAGACAACGCTGCTATGTCCATTTTGGGCAGGCCAGTAGGTGTCTTGGAGACCCCACACTAATAAAACATTAGGATGGCCCTCTCGCCTCGCATTTGGACACGCCAGAGGTGTCTTGGAGGCCCCACCCTAATAAAATATTAGGATGGCCCTCTCGGCTCATAGAGCCTAGGACTATGCAAGTTTGAGCCTTTTTTCGGGACACAAGAGGTATCTTGGAGGCCCCACCCCAATAGAACATTGGGATGGTCCTCTCGCCTCGTTGAGCCCAAATACCAGAGAAGGTTCAGGACTTCCCATTTATTCATACCTTGGTTAAGTTTATAATTGAATTTTGAATTTAGCATTTCATTCCATTTCTCATTCAATTTAGTGCAATTTAATTAAAGCGCAGGTTATCCATCCAAGAAAGCGATAAATGGAGTGTAATTAAAATAAAGCATATGAAAATAACTTACAATAAAACTAGGGGCGAAATACAACCCCCATTGTAAATTGCTCGTGATTCATACATAAATCAGGATATACATTAAGGATGAGGACATTGATCCTCGCATGTATATTTATTACAAAACAAAATTTGAGGCGTCCATTTTATTTTTTGAAAAATAGGACATTGGTCCTCAATTGATTGATAAAAAAATCCCATCTTAATGAATAAAAATATTTAACCATTTTTATATTAGCGAAATAAAAAAATGATATTTACAATAACAACATAAATTAAAAAATGAAGTCCAGAGAATAAAACCAGGTGAGGATCATTAGGCCATCGCAGTGGCTTCTATCACAAATAGCTCCAGATTCACCAAGCAAGTCAAATAAAACTCACAAAATAAAAGCCATGTTAGTGCAAAATTAGGAGCAAAATAAATAGGAGATTGAATAATAATAATAAAATGTGAGTAATTGCAAGAAAAATCAATGGAAAAGAAAATGGTAAGGAAAAGGGAAAACAAATGAGAGAGGAGGCCCAGGGACAGCCCAAGGCGTGCGAGCGATGGACGTCCCTGGGCTGACCGACGGGCTAAGATGACATCCATCGACGGCCCGTCGCTCGCTTGAGCGATGGCCGTCGGTGGTTGCTTCTGCCCGTCGGTCCCTCATGTTCCTGGGCTAACCGGCGGGCTAGGATGACATCCATTGATGGCCCGTCGCTCGCTTGAGCGACGGCCGTGGGTGGTTGTTCGAGCCCTGAATAAGGAACTTCCTTCCCCTATTTATAGGTTTTGGAAGATATTTTAAATAAATTTAAATTGTAAATTTGAATTTGAATAGGATTTTTCGAAATCAAATCAAAACCGAATGATTTTCAGAATATTCCCAAAATCAAATCTAATATTTAAAAAAATTTGAAAAGATTTTGAAGATTTTAAAAGATTTAAAAGATATTTTGTAAATCTTTAAAAATTTAGAGAATTCAACAGTTTAAACGACCAGATCACCGACCGACGGGCTGCCCATGGATGACCGACGGGCATCGGTTGCGGAGGCACCAACGGTCATTTGACTGACGGGTCCTACACGTGGCACAAAAATGAGAGACGGTTGTCTCTCGCGAGGAGCGGGTGTCGCTCAATCGAGCGACGGGCACCGCTCAGGCGAGCGACGGGCTCTATTCCCGAGCGACAGGCATTGGTCAAGCGAGCGATGGGCTCTATTTTCGAGCGACAGATGTCGGTAAGGCGAGCGACGAGCTCCCTTCTCGAGCGACAGGAGTCACTCATCGCGAGAGACAGGCCTCTCGAGCGAGCGACGAGCTCTCCCACCACCGACGGGCTGCCCGTTTGTGGAACAAAAACCCAATTCTCAAAATTGAACTCTATTCGACTCTTCGAAATCTCCCGTTTACCCAGAAAACCTCCGATCCTTATAAAACTGGAGAATCTATACCCACAACTTTTATCCCTTATCCGAAAACCGACGTTAGTCTCTTCATCGTGTAACTCTGATCTGGACTGCCTCAGGACCCAGTGTCTACACCCACATGACAAGCATTATATTACGGTTCATCTCACTTAGGGGAAGTATCTATTGCCATTACATGAGCTTTACTCAAGGTGATGTTACTTTAGGGCTACCTAAGCATGGTCCCTGCCGACGGGTCTAGCTCATTGTAAACACTGAGTCCTAAGGCAGCCTAAATCAAAGTTACCTAATGATGATAAGATGCCTTAAAAAGGTTGAAAGTGATGATTTTCTTGTCAAATTTGCATTTTAGAGTAAAAAAATAAGAAAAATAATAAAAAATATATTAAAAATTTAATTTAAAAAATGGCGTTTGAAAATTATAGTGTTTTTAGTTAAATTTGAAAATTTAAAAAAAAAAATATCGGATGTCGACCGCATCAGCGCGCTGCGTGAGCGACGCGCGGGCTATCGCTCCATGCCGCTACACGTTGGGCGAGCGCACCCGCCCGACGTCCGTCGCGCACAATGACGGGCGTCGGTCGCCCCAGTTCCGCCGAAAATGCTGATTTTGGCACAAAATTGATTTTTTCGAGATTTTTTCACCAAATTTGATTTTTTATCCCTTTTTTAAAGGTTTTTCATGATTTTTTCCATTGTTAAAATATAGATAAATAATATTTGAATTAATTAAGGGTTCCTTCTTTAATTAATTATATTTTCCTTTTTTTTCTTGATATAAATAGAAAAAAAATGAAACAAAAAAAGAGGGAGGAATTCATTTTTAGGGTTTTTCTTCATTTTTTCTCTTCTTCTTTTCTTCAACAAAAATCCTCTCTACATTTTTTAGGTTTTCTCCTCAAAAGTTTAATTTTTTTATAAAAATTTTTTCTTGAGATAAAGAAATTCATTATTTGTTCTTGACAATTTTCATTTTTCTTTTATTATTATTTTTTTCTTTTTCAAATAAAAATTATTTTTTTAATCAATAATTATTTTTTAGACAAAAAAATTCATTTTTTGTTTTTAAGAATTTTTATTTTATTTCATCTTTTTGAAATTTATTTCTTGAAATAAAATTCTAATTTCTATTATTTTCAATTCTAATTTGCAAAATGAAGCAAGGACACCAATCATCATTTTTCCATTCATCAAATCCGAACTCTGAGGGTAAATATTCTAGGCTTGATCTATTTTTTTATTTTTTTATTTATTTTTGTTCATATTTAATTGATTAACATGTAAATTTTTATTGTTTTCATTTATCTATTTATTCTATTGTTTGTATATTTGTTTTATTTAATATGTTTATATATTATTATTATCATTTAATTATTATTATTATTATTATTATTATTATTATTATTATTATTATTATTATTATTATTATTATTATTATTATTATTATTATTATTATTATTATAATCATGTTTATATTTTTACGTATTAATTTATTAACATGTTATTTTATTTATTTCAATCATATCATTTAATTTATTTGTCATTCATAATGCATTTTTTTTCATTTATTTTAATTTATTAACATTTTAATTCATTTGTCATTTTGATGTCATGTTATTTTATTTTATTATATGTTTAATTGATTTAATTAATTTGATTACTAACATTAATTTTTTGTATTTCTTCTTGACTCTAATATCTATTTTCCCTTTTTGGACATTCTCGCGAGCAAACAGAGAGATCCAGGAGGCTTGTTTGGTTTGATCATTTATTTTTATTATTTGTATTATCTTTTTTATTTGGCTTTTTATTTATTTTGTCAAATATAATTCCTAATAAAATTATTTATTTTAGGCACTCTAAAAAAAATCACAAAAATATTTATATTAATTAACTTGGAATTTTTTCTATTAAAAATGGAACCAATCTCCTAGTTTCTTCCACCAAAATAAATTGTCAAATCTAAACGCTTTCTGTAAGTATGCATGCGAGAACCAATATTCTCATCTTTAATAAATATCCTGTTTTATATATGATTTCCATGCTATTTACAATGGGGGTTGTATTTCGCCCCTAGTTTTGTTGTAATTTACTGCATTTTTATTTATCTTATGTTAGTCTTGCTTTCATTTGTCGCTTATATTACGTGAACGATATGCGCTTTAATTAATGCATTAAATTGTATGAGAAAAGAAACGAAATATTAAATTCAAAACTCAATTATAATTTAACCAAGGTATGAATAAATGGGAAGTCCCGAACCATCTCTGGTCTTAGGCTCAACGAGGTTAGAGGACTATCTCAATGTCTCATTGGGATAGGGTCTACAAAATATCTCTTGTTGCCCAAAATAGGCTCAATTTGAATAATCCTAGGCTCCATGAGGTTAGAGGACCACCTCAATGTCTTATTTGGGTGGGGTCTCCAAAATATCTCTGGCTTACCCAAAATGGATGTATATGCGTTGTCTTAGGCTCCATGAGGTTAGAGTACTATCCGAATGTTCTATTGGGACGGGGACTCCAAAATATCTCTTGTTGCCCAAAATAGACACAGATGCGCTGTCTTAAGCTCATTAAGGCTAGACGACCTTTCCCAATATTTTATTGGATGGCAACTCCAAGAAACCTCCTTGTTTGCCTAAAATAGACGCCCTTGTAATCTCTTACAAGTTCCATGAACCTCTCTCGAACGCCCTAAAGGCGGGCGTTCAGGGCGCCCCGGGGTTCGTCGAGCATCACTTTGGCGACTCCACTAGGGACTTAAATGAGACTTCGCTTTGAAAGTACCTTGGTTAAAACATATAATTGAGTTTTAATTTAAGAATTTCATTCCATTTCAAAATTGCATTGCATATCACTAGAGCCTTAGATCTATACTAGTTTGGTCCCTCTTTTAAACGCGGGTGCATTCCCAAAGCACGACCCTATATTCACTCAATGTGGGGAAGTGTTAAGAATAATCACCAGCCCAAGCCTCATACCATTTGGTATATTAAATGGAGACCCGATCGGTCGTTATGCTCGTGATGAGCTAGACCTACTGGCAGGGACCATACTTGGGTAGACATAAAGTATCATCACCCTGGCCAAAGCTCATGTAATGAAAGTAGATACTTTCCGTAGGTGGTATGAACCATAAAATTATGCATGCTGTGTGGATCATTATGTATTGGACAAACCCAGATAATTTGACCGGTCACCTAATCAAAGGTTTTCATGCCCCAATAGACCCATGTCTATTTATTCGGACTGCCTAAATACACAATGATCAAAACCCATACGTTTGCACATTAGTTAAGAGAGGTTATGCTGCCGGGTTTCCACCGTGCATTATACGCGCCCATTGGGTTCCCTATTAACCCATGGGTCAAGCCCACCTAAGACAGAGACTATACGGCCTCTTGTGTAGGGGCAATAAGGTTGGAAAGATCTATTTGCTTGCATGTGTTTGTGGATGATGCATTGCATATTCATGTCATTCATACACACAAAAAAAAAAATTATCTCCTCCCTTTGTGTACATCCTATTCTTTGCATACAATTCTTACATGTATATATCATCCTGTGTATAGTTTTTTACATGTTTCACGTGTATCATTGTAGTCTCTTTCAGCCATCGAGGACCATTTGCATAGCACGCTCATGTATTACATATTATTCATGCATCATTCTAACTCTTTAATTTTTCAGCCATCAAAGGCCACTTTTCTAGTTGGTTAGGTATTCCGATGGCTGCTTTATTAGAGGGTTTCTATTGAGCAACCAGAATCAAAATCAAGTACGATTAACAAGCATTCAAAAAAAATTTCAGAAATGGCCAATTCACCGAGAGAGATAGATACAACTCGGGCCCTAATAGCTGAAGAAGTTGGCCACATGCAATTGTTCATGGACATTTCCTCTAGCAACTCAAATGCAGCTTCCGTTATTTTTCTCATAAGAGAACCACCAGTTGCAGCATCTATCGTCCCTCTAGTTGTGGGATTCACTCCATTGTAAAATGTTTGCATAAGTAACTCCCTTGGAAGGTTGTGATGTGGACAACTTCTCTGCAATTTTTTAAACCTTTCCCATGCTTCATACAAAGATTCACTATCATGTTGAACAAAAGTAGTGGTATTCTTAATAATTTTTGCAGTTTTGGCTAGAGGAAAATATTTAGATAAAAATGTTTGAGCCAATTGGTTCTAAGTTGTAATAGATCCTCTAGTAAGCGAATTCAACCAAGCCTTTGCCTTATCCTTCAAAGTAAAAGGAAAAATCCTAAGCTTAATTGCATCCGCAGAAACTCCATTAATTTTGAAGGTATCACAAATTTCTAAGAAATTTGTCCAATGAGCATTTGAATCCTCATTTGCCAAAGAAATTTGTCCAATGAGCATTTGAATCCTCATTTGCCAAACCATAAAATTGAATACTATTATGAATCAATTTGTAAAAGAGATGGCTTAATTTCAAATTGATTTGCATTTACCGTTGGCCTTACCACCCCTTGTTGAGCACCACTCAATGTAGGCTTAGCAAAGTCCATCAATCTTGGTGGATTCTCTTCTTCAGCCATGATTAGTCTCCTAGGTTTATTATTCTTCTTATTGGATTTACGGTTACTTGAAATAAATCTTTCTACTTCTAGATTCAATAGTTCAAACTCTTCTTGAGAGCTCCTTGTATTAGGCATATACTTGAATTATCTAATCTTGTAAAATCAAATTAAAACAAATATAAAACTAATTAAGTATTGTAATCCAAAATCATAAATCAAGATTCATAATGGCAATAATTTCAATCATAACAGTTCCCCGGCAACGGCACTAAAAACTTGATAGGTTCTAAAAATGCTAAATCTGTAAGCAAATGGTGTACCGATTATAGTACAAAATATGTCGATCCCATGAGGAATGTAGATTAACATTACACACTAATACTACTTGATTTTAATCTTGTTTGCAATGTTCACTAATTTGTAAGTTAACTCTAAACTACTCTTATCATGTAAATTAATTAAACCTAGTTAATGATAATCAAAGAAGACAATGTATATAATGAAGAACTAATGATTATGAAACTTGATTCCATCATTTTAATTAAAATTATAGTCTTATAAGTAAGCCTGTCACACCCCAAAATAGCCCTGGTCGGATTGTGCATGCTAAGTTGGGATCGGAAGGGTATTTCAGTAATTTGTGCTTGAGAAAGTTGGAGTGTTAAGGACCTAATTGAAAAGATAATTAAGTTTGTAAGGAAAGAAATGTGTAAGTGAGTGAAGTGTTATTTGTCTAAGGACTAAAGAGCATTAATGGATTGGGAATAGTCTTAGTGGAGTTTGGGGTCCATTTGGATGTTGCCAAGTGGCTTGTTAGGTGAGCATTGAAAGAAGAAAAAGAAGAAAGGAAAGAGGAAGAGGGAGGGAACACAGATTGCATTCCCGTTCTCCCTCTCACGCCTTCCCTTCTTCTTCTTCTCCTCTTCCTTCTCTGCTTTTCCTTTCACTACAAGAAAAAGATGAAATAGCGACGGAAATTTAGCGACGGAGTCATTTCCGTCGCTAAATTGCGACGGAAATTAGCCTCCGTCGCTATTTAGCGACGGAATTAAATTTCCGTCGCTAATTAGCGACGGAATTTAATTTCCGTCGGTAAATAGCGACGGAATTTAATTTCCGTCGCTAAAAATGGCGCCAAGATTTCCCGCCAACATTGCCGACCGATATTTGCGACGGTTTTTAGGAACCGTCGCTAAAAATAGCGACGGAAATTCTTTCCGTCGCTGAAAAAAATAAAAAAAAAAACTTAATTATATTTTTAGCAACGGATATAAAATCCGTCGCTAAAATAGCGACGGAGTAAAAAAACCGTCGCTAAAATTAGCGACGGTTTGAGTATTCCGTCGCTATTTTTAGCGACGGAATTTTTTTCCGTCGTTAAAAATAAAAAAATTGAATTTCCCTCTCTTTTTAGCGACGGAATATGCTTTCCGTCGCTAAAGTTAAAAAATTTCGTTTCCCTCTCTTTTTTTAGCGACGGAAGATGCTTTCCGTCGCTAAAGTTAAATTAAATTTATTTTCCCTCTTTTTTTCTCTCTCTCTCTCTCTCTCTCTCTCTTCTCTCTCTTTCTCTCTTCTCCCTCTCCTCGCCCCGTCTCTCCTCCCTCTGCCCAGCCGACGCCGGCCGCCGACCACCGCCCCTCCCCCTCCCTCCGGCGCCGATCGGCCTCCCCTCCCTCCCTCTTTTCCCGCTTCTCCTTCCCTTCTCTCTTTCTCTCTCTCTCTCTCTCTCTCTCTCTCTCTCTCTTTCTCTCTTCTCCCTCTCCTCTCCCCGTTTCTGCCCTCTGCCCAGTCGCCGCCGACCACCGCCGACCACCTCTCCTCCTCCTCCGGCGCCAGGTACAGATCTGCCTCTCTTTTATTTATTATTATTATTATTATTATTATTATTATTATTATTATTATTATTATTGTTGTTAATTGGGTATAATAAGAATTATTATTATTATTAATATTATTATTATTTTTTTTATGTTAGATGAATATTGGTAAATTTTAATTATTGTTTAAATTTATATTTCTTAATACTTTATTGTTATTAAATTTATTAATAGAATTTTTCATATTATGATTATTATTGTTAATTAGTGTTAATTTTAGTTATTATTATTATTATTAAATTATTATTATTATTATTCAACATGTTATTATTATTATATTAATTTGTATTGTTATTATTATTATTTATTTATAATTTGTATTGTTATTATTATTATTATTATTTATTTATGTTATTTGTATTGTTATTATTATTATTATTTATTTATGTTAATTGTATTGTTATTATTATTATTTATTTATAATTTGTATTGTTATTATTATTATTTATTTATGTTAATTGTATTGTTATTATTATTATTATTTATTTATAATTTGTATTGTTATTATTATTATTTATTTATGTTAATTGTATTGTTATTATTATTATTTATTAATTTTTTTTTTAATTTGTAAAATTTCCCGACGGAAATTTTTTCCGTCGGGAATTACCGACGGAAATTCAATTTCCGTCGGTAAATTTACCGACGGAAATGAATTTCCGTCGGTAATTCCCGACGGAAATTAAATTTCCGTCGGTAATTTTACCGACGGAAATTTGTTTTCCGTCGGTAAATTTACCGACGGAAATTCAATTTCCGTCGGGAAATTTCCCGACGGAATATTTTCCGTCGGGAAATTTTAGCTACGACTTAATTCCCGACGGAATGAATTTCCGTCGGGAATTTAGTTTCCCGACGGAAATTCCTTATTTTCCGTCGGGAATTTCCGTCGGGAAATCCCTTGTTTCTTGTAGTGTTTCTTTCTCTTTGGCTTTGGCTTGGAGTTGTGTTTGGGTTGGAAGTGTGTTTTGTTTTAAGAGGTGAGTTGGAATTTCTGTTTCCTACGTGTTGTTGTTGTTGTTCTTCTCATGGTTTTTGGTTGAGTTAGGGTTTGAAGAGTAACTGTGGATTCTTCTTTATGCAAGTGTTTGATGTTAAGAAGAAGCAAAGTAAAGGCAAGGAAAGGATTGAGGTTTGATCTTGAAGCGTGATTTTGGATCGTTATTTCCAGGTTTGGGAGTATTTTGAATGCATGCAATGTTTGAACTTCTGTGTTCTTCAATCTCAGTTGAATGTCTCTGCCCTATTTCTCACTAGGCTTGTAAATGTGTTTGCATTGTCTAATTTCTGGAATTTGGTGTGTCTTGGAATGTGTATATGCATGATTATGTGAGTAGATGTGTTAGTAATGCATGAATAGGATTGAATTGAAGTTACTGAGTTTGTGTTTTGGACTTACTGTTATTTTTAGGGTTTATATTCTTGAAGAAATTAAATGTGTCATTGCATGATTTTGGTTGATTTGATTGTTGAATTAAGTTGCAATTATCTTGTTTATGCTGTTTGGAAGATCGATTGAAAGGTAAGATGAATTTGGTGGTGTATTGAATTAGTTTGAAAATGATTTTATCGAGTTCTTTGAATTCTGGGTAAGCTGGGAATGGAAAATCGCGTCTCTATAGAATTTCCATTTCCAGTATGTGTCGAGACTTCCTGAGAGAGACAAGTCACGAGACGTGACTCCCAGTCACGCCACGTGACTCTGTCTCCCAGTCACAACGCGTGACTTCTCGGCGGACTGGACGAAGCCGTGAGGCGTGACCCCCAGTCGCGAAACATGACTGCCTTGTGAGAGGCAAGTCACGTCTCGTGACTTAGAGTCACGTCCCGTGACTCTTGTGAGGAGGCGTGACTTAGAGTCACGTCCCGTGACTCCCTTGGAGGCATGTCACGAGACGTGACATAGAGTCACGACTCGTGACTCTTGTGAAGTGCCAGGCGTGACTTAGAGTCACGTCCCGTGACTCTCTTGTAGGTCACAAGGCGTGACACTAGGTCACGACTCGTGACCTTCCTTTGAGGCCAGTCACGAGTCGTGACATGGCTCGTGACCGACCCCTCTGCAGCCCTATTTTCTGATTTCGCCCAGTTTTAACCAAAATGAATTTCCTATCTCTTCTGTATGGTGATGTACTACTGTATTACTCTTGTCATACCTTTATGTGCTCTTGTATGACTTTGTATGACCTTTTCTGTTTTGATTTGTTCCCCCGTGACTGGTTTATTATAAAATGACTTTCAAAGGCTGTTATGGCTTTTTCCTCTACTGTGTGCTATCTTATCTTACTTATCTGATTGGTTAGCCCAATTTAGTTGTGATTAGCATTATGTTATGCATATCCTTGATTGGATTCTTCTCTTAGAATAATCTGCCATACTTAAAAGTATTTCGTATCATTCCATGAGTTTTTATTCATTGGCATAATATGATTCCACATGTGTTCCTGACTTGCTTTAGTATGAAGAGTAGTGCTAGAACGTTATTGATTGAATTATTGCATGCTTCAGAATATGACTTGTACAAGCTTTAATTGATTTTATACTATGGTAAACTTAATCAAATAATATGGTTGATGTTTGATGCGTTATTATGCTTTAGCCTTTGAACTCAACGTGTTATGTTTAAATGTAATTTGGATTATGCATGATTTATACTTAGTATCTTCACCTAATGCATGATTAAGATTTTGTATTGATAATCCTTGGCATGGTAGTGCTTCTATACTTGATTCTAGGCATGCTTTAGAACATTGTTTAATGTTAAAGTGTATGGACTGTAATATGTTTTGCAATGCGAATTGTATGATATATGACCGACTTTATGAGCATATTTATATGTCTATTGTACTCTGGTTTATGCATGATGTATATATAATTATGCATTGTGCGATTCGAAATGTGAATTGTTTTATGCATGACCTACGAGAGTCAGTCTAGTGGATAGTTAGGCATGCCTGATAGAGTCTGTTAGCTGCAGCCCATAGTTCTGTTTGGACCCCGATCAGGTCCCCGTTTGGTTCCTCGCGAACCCTTTTCTGTATTGGATCTTGTTTAAGGTCCCTTTTGAAAATATCTGTGATAGTTAAAGTATAATGGTTTAATCATTTCGTACCCATAATGTACTGTCTGTAATCGGCTCGTACCCGGAAAGTACTGTCTGTACACTCGTTATCCACTACCTAGAGTCAGCAGGTGTTCTTTGAATGTTTATTTGAACTGCTCTGATATGATTTGGCTATAAATGGATTATCTGAATGAGTATATCGATGTAATGTATATCGAATTATTTCTGAATGAATATGATTAGGAAATACTGATTGTATGGCTTTATTATATGAACATGTTTATATGGATTATGTTTTAGCCTTTGCATATTGTACTTGTTACTTTGAAATAACTATCAGAATGTGATATCCGTTTGAGTATGATAAGGATTTCAGGAATCAGTTTATATGTATATGGATTGTGTCTATGGGCTTTAGAATGTATGTCTGTTTTATGTAAGCATGTTTTATATCTAACATGATTACCCGTACTTGCCATATGATTTGTTATAAATTTCTAATGCTTTGAAATGATTCGATTGATGTATTTAAGTATATGACTTAAGCATAGTTTTGTTATATCTATTAGCATGGGAACCGAAGCAGGTTTGATGGTAAGTATGTGATGATTACTGTACTTTCTGCATGTTGATGATATGAATGTAATGTTATGTGATTATGCTTTCAGTCTCCGATATTAGAGTGTTTTCACTTGATACTTTATATATGAGAGTTGCGCAGCGGTAATATGATGCTTCGGATTTTGTACCTTGGATTTTGACTAGTGTGTGTGTGTAGCATTCTTAACATGATGGTTTGGTTGTCAGTTCATGCATGGGTGCTTAGTTATGTCAATTGCATGTGTTAAGCTCATGTGACTCCGCACGGTAAGATGTTGATATTTGCTACCCACGTAGGTTTATGCATGTGGTATAGTATGTAGTTCAGCATGATGATGCTTGTAACGTGTATTGTATTATGTCTGTTTTGGTCTATCCTGGACATGAGTTTATGGTTTGATTGTGAGTTATCGAATGAATGCCTTTACTATGCCAGCATGATCATATTTGTTATGAATATCCGCATTTGTCATTTGATTGTGTTATGCCTCGGCGACCATTGTGAATGGCCGTCCATTTTCTAGTGTGTTCTCCCCACTAAGCGTTTATCGCTTAGCACGGATTTCCTTTCCGTGCAGGTGGCAGGTTTGGTTCTGTTCGAGTCACGCATCTGCAAGGTCGGCCACGTTGAAGTTGAAGTTTTGTATTTTGTTCAGCTTCTGTACTTCACTTTTGTATTTCTGTATTATTGTATATGTAATTATATGTAAGTGTCTTGAGATCTCTTTCGGGTATGTAAGCGTTAATATGTTTTTATGTTAAGTTTCCTTTGCTTTATCATTTGCTTAATGCTTCCGCTTAGTGCTTGCGTGTGTGGGAGTTATTGCTTGATCAGTCTGTGCCGCAAGGTAAGTCAAGTTTTAAATTAACCCGTATTTTTTGTATGTTTGTTATGTATGATTGTGTGCTTCTGCATAGTGCATGTGCATATCTGTATGAGTGAGCGTCGGGTAGCGCGCCCGTCGGCGTCCTTCCAACGGGGACGGCGATGGGGGTGTTACAAAGCCAAATTGGAATATTGTTCTAATCCACTCTCTCGACATGAACTAAAATGCCTAAAATATACAATTGCAATGCTAACCCTTAACTCTCATTAATGAACTAGTTAATTCCAATTACATATTCTAAGATTAATCACTAATCTATAGCAATTATCTTAACATACTGATCTCTCAAGTTATATTTTGATAATGAAATTCTATTAGTTGTAAGAAAAACCGAACCTCTCAATTCTACTTTAACTTATAATGATCATGCAATAATACTAATAGACAATTTTGCATTAAAAAACTAATAACATAGATAGAAGTAGAAAATAACAATAATATCATTCAAGTCCCTTAAATAACATTCATTTAATTACAGAGAAGAAAGTAAAAGATAAGAGTAAGTAGAAAGAAATCTCTCAACCCTTTACTCAAACCCTTGTAAGAAATTTTCTCCTCCTTGGTCTTCTTCTTCAAAACATAAAAATCTAACTTTGAACTTTAACTACAGAACTGTTATCCCAGACTTACAGAAAATAAATTAGTTAAAAATTCATCATTTAAAATTACAGTTGAAATTAATATTTATAGTGTTGTAAAGGTCATATCCTTTGATAAGCTCCTTCAAAGAGTTGCACAACTTGGTGGAAAGTCCCAATTTTTCAAGTGACTTTTCAAGAAAAACTGTCCAACGACTCTTTCTGTCATGCTCGCGACGCCTATCGCACTTGCGATAGCGCACGGCACTTCACTCCTTCTAGTTGCATGATCTTCCTCTTCCTTCACGTCTTGTCGTGCTCTTGACAGCGCACGGCTTCCCTCCTTTAGCTCTTCTTTTCTTCTCTTCCCTTCTCTTCTCTTGGGCATCCTTTGTCGCGCTCGCGACAGAAACCTCTTTTCTTGCTCGTTTATGCTCTTTCTTCACATCTTATCCCTTTTCTCCCATATTAACAAAACTTAACACAAAACATCAAACACACCTAATTCTAACACATTTAATCATAACTAAATATAATTTTAACCACAAAACATAAGCTGAATATGAGCTATTTTGGCTCATATCAAGGATGGAGGAGTTTAAAAATCAGATGATGGCAATAATGGGCAATCTACTAGCAGCTATGGCAGCCCCTGCCAGGCCAAACCCAGTCATTCCCCCTGTAGGATGAAATGAGTGGGAGGATATTAGGGAGAATCCCCCGGCAGTAGTACAACCACTAGTTACGACTCCTGCAGGGCAAAAATGAGGCGGCACTCATGGGCTTGAGGATGACTTATGAGAGAATGAGCAAGAGGAGACAATCGTGATAAGAGGTAAGGCCGCTAAGATAGAGGAGGTCATCTCAAGGAAAATAGAGGAGAGGTTGGAAGCTATGACCCGCTTGCTGGCAGTGGAAAGAGGCATGAGTCCTGAAGACAAAGAGCTGGATGGCGAAGATCTAATTCCCCAGAACTTCAAGATGCCTGACATTCCTAAATTTGATGGCACTTCAAACCCCATAGTACACGTAAAGCAGTACTCCCTAGTAATGAAGGGAACAACCCTAACCAAGAGGCAAAAGGTAGAATATTTCTGCCTAAGTTTGACGGGGCCCGTAGTCGACTGGTAGTATGGGTTGGACCAAAAAATTAAGGAAGATTGGGACTTATTGACAGATGCTTTTCTGGCATAATATGACTACAATACCAAAATGGAGGTCACCCTAAAGGATTTAGAACTGCTATGTCAAAAGCCAGAAGAGTCTTTTCATGAGTACCTCAACAAGTGGAGACATAGGGTCATGGAAATGAAGAGAAAACCCGATACTGTAGACCAAATTAGGCTGTTTATTAGAAATGCTAGCCCATATTTGAAGGAGGCACTCAAGTTAAAGGGATTAAAAGATTGGGAATCCCTTAAAGATATAGCCATCGAGGCAGGAGGGGAGCATTTACCAAGGAAGGCAATTATCGCCAACTATGCTTATGGCGGTACAAAGCTTAAAGGGGGCTCTAGAAATAATAACGAGAACAATGGTGACGAGAGGGCTGAAGCATTGGTCACTGAGACAGCTGTGTATTGCGATTCCAACCTAGGTAAACCATTATCTTGGTATCTTGATCATTTCACCAAAGAAGGAAAATTGCAACCACTGTCGCCAAAGCCAGCCACAAGCCAAGGAAGGCCAGGACATAGAGTGGATTGGTATTGTGCATATCATCAGCACACAGGGCATAAAATAGATTATTGTCGCGCTTTGAGGGAGTGCATACAAAAATGGGTTGACACCGATTGGATTCCAGATTCGAGGAAGAAAAGAAAGAGATAGAACAATTGTCACCAATCTTGGGGGCACGGTCCAGAGAAGGGGAGCCTGAGGTATCATAAGATTTTCAAGCAATTTGTGTCAGTAGTAGAGGAAGATATTAGCTATTTGGATGTTCTTTTTATTTTTAAACTATTTAATAATGACATTTTTTTTAATTCTAGTTTCATTAATAAGATGAACACTTTTTTCTTACTTGTCCAATATTTCTTATGATTTCACTATGCATAATCATGATACATTCATATTTGACATCAATTCAATTGATGCTACTCCATCTAATCTCAGAACTTTGGAGAACCAAAAGAAAATCTTGATGGCATCTAATATAACTCCTGAAGAAAGATAAAAATTTGAGAGAATTAAAATAAAATATGAAACAGTCTTTGCCTGGAGCTATGAAGACATGCTGGGAGCCAATTATGAAATCGCTAAGCATGCCATTATGATGTATCCAGATTACAAATCAGTTAAGCAGAAATTCAGAAGACTTAGGCCAAAATGGGCAGAGAAGGTTAAAGAAGAGATCAGCAAGCTGAAACGAGGCCAAATTTTCTTGTCGAAGTTCAACACCCGACTTGGTTGGTCAGTATTGTCCCAAATCGAGAAGAGGAGGAGTGCATGTATGTGTAAACTATCAGGATTTGAACAAATCTTATCCACAAAAAAAATAAATAAAAAGAATAGAATAAGAAAAAAAAAGAACAAAAAAAAGGAACAAAAAAAAAAGAAAATACAAAAAAAAAAAGAAGAGAGAGAGAGAAGGAAAAGAATTGATATGTAGGTGGCCGAAAATTATTGATATGAGGCAAAGCAAAGTCATCATTGGGGCAAGTACTCTTCAAATCCCATTAATCTACACATACTTGTACTTTGCCATTCTTCTTAGCTACCGAAAAAGGACCAAATGACGGATTTACAAACTGTCTACTTCGTTTATGTGCATAAGGGGTGTACTATACAAACGACAAGTCGACGACATTCAGTTGAGAGGTGTGGACGAGAAAGGAGCTAAGAAGGTCATGGAAGAAATTCATGCAAGAATTTGTGAAGCCCATATGAACGGATTAATGCTAGCAGAAAAGGTCATGAGATAAGGGCTCTATTGGCTTACAATAGATATGGATTGCTTGAGCTTGGGGAATGGACATCATGGGGGAAGCATGTTCTACGACCTCCAATGGACATAGGTACACTATAGCTGCTATCGCCTACTTCACCGAGTGGATAGAATCCGAGTCCTTTAAGAAAGTCGATGCTCAGGATATGGACAAGTTTGTCGAAAGGAATCTGATGATGGGGTGCAATTTATGACTGAAACTAGGAAGCTACTATAGAAGTATGGCCTGGAGCATCACAGGTTTTCATCATATTGCCTGCAATATGTTGGGACAGTAGAGGCTACTAATGAGAATGTCAAGAAAATTTTGGTCGAGATAGTTCAGAACTACAAGAATTGGGCAGAGAAGTTGCCTTTTGCACTTTGGAGCTAGAGAACCACCGTCAGAACCTCTACAGGAGCCACGCCTTATTACTTAGTATATGGGACGGCAGCAGTATTACCTGTTGAAGTAGAACTCAAGTCTTCAAAGGTAGTCATGAAAGCTCAAATTGCAAAAAATAATTGTGACCAACAATGATTACTGCAGCCAAACATCCTAGACGAGAACAAATTGTGAGCCTATTATTACAGCAGAAAAGGCTTGCTCGATCAATCAAAAAAAAAATTCAGAAGGCAACCACTGAAGGAGGGAGATTTAGTTCTTAAGCAAATGAGACCAAGTGTTCCAGACATATGAGGGAAGGTCCATTTGTTCTTAAGAAGTAGTTATCCAAAGGGGACAGCGATTCTGACAAATAGTGATGAGAAAGAGTTCAAAAAACCGGTCAACATCGATAGACTCAAGAGGTTCTATGGCTAAAGACTAAAAATAAAAAAAAGAGAATAAAAGCCCGTGGGTCGAAAATCGAAAAAAGGCGGCCTTGCTAAAAATGGGTGCCTCGTCAGGGTGAAAACCGAAAAAAGGCATCCTAGGAACAAATTAGAGGCTTGAGGGAAAATGTTCAATCAAGAAAACCCGAGAGGACTGATTGGAAATAGGAGTCAGATGCTTATGAGATCCACTCTGAGATTTAATGTGAATTTTGCATTTTGAATCTATGTTAAATAATGATCATGTATAGAGAAATCACTCCGAAATGTACATAATCTTTGCAAATACATGGGTGCATTATTTTCTAGTTCCTTTATAAAAAGAGAAACGTCGTTCATTACTGAATGCTCTTAACCTAAATAACTATACTCTACTACTGCTCGTATCGGCCAGATGTCTAAGTCAATGGGCCCTATTATCAACGGCGAGACTTAGCACCCACCTCTTGTGGGCCCTCGTAAGAAGCAAAGGTACGATCTCCATTCTGTGGTGTAATAATCTTTACAGGTAGCAGTGTCTAGAGGCTATGGTACCTAGGGGTAAAGGCCAAAGATAAGGTGCCACCTTGGAAAGATAGGGCATGCCTCACTACATCATTAATCCCTCTGAACTATCGAGCATAATGGGTGGTAATGTAAAAAGCAGCCTCATGAAGCCCTAAAGAACCCGATCCTCATCCACCACCTCACCCAATCTAGCAACACATTCATTGAGAGAGGCAAAGGAATGCAACCGATGCCTAGGGAGAAGATGCCTCAGTGAGTAACTGCCGAATACTCTAGAACGGGGCTCTAATTGTAGTTTCAACAATCATACCCTTAAAAAAAAGGCCATTAAAATTAAAAACAGTAATTGGCTCTCTAAGCAAAAGTTAGGCCAAAAATCAGGGTGAAAACCTGGAAACAGGTAGTCTGCCCTACAAAAAAAATTGAATAAAAGCTGATGAAATGGGTTGGGTCTATTCCAAGCAAATATTAGGCACAGGATTATGTGAAAATCCCCAAAGGGACGCATTTCCCGCTAAAAATAGCTAGTGTGAAAATCCACAAGGGACCCACTGCCTTTAAAACAATGGCTTCCGATGCCCAGAGTGATAAGGCGGCATTACCTTGGATGACCACCCATCAAGTAGATAGTGCATAATGCTGAACTTGAGTCAGAGTCCTGGGGGCAAGACGTTGTACAACTCATGGCAAAAGGCGTATGCTCGTTGATCGGGGGGCAAAGATGCACACTGGACATTTTTCTCTAAAAGGATTATGGGTCAAAATCCCTAAGCCAAGGTGATACTCTTCTAGATCATTGGCGGCATCAGACAATACAAGCAGTACCCTCAATGATTCCCTTAACCACCTAGGATGTGGTCTATCCCTTTTTGTATCTCACATGCATCTCGCATGTATAATCTTTTGCATATCTCCCTGCATAACTTTACACGTGTATAGCCTTTCATGATGCCCAACATGCATTCACACATGCTTGAACTTTGTATATATTTTCCATATGCGATTCTTCACGCACATTTCGCGTACATAATTTTTGCATACATGTAACGCATGATTCTTTGCACATGTTTAGCATGCATATCATAAGCATATCACGTGTATCCAATTCTTTACACGTATAGTTGCGTACACATAATTTTTTTTGTACATTAATCCTTTGCATGTGTTTCCTTTATATAGTTTTGTATGTATATGTCACACACATAATTCCATAAGCACACATAATATTTTGTATATGTTGCTGTGTATATATCTCAGGGGGAAAGGTCTGAATAGACCTCATACACAAAGATGATCTAAGAGATGGGTTCAGCTCAACATTATCGGGCACTATATTTGGCATAAAGTCAGGTGCATCTGTATAGAGGGGAGAACACCCAGAAAAAGAAGCCTATTCATACACACCATGCCAGGGGAAATCAGGTAAGTTTCTCCATCATAAGATGAACGCTCACACACATTATACAATAAGTGTACAAAAATCCAAATTAAAATGTACAAATAATACAAATTCTCAAACAAAAACAACAAAAACAAACAAAAAATGACAAAACGAAAAACAAAAAGAAAAAGATATTTTCAAGGCCTTGAAAATCCAACATACTATAAAAATTCAAATACATCCAAAATGTGAAAATCCCAAAAATTTACAAAAAAAAAAACAAAAAAAAATCATTTTAAGAGACACTAAAGACATTGAAATCTATCCGCCTGCAGGCAAGCAACAAAACCTCCAATCTAATTTTCCTGTGAGGAGGGTCGAATCTAATTTCCTCTGAGGAAGCTCAAATCCAATTTTCTCTCTGGAGGCTCAAATATAATTTTCCTCTGAGGAGGCTCAAACCTATTTTTCTCTCTGGAGGCTAGAAATCAAAGCCTCTCAATGAGCATCAAAGCCTCTCAGTGAGCATCTAAACCTCTCAGTGAGCATCTAAGTCTCTCAGTGAGCATTTAAGCCTCTCAGTGAGCACAGATTTTCAAAGGCTCCCTGCGAGCACAAAGCCCTCTTAAGAGGCACGCAGGTCTTTTCAACAAGGAGGCTCTAGTTAGAGATAATAAAGGGATTGGTATCTGGTATGTCACAGTCGGTAAGGGATCGTTAAGAGGATGATATCTGAACTTTGCAAGAATGTGATATCCGCACTTTGAAAGTCTGGAAAATGACTTAATGCAATCAAGGGGAAGATGTTCATATTCCACAAATCCTTCTCCAGGGAACAACCAATTGTCCTTTAGGGGGCACCCGTCTAACATCGACCCTAACAGGCATGTATTTCCATAGGTACGCATCTCTTTTATATACCCTGCACATTTGTTTTGCCTTTTTTTGTAGGAAAAAAGGTTCAGGATAAGCGCTAGCAAAGACAACGACGAATGAGTCACCATGCCGACTGGATGATGGTTGACAGATTAAACACCGTGTAAGCCGAGACGAGGCTAGCGGGACACATGCGATAGAACAAATCACAACAGGGTTGTAGTTAGAGAACACTGCATCTCATAGAAACCATGCAAGCCGAGATGAGGCCAGCGAGATACATGCAATAGAACAAATCACAACAGAGTTGTAGTTAGAGAACACTACATCTCACAGACACTGTGGAAGCTGAGATGAGGCCAGCGGGACACATGCGATAGAACAAATCGCAAGCGGGGTTGTAGTTAGAGAACACTGCATCTCACAAACACCATGCAAGACGAGATGAGGCCAGCGGGACACATACAATAGAACAAATTGCAACAGGGTTGTAGTTAGAGAACACTGCATCTCATAGACATCGTGCAAGCCGAGATGAGGCCAGCGGGACACATGCGATAGAACAAATTGCAAACGGGATTGTAGTTAGAGAACACTGCATCTCTCAAACACCGTGCAAGCCGAGATGAGGCCAGCGGGACACATGAGATAGAACAAATCGCAATAGGGTTATAGTTAGAGAACACTACTTCTCATGGCATTCAAACACCATGCAAGCCAAGACGAGGCCAGCAGGGCACATGCGATAGGACAAATTGCAATTGATTTGTAGTTAGTTAACACAGCATCTAACGACAGTCAGATACCGGGCAGGCTGAGAAGAGGCCAGCGGGATGAAGGTGGTAGAACACATCATCAAAGGGTCGTGGTAAAATACACTATAACTCGACAGCGAGGGGTCACCAGCTTGAACACACCACGGAAGGTAAAGGGCTGCCTTAGGTACGCATCTCTTTTATTCTTCTCTAAATTTTGGCTCACCTAGGCATTAGTGTACTAGTTTTCCCAAAATTGGACGCAATTGTAAATACCGAGTCTTGAGGCAGCCCAGATCAGAGTTACGTAATGATGATAAGATGCCTGTTCACAGGCAAAAAAGTTGAAAGTGATGATTTTCTTGTCAAATTTGTATTTTAGAGTAAAAAAATAAGAAAAATAATAAAAAATATATTAAAAATTAAATTTGAAAAATAGAGTTTGAAAATTATAGTGTTTTTAGTTAAATTTGTAAATTTGAAAAAAAAAATCGGATGTCGGCTGCGTCAGCGTGCTACTGCAGCCAGCAGCCGCGTGGGCCGTCGCTCCGCGCTGCTGTGAGCTGCTAGCGCGCACGCACTGACGGGCGTCGGTCGCCCCAGTGCCGCCGAAAATGCTGATTTTGGCCTAAAATTGATTTTTTTTGGACTTTTTCACCAAATTTTATTTTTTATCCCTTTTTTAAAGGTTTTTCATGATTTTTTCCATTTTTAAAATATAGATAAATAATATTTGAATTAATTAAGGGTTCATTCGTTAATAAATTATATTTTCCTTTTTTTCTTGATATAAATAGAAAAAAATGAAATAAAAAAAAAGAGGGAGGAATTCATTTTTAGGATTTTTCTTCATTTTTTCTCTTCTTCTTTTCTTCAACAAAAATCCTCTCTACAATTTTTAGGTTTTCTCCTCAAAATAAAATTTTTTTTAAGTTAAAGAGTTTAATTTCTTTATAAAAAAATTTTCTTGAAACAAAGAAATTCATTATTTGTTCTCGGCAATTTTCATTTTTCTTTTATTATTTTTATTTCTTTTTCAAATAAAAATTATTTTTTTAATCAATAATCATTTTTTAGACAAAAAAATTCATTTTTTGTTCTTAAGAATTTTTATTTTATTTCATCTTTTTGTAATTTATTTCTTGAAATAAAATTCCAATTTCTATTATTTTCAATTCTAATTTGCAAAACGAAGCAAGGAAATCAATCATCATTTTTTCACTCATCGAATCCGAACTCTGAGAGCAAATATTTTAGACTTTATCTTTTTTTTTTTCTTTTATATATTTTTGTTCATATTTAATTGATTAACATGTAAATTTTTATTGTTTTCATTTAATTATTTATTCTGTTGTTTGTATATTTGTTTTATTTAATATGTTTATTTATTATTATTATCATTTAATTATAATAATAATTATTATTATTTTATTATTGTTATTGTTGTTGTTGTTATTATTATTATTATTATTATTATTATTATTATTATTTATTCCGACGCAAAACGCACAAATCGCCCGAAATCAGTATTTTTCACCATTTTTTCACCTAAATTCGATTTTTTATCCCTTTTTAAGGGCTTTTCAGGCTTTTTAAATTTTAAATCTTAGATAAATGATATTATTAATTAATTAATTTGCTTTTCCCTAGTTAATTATTTTTTTTTCTTTTTTTCTTCATACAAAAAGAAAATGATGGAAAGTGAATGGGAGGATTTTTTTGGGGTTTTTTTTTTTTTTTAGGTTTTCTCTTCTTCTTCCTCTCAAATTCTCTCTAAAAATTTCCAGATTTTCCCCAAGCAAAAATCGAAAGAAAAAGTTCATCTTTCATTCTTTTTCCAACACAATTTCTTCTAAACATATTTTTTAGAAGAGGTTTTGTTGATGAATTTAATTTTTAGACAAATAAATTGATTATTTGCTCTCAAAGTTCATTTTTTTCATCTTTGCTTTCCAATTAGACTTTTTTCAAGTTTTTATTTCTTCTTATTTTGAATCCTTTTTGATGAACAATCGATTTAGGCAAACAAAGTAATTATTTGTTCCTAAAATCTAATTTTCATTTTCATTTTCTAAAAACAAGTTTTTAAAATGATTATTTTCTTGAGACAAACAAAATAATTGTTTATTCTTGATATCGTTTTTCATTTTTTATAAATAAAAATAATTCTTTAGGCAAAGAAATTAATTCTTTGTTCTTAAAGAATTTTTGATCATTTTTCTATCTTTTTTCTTGGAATAAAATTCCAACATTTTATCATTCAATTCTAATCCTGCAAACCACAAACAAGAAAATCAATATCATTTTTACTTTTATCGAATCCGAAACTATGAGAGTAAACATTATGGGCTCATTCTTCTTATATTTCTTATTATTTTTGCATTTAATTAATTATTCTTGTACATTTTTATTATTTTCATTCATTCATTTATTTTATTAGTTTATATTTGTTTTATTTAATATGTTATATATTATTTTATTCTTGTTCATGTAAATATTGATTGCTCATTATTTTCAACATATAATTAATTCATTCATTCATTTTGATTAATCTTTTTATCATGTAAATGGTTTATGTTAATGGTGATAATAGTAATTAATCATGTTATTCATTTAATCGTTTTCATCATTCTTTTATTTAATTTTTTATTATTCCTTTCATTGTTATTTTATTTATTCATCGTTTATTCATTTATTTATTTATTTATTTTCATTTTTCATTATGAATATTATCATGTTAATATTTTTATATGTTGATTCATTAACATGTTATATTTTATTTCAATTACATCTTTTAATCCATTTGTCATTTATAACACATTTTTTCTCATTTATTTTAAATTGTTAACATGTTAATTCATTTGTCATTTTGTTGTCTCTTTATTTTACCATTTATTATACTTAATTGATTCAATTACTAACATTATTTTATTTGTATTTTATTTTTATTTCACATCATATTTTCTCTCTTGGGCATTTTTGCGAGCACGTGAGGAGATCCAGAAGACTTGCTTGGGTTAAATATTTAATTGTTTTATTTGTAACATTTTATTTATTTAGCTTTTTCATTTGTTTTGCCAAGTAATTTTCTGATAAAATTATTTATTTAGGCACGCTGGAAAGAAAATCACAAAAATATTTTTATTAATTAACTTGGAATTTTTTCTAATAAAAATGGGACCAATGTCCCAATTTTCTCCATCTAAAATAAAAATTGTCACATCAAAATTATTTTATAATAAATACGCATGCGAGGACCAATTTCTTCATCTTAAATGTATATCCCGTTTTATATATGATTTGTATTTTATTTACAATGGGGGTTGTATTCTGCCCCTAGTTTTGTTGTAATTTATTTTCATACGATTCGTTTTAATTATGCTTTTATCGCTTCCTTTGAATGAATAATTTGCGCTTTAATTAAACTGCACCGAATTGAATGAGAAAAGGGATGAAATGCTAAATTCAAAGCTCAATTATAAAATTAGCCAAGGTATGAATTAATGGGAAGTCCTGAACCTACTCAGGTCTTTGGGCTCAACGAGGCGAGAGGGCTATCTCAATGTTCTATTGGGATGGGGCCTCCAAGACACCTCTTGTGTCCCGTAAAAGAATCAAACTTGCACAGTCCTAGGCACCACGAGGTGAGAGGGCCATCTTAATGTTCTATTAAGGTGGATACCTCCAAGACACCTCTGGTTTGCCCAAGCGTGAGGCTAGAGGATCATTCTATCATTAGGGTGGAAACCCCCAAGACACCTTCGGCTTGCCTATGATGGACATAGCAGCGCTGTCTTGGCTCACTGAGGCATGACGACCTTTCCCAATGGTCTATTGGGTGGCGACTCCAAGAAACCTCCTTGTTGTCCAAAATGGACGCACTTGTAATTTCTTACAAGTTTTCATGAATCTCATCCCGATCACCCTGAAGGCGGGCAGTTGGGGGTGCCCCGAGGTTCGGCGAGCGTCACAGCGGCGACTCCACTGGGGACAATACTCGAGACTTCGCTTCGAAAGTGCCTTGGTTAAAATTTACAATTGAGTTTTATTTTAAAAATTTCATCCTTTTTCGAAACTTCATTGCATCTTATTAGAGCCTTAGATCTATGCTATTTTGGTCCCTCTTTTAGCCCTGGAGCGTTTTCGAAGCACGACTCGACGTTCACTCAATGTAGGGAAGTGTTAAAGATAATCACCAGCCCAAGTCTCGTACCATAATGGTATATTAAATAGAGACCCGACCGATCGTTACGCTTGTGATGAGCTAGACCCGTTGGCAGGGACCATGCTTGGGTAGCCCTAAAGTAACATCACCTTGACTAAAGCTCATGTAATGGAAATAGTTACTTCCCCTTAGCGGTATGAACCTTAATACTATGCTTGCTATATGGATCATTATGTATTGGACAAACCCAGATAATTTGATTGGTAACCTAATCAAAGGCTTTCATGCCTCGATAGGCACATGTCAATTTATTCAGACTGCCTAAATGCATAATGATCATAAAACATGCGCCTGTGCATTAGTTAGGAGAGGTTATCCTGCCAGTATCGTGCACCATACGCGCCCATGGGTCCCCTGTTAACCCATGGGCTAATCCCACCTAGGAAAGAGACCATGACCTCATGTGCGGGAGTAACAAGGTTGGAAGGACCTATGTGCTTGCATGTGATTTGTGGAAGTTGCATAAGCACAATCATGCATCTTATACGTCATTCATGCATCATCCTAACGAGTGTGTTTTGCAGCCATCATAGATCGGCCTAGGTGGTCAAGAGGTCCCCAAGGGCGACTGCGTAGGAATCCATTCTTTGAGCTGCCAGAAAGGTTAGAGTTCTCTGACTCAGTTTCAGAAAGCAGTCACGCTATATCATCCCAGTTCTCTATAGATTCAGAAATGGCCAACTCCATAGATTCAAAAATGGCCAACTCACCAAGAGGGACAGATGCTACTAGGGTTATAATAGCAGAAGAAGTGGGCCGAAGGTTGAAAGAATTTGAGAACCGGATGATGGCCATGATGGATTTTCTAAATTGATTATTTGCTCTCAAAGTTCATTTTTTTATCTTTGCTTTCCAATTAGACTTTTTTCAATATTTTGAATCCTTTTTTATGAACAATCGATTTTAGGCAAACAAAATAATTGTTTGTTCCTAAAATCTAATTTTCATTTTCATTTTCTAAAAACAAGTTTTTAAAATGATTATTTTCTTGAGACAAACAAAATAATTGTTTGTTCTTGAGATCGTTTTTCATTTTTTATAAATAAAAATAATTCTTTAGGCAAAGAAATTAATTCTTTGTTCTTAAAGAATTTTTTATCATTTTTCTATCTTTTTTCTTGGAATAAAATTCCAATATTTTATCATTCAATTCTAATCCTGCAAACCACAAACAAGGAAATCAATATCATTTTTACTTTCATTGAATCCGAAACTATGAGAGTAAACATTCTAGGCTCATTCTTATTATTTTTGCATTTAATTAATTATTCATGTACATTTTTATTATTTTCATTCATTCATTTATTTTATTAGTTTATATTTGTTTTATTTAATATGTTATATATTATTTTATTCTTGTTCATGTAAATATTGATTGCTCATTATTTTCAACATATAATTAATTAATTCATTTTGATTAATCTTTTTATCATGTAAATGGTTTATGTTAATGGTGATAATAGTAATTAATCATGTTATTCATTTAATCGTTTTCATCATTCTTTTATTTAATTTTTTATTATTCCTTTCATTGTTATTTTATATATTCATCGTTTATTCATTTATTTATTTTCATTTTTCATTATGAATATTATCATGTTAATATTTTTATATGTTGATTCATTAACATGTTATATTTTATTTCAATTACATCTTTTAATCCATTTGTCATTCATAACACATTTTTTCTCATTTATTTTAAATTGTTAACATGTTAATTCATTTGTCATTTTGTTGTCACCTTATTTTACCATTTATTATACTTAATTGATTCAATTACTAACATTATTTTATTTGTGTTTTATTTTTAATTCACATCATATTTTCTCTCTTGGGCAGTTTTGGGAGCACGTGAGGAGATCCATAATACTCGCTTGGGTTAAATATTTAATTGTTTTGTTTGTAACATTTTATTTATTTAGCTTTTTCATTTATTTTGCCATGTAATTTTCTGATAAAATTATTTATTTAGGCACGCTAGAAAGAAAATCACAAAAACATTTTTATTAATTAACTTGGAATTTTTTCTAATAAAAATGGGACCAATGTCCCAATTTTCTCCATCCAAAATAAAAATTGTCACATCAAAATTATTTTATAATAAATATGCATGCGAGGACCAATGTCTTCATCTTTAATGTATATCCCGTTTTATATATGATTTGTATTTTATTTACAATGGGGGTTGTATTCCCTAGTTTTGTTGTAATTTATTTTCTTACGCTTCATTTTAATTATGCTTTTATCGCTTCCTTTGAATGAATAACTTGCACTTTAATTAAGTTGCACCGAATTGAATGAGAAAAGGGATGAAATGCTAAATTCAAAGCTCAATTATAAAATTAGCCAAGGTATGAATAAATGGGAAGTCCTGAACCTACTCAGGTCTTTGGGCTCAACGAGGCGAGAGGGCTATCTCAATGTTCTATTGGGATGGGACCTCCAAGACACCTCTTGTGTCCCGTAAAAGGATCAAACTTGCACAGTCCTAGGCGCCACGAGGTGAGAGGGCCATCTTAATGTTCTATTAAGGTGGATACCTCCAAGACACCTCTGGTTTTCCCAAGGGTGAGGCTAGAGGATCATTCTATCATTAGGGTGGAAGCCTCCAAGACACCTCTGGCTTGCCTATGATGGACATAGCAGCGCTGTCTTAGGCTCAATGAGGCTAGACGACCTTTCGCAATGGTCTATTGGGTGGCGACTCCAAGAAACCTCCTTGTTGTCCAAAATTAACGCACTTGCAATTTCTTACAAGTTTTCATGAATCTCATCCCGATCGCCCTGAAGGCGGGCGGTTGGGGGCGCCCTGAGGTTCGGCGCGCGTCACAGTGGCGACTCCACTGGGGACAATACTCGAGACTTCGCTTTGAAAGTGCCTTGGTTAAAATTTACAATTGAGTTTTATTTTAAAAATTTTATCCTTTTTCGAAACTGCATTGCATCTCATTGGAGCCTTAGATTTATGCTAGTTTGGTCCCTCTTTTAGCCCCGGTGAGTTTTCGAAGCACGACTCTACGTTCACTCAATGTAGGGAAGTGTTGAAGATAATCACCAGCCCAAGCCTCGTACCATAATGGTATATTAAATGGAGACCCGACCGGTCGTTACGCTTGTGATGAGCTAGACCCGTTGGCAGGGACCATGCTTGGGTAGCCCTAAAGTAACATCACCTTGACTAAAGCTCATGTAATGGAAATAGTTACTTCCCCTAAGTGGTATGAACCTTAATACTATGATTGCTATATGGATCATTATGTATTGGACAAACCCAGATAATTTGATTGGTAACCTAATCAAAGGCTTTCATATCTCAATAGGCACATGTCAATTTATTCGGACTGCTTAAATGCATAATCATCATAAAACATGCGCCTGTGCATTAGTTAGGACAGGTTATCCTGCCGGTTTTCCATCGTGCACCATGCGCGCCCATGGGTCCCCTGTTGACCCATGGGCTAATCCCACCTAGGAAAGAGACCATGACCTCGTGTGCGGTAGTAACAAGGTTTGAAGGACCTATGTGCTTGCATGTGATTTGTGGATGTTGCATAAGCATAATCATGCATCTAATACGTCATTCATGCATCATCCTAACGAGCGTGTTTTGCAGCCATCATAAATCGACCTAGGTGGTCAAGAGGTCCCCAAGGGCGACTGCGTAGGAATCCATTCTTTGAGCTACCAGAAAGGGTAGAGTTCTCTGACTCAGTTTCAGAAAGCAGTCACGCTATATCATCCCAGTTCTCCATAGATTCAGAAATGGCCAACTCCATAGATTCAAAAATGGCCAACTCACCAAGAGGGACAGATGCTACTAGGGTTATAATAGCAAAAGAAGTGGGTCGAAGGTTGAAAGAATTTGAGAACCGGATGATGGCCATGATGGCTACATTGGGTCAGCCAGCTGTGTCACAGAACCCACCTCCTCCTCCCATGAGACAAAATGAACGGGAGGAGGACAGAGAAGACAGGCAAGAGGAAATTTGCCCACCACCTATAGACTTGAGAGCAACAACATCAGGGGTCCAGAGGATAAGGCCAGCCCAGAGGTTGAAAGATCACCTAGAAGAGGATGAATATGAAGAGCCAGTGTCAGAGAGAGGGAAAGCACCCCAGACAGAAGAGGCCATCTAGAAGAAGATGGAAGAAAAGTTTGAGGCAATGGCAAAGATGTCGACAAGGGGTCGAGAGATGAACCCCGAGGATAAGGTACTGGATGGGGAGGATCTAATCCCTCTGAATTTCAAAATGCCTGATGTCCCGAAGTTTGATGGCACATCGGACCCCACTACGCATATTAAGCAATACTCCTTGGTGATGAAGGGGACGACGCTGAGAAAGAGGCAGAAGATTGAATACTTCTGTTTGAGTTTGTTAGGTCTTGCAGTGGACTGGTATCATGGACTGGAACGAAGAATAAAGAAGGACTAAGACCTACTGACGAAGGAGTTCCTCCAGCAATACGGCTGTAGTACAAGGATGGAGGTCACTCTGAAAGATCTAGAGCTACTGCAATAAAAGGCAGACGAGTCATTTCATGAGTACCTGACCCGATGGAGGAATCGGGTAATGGAGATAAAGAAGAAGCCGGATACTCCAGACCAGATCAGGCTGTTTATTAGGAATGCCAGCCCATATTTGAAGGATGGGTTAAAGATAAAGGGGCTAAAGGACTGGCAGTCCCTGAAAGACATAGCCATCGAAGCTGAGGCTGAGCATCTGGATAAAATGGCTAAATCTGCAAACCTGGCCTTGGGTAAGAACAAGGGAAGCAACAGTTGTAATGGGGGCAATACTGGGGTAGCAGAAGTCTCAACCACCGGAATGACTCCCAAACACCTCACTATCTCGGTCAAGCCATAATCTTAGCACTTCACCCATCTCATCAAGGAAGGGAAGTTACAACCCTTGCCATCTGGGCCTGCCCCAAGTCAAGGAAAGCCTAAGCACAGAACAGACCGGTATTGTGCATATCACCAGTACACAGGGCATAGAATAGACTATTGTCATCCTCTAAGGGATTGCATTCAAGAATTGGTGCTTGGCCTAGAGGAAGAAAGAAAGAATTAGAGTTGTTACAATGGCTTTCTTTTTTTTAAAAAAAATGTATTCCTAAACTATGCACTTGTTTCTCTTTTTTATTTTAATAATATGGGCTTTTCTTATATATACATTATCATATCTTATCGCATCGAGCATAAATGATAATCATGATTAAGGCATTGGGTTAAAAACTGTTTCATTTAGTTTCAATAAATAGTAATCTTGGTTGCATCCAATTTGACTCCTGAAGTGAGATAAAATTTGAGAGAAAAAAAAAGAAAAAAAAGTCTAAAGAAGTCTTTGCCTGGACTTATGAAGACGTGCCGGGAGATGATCATGAAGTCGTCAAGCACACCATTCCAACATACGCTGATTATGGACCAGTCAAGCAGAAGCTCAGAAGACCCTGGCCAAAAGGGGCAAAAAAGGTCAAAAAGAGAAATCCACAAGCTGAGATGAAGCCAAATTCTTTATACAACACTCGGCTTGGTTAGCGTCATCCTAATAGTCAAGAAGAGCGAAAAAGTACGAGTTATCAGGATTTGAACAAAGCTTATCCAAAAAAAAAGGAGAGAAACAAAAAAAAGAACAAAAGAAAAAGAACAAAAGGAAAGGAACAGGAAAAAGAACAAAAGGAAAAAAAAAAGAGAGAGAAGGAAAGCCATCCTGGGGACAAGCTTTGTTCAAATCCCGTTGATCTACACATGCCCATACCTTGCCATTCTTCTTGGCTAGCAAAAAAGGACCAAAAGGCTAATTAACAAATCGTCTAAGGGGTGTACTATACAAACGGCAAGTCGATGACGTTCAGTTGAGATGCGTGGATGAGAAAGGAGCTAAGAGGGTCATGGAAGAAATTCATGCCAGAATTTATATAGGCTATATGAACGGTTTAATGCTGGCAGAAAAGATCAAGAGATAAGGATTAGGCAGAGAAATGACCCTTTTGCACTTTGAGGCTAGAGAGCCACCATTGGAACCTCTACAAGAGTCATCTATTATTCCTCGATACAGTGGGTAGAAGCAGTATGGCCGATAGACGTAAAGCTCAAATCTTTAAGGATAGTCATGGAAGCCCAAATTTTGGAAGCCCATAGGGCACAGCAACGGCAGCAGCAATTGAACAAGTCAGACAAGGATAGGTCATGGGATTATCGCCATGGTCAGATCTATCAGAAAACATTCTGCTTGATCATTTGGAAAGACGGCCAGAAAGCATCCGATGAAAGAGGGAGATTCAATTGTCAAGCAAATGAGATCAAGTGTTGCGGGCATACGGGATAGGTTTAGGCTAACGTGAGAAGGTCCTTTTTCTCTTCAGAGATTGTTATCCAAGGGAGTAGCAACGGACAACAATGAAGATAACTTCAAAGAACCGGTCAACATTGACAGACTCAAGAGGGTACATGGCTAAAGACTTAAAAATCAAAAGAAGAGAATAAAAGCCCCGCGGGTCAAAAACCGAAAAAAGGCGGCCTTACTAAAAATGGGCATCTTGTCAGGGTGAAAACCGAAAAAAGGCACCCTGGGAAAAAATTAAAGGCGTGAGAGAAAATATTCAATCAAGGAAACCCGAGAGGGCTGATTGATAATAGGAGTAGGATGCACCTAAGGTGTTACTCATTGAGATTGAATAAAACTAGTGTTTTTGTATCACATGTCTAGTCATGGTCATTCTTATTGCTATATGGTGCATAGAGATAAAAATGCATGCATAAGCTAGGCATAAACATGTAATTAAACGGTTAAGAGAAACCTGGTGCAGGCATAAGGACATTGCTGGAACAATTCTCAATGCAGTAATAACAATTTTTTTTTTGACAAATCTTCCTCCTACTCTTAAAAAAAAAATAAAAATAAAAAAAATAAAAGAGAGGCCGTTAGAGATGAAAACCTTTACTGGCTCTCTAAGGAAAAGTTAGGCTAAAGGGCAGGGTGAAAACTTGGAAATAGGCAATCTGTCCTTCAAAAAAAATGATGAATAAAAGCCGCTGGACTAAGTTGGGTTCATTTCAGGCAAAAATTAGGCACAGGGTTATGTGAAAATCCCCAAAGGGACGCATTGGTCGCTAAGAAAAGCTAGTATGAAAATCCACAAGGGACGCACTACCTTTAAAACAATGACTATTGACGCCCGGAGCGATAAGGCGGCATTACTCCGAATGACTTTCCTTTAGACAAAACTTGATTCAGAGTCCTGGGGGCAAAATCCTCATTGACCGGGGGGCAAAGATGCGCACGGGTCAGTTCTCTTTGGAAAGATTATGGGTCAAAGTCCGTAAAGCCAAGACAATATTTTTTTTTTAGATCTTTGGGAGCATCAGACAATGTGAGTAGCCGAGCAGTACCCTTAACGAATCCCTTAACCACCTGGGATGTGGTCTATCCATTTTTGCATATCACATGCATCTCACGTGCATTCAATCCTTTATGCGTATAGATATGCACAAACAACTCTTGTACATTAATCCTTTGCTCATGTATATAGCTTTATTTGTACATTTCACACACATTACGCACACATAATCTTTTGTACATACTTTTGAGCCAATAACTTTACAGGGAAAAGGCCAAACCAAAGGACAACTTCGGCAAGATGAATTCAAGATAAAGCCCACACAAGTCGAAATCATGTAAGCCCATGAAGGGATTATCTTTAACACCTTTTTTAGGCATTCCCAGTCTCTTCGGAGCATTATCTTTAAGACCTTTTTTAAGGCATTCTCAGTCTCTTTGGAGCATTATCTTTAAGACCTTTTTTAAGGCATTATCAGTCTCTTCGGAGCATTATCTTTAAGACATTTTTTAAGTATTATCAGTCTCTTCGGAGCATTATCTTTAAGACCCTTTTTAAGGCATTCTCAGTCTCTTCGGAGCATTATCTTTAAGACACTTTTTAAGGCATTATCAGTCTCTTCGGAGCATTATCTTTAAGACCTTTTTTAAGGCATTATCAGTCTTTTCAGAGCATTGTCTTTAAGACCTTTTTTTAGGCATTCTCAGCCTCTTCAGAGCATTATCTTTAAGACCTTTTTTAAGGCGTTCTTAGTCTTTTCGGAGCATTATCTTTAAGAGCTTTTTTAAGGCATTATCAATGTCTTCGAAGCATTATCTTTAAGACCTTTTTTAAGGCATTATCAGTCTTTTCGGAGCATTGTCTTTAAGACCTTCTTTAAGGCATTCTTAGTCTCTTCGGAACATTATCTTTAAGACCTTTTTTAAGGCATTCTCAGTCTCTTCGGAGCATTATCTTTAAGACTTTTTTTAAGGCATTATCAGTCTTTTCGGAGCATTATCTTTAAGACCTCTTTTAAGGCATTCTCAGTCTTTTCGGAGCATTATCTTTAAGACCTTTTTTAAGGCATTATCAGTCTCTTCGGAGCATTAGCTTTAAGAGCTTTTTTAAGGCATTATCAGTCTTTTTGGAGCATTGCCTTTAAGACCTTTTTTAAGGCATTCTCAGTCTCTTCGGAGCATTATCTTTAAAACCTTTTTCTTAAGGCGTTCTCAATCTTTTCGGAGCATTATCTTTAAACCTTTTTTAAGGCATTCTCAGTCTCTTCGGAGCATTATCTTTAGGTCCTTTTGTTAAGGCATTATCAGCCTCTTCGGAGCATTATCTTTAAGTCCTTTTCTTAAAGCATTTCAAATCTTTTCCAATATGTTCTCAGTCTTTTCGGAGCATTAAGTTATTTTCAAAAAAATGTCTGAAATCCCTTCAATCCAAGGTGATCCAAGAGATGGGTTTAGCTCAATATTATCAGGCACTATCCAGAAAAGCAAGCCTATTCATGCACATCATGCCGAGGGCAATCAAGTCTTTTCAACAAGGAGGCTACGTTGGAGATGATAGAGGAATCGATATTTGGGGAAAAATCAACCGTCCTTCAGGGGGGCACCCGTCTGATATTGGCCCTAACAGGTATGTACTACCACAGGTAAGTACCTCTTTTATATATCCTGCGTATTTGCTTTGTCCTTTATTGTAGAAAAAAGGTTCATGATAAGCACTAGTAAAGACAATGGCGAGTGAGTCACCCTGCCGACCTAAGGATGGTCGACAATAGAATATTGTACTAGCTGGATGGGGGTTAGCAGATCAGACACTGTACTAGGCGGATGGGGGTTAGTAGATCAGACATTGTACTAGCCGGATGGGGGTTAGCAGATCAGAATATTGTACTAGCCGGATTGTGGTTAGCAGATCAGATATTATACTGACCGGATGGTGGTTAGCAGATCAAATATTGTACTGATCGGATGGTGGTTTGCAGATCAGATATTATACTGACCGGATGGGGGTTAGCAGATAAGATATTGTACTGACCTGATGGTGGTTAGCAGATCAGATATTATACTGACCGGATGGTGGTTAGCAGATCAGATATTGTATTGACCGAATGATGGTTAGCAGATATTACACTGACCGAATAATGGTTAGCAGATAGGATGTTACACGGATCGGTTGGAGGTTACCAAGGTTATGCTGTGCAAGCCCAGGAGCAGCTACCAAGACAGAACGTTATTACACGCGATAGAACAGATCGCAAATAGAGGTTGTAGTCAGAGAGTACTGCACCTCATAGACACCGTGTAGGCCGGGACGACGCTAGCGGGGTACCGGCAATAGAACAGATCGCAAACAGAGGTTGTAGTCAGAGAGTACTGCACCTCACAGACAAAATGCAGGCCAGGATGAGGCTAACGGGACACTAGCACTAGTATAGATCGCAAACAGAGGTTGTAGTTAGAGTACTACATCTCACAGAAACCGTGCAGGCCGGGATGAGGCTAGCGGGGCACCAGCGATAGAATAGATCACAAATAGAGGTTGTAGTCAGAGAGTACTGCACCTCACAGACACCGTGCAAGCCGAGATGAGGCCAGCGGGACAGAGCAGCCACCGTGCATGCCGTGATGAGGACAGTGGGGTACACGCGATAGAACAGATCACAACGGGACTGTGGTTAGAGAATACCGCATCCCACAGACACCGTGCAAGCCGAGATGAGGCCAGCGGGATAGATCATCCACCGTACATGCAGAGACGAGGACAGCGAGGCACACGCGATAGAACAGATCGCAATGAGATTGTGGTTAGAGGACACCGCATCTCACAGACGACGTGCAAGCCGACCGAAGGCGAGCGGGACAATGCGGTAGAAAAGATTGCAAATAAGCCACAGTCGGATAGCACTACAGCTCAACGGCAGCAAGTCGCAACATTCTACATGGCAAAAAGGTCAGGGCTGCCTCAGGTATGCATCTCTTTCCTTCTTCTCTGAATTTTAGCTCACCTAGGCACTAGTGCACTAGTTTCCCCAAAATTGGGGGCAACTGTAGACACCGGGTCCTGAGGCAGCCCAGATCAAAGTTACCCAGTGATGATAAGATGCCTTTTCATAGGCAAAAAGGTTGAAAGTGATGATTTTCTGGTCAAATTTGCAATTTAGAGTGAAAAAATAAAAAATAATAAAAAATATTTTGAAAATTAGATTTGAAAAATGGGGTTTAGAAATTATAGTATTTTTAGTTAAATTTAAAAATTTTTTAAAAAAAAATTCCGCGTATGTCGGTCGTGCACGCCTGTTCTGCCGCAAAATGCCCAAATCGCCCGAAATCATTTTTTTTACCTTTTTTCACCTAAATTCGATTTTTTATCCCTTTTTTAAGGGATTTTCAGGTTTTTTTAAATTTTAAATCTTAGATAAATGATATTATTTTTTCCTTTTTTTTTCATATAAAAAGAAAATGATGGAAAGAGAATGGGAGGATTTTTTTAGGGTTTTTTTTTTTAGGATTTCTCTTCTTCTTCCTCTCAAATTCTCCCTAAAAATTTCTAGATTTTCCCCAAACAAAAATAAAAAGAAAAAGTTCATCTTTCATTTTTTTTCCAATACAATTGCTTCTAAACATATTTTTTAGAAGAGGTTTTGTTGATGAATTTAATTTTGAGACAAATAAATTAATTATTTGCTCTCAAAGTTCATTTTTTTTATCTTTGCTTTTCAATTAGACTTTTTTCAAGGTTTTTTTTCTTCTTATTTTGAATCTTTTTTGATGAACAATTGATTTTGGGCAAACAAAATAATTATTTGTTCCTAAAATCTAATTTTCATTTTCATTTTCTAAAAACAAGTTTTTAAAATGATTTTTTTCTTGAGACAAACAAAATAATTGTTTGTTCTTGAGATCGTTTTTCATTTTTTATAAATAAAAATAATTCTTTAGGCAAAGAAATTAATTCTTTGTTCTTAAAGAATTTTTGATCATTTTTCTATCTTTTTTCTTGGAATAAAATTCCAATATTTTATCATTCAATTCTAATCCTGCAAACCACAAACAAGGAAATCAATATCATTTTTACCTTCATCGAATCCAAAACTCTGAGGATAAACATTCTGTGCTCATTCTTCTTATTCTTCTTATTATTTTTGCATTTAATTAATTATTCATGTACATTTTTATTATTTTCATTCAATCATTTATTTTATTAGTTTATATTTGTTTTATTTAATATGTTATATATTATTTTATTCTTGTTCATGCAAATATTGATTGCTCATTATTTTCAACATATAATTAATTCATTCATTTTGATTAATCTTTTTACTATGTAAATGGTTTATATTAATGGTGATAATAGTAATTAATCATGTTATTCATTTAATCGTTTTCATTATTCTTTTATTTAATTTTTTTATTATTCCTTTCATTGTTATTTTATTTATTCATCATTTATTCATTTATTTATTTATTTATTTTCATTTTTCGTTATGAATATTATCATGTTAATATTTTTATATGTTGATTCATTAACATGTTATATTTTATTTCAATTACACCTTTTAATCCATTTGTCATTCATAACACATTTTTTTATCCTTTATTTTAAATTGTTAACATGTTAATTCATTTGTCATTTTGTTGTCACCTTATTTTACCATTTATTATACTTAATTGATTCAATTACTAACAATATTTTATTTGTGTTTTATTTTTATTTCACATCTTATTTTCTCTCTTGGGCATTTTTGTGAGCACGCAAGGAGATCCAGAAGACGCGCTTGGGTTAAATATTTAATTGTTTTATTTGTAACATTTTATTTATATAGCTTTTTCATTTGTTTTGCCATGTAATTTTCTGATAAAATTGTTTATTTAGGTACGCTAGAAAGAAAATCACAAAAATATTTTTATTAATTAACTTGAAATTTTTCCTAAAAAAAATGGGACTAATGTCCCAATTTTCTCCATTAAATAAAAATTTTCACATCAAAATTGTTTTATAATAAATATGTATGCGAGGACCAATGTCTTCATCTTTAATGTATATCCCGTTTTATGTATGATTTGTATTTTATTTTACAATGGGGGTTGTATTTCGCCCCTAGTTTTATTGTAATTTATTTTCATACGCTTCATTTTAATTATGCTTTTATCGCTTCCTTTGAATGAATAACTTGCACTTTAATTAAATTGCACCGAATTGAATGAGAAAAGGGATGAAACGCTAAATTCAAAACTCAATTATAAAATTAGCCAAGGTATGAATAAATGAAAAGTCCCGAACCTACTCTGGTCTTTAGGCTCAACGAGGCGAGAGGGCTATCTCAATGTTCTATTGGGATAGGGCCTCCGAGACACCTCTTGTGTCCCGTAAAAGGATCAAACTTGCACAGTCCTAGGCGCCACGAGGCGAGAGGGCCATCTTAATGTTCTATTAAGGTGGAGACCTCCAAGACACCTCTGGTTTGCCTAAGCGTGAGGCTAGAGGATCATCCTATCATTATGGTGGAAGCCTCCAAGACACCTCCGGCTTGCCTATGATGGACATAGCAGCGCTGTCTTAGGCTCACTGAGGCTAGACGACCTTCCCCAATGTTCTATTGGGTGGCGACTCCAAGAAACCTCCTTATTGCCCAAAATGGTCGCACTTGTAATTTCTTACAAGTTTTCATGAACCTCATCCCGATTGCCATGAAGCGAGTGATTTGGGGCGCCCCGGGGTTCAACGCGCATGACACACGCTAAAAAGAAAATCAAAAAATATTTATATTAATTAACTTGGAATTTTTTCTATTAAAAATGGGACCAATGTCCTAGTTTCTTCCACCCAAATAAATTGTCACCTCTAAACGTTTTCTGTAAGTATGCATGCGAGCACGAATGTCCTCATCCTTAATAAATATCCCATTTTATATATGATTTTGATGCTATTTACAATGGGGGTTGTATTCCGCCCCTAATTTTTTTATAATTTATTGTATTTTTATTTACCTTATATTAGTCTTGCTTTCGTTTATCGCTTTTATTATGTGAATGATCTGTGCTTTAATTAATGCATTAAATTGTATGAGAAAAGGAAGAAATATTAAATTCAAAACTCAATTATAATTTAACCAAGGTATGAATAAATGGAAAGTCGCAAACCATCTCTGGTCTTAGGCTCAACGAGGTTAATGGACCATCTCAATGTCTCATTGGGATGGGGTCTCCAAAATATCGCTTGTTGCCCAAAATAGGCCCAATTTGCATAGTCCTAGCTCCATAAGGTTAGAGGACCACCTCAATGTCTTATTAGGGTGGGGTCTCTAAAATATCTCTGGCTTGCCCAAATTGGATGTATATTTGTCGTCTTAGGCTCCATGAGGTTAGAGTAATATCCCAATGTTCTATTGGGATGGGGACTCCAAAATATCTCTTGTTGCCCAAAATAGACACAGATGTGCTGTCTTAGGCTCATTGAGGCTAGACGACCTTTCCCAATGTTTTATTGGGTGGCGACTCCAAGAAACCTCATTGTTTTCCCAAAATAGATGTCCTTGTAATCTCTTATAAGTTCCATGAACCTCTCTCGAATGCCCTAAAGGTGAGCATTCGGGGTGCCCCAGGGTTCGGCACACGTCACACTCATCACAAGCATAACGACCAATTAGGTCTCCATTTGATATACCATTGATGGTACAAGGCTTGGGATGGTGATTATCTTTAGCACATCCCGACAATGAGTGAAAGTAGGGTTGTGTTTTAGGAATGCACCCGGGTAAAATAAGGGACCAACTAACATAATTTTAAGGCTCTAAAATGATGCAATGCAATTCTCGCAAAGAGATGGAATTTTAAGTTTTAAAAACCCAATTATACATTTTAAATAAGACACTTTCAGATCAAAGTGACAAAGTTCCCAGTGGAGTCGCCACTGTAACGCGCGCTGAACCGAAAAGGCCCTCATAAGGCCGGCATTTAGGGCTCGAGGGATTGGTTCGTGTCATTTGATCTTGGGTAACATGAAACATTTTGGAATCCCCACCCAATAGAACATTAGGGAAGGTCATCTAGCCTCATGAAACCTTTAGGTACCTTTGAGGTATTTTGGAGTCGCCAACCAATTTACAAGAAATTGGGAAAGGTCATCTAACCTCTATGGTCTAAACCAGAGAGTGGTTCGGAACTCCACTCTTATTTATGCCTTGGTTAATTATAAATAGGTTCTTAGATTTGAAAATTCCATCTCTCTTATCACGCGATTAATGCAATTTTATTATTAAAGCGCATCTCAAGCATCAAGAAAGCAATAAATAAAAGCAGTAAATGAAGCGGTAAACACATAAAGCCACGCCATTTACAAAGGAGAAATTGGGACAAATACAATCCCCTAAATGAAAAAAAAAAGCTAAACAAAATTAAGATGGAAATTGGGACAGAATACAATCCCCAAATGAAAGAAAGCTTAATAAAATTGCCCCAAAAATAATTAATTACAAGGGCCCACAAGATATTTAACATAAATCTAAACAACTAAGCAAAATTAATCAAAAGAGGAGACATGCATAAATCGGGATATTTGTTCGGCTTAGAAACATTGGTTCCTTCATGCTCACTTAAAGAGGGATCGAAGAGTTATTTTGACTATTGGCTTGAAAACCGAGATGAGTGATCCCATTTTTAAGAAAATTTAACTCTTTATTTTAATTCATGACATTTTACATTCCTTGGCTAAAATCGAGGACATTAGTCCCAATTTATTAGTAAAATCTTTGATTTAGTAGTAAAAATATCTTTGTAATTTTTTAACTGATACACAGATGAAATAAAACTATTTGATTTGCAAGATAAACACAATCACATGAACAAGGGGTAGGTAAGGTCTCACCCAAGTGATGTGGTCTCCTACGTGCCATGAGCCCTCCGTGTGGTCACGACAATACTCAAACAAGTAAACGTCACATTTTACCTGTAACACCCCCTACTCATACGTAGGCTATCCCCTCTAATGAGGAGTGAGATGCCATATGGGCAAAGGTGCCACCACGCAGAAACAGGATATACATACATTCATACATAAACATACATACCAAAATACAGGGTAAATAAAATTTTACAAAACCATTCTTGAAAGAAGCTGATCATGCATTAATATAACGGAAAACATTACATTATTATTTGATCAACCCAAAGGTACAACAGATAATTACATGTCTAAAAATGTACTTATACATATGCGGAAGCTGTTACAAAATTAACATAAGAGAGTTCTATACAAAAAGAATCATCAATATACAAAATTAAGCCCTACACTAAACTCAGCTGTGTTGGCTTAGCTGCGACGACTCTCCCAAGGCAAACTCCTTCCGCACCTGCATGGGTAACACACCGTGCTAAGCGATAAACGCTTAGTGGGGAAACACACAAATCAAACGGACGGCCATTCACAATGGTCGTCAAGCAAACACATACAGATGGCATAGTCAGAAATACGCTTTAGATAAGAGTATGAATATATGAACATGTAGAGTCATATATCTGATATAACCTAACTGTCTTCATAATATCACATTACTAAACATATTCGGATAAAACATGCTCATAAGTATCAAAATAATTCCAAATAATAAAGCACCTGCTGACTCAAGGTAGTGGATAACGAGTGAATGGATAGTACTTTACAGGTACGAGCCGATTACAGACAGTACCTTACGAGTACGAATCGAAAACCAAATTACTTTATCATTTGCAAAACATTTTATTGAGGGACCTTAAACAAGATCCAAACACATCGGAGGGTTCGCGAAGAACCAAATGGGACCTGATTGGGGTCCAAACTGAACTGAGGCTGCAGCTATAAGACTCTATTAGGCATGCCTAACTATCCACTTAATTGACCCGCAGGCTACAAAACACGGTTAACGTCCATAGTTCAAATATAACAAGCAAAGAACTTACATACCTTCAATAATCAGTACATGCAAATATCATCCATCTTACTAGTATACAGCTCATATTAAGAGACAATGTGTGCAAAAATCCATAATTTAACAACCTTAAATCATGTGAAACAACTAAGATTTTATTGCAAAAACAGGATAGGTTACGGTGGTAATCAGATTGGTTGCCACTGTGACATACCAAGGATCTCGGCAGAATGCAAGTCTGAGGTACCTCACAGTGGTAACCCATCTGGTTTTCACCGTGACATACCCAGACCCCAAAACAGAATGCACTTTTGGGGTACCTCACGGTGGTAACTCATTAGGTTGCCACCGTGACATACCCACTGCCCAAGTCAGAAGCAAAAGTCTGGACACCTCACGGTGGTAACCAGGTTGGTTGCCACCGTGACATATCCAAACTCACGGCAGAATGCATCTGGCGCGTGCCTCATGGTGGTAACCAAATTGGTTGCCACCGTGACCCATGCCCAGATGCGATACCCAAGAGCAATTTTCCAGATCATTCAAGCCAAAATCCCCAAAACTCTCACTTCAACCAAAATATCCTCACTCCAATAATATTATTAAACCAATCAAACATCAATAAATCATGCCATAAACAAATCCTACTCATGAAATCAAAGAACAACATCATTCTATATAATCAATCTCATCACTATTCATACCACAACTCCATAATCTCACATTTGGTTCAATAACTCACAACCAAGTTTTCATGAATAATAGAAATCAAAACCCATAACATAATAACCAATAAAAACATCAAGAACATCTAAAATTTCCAGAATTTCATCCAAATTATAAATTGCCAACAATGCATAAAACACAAATTCCCAAACCTTGAAATCCTTAGCTCCAAATTAATGAGCTCTACTACATCCAACCTTCTCTTTGCCCTTTGGCTCACGAGGAGGCTCAACTAAACATCAAACCACAAAAACACACAAACACAAAACTCTAACTTAGATGCAACCCAGAAAATATGAAGAAGAAAGATGAAGAAGAGGAAGAAGAAGATGGAAAAATGCAGAAAACTTACTAATTAAATGCAAGGTGTGATCAATTCCCACTACCAAGAGCTCGAATCCAAGCTAGGGCAACTAAAGAGTGAAGAAGAAGAAGAAGAAGAGCAGTAGAGGGAGGAGAGGAACGGGAAAAGGGAATAGAAAATCTGATTTCCTAATTTCCTTTCCTCCTTTTACTTACCCTTACCCAAACCCTAGACACATGGCATCTCTCTAGTGGTGGAAATCAACCACTCACACATTACAAACATACATCATGGACACACAAAGAACACCCTACTGAGCACACCCTACCATGGTATGAGCAACCACACACACAAACACAGCCCCAATAACACACTCTACAAACATATGAGTAAGCACACCCAAGTGCAACCCAACTAATTCACACCCTAACACCACACATGCATTCACATGCTAACAAAACTCTTAAAACATACATTTCTACCCAAAATGCCCTTTTATACATGTCAAAACTCACATAATGCATATGCACAAACATGGCTCATACTACTAGGGGGCAAATAGGGTCTGACAACTCTCCCCTACTAACAAGAATTTCGTCCTCGAAATTCTCACCTGAACTGAACAAGTGCGGGTATTGAACTCTCATCGACTCTTCTGGCTCCCAAGTTGCTTCTTCAACCCCATGGTGACTCTATAACACTTTAACTAGCGAAATCTGCTTACTTCTCAGCTGTCTCACTTCCCGGGCTAGAATAGCTCTTGGTTCTTCATCATACGAAAAATCAGGCTAAACTTGCACCTCTTGCACTGACAAAACATACGACGGATCCGATCGGTATCGACGAAGCATCGAAACGTGAAACACGTCATGCAACTTCAATAACTCCATTGGAAACGCCAATCTATAAGCCATCGGACCAAATCTAGCCAAAACCTCATACAGACCAATGAAGCGAGGACTAAGTTTCCCTTTCTTTCCAAATCGAAGCACCTCTCGCCAAGGCGACACTTTAAGGAAGACTTTGTCCCCAACTTCAAACCGCACATCTTTTCTCTTCAGATTGGCGTAAGACTTTTGTCGATCCTTAGCTGCTCTCAAATTTCGCTGTATGACTCTGATCTTTTCCTCTGTATCCCTAACCAACTCTGGTCCAATCACAGATCGCTCGGATAGCTCGGTCCAACAAATCGGAGTCCTACACTGCCGACCATATAAAGCCTTATACGGTGCCATACCGATGCTCGACTGATAACTGTTATTGTAGGCAAACTCCATAAGCGACACATATCTGTCCCAACTACCCGAAAAATCCAAGGCACAAGCTCTCAGCATATCCTCCAAAATCTCTATAACTCGCTCGGACTGGCCATCTGTCTGAGGATGGAATGCTGTACTGAAGTTCAACTTGGTACCCAAAGCTCTCTGCAACTCTTTCCAAAACTTAGATGTGAACCTTGGGTCCCGATCTGAAACTATGGACAACGGCACTCCATGCAACCGAACTATCTCATCCACATAGATACTGGCCAACCTGTCCATCGAATAATCCACTCTCACCGGCAAGAAGTGAGCTGACTTCGTAAGCCAATCCACTATCACCCATACTGAGTCATGCTTCTTCTGAGTTAAAGGCAACCCGAAAACGAAATCCATGGCGTGAGCAATCCCGAGGGAACTTAATGCTCAGCCTTTATCTACTGACACGTTAGGCACTTGGACACAAAGTCCACAATGTCTCTTTACATGCCGGACCACCAATAGAACTGTTTCATACCCCGATATATCTTCTCACTACTGGGATGTATGGTGAAAACTGTACTATGCTCCTCCACCAAAAGCTGTCTTTTTAACTCTTCATTATTCGGTACACACAGACGATTTCTATACAGAAGAACCCCATCTTGAACTGAGAACTTTGATTGCTTGCCCATACTAACTTCTTGCATAATCCGCTGAAGCCTCTCATCAACCCTCTGAGCATCAACAATCCTCTGTCTTAAGGTAGGCTTCACTCTTAACTGAGCCATCAAAGCTCCATCTCAACCAAACCTCCATCGAAACCGCCTCAGAGATAAAGCAGAAACCGACTTCCTACTCAAAGCATCCGCGACTACATTAGCCTTACCCGAATGGTAATCCACAATGCAGTCGTAATCCTTAAACAGCTCAAGCCAACGACGTTGTCTCATATTCAACTCCTTCTGCGTGAGGAGATACTTTAAACTCTTGTGATCCATAAATATCCTACATCTCTCCCCATACAGATAATGGCGCCAAATCTTCAAAGCAAACATCACAGCCGCCAACTCTAAATCATGCGTCAGATAATTCCTCTCATGCGGCTTCAACTATCGAGAAGCATATGCCACTACTTTACCCTCCTGCATCAGAACACATCCAAGGCCAACACCCGAAGCATCACTATACATAACAAATTCCTTACCCAAGATGGGTTGAATCAGTATAGGAGCTTCAACTAGCAATTTCTTCAACTGCTCAAAACAAGTCTGACATCTGTCTGACCACTCTAACTTAACTCCTTTCCTCAACAATCTAGTCATAGGAGCAGCAATCATAGAAAATCCTTTAACGAACCGACGGTAATAACCTGCTAAACCGAGGAAACTCCGCACTTCCTGAACATTTCTAGGCGCTTTCCAATCAACTATCGCCTCAATCTTGGCTGGATCCACTTGGATACCCTTAGCTGAAACTATATGACCCAAAAATGACACTTCTCGAAGCCAAAAATCACACTTGCTAAGCTTAGCAAACAGCCGATGATCTCTCAAAACTTGCAAAACCAACCAGAGATGCTCCTCATGCTCGGTCTCATCCTTGGAATACACCAAGATATCATCTATAAACACCACTACAAACCGATCTAAGTATGGCCTAAACACTCTGTTCATCAAATCCATGAATGCCGCAGGAGCATTAGTCAAACCAAACGGCATCACAAGGAACTCATAGTGGCCATACTGAGTCCGGAATGCAGTCTTAACCACATCCTCATCCTTGACCCGAAGCTGATAATACCCCGACCCAAGATCTATCTTGGAAAAGACTCCTGCACCTCGAAGATGATCGAAAAAATCCTCGACTCTAGGTAGCGGATACTTATTCTTCACTGTAACCTTATTGATCAGCCTGTAGTCGATGCACATCCTCAAGGATCCATCTTTTTTCTTAACAAACAAAACCGGAGCTCCCCAAGGAGATATGTTGGGTCGAATAAACCCCTTATCCAATAGCTCTTGTAGTTGAGTTTTAAGTTCCCTCAACTCTACTAGAGCCATCCGATAAGGTGCTTTCGATACAGGTGCGGTACCCGGCATAATCTCTATGGCTAACTCAATTTCTCTCTCCGGAGGCAACCCAGTCAAATCACTGGGGAAAACATCACTAAACTCCCGTACCACAGGGATGTCCTCAATCCTTACTTGATCCCGCTTGGAATCCAAAAGCACAGCTAGGAAAACCTCACAACCTTTCCTAATAAACTTCTTGGCTTGCATTGCTGAGAAACATTATTCACAGAACTAGCACCCAAACCTCTTATAAACACTGGAAATTTGTTCCTATCCCGAAGCACAAAGGTCTTCCTATGGCAGTCAACTACAGCCCGGTACTTACCCAACTAGTTCATTCCCAAAATCAGGTCAAACACTTTAAAAGGCAACTCTATCAAGTCCGCAGGAAACTCGATTCCCTTAACCAACAGGGGACAACTCCTATAAACTCTACTCACATTGACACTATGCCCTAATGGATTAGTCACACAAATCTCATAGTCTAACTGGTCTACCACATGCAACTTATCAATAATCTTATCCGTGCACAAATATGAGTGTGTGGAACCAGGGTCTATTAGAGCATATAATTCGGTGTCATGGAGTAGGAACTTACCAGCAATCACATCAGGGGCATCTTTCTCCTCTCTAGCTCTCACAACATAAGCTCGGGCTGCGACTGGTGGAGGACGCTCAACTATCTCCGAAACAGCTCCATCTCTAGGTCGACCACCTCGACCTCTACCTCGGCCCCTAACACGGGCAGCCTGAGTAGCATTAGATCCAATGCCACTAGCCCCTCTCTATGAACCCGAATCCTCACTCATCTGTGGACAACTAGCCAAATGATGCTCGGTGCTTTCACATCTAAAACACCCACAAGTGAGCCACCTACACTCACCCCGGTGAGCCTTACTGCAGTGTGAATAAATGGGTATAGCCTCAGATCTACCACCCCTGCAAGAACCAGACTCAGCTGCCGAACCCTACCTTCTACCTCTCGTGGCTGAACTGGATGATGACTGATCTTACGGGTCCCTTGCTCTCTTACCCAAAGAAGAAGAAGAACCACCCCGAGACTGATTCCTCCTCTGAGCTCTCTCTCTCAGCACCGACTCTGACCTTTCAGCCCTCATGGCAGCATCTGCAATCTGATAGTAGCTCACCCCTAGCGTGCTCATCAAGGAGATCAAAGCTACTCTCAAGGACTTATTTAACCCAGCCTCAAAATGCTTGCATCGGAAATCATCCGTCATGATCCCTCACGGAGCATATCGGGACAACCGATTAAACTCTTTCTCATAATCCGAAATCGACAAAGCCCTCTGCTTCAAACTCAGAAACTGTGCCCATCTCGCATCCTTGTAAGTCTGAGTTACATACTTCTTCGTGAATTCTTCATCAAAGAATTCCCAAGTAACAGGATCGGGCATCTGAGGTTGTCTGCACACTAGCTCCCACCATTCATACGCCGACCCTTGAAGCAAGGCCATAACACATTCTGCTTGCAGCTCCGGAGGACACCTAACTTCTCTTAATGCCCTCTTCACCTTATCTAGCCACCTCTCCGCTACCTCTGATTAATCCAACCCTGTTCTATAAAAGTCTTCGGCCCCAACTTTTCTTAAATTCTCCATGGGAGGCCTGGGGGCAACCACTCTCTCTAAGACCCTCGCCATGTCCTGTGACAGCCTGAACATGGCTTCAAAAGGCATGGCAGCGGCCTCGGGCTGGACCCTAGCAGGTTGAGCTGACACTGTAATAGAAGGATCCCTAGCTTGAGGGTTCACACTTTCAGTGGACTCCTCAAATGATCTACGAGCAGAATTAGAAGCCATCTGAGCAAATAAGGAAAACCGCATCAGCCAATACAGCCCTAGATATAGACGCACCCATACACAACATCACGTAAACAACACCCAAAAATGCCTAAACCAGGCTCTGATACCACAACTTGTAACACCCCCTACTCATACGTAGGCAATCCCCTCCAATGAGGAGTGAGATGCCATATGGACAAAGGTGCCACCACGCAGAAATAGGATATACATACATTCATACATAAACATACATACCGAAATACAGGATAAATAAAATTTTATAAAACCATTCATGAAAGAAGCTGATCATGCATTAATATAATGGAAAATATTACATTACTGTTTGATCAACCCAAAGGTACAACAGATAATTACATGTCCAGAAATATACTTATACATATGCGGAAGCTGTTACAAAATTAACATAAGAGAGTTCTATACAAAAAGAATCATCAATATACAAAATTAAGCCCTACACTAAACCCAGCTGTGTTGGCTTGGCTGCGACAACTCTCCCAAGGCAAACTCCTTCCGCACCTGTACGGGTAAACACACCGTGCTAAGCGATAAATGCTTAGTGGGGAAACACACAAATCAAATGGACGGCCATTCACAATGGTCATCAAGCAAACACATATAGATGGCATAGTCAGAAATACGCTTTAGATAAGAGTATGAATATATGAACATTGAGAGTCATACATTTGATATAACCTAACTGTCTTCATAATATCACATTACTAAACATATTCGGATAAAACATGCTCATAAGTATCAAAATAATTCCAAATAATAAAGCACCTGCTGACTCAAGGTAGTGGATAACGAGTAAATGGACAGTAATTTACAGGTACGAGCCGATTATAGACAGTACCTTACGGGTACAAATCGAAAACCAAATTACTTTATCATTTGCAAAATGTTTTATTGAGGGACCTTAAATAAGATCCAAACACATCGGAGGGTTCACGAGGAACCAAACGGGACCTGATCAGGATCCAAACTGAACTGAGGCTGTAGCTATAAGACTCTATTAGGAATGCCTAACTATCCACTTAATTGACCGCAGGCTACAAAACACAGTTAACGTCCATAGTTCAAATATAACAAGCAAAGAACTTACATACCTTGAATAATCAGTACATGCAAATATCATCCATCTTACTAGTATACAGCTCATATTAAGAGACAATGTGTGCAAAAATCCATAATTTAACAACCCTAAATCATGTGAAACAACTAAGATTTTATTGCAAAAATAGGGTAGGTCACGGTGGTAATCAGATTGGTTGCCACCGTGACATACCAAGGATCTCGGGAGACTGCAAGTCTGAGGTACCTCACGGTGGTAACTGTGATGCGCGCCGGACCCCGAGGTCGCCCCTCTGACTGCCCGCTTGAGGGCGATCGGGCAATTGAGGGTCCGCTAACAGCTTGCAATAAATTGCAAGTGCGTCTATGTTGGGCAACTGGGAGGTTTCATGGAGTCGCCACCCAATAGAACATTGGGAAAGTTTCTCTCGCCTCGGAGAGCCTAAGACTGCGCTTAGTATCCATTTTGGGCCAACCAGAGGAGTCTTGGAGGGTAAACCTCTCGCCCTAAGGAGCCTAGGATTAACGCCAAAATCTCATGACACAAGAGGTGTCTTGCAGGGTAGACCTCTCGCCTCTGTGAGCCATAAGATCAAAGCTGGGTTCGGGACTTCTCATCTATTTCTACCTTGATTATTTTATGACCAAATTTTAATTATCATTAATTCGCTCTCTCTCCACGCGATGCAATCGATTAAAGGCGCATTTATTCACATTTGGAAAGCAGTAAATGAGCAAGTAAATAGTGAAAGCAATAAATTACAATAATACAAGGAGCGGAATACAACTCCCTTTTATAAATGTGTGATACATACCCAAATCGGGGCATTGCTTATTTTGAGGACTTTGGTCCTCGCATGCATTATCATCAAAATGGCTATTTTTATTGTGAGGATTTTTATTGGATAAAAATAGGACATTTGGGTCCTTACGTTTATGAAAACCTCATTTTATTAAATATAAAACATTAATCAATTTTTATATTTAGCGTGATACAAGAAGGGTATACTCATGTACATAGAATAATTAATGAATAAACAAATAAAGGAAATAACCAAGAAGGTTAGAAAGCTAAACCGGACGGACTCCTCCAAGCATGATAGATCACCCCTCGAGCTCAGGATAGTAAAAATTCAATATACACGCACAAAAAGGTTAATGAGATGTTAATATATGAAAGCTCAACATAAATGAAGTCAAAAAGCCTTCAGAAAGATAGAAAAGATTTGAAAACGTGGAGACAGGACCCACCGACGGCCTCTACCGAGTGACCGACGGGCGTCAGTTAAAGTGATCGACATGTCCGTCGCTCACTCAAGAGAGAGCGTCTGTGAGTGGGGTGACCGACGGGCGTTTGTGAAATAGATGACCCGTCGGTCACCACTGCCTCAGAAAATAAACAGTAAAAAACTCTCTTTTTCAGAGCAAAAATGGGTTTTTATCACAAAAAGAAATGAAGAGAATGAAGATGAAGAGAAGTGAAAGCAAAAAACCAAAAGAACAACAAGAATAAAGAATATGGATGAAATAATATGGAGAATAAGTCCGGAATATTTACCCTCAGATAATGTTTTAGTGAGATTCTTGGTGTTGATTAGAGTTCCGCACGCTCCACGAGAAACGAAATGAAAGGTTAGGAAAGAGGAAAATAAATTATTTCCTTCTTAACCCCTCAAAAAGACTGACTTTGGAATCGAAAACCCGAAGAAAACTAATTAGTTTTAGCTCCTTTTTAACGGTTTGATTCTCAAATTAAAAGAAATTTCTCAATATTGTATTTGCTAGAAGAGAGAGAAAATATACTTGAATTTGGGCAGAGTTTCCCCTCTTGAAAAATTTTAGAACCCTTTTTAGGAAGAAATTCAAAGCTTTTATAGGCCAGGCACGACCGACGAGCGTCGGATGTGGAGACGGGCATCGGAAGAAACCTTCTGACACAAGGATTCATCCGACGACCCTGCCATTTCCACCGATGGGCGTCGGAGAGGTTGCGTGCTCCGGGAAACTAGCTGGCGTGCTCCGAAAGAAGCGGAGCCTTCCAACGGGCATCGAAAAAATCATGGGCCGTCTGTGACCCTAAGCGACGGGCTGGCCTCTAACAGACGGGCTGACAGTCTGTCACAAAAAAAATACTTTTTGACTCGAAAATTCCCTGTTTTCTCCCCCTCTGCCGACGAAAGGTGAAAAGACTCATTTCTCATGGAGCATGGGACTAAAACCTCCAAATCCAAACCGTTTGTACAGGCTCGGATACCGATTTCATCATAGGGTAATCTTTGATCCGGACCGCTCCGGGACACGGTACTTACAGTTGCCCCCAGTTTTGGGGAAACTAGTGCACAAGCGCCTAGATAAGCCAAAACTCAGAGAAAGGACGGAAAGGAAGAAAGCGTACCTTTGGCGATCCTTACCTTCTGTGCCTTTTACCGGGTAGACCTCGTCTCAGTTTGTTCGGCGTGTGAAGATATCCCTAACGGTCTCATCTCGACTTGTAGGTGTTGGTGAGATGTAGCATTCTCTAGCCACGACCTCGATGTGAAGAGCAGTGTTCTCTAACTGCAGCTTCGACTTCTGCTGGCCTCGTCTCAGCTTGTGCAGGATTGAGGAGATGTAGTACTCTCTGACTACAAATCCGCTGTGAAGATTAGTGTTTCTCTAACTGCAGCTTCGATTGTGAAGTTCCCTTGCTAACCCCCATTCGATCTGCAAGGTGCATAGCACTCTCTGGCAGCCGCGTGAACTGTGAGATGCAGCACTCTTTGGCTGCAATCCCGGTGTGAAGAGCAGTGTTCTCTAACTGCAACTTCGATTGCAAAGTTCCCTTGCTAACCCCCATTCGATCTGCAAGGTGCGTAGCACTCTCTGGCTGCCACGTGAACTGTGAGATGTAACGCTCTCTGGCTACAATCCCGATGTGAAGAACAGTGTTCTCTAACTGCAACTTCGATTGTGAAGTTCCCTTGCTAACCCCCATCTGATCTGCAAGTCGCGTAGCACTCTCTGGCTGCCGCGTGAACTGTGAGATGTAATGCTCTCTGGCTACAATCCTGATGTGAAGAGCAGTGTTTCTCTAACTGCAGCTTCGATTGTGAAGTTCCCTTGCTAACCCCCATTCGATCTACAAGGTGCGTAGCACTCTCTGGCTGCCGCGTGAACTGTGAGATGTAACGCTCTCTGGCTACAATCCCGGTGTGAAGAGCAGTGTTTCTCTAACTGCAGCTTCGATTGTCAAGTTCCCTTGCTAACCCCCATCCGATCTGCAAGGTGCGTAGCACTCTCTGGCTGCCGTGTGAACTGTGAGATGTAACGCTCTCTGGCTACAATCCCGGTGTGAAGAGCAGTGTTTCTCTAACTGCAGCTTCGATTGTGAAGTTCCCTTGCTAACCCCCATCTAATCAGCAAGGTGCATAGCACTCTCTGGCTGCCGCGTGAACTGTGAGATGTAACGCTCTCTGGCTACAATCCCGATTTGGTAGAAGAGGAGATCTCGCTGGGTTCCCCGTTCCAAGAAGACATGAATCTTAGGCACCCTTGTTCGGACTTCTAATCAATGCTTGTGTTCTGATCGATGTTTCTCTGTACCTGTGTGATAAAAGGTTTTGTTAATTCATGTTTGAGTTGTTATTTTTTAACATATCTATGCATGATGTGGTTTCTTTTTATCATGTTATGTTTCATTTATATCCTTTTCTATTTGAGTCATTCATCATCATCATTTTTTTTGTTTTCCTTATTTTGGAATACGAGCAAATGTGAAAACATATATTCATAAATAACTGAATAAATGCATAAACTGAAAACAAAAGTTTTTCACTAGAAATATCCATTTTTGTACAATGTATATACAAAGTGAAAATGTACAAAAATACAAAAATGACTCCCTGAGCATCAGAGGGGTGTGTAGTCAGAGGACTCATCAGGGTCCTCATCATCTGATATGTGCACCGTCCCTGTCGGAGGTGGAGGTGGAGCTGGCTATGCCGGAGGTGGAGGCTGAGCCGTGGAGGGTCCTGCCCCAGCATCGTGGGTCTGTCTAAACCGGATCTGAGCATAGCCATCCAAGAAGGGCTGGGTACAAGTCCTCATAAACCCTAAGGTCTCTGAAACTGTACCTCCTAGCTTCTTGAACGCCTGGCTCATATGAGTGGTCCACTCGCTGGCGGCCCTCCTCATCTGCTCTAGGTGCTGCTCTGTCTGCTCTCTAAACTCCCTCATGGTCTAAGACAAGGGTGGAAAAATCCCCTTTATCGCCTGGACCCGGGATATCAGGGAGCCGAGCGACTCATCGATCATCTGTAGGGTCATATTAACCCTCTAAGATGCCTGGTCCTGAGATGTCCTCATCTCATGAGTGAGCTGCTGCCTAAGCTCCCTCTGGCCCTGGGCAATCTACTCTATCAGCCTCACCTGCTCATCTCTAAGGGCCTCCACGACCTGAGCCTGCTCTCGCGCGGTGTGCTCGATATAACCGGTCTGCTCCTAAGCCAACCTCTCTATCGCCCGAGACTACTCCTGAATAGCAGCCTGCTAACGGTCTAACCTCTCGTGTATAGCTCTGTCTCTCTCATCCTATCGTCACTCTAAGGCTATGAACATGGACGTGAGGAGCTGGGAGAAGTCACGCTGTGCTGGCTGCTGCTGTGCTGGCTCTGGTGGCGGGGCCGTGGAGGTGGATGCCCTTGGATCGCCTCGGAAATATGGATGATACCTCTCGGGGGGCCCGTGGGTAGACCTCTGTACCCTGATGCTCGGTGACGGGATAGGAGTCGGCGCTCTAGATGCCGGTGAAGGCGCAAAGAGCTCGTCCATAGTGAACTCCATGTCAAAATCCGACGGGGTCCTGGGCTGCTCCTGCTGTGGTGGCGGTGGAGCTGGCTGTGGCTGAGGATGGGGAGGCTGCTGCTCCGGCTCGGGCTCGGGCTCTGGCTGAGGAGGCTGATGCTCTAGCTGAGGAGGCTGATGCTCTAGCTGAGGAGGCTGCTGCTCCGGCTGAGGAGGCTGCTGCTCCGGGTCTGGACCCAAGGGTGGAAGGGAGAACATCCGCCTGGTCTCGTGGATGGACAGCACTCTATAAGCCTCTGCCTGCCCTGATATCTGCGAGATCATCCCCATCTGCACTGCGCTGTGGCATCCACATATATCCCCTCATCCAGGGATCCTCTCAGCCTGTCTGGGGCAACTCCTAACCCCAAAAGCAACCGAGCGATGACTCCTCCCACTATCACCACTGGCATCAGTCCTCTGCCAACTCTGGCCAAGTTAGCCAAGATCTCATGGCTAACGTTGAGGCGCTGGCCTGCCACCATAGCCCAGAGGCTCCAGATCTCGGCCGCATTAAGCGACCCTGGATTACCAGCTCGACCAAGGTACGAACTGGATAGCACTCTGTGCAGGTACCGGAGTGCCTGAGACACCAGTACGGTGCTCTTCGCTGTATCATGATCATATAGCACTCCCGGTAGGGCAATGGCCGCCCAGTGGGTGCGTCTCACCGCTCGCCGTGGGATCTTGACCCCCTCCTCTCTGGGGAGCCCCATGGCCTCAGCAAATCTCTGCCTGGTAATACTGTAATGCTGGCCATCGAACCAGAAATGGACCACCCCTGGCTCCGTGTCTGATCTCTGGAAACCGCCATAACGGAGGGTGGCTAGGACCTGTCGGGTAGCCTCTGGGAAAGTCTGGAAAGCGGGGTCAAGGAACTCTGTCCACCCGGTGCCATCAACAAGCATGTCGACCTCCGGGGCCATTCATAGGGCCTCTAGGAACGGCCGTGATATGAAGCGACTAGCCCAAATCTCCACCTGAGCCAGCGCCCCATATCTCTGAGTTGACTCATCGTCCATCCAACCCGGAACCACGACCTCGGCCTGGGCCTGTGGTGCTCTGCATCTAGGAGGCATCCTGTAAAAGGGAACGTTAGATAATAATGAAAAATTGACGAAACAAGTGTTATTAGGCTTATTTTCGAGACGAAACAGAATAGATAAAAAAAGAAGTGGGCAACATCCCGTTAAGAGATGTTTGCCCAGCATGCTTTGCATATATCAAAAGTAGAGAAGAAAAACGCGCAATCGGCATGGAAACATTAAAAGCGAATAAAAATGGGCTTTCTAGACCCCAAGGTATGCATTATACACAACAATATTCAATTTTAGAATAAAAAATAAAAATTTGGGCAGACCCCGGCAAGAGTGTGCCCAACCTCCTGCATAAAAAGGCATCAAACCAGGCCTCAGGCCTCAACAACAATATATGAATATAAATGGGATGCACCCCGGCAAGAGTGTGTCCCCAACAACACAAAATAATGGCCTCAGGCCTCAACAAAATGATATATGCGCTAAGAAGCCTATTTCTAAAGCAACAAAGGTATAGAAAAATTCTATCTCTATGTGATCATGCAAAAGTTTAGATTAATTGCACTACAAAATAATAAAGAAATGAATAAATAAAGAAAACGGGCAGCATTCTCCCTAGATTTTTAAGGCATTTAAAGCATTCAAATCATTTCTAAGGCTAAAGGAAGAAGAAATGAAAAAAATAAATTGAACTAATTAAAAAAAAGTAGTTATTTTACTTTCTTGTAGTCGCGAGAAGTGTAGAAAAACTGAAGAAAAATGAATGTCTGAGCGTCTGGTGAGTAGAGAACACGGAAAGATGAAGAAATCGCAAGAAAAAGGAGGAAGAATGCTTGAAAATGCAGAAAAAACGTAAAAGGACCATTTTTGAGAGGGGGAGTGAAAGTGACAGCACCGCTGATCCGTCTGTCACTCGCCCTTATATAGAGTTTCATGACCGATGGGCTGGGCGTCTGTAGGAGCGACCGATGGGCTGGCCGTCTGTCGTTCCCCATTCCCCAATTAATGCGCATTTAATGCTCGTGATAAATGCAATGTTGACGTATGCATCTGCCAGGTGGATCTTTACCGACGAGCAGGCCATCTCTTTTGAGAGACGGGTAGGTCGTTGGTGACGCTTCTCTATAAATTCTTCTAAAAATTTCGCTCTTCGTGTCTCTTCATTTTCCCAACGTCTTGATCCCTTTATTCTTCTTAGAATGTCTTCCTCTCTAGTCCAAAGAATGCACCGCATCCTAGATGACAAACACACTTGGGAAAAAGGCGCTCTTTCCTCTCTGTCTGGGCTAAACTATCTACGTCGGGTCAAAGTTAATCAGAACCTCCTTCTTGCGGTGACCCACTTCTGGAACCCCCGGTTTCAAGTCTTCCGGTTCACTTACCAGGAGCTGTGCCCCCTGCCTGAGGAGTTAGCTGCCATTCTTGGAGCCTGGTTCCCTCCTAGCGCTCTGTCCTGCGTCCCCCGCTGCGGCCCACTCCAGACTCGGGACATAGCTATGGCTCTTGGCGTACCTTCTTCTGAGGCCGTCCGGCTGATTTCTCCGGGCTCTTCCTTTGCCTTGGAGCCATTGATCGAGGCTCTAGATCAGTTCACTGACATCCCCACTTACAAGGTAAGTACGGTATTTCTGTTTTGCATGGTGAACTTTCTCACTGTTGTTCCAGGGGGTTTGATAGGTGACCCTCGCCTGTTCGGAGTTCTGAGCGACTTTCACCTGGGATCATCACCCTTCCCACTTATTCTGGCTGAGACCATTCTGGGCTTAGACGCTGTGAGCTCTGGATGCACTACTACTTTTACCGGCAGCCCCTTATTGCTCCAGGTACGTCATTATTTTAAAGGTAGTGCGTCCCTCATGGATTTTCACACTAGCTTTTCTTAGTGGGAGGTGCGTCCTTTCGGATTTTCACACAACCCTGTGCCTTATTTTTGCCTGAAGTAAACCCTACTTACTCTAGCGGCTTTTTTTATTTTTTCTCTTTTTTTTTTAGATTTGGCTGTAAGAGAAACTGAGGATGCTGTCTGAGCCACCTCCTCGGGTCATTCCACAGTATTCGCGAGCCATTTCCTTTCGCGTCGACGACTGTATGGGTGTGCCACCGCTGGTGAAAGCATTACCAAATTGGGCGAGCTGTCAGATGACGACATCAGTTTCACGTCTGCCTGGCTCCCACTATCTCATGTGGTCATTGATGGGCCATCGGGGTGTGTTCCCCTCTGTTGGCTCCTTCAAGCCACTTTCTTCATCACTGCTCGATGTACGCGTCAGCTCGGGATGACCCAGGATGTGGTGAGGGTTCCCTTGTCTTTTTGAGGAGGAGCTCTTTCGGCTGCCTTCACTTCTAGGTATCATGAGTTATGGAGCAAACTACCAGTGAAGACTGTTATTCCGAGGTTCGGCGATCACTCTGTGGCTTCAACTAGCGAATACAAGAAGTGGATCCTTAGTCCAGCATCTGATAACAGGACACGAGGGCTCAAGTATCTGGTTGGCGAGAGCAGCAGCAGAACTTAGCTTAGCTTACATATGTATCTCTTTTGGTGTTACATTTCTTTTTAATGCAGAACTAGAAAATGACGAAAATGAGAAGAATAATATTCATTATATTTCACGAAATTGTGTACATTTCCATGTAATTTCAGCATACATGATCAGTTTTGACATTTACTCAACCACGTACGCGCTGCTAATACATGAAACCAAATTTTAACGGCATCAACTCCTGTTACCAATCGGCCCTCTCGGGTTTTCACGATCGGACATTTTCTCTCGTGCCTCTAATTTTTGCACAGGATGCCTTTTTTCGGTTTTCACCCTGTCGAGGCGCCCAATTTTAGCACGGCCGCCTTTTTTCGGTTTTCGACCTGCAGGGCATTTTATTCTCTTCTTTTTATTTTGGTCTTTAGCCATGGAACCTCTTGAGCCTGTCGACATTGATCGGGTATTTGAATTCATTGCCATCGCTATCCGATAAGATTACGGCTCCTTTGGACAACAGCTTTTTAAGGATATACGGCCCCTCCCAGGTTCGTCTGAATTTTCCTCTGATATCGAGTATACCTGGCCTCATTTGCTTGAATACTAAGTCCCCTTCTTTCAGCAGATGCTTTCTCACCTTCTTTCCGAATGTCCTGGCCAGCCTCTTCTGGTAGATCTGATTGTGATAATAAGCCTTCAGCCTACTCTCATCCAGTAAGTTTAAGTGCTGTAGCCTCTGTCGTGCCCATTCGGCCTCCGGGATCTGGGCTTCCATGACTACTCTCATCGATTGGAGCTCTATCTCAACTGGCAATACTGCCTCCGTCCCGTATACCAGAGAAAATGGCATAGCGCCCGTAGATGTCCTTACCGTTGTACTATATCCCCACAGTGCAAAGGGTAGCTTCTCTGCCCAGTCTTTGTAAGTTTGGACCATCTTGGATAGGATCTTCTTCACATTTTTATTAGCGGCCTCTACTGCTCCATTAGCTTATGGTCAGTAGGGAGAGGATCTATGGTGCTTGATACCATACTTCTCAAGGAGCTTCCTGGTTTCCCCCATAAACTGCACCTCGTTGTCAGACACTATGTGATGAGGAAGGCCATATCTGCAGACCAGATTTCTCTCTATGAACTTGGCCATATCCCTTGCCTCAATCTTTTTGAAGGATTCTGCCTCTACCCATTTGGTAAAATAGTAAATTGCGACTATGATGTATCTGTGCCCATTGGATGCCGTAGGGCGAATCTCTCCAATAATATCTATCCCCCAAGCAGCGAAAGGCCAAGGCGATGTCAGATTGTGCAGCTCTGATACTGGCAGGTGTCTCAAATCTGCGTACTATTGGCACAACTGGCATTGCTTTACATACTTCAAGCAGTCATTGTCCATTGTAAACCAATAGAAGCCTTGTCTCATGATCTTCTTAGCCAGAGTCAAGCCGTTCATGTGAGCCCCACAGACGCCTGCATGGGTCTCCTCCATCACCTTGCGGGCTTCTTTTTCATTTAAGCACCTGAGTTGAATCCCATCAGCCTGCCTCTTGTACAACACTCCTTCCAAGGATATGAACTGAGTAGATAGCTTCCGGATCAATCTCTGGTCTTTGTCGGTAGCTTCCTCTGGAAACCTATTATTTTCCAAATAATTCATAATGTCAAAGTACCATGGTTTTCCATCCGCCACTTCTACATCCATCACTGACTTGATCTCAAAGCTGGGTTTCTCAGAACTCGAAATCAGTACTGGTTTCATAGCCACCCCTTCAGGATTATCCCACATTGACACTAGAGTTGCCAATGCATCGGCTAGACGGTTCTCATCTCTTAGCATGAAGTGGGAAGTGCAGGTTTCAAACTGCCCACATATCTCTTTCAAATATTCAATATAGGGTACCAGCCGTTCTTCTTTAATAGCCCATTCTCCTCAGACCTGGTTAATCACCAAGGATGAGTCACCAAAGACTTCTACATTCTTTGCCCCCAAAGCAGCTAAAGCTTCTAACCCGAAAGTGCATGCTTCATATTCGGCTTCATTGTTGGTCGCTTTGTACCTCAGTTTCTTGGCTAGAGGGAGTTTCTCATTATCTGGGGTTGTCAAAATGATTCCGACTCCGACCCCCTTGTTGTTGACTGTCCCGTCGAAGTGTAACTGCCATCCTTGGATAGAAATCGCGACTATGCTCTCATCCGAAAAGGTGAACTCGGGAGTGTCTCCTTGAATAGGATGCTCAATAAGAAATTCAGCTACGGCCCGCCCCTTAATAGTTTTGCGAGTAATGTATTCAACATCAAACTCCTGTAGCAAAAGCAACCACCTCCCCATCTTACCAAGCAAAGACGGCGCTTCTTGCAAATATCTCAACGGATTCTGCTTGGCCACTGCCTGAACTTTATATGAGTGGAAGTAATGTCTCAGTTTCTTTGATGCCCAAATCACTGCGAGACAGATTTTCTCTACTTCAGCATATTTAATCTCGTAAGCCAGAAACTTCTTGCTGAGGTAATAAATTGCGAATTCTACCCCAAACTCATCCTCCTGAGCCATCATGGCACCCACAGAACTGCCTTCCACTGCCAGATACAGGATAAACGATTTGACTGGTTGTGGCGGCCTTAACACTGGCGGATTCAACAAATATTCCCTGATGCTATCAAAGGCTTTCTGGCAGTCTTTATTCCAGACCACAGGCTGATCCTTTCTAAGCATTTTAAAAACGGGCTCACATATTGAAGTGAGCTTGGCAATGAATCGGCTGACGTACTGCTGCTTGCCCAGGAAGCTCCTTACATCCTTTTCCTTTTGCAGCATAGGCATCTCTCTGATGGCTTTCACCTTGTCCGGGTTAATTTCTATTCCCCTCTAGCTGACGACATGTCCCAACAGCTTCCTCGAAGTTACTCCGAAGACACACTTCTTGGAGTTGAGTCGCAGATTGTACTTATCAATCCTGGTGAAGAACTTCTCTAGGGCTTCAAAGTGGCTCTCTTGGGTAGCTGACTTGACCATCATGTCATCAACATACACCTCTACCTCCTTGTGGATCAGGTCGCTTAGAATCTTGGTCGCCATCCTTTGGTATGTGGCCCCTGCATTTTTCAGGCCAAAAGGCATGACTCGGTAGGCATAGGTCCCCCACTCTGTGATGAAAGCGGTCTTAACCCGGTCAGCTATCTTATTCAGGATCTGGTTGTAGCCCACATAACCATCCCCAAAGCTGTACATCGCGCAATTCGCGGCACTGTCTATCAACACATCGATGTGGGGTAGTGGAAAATCATCTTTAGGGCAAGCCTTGTTCAGATCTCGATAATCCACACATACCCTGACTTTCCCGTTTTTCTTCGCTACAGGGACCACGTTTGCCAACCACGTGGGATACTGCACTTCAACAAGGAACTTGGCCTCAATCTGTTGCCAAATCTCCTCCTTGACCTTGTCTACCCACTCTGGCCTGAGCCGTCTCAACTTCTGCTTTACGGGCTTATAATCTGGATAAGTTGGAATAGCATGCTCTGCTATGTCTCGGTCGATCCCTGGCATGTCCTCATAGGTCCAGGCAAAGACTTTTTCATGTTTTCTTATTATTCTCTCAAAACTTTTTCTCTCATCAGGAGTTATATCTGATGCTATTAGAATTTCTTTTGGATTTTCTAAGGTTCCAAGATTAAAAGGCGTTGTATTAGTGGAATCAATGTAAAAAATTGATGGAATATTATCATGTTCATGCATGTTGAAATCATTAGAAACATTGCACAAGTAAGAGAAATCATTTGCCTTATTAATAATATTATAGTTGTCATTTACATCATAAAAAAGTTCTGTAATAAAAAGACAATCTAAGCTAGAATCTTCTTCTGCCTCCCTAGAGGTTGATGCTGAGGTAGCTTGTTCACCGGCTATTTGATTCAGCAAAGGCCCTTCGGGTACGTCTGAGGAAATCTTCAAATCCTCAAATCTCAATTATGTTCCTGCCACCTTCTCTTTCCCCTTTAACCTGGCACACAACATCCTCTCGGTGATAACCTCTTCGGGCTCGCATATGTCCCAAACAATGCACTGAGTCATGACCTCTTCATCCCAGAAGTTCTCAGCGGTCTTAATAACCCCGACCTCCCAGTCAAATACGTCGCTGAAGATCTCAAATACGGGGACAATTCTCCCATTCACCCACTGCGGCTCATCTTCACCAGTATAGGCACATACCGAGGATGCGGGCACAAAGCTTTCTGAGATATGAGGGATCTTATCTGCCGTCTTCTTCTTGCCAAAACCACCTCTGTACCCCAGACCCTTTCGATTCTTCTGACCTCGAGTGGTGATTGCAGTCTGCAGCCCCTGAGAGTTTCTACCCAAACCAGCTCTGGGAGATAGTGCATCCTTTTCATCATGTTAACCCCGGCTAGGTTATCCACCGACCCGTGCTCTTCTCTTATCGTGGACACGTGGAAGCCACTAAATGGCTGATTGGCAATTTCAGGGGCTGATACCTGGTTCTCCCTGGCTGCCTTAATGGTTACCACCTCCCCTTCATGTGGGAACTTTATCATTTGATGCAGCGTGGATGGTACTCCTCCTAGTCTGTGAAACCAAGGTCTCCCGAGCAGGGCCGAGAAGTTAGTTGGAATGGGCAGAACCACAAATTCTACTTCTACCTCAATAAGTCCCGTCTTGACCAGGGTTTTGAATGTTCCCGAGGCTTGCCTTCTTGAATTATCATAGGCTGTAATTACCAAATCTGATCCACTGAGCATATCTTCACTCAATCCAAAAGCCTGAAGGGCTATCAGAGGGCACATATTAATAGAAGATCCATCGTCTACCATAACGCAAGCAGTATGCTTGTCGTTAATCTGCGCTTTGACGTACAGGGGTCGGTTATGATTGCGGCCTTCGACAGGCAGGTCGGCATCGGAAAAAACCAATCTCTCTTCTGATCCTCCTTTAACTAGACCCAGAAGCTCTGATGGGGAAATTGTGGTTGCAACAGTGGACTCAGTCAAAGCCTCTACCACTTTTTGCCATTGAGAAGGGGACTGTCTTAAAAGATCCCAGATGGATATTTGAGCTGCGGTCTTTTTCAACTGCTTAACAATTTGGTTCTCCTCTGGCTCATTTTACGCTGATGGCTGCGCTGGTTCCGGTAGCCTCGTAATCTCAGGGACCACTCTCTCACTTCTTGTCACAGCCCCTACCTCTTCTTCATCCTCATCAGATCTGCACAAGTCAGAGCTCATCTCTCCTTCCTCTCCGGCCTCTCCACCACTCTCGCTGCTTAACCAACAATCAATGGTCGCTACAACAGCTCCTTCCTCTTTACCCTCAGAATAAACAGTAGCAATACCCTTGCTCCCAAATAAATCCTGCAGCACGTACCACTCTGGCAAGCTGGAACCGACCATAAAAACTGGTGGTGGTACGGCATTGTAACCAGGCTTCTCCTTAGACTCCCTCTTCTCAGGGTCAAAAATTTGCTTGTTATCGATCAGATCTTGAATAGAGTGCCTCAGCGCCTTACACTTGTCTGTTGGATGGCCTGTGTGCTGATGAAATGCATAGTATTCATTGTCCTTGTGACCCGACTTCCCTTGCGTCAAAGCAGGCCTAGAAGCCAAAGGTTGCAACTTTCCTTCTTTCATCAACTTTCTCAAAACCCAAGACAGTGGCCTCCCTAAGTTCAAAAACTTCCTCTGGGTAGTTGCGCCAGTAGCAGACACCACAACTGTTCTTCTGGTGCTACTACTGGGACCAGTTGGCCTACTGGTTCCTTGACCGGTATTAGTCCTTTTTGCAAAATTATCATTGTTAGCTTTCCGAGCCAGGAACTCTCCCTCTGCTTCAATGGCTATGTCTTTCAGAGACTCCTAATCCTTCAACCCTTTCATCTTCAAACTGTCCTTCAAATACGGGCTTGCGTTCTTGATAAACAGGCGGATCTGGTCTTGGGCGTCTGGCTTTCTTCACATTTCCATCACTCGGTTTCGCCAGCGGGTGAGATAATCGTGAAAAGATTCCCGGCCTTCTGCTGGAGCAATTCAAGATCCTTAAGAGTCACCTCCATCCTAGTGTTGCAATCATTCTGCCTCAAGAACTCCTCTGTGAGTAGATCCCAATCTTCCTTAGTTCGACGATCGAGGCTATGATACCAATTGATGGCATGAGCGGTCAGACTCAAACAAAAGTATTCCACCTTCTGCCTCTTGGACAAAGTGGTCCCTTTCATGACCAGAGAGTATTGCTTCACATGGGCAGTCGGGTCAGAAGTACCGTCAAATTTTGGCACATCAGGCATCTTGAAATTGTAAGGAATGGGGTCTTCTCCCTCCAGTTCCTTATCCTCCGGGTTCATCCCCTGACCTCTACTCAGTATACAGGCCATGGCTTCAAACCTCTCTTCCATCTTTTTCAGAATGAACTCATCAGTTTGGGGTACCTTCCCTCTCTTAGATACAGAACTCATCTTATCGTCTTCGTCATCCCTGTCATTATCTACCCTCAGCACTGGTCTTCTTCTCTGTCCTCTCGAGGCTACTGATCTTAGCTCTATCGGCGGCGGCCGAACAGGCTCTTCTTGCCTCTCAGCTCTTTCCTCTTCTCGCTCATTCTGTCTCACGGGAGGAGGAGGTAGATTCTGCGGAGCATTCTGCTGTGCCAAAGCAGTTAGCATGTTCATTATTCTGCCCTTAAATTCCTCAAACCGTCGGCCCACTTCTTTCGCAATCATGGCCCTGGTGGCATCATCTCCCCTAGGTGAGTTTTCCATCTCAGATACGGTACAGCTGACTTCTGGTAAGATCTCTGAAAGGCCCTCTCTACCTGGTAGCTCAGATGTAGGGACTCGGATCAATCGTCCGGTATGCGATCTAGTCCACCTGGGCAGATCTATGATGGCTGCAAGGACAAGGTGTTAGATATGATGCATGGAATGTAGATGTAATGCGTGGTCATGATATGCAACACCCACAAAACACAAGCAAGCAAGTAGGTCCTTCCACCCTTATTTCTCCCACACACGTGGTTGCGCGGTCTCTTTCCTAGGCGGGATTAGTCCAAGGGTCAGCAGGGGACCCAGTGGACACGCATGTTGTACAGCGAAAAGCCGACAGCATGACACTCCTATGCTAATGTACAAGCGAATGGATAATGATCATCATGTATTTGGACATTCCAAAAATTTCGACATGGCCCTGCCGGGGCATGAAAGCCTTTGGCTAGGTTACCAAGCAAGACATCTGGACTCACCCAATACATGAGGATCCATACAGCAAGCATAGAATCACGGTTCATATCACCTGTGGAAAGTAGCTATGGCCATTACATGAGCTTTGAACAAGGGAGATGTTACTTTAGGGCTACCCAAGCATGATCCCTGCCGACAGGTCTAATTCATCACGAGCATAACGATCGATCGGGTCATCATTTTGATATACCATTGAGGTACGAGGCTTGGACTGGTGATTGTCCTTAACACTTCCCTAAATTGAGTGAAAATATGGTCGTGCTTCAGGAACGCACTGGGGCTAATAGAGGGACCAAACTAGCATATTCTAAGGCTCTAATGGGATGCGAATGCAAATGAGAGAAAGTGAATTTATGAATTAAACTTTAATCATAAATGTTAAACGAGGTATTTTCAAATCGAAGTCTCAAACCATATGTCCCCAGTGGAGTCGCCACTGTGACGCACGCCGGACCCCGCGGCCGCCCCTCTGACCGCCCGCTTGAGGGCGATCGGGCAATTGAGAGTCCGCTAATAGCTTGCCATAAATTGCAAGTGCGTCTATGTTGGGTAACTGGGAGGTTTCATTGAGTCACCACCCAATAGAACATTGGGAAAGTTTCTCTCGCCTAGGAGAGCCTAATACTGCGCTTAGTATCCATTTTGGGCCAACCAGAGGGGTCTTGGAGGGTAAACCTCTCGCCCTAAGGATCCTAGGATTAACGCCAAAATCTCATGACACAAGAGGTGTCTTGGAGGGTAGATCTCTCGCCTCTGTGAGCCCAAAGATCAGAGCTGGGTTCGGGACTTCTCATCGATTTCTACCTTGATTATTTTATGATCAAATTTTAATTATCATTAATTCACTCTCTCTCCACGCGATGCAATCGATTAAAGGCACATTTATTCACATTTGGAAAGCAGTAAATGAGCAAGTAAATAGTGAAAGCAATAAATTACAATAATACAAGGAGCGGAATACAACTCCCTTTTATAAATGTGCGATACATACACAAATCGGGGCATTGCTTATTTTGAGGACTTTGGTCCTCGCATGCATTATCATCAAAATGGCTATTTTTATTGTGACAATTTTTATTGGATAAAAATAGGACATTTAGGTCCTTATGTTTATGAAAACCTCATTTTATTGAATATAAAACATTAATCAATTTTTATATTTAGCGGGATACAAGAAGGGTATACTCATGTACATAGAATAATTAATGAATAAACAAATAAAGGAAATAACCAAGAAGGTTAGAAAGCTAAACTGGACGGACTCCTCCAAGCATGATAGATCGCCCCTCGAGCTCAGGATAGTAAAAAAAAAATCAATATACGCTCACAAAAAGGTTAATGAGATGTTAATATATGAAAGCTCAACATAAATGAAGTCAAAAAGCCTTGAGAAAGATAGAAAAGATTTGAAAACGTGGAGACAGGACCCACCGATGGCCTCTACCGAGTGACCGACGGGCGTCAGTCAAAGCGACCGACATGTCCGTCACTCACTCAAGAGAGAGCGTCTGTGAGTGGGGTGACCGACGGGCGTCTGTGAAATAGATGACCTATCGGTCACCACTGCCTCCGAAAATAAACAGTAAAAGACTCTCTTTTTCAGAGCAAAAATGGGTTTTTATCACAAAAAGAAATGAAGAGAATGAAGATGAAGAGAAGTGAAAGCAAAAAACCAAAAGAACAGCAAGAATAAAGAATATGGATGAAATAATATGGAGAATAAGTCCAGAATATTTACCCTCAGATAATGTTTTAGTGAGATTCTTGGTGTCGATTAGAGTCCCACACGCTCCACGAGAAATGAAATGAAAGGTTAGGAAAGAGGAAAATAGATTGTTTCCTTCTTAACCCCTCAAAAAGACTAACTTTGGAATCGAAAACCCGAAGAAAACTAATTAGTTTTAGCTCCTTTTTAACGGTTTGATTCTCAAATTAAAAGAAATTTCTCAATATTGTGTTTGCTAGAAGAGAGAGAAAATATGCTTGAATTTGGGCAGAGTTTCCCCTCTTGAAAATTTTTGGATTTAGGAAGAAATTCAAAGCTTTTATAGGCCAGGCACGACCGACGGGCGTCGGATGTGGAGACGGGCGTCGGAAGAATCCTTCTGACACAAGGATTCATCCAACGACCCTGCCATTTCCACCGACGGGCGTCGGAGAGGTTACGTGCTCCGGGAGACCAACTGGCGTGCTCCGGAAGAAGCGGAGCCTTCCGACGGGCATTGGAAAAATCATGGGCCGTCTGTGACCCAAAGCGACGGGCTGGCCTCTAACAGACGGGCTGACCGTCTGTCACAAAAAAAATACTTTTTGACTCGAAAATTCCCTATTTTCTCCCCCTCTGCCGACGAAAGGTGAAAAGACTCATTTCTCATGGAGCATGGGACTAAAACCTCCAAATCCAAACCGTTTGTATAGGCTCGGATACCGATTTCATCATAGGGTAATCTCTGATCCAGACCGCTCCGGGACACGGTGCTTACAGTAACCCATTTGGTTGTCACCGTGACATACCAAGACCCCAAAACAGAATGCACTTTTGGGGTACCTCACGGTGGTAACTCATTAGGTTGCCACCGTGACATACCCACTGCCCAAGTCAGAAGCAAAAGTCTGGACACCTCACGGTGGTAACCAGGTTGGTTGCCACCGTGACATATCCAAACTCACAGCAGAATGCATCTGGCGCATGCCTCACGGTGGTAACCAAATTGGTTGCCACCGTGACCCATGCCCAGATGCGATACCCAAGAGTAATTTTCCAGATCATTCAAGCCAAAATCCCCAAAACTCTCACTTCAACCAAAATATCCTCACTCCAATAATATTATTAAACCAATCAAACATCAATAAATCATGCCATAAACAAATCCTACTCATGAAATCAAAGCACAGCATCAATCTACATAATCAATCTCATCACTATTCATACCACAACTCCATAATCTCACATTTGGTTCAATAACTCACAACCAAGGTTTCATGAACAATAGAAATCAAAACCCATAACATAATAACCAATAAAAACATCAAGAACATCTAAAATTTCCAGAATTTCATCCAAATTATAAATTACCAACAATGCATAAAACACAAATTCCCAAACCTTGAAATCCTTAGCTCCAAATTAATGAGCTCCACTAGATCCAACCTTCTCGTTGCCCTTTGGCTCACGAGGAGGCTCAACTAAACATCAAACCACAAAAACACACAAACACAAAACTCTAACTTAGATCCAACCCAGAAAATATGAAGAAGAAAGATGAAGAAGAGGAAGAAGAAGATGGAAAAATGCAGAAAACTTACTTATTAAATGCAAGGTGTGATCAATTCCCACTACCAAGAGCTTGAATCCAAGCTAGGGCAACTAAAGAGTGAAGAAGAACAAGAAGAGCAGTAGAGGGAGGAGAGGAATGGGAAAAGGGAATAGAAAATCTGTCCTTTTACTTACCCTTACCCAAACCCTAGACACATGGCATCTCTCTAGTGGTGGAAATCAACCACTCACACATTACAAACATATATCATGGACACACAAAGAACACCATACTGAGCATGCCCTACCATGGTATGAGCAACCACACACACAAACACAGCCCCAAGAACACACTCTACAAACATATGAGTAAGCACACCCAAGTGCAACCCAACTAATTCACACCCTAACACCACACATGCATCCACATGCTAACAAAACTCTTAAAACATACATTTTTACCCAAAATGCCCTTTTATACATGTCAAAACTCACACAATGCATATGCACAAACATGGCTCATACTACTAGGGGGCAAACGGGGTGTGACATTACCCAAACAAAAAAAATGACAATAAAAAGGTTAGTACTAGTTTAAAAATCAAGCATATAAACATAAGAGCAAGAAAAATATAAAACATGGTTAACATGCATGTAGAAAGTGAAATGGGTTAAATTGAGTACATTAATTTAATACACAAAACAACTCACATGCAAAAGGGATTAGAAATTAGTCATGCAAAATTAACCATAATAATAATAATAATAATAATAATAATAATAATAATAATAATAATAATAATAATAATAATAATAGCAATGATAACGACAACATTGATGAATATGATAACAATAATGATGATAGTAACAATAATGATAACAATAGTAATAATAATAATAAGGTTAATAATAATAATAATGGAAATAACAATGGTCATAATAACGAGAATAATAAAAGTAATAATAGTGATAATGATGTTAACACTAATAATAAGAAGGAATGAAATTAAATAAACCAACATGAAATGAACTAGCATGAACATGTAGTAAAAAAAAATAATAGTAGTTAGACATATAAAAAATCATTGCAAAAACCACATTAAAACAACAAATTTCACACTCAGAGAAAAGGTTCTTCATTCATCAAACTAATATTCATACAATAATCAGTACCATGAGAAATAAAATGAAATGATGGGAAAATGAGTCCAAGAATCTTTACCCTCAGATTTAATGATTTAGAAATAAGATGTTAGAATCCAACTCCTCTTGTCAAGGTTCAAAACAGATTCGAAATGACTCAAAAACTCAAAAAACCTCAGACGAAAACAAATGGTTTTTGATTTTTTTGTGTTTGATAATGAGGCCAAGGTAAGGGAATGGATTTCCCTCTCTTAAGCTAAGCTTAAAATTCCCAATATTTTTCTGAGTTCAAGAAAATTAAAAGAAAGAGATTTTAAAAACGGAAAGATCTCTTTTCTCTCAAGAACACTCTCTCCCGTTTACTTTCTTTGTGCCAGTCTCTAACTTCTAGCCTCTCCCTCTCCTTGAAAGTTTTTCTTTTCTTATTTTCCTCCCTCTTCTCAAAAAAAGAAAGGACAAAAGCCCCTTTCTATTTTCCTTCCCCTAAAAAACCCCCGAAATTAAAAGAAATGGCTCCCAAAACCTCTGAAAAATCAGATTTTGCAAGTGGGAAAGGGACAGGAGGGAGCCTGCCCGTGAGTGGGTGCCCGCACATTGCGCGAAGTGCGGCCTTGAGCTGGAGGCCGCACCTCGCAAGCGCGAGGCAAGGCCTTGCACACGGGGCCTCGCGGGCCTGCACGCAGCGCTACACCTCGCGCGCGCCACACAGGCCGCCTCAGTGGTAGGCCACCAAAAACCCTAAAAAATAAAATAAATAAAACAAATAAGAGAAAATAGATGATAAAAATGATGAACACAACAAAAACCAAAGTGAATAAAATTCAAAAGCATTGTGGTACAGATATAAGAACTTGACAAGGGGGATGATCGATTCTCACTTTATTGCCAACAAGTCGGTCTTTATTTTCATCATTGGCTAATCTTGAACTTTGACTGCATCGGGACTCGGTGTCTATACTCACTCTTGAGTAAAAATAGTGTATCTATTTGGGCACAATTCAGCCTCTTGCATAGTGTCTTTTCTGTAGCCAATTGAAACATTTTACGCTTGAAACGTTTACCTCCTTTTTGCCTTCGGACCTATAGTAATTTTGTTTTACCTTTTGGTTTTAAGGCTCTTGAGCATTTTCCTTATCCCTACTTCTGAATGTTTTTTTCTTGTTCTAGTTAGAACTTATTCTATCAGAACGGGACTTTGCCATATGCACTTCAGTATTAGTCTTAATCGCTGCCAGTTAGTCCTTTCCAAGCTCCAAATGACAAGCGATATTCTCAAATGTCTTAACTCTTTTCCATATGAGTTAGTAGCATCTTAATATGCTCCCAACTCTTGGGTAAGGAATAGATAATAGCTTGGACCTGCTGCGTGTTAATCAACTTTTGACCAACCTCACTAAGCTCATTTATCCTTTTCATCTCTCTTAGATGTTTTCGTATCGAATGGTTAGACTTCTTCTAATATGTATCGAATTTAGTCAGAGTCACACTTTTGAACCTTTGTAGATCCATTGCATTTTGACATTTGCTGAACTGCTCAGTGAAGTCATCATCCATTGCACTTAGCAAGATGATGTGAGTAGTGGAATTTTCTTTTCCATGCCACAGGCATTTCGATTCCCCCTATGCTGGGATGTAATACCATCCTCAAGTTCAGCCATAACTAAACTTAAGAGTTCAAGAGCCTCTAGCTCTTCAAGCACATACTAGATTCTTATACTCCAGATTTCATAATTATCATCATTCAGTTTAATATCTTTATTAAGTTCTGTGAAAATTGACTTAGAAGCAGTATCCATTAGGATCTTTTGATCTCAAATGAAACAATGTTGCACATTTTTAAAAGAGATTACGTAATACATGCTATTTACTAATGCATCTAAAATAATAACCTAGTAAAGTTTTCTATTAGGCTCAAATTCGAAAAAACTACTTATAGTATCCAATTACCCTCTAAGTCCTAATGTCCAACCTTACAAGTTAAAATTCCATGCATAGTAAATCTAAATTATTAGATTATTGAGTTCTCAAACTTAGAGGGGAATTTAATTGGTTTCATTTTATTAAACCTCTACTTAATAAACATGCAATTATTTTACTCATAAAATATTGCAAGGCAATTAACAATTAAAATAAACACATTTATTATAAAGTTAAATGCCATTATTATAAATAAATGCATTTATTCAACCAATAGATAAAATTTAATAATCCAAAATAAGACACTCGTATTAAATAACAATAGGAAAAATAAATCCAATTTAATAAGTAAAAGCTAACTAAAATTGACACTTATGCCAACTTATTCCAGAAGTTTAGATTTTAACAAAATTTTTCTTAATACTGGGATTATTTGTTTTAACCATGTTAACCAACTCAATTGTAAGTCATAAGCTAAATTAATTCATGGACGATGCACTTTACGTCCATCCTTCAATTTCATCACAAATTTAGTTTTGTTCCTCAACACTCCCCTTTTGGCAACTCTAACCAAAAAGTGAAAAATAGATTTTCTATAAAATCTATCTCCTATGAACTAGGTAGTTTGCAATAACTCCCTTCAGTTCTAGATGATATTTAAAGGAGTATATTAACACTTCAATCAAGACTCTATCATCCCTTCCATACTTATACCACCAATCCAAATGCATTATTGTATTTGTTCTTGCACATGTACTATATGATGCACTATTGCATGAATATCATTAGCTCGAATCTTCCTTTGCATTCTCTTGTTGCTTATTGATTGCACTCTTATATTTCTCAAAACAACCCATGCATAATTTAAGGAAGAAATAATGTCCTTATTCAAAATTTCTAGAACATATTATAGAAATTTTTATACACTCACGTATAAATACATATGATGAAAACACATTTCAATCAATAATTAAGGACAGAACCTCAAAAGTTTTTCAAAAATTTTTGAGAAATATTCAAAGGCAGAAAAATACATTTTTCACAAATTTTATAATAATTTTTGATAATTAAAATAAAAAATATTTTATGATTATTAAAATTTTTTTTTTAAAATGACCAAAAAATCAGAAAAATTTTGAAAAATTGATTTGTCAAAAACTGGAGTTGATTTGGTGGTCAGAAAGAGCTGCACGCACAGAAGGGGACTGGCATGCGCGACTCCCAAGTCAATGCCACATGTCAGCACCACATTGTGCCACGTGGCGACATGTCATTCCTCAATTAAGACACATGCCATCATTTGATTGGTCCACCTAGCCACCATGTGGCAACCAAGTGACACATCATCACCACGCGGCCTGACACCTATTAGCCACATAGCACTATCTGTGATGTATGTCGAACCCGTGTGGTTTCCAAAAGGCCCGCTTTTAGGGTCCAAAAAGGTTCGCGTCTAGATCTTGGGTAACATGAGATATTTTGCAATCCCTACCCAATAGAATATTAGGGAAGTTCATCTAATCCTATGAAACTTTTAGGCACCTTTGGAGTCGACGCTCAATTTACAAAAATTAAGAAAGTTCATCCAACCTCGGAGGTCTAAACCAGAGAATAGTTCGGAACTTCACTTTTATTAATGCCTTGGTTAATTATAAATGACTCTTTAATAATTAATTTTCCATCTATTTTCTCACACATCATGCAATTTAATTACAGTGTAGATCAAGTATCGAAAGAAAGCGATAAAGAAAATCGATAAAATAATAAAATACAAAATAAAATGTAAAATGAAATTGGACAAAAATACAATCTACCAAAATAGAAAATTAAATAAGCAAAATCAATTAAATAAATAACATACATAAATCGTGGCGTCTAATAGGAACATTGGTCCCCTCATGTTCACTTAAAAAACGAAGAGTTTATTTTTGGGTATTATTGAAAAAACTGGGATGAGTGATCCCATTTTATGAAAACTAACTCTTCTTTTGAAAATGACATTTTATTGGCTAAAATTAGGACATTGGTCCCATTTTATTAAAAAAAAAACCCAAATTCATTAATACAAATATTTTTCATTTTTTAATCACACGTGAATAAAAAATTCATTTTGTTACAAACCAAACCAAAATAAAAAATCAGTCAAATTAGAGTAAAAATAAATGAAAGTATAAAATATTAAAATCAAACCAAAGGGAAGCCTTCCAATCTCCTTGATCTCCGCTCCTCCGATTGAAAGGCGATGATCAAACAAAGGAAACATATTTTAAAACCAAATCAAATGCAAAATAACGCAACATGTTAATAATAGTTTATGAGAAAATCAAACAAAATTCATAAAATAATATACTAAAAACAAAAGCGCACAATTATAACATGATAAAAACAATAATTATAACATGATAAAAAAAACATTGAGATAGGCAAAAACAATGTAACAAGCAAAGCATAAAAAAACTAAGTAGAAAGACTAAAAAAAGACAAAAGGAGTGAGGGGTGGCCACCCCTCAAGGGTAGGAAGCCCAAGAAAATTTTTTTTATGCTTTTCATAAAAAAAAAAAAAACATGCCAACAACAATATTTCAAACATTTTTACATGTTCTCATGCGATATTCATGCAAAACATTAAAAATAAATCTTAGAACATGTAAAATAATACATAAAATCAATCAAAAATTTCATATTATCAAGCTTAAAAAATATACATTAATGGTAGAATTAAAATAAGGTGTAGTGTAGTGAGACAATATATTTGGGTCCAGAAATTTACCCTCGGATTGTGGTGTACTGGAAAGAAGAAATATGATTTGATTTCCTCCTAAAAAATCCACAAAGGTTAATTTCAAAATAAACCAAGACAAATGGAGTTTTTCTCTCTCTAAAATCTTTTCACTCAAAATGATTGTATCAATCAAAACCTAGAAGAAAATTCTACCTCTAAGAATAGAGAATTATTTTCCCAATCTTCAGAAGTATTTTTTCTTTCAAAAAGTTTTTTCCAAAGAATTTTCATAAAACATAAAAATGGTCCTCTTTCTTTCTCTCTTTAGAACTTCCTTTTTATCTCCAAACAATGAAACCTAAGAGATTTTAGGAGAAAATTAAATTCCCCTCCAAAACTGCCTTTTTTGCTTTTATATCACGAAAAACTACCCTATAAATCCTTAAAATCGGCATTTAAAACCCTTTTAAAATAAAAAAAAAAAACCTTCTTTGAAGTTGAACACGGGGCAACAAAAGCGACAGAGGCCAAGGGCGGACGCCCCATCGCCGAGGATCCCTCCTTGCGCGAGCACCCCTTCGTTGGGGAACTCTCCTCACGTGAGGGGCAGGCACCTTCCGTGCGAGGAGCGGATGCCCCAGTGCTGCGTCCCTCCCCGCCCTATGGAGCCTTCTTCGCTTGGCTCGAGCGAGGGGCGAGAGCCCTTCACTCCCCTCGTCGAAGGCTACCGAGGACGGCAAAAAATGCATCTGAAATGAAAATCTTCCTAAACAAAAAATGAATGAAAGGGCTTTGCTATAGAGAGCTTTCAAAACCTGCGAAATCAAGGATTGAAATCGTCATTTTCCATTTTTTGCCTGCGAATAGGCATTAAAGTAATTATTGGATAAACCTGATATGTACTGGCTTGAGACTCGGTGTATATACTATCTTATTGGACCATGTGTTATAAGTGACACGTCACTATGCTGACATGTGGCACGACCTCATTCATCCATGTGTCACCCCTTATTGGTCCACCTAGCGACCACATGGCACTAGGTGGACACGTCACTGCCACGTGCCATGAACATTATCATCCACATGGTGCAATCCTATTGGGCCATGTGTCCACAGTGATGCATCACTGAGGACACGTGTTTGCGCACGTGTGGGTCACTGCCCACGCGCATGCTCCCAAAGTGTGGCAGCGCATGCACCCTACACGCTGCCTTTTCGGCTGATTCTGGTCTCTGAATTTTGGCCGATCGGTTAGGGTCTGTGATTTCAATTGTGTGGTCAAAAATTTCAAATCACAACTTCTAGTTTAGCATTTTGAACCCCCATGTTTGTCCCCTCGAATCATGGTGTACACATACACTATTTTCAAGCCGAAATATACACACATATATATTTTAACACACAAAAAATTTATTACGTTTCATGCATCATTGATCTATCAATTTTACACATAAGATTTTTGATCCAATTTTAGCCACATGCTATAACGCAAAAATGACGGCACTGATACCAATGAAGGGAAAATGCATACACATATGCATGAAGATAACATAAACACATATGATACCTACTTCTTATAACGCATAAACTTTATCGGAAGCGTTTACAATAATCTCTTCTACGTCACTAGCCCAGCTTTTACCCATGCGCAGGATAACAACAGCTATACCACTGTCTAAATGCTCCTTAAAGTCAAAAGTGAGCGAGAGGAAAATTCGGAGGAGTTTCGGTATAGAGAACTTTTTCTCTTTTCTTTACAGAATTTCTAACTCCCATTTATAGAGACACTTTCTCTAAAATAGGAAACGAGTAATTAAAGGAAATTAAAAGAAAAGGGAAGTGTGATGCGTGCCGAACCCCGAAGCGCCCCGAATGCCCGCCTTTAGGGCTTTTGGCATGAGGTTCATGGAAACTTAAAAGTGAAATATGTAAGGGCGTCTATTTCGGGCAACAAGGAGGTTTCATGGAGTTGCCACCCAATAGAACATTGGGAAAGTTTGTCTAGCCTCAGTGAGCCTAAGACAGCACAGCTATGTCCATCATAGGCAAGCAGGAGGTATCTTGGAGGGCCCACCCTAACATTAGGATGGCCCTCTTGGCTTCGCGCTTGGGCAAACCAGAGGTATCTTGGAGGCCCAACCCTAATAGAACATTAGGATGGCCCTCTCGCCTCGTGGCGCCTAGGACTGTGCAAATTGAGCCTTTTTACAGGACAAAAGAGGTGTCTTGGAGGCCCCATCCCAATAGAACATTGAGATGGCCCTCTCACCTCGTTGAGCCCAAAGACTAGAGATGGTTCGGGACTTCTCATTTATTCATACCTTGATTAAATTAAAATTGAGTTTTGAATTTAAGTTTTCATCCCTTTTCTCGTACGTTTTGATGCAATAATTAGAGCGCAAATTGGTCATCCAAGGAAAGCGGTAAATGAAAGCATAATTAAAATAAAGTACATGAAAATAAATTACAACAAAACTAGGGGTGGAATACAACCCCCGTTGTAAAATAAATGTAAATCACGCATAAAACGGGGTATTTATTAAGGATGAGAACATTAGTCCTCGCATGCATAGTTAAAGAAAATAATTTTGAAGTGCCAATTTATTTGGATAAAAAATTAGGACATTGGTCCCATCTTATTAGAAAAATCCAATTTATTTATAAAAATATTTTTGTGTGATTTTTAATTAAGCGTGCATAAAATAAATGATTTTATTAATAATTACATGGCAAATAAATCAAAATACAAATAAAGTAAAAATGCTAAAAACAATAAAAATGATCAATCTCCGAATCTCCTCATTCGCTCGCATGGATGCTCAAACAAGAAAAAATAAGGATTTGAAACCAAAAACAAGCAGAAATAAAATTTATGTTAGTAATTAAATCAAGAAAATCAATTAACACATAAAACAATAAATAATATATTAGAATAAATAAAATATGCATTATGTACGACAAATAAATTAACTAATATAATGGAAACAAATAAATTAGTATATTGACATTTTAACACAAACTATGATAATAATAATAATAATAATAATAATAATAATAATAATAATAATAAACAAGAATGAACAATTAAATAAAATAAAGTAAAAAGAATATTAAAAATGTTAAATCTATATACAAAATCACCTAAAATAAATAAAACACAATAATATAAAAATCTACATGGTTAATAATTAAAAATGAACAAAAAATAAATAAGAAAAATAAAATTAAAGAATTAAGCCTAAAATGTTTACTCTCAGATTTCGGATTTGATTGATGAAGAATATGATGATTTTCCTCGCTTTGATTCACAAAATAGAAATAAAATAATTGAAATTTTATTCCTAAAGAAAATTGCTTAAACAAAATAGTGGAAAAAAATAATTAATTCTCAAGAACAAAGTATTGATTTCTTTGTCTCAAGAATAATTATTGATGAAAATTGTTAAAGTGAAGAAAATAAATTCAATTTCCAAGAACAAATAATTATTTTTTTGTCTCAAAAATTACAATTGATTCAAAATCCAAATCTCAAGAACAAACAATAGTTTATTTGTCTCAAGAAAAATTCTAGATTAAAAATTGTATTTTTTAACCCAAGAATTTTTATTTGGAGAAAAAGATGTCAAAAAAATCAAGAGAGAATTCTTGGAGGAGAAGAGAAGAAGAAATAATCCCAATTGATGTCCAAAAATGAATTCCCCCTTTCTTCCCTTTCAAATTTTCCACTTAAATGAATAAAAATGGAAAAATAATTAATTAGGGGAGAAAATAGGATTTTTAGCTAATTTCCCTTAATTAGGGTGTAAAAAAGGGAAAAAAACATTAAAAACCCGGAATAATGGTGAAAAAATTAAGAAAATTAAAGAAAGATCGGAAAAAGGGGAAAAAATGCCATTTGCGGTGGATCTAGGCTGACCGACGCCCGTCAGCCCGACGGGTGTCAGTCGAGCAGTTGGCGCGCGCGCCAGCGCAAGAGACGCGTAGAGCATCACTCGCGCGTGGGCGGCGCCCTGCGCGTCGCTTGCCCTGCGTGAGCGCGCTCGCCAGCGCTTGCGCGATGCCGCGCAGACACTTACCGATTTCTGATTTTTTTTTTAAATATAACTAAAAAACACTAAAATTTTCAAACTTCATTTTTTAAAACTAATTTTTAAAATATTTTTATTATTTTTTATTTTTTATTCTAAAATGCAAATTTGACAAGGAAATTATCACTTTCAAACTCTTTGCCCATGAATAGGCAATTTATCATCATTGGGTAACTCCGATCTAGGCTGACTCAGGAACCGGTGTCTACAGTTGCCTCCAGTTTAGGGGAAGCTAGTACACTAGTGTCTAGGAGAGCCTAAACTCAAAGAAAAGAAGGAAAAAGACACGTACCTGAGGCAGCTATCTTTCCGAACTGGGTGATGCTGTTGTGGTGGTAGTCGCCATGTTGTCGGAGTGTTATCCTGTGTTGAAGCGGTAGTGCCGTGATCGTGCTAACCCTCCGTAGAGTGGTAGTGCCGTCATCGTGCTAACCCTTCTGAAGTGGTAGTGCTGTGGTCGTACTAACCTTCTGTAAAATGGTAGTGCCACCATCGTGCTAACCCTACTGAGTTGGTGAAGTGGTAGTGCGGTGATCGTTCTAACCCTCTGTGGAGTGGTAGTGCCGTCATCGTCCTAACCCTTCTGAAGTGGTAGTGCTGTGGTAGTGCTAACCTTCCGTCGAATGGTAGTGCCGCCATCATGCGAACCCTTCTGAGTTGGTGAAGCGATAGTGCCGTGATCGTGCTAACCCTCTGTGGAGTGGTAGTGCCATCATCGTGCTAACCCTTCTAAAGTGGTAATGCCGTGGTCGTGCTAACCTTCCGTAGAATGGTAGTGCCGCCATCATGCTAACCCTTCTGAGTTGGTGAAGTGGTAGTGCCGTGATCGTGCTAACCCTCCGTGGAGTGGTAGTGCCGTCATCGTGCTAACCCTTCTGAAGTGGTAGTACCGTGGTCGTGCTAACCTTCCGTTGAATGGTAGTGCCGCCATCGTGCTAACCCTTCTGAGTTGGTGATGCGGTAGTGTCTTGATCGTGCTAACCCTCTATGGAGTGGTAGTGCCATCATCGTGCTAACCCTTCTGAAGTGGTAGTGCCGTGGTTGTGCTAACCTTCCGTAGAATGGTAGTGCCGCCATCGTGCTAACCCTTCTGACTTAGTGAAGTGGTAGTGTCGTGATCGTGCTAACCCTCCGTGGAGTGGTAGTGCCGTCGTCATGCTAACCCTTCTGTAGCGGTGCTGTCTATGAGCCCTTTGGTTGATTGCCCCCTGGGAGGTCTTTGGTTGATTGTTTGAATTTGATGTTTGGAATGATGCTTGGACTGATGTCGTCTTGGTTGGTTGCCCCCTGAGAGGTCTTTTACTGATTGTTGAATTGTTGCTTGAAATGATGTTTTGGCTTGATTTTATTTTGGCTGGTTGCCCCCTGAGAGGTCTTTGGTTGATGCTTGGATTGGTGTTTTGATTGATGTCGTCACTCGCCTTTTGTCGGTGTTCGCATCTAATCTTTCTCACTGAAAAATCGGAAAGCTAAATATGCAAGAAAATTGGTTAGCATGCACGTGAAATGTATGTGTTATGCAGGAATGCAGGATAAGAATTCAACTAAGTGGATTTAGAGATGATAGCCGGGCTAGGCTCAACTTGCTATAGGATTGATGCCCTTTGGAATTGCTTTTGAATTTCGTGCCTTTAGGGTTGTGAGGTTCTCATCTGATACCTGTAGTCATTTTTTAAAGGTAGTGCGTCCCTTGTGGATTTCACACTAGCTTTTCTTAGCAGGAAATGCATCCTTTGCGGATTTTCACATAACTCTGTGCCTTATTTTTGCCTGGAATGGTCCCAACCCAATCCAATGGCTTTTTTTTTCTTTTTCTTTTAAAGGACAGACTGCCTGTTTCCAGGTTTTCACCCTATCCTTTTGCCTAACTTTTGCTTAGAGCGCCAGTTACGGTTTTCATCTCTAACGGCTTCTTTTTTTCTTTTCTTTTTTTTTTTTTTTTTTGCAGACTGCTGAAGCTGTTGGCAAAAATATTTCAAGCGTCTTAGATCATGGTTGCATGAGCTTGATTCTTATCATGAGGATGATGTAGGATTGGCTTCACATTTAATAGCAGGATGAGTCGGCTGAAGCGCTTGAGTGCTGAGAATAGCAGAGGGTAGACATTAGATGACTTTGATCACACAATGTGAACTGCTTTGATCACTTTAATGTACCATTGCATAAATGTATGTGTTTCAATTTGATTTCATTAAACATGATCATTGTTTGGCATTAATCTCAAGAATATAAAACCTCATCTAATCTTGAGATGGATCTTGAAAGCATCAAACTCCTGTTATCAATCAGCCCTCTCGGGTTTTCATGATTGAAGATTTTCTCTCAGCCCTTAATTTTTGTCCAGAATACTTTTTTTTTCTGGCAGGACGCCCAATTTTAGCAAGATCGCCTTTTTTCGGTTTTCGACCTGCGGGGCATTTCTTATTTATTTTTCTCTCTTTTTTTTTTTCTAGCCTTTGCCATGGAACCTCCTTTAGTCTGTCGGCATTGATTGGTTTTTGCTTTCTTCTCCGTTAGCTAGGGAGGCTGCTTCTTCTGACGGTAGTTCTTTTTAGCATCAAAGTCTTGTTCTTGGGACTTGTGCAAACTGGCTGAGGTAATGAGTTTCTTCGCTTGGATCTTGGCCGTGAAAGTTTGTATCTTCCTTTTCTTGGCTTTGGTGGTTCAATTTCTAATGTAACCTTTAATGGTTGAGATGAAGTTGTACATTGGCCTCAAATGGTTCAGGACAAAACTATAGTTTAGGACAAGACTTTTTTTTATTATTATTTTTTTTTGCTTTTCGTTTTTTATTTTTATTTTTTTGTATTTTTTTTGTCTTGAAAGGTAATGAGCTGTCCTCCTAAGTTTGGTTATAAGGGTCCCTGCTTTTAAAGGTTGGTCTTGATTGGCTTTGGGGTAAACGTCTCAAAAGGTTGTGAGGAAAGGACTCCTAAGAGCTGGGTTCTAATGAGTTATATATTTCTTGTGAAGTTCAGGGTTTTACTTGTCTAACTTCTGATGTATCCCTTGGAGTTTGATTTGGCTGCACTGTATGCATCCTAGATGTTGAGGAGGATAATTGGCTTTTGAAATTATTGGCATGTTAAAGCAGCATCACCCCCTCAATGTCCTTGTCCATTGCTAGCATGTCATTTCGGGTCCAGGCAAAGGCTTTTTCATTTTTTTTATGACATTATCTCTCAGAATTTTTCTCTCTTCAGGAGTTATATCGGATGCTATCAAGATTTTTGTTGGATTTTTCTAAGTTCTGAGATTAAATGTAGCTGTATGAGTTGAATTAATGTCAAAATGTATGTATCATGATCATGAAAAATGAAATCATTAAAAACACCATACAAATAAGCAAAAATTGTTCATTTTATTGCAAACTGCAAACTGTGTCATAAAAGTTCTTGGAATGAAAAGAATCAAGCATCTAAAACAACTATCTTTTTCTCCACTCTCACTAGTGGATTGAGAAGACCCGATCATATTCATGGTGGAGGGACTGCACTGTAGCCTGCCTTTTTCTTTTTCTCTCTCTTCTTAGGATCCGTGATCTGATTGGTGTCAAAAAGATCTTGGATCTTGTTCCTCAATGTCCGGCAATAATCTATCAGGTGCCCGGTGTGCTGATGGTAGGCGCAGTACTGGTCCTCTCTGTGCCCTGCTGCCCTTGATTCATAGTTGGTCTAGGTGCCAAAGGTCGCAGCTTGCCCTCTTTCATCAATCTCTCCAGTACCCAGGATAGAGAGCGGCCTAAGTTGGAGTAGTATCTCTGACCTTGCCCAACTCTAGTAGCTGAAACTTCTGCTGTCTTGCCATTTTTGCTATTATTGCTCCCTGCACTGCCTAATTTATATCCTGACTGGTTCCCATAGCCTTTCCCAGTAAAATTATTTTGGCTTGCTTTCTTTGCTAGGTAAGCCGCCTCATCCTCTACAGCAATATCCTTAAGTGACTCCCAATCTCTGAGCCCCTTAAAGCTGAGCAAATCCCTTAAGTAAGGGCAGGAGTTCCTGATAAATAACCTGATTTGGACAGCGGTGTCAGGCTTTCTCTTCATCTCCATGACCCTATTCCTCCACCTAGTGAGGTATTTGTGGAACGACTCATCACTCCTTTGCTGTAAGAGCTCGAGATCGTTTAGGCTGACCTCCATTCTGGTGCTGCAGTCATACTGCCTCATAAATTCTTCAGTCAACCTTCTGCACCCACCAGACTTAGGCAAAAATATTCCACCTTCTGCTTCTTGCTCAACCCGGTGCCTTTCATTACGAGGGTATACTGTTTGATGTGTGCAGATGGGTCCGAAGTACCATCGAACTTCGGCAGCTTAGGCATCTTGAACCTTTGGGGCAACAGCTCTTCATCCCCCAGATCTCTATCCTCAGGGTTGATCCCCTTTCCAGCTGACAACATACGGGTGATAGCCTCAATCTACTGTCTCATCCCTCTCAAAGCCTCATCCTACACCCTAGGTGCTCTGGCCCTCATAGACTGATGGACTATTGGCTCCTTATCTTCCTCCTCCATCAAGAAATCATCATTGGGATTAGGAATCCTTTCCCTTCTTGGCTCGATGGGTATAGCAGCTCTGTGCTCATTAATGGGTTGACAGGTAACAACTCCAATGAGAGGAGCCTCCCCGCCAGCAGGTGGTTCGGCTTGCTTCCGAGGAGGGACTGCCGGTGGTTGTGGAGCGATAGGTGGCTATAGAGCAGCAGGTGCCTGGGGAGCAGGAGGATGAGCAATCCGTTCAGCCATGGCGCCCATCATATCTAGCATCCTCCATTCAAAGTCCTCTAGTCTCCTAGCAAGGTCTTGAGTGGTCAAAGCTCCAGTTTCTTCTGCCATTGATGATTCAAGAGAGGATTCACTGATTGATGAGAATGACTCAGAATCCCAGTCAGACACTAATTTCAGCAACTCAAAGAGCAGATTTGTCCTTACTAGCTGACCGTCGGAACTTCTAGTTCGCTTAGATGAATCTATGATGGCTGAAAAATTTAAATTATTAGAATGATGCATGAATGACATATACAATGCATGATAGTGTGTTATGCAACATTTACAATCACATTCAAGCAAGTAGATCCTTCTAACCTTATTACTCCCATGCACGAGGTAATGCGATCTCTTTCCTAGGTGGGCTTGATTCATGGGTTAACGGGGAATCCAATGAACGCGTATGGTGCACGGTGGGAAACTGACAGCATAACATCTCTTGACTAATGCCCATACGTATGAGTTTTGGCCTTTATGTATTTAAACATTTCAACTAAATTAAGATGGGCTCACCGAGGCATGAAAGCCTTTCATAAAAGACCATTTAATTTGGTTGATTTTGTTCAATATATAATGGCCCATATAGCAAGCATTGTATTAAGGTACATGTCACCCAGGGGAAGTATTTATTACAATTACATGAGCTTTGGTCAAGGGTGATGATACTTTAGGGCTAGCCAAGCATGGTCCCTGCCAACAGGGTTAGCTCATCACGAGCATAACGACCGATTGGGTCTCCATTTGATATACCATAAGGTACAAAGCTTGAGCTGGTGATTATCCTTAACACTTCCCTATATTGAGTGAACGTAGGGTCATGCGTTGGGAATGCACCGGGGTAAGAATAGGGACCAAACTAGCATAGTTCTAAGGCTCTAATGAAATACAATGCAATTTCAAAAAGGGATAAAATTTTTAAATTAAATCTCAATTATAATTTTTAACCAAGGTACTTTCAAATCAAAGTCTCTTATGTTCCCAGTGGAGTCGCCACTGTGACGCGCGCCGAATCCCGAGGTGCCCCGAACGCCCGCCTTTAGGGCTTTTGGGATGAGGTTCATGGAAACTTGCAAGTAAAATATGCAAGGGCGTCTATTTCGGGCAACAAGGAGGTTTCATGGAGTCGCCACCCAATAGAACATTGGGAAAGTTCGTCTAGCCTCAGTGAGCCTAAGACAGCTCAGCTATATCCATCATAGGCAAGCCGGAGGTGTCTTGGAGGCTCCACCCTAACATTTGGCTGGCCCTCTCGGCCTCGCGCTTGGGCAAACCAGAGGTATCTTGGAGGCCCCACCCTAATAGAACATTAGGATGGCCCTCTCGCCTCGTGGCGCCTAGGACTGTGCAAATTGAGCCTTTTTATAGGACACAAGAGGTGTTTTGGAGGCCCCATCCCAATAGAACATTGAGATGGCCCTCTCACCTTGTTGAGCCCAAAGACCAAAGATGGTTCGGGACTTCTCATTTATTCATACCTTAATTAAATTAAAATTGAGTTTTGAATTTAAGTTTTCATCCCTTTTCTCATATGTTTTGATGCAATAATTAGAGCGCAAATTGGTCATCCAAGGAAAGCGGTAAACGAAAGCATAATTAAAATAAAGTACGTGAAAATAAATTACAACAAAACTAGGGGCGGAATACAACCCCCATTGTAAAATAAATGTAAATCACGCATAAAACGGGGTATTTATTAAGAATGAAGACATTGGTTCTCGCATGCATAATTAAAGAAAATAATTTTGAAGTGCCAATTTATTTGGATGAAAAATTAGGACATTGGTCCCATCTTATTAGAAAAATTCAATTTAATTATAAAAATATTTTTGTGTGACTTTTAATTAAGCATGCATAAAATAAATGATTTTATTAATAATTACATGGCAAATAAATCAAAACACAAATAAAGTAAAAATGCTAAAAACAATAAAAGTGATCAATCTCTGAATCTCCTCCTTCACTCGCATGGATGCTCAAATAAGGAAAAATAAGGATTTGAAACCAAAAACAAGTACAAATAAAATTTATGTTAGTAATTAAATCAAGAAAATCAATTAACACATAAAACAATAAATAATATATTAGAATAAATAAAATATGCATTATGTAGGACAAATAAATTAACTAATATAATGGAAACAAATAAATTAGCATATTGACATGTTAACACAAACTATGATAATAATAATAATAATAATAATAATAATAATAATAATAATAAACAAGAATGAAATATTAAATAAAATAAAGTAAAAAGAATGTTAAAAATGTTAAATCTATATACAAAATCACCTAAAATAAATAAAACACAATAATATAAAAATCTGAATGGTTAATAATTAAATATGAATAAAAAATAAATAAGAAAAATAAATTTAAAGAATTAAGCCTAAAATGTTAACCCTCAGATTTCGGATTTGATTGACGAAGAATATGATGATTTTCCTTGCTTTGATTCACAAAATAGAAATAAAATAATTGAAATTTTATTCCAAAAGAAAATTGCTTAAAAAAAATAATAGAAGTAAATAATTAATTCTCAAGAACAAAGTATTGATTTCTTTGTCTCAAGAATATTTATTGATGAAAATTGTTAAAGAAAAGAAAATAAATTGAATTTCCAAGAACAAAAAATTATTTTTTTTGCTCAAAAATTACAATTAATTCAAAATCCAAATCTCAAGATTAAACAATAGTTTATTTGTCTCAAGAAAAATTCTAGATTAAAAATTGTATTTTTTAACCCAAAATTTTTATTTGGAGAAAAAGATGCCAAAAAAATCAAGAGAGAATTCTTGGAGGAGAAGAGAAGAAGAAATAATCCCAATTGATGTCCAAAAATGAATTCCCCCTTTCTTCCCTCTCAAATTTTCCACTTAAATGAATAAAAATGGAAAAAATAATTAATTAGGGAAGAAAATAGGATTTTTAGCTAATTTCCCTTAATTAGGGTGTTAAAAAGGGAAAAAAAAACATTAAAAACCCGGAGTAATGGTGAAAAAATCAAGAAAATTGAAGAAAAATCGGAAAAAGGGGAAAAAATGCCATTTGCGGCGGATCTGGGCCGACCGACGCAGCTGGCGTGCGCACCAGCGCGAGAGACACGTAGAGCGTCGCTCGCCCTGTGCGAGCGCACGCTGCGCTGCCGCGCCGACACTCGCCGATTTCCGATTTTTTTTAATTATAACTAAAAAACACTAAATTTTCAAACTTCATTTTTTAAAACTAAATTTTAAAACATTTTTATTATTTTTTTATTTTTTATTATAAAATGCAAAATTGAGAAGCAAATTATCACTTTCAAACTCTTTGCCCGTGAATAAGCAATTTATCATTATTAGATACCTCCGATCTAGGCTAACTCAGGATCCGGTGTCTACAGGAAATTACCATTTTTACTTTATTTTAATTAAGAGAAAATCGTTAATTAAAGGATTTGATTGTAACTGTTTCCATATCCATATTATTTTCTTTTTGATATAGATTACTTTCATATCAGAATAATTTTCACATTGATATAGATCACTTTTCATATCAGGGAGTCACAGACGTATCCGGACTCCATCACCTTTCATCACATGCAAAATAAGTACAAAATCAAATAACACGAGCAACTTAATTGCAAAAGTAGCATCACCTCGTTCAAAATATGTGGATTCATCAATTACTATACTTTGAAGAATGAAGCAAGTGGCACTGGACATTTTTATTAGGTTAGAAATGGAATTGGTTATTGTAAAGATCTAATTTGATTAGCTCATCTTCCAATATCGAGTTCTTCACTTGCAATTAAATTTTAGTTTAGAAGTTATAAATAAATAGAGGTGGCAAATTAGGGGTTTGGGTTGGGTCATTAATAGATGGGTCATAAATGGTAAATGGGCCAAAAATTATGGGTTAAATGTCCAAATGGGTTGGACGGGTTGGATTGACACATGAGCTAAAATTTTGATTAATTTTTTTAATGAAAATAGTTTTCGATATAATAACGGAATATAAAAAAGACTACTAATATCGGCCTAAATGGGTCAGGTGATGGCCCAAACGTACCAAAATGGATTGGGTGCTCCAAAAGGGTCGGATGGAGGCCCAAATGGACCGATATGTGGGTTGGCCCATTTGACACATTTTTTTTAACAAAAAATAATTCTCGATGCAATAACGGATACTAAAATAGTTACCATAAAAATGTTGGGCCAAATGAAATATGGGTTATAAATGGGTCAAATGACTAAATAGGTTGGGAGGGTTGGATCGATCCATGTGCTAAAAATTTGACCAATTTTTTTAATGAAAATAATTATTGTTATAATAACGGAATATAAAAAAAACTATTAATATTGGCCTAAATGGGTCAGGTGATAGCCCAAACGGACCAAAACGGATTGGATGGAAGCCCAAATAGGCCAATATATGGGTCGGCCCATTTGACACATTATTTTTAACGAAAAATAATTCTCAATACAATAATGGATCTAAAATAACTACCATAAAAATATTGGCCCAAATAAAGTATGGGTCATAAATCGGTCAAATGCCCAAATGGATTGAATGGATTGGATTGACCCATGGGCTAAAAATTTGACCAATTTTTTTAATAAAAATAATTATCGTTATAATAATGAGATACTAAAATGGATCGAATGGTAGCCAATTTGATCCTTTTAACTTTTCATTTATATTTTCTTTTTCAAATTTGCTATCAATTGTAACATTAATTTGATTAAAATTTAATAACTATTTACATGTGATAATTGTATAAAACATTATTTTATAACATTATTTTTAACTTAACAGAAAGCCAAATTCAATTTGTCAGTTGAATTCATGGTAATGCAATAAGTTCATATGGCATAATCGACTCACTATTACACAATGCTTTATCCAAGGGTATTCCAACTTAACAAGTCAATGGGATCCAGATAACTCGTCCAACAAATTCAACCAATTGGATAAAAACTTTAAGCCTGGAAATGAGAAACATGTTTTATCTTTTTGTTAATAATTATACCAGCTCAATTGCCCCCACAAACCACTTGAAGAAAATATTAAGAACTCATCTTGTGGCTTCAATTGTCAAACTAATATTGATGGTTCTGCTGTCATCACAGGCCTATATATATATATATATATATATATAAGAAATTACTAAGCTATTCAATCAATTAATTGAAGAACGAACTCTAAATTAATTCAATCAATGGAAGATTGAACTCTGTATCTGGATCCCAAATAGAACCCATATGACATAAGATCAAGAACAAACTCATTGCCTGCTCACTACATATTAAAAATCAAGTCATTCTCCCAATTGTTAAAGATGGTCAAAAAATGTAGACATAACAAGCATGAATCAACTGGTTTTGAAGGTGGTGATGAAACTGGTGTTGTACCCTAATGGAAATCCAAAAGGAGATGCCAAATCAACAAAATCAATAGAAAAAAGACAAACTAAAATATGTGAAATACATCTTAATCTTCCAAAAAGTTCAGATCTTTGATGTGTTATGATTACAGCAATTAGATATGAAAGTAAAAATAGTAATCCCAATCCACTTATTTGAAAAAAAAAATTCATCTAAAAAGACTTGCAATCTACTTCAGCTACTTCAAGATTACCACTATATGAGCACACCTCGCACAGGAATAATTATATTAGCTACCATATAATTCAAACAATATCACAACTTTCAAGCTCAAATCAGAACCAAACTCTAAAATTTTCATTAACTAAGCTAATCGCTAAATCAAATACTAATGATAAAAAGAATTTCTAACCTTCAGTGGCTATAAAATTTCAAAGCTAATTCTTTGATAGATATGGAAATACAGGTAGAAAAAGGAAAGTGAGCATGCACAAGCGATAAGATCGGCGTCAACAACAAGGGTTCCATAGGTTTTGAAGATATTAGAGACTCTACTCTTTCCGGAAGATATTTCACCAGTCAGTCTCTACCAACCTTGTCTTCTCCGTCGGATTTGTACTCTGCCTACTCTTCTGCAAATTATGATTCGGAGATAACATTGGATATTGAAAGACAGGGATACGAATTGGAAAGGGATGGATTGTACAGTACATGATCCCAAACGGTGACTAACGAGCTAGTGGTCGGCGACAAGTGGATGGTGGAGAGGGAGAAAGGCAAAGAGAGTGGAAAGGGGCAAGGAGGACTGGATGTAGAGGGAGAGAGAGAGGCAGAAACAAAATGACTAATTTTGGGCAAATCCTATGGGCTCGTTGGGCATTGAAGGCAGACCCGAATGGGTCAAGATTTTAGTGGGTTGGTTTTGGCCGGGTCCAGATGGGTTGAATTTTAGTTGGGTTGGGTTTGGGTCAGTTTTTTCTGGGCGGGTTGGATGGGGTTTTTGGGTTTGGGCCAAGTTTAACAGGCCTATAAATAAACCTAATTATTTTTTCCCTCTCTTTTCTGTTCTTTTTCCTTAATGTATATATGATGCTAAAAAAAATACAAAAGAAAAGATCAACTTTGTTTTTTAACATGTATAATATTGAAAAGATGTTGAATAAGATTGTATAATACTTAAATAGGTCAAAGATGCAAAAATTCCCTTGAATTAATTAGAATTTCGTAGTTTTACCCTTAATTTATTATTTTCTCAAATGCCCTTTTTTTTTTCTTCCTTTTCTTAACATATTTTCTCAAAGTGCTTTTTTAACATTAAAAAAATTTATAAAATGAAAAAAAAATGAGTTTTTTACCTTTGCTGTTAAGCCCAAACGAGTTGAAATAATACATGTGACATTTTTGTTTTCTAAAACTATTTGTTATTTGAAATAAAATTGTTATTGCACAATACTACAACATATATTTCATCGAAAGTTGTGTTATTAATGTTTAGTTCGATTATTTCCTTTCAATTTGTGCAACCTATTGAAATGTTCCATCGTGAATTTCAATATAATTCATCAACAGTAGATAAAAGAACAATAACGCCAATTTTGATTCTTAATTGAAGTTATTATTCTACTTAATGTTATGAGAGTTGAAGAATTAGAAAAGTTAAAAGGTTAAAGAATTGCAAAAAATTGTATAATTAGATCATTTAATTAAAAAGGACTAAATGGATTAACTCGGTCCGCCCGATCTCTTCATGACCCAATTCATTTTTGTCCATTTATGACCCGATCCATTTTCAATTCATAAAATATAAAACATTTATAATCTAACTCATTTATGACATTTGCATTTGTTATTGCCCTAAAGTTGCCTAAAAGTACCTAAACCAATCCATTAAGACCGATTAACCGCTATCCAATTAACCATTATAATCAATTAGGTTAATCAAAATTAACCATTAATATAGATAAACAATTATGTTTTAAGATAAAACTGCAATATAAAAAATAAAAAATACAATTTTAAAAATCCTTTAGCTATAACAAAAATCCCAGGAAATTAAATATAATTCTCTAAACATAATCTCAAAATATCTATTTAAAATATTGTTATAAAATAAATATTTCATATTATCTTATTTCTTCAATTACAAAAACTATCATCTCCTGAATCACCGGTATTGGGAAGAGGATGATTTTCAGTCTCATAAAATGATTTTGAAATAAAAAGAAACAAATAATTCAAGTGGAAATCTAATAATTCAAACATGAGTTACAAAAGTTAATAAGTGGAAATAATGGAATAAATTTATCTATTTCTGCACTTTTAAATTCTTCCAACGTATGTTCAACATAAATACTTTATTTTGAAAATATTAATTAAAAATCACAGGTTACCTATAGATAAGGCTAAAATTATAAATGAATATATACTAAAAATATAAATAGAAAGGCATATAAAATATACATGATTAATTGATAATCACTGGTTAACAAACTTAATTAAAACTTAAATCTTAACTGAAACCTAAAAAAATAAAAAATCTCAACCTTAACCATCTATTTCGGTTAATCTATTTTTAGTATAATTACGGTTTGATTTTCTAATTTGTATAATTTTTCAATTTTTTTTGAACAATCTTAACTAAAACTCACATCAAATCCTACACTCTATATATGAATTATTAATACAAGCGAAACCCTTTCCTTCTCACAGTGGCAGACTTGAGGGGTTAATTTCACACATGATCACTTAACTTATCACCTATCGCACAAAAGTAACCGACTTTTTTTTTTCTAACTTAAATGTCACTGAACTTCTAACATTTTTACAAAAAAGTCATGTTGACCGGAATCCGACGAGAGGGGCGGGGCCGCATAATTTTTCCAAAAAGTCTTTTGAAATTTTTTTATTTTATAATTTGGCCCCCCTCAATTTTTTAATTCCATGAATGTATATTTTATTTTAGCCCCCTTTCTCAATTGCATCCTACGTCCGCCATGCCTCCTCATAACCCTTATTCTTTTTTTTTTTCTTTCTCATCAAGTTTTATCACATTAAACATTACACATTCATTACACATCTTTAAATATAATATTATTCATTGAATACATTACATTCAAGTTCGACCCACTTTGAGATGACCGGAAGCAACCCTAAAATTTAATCCCAAAATCAAATAAAAAAGTAACAATAGAAATCTTACTTATCAAAGCTTGTACGGCATGCAAATGTATGTTCAAGTTAAATAAATACTAATTCTGCAATGAATATCAACATATTTTAGGGAGGCAATTATTTTCCACAATCTAATGGTGAGAATTAATCTAGTGTTTCGTTATCTAAATTAAACTCAAAAATGAAAATTCCTTTTTCCTATACTTCCATGGGAATCATTCGAATCCAATCTAAAATCAAAATCCATTCTTTTCAACAATTTGATACTATATTTATTGATTGTCACTCTCTCCTCCTATGCTTAGCGACTTAATGATTATCATTTCATGATTGACAACAAGAGCTAAGTGGTCAGTGCACAATCAATAACCGATGACTGGAAACCACTTAAACCTATAAAATTTTACTCGTAACATTTACACCAATACTTTTGCAACTTTTATCGCCTACCACAACAGTACTATTATTATTATTATTTAAAAATTCTCTTACGAAGCATAGAACAAGATTGGGTAATATGGAAATACTCGAACATGAACAAGATTGGGGACTATGGAAATACTCGAACATTCACATAGAGTTGTTTATCAATAGACGTTTGGTCTAATAACAAAGTTGAACTATTTGAAAATCATACCATTCGAGGTTACATTTTAATTGACAACTTTAACACGTCAAAAATGCATCTCTATAAAACCTATATGAGAAAACTTATATGGTATACAATTGGAAAGAGATAACGAGTAAGAATGCATGTTGATTAATAAAGGCACTATATGAGCTTAAACAATCTTCTAAAGTTTGGAAGGTATGTTAAATTGATGAATGTAACATGATATAAATAAGGGTCTTGCTAAGGGCACATGTTAAGAATAATTTATTACTCTTAAAAGTAACCCACTAATAATTTTTTTTATTATTTTATTAAATTCTAAAAAATAACTTATTAATTGTTACTTTATTATAATTTTTTAACTAAAATACCCATCACTTTTTTTTTTCTATATCTTTAACCCATTTTTTTTTCTCTCTTTCTATCATCACATATATTGATACTACCTATAATTTATTGATTCTTTGTATATATGTACGTGTAGGATCCAAAAAAAAAAAAACAAACATAAACCTCAATATATATATCTATATATATATATATATATATATATATATATATATATAGACACACACACTTAAAATCCTGCACATATGTACTATTATAGGACATCAATCCATATAACAACAAAAATAAATGAGTATCAAATTAAACACAAAATTATCAAGGCATTTGATCCTGAATAATATAAATTTAACTAGGGCTGATCCTGAGCCAAAAAATTAATCAGTACATATGAATCGACTTTTTTAAAATACTAATCATTAACCGGTCCATTACAATTGGTTAATCAATTTATCGATTTTGATTTTTTGGATTGGTTAACCAATATTTTAGAAATAATTTTTTAAAAAATGTATTTTTAAAAATTATTTAGGAAAGTGGGGTGTTTGATAAGATATTTACAGAAATGGGGTTTTAGGGTCAATACTGCAGTAGTCCGCTGCGGTATTGCGTCAGAGTGTCAGTAGCTAAAGCTGCGACACTGACGGCCAGCTGCGGTATTGATTCATGTCAGAGTGGAATCTTTAGCTATTGCCTCTTTGACGAACGACACTGTGCACGACAGATGCACAATATTTTTCGGTAAAAAATAATTGATCAGACATAATTTTTTTTTAATATTATATAAATCCCCTTTCCTTTCTTCCTTTTGCCTCTTCTTCATTTTGTCTTTGCAGTCAATCTTGGGTCATCTTTGGTGATCTATGACTCGAAATTGATGACTAGAATTGGATGAAAACATTTAATTTATATTGCAAGTTGGTGTTAGAAAAAGATTGCAGCCAGCACTACCGGATGAATATTTTGGTAATGTATTATAGATTGGGACAGTTAAATTGAAAGCAAGAGAGGTAATAGAGAATGGGCTTGGATATGTAGCTGTAAAGATGAACAAGTTGGTTGCCGATTACATAGAAGAGAAGGCAAAAAAAAAAAGCTTAGAATGTTTGATTAAGGATCCTCGCATTATTCGAATGAGGGAAGTTGAACGAGGTTGTTTAGTGGCAAGCAACTCCCCAAGATTCAATGTTTGTGGGAATGGTTATGGATGAGGAAAGGCGATGGCAGTAAGAAGTGGAGCTAGAAACAAATATGATGCGAAGATCACATTGTATTCAGATGTAAGAATATATACACCCATGATGGCTTATTTATATTAATTATATTATTATTATTATTATTATTATTATATAATAAAAAATTTTATGATTGGTCTAGAGTGTAGTTAAATAACTATCTCTACTATCTAAAAATAAAATTGTGTAAGAACATAACTTATGGGAAAATCATAATAATTATTCTTGGAGAATGACCAGAAAGAGAGAATGCTAAGTGGAACATGAATAATATGCGAAAAGGTACGCATATATATTGTGATTTAATGGAAATAGTTTGTTTATGCGTAGAAGTGATTACTTTTGTAATGGCCCAAAATTTTGACTGCATGAATAGTGAATTTTTGGACCGTGAATAGTGGCACCGGGGTAACTGTGAGGGCCCAATTCTCAGATAGATGTGAAAAGTGTTATGCTTGTGCGAATATAGTAGCATTAATGCACTGGATTTCATCGGAACTCTGAGGTTAAACGTGCGCACGCCATAGAAATTCAAGGATGGATGACCTTATGGGGGCAAAAATGTTTTATTTGATAATTGGAAAATATTAGTCGTGACTAATCCAAAGGTGAAAATTAAAGTGAAAACGAGGTCAAATAAGCCTCCGAAAGCCAAAAATAAGAAAACCTCGGGTTCAGTTTAAATAGTAACCGAATTTGACCAATACTTTAAAAATAGCTATTGACCTTAAAAAATTAGGGAGGCTCCAAATTTATTCTAATTAATGTGTAGAATTATTTGGCAGTGAAAAAGAAATTTTACGGTAACATCAAAAAGTTGTGAATTGAATCGGTTCAAGTGAACCGGATCGGTAACAGTTTCCGATTGAGCTAAAATTTTGTGTACAGGCTAGAATATATATGTTATGAATTATGGAATCAATTTTGTGAGAAATTGAGCTTAGGAAGAGAGAGAAAAATTTTGGAGAGCATAATGGGCTTAAAATGGAAATTGGGCTAAAAGTGGTTAGACCAATCTGGGTGGACCAGGTCCAACCCATCTAGCCACCTATATAAGGCCTAAATATCTGAATCTTCTAGAGAAATCTTCAAAAATCTGCTCTTCTCCTCAAATTCTTCATGGTCGAATGGCTTTCTTCACCATTTTACTTTGATTTCTTTATATCTCTCCTAATTTCTCCCTAATTCCAATCCTCTAAAGTAAATTCTAGCCTCTCTATTTCATCATGGCAGTCCCCAATCCCCATTTGAAGGAATAATGGTGGGAAAAATCAAGGATTAAAGTTTATGTGTCAAACATGGGGTAAGTAAAATCAAGGTTTTTAATTCAATTTTAAGGCATGTATTGATAGATTTAGGTGTGTAGAGTTTATTTCTAGTGTTGGAATTGATTAATGAAGTATGGTTTTTATGGAAATTCTATGGGTATATTCGGCCACCTTTGGAGGAAATTGTAGATGATGAAATTTCATATATTAAGGTGAATTTAAGGTGATAGAAATGGAGATTTAACTGAAGAGAATAAGATCCAAGGTACGTGGATACAAAAATCCCTTGCTTTCTATTGATTTAGTATAATTTATAGTTATGTATGTATGAGTATAATGTATGTATGAGTGAAATAAATGTTATAAATATGATTTGTTATGCTAAAAATGATGTTTTGATCAATTAATAATGGAAGAAAATAAATTTGAGGTGAAGAACTTGATATGGTTGAATAGAGTAATTAGGTTTACTATAATGATTTTTAATGTTTATGATCATTTGAGTACAAAATATGATAATGAATAGCTAATTAGGTGAATCAAATGTTAAATGGAGCAAAATAAATTATGTGTGAAAAATAATGGTATTAGCTGAATATATATATAAGTATACTTAATGTATATTTTAATTGAAAATGTATATTAAGTGTATATTATTTATTATTAGTATGTTATGAAGTTGAATTGATGAAAAGAGAAATAAGAAAGAATTTAAAAGTAAAATTTATACCATAGCCGAATGGCATTTAAAGTGGAGTAATGATAAAAAAAAAAAATTGAAATACTAATGAAAAGAATGAAAAATAGCATAATTGGAATGAAAAAAGGACTTAAAAGAAGGAAATTAAAAGTTTAGGAGCAAAATTGTAATTTTGCAAAATATTGAGGAAAAAAATAAAGAAAAATGGTAATTTAAGTAAAATAAAGGTTAATTAATTGAAATGAATAAATAATTGAGTATTAAATTAATTTATGCATGAAAGGAAATTTGGAAACTAAACCATAATTTTACAAAGGAATGGTGAATTTAATAGTGCAAAATATATAACTAGTGGCAAATTCCTAAATAAAATGAACCAAAGGGTATTTTAGTAATTTATTAAAAAAATGAGGATCAAATGGTAATTTAAGTAGTTTAGGGACTAAATGGTAACTTTATGAGTGAATATTGAATTAATGGTATTAATTGAATAAGCAATGGCATTTTTGGTAAATAAATTGAAAGTAAATGGCATAATTGTAATGTAATGGTGTAGACACTGGGTCCCGAGACAGTTTAGATCAGAGTTACCCAATAAATATATCAATACCTGTTTCACAAGTAAATGAGTGAGATTGTAGGTTTTCACCCTTGAATTTCACAAATTTTAAAGATATTGGTGACCAAATATCATTTTGAGTATCTTTTAGTTTGAAAGCAGCCTTTTCATAAAAAATTTCTTTTGGTTAACCAACGCCCGTCGGTCAACTGAGGTGCTCGTTGGTTTCGTTGAACGACGGTCTGTTGCCATTTTTCACCGGAGGGACACCCGTCTCTTGCATGAGCAGGTGCCCGTCGCTCGCACCTGAGGGACGCCTGTCTCTCTCGCGTGACTGGGTGACCGTTGCTCGTGATTGAGGGACGCCCGTCCCCCTCTCACGAGCAGGTGACCGTCGCTCGACAGGTAAGGCTATCTACTGTTGACCGACCCCAGTGTCTAGGCCGAGGGATGTCTGTCGGTCGGAGCCTGATAGCAAAATTCTGGTTATTGGGAGATAAATACAAAATTTTAAGAAGTTTATCCTTAAGGATAAACTAAACGTATTTGATTTTATATCTAAAGATTATTTGAAATCACTTTATCTCTATGGATAAATCAAATATTTGATATTTAATTTTAAAAATAAACAATAATATTTGATTTTATCCTCTAAAAAAAGATAAATTGATATCATTTATCCTTAAAATTAAATCAAACTTTTGAAATCATTTTATCTCTATGGATAAATCAAATATTTGATATTTATTTTCAAGAATAAATAGAAATATTTGATTTTATCCTCTAAAAAAGATAATTTGATATCATTTATCCTTAGAGATAAATCAAATTCAATATTTATCTCCAAGGATATTTGAAATTTTGTATTTATCCTTGGAGATAAATATTTAATTTTTATCTGTATCCCTAAATCAGAATTAACCTATAAATAGAAGGCTAATGAAGAAAAAATGGGGATTCTGGTTTTTTTTGGGGAAAACATTTTAGAAAAGTAAAAATCGATTTGTTAAAAACAAAAATTTTCTCTTTATGTTTGTTTTCTTTTGGAATTCATTGAAAAATAATTAGAAGTGAATTTGAGAAAGGGAAATCAATTCTCTTTTGTTGATTTACCTTTCTAACATTCTAAATTATTTAAAATATAGAAGTGAATTTGAGAAAAGGAAATCAATTCTCTTTTCTTGATTTATCTTCCTAAGATTTCAGATTATTTCAAAAGAATGATTTTGTAGAGAGAAAATTATTTTCAATTTGTGCAACTGTCAACCAATCCTTATGGAATTTAAGGGAGTTCTATACATCTTTTTTCCTTCTAGAGATCAATATTATGAAGGTAAACATTATGGGTTAATCATTATTGCCTTAATTTCAATACCTTGGCATGAGACATATGAATTGGTTCCAAAATATAAATTAACTTATTTTGTCATTTTATTTGCCTCATTAGTAATTTATTGCATGAAATAATGGGTTAAAAATGTAAGAGTTTGGATCCTAATCGGTTTTCCTTTTTTTGAGATCTGGAGATGATCGATGGGATGAAAGCCCTACCGATGGCCGTCACTCAAGCGAGCAACGGGTCATCATGGGATTCCTCTTATTCCCATCGGTCACCTCTAGGACGGCCGTGCCTGATCTTTTTTTCTTAATTTTCAATTGATTTAACTCTCTCTTCTTACATTATATTTTTTTTGGTTTATTTAATATTTTTCTACCGTTTTGTCATTTGCTTTGTTTTTAATTCTTTGTCTTGATGTTTTCTAACATGTTATATTGTTTTGATGTCATGAGTTTCACTTTCAAAGTATGGATGATAGAATGGAGGCTTAAAATTGGGATGATTTGGAGACATTATCTTGATTCGTTCCTCTCACATTTTTTATTAACTATGCTTTTGTTACTCTCCACTTTTAGATCTTTTTTCGTTAATATAAAAAACACAAAAATCATTTTTACAATAAAAATAAGGTTTTTTTTTTAATAAAATGGGGCCAATGTTCTAATTTATTCCTCCAATGAAATGCCACCTAAAATCATTCTTTTAAGTATATATGCGAGGACCAATGTCCTCACCTCGAATAAATGTCCCGTTTTATACATGATTTATATTGTGGTTGTATTATGTCCTTATCTTATTGTAAGTTAATGTACTTTTATTTGCTTTATTTTAATCATATTATTTACTGCTTTTCACTATGTGTTCGAATTGCGCCTTAATAATTGCATTAGATCGTATGAAAAAGGAATGATATTTTAAGATTCACTTATAACTTTGACCAAAGTATAAATAAAAGTAAAGTCCCGAACTCTCTTTGGTCTTAGGTTTTAAGAGGTTAGATGAACCTTCCCAATGTTCTATTGGGATGGGAATTCCAAAATATCTCTTGTTGCCCAAAATAGAAATATACGTATTGTCTTAGGCTCAATGAGGCTAGATAAACTTTCCTAATGTTCTACTGGGTGGCAACTCTAAAATACCTCTTGTTGCCTAAATTAGATGCCCTTGTAATATTTACAAGTTCTATGAACCTTTCTCGAATGCCCTAAAAGCGGGTTTTCAGGGCCTCTAAGGTCCGGCATGCATCACGGTGGTGACTCCATAGGGGAGTACGAGACTTTACTTTGAAAGTACCTTGGTTAAAATATATAATTAAATTTTTAAGTTAAAATTTCATCCATTTTTTAAACTGTATAACATTTCATTAGAGCCTTAGATCTACGCTAGTTGGTCTCTTATTTACCCCGGTGCGTTCCCGAAACACGACTCTACATTCACTCAATGTGGGAAAGTGTTAAGGATAATCACCAGCCCAAACCATGTAGCATCATGGTATATCAAATGATGACCCGACCAGTTGCTATATTCATGATGAGTTAGACCCATTGGTAGGAATCATGCTTCGGTAGCCCTAAAATTTCATCGCCCTGACTAAAGCTCATGTAATGAAAATAGATACTTCCCCTAGGCAGTATGAACCTTAATACTGTGCTTGCTATATGGATCATTATGTATTGAATAGACCCAGATAAATTGAATGCTTGCCTAATTAAGGGTTTTCATGCCCCGATAGGCCCATTTTGATTCATTTGACTTATTTAAATACATGATAATCAAGACCCATGTGTATGCGCTTTATATAAAGAGAGCTTATGATGCCAGTCTTCAGCCGTGCACCATACGCGTTTAATGGGTTTCCCAATGACCCATGGGCTAGTCCCACTTAGGAAAGAGACAACATGACCTCCTGTACGGGAGTAACAAGGTTGGAAAGATCTACTTGCTTGCTTGTGGTTGTGGATGCTGCATAAAAAATGACAATGCATCATATGTCATTTATGTATTATCCTAATAGGGTATGTTTTGCAGCCATTATAGATCCATCTAGGTGGTCTAGGGCTCCCAATGGTCGGCTAGTCATAAATCCTTTTTTTGAAATGCCTGAAAGGGTGGCACATTGGGGCTCAGAGTCGCTTTCAAATAGAAGCAAGTCCTACACTTTAGAATCTTCAACAGAAGTCATCTGGCTAACTCACCAAGAGAATCTGATGCAACTTGTGCCATGAATTCCGAGGAAGTAGGTAGGAGACTAGAAGAATTTGAAAATCGGATGTTGATTATGATGGGGAATTTGACAGCAACAATGGCACCACCTGTCGGACCAAATCCAGTTGCCCCCTCTAGGACAAAATGAGCAGGAGACGGGTAGGGGAAATCCTCCTAAAGTGGTACGTCCACCACCCGTTGATCTCAGAGCCACCACACCTTTGGACCAGAGAAGAAGCGAAGCCCACAGGCTGGAAAATGATTTTGTAAAAGATGAGTACGAAGAACCCGGAGGGGTAAGAGGAAAGGCACCTTAGATGGAAGAGATAATACAAAAAAAGATGGAAGAGAAATTCGAGGCAATGTATCGTAGGCCGACAGTCGGGAAAGGAATGAATTCCAAAGATAAAGAGTCAGAGGGCGAGGATTTAATTCCTCAGAACTTCAAATTGCCTGACGTCCCAAAATTTGATGGTACGTCGGACCCAACAGCACAAGTGAAACAGTACTCTCTTGGTAGAAGATAGAATATTTCTGCCTAAGCTTAATGGGGCCCGCGGTTGACTAGTATCAGGGACTTGATAGGAGAACAAAAGAAGATTTGGATTTGCTGATAGAGGAATTTCTCAAGCAGTACAACTGCAGTACGAGGATGGAAATAACTCTGAAAGACTTAGAGCTATTGTAACAAAAATCAGGGGAGTCATTTCACGAGTACTTGACCCGATGGAGGAACCGTGCAATGGAGATGAAGAGGAAGTTGATCAGGATTTTCATTAGAAATGCTATCCTATATCTGAAGGATGGGCTGAAGATGAAAGGGTTGAAAGACTGGGAGTTTCTAAAGGACATAACTATAAAGGCTAAGAGCGAATACTTAGCGAAGAAAGTGAGTAACGAAGCCTATGCCAAAAGGAGCAATAGCAACTAGGGAGCTAGTAGATTAGCGGGCTCTAGGAGTGGTAATAGGGTAGGCAAGATAGCCGAGGTCTTAGCCACAGGAGTCGGTCAGAGGCACTTTTCAAACTTAGGAAGGTCGCTCTCATGGGTATTGAAAAGGTTGATAAAGGAGGGAAAGTTACAACCTTTAACTCCTAGACCAACTAAGCTAAGAGTTAAGGAAGGCCAGGGCATAACGATAATGAATACTGTGCATACCATCAGTACACTGGACATATTACGGATAATTGCAAGACGCTGAGAAATGTAATCCAGGTTCTAATTGATTCTAAACAAATCACTAATCCAAAACAGAAGAACAACAAGAAATCCGGTTACAATAATGTGCCCTCGCCTGTTTTTGTGATTGGGTCAAGTCTGCCTGAGTGGTACATTATAAAAGACTTATTTGGTTATAAAGACATTGCTATCACATGCCCTGAGAAGGCAAGTAAAATAGGGATTAGCGTGGCAACGATTGATTGTTGGTCCACTAGTGAGAGTGGAAATAAAGATGAGAATGAAGAACCTGTTGACTTGTGGGGTTCAAAAGATGAGATGGAAGAAATCAGAGCAGTGACCTGGAGCAGAAGGGTTGTTTCGAAAGTTGGAAAGCCGCAAGATCTAGTGGCGATACATACGGAGAAGGAGTTGGAGGAGGACGCAGTAATGAAATAGCTAAAAAAGACTTCGGCCTAGATATCAATTTGGGATTTATTGAGGCAATCCCTATCACATAGGAAGAAGCTAGTAGAGGCCCTATGCGAGTCCACTGTTGCGACTACCATTTCCCCAATAGAGCTTTTAAACACTATGAAGGGAAGTGCTGGAGAAAATTTGATTTATTCAGATGCTGATTTGCCAGTAGAAAGCCATAATCATAACCTTCCTTTGTATATAAGGGCACAAATCAATAAAATGTATACTGCCTGTATTATGGCAGATGATGGCTCTTCCATAAATGTGTGCCCTCTGGTAACAATACCAACCATCGAATTAAATGAGGATATGTTAAGCAAATCAGATCTTACTATCACCGCCTATGACAACTCTCGAAGGCACGCATCAGGGACTTTCAGAGCAATAGTAAAGACCAGACCGATAGAGACGGAGGTTGAATTTGTGGTCCTTCCTATTCCAACCAACTTCTCAGCATTGTTGGGCAGACCATGGTTCCACAAGTTGGGAGGGGTGCCGTCTACCTTGCATCAAATGGTAAAGATTACATATAGGGACAAGTAGTGACGATCAGAGCTGCCAAAGAAAATCAGGTGTCCATCCTAGAGATTGCAAAACAATCTTTTAGCAATTTTTATGTGGCTGTGATAAATGGAGAAGATGATATTGCAGGGAGCTATCAGGTGGTGAATATGCTGAAAAATGTATCTTTCCTTCCCGGAGCCGACTTGGGTAAGAACTCCAAGGGGCCACAAGCAGCCATCACGACAAGGGGTCAGAAAGATTGCAGAGGCCTTGGGTATAAAGGCACAACAATGATGAGTAAGAAGATGGTAGGTGAGGTCCCTCACATTACAGAAAGTTTTGTGCCAGCCACCTCAGTATGTGTTTATGCTGGAGAAGCTGAACCCCAGTGGATAGATGGGAGGATCGTACTAGGATTCGAGGTTTTCAACAACGTCTTTGATTGGGACATTGGATTTATCAGGCCAGTAAAGGGCTTTTGGGATGAAAAAATCATAACCCAAGGCATTATTTGGGATCGAGATCTGGTTGAAGAGATTATCACTGATAGGCTGATGGCTACTCGTGTGAAGTGTAAGGAGAAGGTAAAACATGAAGTTGCAGGTTTGAAGAAACAAGAAAAGGTTGCTGGAGAGCCTTCGAAGAGTCAAAATGCTACTAAACTATCGGCTGCAATGTCTACGTCGACAGAAAAAGAAGATAATAGTGAATTAGATTTTCTTTTTGTTCCAGAACTTTTTAACGATGTCTATGATATTTCTAATTCTATTAATAAGATGAACAATTTTGCTTACTTGTGTGATGTTTCTAATGATTTTTCTATGCATAATCATGACCATGACTCATTCATATTTGACATTGATTCAACTGATGCCACTCCATTTAATCTCAAAACTTTGGAAAACCCAAAAGAAATCTTGATAGCATCTAACATAACTCTTGAAGAGAGATTAAAATTTGAGAGAATCTTAAAAAAATATGAAAAAGTCTTTGCCTAGACCCACGAAGACATGCCAGGAATCGACCGTCAAATCGCCGAACATGCCATACCAACATATCCTGGCCATAAACTAGTTAAGCAAAAACTTAGAAGGCTCTAGCCAGAATAAGCAGAAAAGGTTAAGGAAGAGGTTCACAAATAGATTGAGGCCAGGTTTCTTATCAGAGTTCAATACCCGACTTGGTTGGCCAATGTTGTCCTAGTGACTAAAAAGAACGAAAAAGTATGTGTATGCATAGACTATTGGGATCTGAACAAGGCTTGTCCAAAAGATGATTTTCCTTTGCCTCACATCGACATCTTAGTGAACAGTGTGGCTGCTTGTATGATGTACAACTTTGTGAATGGATACGCCGGGTATAATTAGATCCTCAACAAGATAGTTGATCAGATTAAGACAACCTTCATCACTGAATGGGGTAAATTTGCTTGTAGGGTAATGCCTTTTGTTTTAAAAAATGCAGGCACAACCTATCAAAGGATGGCTATGAGGATCCTCGATGACCTAATTTATAAAGACGTGGAAGTATATGTTAACAACATAAATTTCAAGTCAGCTACCAGAGAATGACACTTTGAGGCTTTAGAGAAATTCTTTCGGAGGATCGACAGATATAACCGGCAGCTGAACCCTAAGAAGTGCATATTCAGAGTTACCTCGTGAAAGCTTTTGGGTCATGTGGTCAGTCAGAGAGGAATTGAGATCGATCTTGATAAGGTCAAGGCCATCAGAGACATGCCAGTTCCCTAAAAGGAAAAAGATGTTAGGATTTTCCTAGGGAAATTACAAAATATAGCAGATTCATTGCTAAACTTACATCCATTTGCGAGCCCATCTTTAAACTACTTAGGAAGAATCAGCCTGTGATATGGAATGATCACTACTAGAAAGCATTCGAAACCATTAAGGAATATTTGTTAAACCCTCCAATTTTGAGACTGCCTCGGTCAGTCAAGCCTTTGATCCTATACTTGGCAATAAAAGATAGTTCTGTAGGCGCCATGATGGCTTGGGAAGATGAATTCGGAGTAGAATTTATAGTTTATTATCTTAGTAAGAAGTTTCTTTTGTATGAGATCAAGTATAGCAAAGTCGAAAAGATTTTCCTAGCGGTGATTTGGGCCTCAAAGAATTTAAGACACTACTTCCATTCTTATAAGGTACAAGCTGTCGCTAAGTAGAATCCTCTCAGATACCTTCTTTACTAGGAAAGATGGGAAAATTGTTGATACTATGTAGACACCAGGTCCCGAGGCGGTCCAAGTTCAAGATTACTCGATGATGAAAATAAAAACCAATTTATAGACAAGAAACTAGGGATTGATCGCCTCCTTGTCAAGTTCTTTTGTCTATCTCAAAATGTTTTTAAAATGTTATTTATTTATCTATTTATTTATTTTTATTTTTATTTTTACTTTTTGAAAAAAAAGGATTTTTTTTTGGGTTTGGGTGTGGAAGGGCGTGAACGCATCGACTTCGTCGGGGGAGGAACACGCGGGTGGGGAGATGCTCCTGCCGTGCATGTGCAGGGCAAGAGGCACTCCCCTTGCACCCAGGAGCGCTGCATGCATGCGCGAGGCCGCCCCTCATGCAAGGGTGCCCCTGAGTGTGGGCAACTGCACGCGAGGCCATTCCTGCACGCTGGGCGCCCCTCGGCAGGCCGCCCCTTCACCTCTATGCCTCCTTCTGACACGCTGTTTTGTCAGATTTTGGACTAAAAAAGCTAGTTTTATTTAATTTTTCATGCAATGTTTGGGGAGATTAGGAGAAAAGGAGATGGATCCCCTTCCTATTTTTGGGAGGGGAGAGGAAATAAAAAGAAAGGAAAGAAAGGGACCGGGGAGGATTTGGATTTTTGAAACAGAAAACTTTTGAAAAGAGGGGCTTTTGAGAGGAAAACGTGGGTTTTCCTTTGAAGAAGAACCAAGTTTTTGAGAGCAAATATTTTTTCTTCTTTAATTTTCTTTGATCTAAAAAGTTTGTTGAGATTGGATTAACTTGAGGAAGGGAAAATTAATTTCTTTAGTTTGGGTTTTCTCATCAAAAAATAAAAAATTATTTTTAAATTCCTAAGTTTTTTTTGTTTAGGCAAAAACTTAGGATTTTCTTGAATCTTTTTGAATCTTGACAAGGAGAATAGATTGAGAAATCTTGCTTCTATATTATCTACTCTGAGGGTAAAGATTCTTGGATCCATTTTGTTATCTCGTTTTATTTTATTTTATTTATTTTGTTTTATTTTTTCTTGCACTAACAAATACATGAATAATGATATAATGAATGTGTGTTTTTGAAGTAAAGATTTATTCCTTTAGCATGATTTTTCAATCTTTATTTTGTTCTTGGTTTGAAAATGGATAAATAGATATGATTTGAATGTGAAAAAAATTAGATTTATAGTTTGTGTTTTTGATATAATTTCGTGATAATCTTTTCCTTTTCTTATATATGATATTATCATTTTCTGTTGCATGTTTGTGTGTTTTCCCCATTCATCTTATTTATTTAACTTCAGTTAACTTTATGTGATTATTATTATTATTATTATTATTGTTGTTGTTGTTGTTGTTGTTACCGTTGTTATCATTGTTGTTGTGATCATAATCATCATCATCATCATCATCATCATCATTATTATTATTATTATTATTATTATTATTATTATTATTATTATTATTATTATTATTATTATTATTATTGTGTGGTGTTATTGCATGGTTTTATTATTATTATTATTATTATTATTATTATTATTATTATTATTATACTTTTGCATGATTAGTTTTTAATTCCCTTTGCATACGAGTTATTTGCATATTAAATTAATGTTTTTAACTTGACCCATGTTGCTTGCTACTTGTGTGTTAATATTATTCTATGTTTTCCTTATTTTCATGTTTACTTGGTTGATTTTAGAATTGTTACTAATATTTCTTATTAAGGTTTTTTTTTTTATTTGGGGTTTAAAATGTGATGTCACCTATTTGAGAATTTTCGTGACCAAACGAAGGAGTCACGACACGTAGGAGACCACATCACTTGGGTGAGACCTTACCTATCTCTATCTGTATGATTGTATTTGTTTGTAAATAAAATAGTTTTATTTTAAGCGAGTGTTAGATAAGAAATCACAAAGATGTTTTTATGACTAAATCGGGACTTTTATTAATAAATTAGGACCAATGTCCTTAATTTTAGCCAAAAAATGCAAAATATCATGAATTAAAACGAAGAGTTAAATTCTTCCGAAATGGGAGTAATTCATCCCGGTTTCAAGCAAATAGCCGAAATAACTCTTTGATCCTCTTTTTAAGAGAGAATGAAGGAACCAATGTTCCTAAACCAAATAAACATCCAGATTTATGTATGCGACCCTTTTGATTGATTTTGTTTGATTGTTTAGCTTATATTTATATATCCTGTGGGCTCTTGTAATTAAATATTTTTAGGGCAATTTTATTTAGCTTTCTTTCGTTTGGGGATTGTATTCTGTCCCAATTTTCATTTTAATTTAGTTTAGCTTTTCTTTTCATCTAGGGGATTATATTTGTCCCAATTTCTCCTTTGTAAATGGTGTGGCTTTGTGTATTTACCGCTTTATTTACTGCTTTATTTATAGCTTTCATCTATCACTTTCTCGATGCTTGAATTGCACCTTTAATAAATTGCATTAATCATATGAGAGGAGAGATGGAATTTTCTAATCTAAAAACTCACTTATACTTAACCAAGACATAAATAAGAGTGGAGTTCTGAACTACTCTCTGGTTTAGACCATAGAGGTTAGATGACCTTTCCCAATTTCTTATAAATTGAGTGGTGACTCCAAGATACCTTAAAGGTGGCCAAAGGTTTCATGAGGCTAGATGAACTTTCCCAATGTTCTATTGGGTGGGGATTCCAAAATGTCTCATGTTATCAAAGATCAAATGATGTGAACTATACCTCGAGCCCTAAAAGCGGGCCTTTCGAAAAAGGGAGCCTTTTCAGTTCGACGCGCGTCACATACTATTGCAAGAATTTGATGTGGAATATGTCACTAGGAAGACCATCAAAGGCCGAGCTGTAGTAGAATTCCTGGCTGATCATCCTATCGAGAAGGATCGAGTGGAATACAACTTCCCAGATGAGGACGTTGCAGCCATTATAGTGTAGGGTTGGAAGTTGCATTTCGATGGAGCAATTAACAGTAAGGGGGCAGGAGTAGGGATTATTCTCACAACTTTGAATAGCGAAAAGCTTCCATTAGCCAAGAAATTGAGGTATAGGACAACTAATAATGAAGCCGAGTATGAAGCTTGCATTTTTTGATTGGAGGCATTATTGGCCTTAGGTGCAATAAATGCAAAAGTTTTTGGGGATTGTCACTGGTAATGCATCGGATTCGAGGAGAGTGGTCTGTTAAGGAAGAGAGATTGATGACGTACATAAAACACTTGAAGATGTTGACCATTCAATTCGAAATATGTACGTTTCGCTTTGTTCCTAGGGATGAAAACCAGTTGCCAGATGTCCTCGCCACTTTGGTATCCATGTTGGATAACCCCGAAGGGGTCGTAATGAGGTCGGTGTTGATCTCAAGTTCAAAAAAGCCCAAATTCAAATCTTAACAAATAATATAAATTGAGGCGGTTGACGAGAAGCCATGGTTTTATGACATTAATAATTACTTAGAAAAGACAGTATTCCCAGAAGAAGCCACCGAGAAGGATCAAAGATTGATTTGTAACCTTTCCACTCAGTTTTTCCTCATAGATAGTGCATTATACAAAAGGCAAGCTGATGGCATGCAACTGAGATGTTTAGGGAAGAAAGAAACTCATCCTGGGGTCTGTGGAGCTCACATATATGGTCTAACATTAGCAAAAAAGATTATATGTGACGCGAGCTGAACCCCGGTGCGCCTCGAACGTCCGCCTTTAGGGCGATCGAGAGAGGTTCATGAAACTTGCAAGTGAAATTGCAAGGGCATCTATTTCGGGCAACAAGGAGGTTTCATGGAGTTACCACCCAATAGAACATTGGGAAAGTTCGTCTAGCCTTAGTGATCCTAAGATAGCGCAATTATGTCCATCATAGGTAAGCCGGGAGGTGTCTTGGAGCCTAACATTAGGATGGCCCTCTCGACCTCGCGCTTGGGCAAACCAGAGGTGTCTTGGAGGCCCCACCCTAATAGAACATTAGGATGGTCCTCTCGCCTCGTGGCGCCTAGGACTGTGCAAATTGAGCCTTTTTATGGGACACAAGAGGTGTCTTGGAGGCCCCACCCCAATAGAACATTGAGGTCGCCCTCTCGCCTCGTTGAGCCCAAAGACCAGAGAAGGTTCGGGACTTCCCATTTATTCATACCTTGGTTAAGTTTATAATTGAGTTTTGAATTTAGCGTTTCATCCCATTTCTCATTCAAGTCAGTGCAATTTAATTAAAGCGCATGGTTGGTCATTCAAGGAAAGCGATAAATAAAAGCATAATTAAAATGAAGCGTATGAAAATAAATGACAACAAAACTAGGGGCGGAATACAACCCCCATTATAAATAAAATACAAATCATACATAAAGTGGGTTATTTATTAAGGATGAGGATATTGGTCCTCGCATGCACTTAAAAAAATGTGTTAAAGGTGATGATTTATTTAGGTGTAAAAAACTAGGACATTGGTCCCATCTTTATTAGAAAAAACTTCCAAGTTAATTTAATAAAAATACTTTTGTGACTTTTAATTAACGTGAATAAAAAAATAAATTTATTACAGATTACATATTAAAACCAAATAAAGGCAAAATAATACCAAAAATGCTAAAAATGCTAAAAATATAAACTCCACCAAAACGGTGTCTTCAAACTTCCATGGGCTCCCATTTGCCATTGGAAAACTCACACATGAAAAATAAGTATTGAAATAAAAACACAAATAAAGATGAAGCTAGTAATAAAAAATGGATTTAACATATAACACATGAAAATAAATTAAAGTAAATAAAATACAATGCATCATGTATGGAAAATCAATTAGATGGCATAATAAAATAAGCAACATAACATATAAACATTTAACATGCATAAATAATAAAAATAACAACAATAATAAAATTCAACATGCATGAAAATATGAAAATAATAATGATGATGACAACAATAATAAATAAAACTAATAAAAATAATGACAGATAGTAATAATAATCATAATAATAATAATAATAATAATAATAATAATAATAATAATTAAACAAGAAATAAGAATAAGAAATAATAATATGAACAATTAAATAAGAAATAAGAATAATAAATAATAATATGAACAATTAAATAAACATGCAAGAAATAAAAAGTAAGATAAATAATAAATCTAAAAGAATTTACATGATAGCTAACTAATTGTAAATAAAAATTAAATTAAAAGTTGAGCCAAGAATGCTTACCCTCAAATTTGATGTGATGAATGGAGTTGGATGATAAATTTTCTTGCTTTCATTTGGAAAAATAAAATATATAATGAAATTTTATTCCAAGAACAAATAATTAATTTATTTGTCTTAAGAAAAAAATTATGAAAAATAAGAAGTGTAAAAATTCAGAAGAACAAATAATTGATTTATTTGTCTCAAGAATTAACTTAAAAAAATCAAATTAGAACACTTGGAGAATTTTTCTTGAAGAAGAAAAAATAGAAGAAAAAGAAGAAGAAGAAGAGAGAAAGTATATTTTCCTTAAGAAAAATCCCCCCCTAATTCTCTCTCTAAAAATGATTTATAATCCCCAAAAAATTCAGATTTTTAATAAAGAAATTAGATTAATTTAACTCACATTAAACCTAAAAAACTGAATAATTTAAAAGGTTGGAAGATGAAAAGCTTTTAGAATTAAATTATACAAAAAAAATGAGGAAAAAACCATTTTTTAGGCCAAAAAACGGAAAGCGGCAGAATTGGGTAAGAAGCGCGCGCCAGGAGGCGAGCGACGCCCGTTGGGCGCTACGCCCAGCGCACGTCCAGCGCGCTGCCGCACCTCCGACACCTGTGGAATTTTTTTTTTTTAAATTTTTTTCCTAAAACACACTAATTTAAAAACATACCCTTTTTATCTCAAAATATTTTTTAAAACATTTAAAATATTTTTTTAAAATACATTTTTATTTATTTTTAATAAATCAATTTGACAAGGAAATCATCACTTCCAACTTTCATTTTCGCCTATAAATATGCACACTTAATTTTATCATTGGGTAATCCTGGTCTAGGCTACTTCGTGACCCGGTGTCTACATTATGCGACAAGCATTTTATTGGCTCACAATGGATACAAACTGTTCGAAATATGTGAAACAGTGTCAATTATGCCAACAATATGTGGACTTGAGGCATCTGATGGTTTAAGAATTGCACAACATAACATCACCTTGGCCATTTACAACTTGGGGAATAGATATTATGGGAGAGAAACATCCTACACCCTCCAATGGACATAGGTTCACCATAGTCGCCATCGATTACTTCACCAAGTGGGTAGAGGCTGAATCTTTCAAGAAAGTCGATGCCCGGGAGATAGCTACATAAATTGGAAAGAATTTAATATGTAGATATGGTCTCCCTAATAATATTGTGTCTGACAATGGGATACAATTTATAGCTGAAACTAAGAAGTTACTCTAGACGTATGGCATCGAGCATCACAAGTCCTCTCTGATAGCTTATAACAACCCGATTGGGCCTGTAACACCCCCGCCGCCGCCCCCGTTGGAAGGGCACCGGCGCGCTACAAGACGACGCTCACTCACGACGCGAAAAAGCATACAGCGGAAGCATACAATAACCAGTAATAAAAATCTTAGAAAGAATAATAGGAAATATACTTCGATACATAAATAGTCAAAATACGAGTTATATACAATAGCCCCAAAAGATTACAATTTTAAAATCCTTTACAAAATAATCCATATACAAAAGGAATTACATCAGGAAACAAAAAGAAATAATAAACTTGACTCCTATGTGGCCCGCCTGCAGATGCACGACTCGAGCATTCCCAAAATCCTTCACGCTACCTGCACGGGATGAAAGCCCGTGCTAAGCGATAACGCTTAGTGGGGAGAAACAAGCACAACAGAACACTATAATAGTAATCATGCACTAACATACAAAAATCATTATACATCAGAGTACAGAGACAATATTATATAATCGGGATTATATAACGCAATGCACTAAACCATTACACTATTCAGAAATCACACTTTGATCAGAACACTCACTTTAACATTGCAAGACAATTCACGCAATAGCCTGAAATCAATGGTTGAGGATACGGGAACACGGCACGGGAGACCGAAGCCTCAAAAACACTTTAATACCCGAAGGTAGCGCGAGAGACCGGAGTCTCAAAACATTTTATCACTACACGATTGATGACCATCTCGGAGGTCGACCGCTTCGCCCATACGGGGCGGACAGAACAGCTGAACACTAACCCTTCTTAAGCATGCTTAATTATCCTATACCTTGACACTTCAGGCTCGACAACACAATAACTCACCAGACAATACATAACAAAAACAATATTCAAATTAAGACTCTTATATTAAATAAATCCGCAACAAGGACACTAGCACATTAATATCACGAGTCAAAGGCACACACAAATTCCATGCAATAGTGAGAAACCGTGCAAAATGGAACAAAAGAAACACATTCAGAACACAAGTCAAGCAGGAAGGGCCTCTGTCGCGATCGCGACAGGTTTCGCGCTCGCGACAGAGCACGGGGTACTTCCTCGCGAGGTCGCGCCAAAGGACCCCCTCGCGACGAAGCACTCGCGGCAGAACTCACGGAGCCGAGCTCTGTCGCGCTCGCGACAAGTGTCGCGATCGCGACAGAGCACGGGGTACTTCGTCGCGTCCTCGCGCCAAGAGGCCTGGTCGCGACGGAGCACTTGCGGCAGAAATCACGGAGCTGAGCTCTGTCGCGCTCGCGACAAGTGTCGCGATCGCGACAGAGACCAGTTCCTCCCTCCTCGCGCGCACGCACAGCAGCACGCCCGCGCGGAGGTTTCCGCGACCGAGCTCTCTGTCGCGCTCGCGACAATGCCGCGATCGCGACAGAGGGCTCTTCAAGAATAAGGGGCCTAGACCGCGTTCTGTCGCGATCGCGGCACTTGTCGCGATCGCGACAGAACCCAGATTTGCCCAATTCTGCACTTTTTCCTACTCTTTTCACACACAACTCTTCCTATCCACACACAACATATTCAAAACACTTACCTCTCGCCTCCAGCACATCACCGCATCATTCACAAACCACATAAACACATTTACACTATAATCAACTATAATTTCTACAAGGAATTACTCACAATCAAACTCAAATACACTAACAGGGCATGCTCAATGCTGAAAACGCATAACAACGTCACTATATCACTTGCACTTCACTATAAGTCACTACACAATTTAAAACACGCATTCATAAAATACTCAAGATTACACATAACATGCAAACACTAGCTAGAGTTGATCCAAGGAGAAAAAAATAGGGAAGAAATCACAATCTATAACACAGCTCATAACACTCGCATGTACCAAAAACACATTCAAGAACACAGCTCAAATTCCCAAACCTGGAAATCGCAGCTTCAAACCGAGCTCCTCACGAATCCACTTTATCCTTGCCCTTGCTTTTCCTTCTCTCTTTCGATTCTTGCACAAAAACCCAGCCACAATACACTCAAATCAGACCCAAACACAAACCAAGACCAAAATCCCAAGAACACATTTAAATAAAGGGACCTCAAACCGAATTCAAGCACTTACCTTCAACTCTTTCCGCTCAAACCTTCAAAATCCCACTTAAGACTCAAAGAAACACAAGAGAAAAGAGGTGAGAGTAGGAGAATGAAAGCAAGAGAGAGGGGAGAACGGAAAAAAATGAGGAAGAGAGGGGAATTGAAGATGGCTTCCACGGGAAGCCTCACCAAAAGCTGCCCCTCCCTTCTCTCTCTCTTACTTTTCATTAATTACTCACTAACCTCAAGCCACTTGTCAAAATCTTAGAGCATCCATCAATCCATCTGAACAAATTCACTTAAAGCACCCTACACTAACCACACACAAGCCCAATCCACACAAATATCTTCCATGAACCAAACACTCACTCACACCATATTATTTCTTATAATCCTCTTTACATCCTAGGTACCATGCACCACAAACCACACAATAAAAGCCTTAAATCCACTTACACCCTACAACCATACACTACAAGCACACACTAATTTCCCTTCTCTTCACTTAACACTAAATTAATTAATTTTAATAACACATAATTCCTTATTTTCCAAAATTCTTTTTACTCAAATTACGAAAATACCCTCACTTTACCGACGTACCGCACAGATTCCGACTAGGCCCTATTTGGGTTGTTACAAATCACTCCCCCTTAAGAAATTTCGTCCTCGAAATTTCCCCGCTAATCACTTAAATCCAAACAACCCAAACACAAACCGAAACTTAATCAAAAGCTAATGACATAACTTACCAGAAGGTCCCGCTCGATCCGCTATATCTCCTAGTTGCATCGCATAAACTCTTTGACGCGAAGGCACTTCTTCTGCAGGTGGCTTCTGCACCGACTCTGACGGCGCTTGCGAAGGACGTCCACTACCTCTTCCACTCTGATTCCCTCTCACTCTCTGACCACTGGCTCTACTCTCTGGTCTATCCTGAAGCTCTCTTTGATCCGGACAATTCGCCACCATGTGCTCTTGGCTGCCACATCGGAAGCACGCTCCAGAGATCCTTCTGCACTCGCCCCAGTGGCGCTTATAACAATGCTCACACTCAGGGATCACGCTTCCCTTGCTAGCTACACTCCCAACTTCCGAACGAACCGGAACTGAACTCTTCCCACTTTGACCACTCGGAACTCCCCTCGACTTCTTGCCACTTCCAAACCCATCACTCGGTGCTTTCCTCTTGCTCTCAATCCTTTGCTTGATCACCTCAGACTCTTCTAATTTCATCGCCGCTGCCACAAGCTGGTAATACCCCACGGGTTGCAAAACTGACAATGCCGACAACGGACCTCGGAACACCTCACGCAGTCCCTCTAGGAAATGCCGACTTCTAAACTCATCCGTCAACAAAGTCTCAGGCACATACTTACTCAACCGGCTGAATTCCTTATCATACTCACTCACGGTCATGCCTCGCTGCCTCAGACTGATAAACTCTCTCCACTTAGCCTCTTGATACGCTTTCGTCACATACTTCTGCTCAAATTCTTGCTTAAAGAACTCCCAAGTCAACTCGGCTGGTCGCTGAGGATTGCGCATCACCAATTCCCACCAATCGTACGCTGGCCCTTGTAGCAACGACACTGCACAAAGCACCTTCTGCTCTGCAGGACATCTTATCTCCTGCAAAATCCGACCCACTCTCTTAAGCCAAAACTCGGCCACATCAGATTGGTCCAAAGCAGTACCATGAAAATCCTCGGCTCCTCTCTTTCTTAACAACTCAGTCGAGGCCTTAGGAGCAGTCAGCCTCTCAACCAACTGAAGCAAACCTTGCACTAACGCCGGGTTCTCTTGACCAAAACCCACACCAGGAACTTCCTCTCGCTGACGCTGCGGAGCAGGCTGCTCACCTCTCACTACACTTGCACTACCAACTGTCTCACCCACATGCTCACTTGGATCAGACTCCATCTAAACACTACACAAGACAAGACACATCTGCATTAGGCCACGACACAAAACCGACTCACATGCCAAGACTCCACACATAACAAACAGAGGCATCCAGAACCGCCTAAATCGGTGCTCTGATACTACTAAATTGTAACACCCCCGCCGCCGCCCCCGTTGGAAGGGCGCCGGCGGGCGCGCTACAAGACGACGCTCACTCACGACGCGACAAAGCATACAGCGGAAGCATACAATAACCAGTAATAAAAATCTTAGAAAGAATAATAGGAAATATACTTCGATACATAAATAGTCAAAATACGAGTTATATACAATAGCCCCAAAAGATTACAATTTTAAAATCCTTTACAAAATAATCCATATACAAAAGGAATTACATCAGGAAATAAAAAGAAATAATAAACTTGACTCCTATGTGGCCCGCCTGCAGATGCACGACTCGAGCATTCCCAAAATCCTTCACGCTACCTGCACGGGATGAAAGCCCGTGCTAAGCGATAACGCTTAGTGGGGAGAAACAAGCACAACAGAACACTATAACAGTAATCATGCACTAACATACAAAAATCATTATACATCAGAGTACAGAGACAATATTATATAATCGGGATTATATAACGCAATGCACTAAACCACTACACTATTCAGAAATCACACTTTGATCAGAACACTCACTTTAACATTGCAAGACAATTCACGCAATAGCCTGAAATCAATGGTTGAGGATACGGGAACATGGCACGGGAGACCGAAGCCTCAAAAACACTTTAATACCCGAAGGTAGCGCGAGAGACCGGAGTCTCAAAACATTTTATCACTACACGATTGATGACCATCTCGGAGGTCGACCGCTTCGCCCATACGGGGCGGACAGAACAGCTGAACACTAACCCTTCTTAAGCATGCTTAATTATCCTATACCTTGACACTTCAGGCTCGACAACACAATAACTCACCAGACAATACATAACAAAAACAATATTCAAATTAAGACTCTTATATTAAATAAATCCGCAACAAGGACACTAGCACATTAATATCACGAGTCAAAGGCACACACAAATTCCATGCAATAGTGAGAAACCGTGCAAAGTGGAACAAAAGAAACACATTCAGAACACAAGTCAAGCAGGAAGGGCCTCTGTCGCGATCGCGACAGGTTTCGCGCTCGCGACAGAGCACGGGGTACTTCCTCGCGAGGTCGCGCCAAAGGACCCCCTCGCGACGAAGCACTCGCAGCAGAACTCACGGAGCCGAGCTCTGTCGCGCTCGCGACAAGTGTCGCGATCTCGACAGAGCACGGGGTACTTCGTCGCGTCCTCGCGCCAAGAGGCCTGGTCGCGACGGAGCACTCGCGGCAGAAATCACGGAGCTGAGCTCTGTCGCGCTCGCGACAAGTGTCGCGATCGCGACAGAGACCAGTTCCTCCCTCCTCGCGCGCACGCTCTGCAGCACGCCCGCGCGGAGGTTTCCGCGACCGAGCTCTCTGTCGCGCTCGCGACAATGCCGCGATCGCGACAGAGGGCTCTTCAAGAATAAGGGGCCTAGACCGCGTTCTGTCGCGATCGCGGCACTTGTCGCGATCGCGACAGAACCCAGATTTGCCCAATTCTGCACTTTTTCCTACTCTTTTCACACACAACTCTTCCTATCCACACACAACATATTCAAAACACTTACCTCTCGCCTCCAGCACATCACCGCATCATTCACAAACCACATAAACACATTTACACTATAATCAACTATAATTTCTACAAGGAATTACTCACAATCAAACTCAAATACACTAACAGGGCATGCTCAATGCTGAAAACGCATAACAACGTCACTATATCACTTGCACTTCACTATAAGTCACTACACAATTTAAAACACGCATTCATAAAATACTCAAGATTACACATAACATGCAAACACTAGCTAGAGTTGATCCAAGGAGAAAAAAATAGGGAAGAAATCACAATCTATAACACAGCTCATAACACTTGCATGTACCAAAAAAACATTCAAGAACACAGCTCAAATTCCCAAACCTGGAAATCGCAGCTTCAAACCGAGCTCCTCACGAATCCACTTTATCCTTGCCCTTGCTTTTCCTTCTCTCTTCCGATTCTTGCACAAAAACCCAGCCACAATACACTCAAATCAGACCCAAACACAAACCAAGACCAAAATCCCAAGAACACATTTAAATAAAGGGACCTCAAACCGAATTCAAGCACTTACCTTCAACTCTTTCCGCTCAAACCTTCAAAATCCCACTTAAGACTCAAAGAAACACAAGAGAAAAGAGGTGAGAGTAGGAGAATGAAAGCAAGAGAGAGGGGAGAACGGAAAAAAATGAGGAAGAGAGGGGAATTGAAGATGGCTTCCACGGGAAGCCTCACCAAAAGCTGCCCCTCCCTTCTCTCTCTCTTACTTTTCATTAATTACTCACCAACCTCAAGCCACTTGTCAAAATCTTAGAGCATCCATCAATCCATCTTAACAAATTCACTTAAAGCACCCTACACTAACCACACACAAGCCCAATCCACACAAATATCTTCCATGAACCAAACACTCACTCACACCATATTATTTCTTATAATCCTCTTTACATCCTAGGTACCATGCACCACAAACCACACAATAAAAGCCTTAAATCCACTTACACCCTACAACCATACACTACAAGCACACACTAATTTCCCTTCTCTTCACTTAACACTAAATTAATTAATTTTAATAACACATAATTCCTTATTTTCCAAAATTCTTTTTACTCAAATTACGAAAATACCCTCACTTTACCGACGTACCGTACAGATTCCGACTAGGCCCTATTTGGGTTGTTACAGGGCCCTAGTAGAATTTCAGAATTTTATTCGGGAATTTAAGAGTTTGTGTGTATAAGAGAGTGTATTTGAGTAAGTGGCTTGTATGTGGGTTTTGTCGCGAGCGCGAGAGCGTCGCAGCCGCGACAGAATGCTTCACGTGAAGCCTATTTGAGTTGGATTATGTGATGTGCTATAGACATGTGGCAGCGTAGGGAATCGACACATGGCAACTTGAAGTGTGGGTGAGGGTTGACAAGTGGCATTGTAGGGAAATGACACATGGTAAGAAATTTAATTATTTTACATGAATTAAAAAGAAACAAGTGGCAAATGAGTATAAGACACATGGCTTGGCTTAAGACAATTGAAGGAATTAATAAGGTAAGTGGCATTTATGTGCTTTGGTGGACTTTGACTAAGGGTAATGAGTTTTGGATAAAGATGGACCAGCTGCTCCTTTCTTCTCTCATGTTAGTTGCTTTGCCTTTGGCCTTTTGTTATTCTTTTCTTCCTTTGCTCTTGGGTTTTTGGCCGTGCTCCTATTGCCTTGACATTTCTTTTTCTTTTCTTCTTCATTTGCCTTGCTCTTTGAGTGAGCCTATTGTGTTAGTTGAAGAGAGAGTTGTGAAAGGTAGAGTTGATCTTTGAGAAGGTATGTGTAGTTGGTTTTTCGATCTGACCTCCTTTTTCTTTCTTTTTTTGATTTAAAGTGAGTAGAAGTTTAATTTAAGTATTTGTCTTTGGATGATTTTGTGCGAGATGCTATTGACAAGAGGAAAAGATCTGAGTTGAAGAAGAAAAGTGATTCAAGCTGCGTTTTAAGGTCAGGATCGTGTGTGATTTTAATTTCTGTTCATTTTGATTGCTTGTGGTGTTTGGTGATATAGGTGTACATATGTTTATGATATATGTGTGTATATATGTTTATGAGTATGTGACTTGATCATTTGAGTGTGTATTGATGATAAAGTTTGGTTTTGGCAATTTCTGTTCAGTTGTCATCTGACCTCTGTGTAATGTTTTTATCATAAGTATAGTTATAGACTTCAAAATTGAGTGATTCTTAAGCCATTATAACCCTAACTTCTATTCCTATAAATGTTTTAGAAATGATCTTGAGCAAATTCTTGCTCTAAGACCCTGAAATTGGCCAAAATAGAGGTGTCTCTACTTTGGCAAGTTCATTTGAGTAGTTCACATGGTTTAGATCATATCTTAAGTTTTAGATGTCCAAATTACCTGAAATTTGTCCCATTTTAAAGTTAGCTTCCTAAGAAACAATTTTTAAGAGGATGTTTTGCCTAAAAATGACGTTTAGAGGTCGGTTTAGACGATACAAGTTTGAGGTGAGAAGCAGTGTCGTGAAGGTTCCTAACGGAGCCTTCTGTCACGAGCACGACAGTGGTCGCGAGCACGACAGTGGTCACGAGCGCGATAGAGAAGGTCATAAGAGTTATTTTCCTCTTGATTTAGAGCCCATGGTTGACATGAATCAATTCCCCACCTTTTCCCTCAACTAATTTGTATATTTTTATGTGTTTTTCTCCCCGTATTGAACCCGTATTACCCCGAAATGTTTCCGTGGTCTATACCATGCATGTTTAAGTTTATCAAATGATTATAAGATTAGTTATTTGAGTAAATAATGCTATGGCATAAGAGTTTAATAATGAAATTAAATGTATATATGCTTTTAAATTATTGAACATGATATGCATGTAATATTGATCATGTATGATTGAATCATAATGTGTGAAGTCTATGAACATGTAAAATGAATTGTGTATTTGATTAATTAGTAATGTGTAGTGCAAAGATTCGTTGATATGGTATTGCTACATGTGAGTATATGCATGGTTTGCTCAGTTAATATGTAAATAGTGTATAGTGTTCTTGAATGAACAGTAGAGTACATGCAATGTATATGATTTAGTTGTAGAGATCTTGTTCGAGCCTGAATGGTCATAGTAGTGGATAGATAAGCATGCTTATAAAGGGTTAGAGTGCAGCTGCTACAGTGACCTTAATTGGTCTACCGACGAATACCCAGAGTATTCATTTTGAGTTAAGTCTCTAGAGTTTGATACTGTTTATCAATATCCACAGTAAAGTACCCGTATCCACAATTGTTGAAAGTTCAGGCTAAAGTGTATTTTGTAGTGTACAAGAGGTATAATGGAGATATGTATATGTATATTGTGTGACATGATATTGGTATTGTTTGCTTTATTTGGATATTTGCACATGGAACTAATCGGAGTGAATGTTATCTATTACAAGGTTGTGTATATGTATATGAGCACAGTGAGATTGTATCGACAATTGTATATGTATTTGAGGTGTTACCGATACCATTTGCCATGTTTGGATTTCTGCACAAGAATGGATTAAAGCATGATAATATTTTGCTTAGAAGATACGGAATATGATTATGTGTATATGACATGACTATAGATACGCATGTGATATATCTGCGACTTCATTCGAAGTCTATTATGTCTATTTATCCCCACTAAGCGTTATCGCTTAGCACGGGTGTTTTTTCTGTGTAGGTTTTCAGGATTGGATCAGAGGGTGCACATCTGTAGGTCAAGGCCACTAGGAGCTTTTGTAAAAAAGTCTTTTTGTACTAGATAGAGTTTCTTACATTTTGAGTAACATCATTATGTATATGGAGAAGTATAGAATCGACATGTAATTGGTAACTATTTTGTACATGTACAGAAAATGATAGTGTATTAAGTATAAAGTTTTTGTAATATGTACAGTTTATATGTACGATATAAGAGTATTTTGATTGGGCCCAAGTCATTTCTATTCATTTATTTTTATCGCTTCTGCTATTGTGTATGCATGTGTACGAGTATTTGTGTGTGTGTTTGGCTTGTGGCTCCCCAATATTCCTTACTGGGGGTATGGGGGTGTTACATAGCTACTTAATTGGTCTATTATTTAGTGCATATTCTCTGTAAGTTTAGGAAGTTAAGTATGTAAATATATTTATCTTTCATGTGTTTTTGTCTAGTTTATGTGTTTATATGCTTTGTAGGGTGATATGGCTGAAGAAGAGAAGAAGCAAGGCACGAATCGTGAAGAAATGCAAGACTCGTGAAGAGGAAGAGGAGATGCCGGACTCGTGCAAAGGAGCACGAGTCGTGAAGGAATGAACAATGGAGCACGAGTCGTGAAGACATGCACGACTCGTGAAGATGTGCCGTATCGACTGAAATGCATGAGTCGTGAAGATAAGCACGAGTAGTGAAGAAGAGAAAAAGAGCACGAGTCGTGAAGCAACGAATGACTCGAACGAAGAATCAAGCAGAGCATGACTCGAACAAAGCTTCACGAGTTGGTCATCACCTGGAGAAGCCAGAAAAGAAGAGAGAAAGAGAAGAACACTAGCACATGACTTAGATAGAATAGCACGAGTCAGTCAAAGCCAGAAAGAAGAGGAGAGAAAAGAAGAAGAGGAGAGCAAGCAAGGGGAAGCCGCATTCTATCGCGAGCGCGATAGAAAGAGCCGTTGGACAGTTACATTCAAAAAGTCACTTGAAGGGGCATACTTTTTCACTGACCTTTGCAATCTTTTGAAGAAAGGAACACAACCTTTAGAACATTATAAATATGTAATTCAACTGTAATTTAATGATGGGATTTTTAACTAATTTATTTTCTGTAAGTTGGAAGAATAGTTTTTTATAGTTAAAGTTCTAAGTTTGGTTTGATGTTTTGAAGAAGAAGACCAAGGAGGAGAAAATTTATTACAAGGGTTGAAAGATTTCTTTTTACTTACTCTTATCTTTTACTTTCTTCTGTATAATTAAATGAATGTTATTTAATGAACTTGAATCATATTAATGTTACTTCTATTTCCATCAATGTTAGTAGTCTTTGAATGTAGAATTTTCTATTAGTATTATTGCATGATCATTATAAGTTAAGGTAGAATTGAGAGGTTCATTTTAACATACATCTAATAGGAATTCATTATTAAAACATAACTAGAGAGATCAATATGTTGAGATAATTGTTATAGGTTGGTGATTATTCTTAAAGTATGTAATTGGAAGTAACTAGTTCATTAATGAGAGTTAAGGATTAGCATTTCAATTGTATATTTTAGGCATTCTAGTTCATTGTTGAGAGATTGGATTAGAACAATATTCCAATTTGGCTTGCTTATGAGATTACATTTATATTAAAATGATGGAATCAAGTTTCATAATCATTAGTTCTTCATTATATACTTTGTCTTCTTTAATTATCATTAACTAGGTTTAATTAAGTTGCATGACAAGAGTAGTATAAAATTAACTTACAAATTAATGAATATTGTAAACAAGATTAAAATTAAGTAGTAATAGTGTGTAATATTAATCTACATTCCTTGTGGGATCGACATCTTTTGTACTATAATCGGTACACCGTATACTTGCGGAATTAGCATGTACAAATACGCCTAACAAGTTTTTGGCGCCGTTGCCGGGGAATGTTATGATTAAATTTATTGCCATTATAAATCTTGATTTATGATTTTGGATTACAAGACTTAATTAGTTTCATGTTTGTTGTGTTTTGTTTTTACAGGATTGGATAGTTCAAGTATATGCCTAATACAAGGAGTTCTCAAGAAGAACTTGAACCATTGAATCCAGTAATAGAAAGATTTATTTCAATTAACCGTAAATCCAATAACAAGAAGAATAAAACTAGGAGACTAATCATGGCTGAAGAAGAGAATCCACCAAGGCTGATGGATTTTGCTACACCAGCGTTGAGCGGGGCTCAACAAGGGGTGGTAAGACCAACGGTAAATGCTAATCAATTCGAAATTAAGCCATCTCTTTTACAAATGATTCAAAATAGTTTTCAATTTTATGGTTTGGCAAATGAGGATCCAAATGCTCATTTGGCAAATTTCTTAGAAATTTGTGATACCTTTAAAATTAATAGAGTTTCGGTGGATGCAATTAAGCTAAGAATTTTTCCTTTTACATTGAAGGATAAAGCAAAGGCTTGGTTGAATTCTCTTACTAGAGGATCTATAACAACTTGGAACCAATTGGCCCAAGCATTTTTATCTAAATATTTTCCTTTAGCCAAAACTGCAAAAATTATTAAGGATATCACTACTTTTATTCAGCATGATAGTGAATCTTTGTATGAAGCGTGGGAAAGGTTTAAAGAATTGCAGAGAAGTTGTCCACATCACAAACTTCTAAGGGAGTTATTAATGCAAACATTTTATAATGGAGTAAACCCCACTACTAGAGGTACAATAGATGCTGCAGCCAGTGGTTCTCTTATAAGAAAAATAATGGAAGCTGCGTTTGAGTTGTTAGAGGAGATATCCATGAATAATTTCTTATGTCTAACCGAAAGAGTAAGTGAATCAAATTCTTCTAATGCTAGGGGGGTATATTTAATTGATTCTGTAGTAACATTGCAAGCCCAAGTTGAGGCTTTAACTCATAAGGTTAATAGCCTAGGTGTGCGAGGAAGTTCACAAAATTCATGCAATATTTGTGGTCAACAAGGTCATAAAAGTGAAGTTTGCAATTTGGGAATGGCTAGTAAGGAGGAACAAGTGTTTTTCATTCAAAGCCAAGGACGTGGTAACCCTTATTTCAATACCTATAATCCTAGTTGGCGTAACCATCCAAATTTTTCATGGGGAAATAGCAACAATAACCAAAATCGAGGAGTAGGAGGGTATCAACAACCACAAGATAGTTTTGGAGTTTTAGAAGTAAAAATTGATAAATTTATTGAGGATATCAACTTTAAGATTAGCTCTCAAGATGAGAACCAAAAGAGGCTTGAAGCAAAAGTTGACCAAATTACCAAAAATCATGCTTCATCCATCCACAATCTTGAGGTTCAATTGGGACAACTTGCCAATTCGTTACCATCTCGAAGTTTGGGGTGTCTTCCAAGCAATACCGAAGATAATCCAAGAAAGCATGTAAAATCATAGTATTTTATAATCTCTTATTGCGGTTGCTGAATTAAATTTTCTTTTTATATGCACTTTATGTTGTTTTAAGTTATTTTATGTAAATTTGTTAATGAGTTTTTATATTGTGGATTTAATATTACTAACACAGTTTGTTTTTGTTCTATAGGTAAAAATAGTAAAATTATGTATTGTTTTATGTGTTTTGTGAAAATTGGAGAAATTGGAGAAACAAGGAGCAAAATTTGGCATAAAGAGATGATTAAGTCGCGAGCGCGACAAGTATTGCGAGTGCGACAGAATGAGCGAAGCTGAAGCTAGTCCGACTCATGCTGCACTTCACGAGTGGTACACATAGGACACGAGTCGTGTGCTTCTGTCTGACTCGTGTCCCTTTGCTAAAGTAGAGGCTTGACGAGTTTCGTCCGACTCGTGTTGGTCTTCACGAGTCGTGCAGCAGCGGTCTTCTTCATGAGTCATGCTGATCTTCATGACTTGTGCTTCAATGTTGTAGGGTAGATCGAGTCGTAAAGGGTCGATTGAGTCAAATCCATTGTACGTAATTTTTTCTAATTCATTTTATTTTCTTTTAATGTTTCTACTAAATTGATTAATTTTCTTTCTCCTAAGTTTAGTGGGTGTCTTAATTTAATCTAATTTAAATGCAGACGAGAAAAAAACAAAGGAAAAACAAAACTGGGAAAATAAAATGAGGAGTATTTCTCTAAGCCCTAATTTTTTCTAAACGTTGTGACCTTTGGTTACCATTGTGTTGTTTCAACTTTTCCCTTTTATAATCTATTATTCCTGCTTCAGTTCTCTTCATTTATTTCGAACGTTTTGCTTATTCTCTCCGAGTTGTGTTTTTCCTTTCCCTCTCCTTAGTATCACGAGTCATGCTTTTCTCTTCTCTTTCATTTTTTTTTCTTCTTCCATTTTAAGTGTTACTTTTTCCTTTAACACACAATGGTGAGAACGAAAAATCCCTCATCTTCGTGAGTTGATCAAGTGAGATTGGAGGAAAAGCAAGGTGACCTTTCAGACACATTTGGTGCTAGCTTCCCAATTTCCTCTATTGATGAAGGTAACCATTTTCTTCTTGTTCAGGAGAGAGCTATCCTGCAATCTAAGTTCTTTCATGTTTCCCTTCTTGAGCAAGTAGGTATGTTGGATACTGCTAATGAAATGCTACACAGTGTGGATTATTGAGATTTGTGAACATTCATGAACATTGTTATCCTGATTTGGTATTACAATTTTATACTAATTTGAAAACTAATGAGGAAAACAATAGGCTGCTAGACTTTAGATTAGAAGGTACGGATCACACTCTCACTTATTTCATGATGCACAGATTCTTTGGTTTTAAGCAATCTGGATTGTGTGACTGTAAGCACCGTGTCCCGGAGCGGTCCGGATCAGAGGTTGCCCTGTGATAAAATCAATGTCCGAGCCTGTATGAGGGGCTGGATTTAGAGGTTTTAGTCCTGCGTTCCATGAGAAGTGAGGTTTTTATCATTCCTGGGCCGAAAGAGAGGAAAACAGAGGTTTTTTATTTTTTTTTTCGAGTCAAAGGGCTTTTTGACCTCCACAGACGGCCGGCCCGTCTGTCAAGACCGGCCCGTCGCTTCGAGTCACCGACGGCTGGTGGTATTTTCTGACGCCCGTCAGAAAATCACCGCCCCTGTCAGAATGCCGCCTGGTTTCCCGGAGCACGCAACCCTTCCGACGCCCGTCGGTGGATGTGGCAGGGCCGTCGGACGAATCCTTGTGTCAGAAGGATTCTTCCGACGCCCGCCCCTGTATGCCGATGCCCGTCGGTCGTGTCTGGCTATAAAAGCTCCGAATTTTCATTTGAAAAGGGTTGAAAAAATTTTCAAAAGAGGATACTCTGCCCAATTTCAAGCACATTTTCTCTCTCTTCCAAAAAAACACTTTTTCTAAGGAAATCTATTTGATCAAGGATCAAATCAATCAAAAGGAACTAAAGCTAATTAGTTTTCTTTAGGTTTTGACTCCAAAACCGATTTTCTGAGGGATTGAAGGTGAAATATCTCATTTTCTCTCTTTAATCTTTCCTCTTTGCTTCTCGCGGAACGCACGGGGCTCTAACCGACACAAGAATCTCACCTGAAGCGATTATCTAAGGGTAAATATTCCGGATTATTTCTCCATTTTATCTCCATATTTATTTCTCATTTTGTGGAATTTTTGAATATCTGTCATTATTTTCTTTTATCTTGACTCTCTTATCTCCTTTTGGGATAAAATTCATTTTTTTTGACTTTGAAAAGGTTCTCTCTCTCTCTCCATTCTGTTTTTTTCGGAGACAGTGGTGACCGACGGGTCATCTTTATCACTGACGCCCGTCGGTCACCCACCTACAGACGCCCCTCCTTGAGTGACAAACGGGCATATCGGATACCCAAACCGACGCCCGTCGGTCAACCAAGGAAGGCCGTCGGTGGATTCTATCTCCATCCTTTTAAATCGTTTTTTATCTCTTCCAAGTCTCCTTGACTTCTTATATGTTAATTTTGTGTATATTAATATCTCTTAACTTTCTGTGAGTGTATATTGGTCTTCCTGGATTATCTCGAGCTTGAGCGGCTATCTACCATGTTTGGAGGATCTCGTCCGGTTTAGTTTCCTAATCCTCTTATTTTATTTCTTTTATTGATTATCTTATGTATATGGATGTACTCCTTTCATATCCCGTTGATGTATAAAAATGACTCAATGTTTTTTTATTTAATAAAATGAGGTTTACACAAAACAAGGGTCCAATGCCCTATTTCCATCCAAAAAAGATCATCACAAATAAAAATTCCCAATTTTAATAACGATGCATGTGAGGACCAAAGTCCTCAAAATAAGCAATGTCCCGATTTATGCATGCTTCGCACATTTACAAAAGGGAGTTGTATTCCGCTCCTTGTATTTATTGTAATCTATTGCTTTCATTATCTATTTGATTCATTTATCGCTTTCAAGATGTGAATAAATGTGCCTTTTAATCAATTGCATAGTGTGGAGAGAGAGAGCGAATTAATGATATTAAAATTTGATCATAAACTAATTGAGGTAGAAATAGATGAGAAATCCCGGACCCAGCTCTGGTCTTTGGGCTCAAGAGGTTAGAGGTTATCCTCCAAAATACTTCTTGGATCACGAGACTTTAGCGCTAATCCTAGGCTCTTTAGGGTAAGAAGTTCACCTTCTATGATCCCTCTAGCTGGCCCAAAATGGATACCAAGCGCAGTCTTAGGCTCTCCGAGGCGAGAGTAACTTTCCCAATGTTCTATTGGGTGGCGACTCCATGATACCTCCTTGTTGCCCAACATAGACGCACTTGCGATTTATCGCGAGATGCCAACGGACCCGCAAATGCCCCGATCGCCCATGTGCGGGCGGTCCGAACGGGCGGCGTGCGTCACAGTGGTGACTCCACTGGGGACGTTTATGGTTCGAGATTTCGATTCGAAAATACCTCTTTTAACATTTATGATTAAAATTTAATTCATAAATTCACTTTCTCTCAAAATTGCATTCGCATATCATTAGAGCCTTAGAATACGCTAGTTTGGTCCCTCTTTTAGCCCCGGTGCGTTCCTGAAGCACCTCCTCATTTTCACTCAATTTGGGGAAGTGTTAAGGATAATCACCAGCCCAAGCCACGTACCTCAATGGTATATCAAAATGGTGACCCGATCGGTCGTTACGCTCGTGATGAGCTAGACCCGTCGGCAGGGATCATGCTTGGGTAGCCCTAAAATAACATCTCCCTTGTCCAAAGCTCATGTAATGGCTGTAGTTACTTTCCACAGGTGAAATGAACTTTAATCTCATGCTTGCTGTATGGATTCTCATGTATTGGGTAAGTCCAAATGTCTCGATTGGTAACCTAGCCAAAGGCTATCATGCCCCGGTAGGGCCATATCGAAATTTATGGAACGTCCAAATACGTGACGATCATTGTCCATCCGCTTGTACATTAGCATAGGAGTGTTATGCTGCCGGTTTTTCGCCGCGCACCATACGCATCCATCGGGTCCCTCGTTGACCCTTGGGCTAATCCCACCTAGGAAAGAGACTGCACGACCACGTGTGTGGGAGAAATAAGGGTGGAAGGACCTACTTGCCTGCTTGTGCTCTGTAAGTGTTGCATATCACGATCATGCATTATACCTGCATTTCATACATCATTCTAACTTTTGTCCCTGCAGCCATCATAGATCTGCCCAGGTGGACTAGATCACCAACCGGGCGACTGATCTGAGTTCTTACTCCCGAGCTGTCAGATAGAGAGGGCCTACCGGAGATCTTATCAGAAATCAGTGGTACAGTATCTCAGATGGCAAACTCGCCTAGGGGGGAAGACGCCACCAGGGCCATGATTGCGGAAGAAGTGGGCCGCCGTTTTGAGGAATTCGAGGGCAGGATGATGAATATGTTGACCACCCTGACACAGCAGAACGCTCCACAGAATCCTCCTCCTCCTCCAATGAGACAGAATGAGCCTGAGGAAGAAAGGGTTAAAAGGCAAGAAGAGCCCGTTAGGCCGCCGCCGGTAGAGTTAAGATCAGTGGCCTCGGGAGAGCTGAGAAGAAGGCCAGTGTTGAGAATTGATGACGATAGAGATATCGAGGATGATAGGTTGAGCATGGCATCTGAGAAGGGGAAGGCGCCTCAAGCTGATGACTTTATTTTAAAGAAGATGGAAGAGAGGTTCGAGGCTATAGCTCGTATGATAGGCAGAGCTCATGGGATGAATCCGGAGGATAGGGAGTTGGACGGAGAGGACCCGATCCCTTATAATTTCAAAATGTCGGATGTGCCGAAGTTTGATGGTACTTCTGACCCCACCGCACATGTGAAGCAATATTCTCTGGTCATGAAGGGGACCACATTGTCCATGAAGCAGAAAGTGGAATACTTTTGCCTGAGTCTGACCTCTCATGCCATAGACTGGTATCATGGCCTGGACCGCCGCACTAAAGAAGATTGGGATCTGCTCACTGAGGAGTTTCTGAAGCAGTATGACTGTAATACCAGAATGGAGGTGACTCTGAAAGATCTTAAGCTACTTCAGCAGAAGACAGGGGAATCTTTCCATGAGTATCTTACCCGATGGCGGAACCGAGTAATGGAGATGCGCCGAAAGCCTGACACCCAGGATCAGATTCGTCTATTCATTAAGAACGCAAGCCCGTACTTAAAGGAGGGATTGAGGATGAAGGGGTTGAAGGACTAGGAGTCTCTCAAAGATATAGCCATCGAAGCAGAGGGAGAGTTCTTAACCCGGAAAGCTAACAATGACAATTTTGCCAAAAGGGCTAACCCCGGTCAAGGAACCAGCAGGCCGGCGGGTCCCAGTAACAGCACTGGAAGAATGGGTGAAGTGTCTGCTACTGAGGTAACCACCCAGAGGAAGTTTTTGAACTTGGGAAGACCATTATCCTGGGTCCTGAGGAGGTTGATGAAGGAGGGAAAATTGCACCCTCTGGCTCCTAGGCCAGCTTTGACACAAGGGAAACCAGGACATAAGGATAACGAATTCTGTGCATTCCACCAGCACTCAGGCCATATCACTGATAAATGCAAGGCGCTCCGGCACTCTATCCAAGACTTGATTGATAGCAAGCAGATCTCTGACCCTGAGAAGAGAGAAACTGAGAAGAAGCCCGGTTACAATGCCGTACCACCACCCGTGTTTATGATCCAATCTAACCTGCAAGAGTGGTACGTGCTACAGGATCTATATGGGAGTGAGAAGTCCGCTGCTGGTAATTCCGAGGATAGAAAGGAGAAAGCAGTTGTGGCGACCCTTGATTGCTGGTCTAGCAGTGAAAGCGGTGGAGAAGCCGAGGATAAAGAAGGGTTGAACCTTGATTTGTGGGGCTCCGATGGAGACGAAGGAGAGATAAGCGCTGTGACGAGGAGTGGAAGGGTGATCCCCGAGATTACGAAGCTACCTGAGCCGGTACAGCCATCAGCAGAGAAAGAGCCAGAGGAGGGGCAGATTGTCAGACAGTTGAAGAAAACCGCAGCTTAAATATCCGTTTGGGATCTGTTGAGGCAATCCCCCTCTCATAGGCAGAAGGTAGTAGAAGCTTTGGTTGAGGCCACAGTCGCCACCACTATTTCCCCGTCAGAACTTTTGGGTTTAATTAAGGGAGGATCCGAGGAGAGATTGGTCTTTTCTGACGCCGACCTACCTGTTGAAGGCCGCAACCACAACCGACCCTTGTACATTAAAGCGCAGATTAACGATAAGCACATTGCTTGCGTTATGGTGGACGACGGGTCTTCTATCAATGTGTGCCCTTTGATAGCTTTGCAAGCTTTTGGTTTAAACGAGGATATGCTCAGCGGATCAGATCTGACTATCACAGCCTACGATAACTCAAGGAGGCAAGCCTCAGGAACCTTCAAGACTTTGGTCAAGATAGGACCTATTGAAGTGGAGGTTGAATTTGTAGTTCTGCCCATCCCTGCTAACTTCTCAGCTTTGCTTGGGAGACCCTGGTTTCATAAATTAGGGGGAGTGCCATCCACACTGCATCAGATGATAAAATTCCCACACGAAGGGGAGGTAGTGACTATCAAAGCGGCCAGGGAAAACCAGGTCTCAGCGCTGGAAATTGCCAATCAGCCATTCAGCGGCTTCCACGTGTCTATGATAAGGGAAGAGTACGGATCAGTGGATAGCCCAGCTGTGGTTAATATGATGAAGAAGATGCATTATCTTCCCGGGCTGGATTGGGCAGAAACTCCCAAGGATTGCAGACCGCAATCACCACTCGAGGGCAGAAGAACCGGAAAGGCCTGGGGTATAGAGGTGGCTTCGGCAAGAAGAGGGTGACAGACAAGATCCCCCACATTTCAGAGAACTTTGTGCCAGCATCCTCAGTTTGTGCATATACTGGTGAAGATGAGCCGCAATGGGTAGATGGGAGGATTGTCCCTGGCTTTGAGATCTTTAATGATGTGTATGACTGGCATGTCGGGTTCGTCAAGACTGCTGAAGACTTCTGGGATGAGGAGGTCATGACTCAGGGTTTCACTTGGGACAGATGCGAGCTTGAGGAGGTCGTTACTGAAAAGATGGTAGCTGCCAGGCTGAAAGGGAAGGAGAATATAGCAGAATTAGGGCTGAAGGTGGGAGATTTGAGGATTTCCCCCGACGTGCCTGAAGGGCCTTTGCTAAATCAGAAAGCTAGTGAACAAGCTGCAACAACATCAACTTCGGGAGCGGCGGAAGAAGACTCTAGCCTAGATTGTCTTTTTATTCCAGAACTCTTTTATGATGTAAATGATAACTATAATATTATTAATAAGATAAACAATTTCACTTATTTGTGCGATGTTTCTAATGATTTCAACATGCATGAACATGATCATATTCCATCAATTTTTGACATTGACTCCACTGGCACAACGCCTTTTAATCTTGGAACCTCGGAAAATCCGAGAGAAATTCTAATAGCATCAAACATAACTCCTGAGGAGAGAAAAAATTTTGAGAGAATAATAAGAAAACATGAAAAAAGTCTTTGCCTGGACCTACGAAGACATGACGGGAATTGACCGAGATGTGGCGGAACATGCCATCCCAATGTACCCAGACTGCAAGCCTGTGAAGCAGAAGTTGAGAAGGCTAAGACCAGAATGGGCCGACAAGGTTAAGGAGGAAATTCGACAGCAGATTGAAGCCAAGTTCCTCGTGGAAGTCTAGTATCCTACATGGCTGGCAAATGTGGTCCCTGTAGCAAAGAAGAACGGAAAGGTCAGGGTATGTGTGGATTACCGAGATCTTAATAAAGCATGCCCTAAAGATGATTTTCCATTACCCCATATTGATGTATTGATAGACAGTGCCGCCAATTGCGCGATGTACAGCTTTGGGGACGGTTATGTGGGCTACAACCAGATCCTGAACAAGATAGCTGATCGAGTTAAAACTGCTTTTATCACAGAGTGGGGGACCTATGCCTATCGGGTCATGCCTTTCGGCCTGAAGAATGCAGGGGCCACATATCAGAGAATGGCGACCAAGATCTTAAGCGACCTGATTCATAAAGAAGTGGAGGTGTATGTCGATGACATGATGGTCAAATCAGCCACCCGAGAGGGACACTTTGAAGCTCTAGAGAAGTTCTTCACCAGGATCGATAAGTATAATCTGCGACTTAACCCCAAGAAGTGCATTTTCGGAGTGACTTCAGGAAAGCTGTTGGGACATGTCGTCAGCCAGAGGGGAATAGAAATTGACCCAGACAAGGTGAAAGGCATCAGAGAAATGCCTGTGCCACAAAAAGAGAAGGATGTAAGGAGTTTCCTGGGCAAGCTGCAATATGTCAGCCGGTTTATTGCCAAGCTCACTTCAATATGCGAGCCTGTTTTTAAGCTGCTTAGGAAGAATCAGCCTGTAGTCTAGAACGAAGACCGCCAAAGAGCCTTTGATAATATCAGGGAATATCTATTAAATCCGCCAGTGCTAAGGCCTTCGCAACCGGTCAAACCGCTTATTCTGTACCTAGCAGTAGAGGACGGTTCAGTGGGCGCCATGATGGCTCAAGAGGATGAATTTGGGGTGGAGTTTGCAATTTATTACCTCAGCAAGAAGTTCCTGGCTTATGAAATAAAATATGCTGAAGTAGAGAAGATCTGCCTCGCAGTGATTTGGGCATCAAAGAAGCTGAGACATTACTTCCACTCATACAAAGTTCAGGCAGTAGCCAAGTAAAATCCGTTAAGATATTTGCAGGAGGCACCGTCTTTGCTTGGAAAGATGGGGAGGTGGCTGCTCTTGCTACAAGAGTTTGATGTGCAATACATCACCCGCAAGACTATTAAGGGGCGAGCTGTAGCCGAATTTCTTGCTGAACATCCTATCCAAGGGGACACACCCGAGTTTACCTTTCCTGACGAGAGCATAGGCACGATTTCTGTTCAGGGATGGCAGTTGCACTTTGACGAGGCAGTGAATAACAGGGGAGCCGGAGTCGGAATCATCTTGACAACCCCAGATAATGAAAAACTTCCTCTTGCTAAGAAGCTGAGATACAAAGCAACCAATAATGAAGCTGAATACGAAGCGTGCACCTTCGGGTTAGAAGCTCTAGCTGCATTGGGGGAAAGGAACATAGAAGTCTTTGGTAACTCGTCCTTGGTAATAAACCAGATCCGAGGTGAGTGGGCTGTAAAAGAAGAACGACTGGTCTCCTATGTTCAATATCTGAAAGGGATGTGTAGGCAGTTTGAGACTTGCACTTTCCACTTTGTGCCCAGAGATGAGAACCGTCTGGCTGATGCGTTGGCAACCTTAGTGTCAATGTGGGATAACCCTGAAGGAGTGGCCATGAAGCCGGTACTGATTTCGAGCTCTGATAAGCCTAGTTTTGAAACCGAGCCTGTAATGGAAGTAGAAGCGTCAGATGGGAAGCCATGGTACTTTGATATCATGAATTACTTGGAAAACAATAAATTTCCAGAAGAAGCCACTGAAAAAGACCAGAGGATGATACGTAAGTTATCTACTCAGTTCATATCCTTAGAAGGGGTGTTGTACAAAAGGCGGTCAGATGGGATCCAGCTCAGGTGCTTGAATGAAGGAGAAGCTCGCAAGATAATGGAAGAAACCCATGCAGGTGTCTGTGGGGCCCACATGAATGGTTTGACCTTGGCCAAGAAGATCATGAGACAAGGCTTTTATTGGCTTACGATAGACACTGATTGCTCGAAGTATGTCAAACAATGTCAGTTGTGCCAACAGTACGCAGACCTGAGACACCTGCCGGTATCAGAACTACATAACCTGACATCACCTTAGCCGTTTGCTGCTTGGGGGATAGATATCATTGGAGAGATTCGCCCTACGGCGTCCAATGGGCACAGATACATCATAGTCGCGATCGACTATTTCACCAAATGGGTCGAGGCAGAATCCTTCAAGAAAATTGACGCAAGGGACATGGCCAAGTTCATAGAGAGGAATTTGATCTGCAGATATGGCCTCCCTCATCACATAGTGTCTGATAATGGGGTGCAATTCATGGGAGGAACCAGAAAGCTTCTCGAGAAATATGGTGTTGAGCATCATAAATCCTCTCCCTACCGACCGCAAGCGAATGGAGCAGTAGAGGCCGCAAATAAGAATGTGAAGAAGATCCTGTCCAAGATGGTCCAAACCTACAAGCACTGGGCTGAAAAGTTACCCTTTGCCCTGTGGGGATACAGAACGACGGTAAGGGCATCTACAGGCGCTACACCATTTTCCCTGGTATACGGAACAGAAGCAGTATTGCCAGTAGAGATAGAACTTAAATCACTAAGGGTGGTCATGGAGGCCCAAATCCCGGAAGCCGAATGGGCGCAGCAGAGGTTACAACACTTGAACTTACTGGATGAGAATAGGCTGAAAGCTTATTATCATAATCAGATTTACCAGAAGAGATTGGCGAGAACTTTCGGGAAGAAAGTGAGGAAGCATCCGCTGAAAGAAGGGGACTTGGTGTTCAAACAGATGAGGCCAGGGATACCAGACATCAGGGGGAAATTCAGACCTACCTGGGAAGGGCCGTATATCCTTAAGAAGCTGCTGTCCAAAGGAGCTGCAATTTTGTCAGATAGCGATGGGAATGAATTCAAAGAACTGATCAATGTCGACAGACTCAAAAGGTTCCACGGCTAAAGACCAAAATAAAAAGAAGAGAATGAAATGCCCCGCAAGTCGAAAACCGAAAAAAGGCGGCTATGCTAAAATTAGGCGCCTCGACAGGGTGAAAACCGAAAAAAGGCATCCTGTGCAAAAATTAGAGGCATGAGAGAAAATGTCTGATCGTGAAAACTCGAGAGGGCCGATTGGTAACAGGAGTTGATGCTGTTAAAATTTGGTTTCATGTATTGACAGCGCGTAAGCAGCTGAGTAAATGCCAAAACTAATCATGTATGCTGAAATTATATGAAAATGTACACAAAACTCGTGAAATAGGATGAATATTATTCTTTTCACTTTCGCCATTCCCTAGTTCTGCATTAAAAAGAAATGTAGCACCAAAAGAAATACACATATAGGCTAAGCTAAGTCCTGCTGCTGCTCTCGCCGATCAGATGCTTGAGCCCTCGAGTCCTGTTATCAGACGCTGGACTAAGGATCCACTTCTTGTACTCGCTAGTCGAAGACGCAGAATGATTGCCAAACCTCAGGATAACAGTCTTCACGGGTAATCTACCCCACAGCTCATGATACCGAGAGGCAAATGCGGCCGAGAGATCTCCTCCTCGGAAGGACAGGGGAACCCTCACTATATCCTGGGTCGTCCCGAGCTGTCGTGTACATCGAGAGGTGATGCAGAAGGTGGCCTGACGGAGGCCGCAGAGGGGAACACAACCCAATGGCCCGTCAATGACCGCATGAGACAGTGGGAGCCAGGCAGACGTGAAGCTGATATCATCGTCCGACAGCTCGCCAAATCTGGTAATGCCTTCACCAGCGGTGACACACCCGTACAGTCGTCGACGAGGCAGGAAATGGCTCGGCGAGTACTGGGGGGTAACGCGAGGGGGTGGTTCAGACAGCATCTTCAGTTTTTCTTGTAGCCAGATCTGAAAAAAAAAAAAAAAAAAAAAGCCGCTGGGGTAAGTAGGGTTTACTTCAGGCAAAAATAAGGCACAGGGTTGTGTGAAAATCCAAAAGGATGCACCTCCCGCTAAGAAAAGCTAGTGTGAAAATCCATAAGGGACGCACTATCTTTAAAATAATGACATACCTGGAGCAATAAAGGGCTACCGGTAAAGGTTGTAGTGGACCCAGATCTCACAGCATCCAAACCCAGGATAGTTTCAGCCAGGACGAGCGGTAGGGGTGACAGTCCCAGATGAAAGTCGCTCAGGATTCCGAACAGACGAGAGTCACCTGTCAAACCTCCTGGAACAACAGTAAGGAAGTTCACCATGCAGAATAAGAATGTGATGCTTACCCGATATGTGGGGATGTCAGTGAACCGATCCAGAGCCTCGATCAGTGGCTCCAAAGAAAAGGAAGAGCCCAGAGGAATCAGCCGGATGGCCTCGGAGGAAGATATGCCCAGGGCCAGGGCTATATCCCGGGTCTGGAATAGGCCACAGCGGGGGATGCAAGGCAGAGCGCTAGGAGGGAACCGTGCTCCCAGAATGGAAGCTAACTCCTCAGGCAAAGGGCATAGTTCCTGATAGGTGAATTGGAAAACGTGAAACCGGGGGTTCCAGAAGTGGGTCGCCGCCAGGAGGAGGTTCTGGTCGATTTTCACCCGGCACAGATATTTCAGCCCAGACAAAGAAGAAAGGGCGCCTCCTCCCCAAGTGTGTTTGTCATCTAAGATACGGTGCATCCTTTGGGCAAGAGGAGAAGACATTTTGAGAAAGATGAAGGACTCAAGATGTGGGAAAATGAAGAGACAAAAATTTTGCAAGATTTTATAGGCAAGCGTCACCGACGGCCTGCCCGTCTCTTCACAGGGACGGCCTGACCGCCTTTACACAGGGACGGCTTGCCCGCCTCCCCACAGAGACGGCCTGACCGTCGGTATAGACCACCTGGCAGACGCATACGTCAGCATTGCATTCATCACGCGCATTAACTCGCATTTATTGCATGACAGACGGCCAGCCCGTCGGTCGCTTGTACAGACGCCCTGCCCGTCGGTCAGGAATTTCTATATAAGGGCGAGTGACAGACGGTTTAAACGTTGCTGTCCCTTTCATTTCTTCTCCTAAACGGTTTTCTTTGCGTTTTTTAGCATTTTTTCAAGCATTTCTTCATATTTTTTCGCGATTTCTTCATATTTTCGCATTTTCTACTCACCGGGCACTTTGATATTTATATTTTCTCCAGTTTCTACACTTCCCGCGACTACAAGTAAGTAAATAACTACTTTTTTTTGAATTTTATTCAATTTATCTCTTCATTTCTTTTCCTTTTGACTTTAGGATGCCTTAGATGCCTGAGGAATTTAGGGAGAATGCTGCCCAATTTTCTGTATTATTATTTTTGTAATTAAATCCGAACTTTTTGCATGATCACAAAGAAGTAGAATTTTTCCATAATCTTGGTGCTTTAGAATTGCATCCTTTTTTAGCGCACCATTCTTTGCATGTTTTGCTTTTGCGGCCCGAGGCCATTATTTTGTGTTGTTGGGGGCACACTCTTGCCGGGGTGCGTCCCATTTACATGCGTACATTATTGTTGAGGCCTGAGGCCTATTTTTTTTGCCTTTTGTGCAGGAGGTAGGGCATACCCCTGCCGGGGTGCTGCCCAAATTTTTATTATCTATTCAAAAATTAAGTTTTTTTGTGTATAATGCACGCCCTGGGACCTAGAAGGCCCATTTTTTTTTTTGTTGTTCACTTTAATTATTTCCATGCTGATTGCATGTTTACTTTTGCCATGATGCGTGCGAGGCACTTTAAGCTATTTCCTTAGACGGGATGTTTGCTCTTTTTTTTTTTTTTTATCATTTCTTTATCTTGTTTTGGGCCGCTATTGCCCCGGTGAGGCCTAAATCGGCCTTCACCTCAGAAATAAGTTTAAAAATATTTGTTTTGCAAAATTTCCGATATTTAATCTCTTCCCTTTTGTAGGATGTCTCCCAGACGTAGAGCACTGCAGGCCCAGCCCGAGCTTGTAGCTCCGGATTGGATGGATGATGAGTCGGCTCAGAGGTATAGAGCGCTGGCTCAGGTAGAGTTTCAGGCCAGCCATTTTGTATCTCGCCCATTGCTAGAGGCCCTAGGATTGGCCCCAGAGTTCGATCTACTTGCCGAGGGTGCTGGTTGGACGGAGTTCCTTGAGCCCTCCTTCCAGACATTTCTAGAGGCTACCCGCCAGGTCTTGGCCACTCTCCGCTATGCTGGCTTTCAGAGTGCAAATACCGACCCAGGGGTGATTCAGTTTTGGTTCGACGGCGACCATTTCAGCATCACCAGGCAGAGGTTTGCTCAGGCCATGGGGCTCCCTAGAGAGGAGGGGGTCGAGATCCCGCGGCAAGCGGTGAGATGCGCCCATTGGGCGGCCATTGCCATACCAGGAGTGCTGTACGATCACGATACAGCGAAGAGCACCGTACTGGTGTCTCAGGCACTCCAGTATTTTCACAGAGTGCTTTCCAGTTCGTACCTCGGTCGAGCTGGTAATCCAGGGTCGCTTAACGCGGCCGAGATCTAGAGCCTCTGGGCTATGGTGGCAGGCCAGCATCTCAACATTAGCCACGAGATCTTGGCCAACTTGACCAGAGTCAGCAGAGGGATGACGCTGGTGGTGATGGTAGGTGTCATCACCCGTTTGCTTTTGAGACTGGGGGTTAACCCCGAGAGGTTGAGAGAACCCTTGCCGGAGGGGATACATGTAGATGCCGCGGCGGTAGTGCAGATGGGGATGATCTCCCCGATATCTGGCCAGGCAGTGGCCTACAGGGTATTGACCATCCATGAGACCCGGCAGCTGTTCAACCTTCCACCCTTGGGGGCAGATCCTGATCACCCGGAGCACCAGGAGGAGCAGCCTCCACAGCCCGAGCCAGAGCCTCAGCCAGGGCCCCAGCCTCAGCCGGAGCATCAGCCTCCTCAGCCGCAGACGGTGCCTCCACCACAGCAGCAGGAGCCACCTAGGACCCCCTCGGACTTCGACTTTGAGATCACGATGGACGACCTCTTTGCTGCTTCACCGGCATCCAGAGCGCCGACTCCAGTCCCATCATCGAGCGCCAGGGTACAGAGGTCTATCCACGGGCCCTCCGAGAGATACCATCCGTACTCCCGAGGCGACCCAGGGGCATCCACCTCTTCGGCACCACCACCAGAGCCAGCACCGCAGCAGCCTGTGCAGCCAGACTTCTCTTAGCTCCTCACCTCCATGTTTACAGCCTTAGAGCGGCGGCAGGATGAGAGGGACAGGGCTATCCACGAGAGGTTGGATCGCCAGCAGGCTGCCATTCAGGAGCAGTCCCAGTCGGTGGAGCGTATGGCTCGGGAGCAGGCGGGCTACATTGAGCATACGACGCGGGAGCAGACTCGAGCCATGGATGCCTTTAGGGATGAGCAGGCTCGGGTCCTGGAGGCTTTTAGAGGGGAGCAGATGAGGATGATTGAACAGATTGCTCAGGGGCAGAGGGAGTTGAGGCAGCAGCTCACTCATGATTTGGGGACGTCACAGGACCAGGCGTCTCAGAGGGTCGATATGACCCTACAGATGATTGATGAGTCACTTGACTCTCTGAGATCCCGCGTCCAGGCGATGGAGGGGATTCTCCCCCCTCTTTCTCAGACCATGAGGGAGTTTAGGGAGCAGACGGAGCAGAGCCTGGAGCAGAGGAGAAAGGCCGCCAACGAGCAGACCATTCAGTTGAGCTAAGCCTTCAAGAAGTTGGGAGACAAGGTTTCTGAGACCTTAGGGTTTATGAGTACCTGCACCCAGCCCTTTTTGGATGGCTACGCTCAGATCCGTTTCAGGCGGGCCCATGATCACGAGGCAGGACCCTCCACAGCTCCGCCACCACCTCCAGCACGTCCACCTCCTCCAGGGACCGTGCATATATCGGATGACGAGGATCCTGATGAGCCCTCAGACTACACACCTCTCTGATCTTCAAGGAGTTATTTTTGTATCTTTTGTATATTTATATTTTGTATATGCACTATACAAAAATGACATTTCTAGTGGAAAACTTTTGCTTCATCGTTGCATGATCATTCGATTGTTAATTGCTTAATCACATCACAGAAAGTGTATGTTCTCATATTTACTTATATGTCGATAAAAATGATGATATAACAACAAAAAGAAACAAACAACAAAAAATGATAATTAATAACATCTCAATAAGAAGAATAAAAGGTGAAACATGGCATAGCAAATAAAGGAAAATCATGCCATCAATAGACAGGATAAAAGATGACCACTCAAGCACGAGCTAACAAAATCTTTCATCACACAGGTACGGGGAAATACCGATCTGAGCACAGACATCGATTAAGAAGATCTCCTTTGGAACAAGGAACCCGGTGGGGTTTCCTCATCTCCACCAGATCGAGACTGTAGCCAGAGCATGCTGCATCTCACCAGATCGAGACTGTAGCCAGAGCATGCTGCATCTCACCAGATCGAGGTCGTGGTCAAAGCATACCGCATCTCACCAGATTGAGACTGTAGCCAGAGCATGCCGCATCTCACCAGATCGAGACTGTAGCCAGAGCATGCTGCATCTCACCAGATCGAGACTGTAGCCAGAGCATGCTGCATCTCACCAGATCGAAGTCGTGGCAAAAGCATGCTGCACCTCACCAAATACCTGCAGGTCGAGATAAGACCGATGAGAGTATTTTCGCATCGCCGAGCGGATCGAGACGAGGTCCACCCGGCAAAAGGCACAGAGGGTGAAAAGCCGTCGCAGGTACGCTTCCTTTCTGACCTTTCTCTGAGTTTTGGCTTATCTAGGCGCTTGTACACTAGTTTCCCCAAAACTGGGGGCAACTGTAAGCACCGTGTCCCGGAGCGGTCCGGATCAGAGGTTGCCCTGTGATGAAATCAATGTCCAAGCCTGTATGAGGGGCTGGATTTAGAGGTTTTAGTCCTGCGTTCCATGAGAAGTGAGGTTTTTATCATTCCTGGGCCGAAAGAGAGGAAAACAGAAGTTTTTTTTTTCTAGTCAAAGGGCTTTTTGACCTCCACAGACGGCCGGCCCGTCTGTCAAGACCGGCCCGTCGCTTCGAGTCACCGAAGGCTGGTGGTATTTTCCGATGCCCGTCGAAAAATCAACGCCCCTGTCAGAATGCCGCCTGGTTTCCCGGAGCACGCAACCCTTCCGACGCCCGTCGGTGGATGTGGCAGGGCCATCGGACGAATCCTTGTGTCAGAAGGATTCTTCCAACGCCCGCCCCTGTACGCCGACGCCCGTCGGTCGTGTCTGGCTATAAAGGCTCCGAATTTTCATTTGAAAAGGGTTGGAAAAATTTTCAAAAGAGGAAACTCTGCCCAATTTCAAGCACATTTTCTCTCTCTTCCAAAAAAACACTTTTTCTAAGGAAATCTATTCGATCAAGGATCAAATCAATCAAAAGGAACTAAAGCTAATTAGTTTTCTTTAGATTTTGACTCCAAAACCGATTTTCTGAGGGATTGAAGGTGAAATATCTCATTTTCTCTCTTTAATCTTTCCTCTTTGCTTCTCGCGGAACCCGCGGGGCTCTAACCGACACAAGAATCTCACCTGAAGCGATTATCTGAGGGTAAATATTCCGGATTATTTCTCCATTTTATCTCCATATTTATTTCTCATTTTGTGGAATTTTTGAATATCTGTCATTATTTTCTTTTATCTTGACTCTCTTATCTCCTTTTGGGATAAAATTCATTTTTTTTGACTTTGAAAAGGTTCTCTCTCTCTCTCCATTCTGTTTTTTTCGGAGACAGTGGTGACCGACGGGTCATCTTTATCACCGACGCCCGTCGGTCACCCACCTACAGACGCCCCTCCTTGAGTGACAAACGGGCATATCGGATACCCAAACCGACGCCCGTCGGTCAACCAAGGAAGGCCGTCGGTGGGTTCTGTCTCCATCCTTTTAAATCGTTTTTTATCTCTTCCAAGTCTCCTTGACTTCTTATATGTTAATTTTGTGTATATTAATATCTCTTAACTTTCTGTGAGTGTATATTGGTCTTCCTGGATTATCCCGAGCTTGAGCGGCTATCTACCATGTTTGGAGGATCTCGTCCAGTTTAGTTTCCTAATCCTCTTGTTTTATTTCTTTTATTGATTATCTTATGTATATGGATGTACTCCTTTCATATCCCGTTGATGTATAAAAATGACTCAATGTTTTTATATTTAATAAAATGAGGTTTACACAAAACAAGGGTCCAATGCCCTATTTCCATCCAAAAAAGATCATCACAAATAAAAATCCCCAATTTTAATAATGATGCATGTGAGGACCAAAGTCCTCAAAATAAGCAATGTCCCGATTTATGCATGCTTCGCACATTTACAAAAGGGAGTTGTATTCCGCTCCTTGTATTTATTGTAATCTATTGCTTTCATTATCTATTTGATTCATTTATCGCTTTCAAGATGTGAATAAATGCGCCTTTTAATCAATTGCATAGTGTGGAGAGAGAGCGAATTAATGATATTAAAATTTGATCATAAACTAATTGAGGTAGAAATAGATGAGAAATCCCGGACCCAGCTTTGGTCTTTGGGCTCGAGAGGTTAGAGGTTATCCTCCAAAATACTTCTTGGATCACGAGACTTTAGCGCTAATCCTAGGCTCTTTAGGGTGAGAAGTTCACCTTCTATGATCCCTCTAGCTGGCCCAAAATGGATACCAAGCGCAGTCTTAGGCTCTCCGAGGCGAGAGTAACTTTCCCAATGTTCTATTGGGTGGCGACTCCATGATACCTCCTTGTTGCCCAACATAGACGCACTTGCGATTTATCGCGAGATGCCAACGGACCCGCAAATGCCCCGATCGCCCACGTGCGGGCGGTCCGAACGGGCGGCGCGCGGGATCCGGCGCGCGTCACAGTGACCCTCCTAAATCTTTTCATCCTAATGAATTTTGGTCTTTTCTCACTGTTTTGACAACATCTTTTAGATCTAGGGAAGCTAAGTCTATTTTATTAAGGATTTGAAGTATTGAATTTTGCATAAAATTCTTACTTCTTTAGTTTTTAACAAATTTGAATTTAACAGAGTCTCTTCTCATGAGTTGTTTTTAATGTGGTATGTGTATAAAGGAAAATCAATGCGTTGGTCATATTGGGTTTTTAATCAGTTATTGCAATGTACTGGTAGACATGATGTACCTCTCACACATGGACATATTATATCTGTGATTGCAAGGAATTTGGATATTGATCTTCATACTCATACTAGAGTCCGTCCTTGTATATATTTTACTAAACATCTGTTTGTGGGTGGAGAGGTTGTGAGTAATACATATCAGACCATTCCATATCATGCAAGATCTTATTGGAGGGATATTGCAGGATCCTCTGCTCAACAAGAGGAAGCTAGTGATGATGAGAGCAGTAGGGATGAAGATATGCAAGAGGAAGCTGGTGATGAGGATATGGCTGACGTTCCTGTTATGGCTGCCGTGCCTACTGTTGGATCTTCCTCCCATAACATGCCAGCCATGTTAGAACAAATTTTGAGGAATCAGTTCACCGTGCAAGATCACCTATCTTCTTTGGCTCGACGTCAGCGCAGGCTTGAACATAAGGTGGATACTTTCGTTGCCCAAGCTGGTTATATAGTCTCCTCTCCTCCACCTACACCATAATGATCAGGGAGGATTTTCTTATCTTTATTTTATCTTTTTCTTTCTTTTTCTTTTCATTTTATTTCTTCACATTGAGGACAATGTTGCTTCTAAGTGTTGGGTTTCTTCGCAATAATTCAAATTAACGCAGCGGAATAAAATTAAAACCCAAACAGGATCCATGTATTTTCAATTGATTTCAAAAAGAGGGAATAAGATTTACCAACTTTTTGAACGAAATTAACTCCTTAACTTGGACTACAGGCGCTGCCTTAATAACGAACACCCTCTACCGGTATCTACATGCACGGACCGACGAACAAAATTCACAGGGGTGCTAGCTCCCTTACGTTGTGACTGGATTTTATGTTTTTTCTTTCTCAAAGAAAAATATGGTGGCTAGGTTTTTCTCTCTTAGGAATGACAACCACTCTCAATCCTTTTTCTCTTAGGAAAAATGAGATTAGTGTTAATCTCTTCTTAACATATATCCACATATATATGTATAAATTTTAAACCCTAAAGAGATAAATGGGGATATTATCTCATATTCAAAATATGAGATATATTTATATGTGTGTATATATATATATATATATATATATATATATATATATATATATATATATATGATTTTGAAATTAAATTAAATCCACATTATAATTTCGAAATACCCTAATTAAAATCCATTTTGTTCATTTTAGTCTTGATGTGTGACCCAATAGGTTTACATTAAGTTGGCAGTGGGCCTAATCTCATAATAAGCTCACAAGTCATAATTGGTCTCTAGCAAGACATTATGACTACCCAAATAATATAAATATCGTTAGTTTGATTTTAACCTGACAATAGAACATGCCATTATCCTTTTGTCACACGATATCTTGTTTGAACATAAGTCATGGTCCATGTCAAACTTATATTATTCAAACATATAATTTCCCGATCATTAAGTAGACTGATAAATTCAAATGACATTGATCACACTATCAATTCATTCGAGCACGGCCATGCATTTTTACAGTCCTACTTATTGAGGGGCCCAACATATATCTCTTTCATAAGAGAGGGACAAATTCCATCTTGATTATTCACTTTCCTCTGCATAATTCTCATTATGTCCGATCATAAACTTTATAATTATCTGAATAAAGATAATGTTTGATTATGTCAAAACATAATGTTCCTTATGTAGGAAACCGTGATAACCTCAAGTCAAAGGATTCAATAATATATCTATTATAAGATCACTTATGACACTATCGCATGTAGTGATCTTACAGTGGGTCTATCCAGTACTTTGTTCTCTAACAAATACCTATAGATTTGATTTATATCATCATATATAATCATCCCATGATTATTAATGCAAATCTATACTAGTCTTAATTTATCTTTATGCCCTTCAGTAATAAATGACTAGGGATGACATGAATAACATTGTTATTCATAAACATTACAATAATGTAGCCTGCCAATAATATTAATGTGAAGAAAATCATTATATATATAAAAAAATGTAATGATTACATCAAGGTCCAAATGTTTGGCCTAGGGCATAACCACTAACAATCTCCCACTTACACTAGACCCAATCATACATATATCTATTACCCATTGACCTAGTATATCCATCATGTTTGGCTTGTGGGAGAGCCTTGGTAAGTGGATCAACAATGTTATCATCAGTTGGTACTTTGCAAATATTGACGTATCCCCTCTCAATTATTTCTCTAATGAGATGAAAATGCTTGAGTATATGTTTTGATCTCTGATGAGATCTGGGCTCCTTAGCCTGTGTAATAGCACCATTGTTATCACAATAAAGATCCATAGGGTTGCTAATACTAGGTACTACTCCCAATTCAACAATGAATTTCTTAATCCATACTGCTTCTTTAGCTGCATCTGATGCTGCTATATACTCAGCTTCTGTTGTAGAATCAGCAACAGTGCTTTGTTTAGAACTTTTCCAGCTTATAGCACCTCCATTTAATACAAACACATATCCCGACTGCGATCTAAAGTCATCTTTGTCAGATTGGAAGATTGCATCTGTATAACCATTTATTACTAGCTCATCTTCCAATCCGCCATATACTAAGAATGCATCCTTAGTTCATCTCACATACTTAAGGATATTCTTAACCGCTGTCCAGTGACTTTCACCGGGATCTGACTGGTATCTGCTCGTCATGCTCAAAGCATATGAAATGTCTGGTCGAGTGCATAACATGGCATGCATGATTGATCCTATAGCCGAAGCATAAGGAATCATACTCATGCGACCTTGCTCATCAAATATCATTCGACACAGAGTCTTGCTAAGAGTAATGCCATGAAACATTGGCAAAAAATCCTCTTTTGGAATTTTGCATACTGAATCTATTTAGTACCTTATCTATATAAGTGATTTGACTCAGACCAATTATCCGTTTAGATCTATCCCTATAGAACTTAATCCCAAGGATATAAGTAGCTTCGTCCAAATCTTTCATTGAAAAAGATTTCCCTAACCGGTCTTTTATCTTTTTCATGATAGGGATGTAATTTCCAATGAGTAATTTGTCATTGACATATAATACAAGAAACATCACAACGCTCCCACTAATTTTCTTGTATACATAAGGTTCATCCTCATTTTTTATGAACCCAAACTCTTTGACTATTTCATCAAAACGAAGATTCTAGCTCCGAGAAGCTTGCTTCAATCCATAAATGGATCTTTGTAGCTTACATACCTTTCTAGAATTCTCAGGATGGACAAAACCCTCAAGTTGTGTCATGTACACATCCTCAAGTAAGTTTCCATTAAGAAATGCTATTTTGACATCCATTTTCCATATCTCATAGTCATAATATGCAGCAATGGCAATAAGAATTCTTATTGATTTAAGCATTGCGACTGGTGAAAAGGTTTCATCATAGTCAATACCATGAGTTTGTTTGAACCCTTTTGCAACGAGCCTTACTTTAAAGGTATTTACTTTGCCATCCATGTCGATTTTCTTTTTAAAAACCCATTTACACCCAATGGTTTTAATTCCTTCAAGTGGATCAATCAAGTTCTAAACTTGATTATCATACACGGATTGCATCTCAGATTTCATGGCTTATAGCCATTTCTCAGATTCTGGACTTGACACGGCATTTTGATAGGTTGTAGGCTCATCTTTATCCATGAGCATTACTTCATGACTATCTGTCATGAGAAATCCATATCTCTCGGGTTCGTGTCGTATCCTATCAGATCTACGTGGTACTTGTGTAACAGGTACAGGTTCCACAACAGTTTGTGAAACTTGTTGAGTTTCCATCAATGGTACTATGTTATCTTGTGGTTCTCAAATTTATTCAAGTTGTACTTTACTCCCACTGGTTCTTTTAGAAATAAATTCTTTTTCCAAAAATACACCATTTCGAGCAACAAACACTTTGTTCTCATAAGGGTTTTCCTTAGGATATCTCACAAAAAGACATTTATAAGATTTTAGTGCTAATTTATCTGAGACCTGTGGTTTGACATAAGCCTGACAGCCCCAAATCTTTAGAAAAGATAAACTAGGAGTTCTCCCAGTCCATATCTCATATGGTGTCTTTTCAACCGCTTTAGATGGAACTCGGTTCATAGTGAATGCAGCTGTTTCTAATGCATAACCCCAAAAGGATAACGGAAGATCTGTTTGACTCATCATAGATTGAACCATATCTAATAAAGTTCGATTCCTCCTTTCAGATACACCATTCCATTGTGGAGTTCCTGGTGGAGTCAATTGTGAGACGATTCCACAATTTCTTAGATGATTATCAAACTCTTGGCTCAAATATTTATCACCTCGATCAGAACAAAGTGCCTTAATAGTTTTACCAAGCTGATTTTGTACTTCATTTTGAAAGGTTCTGAATATTTCAAATGATTCATGTTTATATTTCATTAGATAGACATAGCCATATCTACTGAAATCATCAGTGAATGTAATGAAGTACTGAAATCCTCCCCTAGCATTTATGCTTAATGGGCCACATACATCAGAATGTACAAGGCCTAATAAGTCAGTGGCCCTTTCATTATGTCCAGTGAATGGATCCTTTGTCATCTTACCTAATAAACAAGATTCGCAATTATCAAATGATTCAAAATCAAATAATTGTAAAAGTCCAACTTGATGGAGTTTAGATATGCGTTTCTCATTTATATGACCAAGGCGACAATGCTATAAATACGTTGTATTTAAATCATTTGGTTTGAATTTCTTTGTAGTTATGTTATAAATATCATGATTATTGGATGTTTCTAGATTTAGGACATAAAGCCCACAAAATGAATCAGCAATACCATAAAGCATGTCATCATAATAAATAGAACGTTTCTTATTCTTAATAAGAAAAGAAAAACCTTCATCATCCAAACTTGAAACTGAAATAATATTCCTACTCAAACTAGGAACATAATAGCAATTGTTCAAAACTAACAAAAGCCCATTGGGCAAAGTCAATTCATAAGTGCCTATAGCCCAGTAACTTTTGCTCCATTTCCCACTCGTAGGTCCACTTCACCCTTTCTCAGTTGCCTACTCCTTTTGAGTCCCTGCACATTTGTACAAATGTGAGATCCACATCCAGTATCTAATACCCAGGAAGTAGAAGTAGATAAATTAATTTCTATAACATAAATACCTGAAGATGTAGTCTCACCACTCTTCTTCTTCTTCAATTCTTCCAAGTAGAGCTTGCAGTTCCTTTTCCAATAACCAAGTTCATTGCAGTGGAAGCAAACTCCCTCCTTTGGAGGTTTAGCCTTGGGCTTGGGTTTAGGCTTAGGCTTACCAACAACTTTTGCCTTAGCCTTAGCCTTACCCTTAACTTTCATGCCTTTCCCTTTGTTAACTATCAGAACATGGCCAGGCTTCTTATTGATGCTTTGCTCAGTTGTTTTGAGCATGGCATGCAGCTCAGCTATAGATTTCTCTATATTATTCATATTGTAGTTCATGACACAATGGTCATAACTATCAGGCAATGAATTAAGGATCAAATCCGTTGCCAGTTCTAAACTGAGGGGAAATCCAAGCCTCTCAAGGTGATCAATATAGCCCTTCATTTTCAAAACATGAGAGCTAACTAAAGAACCTTCAGCCATCTTGCAAGAATGCAAAGCTTTGGTAGTCTCATGCCTTTCTTGCCTAGCCAGCTGTTGAAATGTCTGCTTAAGATGAGTACTCAACTCATAAGCCTCCATATTTTCCAGATGCTTCTGAAGCTCTGGAGCCATGGTAACTAACATAAGACAGCCAACCTCCACAAAATCATTAATATGTTTCTTGTGTTTCTCTTTGACCACTCTTGTAGCATCAGCTGGTGGGTCATTGGGAATAGGCTCATCTAGCACATATAGCTTCCTTTCTTGCTTGAGGACAATTCTCAAGTTTCTGAACCAGTCAAGGAAGTTTGTGCCAGTTTCCTTAAGTTTGTCCTTCTCAAGGACTGATCACAGTGACATAGTAGAAGTATTATTTGATGCCATTAATCTACAAACATGCAAGATAAATAATATTAGTACCAATTTCTTTTTAGGATTTCTTATAAACTCCCACTAAAATAATAACCCTCAATAATAATTACAATAATTATAATAATTTAGTGGGCTAAGATCCATATGTCACCTAACTCTAAGTTAGCTTTGGCATGACACTTATAGTTAAGTTATTTAGGTAGGTAGCTCATTTACAAATTATATCTTATTTAACTCTTAGATCATTTATGGGATTTTGACATCATATGTCCCGGCATGTTATATTCCCATCTTATGCCCTTAGGCCTAAAACCGTTTTGATAGCCTAATTAAGTCTAACCATTTGAAACGTATGAGTAGCACCATTACCCATCCTGCCTTACTAGGATAACCAAATGTACTTCGCTTTAGCAGAACCCATATTTTGGTGATCTTAGTCCTGAAAAGTGTTTTTAATAATGGGTGGCATATGACTTAAAATTATGGTGAGGGATTTTAATTTTAACTCATGATGTCTAATTATTTATATAAATCATGCATCATTTCATACATGGCATCTCATACACATATATCATCATTCATCGCATCATATACTAAGCACATATGCATAATATATATAAAACCGTGTCATAGCATGGCCAAAATCTATTTTGATCCTCATAAGCCAATATGAAGATCAAAGGTAAATCCTAGGTGTTTTTACATGGACTTGATCAATAGCTTCCATGTTGCACATCCATCGCCATGGACTTGGATTGATCTTGTAACACCCTATACCCGCAAATGATACGGATATCGAATGTCAGCACACTGAACTATATTGCACTCCTGAGAATAAGAGATTTTGTTTTTTCAACAATAACAATTATACACTACAATAACAAACAATTACAATAACACACTACTAATATACTTAACTTGTATAACCTCGAGTTAGTCCATTGCAGTCGTATAAATGCCAAGCCTATCACAAAATCCTTGCTGTCCCGTAAATTCTTTAGACCATCAGTAACATCGGCCACCATTACATCTTTTCTTTCTATAACCTGCACGCAGTAAGTACACTACGTGCTGAGCATTGAAATGCCCAGTGGTAGATACATATCCTAAATTTTTCACACTAAAACAACATGCATGCACACACAAACATTTGCTTTTAATGTCGTTATGTTATCATTACTTTCAGAATCTTTTAAATAGTCATAACATACTTTTACTGTAATCATTTATCTGTTACCTTTCTCTTTACTTCAATAACCATGCATTAACGTTACTTTTACTGTGATCAGAGCCATTATTATTTGCATTGTTAACTTTAACATTAATACTATCATGTTCCTTTGTTTTTCTTTAGTTGTTTATAACTTTATTACATCAGTTACAGTCTAAATTGAGTGCAGATTTAGTTACTGATACATCTATGAAACAGCCATTATCCCAATAATTATCGTTCACTATTAACTTTCAACATTTAATGACAGCTCTAGTTTCTTTCGTGTCTTTAGTTTCGTTTCTAGCATTCTTAGGCAACCCCATTACTGAATTCTATACATGCAACACTATAAGAACATAATTATGATAGCCAATACTTAGATAATTAATCCAATCTATAATACTTATATCGGTGCTATGACAATGTCTTTACATACTACATTATACACTTTTAGTTAACTGCATCTTGATCAAGAAATTCACAGTACTCAGTTGAATTCATTTCACATATTAATATTTATCCTAACCACATTATCTATCCCCAATTAATATTACAGGTTTAAATCTAAATCCTGATTATATTCAATCAGTTATAATAATCCTTTAAAATTCCCCAGACATTCTTATTCTTTTATTTATGCTAATATTAGTCATATATTTTCTTACATTAATCCTATTGCCATTTCCATGATATTAACATTATCAATAACATTTCTATTAATATTAATATAAATATCATTATCTTTCCTACTGTCACTTAGTTATACATTTAACAATCAGATTGCCTATCATTATCGTTACTATCCCTCAATTACTTTGTTATTGAAAATTTTACAATTTAAAACCCCAGACTTCCATCAATTTACAATTTTACGCTTTTACTTTCCACTTATTTAACACAATGCCATTAATTAGCTTATTATTATTAATATTGCATTATCTAACATACACTAGTATTCTTAGTGTTAATTAAATCACCCCTTTAAAGACATATACATTTATAGCACACATAAAATTTCATATTCGCATTTAGGTCCCTTAACTCTTACAGTAATGACATCTATGTCCATTCTTTTACATTAATACTGTTTATGTCTTTTTTTTATCACATAATTACCAAAATATCCTCTAATTATTCTTAAGTACTAGATAGCCCTCACTTAAACTTTATTACTATTTTTATCGCTTAACTTTTCACTAAATTACATTTTGGTCCCTACCTTACCACTTTTATGCTCAATTACTAATTTAACCTTACATTTTCAAGTCATTTACACATTTAGTACATATAACAATCATATATTCACAAACAATACACATAAAAATCATACATACCATTTTGTCCTTAACTTATGACAAAATTACAATTATACCCTTGAACTTTTCAAAAATTACGAAAATGCCCTTATTTCATTTCTATTTCATCAAAATTACATTTATGCTATTAGTTCATTTTCAATTTCACTAATATTACAATTATGTCATTAACTTTTTTGTCTTTACTCATAATTACCAAAATGCCATCACTTACATTTTCTTTAGCCATTTTACATTAAGTGACATGTAAAATTACTATTTTACCCTCAAATTAAATTTTCATGCCAAATTACATTTTTACCCCTAAAAAGTCACCAATTTTCATATTCAACCATTTAATGACATTTTTATCCTTATTAGCCATCATACACACACAAAGGCATAAAATTACCGTTTTGCCCTCCAATATTTCATATAATTCCAATTACGTCCTTTTTACACATAATCATCAATTAAATTATATTTTGGCCATTTAAAGCTCATTATTACCATTATGCCCTCAAAACTTTTTATTAATTACAGTTATATCCTTTTTCACACAAATAATATTTTTAAATCACAATTCAACCATTTAAAGCACATATTTACCATACTGCCCCTAAACATTTTACATATTACGATTTTGCCCTTCCTTTTTCTTTTATTTACAATTATGTCATTTTCAATCTTATCTTAACTTAACTTTATCCTTATCTCTTTAATCATTACCATATATCATCTTTATCATAAAATCATTACCATACCTTTGTCTTTACCACATAATCACATGCATACCTTGTCTTTATCACATAATCACATGCATATCTTGTTTAATCATTCATACTTCATATTCATATCATTTTAACTTATTTTATTATTTTTCTTTGCCATTTGCCCCTGTATAATTCTAGCAGACATCTATAACCAGGATAAATGAGACGCGAATCCCTAAAGGCTCGAATAACCTGAAGGACCACGAAAGATCACTTCAGTCTTTAATACATACCAGAGGAATCCCGATGGACTACCCCTGTCTTATATACTTTCCAAAATATTTTGAATTTAAATACAATGAGGTAGGACCATTATTGGTCTACCATAAGTGAGATGCCATGCTCACACCTGCGGTCTTATGTCGCTATGGCTAGCCATCATATCTCGAACTAGACTTGACTACCAGATTACTACATAGGGCATGGAAATTCCACTTTTCACACTCTTCAGTTACCGGTCATTCTTTTCATGGAATTTCATCATTCTATTCCATTCTTTTTCATACAATTCAATCATTATCCATGTGATTATCATCATCATATCATCACATGTCATAAAAGCTCATTATTCCATCATGATACGCTTGTATACATACATATACACTCTTAGGCCAACATACTAACTTTTAACCATTAATTCTTTTTTTCAACTTTAACATTTATTTATGCCATTTACATGCTAAATAACATAGCCATGTCATTGTTTCACATTAAAACACATCAAAATCATACCTTTACATACATAACTCATTCGGCCTCAAATGTACATCATACATCATGCAACTTTTCATGTTATAATACATGTCAATGGTTAGTTTTCATACCAAATACCATGTTTATACCATAAACATGTCTTAAACATCATCATACATCATGAAAAACCCATTTATACCATTCGGCCTACATACTAATCTTTCACTCTCAATTCTTTTCATTAACTCTAACATTTATTTAAGCCAATTAAATGTTGTATAACATCACTATTTAATTTATTTCCATTAAATCACATCAAAATCTCATCTTTTCATGCATATACCATTCGGCCACATACTAACCACATACATAATGTGTCTTTCACATGGTCTATCACATACCATTCATTAATTCTCATGCCAAATACCATAAAACCATCATAAACATGCATTAATCATCACTAAAACACATGAAAATTCCATATATACCATTCGGCCAAAGAAGTAACTTTTTACACATAATTTATTTCTTTACTTTAATCATTCATTCCATCATTTATAACATCCTTAAGAATAAATATCAAGTTATTTTCAATTAAACATGCATATTTCTCATACGTTATGTTTAAACATAACCTAAAATCACACTTTTAACATGGAAAAAGAAGGATATTGTATCCACTAACCTTAGATTCTTGTTCTTCACATCATAAACATGCTTCCCATGCCATAACTTCTTAAAACTCCATCATTCCCTTTAATTCCCTAAGGTGGCCGAATTCAAAAATCCACATAACTTTAAAAACAAACTTCCAATATGAAATCTAACAACATAAATGTGTTCTACACCCTTAAAAACCCCTATAGGAACCAATAAACTGAATTAAAAAATCTTAAATCTCCTACCTCAAATTTAGGGCATAACCTTGAATACTTAGTTTTCTTCACTTTCAATGCTCCAAATGGACTCCACTTACTGTGTTTATGTTATAGAGGGACTTAGATTTGTTTGGGAGGCTAAGATTTGGAGAAATATTGAAGAAAGAATGAAGAAAAATGGAAGAAAGTATGAAAAATAACATACGGTTTTGAAAGAAGGAGGAGGAGGTTTTGGATGGATTTTTCTAGAGAAATCTGGCCTCTACTTCCTTTATATAGTCCATAAATGAACAAAACTGGTCCAACCAAGGTGGTCCAACCGATTTAAACTAAAATTTTGGGTTTTCGGTTCAATTGCACTTTTCAAAAGAATCTATATGTTTCTCTCATTATTATCACTTATAACCAATTCCATTGATCTTAAAACATCAAAAATAGGCTATTTGCAAATTTTTAACTCAATCGGAGTCCATTTGGGCCTTGATTCACTTAAACCGGTCCGATTCGATCAATTTTTCTTATGCCGCAAAATACAACTCTAAAGCTGTCAAAATTCACAGATAACACTTCTACTGTCTTATTCTACACACTTAACATCCATTGGGCCTTATTTACTATATATAACCACTCGGTCAAACTCCGGTTCATATTGAACCGAACCGAAGGCCAACTTCAGAATGACTTTCGGAGGTCAATTTAACTCCGTTTTCAGTTCCGATTCCACCACTAGACTCCTTACGGCCCACAGATCATTTTTACGAAATTAAATTTTTTTGGGCATATCATGTATAGCCACCCCAGTGTCACCTGATCCATAATCATTATAATTTTAACACACTTAACACTAAACTTTGACACTGGCAAACTCACTCCCTACACTGTTCAACGCTGCGATTATCATGATAACACTGAAATTATTTACTGAGACTTCTAGACCTGTATTTGGGCCATTACAATTCTCCCCCACTTATAAAAATTTTGTCCTCGAAATTTCCTTCATGCATCACTTTCACATATCAATAGCACTATATTGTGAGGTCATTCAGTTTAGACCACTCATTCACTTACATCAGCTATTATACCTTACACTCTTTCACGATTCTGTAAGCTTATATTATTCTTATATCTTATTCGATACCTTTACTCACTTCTACTATCAATACTCATTCATGGCATGTATACGTATCATGTCGTCCATATTACACTAACTCCGATCTTAGGACCGCCTAAACCAGAGCTCTGATACCAAAATAAATGTAACACCCTATACCCGCAAATGATACGGATATCGAATGTCACCACACTGAACTGTATTGCACTCCTCAGAATCAGAGAATTTTTTTTCAACAATAACAATTATACACTACAATAACAAACAATTACACTAACACACTACTAATATACTTAACCTGTATAACCTCGAGTTAGTCCATTGCAATCGTATACATGCCAAGCCTATCACAAAATTCTTGCTATCCCGTAAATTCTTTAGACCATCAGTAACATCGGCCACCAGTACATCTTTTCTTTCTATAACCTGCACGCAGTAATCACACTACGCGCTGAGCATTGAAATGCCCAGTGGTGGATACATATCCTAAATTTTTCACACTAAAACAACATGCATGCACACACAAACATTTGCTTTTAATCTCGTTATGTGAACATTACTTTCAGAATCTTTTGAATAGTCATAACATACTTTTACTGTAATCATTTATCTGTTACCTTTCTCTTTACTTCAATAACCATGCATTAACGTTACTTTTACTGTCGTCAGAGCCATTATTATTTGCACTGTTAACTTTAACATTAATACTATCATGTTCCTCTGTTTTTCTTTAGTTGTTTATAACTTTATTGCATCAGTTACAGTCTAAATTGAGTGCAAATTTAGTTACTGATACATCTATGAAACAGCCACTATCCCAGTAATTATCGTTCGCTATTAACTTTCAACATTTAATGACAGTTCTAGTTTCTTTCGTGTCTTTAGTTTCGTTTCTAGCATTCTTAGGCAACCACATTATTGAATTCTACACATGCAACACTATAAGAACATAATAAATATAGCAAATACTTAGATAATTAATCCAATCTATAATACTTATATCGGTGCTATGACAACGTCTTTACATACTACATTACACACTTTTAATTAATTGCATCTTGATTAAGAAATTCACAGTACTCAGTTGAATTCATTTCACATATTAATATTTATCCTAACCACATTATCTATCCCCAATTAATATTACAGGTTTAAATCTAAATCCTGATTATATTCAATCAGTTATAATAATCCTTTAAAATTCCCCAGACATTCTTATTCTTTTATTTATGCTAATATTAGTCATGTATTTTCTTACATTAATCCTATTGCCATTTCCATGATATTAACATTATCAATAACATTTATATTAATATTAATATAAATATCATTATCTTTCCTACTGTCACTTAGTTATACATTTAACAATCAGATTGCCTATCATTATCGTTACTATCCCTCAATTACTTTGTTATTGAAAATTTTACAATTTAAAACCCCAGACTTCCATCAATTTACAATTTTACGCTTTTACTTTCCACTTATTTAACATAATGCCATTAATTAGCTTATTATTATAATTATTATTATTGCATTATCTAACATACAATAGTATTCTTAGTGTTAATTAAATCACCCCTTTAAAGACATATACATTTATAGCACACATAAAATTTCATATTCGCGTTTAGGTCGCTTAACTCTTACGGTAATGACATCTATGTCCATTCTTTTACATTAATACCGTTTATGTCTTTTTTTATCACATAATTACCAAAATATCCTCTAATTATTCTTAAGTACCAGATAGCCCTCACTTACACTTTATTACTATTTTTATCCCTTAACTTTTCACTAAATTTATTTTGGTCCCTACCTTACCACTTTTATGCTCAATTACTAATTTAACCTTACATTTTCAAGTCATTTACACATTTAGTACATATAACAACCATATATTCATAAACAATACACATAAAAATCATACATACCATTTTGTCCTTAACTTATGACAAAATTACAATTATATCCTTGAACTTTTCAAAAATTATGAAAATGCCCTTAGTTCATTTCTATTTCATCAAAATTACATTTATGCCATTAGTTCATTTCCAGTTTCACTAATATTACAATTATGCCATTAACTTATTTGTCTTTACTAATAATTACCAAAATGCCATCACTTACATTTTCTTTAGCCATTTTACACTTTGTGACATGTAAAATTACTATTTTATCCTCCAATTACAATTTTCATGCCAAATTATATTTTTACTCCTAAAAAGTCACCAATTTTCATATTCAACCATATAACAACATTTTTACCCTTATTAGCCATCATACACACACAAAGGCACAAAATTACTGTTTTGCCCTCCAATGTTTCATATAATTCTAATTATCTCCTTTTTACACATAATCATCAATTAAATCATATTTTAGCCATTTAAAGCTCATTATTACCATTATGCCCTCAAAACTTTTTATTAATTACAGTTATGTCCATTTTCACACAAATAACATTTTTAAATCACAATTCAATCAATTAAAGCACATATTTACCATATTGCCCTTAAACATTTTACATATTACGATTTTGCCCTTCCTTTTTCTTTTATTTACAATTATGTCATTTTCAATCTTATCTTAACTTAACTTTATCCTTATCTCTTTAATCATTATCATATATCATCTTTATCATAAAATCATTACCATACCTTTGTCTTTACCACATAATCACATGCATACCTTCTCTTTATCACATAATCATATGCATATCTTATTTAATAATTTATACTTCATATTCTTATCATTTTAACTTATTTTATTATTTTTCTTTGCCATTTGGCCCTGTATAATGCTGGCAGACATCTATAACCAGGATAAACGAGATGCGAACCCCTAAAGGCTTGAATAACCTGAAGGACCACGAAAGATCACTTCAGTCTTTAATATATACCAGAGGAATCCTGAGGGACTACCCCTGTCTTTATATACTTTCCAAAACATTTTGACTTTAAATATAATGAGGTAGAACCATCATTCGTCTACCATAAGTGAGACGCCATGCTCACACCCGCAGTCTTATGTCCCTATGGCTAGCCATCATATCCTGAACTAAACTTGACTACTAGATTACTACATAGGGCATCAAAATTTCACTTTTCACATTCTTCAGTTACTAGTCATTCTTTTCATGGAATTTCATCATTCTATTCCATTCTTTTTAATACAATTCAATCATTATCCATGTGATTATCATCATCATATCATCACATGTCATAAAAGCTCATTATTCCATCATGATATGCATGTATACAAACATATGCACTCTTAGGCCAACATACTAACTTTTAACCAATAATTCTTTTTATCAACTTTAACATTTATTTATGTCATTTACATGCTAAATAACATATCCATGTCATTATTTCACATTAAAACACATCAAAATCATACCTTTACATACATAACTCATTCGGCCTCACATGTACATCATACATCATGCAACTTTTCATGTTATAACACATGCCAATGGTTAGTTTTCATACCAAATACCATGTTTATCCCATAAACATGTCTTAAACATCATCATACATCATGAAAAAGCCATGTATTCCTGAAGAAATTAAGAGTAGGATTTCTTATCTTTGCATTAACACATTACAAGTATTTATACAAGATTTAGACAAGTAAAGTCAGTAAATAGCAGCTCCTAAATTATCTCCTAAATCTGCTCCTACAGCTAATATCTATCATTGTCAACATAACAGCTAATTTGCACAACCAACTAACAATATTCAACACAGCTGACTAACAATATTCAACACTCCCCCTCAAGTTGGTGCAAAAATATTACACATGCCCAACTTGCAAACTATGGTGTGAAAAATTCAACTATTAAGTCCTTTCGTGAAAATATCAGCTAGCCGTCTATCTGACTTCACATAGAATAAACTCAAGATGCCTTCAGTCAGCTTTTCTTTGATGAAATGTCGATCAATTTCAATGTGCTTCATCCGGTCATGCTGAACAGGATTATGAGCTATACTGATGGCGGCTTTATTATCACAATATAAGGATAGTCTTCTTTCCTCAGATAGTCTCAATTTTTCTAGTAGCTTTCTCAGCCAAAGAAGTTCACAAACACCTTAAGCCATAGCCCTGTATTCTGCTTCAGCACTCAATCTTGCAACCACACTTTGCTTCTTACTTCTCCAGGTAACTAAGTTTCCTCCTACAAGAGTACAATATCCTGATGTAAATCGTCGGTCATTTAAAGATCCAGCCCAATCTGCATCTGTAAAAGCTTCTATATGGAGGTACCCATGTTTGGAGAAAAGAAGACCCTTTCCTGGGGCAGACTTCAAATGCCGCAAAATTCGAAAGACAGCTTGCATGTGAGAGTCTCGTGGATCATGCATGAATTGACTCACCAAGCTCACTGAGTAGGCTATATCTGGCCTAGTGTGTGAGAGATAAATGAGTCTCCCAACTAACCTTTGATATCTCTCTTTATCCACTGGCTTTCCAACTTCTGATTGTAGCTTGTGATTGCTCTCAATTGGCGTGTCTGTCGGTTTGCATCCTAGCATACCGATCTCATCTAAGAGATCTAAGATGTATTTTCTCTGAGAAATAAAGATTCCTTTAGTCGATCTGGCAACTTCAATTCCCAAGAAATATCGTAATTCTCCAAGGTCCTTTATTTTAAATTCCTGAGCTAAAAGTTTCTTCAGGCGAACCATTTCTTCTTTATCATCCCCTGTCATCACTATGTCATCAACATAAACTATAAGAAGAGTGATTTTACCCTTGGAATGTCTCATAAAGAGGGTATGATCAGCATTGCTCTGTTGATAACCAAAAGAAATCATGGCTTTGCTGAATCTGTCAAACCAAGCTCTTGGAGATTGTTTCAATCCATACAAGGCTTTCTTCAGTCTGCACACCTTCCCTTTAGTTCTTTCATCACAGGTATCTCCATATAAACCTCTTCTTCTAGGTCTCCATGGAAGAATGCATTCTTCACATCAAATTGCTCCGGATTCCAATCCAAATTAGCTGCACAAGACAACAAGATTCAGATTGTATTCATTTTGGCAACAGGTGCAAATGTCTCCTGATAGTCAACTCCGTAAGTCTGAGTGAATCCCTTTGCCACTAGTCTGGCTTTAAATCTTTCAACCGAACCATCGACTTTATCTTTTATTGTGAACACCCACTTACAACCAACTAACTTCTTGTCTGAAGAGTCAACAAGTTCCCAGGTTTTATTTTTTGAAAGAGCCTTCATTTCTTCTACCATAACTTCTCGCCATTTTGGATTCGTAATAGTTTCCCTCCAATCCTGTGGAATAGACATAGAGGAAAGAGACAAGGCAAAGGCTCTATAGGAAGGAGACAGATAATTATAAGAGACAAAATTAGAAATGGAATATTTTATACAAGACCTGACTCCTTTTCTTTGAGCAATGGGCAAATTTAAATCAAGATCAGAATATGACTCACCCGAGGATTCTGGCAGTTAGAAGGCATGATAGCTTCTTCAGACCTATTTTTCCTCGAGTATCTCAACAAATCAGGTCTATCTAAATGACCAAAAACATTCTGCTCCCCCTGAACATCAACAATGTTATCCTCTTGAACAAGATAATGAGTTACTACAGGTTCATTTATCACCACTTCTTCACTACTCTCCCCCTAAAGAGGTGATGGATTAATGCTAAAATAAGGTCCAAACTCCCTAAAAGTAACATCCATACTGACATAAAACTTCCTAGATGGGGGGTGATAACACTTATATCCCTTTTGAGTTGAAGAATACCCAATGAACACACATTTTAGTGCTTTCGGATCTAATTTTCCAACATTCCTAGTATGGACAAAGCAAACACACCCAAAAAATTTTGGTGGAACAGTATAGCGAGTTTTTTCAGTTAAAACCTCTAAAGGAGTCCTAAAGTTAAGAGCTTTGAGAGGCATTCTATTAATAAGATAGGCAGCTACCAGTATTACATCCCCCTAATATGGCTTTGGAACATTCATAGTAAACATAAGAGATCTAGCAACTTCCAGTAAATGCCTATTTTTCCTTTCAGCTACTCCATTTTGAGCACTGGTATAAGGACAACTAGTTTGGTGAATGATCCCTTGAGACTCTAAATAAGTACCAAATCTACTATCCATATATTCTGTCCCATTATCAGTCCTTAAAACCTTTATTTTAGCATCAAACTGGGTGTGGACCATTTTATAAAAAGATTGAAAACAGGAGAAAACCTCACTTTTTGTTTTAATCGAATACACCCAAGTCATTCTGGTGTAACAATCAATAAAGGTAACAAACCATCGATTTCCAGTCAAAGAGGGTGTCTGTGTGGGTCCCCAAATATCAGAATGAATAAGCATAAAAGGAACAGTGGTTTTATTGTCACTTAAAGGATAAGAATTTTTTGTATGTTTAGCATACTCACAAGCATCACAGGATAAAGACTTAAACTGAGTTTTAGAAAATAAACTGGGATATAATTTTTCTAAAACAAAAAAAGATGGATGTCCTAATCTCCTATGCCATTGTATTATTTCCTGATTGACATCCTTATGTGCTCCAAATAAAGCTAAGCTTTGACAGTAGTACATCATGTATAAGCCATTATGTTCTCTCCCACTACTAATCCTCTTCCCTATTTGAAGATCCTGAAAGATACAATAATCAGGAAAAAATTCAATTTTACAGTTCAGAGATTTAGTGATAGCACTAATAGATAAAAGATTGACATGAAATTGAGGAACGTGAAGAACAGAAGACAACTTAATATTTGGAGTACAGATAATGGAACCTGTCCCAGAAATAGGAGTAAATGACCCATCAGCTACCCTGACACTATCCCATTTTAGACAAGGAGAGTAGTTAAGAAAGCCTTCAGAAGTGCCTGTAATATGTCTATTCGCACCAGAATCAATAATCCAAGAGTTATGATGAGCAAGTGTGTTACTTGTTTGGACGGAGTTCGAGGTAGCATTTGATGAAAGATTGAGCTGTGACATAAGGCGTTTGAAATGTTGAACTTCTTCAGAGGAGAGACTTTCGACTGGGGCTGTCTCTTTAGATGATTCAGCTGCTTCTAACATATTTGCTTAAGCCCTAGTTGGATTGGCTCTTTTTCCCCCATGACCTCTAGTAGGTCTCCCGTGTAACTTCCAGCAAGTTTCTTTTGTATGCCTTGGTTTCCCACAGTATTCATAGTGCACACGATCTTGATTAGAAGAAACACCCTTCGACTGTTCTTGAGTGAAATGGACCGTTAAACCCGACTTTTCAGCTGGTGCAGTGTATAGCATGGAACCTCTTCTGGTCTCTTCCTGCTGAATATAAGAGTGTGCCTCTTCAAGAGATGGAAAGGGTGATCTACCAACGACTTGAACTCTTAATTGGTCAAATTCAGAATTCAAACCGGCCAAAAAATCATACACTCGCTCTTTTTAAATTATATATTGGATTAATATCGCATCATCAGTACACTTGGCTTGAAAATTCTGATAATAATCCAATTCCTGCCATAAACTGCTTAATTCAGAAAAATGATCCACAACAGTCAGCTCACCTTGTTTTGTGTCATGAATCTTGTTCCTAAGTTCAAAAATTCGAGCATCATTTCCCATACAAGAATAAGTAGTTTTTGCAGCTTTCCATATCTTCTCTGCAGTGTCAAGTAGTAAATATTGTCTGGAAATTTTAGGGTACATAGAATTTAGAAGCCAAGACATAACCAAAGAGTTATCAGAGTCCCATTGGCTAAAAGTAGGGTCAGTAACTGGTGGTGATTTTTTATCTCTATTAATATACCCTTGTAATCTTCTAGCCTTAATCGATAATAAACATGATCTAGACCAGGCTAAATAAGTATTACTCCCATCTAACTTAATTGGGCTAATTTGACCATCATTAGCCGTATAAAATTTCTCAACTTGCTTAATTTCATTTTCTGACATAATGGGAGATTAAAAAATGCACTATGAACAGTGAACAGAACCTAGTCAAAGGGGTTTAAGAAGGAGACAGTTTCAGAACTGACCGGAGAAGGGCTGGTCAGAGTTGAAAAGCGCCGGCAATTTGATTGGAGCAAAAATCGGCGATCACCGGTGGCCGGAGGACAGTTCACGCGCCGGCGAGTGAATAGTGCACAGATTTGAATATTTGGTGCGTGCACTCACGCGCGAAGTCTGACGGCGCCAAAAATCAGGGTACTGGCCGATCTTGGCCTGGCGCTTCCTCCGGTAGGTGCGGTGTCATCGGAAGAGGAACGGAACAGTGTCTGTTTTTACATCTGCCAAGAAATGCCAAAACCAAAGTGCTTCAGCTGCGCGTGTGGTGACGCGCAAGGTCGGACGGCGCCGAGATTTGGTGCACTGACCGGAATTGGCCTGGGCTTCTTCCCGGTGAGGGTGGTGACGATAGTAAACGGATAGATTGTGACCTTGATGAAGAGCTCAACTTAATGATGTGAACAGTGTTGCCGGAGTCTGACGCCGGCGTGATTCCTTACAGAGACCGAACAAAGGCTTGTCTTCCTTCTTAGGTGGGCAGCGTCGTTTAGAGAGAGATAACTCAACCTCTTAAATTGTCGAAAGAGAAAAAAAAATCCAATACAAGAGTGCTGAAAATCAAGAAACCTTACTGCCAGGGAGTAAACTCAACCAATTAGAAATGGCAGAGGCTCTGATACCATGAAGAAATTCAGAGTAGGATTTCTTATCTTTGCATTAACACATTACAAGTATTTATACAAGATTTAGACAAGTAAAGTCAGAAAATAGCAGCTCTTAAATTATCTCCTAAATCTGCTCCTACAGCTAATATCTACCATTGTCAACATAACAGCTAATGTGCACAACCAACTAACAATATTCAACACAGCTGACTAACAATATTCAATAATACCATTCGGCCTACATACTAATCTTTCACTTTCAATTCTTTTCATCAACTTTAACATTTATTTAAGCCAATTACATGTTGTATAACATCACTATACAATTTATTTCCATTAAATCACATCAGAATCTCATCTTTTCATGCATATACAATTTGGCCACATACTAACCACATACATAATGTGTCTTTCACATGGCGTATCACATACCATTCATTAATTCTCATGCCAACTACCATAAAACCATCATAAACATGCATTAATCATCACTAAAACACATGAAAATTCCATATATACCATTCGGCCAAAGAAGTAACTTTTTACACATAATTTATTTCTTTACTTTAATCATTCATTCCATCATTTATAACATCCTTAAGCATAAATATCAAGTTATTTTCAATTAAACATGCATATTTCTCATACTTTATGTTTAAACATAACCTAAAATAACACTTTTAACATGGAAAAAGAAGGATATTGTATCCACTAACCTTAGATTCTTGTTCTCCACATCATGAACATGCTTCCCATGCCATAACTCCTTAAAACTCCATCATTCCCTTTAATTTCCTAAGGTGGCCGAATTCAAAACACATAACTTTAAAACCAAACTTCCAATATGAAATCTAACATCATAAATGTGGTCTACACCCTCAAAAACCCCTATAGGGACCAATAAACTAAATTAAAAAAACTTAAATCTCTTACCTGAAATTTATGGCATAATCTTGAATACTTAGTTTTCTTCACTTTTAATGCTCCAAATGGACTCCACTTGCTGTGTTTATGTTATAGAGGGACTTAGATTTGTTTGGGAGGCTAAGATTTGGAGAAAGATTCAAGAAAGAATGAAGAAAAATGGAAGAAATATAAAAAATAACATACGATTTTGAAAGAAGAAGGAGGAGGTCGGTTTTGGATGGATTTTTGTAGAGAAATCTGGCCTCTCCTTCCTTTATATAGTCCATAAATGAACCAAACTGGTCTAACCAAGGTGGTCCAACCAATTTAAACCAAAATTTTGGTTTTTCGGTTCAATTACACTTTTCCTAAGCATCTATATGTTTCTCTCATTATTTTCACTTATAATAAATTCCATTGGTGTTAAAACATCAAAAATTGGCTCTCTGCAAATTTTTAGCTCAATCGTAGTCCATTTGGGCCTCGGTTCACTCAAATTTGTTCGATTCGATCAATTTTTCTTATGCCGCAAAATATAACTCTAAAGCTGTCAAAATTCACAGATAACACTTCTACTGTCTTATTCTACACACTTAACATCCATTAGGCCTTATTTACTATATATAACCACTCGATCAAACCTCGGTCAAACCCCGATTCATATTGAACCGAACCGGAGGTCAACTTCAGAATGACTTTCGGAGGTCAATTTAACTCCGTTTTCAGTTTCGATTTCACCACTAGACTCCTTACGGCCCACAGATCATTTTTGCGAAATTAAAATTTTTCAGGCGCCGAATAGCCGGATTCGTTGTATAGCCACTCCAATGTCACCTGACTCGGAATCACTATAATTTTAACACATTTAACACTAAATTTTGACACTAGCAAACTCACTCCCTACACTGTTCAACGTTGCGATTATCATGATAACACTGAAATTATTTACAGACACTTCTAGACCGGTATTTGGGCCATTACAAATCTCCATTGTTGCTCTTTGTCTTCATTACAATAATGATACAAAGAAATTTTATGACAACTATTAAGTAAAATAAATATTATAACAAAACTAACGACATGCATGTCGTATTTTAAATTACAAACCCTTAAAATGTATAAAATAAAACTCATCCACATGAGGTTCAATTGGCCATGCTATGCACCATGCAAACACATCGTTCATACATAAAAGAAATCATGTTATATTCATATCATGCATAATATACCTTCTTTTTTTTTTATATAAAATTGATATATTAAAATTATCGAATAATAATTTGAACGATATAAAGGTGCTATGAATCTGAATTTAACAGAGTCTCTTCTCATGAGTTGTTTTCAATGTGGTGTGTGTATAAAGGAAAATCAATGTGTTGGTCATATTGGGTTTTTAATCAGTTATTGCAATGTATTGGTAGACATGATGCACCTCTCACACATGGACATATTATTTATGTGATTGCAAGGAATTTGGATATTGATCTTCGTACTCATACTAGAGTCCGTCCTTGTATATATTTTACTAAACATTTGTTTGTGCGTGGAGAGGTTGTGAGTAATATATTTCAGGCCATTCCATATCATGCAAGATCTTGTTGGAGGGATATTGCAGGATCCTCTGCTCAATAAGAGGAAGCTGGTCATGATGAGAGCAGTAGGGATGAAGATATGCAAGAGGAAGCTGGTGATGAGGATATGGCTGATGTTCCTGCTATGGCTGTCGTGCTTACTCTTGGATCTTCCTCCCATAACATGCCAGCTATGTTAGAACAAATTTTGAGGAGCAGTCCACCATGCAAGATCATCTATCTTCTTTGGCTCAACGTCAGCGCAGGCTTGAACATAAGTTGGATACTTTTATTGCCCAAGCTGGTTATATAGGCTCCTCTCCTCCACCTACACCATGATAATTAGGGAGGTTTTTCTTATCTTTGTTTTATCTTTTTCTTTCTTTTTTTTTCATTTTATTTCTTCACATTGAGGACAATGTTGCTTCTAAGTGTTGGCTTTTTTTTTTTGCAATAATTCAAATTAACGCAGCGGAATAAAATTGAAACTCAAACAGAATCCATGTATTTTCAATTGATTTCAAAAAGAGGGAATAAGATTCATCAACCTTTTGAACGAAATTAACTCCTTAACTTGGACTACAGGTGTTGCCTCAATCACGAACACCCTCTACCGGTATCCACACGCACGAACCGATGAACAAAATTTGCATGGGTACTAGCTCCCTTACGTTGCGACTGGATTTTATCTTTTTTCTTTCTCAAAGAAAAATATGGCGGCTAGGTTTTTCTCGCTTAGTAATGACAGCCACTCTCAATCCATTTTCCCTTAGGAAAAATGAGATTAGGGTTAATCTCTTCTTAACATATATCCGCATATATATATGTATAAATTTTAAACCCTAAAGAGATAAATAGGGATATTATCTCTTATTCAAAATTAAGAGATATTATATATATATATATATATGTATGTATTTATTTCTTATTCGAAATAAAAAGAAATATTATATTAATGCATATTATTATCTCATATTCAAAATACGAGATATATTTATATGTATATATATATATGTATAAGTATGATTTCGAAATTAAATTAAATTCACATTATAATTTTGAAATACCCTAATTAAAATCCATTTTGTTCATTTTAGTTTTGGTGTGTGACCAAATAGGTTTATATTAAGTTGGCAGTGGGCTTAATCTCATAATAAGCCTACAAGTCATAATTGGTCTCTAGCAAGACATTATGACTAACCAAATAATATAAATATCGTTAGTCCGATTTTAACCTGACAATAGAACATATCATTATCCTTTTGTCACACGATATCTTATTTGAACATAAGTCATGGTCCATGTCAAACTTATAATGCTCAAACATATAATTTCTCGATCACTAAGTAGACTGATAAATTCAAATGACATTGATCACACTATCAATTCATTCGAGCACGACCATGCATTTTTACAGTCCTACTTATCGAGGGGCCCAACAGATATCTCTCTCATAAGAGAGGGACAAATTCCATCTTGATTATTCACTTTCCTCTGCATAATTCTCATTATGTCCGATCATAAACTTTATAATTATCCGATTAAAGATAACATTTGATTATGTCAAAACATAATGTTCCTTATATAGGAAACCGTGATAACCTCAGGTCAAAGGATTCAATAACATATCTATTATAAGATCACTTATGACACTATGTAGTGATCTTACAGTGCGTCTATCCAGTACTTTGTTCTCTAACAAATACCTATAGATTTGATTTATATCATCATATATAATCGTCCCATGATTATCAATGCAAATCTATACTAGTCTTAATTTATCTTTATGCCCTTTAGTGATAAATGACTAGGGACGTTATGAATAGCATTGTCATTCATAAACATTACAATAATGTAACATGCCAATAATATTAATGTGAAGAAAATCATTATATATAAATGAAAATGTAATGATTACATCAAGGTCCAAATGTTTGGCCTAGGGCATAACCACTAACAATCTCCCACTTGCACTAGGCCTAATCATACATATATCTAATATCCATTGACCTAGTTTGTCCATCCTGTTTGGCTTGTGGGAGAGCCTTGGTAAGTGGATCAGTAATGTTATCATCAGTAGGTACTTTGCAAATCTTCTCCCCTCTCAATTATTTCTCTAATGAGATGAAAATGCCTGAGTATATGTTTTGATCTCTGATGAGATCTGGGCTCCTTAGCCTTTGCAATAGCACCATTATTGTCACAATAAAGATCCACAGGGTTGCTGATACTAGGTACTACTCCCAATTCAACAATAAATTTCTTAATCCATACTGCTTCTTTAGCTGCATCTGATGCTGCTATATACTTAGCTTCAGTTGTAGAATCAGTGACAGTGCTTTGTTTAGAACTTTTCTAGCTTACGGCACCTCCATTTAATACAAACATATATCCTGACTGCGATCTAAAGTCATCTTTGTTAGATTGGAAGCTTGCATCTATATAACCATTTATTACTAGCTCATCTTCAAATTCTCCATATATTAAGAATGCATTCTTAGTTCTTCTCAATTACTTAAGGATATTCTTAACCGCTGTCTAGTGACTTTTACTAGGATGTGACTGGTATATGCTCGTCATGCTCAAAGCATACGAAATGCCTGGTCGAGTGCATAACATAGCATACATGATTGATCCTATAGCCGAAGCATAAGGAATCATTCTCATCTGATCTCGCTCATCAGATGTCATTAGACATTGAGTCTTGCTAAGAGTAATGCCATGAGACATTAGCAAAAATCCTCTTTTGGGATTTTGCATACTGAATCCATTTAGCACCTTATCTATATAAGTGCTTTGACTCAGACCAATTATCCTTTTAGATCTATCCCTATAGATCTTAATCCCAAGGATATAAGCAGCTTCGCCCAAATCTTTCATTGAAAAAGATTTCCCTAACCAGTCTTTTGTCTTTTGTATGATAGGGATGTCTTTTCCAATGAGTAATATGTCATCGACATATAATATAAGAAACATCACAGTGCTCCCACTAATTTTCTTGTATACATAAGGTTCATGCTCATTTTTTATGAACCCAAACTCTTTGACTATTTCATCAAAATGAAGATTCCAGCTCCGAGAAGCTTGCTTCAATCCATAAATGGATCTTTGCAGCTTACATATCTTTTTAGAATTCTCAGGATGGACAAAACCCTCAGGTTCTATCATGTACACATCCTCAAGTAAATTTCTATTAAGAAATGCTGTTTTGACATCCATTTTCCATATCTCATAGTCATAATATGCAGCAATGGCAATAAGAATTCTTATTGATTTAAACATTGTGACTGGTGAAAAGGTTTCATCATAGTCAATACCATGAGTTTGTTTGAACCCTTTTGTAATGAGCCTTTCTTTAAAGGTATTTACTTTGACATCCATGTCAATTTTCTTTTTGAAAACCCATTTGCACCCAATGGTTTTAATTCCTTCAGGTGGATCAATTAAGTTCCAAACTTGATTATCATATATGGATTGCATCTCAGATTTCATGGCTTCTAGCCATTTCTCAGATTTTAGACCTGACACAGCATTTTGATAGGTTGTAGGCTCATCTTGATCCATGAGCATTACTTGATGACTATATGTCACGAGAAATTCTTATCTCTCAAGTTAGTGTCATATCTTATCAGATCTATGTGGTACTTGAGTAACAGGTACAGGTTCCACAACAGTTTGTGAAACTTGTTGAGTTTCATCAATGGTTCTATGTTATCTTGTGGTGTTCTCAAATTTCTTCAAGTTGTACTTTACTCCCACTGGTTCTTTTAGAAATAAATTCTTTTTCCAAAAAGACACCATTTCGCGCAACAAACACTTTGTTCTCAGAATGGTTATAAAAGTAATATCCTTTAGTTTCCTTAGGATATCCCATAAAAAGACATTTATCAGATTTTGGTACGAATTTATCTGAGACCTGTCATTTGACATAAGCCTCACAGCCCCAATTCTTTAGAAAAGATAAACTAGGAGTTCTCCCAGTCCATATCTCATATGGTGTCTTTTCAACCACTTTAGATGGAACTTGATTCAAAGTGAATGCGGTTGTTTCTAATGCATAACCCCAAAAGGATAACGGAAGATCTGTTTGAGTCATCATAGATCGAACCATATCTAATAAAGTTTGATTCCTCCTTTCAGATACACCATTCCATTATGGTGTTCCTGGTGGAGTCAATTGTGAGACAATTCCACAATTTCTTAGATGATTATCAAACTCTTAGCTCAAATATTCACCACCTCGATCAGAACATAGTACCTTAATAGTTTTACCAAGCTAATTTTGTACTTCATTTTGAAAGGTTCTGAACATTCCAAATGATTCATGTTTATGTTTCATTAGATAGACATAGCCATATCTACTGAAATCATCAGTGAATGTAATGAAGTACTGAAATCCTCCCCTAGCATTTATGCTTAATGGGCCACATACATCAGAATGTACAAGGCCTAATAAGTCAGTGGCCCTTTCACTATGTCTAGTGAATGGATCCTTTGTCATCTTGCCTAATAAACAAGATTTGCAATTATCAAATGATTCAAAATCAAATGATTGTAAAAGTCCATCTTGACGGAGTTTAGATATGCGTTTCTCATTTATATGACCAAGGCGACAATGCCATAAATACATTGTATTTAAATCATTTGGTTTGGATTTCTTTGTAGTTATGTTGTAAATATCATGATTATTGGATGTTTCTAGATTTAGGACATAAAGCCCACAATATCAATCAGCAATACCATAAAGTATGTCATTATAATAAATAGAACATTTCTTATTCTTAATAAGAAAAGAAAAACCTTCATCATCCAAACTTAAAATTGAAATAATCTTCCTACTCAAACTTGGAACATAATAGCAATTGTTCAAAACTAAAAAAAGCCCATTGGGCAAAGTTAGTTCATAAGTGCCTACAGCTAGAGCAGCAACTTTTGCTCCATTTCCCACTCGTAGGTCCACTTCACCATTTCTCAGTTGCCTACTCCTTTTGAGTCCCTGCACATTTGTACAAATGTGAGATCCACATCCAGTATCTAATATCCAGGAACTAGAAGTAGATAAATTAATTTTTATAACATAAATACCTGAAGATGTAGTCTCACCACTCTTCTTCTTCAATTCTTCCAAGTAGAGCTTATAGTTCCTTTTCCAATGACCAAGTTCATTGTAGTGGAAGCAAACTCCCTCCTTTGGAGGTTTAGCCTTGGGCTTGGGTTTAGGCTTAGGCTTACCACCAACTTTTTCCTTAGCCTTACCCTTACCCTTAACTTTCATGCCTTTCCCTTTGTTAACTATCAAAACATGGCCAGGCTTCTTATTGATGCTTTGCTCAACTGTTTTGAGCATGGCATACAGCTCAGCAATAGATTTCTTCATATTATTTATATTGTAGTTCATGACGAAATGGTCATAACTATCAAGCAATGAATTAAGGATCAAATCCGTTGCCAGTTCTCAACTGAGGGAAAATCCAAGCCTCTTATGGTGATTAATATAGCCCTTCATTTTCAAAACATGAGAGCTAACTGAAGAACCTTCAGCCATCTTGCAAGACTGCAAAGCTTTGGTAGTCTCATACCTTTCTTGCCTAGCCTGCTGTTGAAATGTCTGCTTAAGATGAGTACTCAACTCATATGCCTCCATATTTTCCAGATGCTTCTGAAGCTCTGGAGCCATGGTAGCTAACATAAGACAGCCAACATCCATAGAATCACCAATATGTTTCTTGTGTTTCTCTTTGACCGCTCTTGTAGCATCAGCAGGTGGGTCATTGGGAATAGGCTCATCCAGCACATATATAGCTTCCTTTCTTGCTTGAGGACAATTCTCAAGTTTCTGAACCAGTCAAAGAAGTTTGTGCCAGTTTCCTTAAGTTTGTCCTTCTCAAGGACTGATCGCAGTGACATAGTAGAAGTATTATTTGATGCCATTAATCTACAAACATGCAAGATAAATAATATTAGTACCAATTTCATTTTAGGTTTTCTTATAAACTCCCACTAAAATAATAATCCTCAATAATAATTACAATAATTATAATAATTTAGTGGGCTAAGATCTATATTTCACTTAACTCTAAGTCAGGTTTAGCATAACACTTATAGTTAAGTTATTTAGGTAGGTAGCTCATTTACCAATTATATCTTATATAACTCTTAGATCATTTATGGGATTTTGACATCATATGTCCCGGCATGTTATAATCCCATCTTATGCCCTTAAGCCCAAAACCGTTTTGATAGCCCAATTAAGTCTAACCATTTTAAACGTATGAGTAGCACCATTACCCATCCTGCCTTACTAGGATAACCCAATGTACTTCGCTTTAGTAGAACCCACATTTTGGTGATCTTAATCTTGACAAGTGTTTTTAATAATGGGTGGCATATGACTTAAAATTATGGTGAGGGATTTTAATTTTATGTTATGATGTCTAATTTTTTATATAAATCATGCATCATTTCATACATGGCATCTTATAGACATATATCATCATTCATCGCATCATATACTAAGAACATATGCATAATATATATAAAACCGTGTCATAGCATGGCCAAAATCTATTTTGATCCTCATAAGCCAATATGAAGATCAAAGGTCAATCCTAGTTGTTTTTACATGGACTTGATCAACAGCTTCCATCTTGCACCTCCATCGCCATGGGCTTGGACTGATCTCCATTATTTCTCTTCGTCTTCATTACAATAATGATACAAAGAAATTCTACTACAACTATTAAGTACAATAAATATTACAACAAAATTAACGACAAGCAGGTCGTATTTTAAATTACAAACCCTTAAAATAGATAAAATAAAACTCATCCACATGAAGTTCAATTGGCCATGCTATAGACCATGCAAAGACATCATTCATACATAAAATAAATCATGTTATATTCATATCATGCTTAATATACCTTCTTTTTTTTTATAAAATTGATATATTAAAATTATCAAATAATAATTTGAACGATATAAAGGTGCTACGAATCTAAATTAAATAGAGTCTCTTCTCATGAGTTGTTTTTAATGTGGTGTGTGTATAAAGGAAAATCAATGTGTTGGTCATATTGGGTTTTTATCAGTTATTGCAATGTACTGGTAGACATGATGCACCTCTCACACATGGACATATTATATCTGTGATTGCAAGGAATTTGGATATTGATCTTCGTATTCATACTAGAGTCCGTTCTTGTATAAATTTTACTAAACATCTATTTGTGCATGGAGAGGTTGTGAGTAACACATTTTAGGCCATTCCATATCATACAAGATCTTGTTGGAGGGATATTACAGGATCTTCTACTCAACAAGAGGAAGCTGGTCATGATGACAGTAGTAACGATGAACATATACAAGTGCAAGCTGGTGATGAGGATATGGTTGATCTTCCTGCTATGGCTGCCGTGCCTATTGTTGGATCTTCCTCCCATAACATGCCAGCCATGTTAGAACAAATTTTGAGGAATCGGTCCACCAAGCAAGATCAATTATCTTCTTTTGCTCGACGTCAGTGCAGGCTTAAACATAAGGTGGATACTTTCATTGCCCAAGCTGGTCATATAGTCTCCTCTCCTCCACCTACACCATGATGATCAAGGAGGTTTTTCTTATCTTTGTTTTATCTTTTTCTTTCTTTTTCTTTTCATTTTATTTCTTCACATGGAGGACAATGTTGCCTCTAAGTGTTGGGTTTCTTCGCAATAATTCAAATTAATGTAGCGGAATAAAATTGAAACCTAAACAGGATCCATGTATTTTGAATTGATTTTAAAAAGAGGGAATAAGATTTACCAACCTTTTAAATGAAATTAACTCCTTAACTCGGACTACAGGCATTGCCTTAATCACGAACACCCTCTACCGATATTCACATGCACGAACCGATGAACAAAATTCGCAGGGGTGCTAGATCCCTTACATTGCGACTGGATTTTATGTTTTTTCTTTCTCAAAGAAAAATATGGCGGCTAGGTTTTTCTCTCTTAGGAATGACAGCCACTCTCAATCCTTTTTCTCTTAGGAAAAACGAGATTAGGGTTAATCTCTTTTTAACATATATCCACATATATATATATATATATATATATATATGTGTGTATAAATTTTAAACCCTAAAGAGATAAATAGGGATATTATCTCTTATTCAAAATTAAGAGATATTATATATATATATATATATATATATATATATATATGTGTGTATTTATTTCTTATTCGAAATAATAAGAAATATTATATTAATACATATTATTATCTCATATTCAAAATACGAGATATATTTATATGTATATATATATAAATATGATTTCAAAATTAAATTAAATCCACATTATAATTTTGAAATACCATAATTAAATTCCATTTTGTTCATTTTAGTCTTGGTGTGTGACCCAATAGATTTATATTAAGTTGGCAGTGGGCCTAATCTCATAATAAGCCCACAAGTCTTAATTGGTCTCTAGCAAGACACTATGACTACCCAAATAATATAAATATCGTTTGTCCGATTTTAACCTGACAATAGAACATGCCATTATCCTTTTGTCACATGATATCTTATTTGAACATAAGTCATGGTCCATGTCAAACTTATATTGATTAAACATATAATTTCCCGATCACTAAGTAGACTGATAAATTCAAATGGCATTGATCACACTATCAATTCATTCAAGCACGGCCATTCAATTTTACAGCCCTACTTATCGAGGGGCCCAACAGATATCTCTCTCATAAGAGAGGGACAAATTCCATGTTGATTATTCACTTTCCTCTGCATAATTATCATTCTGTCTGATCATAAACTTTATAATTATCCGATTAAAGATAACGTTTGATTATGTCAAAACATAATGCTCCTTATGTAAGAAACCGTGATAACCTCAGGTCAAAGTATTCAATAACATATCTATTATAAGATCACTTATGACACTATCCCATGTAGTGATCATACAGTGGGTCTATCCAGTACTTTGTTTTCTAACAAATACCTATAGATTTGATTTATATCATCATATATAATCATCCCATGATTATCAATGCAAATCTATACTAGTCTTAATTTATCTTTATGCCCTTTGGTGATAAATAACTCGGGACGACATGAATAACATTGTTATTCATAAACATTATAATAATATAACATGCCAATAATATTAATATGAAGAAAACCATTATATATAAATGAAAATGTAATGATTACATCAAGGTCCAAATATTTGGCCTAGGGCATAACCACTAACACTAAGTGTGGGGGAATTAGTATGCTTATGTTTGCATGTTTGTTTGTGTTTCATGAGTTTGTGTATGTTTTATATATTATTTGCATGTGTGTTTGTGTGTGTTAGTTTTTTAATTAGGCTTTTTAGTGAGTTTTATTATAAAGCATTGTTCTTTTGTATATAATATAGGTTGTAAGTGAGTCATTTAACTTTTATGATCATTTTATTAGTCTTTCAAAGCTTTTAGTATGTCTTTTATGTTTTTCAAGTTATCTCCTTTTACTTCTTTCAACATTTTAGATTATTTAGTCTATTTACTAACTATACTTTAAAGTTAGGAATTGCTCATTTAGTTTAAGATTTTAAGGTTCAAGTTGCCTCATGGAAACTATAGCTATAATACTTACCCTTAGACCTTTTTAATAATGGATGAGGACTTAAAAAGAAAAAATAAAGTGGGATGGAGCATAAAATGCACCCACAAGATTTATAAAGCTAAAAGCAAGAAAACAAAGCAAGATGTATATCCAAAATTGAAATAAAGTATTGGATGGAGCATAAAACGCACCCAATTCTACATTCTCTTGCTATTTTAAATTCATGGGATAAAGTCTAAAAGTATACCAATGTTCAAAGAAAAAAAAAAGAAGAAAAAAAGAAAAGAAAAGTCTAAAAATGCCATGAGATTGGATTAAGGGTATGTGTGCTTACAAATTGTCCTAAAAAGGCAACTAAAAACCTTAGACTCTTAAAGTTTATGATCAATATTCTCTTTTTCAAGCATGTTTAGTTTTGAGACTCTATATTCTTGATGTTGGAATGAGTAAACTTAGGTGACTTGTTAAATTTAGAATACATGCTTTAAGATTTGATTCACTGGTATTTTGAGTTTTAAGGTCTTTGATTTCTTTTCAATCCTATCACATATGCATAATGAACAATACTGTATAATAAAATTTACTTAGTGTATTTTGGGATTAAATTTTCTCATTCTTTTCTCTTGCTTGAGGGCAAGCAAGATTTAAGTGTGGGGGAATTTGATAGCTACTTAATGGGTCTATTATGTAGTGCAAATTCTCTGTAAGTTTAGGAAGTCAAGTATGTAAATATATTTATATTTCATGTATTTTTGTCTAGTTTATGTGTTTATATGCTTTGTAGGGTGATATGGCTGAAGAAGAGAAGAAGAGAGGCACAAATCGTGAAGAAATGCATGACTCATGAAGAGGAAGAGGAGATGCCAGACTCGTGAAAAGGAGCATGAGTCATGAAGGAATGAAACAAAGACATGCATGACTCGTGAAGATGTGTCGTATCGAAGACTGAAATGCATGAGTCATGAAGACATGCATGAGTAGTGAAGAAGAGAAGAAGAGCATGAGTCATGAAGCAAAGAATGACTCGGACGAAGAATCAAGTAGAGCACGATTCAGACTAAGCTTCACGAGTCGGTCATCACCTGGAGAAGCCAGAAAAGAAGAGAGAAAGAGAAGAACACTAGCACACGATTCGGACAGAACAACATGAGTCGGTCAAAGACAAAAAGAAGAGGAGAAAAAAGAAGAAGAGGAGATCAAGCAATGCGAAGCCGCATTCTATCCCGAGCGCGACAGAAGGAGCCGTTGGACAGTTACATTCAAAAAGTCACTTGAAGGGGCATGCTTTTCCACTAACCTTTGCAACCTTTTGAAGAAAGGGACACAACCTTTAGAACATTATAAATATGTAATTCAACTGTAATTTAATGATGAGATTTCTAACTAATTTATTTTCTGTAAGTTGGAAGAACAATTTTTTATAGTTAAAGTTCTAAGTTTGATTTGATGTTTTGAAGAAGAAGACCAAGGAGGAGAAAATTTATTACAAGGGTTTGAGAAAAGGATTGAGAGATTTCTTTCTACTTACTCTTATCTTTTACTTTCTTCTCTGTAATTAAATGAATGTTATTTAATGAACTTGAATCATATTAATGTTACTTCTATTTCCATCAATTGTAGTAGTCTTTGAATGCAGAATTTTCTATTAGTATTATTGCATGATCATTATAAGTTAAGGTAGAATTGAGAGGTTCATTTTAACTTACATCTAATAGGAATTCATTATTAAAATATAACTAGAGAGATCAGTATGTTGAGATAATTGCTATAGGTTGGTGATTATTTTTAAAGTATGCAATTGGAAATAACTAGTTCATTTATGAGAGTTAAGGATTAGCATTTCAATTGTATATTTTAGGCATTCTAGTTCATGGTCGAGAGAGTGGATTAGAACAATATTCCAATTTGGCTTGCTTATAAGATTACATTTATATTAAAATGATGGAATCAAGTTTCATAATCATTAGTTCTTCATTATATACTTTGTCTTCTTTGATTATTATTAACTACATTTAATTAAGTTGCATGATAAGAGTAATATAAAATTAACTTACAAATTAATGAATATTGTAAACAAGATTAAAATTGAGTTGTAATAGTGTGTAATATTAATCTACATTCCTCGTGGGATCGACATTTTTGTACTATAATCGGTACACAGTATACTTGCGGAATTAGTGTGTAGAAATATGCCTAACACTCTCCATATCACCCACAGGCCAATGGGGCAGTTGAAACGGCTAATAAAAATGTTAAAAAGATATTGTCCGAAATGGTTTAGAACTACAAGGATTGGGCATAAATGTTGCCCTTTGCAGTTTGGGGCTATAGATCCACCATTAGAACCTCCACGAGAGCCACACCTTATTCTTTGGTATATTGGACAAAAGCAATACTACCAGTTGAAATAGAGCTCAGGTGTTTAAGGGTAGTTATGCAAGCCCAGATTCTAGAAGCTAATTGGGCGCAACAACGATTGCTGTAGTTGAATATGTTAGATGAGAACAGGTTGCTGGCTTATTATCACAACCAAGTCTATCAGAAAAGACTTTCTCGATCATTCAAAAAAAAGGTCAGAAAGTATCCGCTAAAAGAGGGAGATTTAGTCTTCAAGCAAATGAGACCGAGTGTTCCAGACATATGCGGTAAATTAAGGCCAATATGGGAAGGTCTGTTTGTTCTTAAGAAATTGTTATCTAAGGAAGCAGCGATTCTAACAGAAAATGATGGAAATGAGTTCAAAGAACCAGTCAACATTAACAGACTTAAAAGGTTCCATGGCTAAAGACTGAAAAATCAAAAGAAGAGAATAGATGCCCCTTGAGTCGAAAGCCGAAAAAAGTCGACCTTGCTAAAACTGGGCGCCTCGTCAGGGTGAAAATCGAAAAAAAGGCACCCTGGGCAAAAATTAGAGGCTTGAGAGAAAATGTCCAATTAAGAAAACCTGAGAGGGCTGATTGGAAACAGGAGTTCGATGCTTTCATTATCTGTTTTGAGATTAAGTGCAGTTTTGCATTTTGATTCATGTTAAATAATGGTCATGTATGGTGAAATCATACTAAAATGTACACGATTTTGCAAAAAGAAATAAAATAGAAACAATTCAACTCATGTGTTCATTATCATCTAGTTCTTTTATAAAAAGAAAAATATTTTTTTTTATTGAATTTATGTAATCTAATAATTATGCTCTTCCACTCTCACCGGCTAGATATTTAAGTCAATGGGTCCTATTGTCAACTACAAGACTAATCACCCACCTCTTTTATGCACTAGTAGAAGTAAAGGTGAAGTCTTTATTTTGTGGTATAACAGTCTTTATAGGCAGCTGTGCCTATGGGCTATGTTACCTGGAAGTGAAAGCTAAGGACAAGATGCCACCTTGGAAAGATAGGGGGTGCCTCACAACATCTTAACTCCCTCCAAACTGCCAAGCATAGTGGGCGATAATATAGAAGGTAACTTTATGAGGCAGCATAAAGGAATGCATCTTGAAGAACCATCCAGAGTTGCAGAAGAATGGGGCAGCCAGAGGCACATGAAGTTGATGCCATCATATGCCACCTCACCCAATCGAGCAAAGCCTTCGTCGGGAGATTCAAAGAAATACAACCGCTACCTGGGAAGGAAATTCTTCAATAAATAGTTACTGATTACCCTCGGAGGATGCTCTGATAGCAGTTTCAATTTCTCTTGTAACCATACCTGAAAGATAAGGAGAAGTAGAGAAATTAGAAATGCGGAATAGCAAGTTTATTCTTGGGGATGTCATTGGCTAATTTTTAGCAAAAATAAAGTGCTAAGCCCTTGATATTCTATACCTTGTGCTTTATATTCAACTTTTATGCTGAAAAAAAAGGTCGCTGTAATGGGTGGGGTCTACTCCAAGCAAAAATAAGGCACAAGGTTATGTAAAAATCCGAATGGATACATTTCACACTAAAGAAAGCTAGTGTGAAAATCCATAATGGGCGCACTACCTTTTAGAAGAATGACAAATGCTTACCTGGAGTAATAAGGGGCTTCCGGTGTAGAAAGCAGAAGGGTCAGTACAGACAGTTTCCAAGCCTAGGATCGTCTCAGCAAGAATTAGGGGAAATGGGGTCATCCCGCAATGTATGCCGTATTTAACACCCCAACACCCACACATAGCATACCGAGGGAGAACGAAGATAGAGTGCTACGGTGAGTGGAGGGTGCTACCGGACGAAAATGCTTACTAAGCAAAACAGAAAATAGAATAAATAAATTTCTAAAATTATGACCTCAACGACACACACATCCTAAACTTATATCACCCACACACCATTATTCACACTAAAGAATATTATAACTCATTACAATAATAAATAAAACTTAATTACATGCCAAAAATCAATAACACTTCCTATAAAATTCTACCGACTTGTTGGCCAAAGTCACAGCGGACCACTCGAACCAAACTTCAAACTCCAAACCTGCACGAGAAAACACCCGTGCTAAGCGATAACGCGTCGTGGGGATAAACAAATCATAAACAGCCACTCACAGTGGTTGTCGATACAAACACATGCATAAGCAATATATATATATAAATACATAAGCATAATGAATACCGACTAAAGTTATCACAAATTCATATCGTTATTAACATCTGAAAACTTAAGTAATTCCATACACGTATACATCTCGTTCACCACAGATAGAATTTACTTTATTACTTTTAACCACAAATAGATTAAGTGTACCCATCGTTTATCTTATTCACTTAATGAACCATATAATTAGTTATATCTCATAGATTACCAAAATACATTTTGATAGTCGAAACATAAAGTCTTAGAAATCCCTATTATTACGAATATTTCCAAAATCATGCAGATTATGGTATTGATACTTAAGTCAAAATATTTCATTCGTTCAAACTAAACAAAAACACCACAATTTTTAGATTTGGTTCAGGCTTGAAATAATTATTCCAAGCTTCCTATGTATCCCTATTGTTGGGAATCAGACCACGTAATTCTACAGAAAACCTTTACACACACATATTCCAAAATTAATCTTAACTCATTTCCTAAGTCCAGTTATCTATATCATGCTTACTACTTTATTTCCCTTAATTAATATATGCACATAATTATCGTACTCATGGGGCACCAATAAACAGAGCACATAAATTTCTTACCACTATACTTACAGTAGATATCCAGGCTACAGTCCAGTAGGCAAACAATATATAATATACCTATATTCTTATTTCAAACATAGAAGCAAATATACACATATATATACATAAAGTTCATTTACCGAATAGTTGATTATATCAATTATGCATATCAATTACTTCAGCAATTCTCTACAAAGAATTCATATAGACAATGAATACCCATAACTTTTAAATAGATTAGTGACAGGCATTTCCACATATGAATGCTTATAAAGTCAATATTCATTTATACACATCTATTAGAACAACTATTATCTGTTACATCTCTTTTCATTTTATTGAACTTAGATTCAGATACAAAAGCATTCAGGTACCAGAAGATACCACATAATTCCACATGGTGTCCATAAAGGATCCAGAACATATGAGTGCGTAAAGCACAAGCTCTCTCTCTCTCTCTCTATATATATATATATATACACACACAAACACATTCAATGCTCATTCACATATTTTTTTGACAAACATCAAAAAACTTATCAATTCCTTCACATTCTTTTACTCCTTTAATTGCCTGCTAAGTCAAAGGGGTGGATAAGCGAGTGAACTGAACACATTGGGGTACCCGAGTGTACAATCAAAAAATAACTTCTTTATTTTCTCATGAAAACGTTTTCACATTGGGGGATCTTAAACAAGATCCGAACACATTGAGGATCGCGAGGACCCAAACGGGGACCTGATCAGGGTCCAGAACACATTGGGGGCTGCAGCAACAGAACTCTATTGGCATGCCTATTTATCCACGACTTGACCGATGCAGGCTATACACATATGTTTCATTTCAATACTTAAAACATTCTTTTATAATCACATAGGCACATGCATTAATATACTTGCATATTATTTGCACTAATTACATTTATCATATTCATTTGAACATATTAGACATAACCATATATTTGGCATCATGCACTCATTTAGACTTGACAAATAAATTGCATTTCCTTACCCACATACATATGTTCATAAAATAATAACGTTAGATAAAATTCTCATATTTCAATTCTTACCATGCATAGGAACATTTGAATAATTCATGTTTTAAATCATATATGCATAACACAAGTGAGAAACAGTGTAAATAGGAATTTAACAAAAACGTTTTAATGCAAGGAGGTCTATCGCGCTCACGACAGTCAAATCCCAGAAGGCTGTCACGAGTCATGTTCAATGTCATGACTCGTGAAGGCAAACGGCATCGACATATCCAAAGAACAAAAGGAAAAGCAAATGAAGGGATGAGGGCTGTCATGAGTCGTGCTCAATGTCACGACTCCTGACAGAGGCTTACTATCACGACTCGTGACTGTTATCACGACTCATGACAAAGCAAATCCTCTAGCCGAGTCATGATACTTATCACGACTCGTGAAGGCCACACCCATCCTGTCGAGTCGTGATGCTTGTCACGACTCGTGCAGAAGCCAACATGCCGAGAATAAAAACTTCAACCAAACAAAATGCATTTACACGGCGGTATGGAGAATCCTTACTCCCGTGTAAAACGCATAGCACAGAAATCATTCAAAATAGAATGAATTTACATGGCGGTATGCAAAGTCCTTACCGCCGTGTAAAATCACAGACAAGGATACGAAAGAACAGAATACAATCACACGGTGGTGTGCCCTTTTCATACCGCCGTATAGATCATCCCAAACCCAGAAAATCAAATGAAATTAACCCAAATTCACAACCAAAGTTAAACATAACTCAAATCGTTCATACAAAACATCATAATTAACATGAAACCTAACTTCTATACCATTAGACACAATTAAATCATGCTATTAACATCATCAAAATCCCCAATTAATAATACCAGAAATTTTACTGCAAAAACTCATTCCATTTCTTACCTTGACTATAAAAACTCAGATTCTAGAAATCTCAACACAATTTATCCAAAACCCATAACATTCAAACATACCTGAACAATTTTAATCTCATAAATATCCAGAAAATCAACTAAAATCAACACAATCAAATAATACACCAAAACATAAATTCCCAAACCTGACTTCCTTTGCTCCAAATAGCTTCCTTAGCTGATCTTTCTTGTTCCCAAATCCATCCAAGGTCTTTCTCATCCAAAATCCTCATCAATCACACATACACAAACACAAAACATAAATCTAGGTCAAAACCTAATGAAGAAGAAAAGAAGAAATCAAAGCTTATAACCCACCTTACCTTTACAATCTTCACTTAAATCACTTGAACTAACAACTTTCATCATCTAAATCCAAAGCTTTGATCTAAGGGAGAGCAAATGGCATTGAGGCAAGAAGGGGAAGAAGAAGAAGAAGAGAAGAACGGGAAAACGAGAGAGGGAGGGAGCAGATTTTCTGCCCTCTCTCTCCTTCTCTTTCTTCTTTTATACCTCATCTAATTTCCTTGCCACATGTCACCTTGCCATTGGTCCAACCTAGATATTTATGTCAAATTTCTCTTTCAATCCTTCCACTCTTAATTCTTCTTGCACTTAACTTATAACTTTATAAATCTTTTACATTGTTCCATACAATTAATTTATTCCTTCAATTAAATCCTAATTCCATACTTCACAATTTTGCCATTAGCCCCACTTGCCGAAACTAGTACATTAATTCTTTAATTGTCCATTCGATACACCCAACACTACAACTTGCATATCTTTGGTCACCACTTATCCTCAATATGCCCAAATCCTTCTAGGGTACATTTCGGGTTGTTACAATTCTTCTCTCCTAAAAGAATTTTATCCTCGAAATTCACTTATATCTAAAAAATCCAGAAGATATACTCTAATTCACTATCTTTCTCATTATCTTACATCCAAATCGATCATATTCATCAGAACAATTGTGATGTGTATGTGTCTAGATCTGTGTTGGCTGATACGGTTGTTTCTTGTTTGTTTAGATGGCTTCTAATTCTGCTCATGGTGCGCGTGAGGAATCCGCCGAGAGTGTGAATCCTCCAGTTGTAGACCAGTCTGTTTCTGTTACTGGGTCGGCTCAGCATGCTAGGGTTCAGCCCGAGGCCGCAGCCATGCCCTTAGAGGCTATGTTTAGACTGCATCAGGACATGGCTAGGGTTTTGGAGAGAGTGACTGCTCCTAGAGCACCTATGGAGAATCTGAGGAGAGCAGGAGTTGAGGATTTCTATGGTACTGGGTTGAGTGAGTCTGAGATTGCAGAGAGATGGTTAGATAAAGTGAAGCGTGCTTTGAGAGAGATTCGGTGTCCTCCCGACCAGCAGGCAGAGTGTGCTTTAGCTCTTCTTCAGGGGTCTGCTTTTGAGTGGTGGGAGTTAGTTTGCAGGCATCCTCAGCTACCGGATCCGATTACCTGGGAGTTCTTTGAGGGTGAGTTCATAAAGAAGTACATCACTCAGACCTATAGAGATTCTAGATGGGCGCAGTTTTTGGGTTTGAGACAGAGAGCATTGTCAGTAGCTGATTATGAGAAAGAGTTCAACAGGTTATCTCGCTATGCCCCTCGAGGAGTTATGACTGATGACTTTAGATGCAAGCATTTCGAGGCTGGGTTAAATGAGTCTTTGAAGATTGCTTTGATTTCACTGATGTGTATACCTGGGGTTCACTATTATCAGATTGTGGAGGCTGCTGTGAAAGCAGAGTTGTCTGAGACAGTGATGAGAGAGAGAGCTCAGAGGAGGAGTTCTTCTCGTGGAGGATATTCTTCGAGTAAGAGATCTAGAAACCCACAGGATGAGTCAGCATCTGGTCCGGCTTCTAGAGGTAGACGTCAGGGTTCTACAGCTGTGTCAGGTTCTGGTAGGGGAGGTAAATCTGATGCTGTACCTATTTGTGAGAATTGCAACAAGGCTCACCGGGGTGAGTGCAGGTGGCTTACTGGGGGATGTTTCAGATGTGGGAGCACTGAGCACCGTGTGGCTGGTTGTCCCCAGTCGTTTGAGGATTCAGGATCTCAGGGAGGAGCTAGTAGGGTTGGTTCGAATACTTCTCAGGCTACCCGAGGTAGAGGTCGAGGTAGAGGACGAGGTGGACGGCATAGAGATGGAGCTGCTTCTGAGACTGTTGAGCGTCCTCCTCAGGCTGCCATTAGAGCTTATGCTATGAGAGCCAGAGATGAGCAGGATGCGCCTGATGTTATAGCTGGTAAGTTCCTACTCCATGACACTGAGTTGTATGCTCTAATTGATCCTGGTTCCACACACTCATATTTGTGCACGGATAAAATTGTTGATAAATTGCATTCTGTTGATCAGTTAGATTATGAGATTTGTGTGACCAGTCCATTAGGGCATAGTGTCAGTGTGAGTAGAGTTTTTAGGAGTTGTCCTCTGATTGTTGAGGGGGTTGTGCTTCCAGTGGATCTGATTGAGTTACCCTTCAGAGAGTTTGACTTGATTTTGGGTATGGACTGGTTGGGTAAGTATCGGGCTGTAGTGGATTGCCATAGGAAGACAGTGGTACTTCGGGATAGAAGTCAGTCTCTTGTGTTTCTGAAAGGTTTGGGTGCTAGTTCGTTGAATAATGTTATTTCTGTGTTGCAAGCTAAGAGATTCATCAGGAAGGGTTGTGAGGCTTTTCTAGCTGTTGTGTTAGATTCCAGGAGGGATCAGGTTCAGATTGAGGATATTCCTATAGTGCGAGAGTTTGGGGATGTGTTTCCGAGCGAGTTGCCTGGTTTGCCTCCTGAGAGAGAGGTTGAGTTGTCCATTGAGATCTTGCCGGGTACTGCACCTATTTCGAGAGCACCTTATCGGATGGCTCCTGTAGAGTTGAGGGAGCTTAAATCTCAGCTACAGGAGTTATTGGATAAGGGGTTTATTAGACCGAGCATATCTCCATGGGGAGCTCCAGTGCTGTTTGTCAAGAAGAAAGATGGATCCCTACGGATGTGCATTGATTACCGTCAGATTAATAAAGTTACAGTGAAGAACAAGTATCCTTTGCCTAGGATTGAGGATTTATTTGATCAGCTTCGAGGTGCGGGTGTCTTTTCCAAGATAGATCTTCGATCAGGGTACTACCAGCTTCGTGTTCAGGATGCAGATGTGGTGAAGACTGCATTTCGGACTAGGTATGGCCACTATGAGTTTCTTGTGATGCCGTTTGGTTTGACAAATGCTCTAGCGGCTTTTATGGATCTGATGAATCGTGTGTTTAGGCCATACTTAGATCGATTTGTAGTAGTGTTCATTGATGACATCTTAGTATATTCCAGGGATGAGAGTGAGCATGAGGAGCATCTCAGATTGGTTTTGCAGATGTTGAGAGAGCATCATTTGTTTGCTAAGCTTAGCAAATGTGATTTCTGGCTTCGAGAAGTTTCATTCTTGGGTCATATTATTTCAGCTAGTGGTATCCAGGTGGATCCAGCTAAGATTGAGGCGATTGTTGATTGGAAAGCGCCTCGAAATGTTCAGGAAGTGAGGAGTTTCCTCGGTTTAGCAGGTTATTACCGTCGGTTCGTTAAAGGATTTTCTATGATTGCTGCTCCTATGACTAGATTGTTGAGGAAAGGAGTTAGATTTGAGTGGTCAGACAGGTGTCAGTCTTGTTTTGATCGGTTAAAGCAGTTGCTTGTTGAGGCTCCTATCCTTACTCAACCCATCTCGGGTAAGGAGTTTGTCATTTACAGTGATGCTTCTGGAGTTGGTCTTGGTTGTGTGCTTATGCAGGAGGGTAAAGTGGTGGCTTATGCTTCTCGTCAGTTGAAGCCACATGAGAAGAACTATCCGACGCATGATTTAGAGTTGGCGGCTGTAATCTTTGCTTTGAAGATTTGGCGTCACTACTTGTATGGGGAAAAGTGTAGGATCTTCTCGGACCACAAGAGTTTGAAGTACTTCCTTTCACAGAAAGAGTTAAATATGAGACAGCGCAGATGGCTTGAGTTATTTAAGGACTACGACTGCATTGTGGATTACCATCCTGGTAAGGCCAATGTAGTTGCAGATGCTTTGAGTCGGAAATTGGTTTCAGCCTTGTTCTTGAGGCGATTCAGATGGAGATTTGGGTCAGATGGAGCTTTGCTTGCCCAGTTGCGTGTGAAGCCTACTTTGAGACAGAGGATAGTGGATGCTCAGAGAGGTGATGTGAGGCTTCAGCAGATTGTGCATGAGGTTGGATCGGGTAAGCCATCAGAGTTCTCAGTTCAGGATGAGGTACTTATGTTCAGAGACCGTTTGTGTGTGCCAGAATCTGAGGAATTGAGGAGACAGCTCATGAGTGAGGCGCATAGTTCAGTTTTCACTATGCATCCTGGCAGTACGAAGATGTATCAAGACATGAAGCAATTCTATTGGTGGTCCGGTATGAAGCGTGATATAGTGGATTTTGTTTCCAAGTGCTTGACTTGTCAGCAGGTAAAGGCTGAGCATCAGGTTCCTTCAGGTTTGCTCATGCCTTTATCCATTCCTGAGTGGAAATGGAACGACATCACCATGGATTTTGTTTCTGGTTTGCCTTTGACTCAGAGGAAGCATGATTCAGTTTGGGTTATTGTGGATCGGCTTACGAAGTCAGCTCACTTCTTGCCAGTTAGAGTGGACTACTCCATGGACAGATTAACCAGTATCTATGTGGATTAGATAGTTCGGTTGCATGGTGTGCCTTTGTCCATAGTGTCAGATCGAGATCCGAGGTTTACTTCCAAGTTTTGGAAGGAGTTACAGAGAGCTTTGGGCACTAGGTTGAACTTCAGTACAGCGTTTCATCCTCAGACCGATGGTCAGTCAGAGCGAGTTATTCAGATTCTGGAGGATATGATGAGGGCTTGTGCTTTAGACTTTCCGGGCAGCTGGGACAGATATGTATCATTGATGGAATTTGCTTACAACAACAGTTTTCAGTCGAGTATCGGTATGGCACCATATGAGGCTCTGTATGGTCGTCAGTGTAGGACTCCGATTTGTTGGACCGAGCTATCCGAGAGATCTATGATTGGACCCGACCTGGTTAGGGATACTAAAGAGAAGATCAGAGTAGTGCAGCGGAATTTGAAGGCAGCCAAGGATCGACAGAAGTCTTATGCCAATTTAAAAAGGAAAGATGTGCATTTTGAGATCGGGGACAAAGTTTTCCTTAAAGTTTCTCCTTGGAGGAGAGTGCTTCGATTTGGAAAGAAGGGTAAGCTGAGTCCTCGTTTCATTGGACCTTATGAGATTTTGGCTAAGGTAGGACCTGTAGCCTACAGATTAGCGCTACCGATGGAGTTAGCAAAGTTACATGATGTGTTTCACATTTCGATGCTTCGTCGGTACAGATCAGATCCTTCGCATGTTCTGTCAGTTCAGGATATCCAGGTTCAGCCAGACTTCTCTTATGATGAGGAACCGCGAGCTATTCTAGCCCGAGAGGTGAGGCAGTTGAGAAATAAGCAGATTCCTTTGGTTAAAGTATTATGGATCCATCATGGAGTCGAGGAAGCGACTTGGGAGCCAGAGGAGTCGATGAGAGCTCAGTATCCACAGTTATTCAGTTCAGGTGAGAATTTCGAGGACGAAATTCTTATTAGTAGGGGAGAGTTGTCACACCCCATTTGCCCCCTAGTAGAATGAGCCTGTCTGTCCGTCTGTCTGTCTGTCTATCAGTCTGTCTGTATGTGTAAGCATTCGCATGTGTACAGTATTTCATAAGGGTATTTCAGTAAAATGCATGATTTTGGGGTTTTATTATTATGTGGGTGCATACATGGCATTAGGTTGTAAATTAATTGAGTTGCAATTGTGTGCATTTACATATACCATTGTAGGGTGCATTTAAATGAGGTTACTTCAGGTGTGTGTAATGCATGGTATTTTAATGTGAGTGATTAGTGTCACCAATAGGAGTTTGATACATATTTAGAATAAAGAAAAGAAAAAGAAAAGGGAATGAGGAAAAAGAAACTTACAGATTCACGTTTTTCTCACTCACTCTCTTCTTCTTCACTTTCTTTATTCCCAAGTACTGTGTATTTTGATTCAAGGTTCTATTGGTGAAATTAATCCTCCACTTGCATTCCTTAGCTTGGTAAGTGCAAGATCTAGTCTTTGTTTTACTGTAAATTGCATCTTCATCTTCTTCCTTGAGTTTAGGTTTAATCTAGGGTTGAAATTACTGTATTTATGTTCTAGCTGAGGCTCCACGTGATCCAAAGGGGAAAGAGATTGCTGGACCAAGTGGAGCTAAGTGATAGAAGTTAGAATCCAGGTTTGGGAATGTTTACTTGTGAAATTGTATGATTGTGAAGTTACTGTAATTCTAGGGTTCATGTTCTTCTAAATTTGAATATGTGTGTTCTTGATTTGATTTGGTTAATTATTTGATGGATTGAGTTGTATAATTATTGCATATATTGTTTGAGACAATTTCTGGAAGGTAAGAACAGGTTTGAATGGTTTTTAATCAAGTTGGGAGTGAATTCGTGTTTCTGGAAATTCTGGAAATTCTGGAAATTGAGGTATTGTTCTTCGTTGCGTGACTCGCTTCAAAGGAAGGCAGGTCACGTCACGTGACCCTTGGTCACGGCGTGACATGCCTGCTGAGAAGCCAGTCGCGTGACTAGCTGCAGAACAAGCAAGTCACGCGACGTGATCCTCGGTCACGTCGTGCGACCTGCGAGAGAGAGGGGGCGTGATCTGCGAAGATCACGCAACGTGATCTGCGAGGGAGAAGCAGCGTCACGTCGCGTGACCCTCGGTCACGCCGTGACCTGCATCAGCATTGCGTGATCCGCGAGGATCACGCAACGCAATTGGCGAGGAACAAGCAGGTCACGAGACGTGACCCTCGGTCACGCCGTGACCTGCCTGTTGAGTCGCCAGTTTTCTCCGCTCAGCTTGTTTTTCCGAAATTTCCTAGTTTTTAACTCAGAAATGAATTGGGTACTTCTTCTGAATGGACTTTACTGTTGTATGATGCATGTCTTACGGATTAATGCTTTGATATGCGTGATAGCATGACTTTCTGATGAATTATATTCTATATCCTGAAATATGATCTGTTTGACGCATAACCTGCTAGAGTCGAGTATGTGGATAGTTAGGCATGCCTAATAGAGTCTGTTGCTGCAGCCCATAGTTCTGTTTGGACCCCGATCAGGTCCCCGTTTGGTTCCTCGCGAACCCTTTTCTGTATTGGATCTTGTTTAAGGTCCCTTTTGAAATTATCTGTGATAGTAAAAGTAAAATGGTTTAATCGGTTCGTACCCGTAACGTACTGTCTGTAATCGGCTCGTACCCGGAAAGTACTGTCTGTACACTCGTTATCCACTGTCTAGAGTCAGCAGGTATTCTTTAAATGTGAATGGAAATGTTCTGATCTGATGTGGCTTTGAATGGAATATCTGAATGAGCTTAATGATGAAATACATGCTGGATTATTCTATAATGGATATGATTATGAAATACTGAATGTATGGCTGTTAAATACGAGCATGATTATATGGTATATGTTATAACCTTTGCTTTCTGCCATTGCGAATGTGTTATGCCTTGACGACCACTGTGAGTGGCCGTCCATAATTTATGTGTGTTTCCCCACTAAGCGTTTTATCGCTTAGCACGGTGTGTTTACCCGTGCAGGTGCGGAAGGAGTTTTGCTTTGAGGGAGTCACCGTCTTCAGGCCAACACAAAAGGGTTTTAGTGTAGGCTCAGTTTTGTATCAGTTATTGATTCTTTTTGTATAGAACTTCCTGTATCAGCTTCCGCTTCTGTAATTATATTTTGTATATGTAATATTCTTTTGTTCTGCTGGTTGATCAGCACATTATTGTAATAGTTTAATTATAATAATGCATGATCAGCTTTTGCTTTCTGCATGTTAAATTTTAATTATTCTGTATTTCTGAGTGTATGTTATGAATGGATGTATATTTTGCTTTGTTTTTGTTTGGTGACACCTTGTCTCATACGACAATCTCACTCCTTATCGGATGGGATCGCCTACGTATGGGAAGGGGGTGTTACAACAATCATTACTTTCACCACCAATCTGAAACCAAAGCACATACACCTCATATGCAAACCATTTAACTTACAACATTTGCTACACGTTTCCTTAATACATAAAAAACATCCGGCACACATGCTACTTTCTTTACTAATAATACTTATATCTTACTCCAAAAATACTTTCAAATTCATTTATGAAAGGTTCCAGAATACTCCTTCTACTCAACTCAGACTATCAACACAATACATTTTCCTTAACAATTACTATGCTCTTAAATCACACACTTAATCTTTATATCAAATACTCAATGTACACCCTGTTAGCTTTCTCTCCATCAAAACACATGCATGTGTGATCAAGGGATGATGATGAAATGAAGATGTGATGGTTCATGTATGCAATATGAAGCAGAAATGCAATTGATGCTATAATAATTTACTTTTCCCATCCCCATGATTCAATATGCTTATGTTCAAACAATTTCCTGGAGATAGCTGACAAGCATGCAGAGCATCACTATAATCTTACAAAATCCAAATACTCTTCCTATCAAAACAACAAGACATTTATTCCCACAAAGTAACCATTTATCAATATACTTCAAGGACTTCTACGAAACCTTCTCCTTAAACCGCACAGTATAAAAAAAAAATTCCAATAAAAAGTTCGATAACTCATCTAACAATCACATTCCAAATCGCACACACACACACACATAACAATACAGGGCAAGTAGATCGTGACCTACCGAGCCAACACTTAACTTAACATGTTATCTAATCGAAAGTTTCCCCTTCCCAACACAAACCTAAAGGGCAAGGTCATCTACTTTGGCCAATGTTAAACTATACAGACACACTTCGAAACACTTAGTTAATGAGAACCGACTAAACCGGTGCTCTAATACCACTAAATGTAACACCCCACACCCACACATAGCATACCGAGGGAGAACGAAGACAGAGTGCTACGGTGAGTGGAGGGTGCTACTGGACGAAAATGCTTACTAAGCAAAACAAAAAATAGAATAAATAAATTTCTAAAATTACGACCTCAACGACACACACATCCTAAACTTATATCACCCACACACTATTATTCGCACTAAAGAATATTATAACTCATTACAAATGCTAATAAATAAAACTTAATTACATCCCAAAATTCAATAACACTTCCTATAAACTTCTACCGACTTGTTAGCCAAAGTCACAGCGGACCGCTCGAACCAAACTTCAAACTCCTAACCTGTATGAAAAAACACCCGTGCTAAGCAATAACGCTTAGTAGGGATAAACAAATCATAAACAGCCACTCACAGTGGTTATCGATACAAACACATGCATAAGCAATATATATATATAAATACATAAGCATAATGAATACCGGCTAAATTTATCACAAATTCATATCGTTATTAACATCTAAAAACTTAAGCAATTTCATACACGTATACATCTCGTTCACCACAGACAGAATTTACTTTATTACTTTTAACCACAAATACATTAAGCGTACCCATAGTTTATCATATTCACTTAATGAACCATATAATTAATTATACCTCATAGATTACCAAAATACATTTTGATAGTCAAAACATAAAGTCTTATAAATCCCCATTATTACGAATATTTCCAAAATCATGCAGATTATGGTATTCATACTTAAGTCAAAACATTTCATTGATTCAAACTAAACAAAAACACCTCAATACTCAGATTTGGTTCGGGCTTGAAAGAATTATTCTAAGTTTCCTACGTATCCCTATTGTTGGGAATCAGAACCACGTAGTTCTACAAAAAACCTTTATACACACATATTCCAAAATTAATCTTAACTCATTTCTTAAGTCCAGTTATCTATATCATGCTTACTACTTTATTTTCCTTAATTAATATATGCACATCATTATCGTACTTATGGGGCACCAACAAATAATGCACATAAATTCCTTACCACTATACTTATAGTAGATATCCAGGCTACGGTCCAGTAGGCAAATAATATATAACATACCTGTATTCTCATTTTAAACATATAAGCAAATATACATATACACACACACACACACACACATATATATATATATATATATATACATATATATATATATATACATATATATATATATACATATATATATATATATATGTATGTATGTATGTATATATATATATATATGTATATACACATAAAGTTCATTTACTGAATAGTCAATTATATCAATTACGCATATCAATTACTTCAACAATTCTCTACAAAGAATTCATATAGACAACGAATACTCATAACTTTTAAATAGATTAGTGACAGGCATTTCTACATACGAATGCTTATAAAGTCAATATTCATTTATACACATCTATTAGAACAACCGTTATCTGTTACATCTCTTTTCATTTTACTGACTTTAGATTCAGATACAAAAGCATTTAGGTACCAGAAGATACCACACAATTCCACATGGTGTCCATAAAGGATCCAAAACATATGAGTGTGTAAAGCACAAGCTCAGATGACATATATATATATATATATCAACAAACACATTCGATGCTCATTCACATATCTTTTTGCCAAACATCAAAGAACTTAACAATTCCATCACATTCTTTTATTACTTTAATTGCCTGCTAACTCAAAGGGGTCGATAAGCGAGTGAAAAGAACACATTAGGGTACCCGAGGGTACAATCGAAAAATAACTTCTTTATTTTCTCATAAAAATGTTTTCACACTGGGGATCTTAAAGAAGATCCAAACACATTGAGGATCGTGAGGACCCAAACGGGGACCTGATCAGGGTCCAGAACACATTAGGGGCTGCAGCAATAGAACTTTATAGGCATGCCTATCTATCCACGACTTGACCGATGCAGGCTATACACATATGTTTCATTTTAATAATTAAAACTTTCTTTTATAATCACATAGGCACATGCATTAATATACTTGCATATTATTTGCACTAATTACATTTATCATATTCATCTGAACATATTAGACATAACCATATTATTGGGCATCATGTACTCATTTAGACTTGACAAATAAATTGCATTTCCTTACCCATATACATATATTCATAAAATAATAATGGTAGATAAAATTCTCATATTTTAATTCTTACCATGCGTAGGAACATTTGAATAATTCATGTTTTAAATCATATATGCATAATACAAGCGAGAAACCGTGCAAATAGGAATTTAACAAAAATGTTTTAATGCAAGGAGGTCTATCGCGCTCGCGACAGACGAATCCCTAAAGGCTGTAACGAGTCATGTTCAATGTCACGTGAAGGCAAAACACATCGGTATATCCAAAAAACAAAAGGAAAAGTAAATGAAGGGATGAGGGCTATCACGAGTCATGCTAAATGTCATGACTTATGACAGAGGCTCACTGTCTCGACTCGTAACAAAGCAAATCCTCCAGCCGAGTCGTGATGCTTGTCATGACTCGTGAAGGCCACACCCATCCTGCCGAGTCGTGACACTTATTGTGACTCGTGCAGAAGCCAACATGCCGTGAAGAAAAACTTCAACCAAACAGAATGCATTTACATGGAGGTATGGAGAATCCTTACCCCCGTGTAAAACGCACAACACAGAAATCATTCAAAGCAGAATGACTTTACATGGCAGTATGCAAAGTCCTTACCGCCATGCAAAATCAAGGACAAGGAAATTGAAGAACAGAATACGATCACACGGTGGTATGCCCTTTTCATACCGCCATATAGATCATCCCAAACCCAGAAAATCAAAGGAAATTAACACAAATTCACCACCAAAGTTCAACATAACTCAAATCGTTCATTCAAAACATCATAATTAACATGAAACCCAACTTTTATACCAGTAAACACAATTAAATTATGCTATTAACATCATCAAAATCCCCAATTAACAGCTCTAGAAATTTTATTGCAAAAACTCATTCCATTTCTTACCTTGACTATAAAAACTCACATTCTAGACATCTCAACACAATTTATCCAAAACCCATAACATTCAAACATACCTAAACAACGTTAACCTCACAAATATCCAGAAAATCAACTAAAATCAACACAATCAAATAATGCACAAAAACATAAATTCCAAAACCTGACTTCCTTTGCTCCTAATAGCTTCCTTAGCAGATCTTTCTTGTTCCCAAATCCATCCAAGGTCTTTCTCATCCAAAATCCTCATCAATCACACATACACAAACACAAAACATAAATCTAGTTCAAAACCTAATCAAAAAGAAATCAAAGCTTATAACCCACCTTACCTTAACAATCTTCACTTAAATCACTTAAAGTAACAACTTTCATCATCCAAATCCAAATCTTTGATCTAAGGGAGAGCAAATGGCATTGAGGCAAGAAGGGAAAGAAGAAGAAGAAAAAGAAGAAGAAGAAGAAGAAGAAGAAGAAGAAGAAGAAGAAGAGAAGAACGAGAAAACAAGAGAGGGGGAGAGCAGATTTTTTGCCCTCTCTCTCCTTCTCTCTCTTCTTTTATTCCTCCTCTAATTTCCTTGCCACATGTCACCTTGCCATTGGTCCAACCTAGATATTTATGTCAAATTTCTCTTTCAATCCTTCCACTCTTAATTCTTCTTGCACATAACTTATAACATTATAAATCTTTTACATTGGCCCATACAATTAATTTATTCCTTCAATTAAATCCTAATTCCATACTTCACAATTTTACCATTGGCCGCACTTGCCGAAACTCATACATTAATTCTTAAATTGTCCATTCGATACACCCAACACTACAACTTGCATATCTTTGGTCACCACTTATCCTCAATATGCCCAAATCCTTCTAGGGTACATTTCGGGTTGTTACACCATCCACAATCCCGAATAACTGGTAATCACCAATCAACACCTCAGAAACTACTGTCAGATATCTGGAAAGGCAAAATAGTAAAACAACGCTGGCTTGATATGTGGGTACATCCGAGAAATCTTCTAGTGCCTCGATCAACGGTTTTAAAACAAAGGTGACATCCTAGGGAGCCAATCTAGTTATGGTTGAAGGTGAAATACGTAAGGTCAATGCTATATCCCTTAGTTAAATTACTTCATAGCTCAGGATGCATGACAGTGTGCCAGGAGGAAACCTTGCTCTGATAATTGCAGCAAATTCTTTTGGTAGAGGGCACAATTCTTGATAGGTAAATCTGAAAATGTGGAACTGAGGGTCCCAGAAGTGAACCACTGCCAACAGAAGGTTCTTATCCACTTTAACCCTTCTCAAAAATTTCAAGCCAGAATAAGGGGATCAAAATGGCATTTTTCCAAGTTAGGGGGTCATCCAGAAAATGGTGCATTTCGCTAATGGTTGGTGTCGACATTTTCAAGACTTCGGGGCCAAAAAATTAAACATAAGCAAATAAAGGAAAAGAAACAAAAAGGAAAAAGGAAGAGAAGAGGGGAAAATACCTGGAAGAAGAGCTCTGACCAAAAACTAAAAGGAAAAAATGCAAAAAATCTAAGAAAAAGGCGACTATTTATAGAAAGTAGAGACTGATGGGCGTGGCTCGAGCGAGTCATGGCCAGCCCGTCGGTCAACCTTAGACCGCCTGGTAGACTCAACTGCAATATTTTCTCTGCATGACTCAAGCATTTCACATGCATAAATCATTTATATGTATTTTTGTCATGCAGGGAAATGAATTTGAGGGATGCAATCATACACTGAAATCAGGGCATAACGTATTTAGGGAGTATTTTAAATTCTTAGGGTTAAAAATTATCCCAAGGTAAAACTAGAGTCTTGAAAAAAAAAATTGAAAATCCGAAAAGAACTACAGGCTTGAGAGATAGCCCGTCGCTCGCTCCATGTACGGCCTGCCCGTCACTCATGAAATCCTATGTAAGGTGAGCCGTTACTTGCCTGTTCACTTTCTTCTTCTTCTTCTTCTTCCTTTCTTCTTCTTTCTTTCCTCTACACGAACCGACGCTCCTATTCAGTTTTTCTATGTTTTCTCCATAATTTTTCTTCCATTTTACGTGCTATTTGTGCCAAAACATTCCTATGATAGCCACGCACGTATGAGTTTGGTTTTTAGCAATTTACTTTGTGTATTTTTTCAGTGTAGTTTGCCGACTCACAGGTTGGTTTTCGGTAACTTATCTCCTTTTTCTTTTAATTTTTTCTTCAATTTTGCATTTTAGATGCACTGTAGATATACCTGTTAAGAAATGTAGATGAAATTAGGTTTTTTTCTCTGGTTTAATCTTTGCACACTGCTAATTAGATAAAAATTTATAAAATAATAAATTAAAAAATTAGTTATAATTCATTTTTATAGAATTATCCGGTTTCTGCAATTGCAAGTTGAAGTTATCAGGAGTAGAATAAAACAATAAAGTAGGATTTTACATTTATGCATTTATTTTTGGACAAAATAATTATGCCTGTAAAATTATTATTGGGGCCTGAGGCCTATTGATTACACTTCTTGTGCAGGGAGTTAGGCACATCCCTACCGGGATGCTGCCAAAATTTTTTCTATTAGGCACATCCTAGCCAGAATGCTGTCGAAATTTTGAAAAAAAAAAACTCAAAATGCAAATATTTTACAAGGCCTAAACTAACTCTTACATTATTTTTAGGATGCCTTTGAGATAAAACATCCCTCAGGACCAGCTCGAGCCTTAGGCTCCAGTATGGATGCCCCGATCTGAGGGAGACATTTTAGGACCTAGGCTGCATATAGTTCTGTGCTAGTCGATACATCTTCAGGCCCTTCCTCCAGTGCATGGGGATATTAGATGAGGTTGAGGCACTTCTTAAGGTAGCAAGGTGGATCGAGTTTCTCCGGCCGTCATTCCAGACTCACCTAGAGGTAGCGAGGGAGTTCCTGGCCACATTGGATTATAGAGAGTTCTAGAGACTGGATACCAAGGAGGGTGTTATACAATTTCGGGTCTGAGGAGAACACTTTAGTAACACCCGCAGGGTTTTTGCCCAGGTGATGGGACTCTCATCTAGAGTAGATGTTATAACGCCGGAGAGGCCGATCCAGAGGTAGTATTGGGAGACCATTACACTACCAGGAGCACCACATGACACGGCAGAGAGCATTATGCTCTCATCATAGCCTTTGAGGTATGTCCATTAAGTCCTATCCAGCTCCTACCTTGGCCGGGCTAGGAATCTTGGATTGGTTAATGGAACCGAGATTTGGAGTTTGTGGGTAATGGTGATAGGCCAGCAGCTCAGTATTACCCATGAGATTTTGGCTAATCTGGTTAAGTTGGCAAGGGGAATGGCTCCATTTATATGTGCTGGGGGTGTGATCACTAGGCTGCTGACATACCTAAGGGTTTCTCTAGTTGACTTTGGGCCTCTATTGGATGAGGATGTTTATATTGACTTAGCTGTAGAGCAGACTATGGGGATGGTAGCTCAGATACCTAGTCATCCCAATGAGTACAGATTGCTTACACTAGCAAAGACCAGACACCTCTTCTATCTACCTCCACTCCAGCCGGCACCAGAAGAGCCAGAGGAAGAGGCCCAGCAGGAGGAAGACTAGCCACAGCAGCACTAGCCCAAGGAGGAGTAGCCTCGTACCCCCTGGGATCAAGGCATGGATATAGACTTAAATGAGATGATCCGCACTCTTGCTTCTCAATAGGGCCAGACAGAGATGTCGAGTCCCATTCCTCCACTGCCATTAGTTAAGCAGTCCGATAATCAGATAAAGAGGAGATATCACCCTTATAACTGACCTGGACATCCGGGGGCATCTACATCTACTGCTCCTCCACCATTAGAGCCCTACACAGAGCCAGCATAGTTCAGCAGATTGTCACCCTCTCCATCCGCGCAGCAGGAGATTATCTCAGTAGTGACTGCCGCCCTTGCTGCCATGGATCGACTCATAACGGAGAGAGATAGGGTGTTAGGTAAGTGCCTAGATAGACAGGAGAGTCTCATAGATGATTTGAGACAGGGTCTAAGTGCCTCTCATACAGTAGCAGCCCAGAGGATTGATAAGGCAGTTCAGCTGGTTGATGAGTCCATCACCTCTCTTAGATTTTGAGTGGAGATTTTAGAGGCCTCTATACCAGCCATATCCAGGACTATCAGAGAGTTACGAGAGTAGATGGAGGATAAGCTTACTGGGATTAGGGATGCCTCAAGACGCCAGAGGTTAGAGTAGACACGAGTTTTTTTAGAGCTGGCGAGAGTGATTAACGAGTTCGTAGAGTTCCTCAAGACCTATGCTCAACCTGTTTTAGATGGGTATACTGTTACGTTAAATGCTAATCCGCAAGCATATGGTTTATCGATTATAGGACCTAAGATATTGTTCCCACAAGGAATGTAGATTAATATTACTTATTATTACTACTTGATTTTAATCTTGTTTACAATGTTCAATAATTTGTTAATGAAAGTGGAATTATATATTAAATACTATATAACCTTATTAATAATGATCAAAGAATACAAATGGATTAATGATGATAAAGTAATAACTAATGGAACTTGAAGTGATTATTCTTAATTATTAGTGTATTCTTGTCATGCAAGTCAAGTTGAATAGCATTCCAATTCATTCTCTCGACATAAACTAGAGTGCCTAAAATATGCATTTATAATTCCAACTCTTAACTCTCCTTAATGAATTAGATGGTTATACATACAAATTTCAGGATTAATAAGCAACCTATAATAATCATCTAACATTATGATCTCTCAAATAATGCTTCGATGATGAACTTCTATTAGATTTAAGTAGGAGTTTATCTCTCGACTAAATTCTTACCCATAATGATCATGTATTAAATACTAATAGAAAATTCTACAAGAAAGAATGCCAAATTGATATGAATAACAAAACATAATAATAATGATTTAAGTTCATAAATACATCATTCAGTATTACAAAGAAAAAGTAAAAGATGAGAAATAGAAGAAGGAGATCTCTCAACCCTTTTTCCTTTCACAATGTATGATCTTCTTCCTTGCAATAATCTTCTCTTCAAAACATAAAAACAAACTTAGAACTTCAACTAAAAGAAATTATTCTCTCCCAAACTTACAGAAAAATACTTAGTTAAAATTCCATTTTCTTCAAATTACAGTTGAATTTAATATATATAATGTTCTAAATGGCATGTCTCTTGATAAGCTTCTTCGAAAGGTTGCACAAGTTGGTGAGAAAGCATGACCCTTCAAGTGACTTTTTTGAAAATAACTACCCAACGGATCTCTCTGTCATGATCGCGACACTTATCGTGCTTGCGACAGAGCATGGCTCTTTCTCCCTTGCTTCTCCTCAGCTGCGTTGGTTGCTTCTCTTTCCTCTGCATCTCGTCGCACTCGTGATGACTGTCACGCTCGCGACAGCGCGTGGCTTCCTTCCTTTGCTCTTCTTTCCCTCTCTTCCCTTCTCTTCTCTTGGGCGCCTTCTGTCATGCTCGCGACGCCTATCACGCTCGCAATAGAAGCCTCTTTGCTTGCTCATTTCTGCTCCTTTTCTATTGTTTTCTCCTTTTTCTCCTCTACACACAAAACATAATACAAAACAAAAAACATACCTAATTCTAACACAAATAATCATAATTTTAATCACAAAATATTAGCTAAATATGAGCTATTTAGGGTTATATTAAGCCCCCACACTTAAACATTTGCTTATCCCCAAGCAAAAATTAACAAACAAACACAACACACATAACACAAAACAACATTCACACTATTTTGGAGCTGCATCTATATTTGACAAACATTTGGAAATAACATGAATAAGCTTTCATCTCTTCACACATTAGTCTAACTATGCAAATTCTCAAACAATATCATTGCCCATTAAACTCTAATAACCATGTACATTTGGAAAATCATGAAGTTGCAAAATATAAGAATGTTTGAATTCAAGAAATTGAATATCTTAACACATGTATAGATTATTTCATACAAAACATTGCCTAAGATAATTCTCACTCAAACACTATATTCTTCAATCACTCAATGTGTTTTTAGGTTAGTGTTTCACTCATTGCTTAAATATGCCATTGCATACCATAAGCTTGTAATTAGTAAAAATCTCCACTACTAGTATAAGGTACTACATGAAATCAAAAGGGTCTTATAAAAGGTTGTAGCTTGGCTTAGGTTAAGGTAGGACAATTTGGTTTAAGTAGGTCATAATGTGTAGAGAAAAAGATATCACCATATCATAAGAGACTTAAAATCTAAGCATAGCATGATCTCATGACATTTTAACTTACTATTCTAATTCCCTTCTTAATGGCCACATTTTCTACTAGTTTCTTTTTTTCAACCTTTTGCTTTTCTTTTTCTTTTTTTTTTTATTTCTTTTCTTTCTTTTTTATGAATATTGTAGGTGCATTTTATGCTCCATCCCACTTTGTTCTTTCTTTCTCTTTTTGTCTTTAGAAACTAGCTTTTTTTAATATTGGACTTTGAGAATAAGGGAATTCAACTAAAAATTCAGCTGACATCATGCTTGCACTAAACACAATTTGTCTCCAATGATATAGCAATCCTAATTCTCTTCACAAAAAGGATAACAAAAAGAAGTAGCCTATTGTTTAGCAAAGGATTTAGGCTAATTAAGTGCCTCACAACAAAAATGGGTTTAAGCTCAAAATTGGCTACCTAAAATCAACATGTAAGTTTTTAAAGCAAGCTAAAATGGTTTAATCTAAATACCCTTATCATCTTTCATGCACATCTCATACTAAATGTAATCTCAACATTTATCAAATATAAGTTCTAGAGGATATGGCATTCAAGGCTCTCATACAAAGAAAAATTTTTCAATGTAAAAGGCTCAAAAGCTCACTTGGCTATAGATCAAACTACCCTAAGCAATGATTTGCCAAAATAATCTTATTTACATGTGAAAAGATAAACAACTTAAAATGAACCTACACTAAAGCGCTTTGCTAAGTCATGACCCTCACTATGCACATTAAATTATCCAAATAAAATAAACCATGATATTCCTCAAGAATTTGCCTAACTAGACGAAATTAAAAAAAAATCAAGCTATAACATGTATATATTTCCAAATAGGCATCAAATACACAAGCTCCAAAATTAAACAAACTCATGCACAACCTAAACATATAAACATAAAAAACAAATATACTAACAATATATACATGATAAAAAAATAAGTCCTAATACTAACATCTCATGCATATCCACAAACTATACTAAACACAAATAAACACATAATCACAGAAACATATACCTCCCCCACACTTAAAGGACACAATGCCCTTATTGTGTAGGGAAAGCAAACACAACCTAACAACATAAATTCTAAAAATAACACATAACATAAAATAAAAACAGCAACATAAAAACTAAAAGGAGAAAAGGACTTCCTTCAAAATGTTCCACTAGGGGAACTAGGTGGTGAGGGTGAAAACTCCACGTTCTGTTGTCTGAAAAAGGATAGCAGCTTGTGCCCAATGTTCTTTTGGCTCCGATGCATTTTGCGCATTGTGGTCTCCATGGAATCCATTCTTGCTGCCATGCTTTGGTTGGCAGCCTCCACCCCATCCAAACGTGTCAAGACTTGAAGCCAACAAATAGAATCATCCCCTCTACCAGCAGAAATGCCAGCTCCGTCCTCAGCAGATTTCACTTCATCGAAATCCTCCTCTTCAGCAGTTGCGGTAGAAGTTTCAGGTATTTTGCCTTTGCCTTTGTCCACACTAGGGCCTCTAACCTACACACCAAGGTCAAAAACCTTTGGAGGCCAATCGCCTCTTATTAACACGTTAGCATTCCTTAAATATTTGGCATCAAGCAATGCTACATTTTCATGCTCATCCATGACAAAATTATTCAATTCCCCCAAACATCCTAATACAATCCCAGTCACCATATGGCTCATACCAACTATTTAGTTTGTGCAATGGAAGCATGATTTAGGCCATCAAAAATGAAATCAATAGAGCATGGTGTCTTTCTAGATTGTACAAGATCTAAGACAAATAAATCCTTGGTTTGAACTTTATTACTCTCCACTCGCCCAAATAAAGCATGACATATATATTTATGAAACAATAACAAAACATCATCTTTAAATTAACGATTAGTAGAATTCTTATTGTTAAAATTATCCAAACCAGTTAATTTTTTCCAAATCGGGGCAAGATTAAAAGTGTGAAAATCAAAGCATTTGCCATTTAAGGGAAAATCAAACCAATCATGCATCTCATCAAAACAAAATACATATTCTGTGCCTTGGTGCCTAAATTTGAAACTGGTTTTTCTCTTGTCCACATATTCAAGTGTTACAAAAAATTCAACAGCCCACTCCTTTCTAATAGGAAAATTTAGATGCACAAAGTGACCCCAATGCATATACTTTAAGTATTTTTCAAATTGCTCAGTTATGCCCAAGTCATCCAACAAAGGAAAAGGCACATGCCACATACCTACATAGGTTTTCCTAGCAAAATAGAGAAATTTCTCACCTTCTTCCTCTATGTAAATAGGAAATGGGCAATTGTACTTGAATTGGAGAGAAAGCGAGTCAGAATCATGGCTTGGAGCACTAAACACTTCGGTTGCCTTCTTCTCTTTGCCTTTGTTGGATAGAGTTTTGGTACGCACCATCTTGAAATTTACAGTAACATAACAAAAATCCAAGACAAAAATGCAGAAAAACCGAGGCAAAATCAAAGGAGAAAAAGGAGTTTAAGAGAAAACTAACGTAAATATAGAGAGAAAACTGAAAACCAAAGTGAAAATGAAAAATTAGGGCATAAAAGTTTTTTATAGGGGGGTTTGAAATCAGTGTCCAACGGTTAAAATTCCCCAAAATTTTTAAATCCCGCGTGCTGTCGCGAGCTCATGACAGACACAAAATCCCTCAATTTGTTGCTCGCGAAACCAAGCGTGCTCGCAACAGAAGGTTTCTCCCCTACCTGTCACGCGCGCGATAACTATCACGCTTGCGATAGAATCGAAATCTCCCAGCTCAACATTTTCTGTCGGGCACGCCACGCCTAGCACGATCATGGCAGCATCTACAAAAATAGACTCCTTACACTGTGGCGCGGGCGACAATCGTCACGCTCGCAACAATAATGAAAAACTCAAAGAAAAATTTTTCCTTTTCAAGAAAGCACTAAATATTTGAATAACTCTAATGACTTACTAATTAAGGTAACCTGTAGAACCAAAAATAAACTATATTAGTATATGAAATCAACTTAAAAAGAATGCAATAAATAAATAAACATAAAAAGAATGTGTAAATAACCTTCAATCCAACTTTAAAGAGATACTTGAGACCTCTCTTCCTTGAAAAGTTCCATCCAAATATACCTTACATCTTTGACCATTAGCTTTAAACAATTCTCCTTTATCATTTTTAAGTTCCAAATAGCCATGATCAAATACTTGTGTTACCTCAAAAGGTCCACTCCACCTTGATCTCAATTTTCCAGGAAACAACTTTAACCTAGAATGGAAAAGAAGCACTTTGTCTCCCACCTTGAAACTCTTATATCTTATGTGAGCATCATGCCATTTCTTAGATCTCTCTTTATAGATCCTTGCATTTTTCATATGACGTAAGGCGTAATTCATCAAGTTCATTCAATTGTAAACATCTTTTCACACTAGCCTCCTTAATGTCATAATTTAATGCCCTAATGGCCCAATAAGCTCTATGTTCTAACTCAACAGATAATGGCATGCTTTCCCATACACTAACCTATATGGTAACATCCCAATAGGTATTTTGAATGCTGTGCGCTATGCCCATGCTGCATCATCAAGTTTATGTCCCCAATCTTTCTTAGAGTTAGAAACTATTTTTTATAGTATCCACTTAAGCTCTCTATTGGAAACCTCTACTTGACCACTATTTTGAGGATAGTAAGGAGTAACTATTCTATGATGCACACCATATTTATGCAATAGGGAAGCAAATGAACGATTAATGAAATGCGTACCTCCATCACTTATGATAGCTCGAGGCACTGCAAACCTTGAAAAGAGTTTCTTCAAAAACTTTATCACCACCTTTGAATCATTGATTGGTGTTGCTTTAGCTTCAACCCATTTTGAGATATAGTCTACCCCAACCAATATATGGTTTTGCCCAAAAGATGAAGGAAAAGGACCCATGAAGTCTATCCCCCACACATCAAATATCTCTACTTCTAAGATGCTATTCAAAGGCATCTAATCTCTCTTCCCAATATTACCAACCCTCTGACACCTATCACATTGAGCTACAAAAGTATTAGCATCATGAAATAGAGTAGTCCAATAAAAACCACACTCAAGCACACGAGAAGCAATTTTTATACTACCATTATGACCCAAATACGAAGAAGAATGGCAATGTGTCAAAATGTTCACATACTCGTCCTCACTTACACACCTATGAATTTTTCCATCCCCACCTAGCTTAAACAAATAGGGTTCCTCCCAAAGGTAATTCTTAACATCACTAAAGAACTTTTTCCTTTGTTGCCATGTCAAACCATGAGGTACAATCCTTACAGCAAGAAAATTAGCAAAATTTGCATACCATGGCACATGCACTTGTTCAATGGATATTAAAGACTCATCCGAAAAGGATTCATTTATTTCATTGCTATCCGCTATAGGTCCTTCATAATTTTCTACTCTTGACAAGTGATTAGCCACTAAGTTTCTAGAACCTTTCTTATCTCTAATCTCAAGGTCAAATTCTTGTAACAAAAGAACCCAACGTATGAGATGAGGTTTAGCATCTTTTTTAGCAAATAAGTACCTTACGGCTGCATGATCCGTATAGATTATGACTTTAGATCCTAACAAGTAAGACCTAAATTTATTACATGCATAAACAATAGCTAACATTTCTTTTTCAGTTGTTGTTTAATTCACTTGAGGTGATGATAATGTATGGCTAGCATAGTAAATGACATGCAAATATTTACCTTGACGTTGACCTAAAACACATCCTACTGCAAGGTCACTTGTATCACACATGATTTCAAAAGGTAAACTCCAATTAGGTGAAGTTATTATGGGAGCACTTAAAAGAGATTTATTAAATGTTTTAAAAGTTGTCATACATACATCAGAAAATTTAAAAGGCGCATCTTTAACCAACAAGTTAGTTAAAGGCTTAGCGATAAAAGAAAAATCCTTTATAAACCTCCTATAGAATCCAGCATGCCCTAAAAAGGATCTAACAACCTTAAGTGTAGTAGGTGGAGGTAATTTCTCTATCAATTTAGTTTTTGCTCTATTAACCTCTATACCTTTACTTGAAATCTTATGACCTAGAACTATCCCTTCTTTTACCATGAAGTGGCACTTTTCCCAATTAAGTACCAAATTGGTCTCCTCACATCTAGCCAAGACTCTATCTATGTTATTCAAGCATAACTCGAAAGAGTCACCATAAACTAAAAAATCATCCATGAAAACTTCCATTATTTCTTCTATTAAGTCCCCAAAAATTGAAGTTATGCACCTATGAAAAGTGGCTAGTGCATTGCAAAGCCCAAAATGCATTCTCCTATATGCAAAGGTCCCATAGGGACAAGTAAATGTAGTCTTTTCTTAGTCGCTAGGGTATATGAATATTTTAAAATACCCTAAAAATCCATCTAGGAAACAAGAATGAGAATGGCCAGCTATCCTCTCTAACATTTTATTAATGAATGGCAAAGGAAAATGATCTTTCCTAGTAGGTGAATTTAACTTTCTATAGTTAATACAAACCCTCCAACCTATGGTGGTTCTAGTAGGAATCAAATCTCCATTCTCATTTCTAACCACAGTCATTCCTCCATTCTTAGGTACACAATGTATAGGACTCACCCATGCACTATCCGAAATTGGATAGATAATCCCAGCATCTAATAACTTGATGACTTCTTTTTTAACTACCTCTTTCATATTTAGATTAAGCCTTCTTTGTCTATCAGTCTTAGGTTGACAATCATATACCATGTTAATTCTATACATGACAATGTTTGGACTAATTCCCTTCAAATCAGAAATTTGCCAACCTATTCTTTTAATCCTCTTCCTAACAACCTCAAACAACAAATTTTCTTGCTTAGTAGTGAGCTTGTTAGAAACAATAATAGGTAAAGTGCTATTTGAACCAAGAAATATATATCTCAAATGGCTTTGTAGTTATTTCAATTCCACATTAGGAGGACTTACAATGGAAGGTGGCAAAGGTGCCACATTTCTATACAAAAGTTTTGGCTTTGAGCTCTCTTGCTCCTCCTCCTCCTCATGAACTTCTTCCTCAATGTTGACCTCCTCTTAACCTGCATCATCCAATACTTCCAAAACACAAGCATCATTGACATTAATTTTCATGCACACATTCTCATGCATGGGGTATTTGAGTGCTTTATCCTTGTGATACTCTACACTATCCTCCCCAACTCTTAAAACCAAAGTTCCTTCATAGACATCAACTAAATCCCTACCAGTTCTCATTAAAGGTCTTCCTAAAATCAATGGGCATTTTACATCATAAGCAAAGTCCAAAATCAAAAAATCAGCAGGCAAAATGAATTTATCCACTTTAACTAGCACATCCTCTACTATGCCATATGCTTTCTTAATCGATTGGTCAGCCAATTGCAATACCATTGAGGTAGGTTTAATATAATCCAAACCTAACTTCTTAAAGATAGACAATGGCATAAGGTTAATACTAGCCCCTAAATCACATAAACACTTACGAAATTCAACATCCCCCAAAGAACAAGGAATAGTAAAACTCACATTATCTTTAAGCTTAGTAGGCATATTGTTAGTGATTACTGAACTACATGCTTCAGTCAACTCAACTGTAGACACATCTTCCCAACTTTTTTTCTTAGAAATTAAATATTTAAGAAACTTTGTATAATTAGGAATTTGAGTAATTGCCTTAATAAAATTTAAATTGATATGTAAATGCTTTAATTTATCAAAAAAAGATTGAAATTGCTCATCATGGTTTCGCTGCTTTAGGCGTTGCGAAAACAGTGGACGAGGTTGGAAGACTTTTGGAAGGTTAGCCTTGGTTGCCTCCTCTATCGCGCTCACGACAAAAGACTCTTCCTCCACTGGCGTGCTCGCGATATTCGATGGCTTACCCTCTATCGCGATCGCGACAGGTGTCGCGCTCGCGACAGAAGGATCATTTTCCTTCTTGATCTTCTTTTCCTTTAAAACCTCATCTTTGTTAGTAGAAACAAATTCATTAGTATAGGATTTACCTAACCTCAATTTAATTGCCTTGAGATGTTCCCTTGGATTTTCCTCCGTATTACTTGGTAGATTTCCTTGTAATCGGCTAGGTAATGCTTTGGCAATTTGCCCTAATTGAATCTCCAAGTTATGGATAGATGAGCCATGATTTTTTGTGATTTAATCAAACTTTATCTCTAACCTCTTTTGGTTCTCATCTTGTGAATTAAATTTTAAATTTACGCCCTCTAAGAACCTATCCATCTTAACCTCTAAAGCTCCAAACCAATCTTGAGTTTGTTGAAACCCTACCCCTCTATTCTGATTACTATTATTCCCCTATGAAAAATTCGGATGGCTTCTCCACCCAGGGTTATAAGTGTTGGAATACGGATTACCCTGCCCTTGTCCTTGGATAAAGCTCACCTGTTCCTCCGTACTAGCTATTCCCAAATTACACCCTTCACTAGTATGACCTTGTTGACCACAAATGGTGCATGCATTTGGTGGACTTCCTCCCACACCTAGGCTATTAATCTTATGAGTCAAAGCCTCAACTTGGGCTTGCAATGATGTCACCGAATTAATTGAATGTACCCCCTTAGCACTAGAAGAATTTGATTCCCTTACTCTTTCGGTTGGCCACATGCAATTGTTCATGGACATTTCCTCTAGTAACTCAAAAGCAGCTTCTATTGTTTTCCACATAAGAGAACCACCGGCGGCGGCATCTATTGTTCCTCTAGTTGTGGGATTCACTCCATTATAGAATGTTTGCATAAGCAACTCTCTTGGAAGGTTATGATGTGGACAACTTCTCTGCAATTCTTTAAATTGTTTCCATGCTTCATACAAAGATTCATTGTTATGTTGAACAAAAGTAGTGATATCTTTAATAATTTTTGCAGTTTTGGCTATAGGAAAATATTTAGATAAAAATGCATGAGCCAATTGGTCCCAAGTTGTAATAGCTTCTCTAGCAGGTGAATTCAACCAAGCTTTTGCCTAATCCTTTAATGTGAAAGAAAATAGCCTAGGCTTGATTGCATGTGCTGAAACTCCATTGATTTTAAAAGTATTACATATTTCTAAGAAATTTGCCAAAGGAGCATTTGGATCCTCATTTGCCAAACCATAGAATTGAATACAATTTTGAATCATTTATAAAAGAGATGGTTTACTTTCAAATTGATTGGCATTTACCGTTGGTCTTACCACCCCTCTGGCATAGCAAAATCCATCAACCGTGGTTGATTCTCTTCTTCAACCATAAATTGTCTCCTATTCTTATTCTTCTTTTTTATTTGATTTTCAGTTACTCACAATAAATCTTTCAATTTCTGGATTCAATGGTTCAAGTTCTTCTTGAGAACTCCTTGTACTAGGCATAGACTTGAACTATCCAATCCTGTAAAAACAAAACAAAATAAACACACAAAACTAATTAGGTATTGTAATCCAAAATCATAAATCAAGATTTACATTGGCAATAAATTCAATCATAAAACTTCCCCGGCAACGGCGCCAAAAACTTATTACATGTATTTCTAAACGCTAATCCACAAGCATACGGTTTACCGATTATAGTACCTAAGATATTGTTACCATGAGGAATGTAGATTAATATTACTCATTATTACTACTTGATTTTAATCTTATTTACAATGTTCAATAATTTGTTAATGAAAGTGGAATTATATATTAAATACTATCTAACCTTATTAATAATGATCAAAGAAGACAAATGGATTAATGATGATAAAGTAATAACTAATGGAACTTGAAGTGATTATTCTTAATTATTAGTGTATTCTTGTCATGCAAGTCAAGTTGAATAACATTCCAATTCATTCTCTCGACATAAACTATAGTGCCTAAAATATGCATTTATAATTCCAACTCTTAACTCTCATTAATGAATTAGATGGTTATACATGCAAATTTCAGGATTAATAAGCAACCTATAACAATCATCTAACATTATGATCTCTCAAATAATGCTTCGATGATGAACTTCTATTACATTTAAGTAGGAGTTTATCTCTCGACTAAATTCTTACCCATAGTGATCATGTATCAAATACTAATAGAAAATTCTACAAGCAAGAATACCAAATTAATATGAATAACAAAACATAACAATAATGATTCAAGTTCATAAATACATCATTCAATATTACAAAGCAGAAGTAAAACATGAGAAATAGAAGAAGGAGATCTCTCAACCCTTTTTGCTTTCACAATGTATGATCTTCTCCCTTGCAATAATCTTCTCTTCAAAACATAAAAACTAACTTAGAACGTCAACTAAAAGAAATTATTCTCTCTCAAACTTACAGAAAAATACTTAGTTAAAATTCCATTTTTTTCAAATTACAGTTGAATTTAATATATATAATGTTCTAAGGGACATGTCTCTTGATAAAATTCTTCAAAAGGTTGCACAAGTTGGTGAGAAAGCATGACCCTTCAAGTGACTTTTTTGAAAGTAACTACCCAACGGATCTCTTTATTGCGATCGTGACACCTGTTGCACTTGCAACAGCGCATGGCTCTTTCTCCGTTGCTTCTCCTCAGCTGCGTTGGTTGCTTCTCTTTCCTTCTCATCTCATCGCGCTCGTGATGACTGTCATGCTCGCGATAACGTGTGGCTTCCTTCCTTTGCTCTTCTTTTCTTCTCTTCCCTTTTCTTCTCTTCTTCCATCACGCTCGCAACAAAAGCCTCTTTGCTTGCTCATATCTGCTCCTCTTCCATTATTTTCTCCTTTTTCTCCTCTACATATAAAACATAATATAAAACATAAAACATACCTAATTCTAACACAAATAAACACAAATAATCATAACTTTAATCACAAAATATTAGCTAAATATGAGCTATTTAGGCTCATATCATATACCCGGATTCATTTCCAGTACCCAGCATGAGCAGAGCCTTGATATCCACCGACGGATGCCATTCATTAGTAGCCAGCCACCAGAGCCGGACCCTTGATATTCAGAGATTAGCCTTCTTCTTTTGAAATCGGGACATCGACTTCTAGAGCAGGGCCGTCTTCATCTAGTGCTCAATTAATTCATGTGTCTGACAACGATCAAACCCCGATGAGCCGTATGATTATCCTCCTTTTTAGTGTATGTTTAGGGAGACTTATGTATTGATATCTTTTGATGATTTTTTTATTTTATTGTTATTTATTTAATCACAGCTATTGTATTTCTTTCAGAATTTTTATTCTTTTATGCAAGCGCATGACAAAAAATAATAATAAAAGAAAGGTAAAATAATAAGAACCATAACTAATAAAAAAGATGAACAAACAAGATATTTAACTTAAATTTCAAAAGATTTAGTTAATACAATAGTTTAATAAAATTAATAGGAATTACACTCTAATAGCCTTCAAAACGAGACGTAGCAACAATCATATGCTTACGGCTTAACAGCAATAATCATATGCCAATATCTCGAAAGCGACAAGCATATTCCGGACAGACCAACTGTAGTATATCAAACGAGATGTAACAACAATCATATGCTTACGGCTCAACGAAGAAAATCATATGTCAATGTCTCAAAGGCGATAATCATATGCCGGACAGACCAACTGCAGTATATCAAAAGAGATGCAGTTACAATCATATGCTTATGGCTCAACGGCGACAATCATATGCCGATGTCTCGAAGGAGGCAATCATATGCCGGACAGACAAACTGTAGCCTACAAAATAAGTCATGGTGACAATCATATGTCTACGATGCGATGGTGACAACCATAAGCCAAGATCTTGATGGTGACAATCATATGCCGGATAGATTAAATGTAATCTTTAGGATATCCCTATGGTGACAATCATATGCCAGACGGGTCAAAAGTAGTCTTCAGGATGACTCGACCACGACAATCAAATGCCAAGGTCTTGATGGCAACAATTATATGCCGAAAAAATTTAACCGACATCTCCAAAATGACTCAGTGGTAACAATCATAAGCCACAAACCATGATCTTCAAACAACACAGCAAAAAGGTAAGGACTGCCTCAAGTACGTGCTTCTTTTATTTTTCTCTGAACTTTTAGTTCATCTATACACTAGTCCACTAGTTTCCAATAAATTAGGGGCAACTATAGACACCGGGTCCCGAGTTAGCCCAGATCAGAGTTGCCCAATGAAGATATCGGTACCTATTTCACAGGTAAAGGAGTGAGGTTGTAGGTTTTTGCCATTGAATTTCACAAATTTTAAGGATATTCATAACCAAAAATCCTTTTGAGTACATTTTAGTTTGAAAGAAACCTTTTTATAAAAAATTTTCTTTTAGTTGACCGATGGCCATCGATCAATTGAGGTGCCCATTGGTTTTGTCAAACGACAGTCTATTGCCAGTTTTTCACCCGAGGTATGCTTATTTCTCGTGTGAGCAGGTGCCCATCACTCTCGCCTAAGGGATGCCTGTCTCTCTTGCATGAGCAGGTGACCGTCGCTCACTGTAACACCCCCTTACGTCCCTATTGGAAGGATACGGGTGTGCTACCGATGCTCACTCACACACATGCGCACATGCACTGAGCGGAAGCATACATTCGTGTAAAAACACGGGGAAATTAAAAACTTACCTTGAGAAGCAAAACTGGACGGTATTAACTCACGCGCACGCCGGCGCTAAGCAGAGCATATACACATGCATACACACATTCAATCATTCAATCAGCGGAAGCATAAGGCGAATGATAGAACTGAGGAATAACTTAATACAAAAATATAATAACCTTTACATAGCCCAAATATTACTTTCAGAACTTACATATAATCGAATATACAAGAAAAGGCTACAAAAATTACAGAATCCTAAATACAGGAGCTGAAACAAAATAACAAACACTTCTAACTCTTATGTGTCCGACCCTGCAGATGCTCGACTCAAACCGAGCCAAAACCTGCCACCTACAAGGGAAAAGAACCCGTGCTAAGCGATAACGCTTAGTGGGGAGGAACAAAGACCAAAGGACACTATGCAAACAAACATTTATCATCATGCAAAAATAGATATAAACTCATAGGCAAACACTTACCGGTTCCACCGAAGTATCAGATATAGAAGGGCGAATCATGCGAAGACACAAATTATGTACACGCAATTGTCATACCAAAGTACCCATATACCAACCAAATTACGAAGTTGATGCACTACACTACCATATAATGAAGCATACAACTATCATGCAATTCACTAGAGGTCCAAACATAAAACTATCATGCCATAGTACACACACTAGCCGAGAACCGACTGACAAGGTCAAAGCACAACACTTCCGCTGCGCCACTCTGATGCATATAAATCATGCCGAAAACACTCCAATAGCAGAGATCGATGAAACAATCACGTAATATCACATTCATAATGTCACCATGCGGGAAGTACAGTTAAATCTTATATACTTATAGCCACAACTGATCCGATTCACATGCTTATATACAATAAAACATGCTTGAGTCACCTACGTAAATACATTAGTCGAATCACATTCACAGCATTCTGAAACTTATAACACATTACATGACAAGTGCGGACAATCATGTCAGATATAAAATCATGCTTGCATAATAAAGACATACATTTCGAAGCTCATATCCACGTTCATATGCATATAAACTGATTCCTCAAATCATCATCATGCTTATTCGGATGTCACATTCTTATAGTTATTTCAAGCAAACAAAACAAAACAACAAAGCACCTGCTGACTCACAATAGTGGATAACGAGTGTACGGACAGTACCTTACGGGTACGAATCGGCCAAAGGGTACCTTACGGGTACGAATCGAAAACCATTTAATTTTATCACATTTAAAACATTTTACTGAGGGGGATCTTAAATAAGATCCAAACACATTAAAAAAGATCGCGAGGATCCGAACACATTAAAATCGCGAGGAACCAAACGGGGACCTGATCAGGGTCCAAACGTCCAAAGGTGCTGCAGCTAAAGAGACTCTATTAGGCATGCCTAACTATCCACTAGACTGACTCTCGCAGGTCATGCGCAATACAAATCATGTCTCACATCATGGCGTATAATTTAACATATCACATTCATATAATTCATAACATTGTCCATGCATAATACATCCAATTATATTAATGTACTTCATAAAATAGTCCAAGTATAAACCTAAAGGCATCACAATTTCGGAAATCAAACATTGGAATCACAAAAGAAAACTCAATTTGGAAACCAGGGAGTGTCGCGATTGCGACGGATGTCGCGCTCGCAACAGAGGCGACTTGCCCCAGGTCGCGATCACGGCAACCTTCTCGATCTCGCAAGGGAACTATACACATCTCACTGTCACGCTCACGACAGGTGTCACGCTCGCAACAGTGAGCTGCTAGCGAAATCTGTCTCGCTCGCGACAGAGGATAGCCCAATTCAGATAGACAACCGAGCACTCTGTCGCGCTCGTGACAGAGGCTATGCTGCACGGCTCGGTAGCGAGCTCGGACGCGTGCGAGGGCTGCTTTCACCGGGCTCTATCGCGACCTCGCGATAATGTCGCGCTCGCGACAGAGTCGTGAATTCCAACCCTCACACGACAAATCTGCAGAAAACCCAACTTCACAATACTCAAATCTCAAACCAAACATCAAAACATCAACTTACCTCATCTCCAGCAAGCCACACATCATTGACAACATAAAACACAACATCCATACCAAGAATTCAAAATAAGTCATGCCTCTAACAATATCCATTTACACAATCTACAATATCAGCATTATTCGTCATTCATCTCAATCAAACACACAATTAAGTTCAATAGCTCACAATCACGGCTTCATGCATCATCTAAATCAAAACCCATAACATTTAAACTATTATGAACATTAAGAACACCATAATTCCATTCTCAAACAATTATTTTTTTTTATCTCCAAACTCTAAACAAGTAATGATTAAGTTTTAGACAGTTACAACGAAGTTCGGATGCATTTCGAAAGAAAAACGTACCAAAATACTCAACCTAAAGGAGGGTAAGGAAGGGCAAGTGCTCAAGCCAACCATAGGGTTCAAAATAAGAGAAAACACTTTCAGTAAGCAGGTTCTGTCGCGCTCGCGACAAGGGTCGCGCACGCAACAGGAGCCTCCGCCACAGCACTATGAAAACAGACTAAGATGACTGCTATATGCCCCCGACTTGTATTGCCTAAACCAACCTCTAAACCTCATTGTTAGCCAAAACTTCCTTCTTAACAAATGTTCCTAGGATGTTAACTTTCACATGCAATAAATTTAAGATCAATTGGACATCTACAACTTCAAATGTGAGCAAGTGAACCTATACTGTTCAAGTAACCCGACCAAACAGAGACACTACAGTTTTGGCAAATTTTCAGGATCTTCAAGGCTATTTCTAAGACTTTTAAAGGCGTGGAAGTCATGGTTCTAATGGCTTAAGAATTACACGATTTGGATCTCTAAAAATCTACTTATGTCAAAAAAAATACACGGAGGTCAGATAAGAACTGGACAGAATTGCCAAAATCAACATAAAACATCAAATTAGAAGAAATTTCCAAACTCATGCATGTCAATACCAACCCTCATATACATTTATCTAAATCAATAACATGGAATACTAACATATTTACCCAAATTAATTCATGCATAAATTCATATCAAAGCACTCAATTTCTTGAAAACAAACACAAATACACACTCATGATCCAAGGAGAAATAGGCAATGAAAACTTAAAACTCAAATGCAGATCAAAGCTCCCAAACCTGAAATTTACAGCTTTAATCTTTTCTTTCAAACCTCTACCTTCTCTTTCCCTTTGCTCTCTCTCTTTTCTCCACCGAATCTTGCACAAAAACCCAGCCAAAACTCACTTAATCCAACAAACACACCACATCCAAAACCCAGAAAAATAGAGTAGCAGATGAAGAAGAAGGCCCGCTCAAAACTCAAGAACTTACCTCTAGAAATCCAGCTCAAACTCAGCAAATCCAACATAAAGTCTTGAAGATCCACGTTAGGGCAAGTAAGGAAGAGCAGAAAATGAAAGAAGAAAGGAGAGGGAAAGATGAAAGTGGGAAACGTAGAGAGGAAGTAGAAATTCTGCTTTCTTCCCTTCTCTCTCTCCTCATTAATGCCCTTCACCTACTCATCCTATGTGGCAAGCTTCAATTGGACCATAATTTCCACTACTTTGACTTACCAATCCTTGGCACCATACTCTTGCCTCACAATATAATTCTTAAGTAGATATTTTCCATCTTTAGTACCATACACACAACCCACTAGATACTTGCCTTACATCCTTGTTACCAAACAACACACACACTAGATAAATCCACAACAAACACCCTACATCCATACACCACATGCACACCAAATAATTTCCCCCACTTAACTTATTTAATAATTACTTTGCAATTAAATCCTTATTATCATATTACCTAATGCACAAATTACTGAAATACCCTTAAATTCCCGACTTAGCATGCAAATTCTGACCAGGCCTGTTTTCGGTTGTTACAATCTGTCCCCCTTAAGAAATTTCGTCCTCGAAATTTTCCCGCTAAACACTTACATCCAAATAACCCAAACAAACAAAACCAACTTAGATAAAAGCTTGCAAAGCAACTTACCAGGAGAACCTGCGGTCTCAATCTCTTTTCTACGGTTTGTGACAGATACTCTGGCTGAATCCTCGAAGGCATCTAACTTTACAACTGATTCTGATAATGCCTTCGTGGCTCGAAGCAATTCCTGCACATCCTTTCTAGCTTGCCGATATAGATTCTCACTCATCTTCTTACTACAATCGACTATCTGATGTTCCAAGCTACCACATCTGAAACAAGCTCCAGTGATCATTCGACACAAGCCCCGATGTCGCTTCTGACAGTACTGACATATCGGCGGTACCCACTTCTTCTTACACTTATCCCAATGTTGCTTCTGATAATGTTGACATATCGATGCTTCCCAAATCTTCTTTCCTACTGGCGCTACACTACCCGATCCTTTTCTCTTATGAGGTATATTTCGAGCAAATTCTTGAGAAGCACGAGGAGCAGTCAATCTATCCAAAATCCGAATCAACCCTTGCACTAATGTCCTATTATTAGAAACAGGACCGGAATTTCCAACAGAAGGATGCTCAGAAACGCTCTGATCAGCTACAACTGGGTTTACACTTCCCGTTGTCTCGCCCACATTCTCACTAGGATCAGACTCCATTTAAACACGACACCAGACACAACACATCAGCATTAGCCCACGATACAAACCGACTCGCATGCAAAGACACAACACATAACCGACTAGCATGCAAAGACACAACACATATCAAACAAGACAACCAAAACCACCAAACCTGGGCTCTGATACCACTAAATGTAACACCCCCCTACGTCCCCATTGGAAGGATGCGGGTGTGCTACCGACGCTCACTCACACACATGCGCACATGCACTGAGCAGAAGCATACATTTATGCAAAAACACGGGGAAATTAAAAACTTACCTTGAGAAGCAAAACTGGACGGTATTAACTCACACGCACGCCGGCGCTAAGCAGAGCATATGCACATGCATACACACATTCAATCATTCAATCAGCAGAAGCATAAGGCGAATGATAGAACTGAGGAATAGCTTAGTACAAAAATATAATAACCTTCACATAGCCCAAATATTACGTTCAGAACTTACATATAATCGAATATACAAGAAAGGGCTACAAAAATTACAGAATTCGAAATACAGGAGCTGAAACAAAATAACAAACACTTCTAACTCTTATGTGGCCGACCCTGCAGATGCTCGACTCAAACCGAACCAAAACCTGCCACCTACACGGGAAAAGAAACCATGCTAAGCGATAACGCTTAGTGGGGAGGAACAAAGACCAAAGGACACTATGCAAACAAACATATATCATCATGCAAAAATACATATAAACTCATAGGCAAACACTTACCGATTCCACCGAAGTATCAGATATCGAAGGGCGAATCATGCGAAGACACAAATTATGTACATGCAATTGTCATACCAAGTACCCGTATACCAACCAAATGCTGATTCATACGCGATGCAACTATCACGCAGAGGTGCACATACACATTATACCTATACCCAAATTACGAAGTTGATGCACTACACTACCATATAATGAAGCATACAACTATCATGCAATTCACTAGAGGTCCAAACATAAAACTATCATGCCATAGTACACACACTAGCCGAAAACCGACTGACAAGGTCAAAGCATAACACTTCCGCTGCGCCACTCTGATACATATAAATCATGCCAAAAACACTCCAATAGCAGAGATCGAAGAAATAATCACGTAACATCACATTGATAATATCACCATGCGGGAAGTACAGTTAAATCTTACATACTTATAGCCACAACTGATCCGATTCACATGCTTATATACAATAAAACATGCATGAGTCACATACGTAAATACATTAGTCGAATCACATTCAAAGCATTCTGAAACTTATAACACATTACATGACAAGAACGGATAATCATGTCAGATATAAAATCATGCTTGCATAATAAAGACATACATTCCGAAGCTCATATCCACGTTCATATACATATAAACTGATTCCTCAAATCATCATCATGCTTATTCGGATTTCACATTCTTATAGTTATTTCAAGCAAACAAAACAAAACAACAAAGCACCTGCTGACTCACAATAGTGGATAACGAGTGTACGGACAGTACCTTACGAGTACGAATCGGCCAAAGGGTACCTTACAGGTACGAATCGAAAACCATTTAATTTTATCATATTTAAAACATTTTACTGAGGGGGATCTTAAACAAGATCCAAACACATTAAAATAGATCGCGAGGATCCGAACACATTAAAATCGCGAGGAAACAAACGGGGACCTGATCAGGGTCCAAACGTCCAAAGGTGCTGCAGCTAAAGAGACTCTATTAGGCATGTCTAACTATCCACTAGACTGACTCTCGCATGTCATGCGTAATACAAATCATGTCTCACATCATGGCGTATAATTTAGCATATCACATTCATAAAATTCATAACATTGTCCATGCATAATACATCCAATTATATAATATACTTCATAAAATGGTCCAAGTATAAACCTAAAGGCATCACAATTTCGGAAATCAAACATTGGAATCACAAAAGAAAACTCAATTTGGAAACCAGGGAGTGTCGCGATCACGATGGATGTCGCGCTCGCGACAGAGGCGACTTGCCCCAAGTCGCGATCACAGCAACCTTCGCGATCTCACGAGGGAACTATACACATCTCACTATCACGCTCACGACAGGCGTCGCGCTCGCGACAGTGAGCTGCTAGGCCAATCTGTCGCGCTAGCGACAGAGGATCGCCCAATTCAGATCGACAACCGAGCGCTCTGTCGTGCTCGCGACAGAGGCTCTGCTGCACGGCTCGGCAGCGAGCTCGAATGCGTGCGAGGGCTGCTTTCACCGGGCTCTATCGTGACCTCGCGATAATGTCGCGCTCGCGATAGAGTCATGAATTCCAACCCTCACACGAGAAATCTGTAGAAAACCCAACTTCACAATACTCAAATCTCAAACCAAACATCAAAACATCAACTTACCTCATCTCCAGCAAGCTACATATCATTGACAACATAAAACACAACATCCATACCAAGAATTCAAAATAAGTCATGCCTCTAACAATATCCATTTACACAATCTACAATATCAGCACTATTCGTCATTCATCTCAATCAAAAACAGAATTAAGTTTAATAGCTCACATTCACAGCTTCATGCATCATCTAAATCAAAACCCATAACATTTAAACTATTATGAACATCAAGAACACCATAATTCCATTCTCAAACAATTATTTATTCTATCTCTAAACTCTAAACAAGTAATGACTAAGTTTTAGACTGTTACAACGAAGTTCGGATGCATTTCGAAAGCAAAACGTACCAAAATACTCAACCTAAAGGAGGGTAAGGAAGGGCAAGTGCTCAAGCCAACCATAGGGTTCAAAATAAGAGAAAACACTTTCAGCAAGCAGGTTCTGTCATGCTTGCGACAAGGGTCGTGCTCGCGACAGAAGCCTCCGCTACAGCACTACGAAAACAGACTAAGATGACTGCTATATGCCCCCGACTTGTATTGCCTAAACCAACCTCTAAACCTCATTTTTAGCCAAAACTTCCTTCTTAACAAATGTTCCCTAGGATGTTAAAGTTCAAATGCAACAAATTTAAGATCAATTAGACATCTACAACTTCATATGTGAGCAAATGAACCTATACTATTCAAGTAAACCGACCCAAACAGAGACACTACGGTTTTGGCAAATTTTCAGGATCTTAGAGCAAGAATTTGCTCAAGGCTATTTCTAAGACTTTTAAAGGCGTGGAAGTCATGGTTCTAATGGCTTAAGAATCACATGATTTAGATCTCTAAAAATATACTTATGTCAAAAAAATACACGGAGGTCAGATAAGAACTGGACAGAATTGCCAAAATCAACATAAAACATCAAATTCAAAGAAATTTCCAAACTCATGCATGTCAATACCAACCCTCATATACATTTATCTCAATCAATAACATGGATTACGAACACATTTACCCAAATTAATTCATGCATAAACTCATATCAAAGCACTCAATTTCTGGAAAATAAACACAAATACACACTCATGATCCAAGGAGAAATAGGCAATGACAACTCAAAACTCAAATGCAGAAATCAAAGCTCCCAAACTTGAAATTTGCAGCTTTAATCTTTTCTTTCAAACCTCTACCTTCTCTTTCCCTTTGCTCTTTCTCTCTTTTCTCCACCGAATCTTGCACAAAAACCCAGCCAAACCTCACTTAATCCAACAAACACACCACATCCAAAACCCAGAAAAATAGAGTAGCAGATGAAGAAGAAGACCCACTCAATACTCAAGAACTTACCTCTAGAAATCCAGCTCAAACTCAGCAAATCCAACATAAAGTCTTGAAGATCCACGTTAGGGCAAGTAAGGAAAAGCAGAAAATGAAAGAAGAAAGGAGAGGGAAAGATGAAAGTGGGAAACGTAGAGAGGAAGTAGAAATTCTGCTTTCTTCCCTTCCCTCTCTCCTCATTAATGCCCTTTACCTACTCATCCTATGTGGCAAGCTTCAATTGGACCATAATTTCCACTACTTTGACTTACCAATCCTTGGCACCATACTCTTACCTCACAATATAATTCTTAAGTAAATATTTTCCATCTTTAGTACCATACACACAACCCACTAGATACTTGCCTTACATCCTTGTTACCAAACAACACACACACTAGATAAATCCATAACAAACACCCTACATCCATACACCACATGCACACCAAATAATTTCCCCCACTTAACTTATTTAATAATTACTTTGCAATTAAATCCTTATTATCCTATTACCTCATGCACAAATTACTGAAATACCCTTAAATTCTTGACTTAGCATGCAAATTTCGACCAGGCCTATTTTGGGTTATTACACTCACGATTGATAGACACCCGTCCCCATCATACAAGTGGGTGACCGTCACTCGGCAGGTAAGGCTATCTACTATTGACCGACACCCGTGTCTAGGTCAAGGGACGGTTGATTGGAGCTTGACAGCGAAATTCTAGTTATTAGGTGATAAACACAAAATTTTAAGAAGTTTATCCTTAAGGATAAACTAAAGGTATTTGATTTTATATCTAAAGAATATTTGAAATCACTTTATCTCTATGGATAAATCAAATATTTGATATTTATCTTCAAGGATAAATAGAAATATTTGATTTTATCCTCTGAAAAAGATAATTTGGTATCATTCATCCTTAGAGATAAATCAAACTTTTGAAATCTCTTTATCTCTATGGATAAATCAAATATTTGATATTTATTTTCAAAAATAAATGGAAATATTTGATTTTATCCTCTAAAAAAGATAATTTGATACATTTATCCTTAAAAATCAATCAAACTTAATATTTATCTCTAAGGATATTTGAAATTTTATATTTATCATTAGAGATAAATATTTAATTTTTATCTATATCCCTAAATAAAAATTAGCTTATAAATAGAAGGTTAATGAAGAAAAAAGGGGAATTATGGTTTTTTTGGGGAAAACCTTTTGGAAAGGAAAAAATCAATTTGTTAAAAACAAAAGTTTTCTCTTTATGTTTGTTTTCTTTTGGAATTCATTGGAAAATAATTAAAAGTGAATTCAAGAAAGAGAAATCAATTCTCTTTTCTTGACTTCTCATCCTAAGATTTCAAATTATTTTAAAAGAACGATTTTGTAGAGAAAAAATTGCTTTCAATTCGTTCAACTGTCAACCAATCCTTGTGGAATTCAAGGAAGATCTTTACAGCTTTTGACTTCTAGAGATCAATATTATGAGGATAAACATTTTGGGTCAATCATTCTTGTGTTAATTTCAATACCTTGGCATGAGACATAGGAATTGGTTCCAAAATATAAATTAACTTATTTTGTCATTTTATTTACCTCATTAGTAATTTATTGCATAAAGTAATGGGTTAAAAATGTAAGAGTTTGGATTCTAATCGATTTTCTCTTTTGTGATTTGGGGATGTTCGATGGGATGAAGGCCCTACCGACGGTCGTCGCTTAAGCGAGCGACGGGTCATCGCATGGTGCCTCTTCCTCCTGTCAGTCACCTTTGGGACAGCCGTCCCTAATCTTTTTTTTTCATTTACAATTGATTTAACTCTATCTTCTTACATTATATTTTTTCCTTTATTTAATAATTTTCTACCGTTTTGTCTTTTACTTTTTTTTTAATTCTTTGTCTTGATATTTTCTAACATGTTATGTTGTTTTGATGTCATGAGTTTCACTTTCAAAGTATGGATGGTAGAATTGAGGCTTAAAATTGAGATAATTTGGAGACATTATCTTGGTTCATTCCTCTCGCCTTTTTTATTAACTAAGCTTTTTGTTACTCTCCACTTTTAGTTCTTTTTGTTCATTAATATAAAAAACACAAAAAGCATTTTTATAATAAAAATAAGATTTTCTTTAATAAAATAGGACCAAATTCCTAATTTTCCCTCCAATAAAATGCCACCTAAAATCATTCTTTTAAGTATATATGCAAGGACTGATGTCCTCACTTCGAATAAATATCCCGTTTTATGCATGATTTATATTTCCTTTTATTGGGGGTTGTATTCTGCCCCTATCCTATTGTAAGTTAATGTACTTTTATTTGCTTTATTTTAATCATATTATTTACTAATTTTCACTACGTGTTCTAATTGTGCCTTAATAATTGCATTAGTTCATATGAAAAAGAAATGGAATTTTAACTTCAAAAGACTCACTTATAACTTTGACCAAGGTATAAATAAAAGTAAAGTCCTAAACTCTCTCTGGTCTTAGGCTTCAAGAGGTTTGATGAACCTTTCCAATATTCTATTGGGATGGAAATTCCAAAATATCTCTTGTTACCCAAAATAGACATATACGCATTATCTTAGGCTCAATGATGCTAGATGAACTTTTCCAATAGTCCATTAGATGGCGACTCAAAAATACCTCTTATTGCCCAAAATAGACGCCCTTGTAATTTTTACAAGTTGTATGAACCTTTCTCAAATACCCTAAAAGTAGGTTTTTGGGACCTTCGGGGTCCAGCACGCGTCACAAATGGACTTTATAGGATTTAATGGTAATTAAGTTATTTTAGGGACTAAAATGTAAATTGTCACTGATTAAAGTTAAATAATGTAAATATAATAAGAAATGAGGATTTAAGAAGGAAATAAGTGAGTAGTAAATAAAATAAATGAATGGAATGATAATATGTAAAATGAAAGTGGAGGGCAAAATAGTAATTTAGTGGATTCTAAAGCACTAAATGGTAATTAAACCATGCTAAGGATTAAAATGTAAATTATTCATGGTTATAGTCTAAAAATGTGAAAATAAAAGCAATAGGGATTTAAGATGAAAATATAAAGAGAACGGTATAATAATACTGAAATAGAATAGTTGTTAAAGGAAAAGAGATTAGAGACTAAAATAAAATATAAAAAGAAAGGAGAAAGAAGAATTAAATGTAGGAAATATTATTAATGTCGAATTTTTTCTAAAGTAATTTAATGTGTAATTTGTTAATCAAAAGAAAGTAAGATAATTTATTGAAAAACGTCTAAATTTTAATTGATATAGAAATTATGTCAAATATGGTATGAAAATGTTATCACATGTGATGTTGATATAATATAATGACTGAACTGAAATGAAATTGTTACTGAGTGAATAAGGAATAGAAAATAGTGAAAGGAAAACTAATGTTTGAATCAGATATTAATGACTAAGCAAGAATATGTTGAAAATGATACTAATATATTAATTAAGGCAAAAATTATAACGATCTACTGGAAACGTATAAGTACTGTTATAGCCCTTAGTAGTCTGGTAGTCACACTTAGCTTGGGATATAGTTGGCTAGCCATAGGGACACCTATACCACGGTAGTGAGTCATGACGACTCACGTTTGTAGACCAATGATGATCTACTACTGTACTGAACTGAATTGATATTCTACGTGATACTATAACTGATTTTGTTACTGCTATTTTATTTTTTGTTGCTATTATTGTCACCGTTACCGAACTGTTACTATAGTACATTCACGATGATCCACGTCCTATATATCCAGTTCAAAGTTATCTGCCGAATTGATACTAGGGACATAATAGGAAAAATGAACTGCAATGAGAAAACGATAGTAAATTAATATATAATTTAAAAGGGACTTAATGATTTAATATAATAAAAAGATAAACAATGACATTTTTTAATACTGAAGTGAACTTAATTGATATAGAGACTGAATTGTATGGAAATGATTGAATGGAATTAAAAGAGTAATAAAGAAAGAAAAAAATAAATAAAAATCACTGACTGGTATATTAATGAAAAATATTAAAACAAGAAATTAATTAGTGATTTAGTACAAATGTGACTACAAGGACCAAACGGTAATTTTCCTCGTGAATAATGAAGATAGGATAAAAGATTAATAAAGTAAGTGGCATAATTGAAATTATGAAGTGTGAATAGTATAAGCACTACTAAGTAGAGTGAAATATATTTGTGTGAAATGTAATATGTTTGATGAATTGAGAAACATAATTCTTGAAAAGATTGTAATGGAAATGAATAATGTAACAATGAAAACAAAGTTAGTGAAATTAATGACTACACTGAAAATGGAGATGAAAGTAATACATAATAAAAGATCTAAACTGACTCAACTACAACCCTAAAAATAATAATAAATAATAATAATAAATAATACTATCAACAATAACTGTAATAAGAATATCGTCAATAATGACGTTGTTACTATTAATGTTACTAATGAAATGTACAAATGTATAATTGAAAAGAATAATACAATTAATAAATTAGTTTGATGATAAATAAATATAAGTACATACTGTAAACTAAATTGTGATAACAGGCTAGAAAATAATGTTATGAAGAGAAATAAAAGCTGATCTGAACACTCAAAAAATTGAACGAAACTAAGGTATAGAACTAAAGAATAATTATAAAATTTCCTGCATTGAATAATAGATAGTAGTGTAAATGATAGTCCGAAGTAAAATGGAAAGAAAATAATAAATATAATCATAAACATAGTAAAAGTTATGTGTAAATGAAAGACTTAGTATTACTAATGATTCAGAGTATAGATTGAGTTAAAGTACTGAATGAATTTTAGTTCACAAGGTATAAATATTGTGTGTGCTTGTGGCTGTGGATGATTCTTTTAATGGAAAGTTGGGGATATGTACCCACCACTGGGTATTTTTAATGCTTAACATGTAGTCTTATTACTGCGTGCAGGTTATATAGTAGGAAGCTTAGACTGGCCGAAGATTGTGATGATCAAGAAGAGTGGTAAAAAGCAAGAGAAGGGTAGCATAGACATGGCATGTATATGTTCACAATGGACACGGATTAGAATTGTATATACGGGGTATTTATAGGTTACAGGTGTATAGTGCAAGTTAGATACTGTGACGCGCGTCGAACCCCGTGGGCGCCCCTTGACCGCCTGCTTGAGGGCGATCAGGCAAGTGAGGTTCGTTTACAACTTGCGACGAATTGCAAGTGCATCTATTTTGGGCAACAAAGAGGTTTCATGGAGTCGCCACCCAATAAAACATTGGGAAAGTTCCTCTTGCCTCGGAGAGCCTAAGACAGCGCATGTATCCATTTTGGGCAAGCCAAAAGGGATCTTGGAGGATGAACCTCTTTCCCTTGGAGCCTAGGATTTTTAATTAGGTCCTTTGACAGGACACAAGAGGTGTCTTGGAGATCCCATGGGAATGGGTCTCTCGCCTCATTGAGCCCAAACACCAGAGATAGGTTCGGGACTTCTCATCTATTTCTACCTTGATTAATTTTACAATTAAATTTTGAGTTTATTAATTCGTTTTCTCTCCACACAATGCAATTTAATTAAGGCGCAATTATCCATTTTGAAAGCGATAAATAATAAAATAAAGAAAACATCTAAAATGAAATACAGTAACACTAGGAGCGGAATACAACTCCCATTTTAGAAGTGCAAACCATACATAAAACCGGGGAATTAATTGTGAGGACATTGGTCCTTGACTTTGATTATTATGAAAACAACTTTTTTGTGAGGGATTCATTGGATGGAAAATAGGACATTGGTCCTTAATTTTGTTAAAAATCCCAATTAATTACTATAAAACACTCGTCTATTTTTATTTGCGCGAGATAAGATAATTTGTATATAATGAAGACTAAGAATAAATAAATAAATAAATAAATGCGTTAACAAAAGGTTAAAGTTAATAGAATTAACCAAAAGGAGTACTCCCAGGGTGTGAACGGCGGCCTCATCTCAAGTTCACCTCACCAAAAAAACAAGAAAATGGCATTTCACAAAAATAATAAAACATGTTAGTATCAAAAAATCCAAAATTAACCAAAAATCAAAATAAAGTTATAAGACTAATAAATAATAAAATAAAGTAAAGTTAAGAAAAATATGAAAATAACTAAAATAAATTAAACAGAATGCGTGTCTAGAATATTTACTCTCAGATTTTACCTTTTTGGATGAAAATTTGGTTGGATTTGGTCCCACGTGTTTCACGAGAAGAAAACAAAACCAAAGAGATTTATTGAGTTTTTTGGAGTGAAAATCGGATTTTTCTTTATAAGGGTAAATGAGAATTTTTTTCCCAACCAAAATAGTGTGAAATTTCCCCTTTTATAGAAAAACAAGACCGACAGGTATTGGAGGATAACCGACGGGCGTCGGTTAAATCCCATTTCCACCAGGAAACAGGATTTAACCAACGGGCATCTGACCTCCCGACGGGCACATGCCAACGGACACATGTTCATTAGTTCGGACACGTGTCCGTCGGTAAACTTCACAGATGGTCCATCCCTCGTGGCAAGTGAGATGGGCTGCCGCTATGACCGATGGATGCCCCGCGACCGACGGTCTGACCGTCCGTGGAAGAAAACTCAAAATTTAAGTCAAAATTCTCCCGATTTTCCACTTCTTTCTACCGCAAATAAAAACCTTTAATTCTTGTGAACCCAAAGGGCCAAAATCTCTGAATTTCATCCATCTATTCGGAACCAGGCATTGATTTCTTCATCGGGTAATCTCTGATCTGGACCGCCTTGAGACACGGTGCTTACAGATACACTTTTATATTTGATTTATGTAGTGTAATTAAATGATTGAACGTTAGAAAAAAAAATTACCATATAACAAATGTTAAGTAACTTGTGATTTCTATATGATATATTATTTGTGAGAATCGATAACTATATGTGTAGTATGGAATGTCATAAGGGTGTTGCAACTTTCTTTATTAGTGTAAATGAATTAGGAATCTTGAAAAATTGAATTTATAGAATTTAGTATTCTATAAATTTCTAATATTGGTATCAGAGCATGGTTTAGACATATATGTGTTAATCTTTGTTAATATGCCATGAAAATTGAATTTAATTTGAAGTTATGAATCAATTTTTTTATTTTATGTGTTTTTGAAAGTATGTTCAACATGTCTACTTCGACCTTATTTTTTGTCACTGAATATTTATTTTTTCAGTATGTTTGGCATCATTAGAAAGTCACCATTACAATCTTTAAAATAGTATATTATACGCATGATTTGAACCTATAATGATTGAGTTATAGGATTTCAAAATTTAAAGAAAATCATGTGCAAATATGAAATTTTGTAGGTGTCTAGAGGTTGAAGATGAGAAAAACGATGAGTCATTTTGATGAATTCATTTAGTGAACAAAATGTAGTTTTTTTTTTTTTTTTTTTTGTGAAACTACATGTTGATTGGCTTTGTGTTTTTTGAAACTATATGTCTTTTTGTGAAATGACGTGTCGTTTGGCCTTATTTTTTTTTATGAAAGTACATGTCGTTTTATGAAACTGATGTCATTTGGCATTTTTTTTGAAAATACATATATTTTTGTGAATATACATGTCATTTTAAGAAATTATATACCTTTTGGCCCTTAATTTAAAAAAAATGAAAATTATGTATTAATCACATATTAAGCTCATGATCTATGGATTGTAAAGGGACATTAGTTAAATGACAAATATCATCAAACATTAAATATCATTTCTTGTTACTTTGCATGAAATATTGCATTACAATTAATTCATTCCGATATATGTGGCCCAATAAGTGTTAGGCCATGACATGGAGGTGTATATTTCATCACATTTATTGATGACTACACACGATTTGGTCATGTCTATTTGATTTTCCATAAGTATGAAGTTTTAGAGTGCTTCAAAACATACATGAACTTAGTGGAAAATCAATTGACAAGAAAGTCAAAATCTTAAGGACAAATTTAAGATTAAATTGTGAGTATTTATTAGAACAAATTTAAGAAATTATGTGATGAAAATGCTATAGATAGACAATTAACCATTCCTAAAACACCACAAAAAATGGTATTGTCGAAAGGAGAAATAGAACTTTATTAGAATGGTAAGGTATGTGATGGATGCAGCAAATTTACCTGTCACCTTTTGGGGTGATGCCTTATAAACAACTGCTCATGTATTGAATTTAGTACCCTCTAAATCAGTTTAATCCACTCGTTTTGAGTTATGGATTGGCAAAAAAACCTAATTTCAGTAATTTGAGACCTTAGGCCCAAGAGGTAAAAAAGAGTATATTTATAAGATACTCTAAATACTCAATAGGACATGTTTTCATTAGTGAACAAGGTAGCAGATGTAACACTCCATACCCATACATAGGAGAGCTCATCTGCATAAGGGAGTGAGAACCCATACGGATAAGGGTGTCACCAAACAAACACAATACATGCATAAGTAAAAATAAATAGATAGCGGGAGAAATTAAAACACAATTTTCAAAGATCTCTTTTATTGATAAACCAAAAGTTCCATTACAAAAATTGTCTTTACGGAATTTCCAAAATACATAATTACATTTCCAAAAGTTTACAAAAGATAAATACAAAATAGAACCAAAAGATTACAAAAGATATACAAAAATTCAGCTTTTCAAAAGCTCCACTCCTGCTGTGTTGGCTTGACCTATGGATACACTCCCAAAGACTCCAAACCTTCCACACCTGTACGGATGAAACACCTGTGCTAAACGATAATGCTTAAAGGGAAACACACAATAAGATATACTATTTTATTCTATATATAATTCACAATTCATACCAACTTAAAATCTTCATGCGTTAAATAGCAAACATTAAAATCCCAAACCAGTTGAAGCTAATTCTTCCAAATTTAAAACTTGACTTCAACTGACAGCTTTCTCCTTCCCTTTCTTTGCTTTACTACTTCCTTCTTTAGCTAATTCACATAAGCATTTCATGTTACAAACTACTTGAACAAATTTACAGAACTCCAACTCATGCAAGAAAATAGAAAATGAAGAAGATGAGAAAGAAAAGAGTTTAACTTACCAAATAAACCTTGAAGTTCCCAACATAACTTAGCATGCAGAATCTCTATTGTTTTTCTTAAGCTAAATTTATGGTGTGGAATAAGAAGAGAAAGGGTGGTAATCTTCCAATTTCGGCCTTAAGTCCACCGAGAATGAAGTTTACTGATAATTGCCATTCAACTGCTACGCATCATCCTACAATTTTGCACGTTACATATGTATATATATATGTCTTGGTTAATTTCCTGCTCACTCCTTTGAACTTTTAATTTAACTCAATTTAATATAATCAAGCTTCTTTTATGCAATTAATCCTCACATAATTAATTATTCATCTAAATCACAAATTAGCATTTTTTAAATTTACTGTGTCTATTATTTTTAATTCCAATTATATCCTTTTTACACAATAAATATATAAACTTACTTCTTTAATTACTCTATTTAGACAAATTGCTACTAGGGTATACTTCGGGGCCTTACATTAAGATAGCTTGATACAAACACCTAATGATACATCAAAGATATTTGATCCAAGTGGGAGAAATCAAAGAGATGGTGAATTCATTTCACAAATACCACAAATAAATGGTGAATTTGTTTCACGTTCACCCCAATTAAGATGAAGTAGTTGTGGAAATATCCCAAGATGTCTTTTTGATATTAAAGAAGGTGAAAGCTTCTTGATTGCACCACAAGATGAAAAGGTGCATTGAACAATTCATGAATCTCTTTCTTGTCCAGCTAAAGATAAATTGAGTGGGAGTCTTAAAGTTTTCATGACTTTAAGATATTTTTTGTTCTTTACTTTTGCATAATGAATTAAATTAAGTGATCATTAGACATATGATATATAGATGATGATTGGGAACTTAGTGAACTTTCAAAACTATATCAAATGAATAATTATCATTTATTTAATTTTATTGTAGCTGTAAGATAATGTGAGATGTATGACATTAATAGTGTGTCGATGTAGAGTCCATTATTGGAAGGATGACTTTATCATCTAAAAATATAGTGGTTAAGTTAAATAAGGAAGAAAAATTAATGTCATATTTAAAGCATCTACATTTTGATATACTTAGTGTATACTATAAAAGGTATGTCGGATAAAATATTGGCCTTCTCACATAGGCAATCACTTCTATGGGTTTTGCAATCATAAATATGAGATAGTTTTGAACTTATAAAGAGAGATCTAGTTCAAAATGAAATTGCCTTAATCGTGAATCAAGATGAGATCACAAATAAGATAAGTGTAGTGATCAGAAAATGAATATTATCTACAATTCATTTTTATTTTTGTCTTTGTATCCCAAGTGGAGTCTTGTTGATTAAGTTATTCAATAAATAGAGTTGAAAATTCAAGTTAAAATACTAAGTGTATTTTGAATTGTCACTTGTACAATATTTTTTTATAAGCAAGAAGATATACGCTCTAAGTGAAAAGAAGAAAATACCATAGCATGTGTTTCATACCACATGTGCGAATTATGACCAATGATGGTTACAAATTAATGATCTCAACTTTGATATTACATGAGACCTTAAATATTAGAAGTAATCCTATTTGGCATCATTAAGACTTTTGTCTGATTTCAAAACTTGATTTTAATGATTGCTATCTTAGAACATTGTTGAAGGGAAATGAATGATTTGACTTAAAGGAACATTTCTAGAAAAGCAAATTAAATAAAAGTGGAGAAAGTCAAGAAAAAAGGAAGATCATTAGTTTTGAATTATCACATGAAATATATATATATATATATATATATATATATATATATATATATATATATATATATATATATTCATTGGCCGATTAGTTATATTTTATCAAAGTGGTATAATATAATTATAAATATATATAAAGTATTAAAAAAATGAGATCAAAGAGAAATAAGTGTGTAATAAATGATCTAGGGTATGAAGGAAAAATATCAATAAACATGAAGGTAACATTAATAATGGTACCTACCTCTTGTAGTGCATAAAACATTAAAGAAGCGTCTACAAGGATCCTGTTTGTTTTTGGTCACTGGCCTGACTCTTATCCACATCTGAGATAACAATAGCTATTCCACAATCTAATAGCCTTTGGAAAATTAAGATAAAAAGAGTGTGAGTGTGAACGAGCAACCTTGCGGCATTTGCGTTTTCTCATTACCAAAATTTGAGATCTCCCAGCTATTTGTAGAGATCCTAAAAGCTAGAGACCTATCTCTAGTATAACTCAAACTCTTTCTGAGATAGGATTTTGGTAATCTTATTCAGATTGAATTACTCAATTCTATCTGAATTGGAACTTTATCCAAATTAGAGTCATCGGCGTACCCAAACTCTATCATCTCACACTCACACATGATGGAACAAATTCCAGTCATAATCTCCAGTTATACAGGCTGATAGATTATGTGACCATCATACCTCGAGAGCACTAATGCTATACACGTGTTAGGGATATATAACATCTCAAAAAATGAGATCCTCTTTTCCACATATGCTTAACCCTATATGGCCTTCTCATATTCACTATTTTAACTCATAATCTCCTAAAACAACATTCGTTTTCACTATTATGTCTCGACGCATAAAGACTATAATAGGCATCCCAACCACGAACCAATTGAATGTGGTCAAAAGGTTATCTTCCCCTCTTACTATATGCCATCCATCATGATTCAGTTCAGTTTTCTAGCTAGGTCTACCAGGCCCAAATTATTCCATGACCTCTTAGAGACTAACTAAGCTAGCCACACTGAAAACATACTTTTAGGATAAGTTAAGGATTTTAAGGGTCGAAAAATGGGTTCTCACAATAGGGAAAGTTGAGATCAATTATATTAAATTCCCATCCCTTGGTCACATAAGCACAAACGATATAAAACATGTGTTATGGTGTTCTTTCCTTCCCTTAAAGGAGTATAGTCTCACATTTAAAAATGTATGCATAATACCATTATGTCAACTATCCTAGAAGTTTAGATTCCATAAAATCTTTCTTGCTTTTAGGATTATTTCTTTGACTGTGTTAACTGATCGGCCATTCGACAAGTGTACTGAATTGACAAATAATATAGCGAGTATAATTAAAGACCCACGAATATTAAACTGCATTTAACTCAACACAATCAAGCACAATTATCAACTGTATTTAATTTTTAAAGCTAAAGTAATAACAAGTATAACACACAATAAAATACCAAGCATAATTTCAAGTAATTCAAAATTAATCTTGCAAGACCTCCCCATCCATGTTATTCCTAATTTAGTGGAAATAGAGCATGTCATTTTACCAATTGAATTCAAAATCCCATTTTTCATTATTCCCCACTCAAATGACAAATTAAGGAACAAATGCAAGCTAGAAAATTGAAACATAAGTTCAAAACTCCGTCAAAATGGCATCCTCAATACTCAGCAAAGAATAATATAAAAATTAAGCTCAAAAGACTGATAATTCCTAAACAAACTGCTCCATTAAGACTGGACAAACTTCTAGCATAATAGCAGTTTAAACCAGGTCCAACAGTGCCACAAATAACAAATTTTCATGAAGTTTTAGCACAAAATTCATGCCAGCCAATTCTAAAATAATCCTCACAATTCACATTAACAACCTTGATAAGAATCAATGCACAAAAAATGTTGTACAACATAATTATGAAGCATGAAGTTGACATGAACATTCACTAAGGCATTTAAGCAAACAGTTAGTGTGCATGAATAAAAGCTAGATTTTTGTGAGAAATTTAACACTCCCAACACCTAAAAATCTGTACAAATGTACAAGACAAGCAGCACAAATCACATAATCACAAATAAGCATCAAAATCTCAGAGAAATTCAGTGAACCCGATGCATAATCAAAATAGCAATGTTATAACAGAGTTGGGGAAAAGAGGCGTGCCTGAGCTTGCCGAATAAAGTAGCTAGCAAACTTTAAAATTTCGAAGGAAAAAAAATGGAAGGGAGAGAAAGAGTTCCTAATCTCAACTCAAATTTGAGATTTGAACACAAAATGGAAGAATTAAAATTCTGGGTAGAGATGGAAAGAAAAAGCTCTAGAATGAAAATTAAATTTAATTTACCTAAGAGAAGCTTGGGTTGCCAATGAAGATCGAAGAAAACATTGAAGGAGAATTTAATTTTTAAGAACAGGGGAGAAGTGAAGAGAATAAAAGAGCAGCGGATAAAAAAAATTGAAGAATAGTGTGTTTTAAGAGTCTGGAACAAATGCACAGCTGTGTTTTTAAAGAAAGCATAGCTATGTTTTTTTATTCAGCGCTGTATCGATATTTTTTATATGAAAGCACGACTGGACTTTTTTTAAAACACAGCTGTGTTTTCACAAGTGACCGACGCTATTGCCCTGAATAACTATATGTCACGGCGACAACCAATTAGTAGTCACCGTGAGGTACCTAGATCTACCCCACTGCACAATTTTCTGCAAAAAAATTTTAATTCCAAATTATTCTCCCTATTAAATTCCAAAAAAAATAAAACAAACCAAAACCAATTAAAACAAAAAAAAATTAAAAACCAACAAATTAAACATTAAAATAACAAATTAAAAACAAAAATTCAAAAATAAACAACTAAAAATTAAAACACAAAAGCACAAATAAATGATAGAAGATTAAACAGAAAGGGTTAGTAAAAAGTTCTGGTTTATTAAGTCCCAGCTCGACTCATGTTACTTTTAGGTGGATGAGCTTGTGAACCAAATAATGGTCTTTCTAGTTTTTGCTCCTCATTTTCCCCCATCAGTAAGAGAAATTTATCGAAAGCCACCAAGGTGGGAAATTCTATGTCTTCGATGAAGTATGACTCCATTTCGGGCTCACTATAAACGAACTCCATCGGCTCTTCTAGCCTAAATAAATTTTTCAAATGGACTGAATTTAGTGCTTCCATTTGAGAATTGCACAACTCTTGCTCTTTTGGTGTTATATCCTGCACAGAAAAATTTAAGTCAGATTCCAAACAAACATAAGATTTGTCTTCAAAATGATTGGCTCCTTTTTTTTCTTCATGCAACCCATCATCAAAATTTTCAAAATTCTCTATAATCTCTATAGGTGCATGACTCAATTCACCACCATCCCTTTGATCACCTGAAGAGACAATTAAAAGCTCCAACTTGGATTCCAAATTTTAGAACCCCAATTCTTGACTCCTCAATAGATTCTCTTGAGTTTTGATCCTCTCCTCTTGATAGTTGATTGTAGCCTTCCACTCCTCCTTTTCCACTTGGAATTGTTTCTCCCGACTTCTTATGTAGTCTAGTAGAGCTTTGACTTTTAAAGAGTTAGACTCATGTGACTCCAATGGAGAGTAAAGATCTTCAAATGATGGTGAATAAGTGAGTGGTGAGGGTTTACGCAATTGTCGTAACTCTTGCATCTCCCTCATCAAATCATTCATTTCAACTCGCAAAAGGGTTAACTCATAGTCTTGGACATTATCCCGCATCATTTTGAAAATACCCCAAAATTTTTCTGCAAAGATCAACACCAAATTAAAATAAAGAAAAATACAAATCTCATACTAACTCAACTAAAGATATAAAACAAACAACACCATTTTTCCCTGAAAATGGCACCAAAAGCTTGATCGGGCTTTCGGCAAGTGTACCGAATTGACAAGTAATATAGCGAGTATAATTAAAGACCCACGAATATCGAACCCAAGGGAAAAGGGGTTGTCAAGTTAAATATCTATGGTTAAGCAAATTCGAGAAATCCCCAAATTGTTCGATGGGAAATTCTAAGCTAAATAAGAAAATAAAATTATAAAATAATGATTAAATATAAAATTGTTCATCAAGAAATTACTCAAGGATGAATTAAATGCTTAGGAAATTCTATCCTCATAAATGTAATTGAAAATGGGTAAAACAATACAAACATGAATTTCTGGACAACCCAACTAAAACCAAGCGTCCTATTCCGGAGCAAGTCATTCTAATCACAAAATGTCCCATTGCGGAGCAAGCCTCATCATTAGCATGAGCACGAGTCTAAAGTCCTAGGTAAGAATTAATTTCCTATTCTGGAGCCAATTAATCCAATACTCATCTATTCCTCACATTTCTGAACTTTATAAAACTAATATTTATAAATCGAGCGTCCCATTCCAGAGCAAGCAAAACCGATAGATGCAGAAATATAAGAGCAGAGCATATACAAATAACAACAATAATCAGATTTGAAATCAATCATCTTTCCGAATTAAATCAAAATCAAACCCAATAATCATCATAAATGCAGAAAATATAAGAGAAATAAAAGAAATCTTGAAAATATTAATTAAACCAAAATATCAAGTTACAAATATGATCCAAGAATTCTTAAGCATAAATAACTACTCAAACCTCGAGATTAACATCATAAAATTCAAAAATTAAGGTTTAGAGTACACCCTTGATGAGAGAGAAAGTAGGTCTTGAACCTCTTGTTTTCAACCTTGAAGTTTTCTTGAATCCCAAAAATTAAAGAACTAAACTCAACTAATCTAAGCTAATTACAAATAAAAAGGAAATTAAAAATAAAATCTAGCCTAAGAATAATATTTAAAAATGAAGAAATAAAACCCTAAAAAATAAAAGACTGCTATATCTAAATCTATCTAGGTATCTCCTTTTTGGAAGATGAACGGCATTCATTTATAATCTGTAAAAAAGCACAGTTGTGCTTTCGAACAAAATGTGAGCTTAGGGTTAGCATTACGTGCGCAAATCGGTGGAAAATGGGGCAACACAGCTGTGTTTCTCTCCAAAACACAGTTGTGCCTTCGACGGGAAACTGCGCGTCGCTGCCGCTCCTGCACGCGCTTTCGCTGCATAACACAGCTGTGTCCTCGGCTGACCTTGCTATCATGGGATGCTGGATAGTAAAGCTGTGCTATGAATAAACACATATGTGTTTTTGGGCAGTTTTGCTCTTTTTCACCAATTGCTCCTAAAATCAATCCCAAACCTCCAATTTAGCTCCAAATTAAAATAAAATGCCTGAAAACAGCCCAAAACTTATTAAAAATTATAAAAATATTATAAACTAATAAAATAACAAAAACTAACTAATTAAGATTAAAAACAATTAAAGAAAACACACAATTATGCCAAGAAATAAACTAAAATATAAATATAATTGCAACTTATCATTAACCAACTCATCTAGTAAACCATTAGTTCTCTTAACTCATGGATGATGCACTCTACGTCCGCTCCTTAATTCCATCATAGATTTGTTGTCGCTCATCAACACTTCATTTTTGGCAACTCTAATAAAAAAGTGGAAAATAGATTTTCTATAAAATCTGTCTCATATGAACCAAGTAGTTTACAATAACTCCCTTTATTTTGAATGATATTCAAAAGAGTCAGTCAACACTTTCACCAAGACTCTATCATCCCCTTCCATACTCAGACCATTAATCCAAATGTACTCTTACATTTGTTCTTACACATGCACTATTGATGTACTATTGCATCAATATCATCAGCTCGAATCTTCCTTTGTATTATCATGTTGCTTACTGATTGCACTATTGCATTTCTCAAAGCAACATATGCATAGTTTAAGGAAGAATTGGTGTCCTTATCAACATTTCTGCAACATATTATAGAAAATTTTATACACTCATGTATAAATACACATGATTAAAACACATTTCAATCAATAAGTAAGGACAACACCTCAAAAAAATTTCAAAATATTTTAAAAATATCTAAAGGCACAAAACACATTTTCTACACTAATTTTATAATATTTTTAATAATTAAAAAATAAAAAATCATTTTATAGTCATTAAAAAAATTTTGAAAAAATGAAAAAAAAAATCAGAAAAAATATGAAAATTTTATTTGTCAAAAAATAGAGTTGAAATGGTGAATGGAAATGGTCGCATGCGCTGCCAGAGGGAGGTAGGGCACATCTACATGCGGCCACGTGCCACAATGCACTCCACCCATTATCCTGCCATGTGTCAACATCTCCTTGTGCCACGAGGTGACAAAAGTTATGACACTTGTCAGGACCCTATTGGTCCACCTGGCGCCCTGGTGGCATTAGGTTGACACATCATCGCCACATGGCGTGACACCTGTCATCCACATTGCACGGTCCCATTGGTCCCCGTGTCTATTGTTGACACATCAACACCTACACGTGGCTCGACCATAGTCATCCATGTGTCACCCCCTGGTTGGGCCACTTGGATCTAACATGGCACATAGTTGACACGTCATTGCTATATGGGGTGGCCTCTGCTATCCATGTGGTGTTCCCCTATTGGGCCACGTGTCGACAATGATGTATCACTATTAACACTTGTCCCGTGCATGTGGGCCATCGCCTATGCGTATGCTCTATACATCTAGTGGCGCGTGAATTACACGCATCGTCTTCGCAACAAATTTCGACCGATGGGGTTTTCAGGGTCTGTGATTCTAATGCTGAGGTCAAAAATTTCAAATCCCAACTTCTAGGTTTGCGTTTTGAATACTCATGTTTGTTGCCTCGAATCACAGTGTACACATACATAATTTTCTAGCCGCAATATATACACATATATTATTAACACAAAAAAATAAATTTATTGTATTTCATGCATCCTAGATCTACCAATTTTACACATAAAATTTTAGATCAATTTTAAGCCACATTTCAGGATGCAAAAACTTTGGCTCTGATACCAATAAAGGAAAAATATCAATAAACATGCAGAATCTCTATTGTTTTTCTTAAGCTAAATTTATGGTGTGGATTAAGAAGAGAAAGGATGGTAATCTTCCAATTTCTGCCTTAACTCCACCGAGAATGAAGTTTATAGATAATTGTCATTCAACTGCTAGGTGTCATCCTACAATTATGCATGTTACTATGTATATATATGTCTTGGTTAATTTCCTACTCACTCCTTTGAACTTTTAATTTAACTCAATTTATTATAATCAAGCTTCTTTTATGCAATTTAATCCTCACATAATTAATTATTCATGTAAATCACAAATTAGCATTTTTCAAATTTACTGTGTCTATTATTTTTAATTCCAATTATATCCTTTTTACACAATAGATATATAAACTTACTTCTTTAATTACTCTATTCAGACAAATTGCTACTAGGGTATACTTCAGGGCCTTACATCAAGATAGCTTAATACAAACACCCAATGATACATCAAAGATATTTGATCCAAGTGGGAGAAATGAAAGAAATGGTGAATTCATTTCACAAAAACACCACAAATAAATAATGAATTTGTTTCTCAATCACCTCAATTAAGATGAATTGGTTGTGGAAACATCCTAAGATGTCTTTTTGATATTAAAAGAGGTGAAAGCTTCTTGATTGCACCACAAGATGAAAAGGTGCATTGAACAGTTCATGATAAATTAAGTGGGAGTCTTAAAGTTTTCGTGACTTTAAGATATTTGTTGTTCTTTATTTTTGCATAATGAATTAAACTAAATGATAATTATACATATGATATATAGATGATGATTGTGAACTTATTGAACTTTCGAATCTATATCAAATGAATAATTATCATTTATTTAATTTTATTGCAGTAGTAAGATAATGTGAGATGTATGACATTAATAGTGTGCTTATAATTCTCGATGTAAAGTCCATTATTGGAAAGATGACTCTATCAACTAAGAATATAGTGGTTAAGCTAAATAAGGAAGGAAAATTAATGCATATTTAAAGCATCTACATTTTGATATACTTAGTGTATACTATAAAAGGTATGTCGGATAAAAGATTGGCCTTCTCACATAGGCAATCACTTTTATGGTTTTTGTAATCATAGATCTGAGATAGTTTTGAACTTATAAAGAAAGATCTAGTTAAAAATGAAATCACTTTGATAGTGAATTAAGATGAGATCACAAATAAGATAAGTGTAGTGATCAGAAAATAAAAATTACCAACAATTCCTTTTTATTTTTATCTTTGTATGCCAAGTGGAGTCTTGTTGATTAAGTTATTCAATAAATAGAGTTGAAGACTCTAGTTAAAATACTGAGTGTATTTTGAACAATCACTTGTACAGTATTTTTTTATAAGAAAAAAGATATACGCTTCAAGTGAAAATGATAAAATACCGTAGCATGTGTTTCATACCACTTGTGCGAATTATGACCGATGAGGGTTTTAAAGTTAATGATCTCAACTTTAATGTTATGTGTGACCCTAAAGATTATAAGTAATCTTATTTGGCACCCTTAAGACTTTTGTCTGATTTCAAAACTTGAATTTAATGAATGCTATCTTAGAATGCTGCCAAAGAGACATGAATAATTCGACTTAAAGGAACATTTCTAGAAAAGCAAATTAAATAAAAGTTTAGAAAGATAAGAAAAAAAGGAAGATCATTAGCTTTGAATTATCACATGAATATATATATATATATATATATATATATATATTCATTGGTTGACCAATTATATTTTATTTAAGTGACATAATATAATTATGAATATATATAAATGATTAAACAAATGAGATCAAAGAGAAATATGAGTGTAATAAATGACCTAAGGTACTGCATACTAAAAATACTCTAAAAGGTTCAATTGTTCGAGAACTTATAACTCCTAACAGATTATAACTGATGATCTCTCAAAGTATGCACTGGTCGCGGAACATATATGTGAAGTATGAATTATTTGCAGAATAAAATTCAATCCCATCATGTGTGAGTGATAGATGTAAGAATATATACACTTATTATTATTATTATTATTATTATTATTATTATTATTATTATTATTATTATTATTATTATTATTATTATTATTATTATTATTATTATTATTATTATTATTATTATTATTATTATTATTATTATTATTATTATTATTATATTTAATTGTAATATAATAATAATAATAATAATAATAATAATAATAAATAGAATTTTATGATTGGTCTAGAGGATAGTTAAATAACTACCTCTAATATCTATAAATAAAGTTGTGTAACAACACAATTTATGGGAAAATCATAATAATTATTCTTAGAGAATTGACCAAAAAGAGAGAATTTTTAGTGGAACATGAATAATCTACAAAAAAGTACGCATATATGTTATGATTCAATGGAAATAATTCTTTATATGTTGAAGTGATTATCTTCTTGATCAGTGTTAATGAATTAGGAATCTTGGAAAATTGATTTTATAGAATTTAGTATTTTATAAATTCTAACACTAGGAGTAGAAGAAGGGAGTATTGGTGTTGAAGCTTGTCTTTCGGGTGAGGTCTTGCAAGGCATGGATAATGATTCTGAGTTCATGGCTACTGTCACCGTCTGATTCTTCTTCAACAAACTCTCCTAAAATTTTAAACTTAAATCTTTTTTTCTAAATTTCAAATATACAATTCTTGAAATAAAAATTGATAGAGTTGGGATACGCCCATGACTCTATAAAGAATTGAGTTCCTATCTAGATTAAATTGAGTTATTTAATCTAAATTAAATTATCAAATCTTATCTCAGAAAGGATTCTGAGTTAGACTAGGGTTAAGACTCTAGCCTTTAGGATCTCTATAAATAGAGGTGAGGTCCTCATAATTTGGTAACGAGAAAACATACATGCCGCAAGGCTACTCGTTCCCACTCACGCTTGTTTTCTGCCTTAATTTTTCAGGGGCTTTTAGATTGTGGAATAGTTGCGATTATCCCACACGTGGATAAAAGCCAGACCAGTGACCAAAAACAAATGAAATCCTTGTAGACGCTTCCGCAATGAGATTCTGCGCTATAAGAGGTAGGTATCATTCTTAATATTACCTCTACTAAATTATATTTGTTATAATTTCCCTTCATTGGTATCAGAGCTGTGATTTTTGCGTCCTGGCATATGGCTAAATAGATCTAAAAATTTTATGTGTAAAATTATTAGATCTAGGATGCATTGAACACGATAAAAATTTGTTTTTCGTGTGAAAAAATATATATGCGTGTATATTTCGGCTCGATTTCGTGTATGTGTACACTGAAACCCGAGGGGATAAATTTGGATATTCAAAACGGCTAACTAGAAGTCGGAATTTTTTATTTTTGACCTCACCATTGGATTCACAGACATTGAAAACCCCCCACCGGCCGGAATCGGAGCGCCAGAATCGGTCAGTATGGCTGCGCGTGGACTACACGTGCCGCAATACGCATGGCGCGTGCACGTGGGCGGTGGCTCACACGCGCGTACCACGTGTCAACAGTAATGCGTCACTGCTGACACGTGGCCCAATGGCATACGCCACGTGACGGCAGAGGCCACGCCACGTGGCACATCGAGGGGCTGACACGTGGCTGACTGAGGTCAAGCCACGTGTCCAAATGACATGTCAACCACGTGAGACGTGGACCACTAAGGTGGAGCCACGTGTCATGACAGATATAGGTGATGACGTGGCACATGTGCCACGTATCAGACAGAGGTCTGCCACGTGGCAATGATGATGTGTCATGTGTGACACGTGGTCCAATGAGACACCGCCACGTGGATGACACGTGTCATGACTGTACCAATGTGCCATGTGGGCGCCAGGTGGACCAGTAGGAATCAGACACGTGGCACACTGTGGTGTTAACTCATGTGTGGTCGAGTGGGAGGCGCATGTGTGGCGCGTGAGCGCTTCTTCCTCCCCTTCGTCGACGCGTGGTGGCGCGTGTGGCGTGCTCCGACCACCATTTCAGCTCCATTTTTTGTCAAATTAATTTTTCAAATTATTCCTGAATTTTTGGTTATGTTTTCAAATTTTTTTCATGACCAGAAAATATATTGTGTATTTTTTGATATTTATATGTGTTTAATTTCAAAAATAAAATATTAAAAATTGTAGAAAAAGTGTTTTCTGCATTCGATTAATTTTTAAAATATTTTGAAAAATTTTTGAGGTTCTGTCCTTATTTATTGATTGAAATACGTTTTAATTATGTGTATTTATACATGAGTGTATAAATTTTTTCTATAATATGTGATAGAAATTTTAAATAAGGGCACCGGTTCTTCCTTAAGAAATGCATAAGTTGCTTTGAGAATTGCAAGAGTGCAATCAATAAGCAACATGATAATGCAAAGGAAGATTTGACATGATGACATTGATGCAATAGTGCATCATAAAGTACATGTGTGAGAACAAATGCAATAGTGCATTTGGACAGGTGGTCTGAGTATGAAAATGAAATTTTGGTCAGAGTTGCCAAAAGGGCAAGTGTTGAAAAGCAACACTAAAAATCTGTGATGGTGTTGATAAATGTACGGAGCATGAATCGTCCATGGCTTCATCAATTGACTTATGAGTTGCTTGATTAATTGATAATATCGGTCAAATAAATAATCCTAATAATTAAAAGATTTTATGAAATCTGGACTTCTATAATAGTTGACATATGTGTCAATTTGAGTTGGCATTTGTTGTTGTTAAATAGGATTTGTGTTTCCTATTAATATTTGACATGAGTGTCTTATTTTGGGATTATTGGATTTTATTTATTGGTTAAATAAATGTGTTTATTTACTTATTATGATGGCATTTAACTTTATAATAAATGAGTTTAATTTAATTGTTAATTGCCTTGCGATATTTTATGAGTAAAATGATTGCATGCTTATTAAGTAAAGGCTTAATAATAATCCCCTCATAAGTTTGAGAACTTGATAATCCAATAATTCAGATTTATTATGCATGAAATTTTAACCTATAAGGTTGAAAATTAGGACTTAGAAGGTAATTGGATACTATAAGTAGCCTTTTCGAATTTGAGCCTAATAGAAAATTTTACTAGGTTACTATTTCAGGTGCATAATAAATTGCATGTGTTGCCTTATCTCCTTTAAAAATGTGCAATATTGTTCTATTTGAGATCAGAGGATCCTAATTGATGCTACTTCCAAGTGACAATTATGAAATCTGGAATACAAAGATCCAGTATGTGCTTAAAGAGCAAGAGGCTCTTAAATCCTCAAGTTCGGTTATGGCTGAACCTGAGAATGACACTATAACCCAGCATAAGCAGGACCGGGATGCCTATGTTGCATCACATCACTAAGCAATTTCGCAAGTATCAAAATACAATAGATCTGTGGATCGGTTTGCAGGAGAAATTCAGAGATGTGACTCTGAATAAGCTCCGATCATTGACGATCAAATTTGATACATATCAGAAAAGTCTGATTATTCGATGCGAAAACATCTAAGAGAGATGGAAAGGAAAAGTGAGCTTAGTGAACTTAGTCATAAGTGACTGATGAGCAGTAGGTCCAAACCGTTATCCGTTCTTTACCCAAGAGTTGGTAGCATGTGTAGATGCAACTAACTCACATGGATAAGCATAAAGACATTTGAGGATGTCGCTTGTCATTTGAAGTTTAAAAGGGACCGTCTGACAATGATTAAAGTCAATGTCATAGTGTGTATGCACAGTCCTGTTCTAATAGAATGAGTTCTCATTAGAACAAGATAATAAGCTTCATCAATAGGGATAAAGAAAAGGCTTGAAAGCCTGAAAAGCAAAAGGAATAGAATCACAAAAGGTCCAAAGGCAAAAAGGTGGTAAACAATTCAAGAGTGAAATGTTTCAATTGCCTATAGAAAGGACACCATGCAAAGAGACTGCATTGTACCTAAAAAGATACACTATTCTAACTCAAGAGTGAGTGGAATTTATGTATCTAGTTCTAAATTTCATCCTTTGTGGGTGATAGATTTAGAACTAATGGACAGTATAACAAGGGATCGAGATACCTTTGTTATGAAATTTAGGTTATTTTCTTATTTATTGAAATTTGTTTTCAATTTATATTTTGAGGATAACAGTGTATTCTTATACTTGAATGATTTCTATTATGGTTCTGGTTATGGATATGGACCACGACTATTTTCCTTTAATTTATTATTTTTCACATTGTTATGAGAATAATGTGAAATTATAGAATGCTATATTAAACCATATTAGATAAAACCGAATGAGTCGGTTAGTAAAAGAAGGTTTAGTAGGCGATTTAAATAACGTTGAATTGCCTACATGTGAGCATTGCCTAAAAAGGAAAAACTAGTTAGAAAATCATTCGAATAAGGAACTAAAGCCAAATTTCCATTGCAAATAGTTCATTCTGACGCATGTGGTCAAATGAAAGTGAGGGCAAGGCATGAGGCCTACTATTTCATCACATTTATATATGACTGTACTAAGTATAGTCATGTCTATTTGAATTCTCACAAGTCAGAAGCATTGAGTTGCTTCACAACTTATATGAGTATAGCTAAGAATCAATTAGATAAAAAGATCACAACTTTAAGAACTGACAGAGGTCAGTAATATCTTACAGATAAACTTTAAGTTTCATGTGATGAAAAAGGATTGAATATCAGTTGTTCATTCCTTAAAACCCACAACAAAAAGGTGTTGAGGAAAGGAGAAATTAGACTCTCCTATATACGGTTAGATCTATGATGGCAGAGGCAAATTTGCCTATCTCCTATTGGGGAGATGTTTTATTGACTGCCACATATGTTCTGAACTGTATGCCCTCTAAATCTGTCATTATCATAACTTATGAGTTGTGAACCGGTCAACAAGCTGACCTAAGCCTTTTACAACCTTTGGGTTATAATGCTTACGTCCATGATATCTCAATTTGGTAAATTTGAGACCAAGAGATTGAAGAGTATCTATGTGAGATATTCTGAAGTATCAAAAGGATACATTTTCGTGGGTAAGTAAGAGAATGGCATAATGATACAATTTGAATCACAAGACGTCACATTCTTAAGAGAATGCATTTTCTAAGTTGGGTGAAGTGAATTGAGATTTCACTTTCTATTAATCTCGGGAAGAGGAACTATCAGGATCACTCTATCCGAGTGGGAGGGAGTTAGAAGAAGAAGGTTAAGACCTTCATCCTCCAAACGATCCGGATGTTCGAGACCTGATTCGAGTGGGAGCATTCTTAACTCCAGTGGGAATCAAAGAATGAAGTATTCCTGACTTTAGTGGGAGTATGGAACATGGTCTCAGTGGGAGCATTGTGAATCACGATAAATATATGAGACATGTTTATCAAAATTCAAAACTGCAAAAATCTAAAAGGATAAGTGTTTCATGCCGATAATTTAAAATTGAAGGCTTGAACGAAGCCCTTTTAGTTATCCCACGAGATAAGAAAGAGCATAAAAATATTGAAAAGGCTTTTTCATGCCCATCTAAGGAAAAATGGATTAAAGCAATGGAAGAAAAAAATGGCATCCATGAGATCAAACCATGTTTGAGAACTAGTTGATCTACTGGAAGGACACAAATTGAGAATAAATGTATTCTCAAAGTAAAGCGAAAGGCTGATAGATGTATCGAAGGATATAAAACTCAGCTTCTAACACCCCCTACCCATACATAGGCGATCCCATCCAATAAAGAGTGAGATGCCGTATGAGTTAAAGTGCCACCACACAAGTACAGTATAAATCAAACATTCACCTAAAGCATACATATGTTAGTGGTTATGCCCTAGGCCAAACATTTGGACCTTGATGTAATCATTACTTTTTCATTTATATAATGGTTTTCTTCGTATTGATATTATTGGCATGTTACATTATTGTAATGTTTATGAATAACAACGTTATTCATGTTGTCCCTAGTCATTTATCAATAAAGGGCATAAAGATAAATTAAGACTAGTATAGATTTGCATTGATAATCATGGAATGATTATATATGTTGATATAAATCAAATCTATATGTACTTGCTAGAGAACAAAGTACTGGATAGACCCACTATAAGATCACTTCATGGGTTAATGTCATAAGTGTTCTTATAATAGATATATTATTGAATCCTTTGACCTGAGATTATCATAGTTTCCTACATAAGGATCATTATGTTTTGACATAATCAAACGTTATCTTTAATCGGATAATTATAAAGTTTATGATCGGACATAGTGAGAATTATGCGGAGGAAAGTGAATAATCAAGATGGAATTTGTCCCTCTCTTATGAGAGAGATATCTATTGGGCCCCTCGATAAGTAGGACTGTAAAATGCATGGCCATGCTCAAATGAATTGATAGTGTGATCAATGTCATTTGAATTTATCAGTCTACTTGGTGATCGAGAAATTATATGTTTGAACAATTTAAGCTTGACATGGACCATGACTTATGTTCAAACAAGATATCGTGTGACAAAAGGATAATAACATGTTCTATTGCAAGGTTAAAATCGGACTAACGATATTTATATTATTTGGGTAGTCATAATGTCTTGCTAGAGACCAATTATGACTTGTGGGCTTTTATGGGATTAGGCCCACTGCCAACATAATATAAACCTATTGGGTCACACACCAAGAGCAAAATGAACAGAATGGATTTTATTGGGTTATTTCGGAATATAATATAAATATAGGTATTTATATTTAATTTCGAAATTACATATTTATATATATATATATATATATTTATGCATATAAATATCTCTTATTTTGAATATGAGATAATAATATGTATTAATATATTATTACTTATTATTTAGAATAATAAATAAATAAATAAATATATATATATAAATATATGTATATATATATATATTATATCTTAATTTTGAATTAAGAGATAATATCCTCATTTATCTTTTCCTAAGAGGAAAAGGATTTGAAATATATATACAGTTATATATGGGATATATGTTAATAAAAGAGTTTAACCCTGATAGAAATACTAATCACGTTATTCTAAATAACAAAGGATTAGAGTGGCTGTATAGTTCTTCATCTTTGAGAAAGAAAAGAAAAACAGTGCCATCGTTTTTCCTTGTAAAACGAAAGAAAAAAGAGAACCAGCCACCATTATTCTTTGAGAAAGAAAGAAAAGAAATCCATTCGCATTCAAGGGAGCTAGCACCCCTGCGATTCCTGCTCATTTGTTCGTGCGTGTGGATACCGATAGAGGACGTTCGCGTAAAGGCAGCGTCTTCAGTCCGGATTAAAGAGTTATTTCGTTCTAAAGGTTAGTAATTCAATCTCTTCCTTTTGAATCAATCGAATCTACTTGGATCCTGTTTCGGGTTTCGAATTTTTCCGCTGCGTCTAATGTGATTTAATTCCGCTGAAACCCAACAGTGGTATCAGAGCCACTTGTATATTCGATTGATTCAAATTTATATGTATGTGATATGTATAATTTTGCTTCTGTTGGCATGTATGTCGATACACAGGTTTTGATAATTGATTACTGTTTTCACTGTTAAAAACATAATCTTGTTTTCTAAAGGGCTACGATTCAATTATATGATAATCGATTATGTTAATGTGATTAACTTGTATAATTAAAGTGTTTAATACGAAATTTCAATGATCCTATTCTGTGTCTGTTGAACGATTGATGATTTGATCAAAAATCGTTTAATTTTATGACAGAGAATACGGTCACGAGACGGATATTGGATCACGTCGTGATCTTCATATGTGATTCTGGTAATCATACAGGCGTGCTCACGACGTGCTCATGAAGCACGACTCGTGATGCCTGCTCACGACGTGCTCATGAAGCACGATTCATGATGCCTGCTCACGACGTGCTCATGAAGCACGACTCGTGATGCCTGTGCTGCCGTGCTCATGAGCACGACTTGTGCAGCTACCTCTTCGTAGCGCCTTATTTTTATTTATGATTATCAATCGGTAATTTTAATATATCAATTTATGAAATAAGGTATATTATGAATGATATGATATAAATATGATTTATTATGTTTATGTATGATGTCTTTGCATGGTGCATAGCATGGCCAATTGAACCTTTTGTGGATGAATTTTATTTTATCTTTTAAAGGGTTTGTAATTTTAAATACGACCTGCGTGTCGTTAATTTTGTTGTAATCTTTATTTTATTCAATAGTTGTAGTAAGATATCTTTGTATTATTAATGTAATGAAGACGAAGAGCAACAATGGAGATCAATCCAAATTCATGGCGATGGAGGTGCAAGATGGAAGATTTTGATCAAGTCCATTTTTCACACCTAGGATTGACCTTTGATCTTCATATTGGCTTATGAGGATCAATATAGATTTGGCCATGCTATGACACGGTTTTATATATATTATGCATATGTTCTTAGTATGTGATGCGATGAATGTTTATATATGTGTATGAGATGGCATGTATGAATTGATGCATGATGTATATAAATAATTAGACATCATAAGTTAAAACTAAATCCCTCACCATAATTTTAAGTCATTTGCCACCCATTATTAAAACACTTGTCAAGACTAAGATCACCAAAATGTGGGTTCTGCCAAAGCGAAGTGCATTAGGTTATCCTAGTAAGGCAAGATGAGTAATGGTGCTACTCATATGTTTAAAATGGTTAGACTTAATTAGGCTATCAAAACGGTTTTGGGCCTAAGGGCATAAGATGGGATTATAACATGCCGGGACATATGATGTCAAAATCCCATAAATGATCTAAGAGTTATATAAGATATAATTGGTAAATTAGCTACCTACCTAAATAACTTAGCTTTAAGCGTCATGCCAAAGCTGACTTAGAGTTAAGTGAAATATGGATCTTAGCCCACTAAATTATTATAATTATTGTAATTATTAATGAGGGTTACTATTTTAGTGGGAGTTTATAAGAAAACCTAAAATGAAATTGGTACTAATATAATTTATCTTGCATGTTTGTAGATTAATGGCATCAAATAACACTTCTGCTATGTCACTGCGATCTGTTCTTGAGAAGGACAAACTTAAAGAAACTGGCACAAATTTCCTTGATTGGTTCAGAAACTTGAGGATTGTCCTTAAGCAAGAAAGGAAATTGTATGTGCTGGATGAGCCTATTCCCAATGAGCCACCTGCTGATGCCACAAGGGCAGTCAAAGAGAAATTCAAGAAACATGTTGATGATTCTGTGGATGTTGGCTGTCTAATGTTAGCTACCATGGCTCCAGAGCTTCAGAAGCATCTGGAAAACATGGAAGCTTATGAGTTGAGTACTCATCTGAAGCAAACATTTCAACAGCAGGCTAGGCAAGAAAGGTATGAGACTACCAAAGCTTTGCATTCTTGCAAAATGGCTGAAGGTGCTTCAGTTAGCTCTCATGTTTTGAAAATGAAGGGCTACATTGATCACCTTGAGAGGCTTGGATTTCCCCTCAGTTTGGAACTGGCAACGGATTTGATCCTTAATTCATTGCCTGATAGTTATGACCATTTTGTCATGAACTACAACATGAATAATATGGAGAAATCAATAGCTGAGCTGCATACCATGCTCAAAACAGCTGAGCAAAGCATCAGTAAAAAGCCTGGCCATGTTCTGATGGTCAACAAAGGGAAAGGCATGAAAGTCAAGGGTAAGGGTAAGGCTAAGGCTAAGGCAAAAGTTGGTGGTAAGCCTAAGCCCAAACCCAAGCCCAAGGTTAAACCTCCAAAGGAAGGAGTTTGCTTCCACTGCAATGAACCTGGTCATTGGAAGAGGAATTGCAAGCTTTACTTGGAAGAATTAAAGAAGAAGAAGAATGGTGAGACTACTTCTTCAGGTATTTATGTTATAGAAATTAACTTATCTACTTCTAATTCCTGGGTATTAGATACTGGATGTGGATCTCACATTTGTACAAATGTGCAGGGACTCAAAAGGAGTAGGCAGCTGAAAAGGGGTGAAGTGGACCTACGAGTTGGAAATGGAGCAAAAGTTGCTGCTCTAGCTGTAGGATCTTATGAGTTGACTTTGCCCAATGGGCTTTTGTTAGTTTTGAACAATTGCTATTATGTTCCTAGTTTGAGTAGGAATATTATTTCAGTTTCAAGTTTGGATGATGAAGGTTTTTCTTTTCTTATTAAGAATAAGAAATGTTCCATTTATTATGATGATATGCTTTATGGTATTGCTGATTCATATTGTGGGCTTTATGTCCTAAACCTAGAAACATCCAATAATCATGATATTTATAACATAAGTACAAAGAAATCCAAACCAAATGATTTAAATACAACATATTTATGGCATTGTCGCCTTGGTCATATAAATGAGAAACGCATAGCTAAACTCCATTCAGATGGAATTTTGCAATCATTTGATTTTGAATCATTTGAAAATTGTGAATCTTGTTTATTGGGCAAGATGACAAAGGATCCTTTTACTGGACATAGTGAAAGGGCCACTGACTTATTAGGCCTTGTACATTCTGATGTATGTGGCCCATTAAGCATAAATGCCAGGGGAGGATTTCAGTACTTCATTACATTCACTGATGATTTCAGTAGATATGGCTATGTCTATCTAATGAAACATAAACATGAATCATTTGAAATGTTTAGAACCTTTCAAAATGAAGTACAAAATCAACTTGGTAAAACTATTAAAGCACTTCGATCTGATCGAGGTGGTGAATATTTGAGCCAAGAGTTTGATAATCATCTAAGAGATTGTGGAATTGTTTCACAATTAACTCCACCAGGAACACCACAATGGAATGGTGTATCTGAAAGGAGGAATCGAACTTTATTAGATATGGTTCGATCTATGATGAGTCAAACAGATCTTCCATTATCCTTTTGGGGTTATGCATTAGAAACAGCCGCATTCACTTTGAATCGAGTTCCATCTAAAGCGGTTGAAAAGACACCATATGAGATATGGACTAGGAAAATTCCTAATTTGTCTTTTCTAAAGATTTGGGGCTGTGAGGCTTACGTCAAACGACAAGTCTCAGATAAATTAGCACCAAAATCTGATAAATGTCTTTTTGTGGGATATCCTAAGGAAACTAAAGGATATTACTTTTACAATCCTTCTGAGAACAAAGTGTTTGTTGCTCGAAATGGTGTCTTTCTAGAAAAAGAATTCATTTCTAAAAGAACCAGTGGGAGTAAAGTACAACTTGAAGAAATTCAAGAACCACAAGAAAACATTGAACCGTTGGTGGAAACTCAACAAGTTTCACAACCTGTTGTGGAACCTGTACCTGTTACACAAGTACCACGTAGATCTGATAGGACACGACTTCAACCCGAGAGATATGGATTTCTCGTGACAGATAGTCGTGAAGTAATGCTCATGGATCAAGATGAGCCTACTACCTATCAAGATGCCGTGTCAGGTCCGGAATCTCAGAAATGGCTAGAAGCCATGAAGTCTGAGATGCAATCCATGTATGATAATCAAGTTTGGAACTTGATTGATCCACCTGAAGGAATTAAAACCATTGGGTGCAAATGGGTTTTCAAAAAGAAAACCGACATGGATGGCAAAATAAATACCTTTAAAGCAAGACTTGTTGCAAAAGGATTCAAACAAACTCATGGTATTGACTATGATGAAACCTTTTCACCAGTCGCAATGCTTAAGTCTATAAGAATTCTTATTGCCATTGCTGCATATTATGACTATGAGATATGGCAAATGGATGTCAAAACAGCGTTTCTTAATGGAAACTTACTCGAGGATGTGTACATGACACAACCTGAGGGTTTTGTCCATCCTGAGAATTCTAAGAAGGTATGTAAGCTGCAACGATCCATTTATGGATTGAAGCAAGCTTCTCGGAGCTGGAATCTTCGTTTTGATGAAACAGTCAAAGAGTTTGGGTTTATCAAAAATGAGGATGAACCTTGTGTATATAAGAAGGTTAGTGGGAGCGCTGTGATGTTTCTTGTGTTATATGTCGATGACATATTACTCATTGGAAATGACATCCCTATCATGCAAAAGACAAAAGAATGGTTAGGGAAATCTTTTTCAATGAAAGATTTGGGCGAAGCTGCTTATATCCTTGGGATTAAGATCTACAGGGATAGATCTAAAAGGATAATTGGTCTGAGTCAAAGCACTTATATAGATAAGGTGCTAAATAGATTCAGTATGCAAAATTCCAAGAGAGGATTTTTGCCAATGTCTCATGGCATTACTCTTAGCAAGACTCAATGTCCAATGACATCTGATGAGCGAGATCGCATGAGTATGATTCCTTATGCTTCGGCTATAGGATCAATCATGTATGCCATGTTATGCACTCGACCAGACGTTTCGTATGCTTTGAGCATGACGAGCAGATACCAGTCAGATCCCGGTGAAAGTCACTGGACAGCTGTTAAGAATATTCTTAAGTACTTAAGAAGAACTAAAGATGCATTCTTAATATATGGAGGATTGGAAGATGAGCTAGTAATAAATGGTTATACAGATGCAAGCTTCCAATCTGACAAAGATGACTTTAGATCGCAGTCAGGATATGTGTTTGTGTTAAATGGAGGTGCTGTAAGCTGGAAAAGTTCTAAACAAAGCACTGTCGCTGATTCTACAACAGAAGCTGAGTATATAGCAGCATCAGATGCGGCTAAAGAAGCAGTATGGATCAAGAAATTCATTGCTGAATTGGGAGTAGTACCTAGTATCAGCAACCCAGTGGATCTTTATTGTGACAACAATGGTGCTATTGCACAGGCTAAGGAGCCTAGATCTCACCAGAGATCAAAACATATACTCAGGCGTTTTCATCTCATTCGAGAAATAATTGAGAGAGGAGACGTCAAGATATGCAGAGTACCTACTGATGATAACATCGCCGATCCACTTACCAAAGCTCTCCCACAAGCCAAACATGATGGACATACTAGATCAATGGGTATTAGATATATCTATGATTGGGCCTAGTGCAAGTGGGAGATTGTTAGTGGTTATGCCCTAGGCCAAACATTTGGACCTTGATGTAATCATTACTTTTTCATTTATATAATGGTTTTCTTCGTATTGATATTATTGGCATGTTACATTATTGTAATGTTTATGAATAACAACGTTATTCATGTTGTCCCTAGTCATTTATCAATAAAGGGCATAAAGATAAATTAAGACTAGTATAGATTTGCATTGATAATCATGGAATGATTATATATGTTGATATAAATCAAATCTGTCACACCCCAACCTATAACATGGATACTTCTGTTCCATGATTAGAGCGAGAAGTATCCCGATAGAAAGGAGTGTCACATCCCACTAGTACAAACATGTAACCATCACATTCGAAAGAATTACATATTCAGTACAAATAAAAACTTTAGTAGAAAGAAGAGGATAATAGAACAAAATGAGTACTCTTATTAATATACAGAAATGGGTCTTTACATATTATATCAGATTACAAAAAGGACCAATTTACAAAAGCCCAAGATACACTGTTCCAAAAGGGCCATCAAAATAATACATAGTTCAAAGGCTAACAAAACATTAGGCTATTACAAAAGAAGGAAAGCCTAAACTATAAAACTTCTGAACTCTAGTTGCGTTGGCCTTCCCGATGCGACACGCCCAGAACACGCGTACAAAAACCTTCCACACCTGCACGGATAAACACCCGTGCTAAGCGAAATCGCTTAGTGGGGAAACACACAATGCATGACTGCCACTCACAGTGACGGTAACAGAAAACACATGATAACCATACAATTATATATATGAAGATATATCATCATACATATCCAATTCATTTAATTGCATTCACATTCAGAATTCTTGCACAAAGGCACTCAATAACACCTGCTTAATCATAATGAGTGGATAACGAGTACACATAGATACTTGAGAGTATCGGTTCTATATGATAAACACATAGATACCCAAAGGTATCAAATATTCTTTTTATATCATTCCAAGTTGTTACACATAGAATCTTAAGAAAGATTCAAACAAAGGGATCGCGAGGATCCAGTCGGGGGACCTGATCAGGGTCCAAATCGTACACATAGCTGCAGCGGCACATAACTCTATTAGGCATGCCTAACTATCCACTTATCCGACATTAGCAGGTTATGCAAAATACTCTCACATTTTCATACATGTAATTCATGTAAATAGATAGTCAAAGTTTTAATGGAAACTGTATGCAAAAGAAAGTAAGTCATTAAGCAAAAAGGAAAAGAAATCACATTTGGAAGCCGCGTCTGTCGCGCTCGCGACGGTTGTCGCGATCGCGACAGAGACCAAACACATCTCCCCGCCAAGTCTCGCGGTCGCGAGAAGGTCTCGCGCTCGCGAGGGGACAAAAGCATCACCCTCTGTCGCGCTCGCGACGGTCGTCGCGCTCGCGACAGAAGACAGTCTTTCCATTTCTATCGTGCTCGCGACTACGGCGCGCTCGCGACAGAGGAGAATCCTGCATTCGCTCGGAGGTTGAGCGCTCTGTCGCGCTCGCGACATATGTCGCGGTCGCGACAGAGAGTTCCCTATCGAGCTCTTGGCGCGACACTTCTCGCGCCGGCGCGAGGGTTGGAAGCCCCGCGCTCTGTCGCGCTCGCGACAGTGTCGCGATCGCGACAGACACGGGATTTCCAGCTCTTACGCCCAATTTCTGCAGAATTCTTACCAAATTCACATCAAAACTTCCAAATTTGATTCCAAACCTCAAAGTTCAGCAATACACTCATCCACAACTCATAATATGACTAAAAACCCAGCTTTACCATAATTTATTTCAATTAAATCAAATCAAATACATGCCCAATTCCAAGAAATCCCAAAACAGCAAATTCTACAACACTAACAACCATTCACATGATCTCTCACAAATCATTCAACAATATTCATTCTTTTACATCACATATCACTTTAATTTCAATTTAAGTTATAACCACTCAACTCATAATCCTAATCAAAGCATAAACACATTCATAAAACTCAAATCACAAAATACACAAAATATGAAAAATTCCCAAACCTTCTCTCCTTAGCTCCTAATCGCGAGCTCCGCTTCCGCTTGCGATTCCTTTACCCTTATCTGGTCTAGGAGCCTCCTCTGAACCATAAACCCATAACAATCAAAATCAATTTTTCAACTACCCACAAACGAATACATACAAATCAAAACCTAGAGAAGAGGAAGAAGAAGCAAATCTAAAACCCTAACTCACCTTTAAGCTTCCAAAACCCACAAGCTAATCACTATAATTACTTAATTTAAGGAAGTGGGAGCAAGGTTGTGCAAAGAAAAGGAAGAACAAGGGAAGAAGAAGAAGGAAACGAAGAAGAGGGCGTGAGGAAGGAAGAAGAACGGGAAAATGAAAGGGAAAGGCTGATTTCTCTCTCCTCACCTAACCCATAAATGCCCACTTATCCTCCTAGCCACTTGTCAACTCCCCAATAAGCCACATGCTTCAAAATACACCCTACTCCCAAACTCTAATATACACTCTAGAATAACTCTCACTTACACCTCTACTTCTATACACATCCATATATTCTAGCTTAATTTCCTCTTCTCACTAATACACACATATACAATATTTAAATAATTTAAATATTCCAATTTAACATATACATAAAATACACACACCAGACACGGACAGGCTCAAACTACTGGGGTGGTTTTGGGGTGTTACAATACTCCCCCACTTAACAGAATTTCGTCCTCGAAATTCATACCTGATCCAAACAACTGAGGATATTGCAATCTCATAGCTTCTTCTGGTTCCCATGTAGCTTCTTCAATACCGTGATGCTGCCACAAAACTTTGACTAACGGTATCTGCTTATTCCGAAGCTGTCTGACTTCCCGCTCCAAAATCCTTTTCGGTTCTTCATCAAAAGAAAAGTCTGACTGAATCCGGATATCTTGCACTGGTAACACATGTGAAGGATCTGACCGATATCTCCTGAGCATAGATACATGAAAAACATCATGTAATCTAGCTAACTCCAAGGGCAACGCTAACTGATATGCTACTGGACCCACTTTCCTTAGAATCTCATACGGCCCAATAAATCGTGGACTTAGCTTGCCTTTCTTGCCGAAACGGAGAACCTTACGCCATGGTGACACTTTCAAGAAAACTTTATCCCCCACTTCGAACTGTATATCTCTGCGCTTCAAATTAGCATAAGAACGCTGTCGATCTTTTGCTGCCTTCAAGTTCTGTTGCACAACCTTTACTTTTTCTTCGGTATCCCGCACTATATCCGGACCTATCATAGCTTTTTCTGACAGTTCAGTCCAACATATTGGTGTTCTACACTTCCGTCCATACAGCGCTTCATAAGGAGCCATACCAATGCTCACTTGGTAGCTGTTGTTATATGCGAATTCCATCAATGACACATACCGATCCCAACTTCCTGAGAACTCTAAAGCACAACCTCGAAGCATATCCTCTAAGATCTGAATAACCCTTTCTGATTGCCCATCAGTTTGCGGATGGAAAGCAGTACTGAAATTCAACCGTGTTCCCAAGGCTGCCTGAAGTTCTTTCCAAAACTTAGATGTAAAGCGAGGATCTCGGTCTGATACAATGGATGACGGAATTCCATGCAACCGGACTATCTCATCCACATACAGTTCCGCCAACTTGTCCATCGAGTAATCCACTCGCACAGGTAGAAAATGTGCAAACTTTGACAATCGATCTACTATAACCCATACCGAATCATGTTTACGCTGAGTCATAGGTAAACCAGATACAAAATCCATCGTGATGTCATCCCATTTCCATTGAGGAATGGGTAAGGGATGGAGCAATCCCGATGGCACTTGATGCTCGGTTTTCACTTGCTGACAGGTAAGGCACCTTGAAACAAATTCTGTTATCTCTCTTTTCATTCCTGGCCACCAATAATATTGCTTCAAATCTTGATACATCTTATCCCCACCAGGATGCATAGTGAAGATTGAAGAGTGAGCTTCTTGTAACAATTTCTTTCTTAACTCATCAACATCAGGCACACATAACCGATTCCCATGCCTAAGCACTCCTTCACTGTCTATCCGATATTCTGTCCGCTTGCCCTCTTTCACTGCTTGCCAAACACGCTGAAGTACATGATCATCTAACTGTGCCCTTGCAATTTCAGATCTCAAACTTGGCTTAACTCTAAGTTGAGCAATTAGAGCACCTTCAGAATCAAACCTCCATCTACCTCGGTTAGCCAACAAAGCAGACAAAGACTTCCTACTAAGAGCGTCCGCTACCACATTAGCTTTACCCGGATGGTAATCAATGATACAATCATAATCCTTAAAAAGTTCTAACCATCTCCGCTGTCTCAAATTCAACTCCTTCTGTGTTAACAAGTACTTAAGACTCTTGTGATCGGTGAAAATTCTGCACGTTTCTCCATACAAGTAATGTCGCCAGACTTTAAGCGCAAACACTACCGCTGCCAACTCCAGATCGTGAGTCGGGTAATTCCGCTCATGAGGCTTCAACTGTCTTGATGCATAAGCTATTACTTTATTCCCCTGCATCAGAACACACCCTAAGCCAATACCCGAAGCATCACTATACATAGTATATTCCTTACCCGAAACTGGCTGTGTAAGCACAGGAGCTTTAACCAACAACTCTTTCAACCGATCAAAACTTACTTGACACTTTTCAGTCCATACAAACTTGACATCCTTCCGCAGAAGCTTGGTCAAAGGAGATGCTATCACTGAAAACCCTTGAACAAACCGTCGGTAATACCCTGCTAAACCCAGAAAACTTCTCACCTCAGGTACATTCTTTGGAGGCATCCACTTAACAATCGCTTCAATTTTACTTGGATCAACACGTACACCTTCTGCTGATATCACATGTCCAAGGAAGGCCACTTCCTTTAACCAAAACTCACACTTACTGAGTTTCGCATACAGCTGATGATCTCTCAACATTTGCAATACCAGCCTCAGATGTTCCTTATGCTCTTTGCGGTCTCGAGAGTACACCAAAATGTCGTCAATGAATACCACAACAAACTTATCCAGATACGGTCGGAAAACTCGGTTCATCAGATCCATAAAGGCTGCAGGCGCGTTGGTCAAACCGAAAGGCATCACTAAAAATTCATAGTGACCATAACGCGTCCGAAAAGCCGTCTTAGCCACATCCGCTTCTTTAACCCCCAACTGATAATAGCCTGACCTCAAATCTATCTTAGAGAATACCCCGGCTCCTCTCAACTGATCAAACAAGTCTTCAATCCTTGGCAATGGATACTTATTCTTGATAGTCACTTTATTAAGCTGTCGGTAATCAATGCACATCCGAAGGGTTCCATCCTTTTTCTTAACAAACAATACTGGAGCACCCCACGGTGACACACTAGGCCGGATGAATCCTTTATCCAACAATTCCTGTAACTGACTTTTCAATTCTTTCAATTCCATTGGAGCCATTCTATAAGGAGCCTTTGAAATCGGAGCTGTACCCGGCAGAATCTCTACTGACAATTCAACCTCTCTCTCGGGAGGTAACCCCGGTAACTCTTCCGGAAAAACATCAACAAAATCTCTTACAATCGGAATATCTTGAATCTTTACTTGACCTCTCCGAGAATCTAAAACCACAGCCAAAAACGCTTCACATCCCTTCCTGATAAACCTTCTAGCTTTCATAGCTGATACCACATTATGCAAAGAACTACTTCCAATTCCCTTCACAATAACAGGCAAACGATCCTTATCTCTCAAAACCATTACTTTCCTATGACAGTCTACTACTGCTCGATGCTTATCTAGCCAATCCATCCCCAAAATAATATCGAACTCATGAAATGGCAAACAAATCAGATCTACTGCAAACTCTATATTCTGAATCTTCAAAGGACACTTCCGACAAACCCGATTAACCATAATACTCTGACCCAACGGACTGGATACACAAATTTCATATTCCATCTTCTCCTCACTACCCAAACTATCCCACAACTTACCAGAACACACATAAGAATGGGTAGACCCCGGGTCAATCAAAACATAAACTTCAGAATCAAGCAAAGAAAACTTACCGGCAATCACTTCAGGAGCATTCTGTTCCTCTCGGGCTTTCATAGCATAAGCTCTACCAGATGATGGCACAGGACGATCCACTGTTTCCGAGGCTTCTCTATCTCGAGGTCTTCCACCTCGACCCCTTCCTCTACCTCTATTACGACTTCCCTGAGGTACATTAGATCCAGCTCGACTCCCTTCCTGTTGTCCCGAAGGATCTCCATAACGACTCGGACAATTCGCAAGTAAATGGTCTGTAGAGCCACATCTAAAACAGCCTCCTGTTAACCACCGACACTCACCCCAATGTTGTTTATTACAATGAGAACATCGGGGAGGACCATCTCCTCTACCTGAGCCCGCTCCCCTGGAAGAACCCTGTCTCCTTCCTCTAGGAGCTGGACTAGCTACTGACTCATCAGCAAAGTTTCCTTGTGATTCTCTTGGCCTCTTGCCTGAAGAAGAGCCACCTCTTGCAGATTTTCTTCTTTGAGCTTTCTCTCTCAAAATATTCTCAGAACGCTCCGCCCTCAAGGCTGCTTGTACTAACTGATAATACCTCACATTCGGAGCCGACATCAATGATATTAACATCACTTTTAAAGATTCATTCAAGCCTGCTTCAAAATGCTGACATCTGAACTCTTCTGTGAGAACCCTTGGCGGCGCATATTTGCTCAACTTGGTAAACTCATCCTCATACTCAGCCACAGACATGGTTCTTTGCTTAAGAGTTAAAAACTGCGCCCACTTGGCATCCTTATATGCTTTGGTCACATACCGGTTCTGAAACTCATCCTCAAAGAACTCCCATGTTATCGGTTCAGGAATTTGCGGTTGACTAGTCACCAACTTCCACCAATCATAAGCTGAACCTTGTAACAAAGACAAGGCACACTCCACTTCTTGCTCCGGTGGACATCTTATCTCCTTAAGTACTCTAGCTGTCTTTTCTAACCACATCTCTGCTTTAGAAGATTCATCTATACCGGTACCAAAGAAATCCTCTGCACCATGCTTTCGCAGCCTTTCTATAGGTGCACTTGGTGCTGTCACTCTTTCAAGTACCCTTGTCATACTCTGAAGCATCGCTTCCATCGGTCCCAAAGGCACCTCAGGTCGTCCCCTAGGAGGTTGAGCCGGACCAGAAACTGAAGGATCCTGCTCTTGGGGATTTGCACTTTCTGCTGACCCCTCGAGTGATCCACGAGCGGACTCCATAACTACAAAACATAAACGCAGTGCGCATCAGGCCAACACAACCCCAACAGACAGACTAACACACTGAAACCCAGTAACACCTAGAACCGATTGCTCTGATACCACCTAATGTCACACCCCAACCTATAACATGGATACTTCTGTTCCATGATTAGAGCGAGAAGTATCCCGATAGAAAGGAGTGTCACATCCCACTAGTACAAACATGTAACCATCACATTCGAAAGAATTACATATTCAGTACAAATAAAAACTTTAGTAGAAAGAAGAGGATAATAGAACAAAATGAGTACTCTTATTAATATACAGAAATGGGTCTTTACATATTACATCAGATTATAAAAAGGACCAATTTACAAAAGCCCAAGATACACTGTTCCAAAAGGGCCATCAAAATAATACATAGTTCAAAGGCTAACAAAACATTAGGCTATTACAAAAGAAGGAAAGCCTAAACTATAAAACTTCTGAACTCTAGTTGCGTTGGCCTTCCCGATGCGACACGCCCAGAACACGCGTACAAAAACCTTCCACACCTGCACGGATAAACACCCGTGCTAAGCGAAATCGCTTAGTGGGGAAACACACAATGCATGACCGCCACTCACAGTGACGGTAACAGAAAACACATGATAACCATACAATTATATATATGAAGATATATCATCATACATATCCAATTCATTTAATTGCATTCACATTCAGAATTCTTGCACAAAGGCACTCAATAACACCTGCTTAATCATAATGAGTGGATAACGAGTACACATAGATACTTGAGAGTATCGGTTCTATATGATAAACACATAGATACCCAAAGGTATCAAATATTCTTTTTATATCATTCCAAGTTGTTACACATAGAATCTTAAGAAAGATTCAAACAAAGGGATCGCGAGGATCCAGTCGGGGGACCTGATCAGGGTCCAAATCGTACACATAGCTGCAGCGGCACATAACTCTATTAGGCATGCCTAACTATCCACTTATCCGACATTAGCAGGTTATGCAAAATACTCTCACATTTTCATACATGTAATTCATGTAAATAGATAGTCAAAGTTTTAATGGAAACTGTATGCAAAAGAAAGTAAGTCATTAAGCAAAAAGGAAAAGAAATCACATTTGGAAGCCGCGTCTGTCGCGCTCGCGACGGTTGTCGCGATCGCGACAGAGACCAAACACATCTCCCCGCCAAGTCTCGCGGTCGCGAGAAGGTCTCGCGCTCGCGAGGGGACAAAAGCATCACCCTCTGTCGCGCTCGCGACGGTCGTCGCGCTCGCGACAGAAGACAGTCTTTCCATTTCTATCGTGCTCGCGACTACGGCGCGCTCGCGACAGAGGAGAATCCTGCATTCGCTCGGAGGTTGAGCGCTCTGTCGCGCTCGCGACATATGTCGCGGTCGCGACAGAGAGTTCCCTATCGAGCTCTTGGCGCGACACTTCTCGCGCCGGCGCGAGGGTTGGAAGCCCCGCGCTCTGTCGCGCTCGCGACAGTGTCGCGATCGCGACAGACACGGGATTTCCAGCTCTTACGCCCAATTTCTGCAGAATTCTTACCAAATTCACATCAAAACTTCCAAATTTGATTCCAAACCTCAAAGTTCAGCAATACACTCATCCACAACTCATAATATGACTAAAAACCCAGCTTTACCATAATTTATTTCAATTAAATCAAATCAAATACATGCCCAATTCCAAGAAATCCCAAAACAGCAAATTCTACAACACTAACAACCATTCACATGATCTCTCACAAATCATTCAACAATATTCATTCTTTTACATCACATATCACTTTAATTTCAATTTAAGTTATAACCACTCAACTCATAATCCTAATCAAAGCATAAACACATTCATAAAACTCAAATCACAAAATACACAAAATATGAAAAATTCCCAAACCTTCTCTCCTTAGCTCCTAATCGCGAGCTCCGCTTCCGCTTGCGATTCCTTTACCCTTATCTGGTCTAGGAGCCTCCTCTGAACCATAAACCCATAACAATCAAAATCAATTTTTCAACTACCCACAAACGAATACATACAAATCAAAACCTAGAGAAGAGGAAGAAGAAGCAAATCTAAAACCCTAACTCACCTTTAAGCTTCCAAAACCCACAAGCTAATCACTATAATTACTTAATTTAAGGAAGTGGGAGCAAGGTTGTGCAAAGAAAAGGAAGAACAAGGGAAGAAGAAGAAGGAAACGAAGAAGAGGGCGTGAGGAAGGAAGAAGAACGGGAAAATGAAAGGGAAAGGCTGATTTCTCTCTCCTCACCTAACCCATAAATGCCCACTTATCCTCCTAGCCACTTGTCAACTCCCCAATAAGCCACATGCTTCAAAATACACCCTACTCCCAAACTCTAATATACACTCTAGAATAACTCTCACTTACACCTCTACTTCTATACACATCCATATATTCTAGCTTAATTTCCTCTTCTCACTAATACACACATATACAATATTTAAATAATTTAAATATTCCAATTTAACATATACATAAAATACACACACCAGACACGGACAGGTTCAAACTACTGGGGTGGTTTTGGGGTGTTACAAAATCTATATGTACTTGCTAGAGAACAAAGTACTGGATAGACCCACTATAAGATCACTTCATGGGTTAATGTCATAAGTGTTCTTATAATAGATATATTATTGAATCCTTTAACCTGAGATTATCATAGTTTCCTACATAAGGATCATTATGTTTTGACATAATCAAACGTTATCTTTAATCGGATAATTATAAAGTTTATGATCGGACATAGTGAGAATTATGCGGAGGAAAGTGAATAATCAAGATGGAATTTGTCCCTCTCTTATGAGAGAGATATCTATTGGGCCCCTCGATAAGTAGGACTGTAAAATGCATGGCCATGCTCAAATGAATTGATAGTGTGATCAATGTCATTTGAATTTATCAGTCTACTTGGTGATCGAGAAATTATATGTTTGAACAATTTAAGTTTGACATGGACCATGACTTATGTTCAAACAAGATATCGTGTGACAAAAGGATAATAACATGTTCTATTGCAAGGTTAAAATCGGACTAACGATATTTATATTATTTGGGTAGTCATAATGTCTTGCTAGAGACCAATTATGACTTGTGGGCTTTTATGGGATTAGGCCCACTGCCAACATAATATAAACCTATTGGGTCACACACCAAGAGCAAAATGAACAGAATGGATTTTATTGGGTTATTTCGGAATATAATATAAATATAGGTATTTATATTTAATTTCGAAATTACATATTTATATATATATATATATATATTTATGCATATAAATATCTCTTATTTTGAATATGAGATAATAATATGTATTAATATATTATTACTTATTATTTAGAATAATAAATAAATAAATAAATATATATATATAAATATATGTATATATATATATATTATATCTTAATTTTGAATTAAGAGATAATATCCTCATTTATCTTTTCCTAAGAGGAAAAGGATTTGAAATATATATACAGTTATATATGGGATATATGTTAATAAAAGAGTTTAACCCTGATAGAAATACTAATCACGTTATTCTAAATAACAAAGGATTAGAGTGGCTGTATAGTTCTTCATCTTTGAGAAAGAAAAGAAAAACAGTGCCATCGTTTTTCCTTGTAAAACGAAAGAAAAAAGAGAACCAGCCACCATTATTCTTTGAGAAAGAAAGAAAAGAAATCCATTCGCATTCAAGGGAGCTAGCACCCCTGCGATTCCTGCTCATTTGTTCGTGCGTGTGGATACCGATAGAGGACGTTCGCGTAAAGGCAGCGTCTTCAGTCCGGATTAAAGAGTTATTTCGTTCTAAAGGTTAGTAATTCAATCTCTTCCTTTTGAATCAATCGAATCTACTTGGATCCTGTTTCGGGTTTCGAATTTTTCCGCTGCGTCTAATGTGATTTAATTCCGCTGAAACCCAACAACATACATAAACACAGGGTAATTAAAAACTTTGCAAAGAAAATAGGGAACAGCTAATCATGCATTAATATAACAATATCCATTACATTACTGTTATGATCAACTGACTGAATACACAAAAGATTACATATCCCAAAAGATTAATACATATGCGGAAGCTATAAAAGATATAAGAGAGTTCTATTACAAAAAGAATCATCAAGGCTATAAAAGACTAAGCCCTACACTAAACTCTGCTGTGTTGGCTTGACTGCGGCGACTCTCTCAAGGCAAAACTCCTTCCGCACCTGCACGCGTAAACACATCGTGCTAAGCAATAAACGCTTAGTGGGGAAACACATATATAATATCGACGGCCATTCACAACGGTCGCCAAAGCAATTCACATACACGAATGACATATGCAGATAATCATAATATAACATATATATACACATGCTTGCATATTAATGTCACTCATCCAACTAGCTCATAACCATATTCATATTCACAATCATAATCATATAACGGATTATTCGTCTCATCACTAAACTCATTCAGATACCACATTTATATAAACACATTGGAGTAAAGCAAAACAAACGAAACACCTGCTGACTCGAGGTAGTAGATAACGAGTGTACTGAGGGTACCTTACGGGTACGAATCGATTACTGAGAGTACCTTACGGGTACGAATCATAGCCATTTCATTTATCATTAACATATTATTTTACTGAGGGGACCTTAAACAAGATCCAAATACTGAGGGGTTCGCAAGGAACCAAACGGGGACCTGATCGGGGTCCGAACTGAACTGAGGGCTGCAGCTATAAGACTCTATTAGGCATGCCTAACTATCCACTTACTATACTCTAGCAGGTCATGCATAACACAATTTACATTCCAATATTCATCATATATAGAGTTCATACTTGAGCATAACTCACTTTACTATTACATATAACACATACTATTTTAGCATAGCAAAACACACAATTAAATGATGTTAGATAGCTAAAATAATACTAATTAATAATTGAAACCAAACACAAGTGGAAAAGGAGTGAAAAAGAAGGAAATCAAAAATTTGCATAAGGAGGACAGAAGCGTTTTACACGGCGGTATGGTCTACCCATACTGCCGTGTAAGATAGTTTACACGGGGGTATGGCTTAGTCCATACCGCTGTGTAACATGTCCCACACAGCTGGACAGAGGCATTTTACACAGCTCCAAACAGAGGCGTTTCACACGGCTGTAAGGGAAACCCATACCGCTGTGTGAAACTCACAGTTCAAAAACATATTTGGACAGTAGAGTTTTACATGGCGGTATGGTCCTTCCCTTACCGCCGTGTAAAACCACGGCCTTGCAATTTCTGAAGGTTTCCTCGATCCACACGGCGGTGAGCCGAGGCCTTACCGCCGTGTGACTTCTGGAAATTCCAGAAATCGCGGACTGTCACTCCAATTCCGAACCAAAAACCACACACATCACAATTCACACCTTTAAACCACAACACCAACCTCATACTTACCTTACCTACCTGAAATACAAAGCCAATCATGCAAAAACATACATAATTATCTAATTAATTCTAACCTTAAGAACTCCACTTAACAATTCTCATACATACATGATTCACCAAAATCACAATCTTAAACTCACCCAACTAAATTCTAGGCTCAACATACTAAGAACATCAAAGCCCAAATACCAAATACACATAAACATCATACCAATTTTCAGCATTCAAACCACACAAAATCATCAACCACCCAACACGTATAAAAATAATCCCAAACCTGTAACTCCTTAGCTCCTAGTCACTTAGATCCACTGCAACCAACCTTCTCCTTGCCCTTAGGGTCACGGGGAGGCTCAACTAACATCACAACCAAAGAACACACAAAACAAAGCAAACCCTAAATCAATCTAAACCCAGAAATCACAAAGAAAGAGATGAAGAACATGAATCAAAGCAAGGCAAAGACACAAACTTACCAAACTAGAAGCAAGAGTGACCAATTTCCACCACCAAAGCTTGATTTCCAGCTAGTATTAACTAGGGAAGGGAAAAAAGGAAGAAGGGGATGGAGGTAGAAGGGGGAAAACAGGAATGAGTTTCTAATTTCCCTTCTCTCCTCCTTCTTTTCTTAATTCTTTTTCCCTAACCTAATACACATGTCAACCTCCTAGTGGTGGAACTTGCTCACTCACACCCTAATTCCATGCTTCACACACACACAATGCATTCCCAACTAATGCACACCCTACAATGATATGCTCATATGCACACAAACGTAACTCAACTTACTCACATCCTACCAAGGTGTGAGCAAAACACACCCAAATGCAACCTAATTAATATACACCCTAATAACATACATGCACCACATGCTAACAAAACTCTTAAAACATGCCTTTTTATCAAAAACCCCTTAAAACACATGCCAAGATACACATACGCATGCATACACACATGGCTCATTCTACTAGGGGGCAAACAGGGTGTGACACAGCTAGTCGCTAAGGGGTTCATACAATAGAAAGAGATTGACTATGAGTAGACTTTCTTATCTGTTGTAAGATTTACGTACATAAGGTTGATTCTGGCCATATGGCAAGTTTGAACCTAGAGCTTCATTAAAAGGATGAAAAGACTTCTTTTCTCAATGGAGAATTGGATGGAACAATCTACATGTTTCATCGGAAAAGGCAGCGAACATAAGGTTTGCTGATTGATGAGTTCAATCTAAAGTCTTAAACAGTCTTCAACACAATGGTACTTGAGACTCCATCAAACAATCATGTCGAATGTGTTCAACATGATTGATGAAGGTAATTGTGTTCATAGTAAAAGCTCTGAAAGTGAATTTATCATTTTGGCATTGTATGTATATGACATACTTAAAGTTAAGAATAATAAATGGTACGTAAATAAAATCAATGATTGGCTGTCGTCCAACTTTGAGACAAAACAAATAAGTCATGCATATTATATTATTGAAGTTAAGATTTTAACAGATCATTCGAGAAGATTGTTGTCTATTTCTTGAGAGAAATATATCAACAAAGACCTTGAGTGATTTAATATGCAAAACTGCAAACTCATAGATTACCCTATTACCAAGAATCAGTTTCTTAGTAAAGATGTGTGTCTTATGAGGTCAGAAAAATTGAACGTATGAGGAGCGTTCTATATATGACAGTGCCATGGTTACTCTTATGTATGCAGTGTTGTATACAAGACATGATATATGGTATGCAGTGGGCATGGTAAATAGATATCAATTTAATCCAGGCAAAGCACATTGGACGCAATTGAAAGGATACTTATATACCTTAAAGGTACTGCAGCCTATTCTCTCTATTATTAAGAAAATGATCTGCATTGAGAGAATACAGAAACGTTGATTGGGCAAGAGATGTGGATGAGAGAAATCCACTCTAAGTTTCATATTCTTGTTTGGCAAGAGTGCCATCTCGTGGAGAAACAAGAATTAAAGTTGTAAAACCCTATCAATAATGGAAGTTGAATTTGTCACTTCCTCAATTGTAGTACAGGAGATAGTTTGGCTTGTGAGTCATTTAAGAATAACTGTCTCAAAGGTATCAGTGATAGTCTATAGTGACAGTCAGTCATTGATAGCTTATAGTAAAGCTAAGCATATCAACATTAAGCATCAATATACGAGAGATATTGTTGCACGAGGAGAAGTGAACTTGCAGTACATTTCTACGCATGTAGATCCATTGAGTGAACCTATAACGAGAGATATGTCTTGAGAGACACATTAGATCTCGAGGTTTGTGTAGAATTTAAATGGTACTGTTATATTTTATATAATCCCTTAACGTTATTATTTGCGAATAATAACTAAAGTTCATTGATGGCAATACATGAGTGTGAATGTTTATGTGTAAACATTTACTGTTATTGATATGAGATTGAGCATGTCGGACAGAGAAGTAGCCCACTCACAAGGGTGTTTACCTTAGTTTTGTCAATGAGTTGGCAAAGACTAAGATGAGGCGATTTTTGAACATATGAGAATGCTCGAGAGCCTGTTCAAAATAAAAGTACCGTCTTGCAGAAATTACACGATGAGTCTTGTTAAGGTGTGAGATAAAGACATACATAAACTTGTATGCTTTGGATTGAGATCCAAAAGTAAGGATTGTATGGAATCTGATGGTAAGTTATATGTAACTACCATGTTTTGTCTAAATAGCCAGAAGTAGTCCTTAAGTAAGCGGACTAAAGTTGGGTGATTCGGTGCATCGTAACCTTACGCTTCTGTATGGTGTTTTGATATACACGTTATTGAAATGTGAGACATGCGCTCCTTTAAGGGAAGGAAAGAACACCATAACACATGTTTTATACCGTCCGTGCTTATGTGACCACAGGGATGGGAATTTAATAATATTAATGATCTCAGCTTTCCCTATTGTGAGACCCTATTTATATTTCGACCCTTAGAACCCTTAACTTAGCCCTGAAGTATGGTTCAATGTGGCTAGCTTAGTTAGTTTCCAAAAGGTCTGGGAAAAATTTAGGCCTGGCGGATCTAACTAAAAAAGCGAGTTGAATCATGATGGATGGCATACAGTAAGAGGGAAAGATAGCCTTCTGATCACTTTCATAAGGTTTCATGGTTCACTGGCCGGCCTATTATAGTTTCTATGAGTAGAAACATAATAGTGAACACGAAAATTATTTTATGAGATCATGAGTTAAAACAGTGAATGCGAGAAGGCAATATAGGGTTAGGCATACGTGAAAAGAGGATCTCGTTTTACGAGACGCTATATATCCCTAACAGGTGTATAGCACTAGTGCTCTCGAGGTATGCTAGTCACACAATCTATCTGCCAGTATAACTGAAGATTAAGACTGGAATGTGTTCCGTCATGTGCGAGTGAGAGATGAAAGAGTTGGGATACGCTCATGACTCTATAAAGGATTGAGTTTCTATCTAGATTAAATTGAGTTATTTAATCTAAATTAAATTACCAAATCTTATCTCAGAAAGGATTCTGAGTTAGACTAGGGTTAAGACTCTAGCCTTTAGGACCTCTATAAATAGAGGTGAGGTCCTCATAATTTAGTACGAGAAAACGTACATACCGCAAGACTGCTCGTTCCCACTCACGCTTGTTTTCTATCTTAATTTTTCAGGAGCTTTTAGATTGTGAAATAGTTGCGATTATCTCACACGTGGATAAAAGCCAGACCAGTGACAAAAAACAAATGAGATCCTTGTAGACGCTTCCGCAATGAGATTCTACGCTACAAGAGGTAGGTACCATTTTTAATGTTACCTCTACTAAATTATATTTGTTATAATTTCCCTTCAAAAATCAATGGATGCACTGTAATATGCAGATGTGGAATGTTGAAATCCGAGATTGTATGCTTTTATTATTTTTTCTTCCACTTTTGAATAGAAGTATGTTATTATGGAGATTAAATGGAATGAAAAATATAGAAATGAAATGACGAAGATGTAGAAGGAAGAAGGGAAGGGGGATTTATATAATATAAATATAATATTAAAAAAAATTGTACGGTCAATTATTTTTTATCAGAAAATACTATACACCCGTGGTGCACAGTGTAACACCCTTAACTTTCTATTTATGTGTACAAAGACCCGATAACTCTCACGTTACGATACAATAGACAGATCGGTAAATTTGTTTTCTTCCATATAAAAGACATTGGTACATATATAATAATAATAATAATAACAATAATATAGTCCATACATAAATCTGTTAAAGATTCACACTTACACATACATATAAATCATAAGTCTGTACATCCAAATTCCTAACTCTGTCCATCACGATGATATAAATGCCATATCTATTTCCTTATGTTGGCTTTCCGTCACTTATTCCCATGCGACAATAACACATTGGCCACTTCAAGTCTTCCTACTTTTATAACCTGCGCGCAATAAAAATTGTACATGCTAAATATTGAAATGCCTAGAGATGGATACGTATCCTAAACTTTTTATGATTTATACACACATTCATGCACACACAGGTTTTTCCATTTTATATGTAGATATTAATTTCTTTAAGACCTTAAATTAATTCATGTTCAAGTTTAACATTTTGTTATACTTTACTGCTATAATCAATTGTCGTTTTATCGATTTGTATATCTATATTTACGTTTTTTTATCATATCTTAATACTGTTGACTAAACCATTAACATTATAATTATTGTCATTATTATTAGTAACCTTAATACTAACACAAACGTGATCATTCTTTGAATACAATTAATAATATTATTAATATCATTACCTTTGTTTCATTAATATGTTCATTTGTTTCTCTTAATCTTTTTCAGTACTATTATAATCTATCAGTTTATCCTTATTTTTCTATTTCTGTGCTTATTTCCAGTATTTCTAATTAATTCACTCTCTATCAGTATCATTGTTATTACTATTACTATTTACATTGGCAATATTATTTCTATTAAATCTTTTAATTTAATTTACTATCCAATCTATATTTCATCTTGTACTATGGTTAACATTTATATTAGCACTAACATTATACTTTTATTCTTTTCATTTCCATTATCGTCCTTTTAGTTCTATACATTAGTTTTACCGACACTTACTAAATAATTACGCTAACTTTTATTTTATATTATGATATTATACTTTATTCTATTAAAATCAATACTTTATTTAACAGTAATAATACCAGTACTATTATTGTCAATCATTATTATTATTTGTATTAACCTTTAGTAAATACATTTATTAATTATACTACATGTTATAATATTATACATTATTATTATTCTTGTTATTATTATTACTGTTAGCTTTAGCTTATACATCTAATTTGCATTTTACTGCTATAAACTTATAATCTGCTCCCTAACTCATTTCCATATTAATAGGCCATTTATATCACATTTACTTATAAATTTACATTATACTATTACTTAATATCATTTATATGTCAACTTTTAATACATATATTATCTAATTTTTTATTCCACCGACACATTTATAATTCCTATTAACACTAGCAATACCATTGTTATTTCTTCTTATTTATTGTTAGCATTTATACTTTTTGCTAGCATTTTTCAATATCTGTACAAATTTCGTTTTCTTTTTATGCCCATATATTCCCTTAATTTCTATTGCTAACGATATTCCTATACGATTTACTTTGTAGTTTATAAATCATAAGTGTAACTAATTTGCAATTTAATCCCTTGAATCCTGTCGATTTACAATTTTGCTCTTCACTTTCCTATAATTACCTTTTTGACCTTATTTTGATTAATATCCACTTTCATTTACAAATCCACAAATATAATTTTCATAAAACTTTCTATTAATTAAAGCATGTATATCTTTACTTACATACATCTATATAGACATTAATCAGAAATAGATTTATTATACCACTTAGTTTACTTATAGTCATTCATTCTTTATCTTTATTCAATTAGTCACATACAATTTACATTACTTAAGCCCTATATTAATTTTATTTGCATTAGTACTATTATCAATACTATTATTATTCGTCTACTTAAATTTTTATGTCCGTATTATTCTTGTAATTACACTCACAGGTCATTGTATTACCCAATTTGCATTTTAGTTCTTCCTTTAACATTATTATTGTCAAATTACACTTTAGCCCCTTAACCGTACTCGATTTACTGGTTTACCCTCCAATTTACTCATAATTACAACTATGCCATTTCTAAACCATTCTGGACATTTAACTCATTATTTGGCTTGTAAAATTTCTATTTAGTCTCTAATTATCGTTTTTATACCAAGTTACCTCTTTAGTTTTTATACTATTACTATTTTACCTAGCTTAGTCAATTTTATATCTTTACAAATATCCAATTTACTTATTAATTACTTTAATTTATACCTAAGTTTATTCCATGGTTTTCATTATTTATTAGTTAAACATTTCATTATTATTTAATTACACTATTAATTCTTATATTATCATTTAATTACATTTTAATCATTTAATTAACACTATTATTGTAAATTTACATTTTATTCCCTAAATTTTCATTAAATTACAATATTGCCTTGCAATTCCATTTATTTACAATAATACCACTAATTAATTTTATCTTCACATTAATTTTATTATTTTGACATACAAATTACCATTTAGTCCTTTGAATATTATTATATCACTAATAAGTCATTTTTACATTTATTTCATTATTTTACATGTAGAATTGTTAATTAATCTCTAAATCTCATTCTTATACCTATTTACCTTATTACCTTCCTTTTTTATTTATTTACGACATTGCCATTAAATAATCTTATTTTCTCATTTTTTTTTCTCTTAATTGATACCAAAATTAGTGTTTAATCCTTAAAATATTAATTTCATGACAAGTTTCATTTTAGTCCTTATGCAATAATTCAATTATTTATTTTAACAAGCTATTACCCATTTCTTTTTATTAACTCATTTTTACATTATTAAATAACATTTGCCACTTTAACCCTTAAATCTTTTATATTCTTACAGTTAAGTCCCTTTTCACTCTATTCCTTATTTTATCTCCAATTTACTCAATTTTATTCCACATTTTCCATTTTATATCCGTTTTTACAATTTTTTCCCTAATATCAATCCGATACAAATTTTTGAATCGGATACACGAGACGTGGACCCCATAGGTCCACTATATTTTAGAGTGATCGCGAGGATCACCCAAACATTTACATTTCATTTCATTGAACATTTCAACATTTCAACATTCTATCATTTTAGTTGACCGTCATTGGCCTACTGATGCGAGTCATCACGACTCGCTACTGCGGTATACACTACAAAAAAAATCAAAATTAGCGATGACAAATTCCGTCGCTAATTGGGTTATTTTCGTCGCTAATTACATATAGCGACTGGACGACGGAATGTCGCAAATACGACCGTCGCAAAAAATTTAGCGACTAAACTGAAAACAGTCGCTAAATTTAGCGACTAAATTTTGTCGCAAAAATTATAAATTTTTGTCGTTAATATAGTAATTTATTTAGTCGCCAGCATTAATTAGCAACTGCTAATATTGTCGCTAATTATTTTGCGACAGAAAGTCTCCAAACTATTCAATCGCTAAATATTAGCGACTAACATGATTCAGTCGCTAATAATACTCAGCGATGGATTTTTTTGTCACAAATCCGTCGCTAATTTTGTAAATTATAATTTTTTTAAAATTTTTATATCATTGTAAAATAAAATAAATAAATGTGAATATAAATGTAAATTATAATCAAATTTATAAACATATAATCCAAAACATATATAAATACTATTCGTACATACATAGTATATATCTAATCAAAAATACGTGAAAAGTAAATAAAATAAATAAATTTGTCGTACGATATAATATCTTACTAAATAATAAAATGTACTACTAATAATATCATATAAAAAAAGATATGGAGACTCATTGACAGGTCAGGCCGCATCAAGTACCATTTGCTGATATGGATTTCTAACCTCTACACCTTCCAATGATTCATTGATAATTGGATTTCAATTTGACTCATTAGTGGTAATTTGTGTCTCCCCATGGCAATTGTAACACCCCCTACCCATACGTAGGCGATCCCATTCGAAAAGGAGTGAGATGCCGTATGAGTCAAGGTGTCACCAAATAGATACAAAGCAAAACATACATTCATTCATAACATACAAGCCGAAATACAGAATAATTAAAAACTTTAAAGGAAAAGAAAGCCATAGCTGATCATGCATTAATATAACACACTATTACAATATTGTTATGATCAAACCAGCTGAAATAAAAGATATTACAAAACCCAAAAATATAAATACATAAGCGGAAGCCATATCAAAACTGATACAATAGAGTTCTATTACAAAAGAATCATCAATCAAATAATAATCCAAACACTAATCCCTGCTGTGTTGGCTTGACTGCAGCGACTCACTTAAAACAAACTCCTTATGCACCTGCACGGGTAAAAACACTGTGCTAAGCGATATACGCTTAGTGGGGAAACACCCATAAAATATGAACGGCCATTCACAATGGTCGTCAAGGCATAACACATTCATAATGGCAAAATGCAATAGCTCATAACATAATTCATACGAACATGCTCACAATTTAAAGCCGTACATTCTGCATCTCAAATTCATATCCATTTCCATATTAGTTGAACATACATTTCGTCAATATACTCATGCAGATATCACATGTATATAGTCATAAGAGTAGAGCAAACCAATCGAATACCAAAAGAACACCTGCTGACTCTGGGTAGTGGATAACGAGTGTACAGACAGTACTTTACGGGTACGAGCCGATTACAGACAGTACCTTACGGGTACGAATCGAGAAAACCATTTTACTTTTAACTTTCACTAATCATTTTAAAAAGGGACCTTTAACAAGATCCTTACACATAATAGGGTTCGCGAGGAACCAAACGGGGACCTGATCGGAGTCCAAACGAAACTGAGGGCTGCAGCTAAAAGACTCTATTAGGCATGCCTAACTATCCACTGTCTAGACTCTAGCAGGTCATGCATAACACCATCCATAATAACATTAATCCAATTAAAGCGAGCAATTATATTTAAGCATGACACATTTAGTTCATAGGTTAAGGCATAATATGGCACACAAACATTTAGCATAGAAAAAAAAATACAATTATAAAATGTAAGGCATAATATTCAAATCACAAGTTCTTGCTTCCTAATTAAATTAGATTTAATCAAATAATATATTAGGTTTAATGCCTTAATCATAAATTATACACATGTTATATAATTCTCGTCATGAGTATTGATTCATCTAGCAAATTATGCTTATAGTTTAATTCATGGTTAATCATCATATTAATTAATTTTTCGTTATAAGAATTTATTCAATTCATATGTAATTTAATTATATATTCTCATTACCTAATTATAAAATAAGTAACATTAAATTTTTCAGGCGTTTCTAGACACTTTGGGGCTAATTCGGAGGTGTAGGATCGATTCTAGGATGAATTGGTGAAGAGGGACAAATTTTACTAAAACACAGCTGTGCTTTATCAAAAGCACAGCTGTGCCCTGCTGTATATCGTCGATCTAAAAGCCAAAACACAGCTGTGTCCTACCCAAAAGCACAGCTGTGCTTTCCAACCAGTCCCCAAACATTATCAGACACAGGGCAGAATTAATTTACTGAATCTATATGCATTTTTGAACTACTAAACGACATTTTTAGACCAACTGATCTTCATAACAATTAATCCTTAACATGTTATCTTTCTAGTATCAAAATTTCAGATCATTTGGAACGAAAATCGGGGAGATATACTCACATTTCTCTACCCTGTTCCACAGACACACCTGATGATTTTTGCTACTGTAATGGGCGATTTTAAAATGGTTAGAGTCCGAATTAAATTATGGTTACTTCTACAAAGTTTTCGATACGGAAGTTGTGGTTCTAACCCAACTGGAATCATGTATTTTGGAGTCGTAAAACTCAACTTATACTAAAATGAATGACCAAAGGTCAATCTGACCCTCAAAAACAGATTTGCACTTTGAAGTTCAACAAGCTTCAAACCAACTCATTTGACACCATCAATTCACCAAATTTAATCCAAACCATCACAACACATAAATTAACATCTCAGAATACTCAATTCAGATATTAAAAACCATTAACACATAAATCAACAAACCAATTCCCAAACACCATACAATTTCCAGAATTTCAAAACACACATCATCAAAACATAACAATTTCCCAAACCTGAAATTTTTTTGCTTCGAATCACTTAGTTCCACTACTCCCAGCTACTTCCTTGCCCTTGGGATTGCGAGGAGACTCAGCTAAGTATAACCCATCAAAGAACACCCAAAAATACAAACCTTAAGTTAAATCTAAACCCAGAAAATCAAGAACAAGATGAACACAAGATGAAAATTACAATAACTTACCAAAGGAATGCAAAGGAAATGATTGATTTCCACTAACAATATCTTGAATCAAAGTTAGGGTTTCAAAATAAGAGCAAAGGAAAAAGAAGGAGATGAGGAGGGGAGGAGAACTACAGGAAAATGAATGAGCAAAAATTCTGCTCTTTCCATTTCTTTTCTTACTATTTTTTTTTTTCTTTTCCTAACCCTAACACTTGTCATTTTCCTATTGGTGGAAACCAATCACTCATACCCAACAAGTATACACTACTCACACACAATGTACTCCCCACTTAAAACACCTAACCAATGTGTGAGTAAAGCACACAATCATAACTCCATTACTCATACCCTACAATGGTGCACTCATGCACACCCAAAGTTAACCCAACTAATTCACACCCTAATAACATACATGCAACCACATGCTAATAAAACCATTAAAACATGCATTTTTACCAACATACCCTTATGATATGCCGAACACATACAATTGCATGTACACAAATGGGCTCATACTACCAGGGGACAAATGGGGTGTGACAACTCTCCCCTACTAACAAGAATTTCGTCCTCGAAATTCTTACCCGAAATGAACAAATGCGGATACTGAGCTCTCATCGACTCTTCTGGTTCCCAAGTCGCTTCCTCGACTCCATGATGGTTCCATAACACCTTTACCAATGGGATTTGCTTACTCCTCAGTTGTCTCACTTCTCGAGCTAGGATGGCTCTCGGTTCCTCATTATAAGAAAAATCTTGTTGCACTTGTACATCCTGAACTGAAAGAACATGCGAAGGATCTGATCTGTACCGACGTAGCATCGAAACATGGAACACATCGTGCAACTTCGCCAATTCTATCGGTAAAGCCAATTTATAGGCTACCGGACCAACCTTAGCCAAAATCTCATAAGGACCAATGAAGCGAGGACTAAGCTTGCCTTTCTTACCAAACCGAAGCACTTTCCTCCAAGGCGAAACTTTAAGGAAAACCTTGTCCCCAACCTCATACTGCACATCTTTCCTCTTCAAGTTGGCATAGGACTTTTGTCGATCCTTAGCCACTTTCAAATTTCGCTGCACAATTCTGATCTTCTCCTCGGTATCCCTAACCAACTCTGGCCCAATAACTAATCGCTCAGATAGCTCGGTCCAACAAACCGGAGTCCTACACTGCCGGCCATATAAAGCCTCATACGGTGCCATACCGATGCTCGACTGAAAGCTATTATTATATGCAAACTCCATAAGCGACACATATTTGTCCCAACTACCCGAAAAATCCAAAGCACAAGCCCTCATCATATCCTCTAAAATCTGAATGACCCGCTCTGACTGACCATCTGTCTGAGGATGAAATGCTGTACTGAAATTCAACTTAGTGCCCAAAGCTCTCTGTAACTCCTTCCAAAACTTGGAAGTAAACCTTGGATCCCGATCTGAAACTATGGATAAAGGCACCCCATGCAACCGAACTATCTCATCTACATAGATATTGGCCAATCTATCCATCGAGTAGTCCACTTTCACCGGCAGAAAATGAGCTGACTTCGTAAGCCGATCCACTATTACCCAAACTGAGTCATGCTTCTTCTGAGTCAAAGGCAAACTAGAAACAAAGTCCATGGCGATATCATCCCATTTCCACTCAGGAATAGATAAATGCGTAAGCAATCCCGAGGGAACCTGATGCTCGGCCTTTACTTGCTGACATGTCAAGCACTTGGAAACAAAATCCACTATATCACGCTTCATACTAGACCACCAATATAACTGCTTCATGTCCCGATACATCTTTTCACTGCCAGGATGCATAGTAAAAACTGTACTATGCGCCTCACTCATAAGCTGACTCCTCAAAACCTCAGACTCCGGTACACACAAGCGATTTTTGAACATAAGCACCTCATCCTGAACTGAGAACTCTGACTGCTTACCCGATCTGACCTCTTGCACTATCCGTTGAAGCCTCTGATCATCCCTCTGAGCATCAACAATCCTCTGTCTCAAGGTAGGCTTCACACGCAACTGGGCAATCAAAGCCCCATCTGAACCAAATCTCCATCTGAACCGTCTTAGGAACAAGGCTAAAACTGACTTTCGACTCAAAGCATCAGCGACTACGTTGGCCTTACCAGGATGGTAATCCACAATGCAGTCGTAGTCCTTAAACAACTCAAGCCAACGGCGCTGTCTCATGTTCAACTCTTTCTGGGTGAGGAAGTACTTCAAGCTCTTGTGGTCCGAGAAGATCCTACACTTTTCTCCATACAGATAATGACGCCAAATCTTCAAGGCAAAGATCACAGCCGCCAACTCAAGATCATGCGTCGGATAGTTCCTCTCATGAGGCTTTAACTGACGAGAAGCATAAGCCACAACCTTACCTTCCTTCATCAAAACACATCCAAGGCCAACACCCGAAGCATCACTATAAATGACAAACTCTTTACCCGAGATGGGTTGAGTAAGAATAGGAGCCTCAACAAGCAACTGCTTTAACTGATCAAAATAAGCCTGGCATCTATCTGACCACTCAAATCTGACCCCTTTCCTCAATAATCTAGTCATCGGAGCGGCAATCGCAGAAAAACCCTTAACAAACCGGCGGTAGTACCCTGCCAAACCAAGGAAACTCCTCACTTCCTGAACATTTCTAGGCGCTTTCCAATCAACTATCGCCTCAATCTTGGCCGGATCGACCTGAATACCCCTAGCTGAAACAATGTGACCCAAGAATGACACTTCTCGAAGCCAAAAATCACACTTGCTAAGCTTGGCAAATAACCGATGCTCTCTCAACATCTGTAAAACCAATCTGAGATGCTCCTCATGCTCACTCTCATCCTTGGAATACACCAAGATATCATCAATAAACACTACTACAAATCGATGTAAGTATGGCCTAAACACACGGTTCATCAAATCCATAAAAGCCGCTGGAGCATTGGTCAAACCAAATGGCATCACAAGAAACTCATAGTGGCCATACCTAGTCCGAAATGCAGTCTTAACCACATCTGCGTCCTGAACTCGAAGTTGATAGTATCCTGATCGAAGATCTATCTTGGAGAAAACACCTGCACCCCGAAGCTGATCAAACAAATCTTCAATCCTAGGCAACGGATACTTATTCTTCACTGTGACCTTATTAATCTGCCTGTAGTCGATACACATCCGCAAAGATCCATCTTTCTTCTTGACAAATAGAACTGGAGCTCCCCAAGGAGATATGCTAGGTCGAATAAACCCCTTATCCAATAGCTCTTGTAGTTGAGTCTTAAGTTCCCTCAACTCTACAGGAGCTATCCGATAAGGTGCTTTCGAAATAGGTGTGGTACCCGGCATAATCTCAATGGACAACTCAACCTCTCTCTCAGGAGGCAAACCAGGCAACTCGCTCGGGAACACATCACTAAACTCCCGCACAACAGGAATGTCCTCGATCTGAACTTGATCTCTCTTGGAATCCAACACAACTGCCAGAAAAGCCTCACAACCTTTCCTGATAAATCTCCTGGCTTGCATCGCAGAAATCACATTATTCAAAGAACTGGCACCCAAACCTTTCATAAACACAGGAGATTGACCTCTATCCCGAAGCACAACTGTCTTCCTATGGCAATCAACCACAGCCCGATGCTTACCCAACCAGTCCATACCCAGAATCAGATCAAACTCTCTGAAAGGCAATTCAATCAAATCCGCAGGAAGCACAACTCCCTCAACCATAAGGGGACAACTCCTAAAGACTCTACTCACACTGACACTATGCCCTAATGGACTGGTCACACAAATCTCATAATCTAACTGATCAGCCACATGCAACTTATCAACAATTTTATCTGTGCACAAGTATGAGTGTGTGGAACCAGGGTCAATTAGAGCATACAATTCAGTGTCATGGAGTAGGAACTTACCAACAATAATATCAGGCGCATCCTGCTCCTCTCTGGCTCTCACGGCATAAGCTCTAGTTGCAATCAAAGGAGGATGCTCAACAGTCTCAAAAGCAGCTCCATCTCTAGGCCGACCGCCTCGACCTCTACCTCTACCTCTACCTCTAGCAGCCTGAGAAGCATTCGATCCAACTCTGCTAGCTCCTCCCTGAGGTCCTGAATCCTCACTCATCTGGGGACAACTAGCCACACGGTGCTCGGTGCTCCCACATCTAAAGCATCCACCCGTGAGCCACCTACACTCACCCCGGTGCGTCTTATGGAAATACTCACAAACAGGCGCAGCATCAGACCTACCACCTCTAACAGTACCCGATACTGCTGCTGAACCTTGCCTTCTTCCTCTGGTAGCCGAACCAGCTGTAGGATCATCTTGCGGGTTCCTAGATCTTTTACCTGAAGATGAGGAAGAACCACCCCGTGAAGGGTTTCTTCGCTGAGCTCTCTCCCTAAGCAAAGATTCCGACTTCTCTGCCCTCATGGCGGCCTCTGCAATCTGATAATAACTTACCCCAGGCATACACATCAAAGAAATCAAGGCAATCTTCTAAGACTCATTTAACCCCGCTTCAAAATGCTTGCATCTGAAATCATCTGTCATAACCCCACGCGGAGCATAGCGAGACAACCGGTTGAACTCTTTCTCATAATCCGAAACCGATAAAGTCCTCTGCCTCAAACTCAGAAACTGTGCCCATCTTGCATCCCTATAAGCTTGAGTCACAAACTTCCTAGTGAACTCCTCACTGAAGAAATCCCATGTAACCGGATCAGGCATCTGAGGTTGCCTACTAACCAATTCCCACCATTCATATGCTGACCCTTGAAGCAATGCCACAGCACACTCAGCTTGCTGATCGGGAGGACACCTGACTTCTTTTAAAGCTCTCTTTACCTTATCAAGCCACTTCTCAGCTATCTCAGACTCATCTAGCCCAGTCCCATAAAAATCCTCAACACCAGCTCTTCTCAAACTCTCAATAGGGGCTCTAGGAGCAGTCACTCTCTCCAAAACCCTAGCCATGTCCTGATGCAATCTGAACATAGCCTCAAAAGGCATGGCTGCGGCCTTGGCCTGGACCCTAGCATGCTGAGCCGACACAGAAATTGATGGATCTACAGCTTGAGGGTTCACACTCACGGCGGATTCCTCAAGTGATCCACGAGCAGAATTAGAAGCCATCTAAACAAACAAGAAACACCCGCATCAGCCAACACAGACCTAGACACATACACATCTAAGCAATTCAAAACAACAACAACACCCAGAAATGCCTAAACCTAGGCTCTGATACCAAAAACTGTAACACCCCCTACCCATACGTAGGCGATCCCATTCGAAAAGGAGTGAGATGCCGTATGAGTCAAGGTGCCACCAAATAGATACAAAGCAAAACATACATTCATTCATAACATACAAGCCGAAATACAGAATAATTAAAAACTTTAAAGGAAAAGAAAGCCATAGCTGATCATGCATTAATATAACACACTATTACAATATTGTTATGATCAAACCAGCTGAAATAAAAGATATTACAAAACCCAAAAATATAAATACATAAGCGGAAGCCATATCAAAACTGATACAATAGAGTTCTATTACAAAAGAATCATCAATCAAATAATAATCCAAACACTAATCCCTGCTGTGTTGGCTTGACTGCAGCGACTCACTTAAAACAAACTCCTTATGCACCTGCACGGGTAAAAACACCGTGCTAAGCGATATACGCTTAGTGGGGAAACACCCATAAAATATGAACGGCCATTCACAATGGTCGTCAAGGCATAACACATTCATAATGGCAAAATGCAATAGCTCATAACATAATTCATACGAACATGCTCACAATTTAAAGCCGTACATTCTGCATCTCAAATTCATATCCATTTCCATATTAGTTGAACATACATTTCGTCAATATACTCATGCAGATATCACATGTATATAGTCATAAGAGTAGAGCAAACCAATCGAATACCAAAAGAACACCTGCTGACTCTGGGTAGTGGATAACGAGTGTACAGATAGTACTTTACGGGTACGAGCCGATTACAGACAGTACCTTACGGGTACAAATCGAGAAAATAATTTTACTTTTAACTTTCACTAATCATTTTAAAAAGGGACCTTTAATAAGATCCTTACACATAATAGGGTTCGCGAGGAATCAAACGGGGACCTGATCGGGGTCCAAACGAAACTGAGGGCTGCAGTTAAAAGACTCTATTAGGCATGCCTAACTATCCACTTTCTAGACTCTAGCAGGTCATGCATAACACCATCCACAATAACATTAATCCAATTAAAGCGAGCAATTATATTTAAGCATGACACATTTAGTTCATAGGTTAAGGCATAATATGGCACACAAACATTTAGCATAGAAAAATAAATACAATTATAAAATGTAAGGCATAATATTCAAATCACAAGTTCTTGCTTCCTAATTAAATTAGATTTAATCAAATAATATATTAGGTTTAATGCCTTAATCATAAATTATACACACGTTATATAATTCTCGTCATGAGTATTGATTCATCTAGCAAATTATGCTTATAGTTTAATTCATGGTTAATCATCATATTAATTAATTTTTCGTTATAAGAATTTATTCAATTCATATGTAATTTAATTATATATTCTCATTACCTAATTATAAAATAAGTAACATTAAATTTTTCAGTGTTTCTAGACACTTTGGGGCTAATTCGGAGGTGTAGGATCGATTCTAGGATGAATTGTTGAAGAGGGACAAATTTTACTAAAACACAGCTGTGCTTTATAAAAAGCACAGCTGTGCCCTGCTGTATATCGTCGATCTAAAAGCCAAAACACAGCTGTGTCCTACCCAAAAGCACAGCTGTGCTTTCCAACCAGTCCCCAAACATTATCAGACACAGGGCAGAATTAATTTACTGAATCTATATGCATTTTTGAACTACTAAACGACATTTTTAGACCAACTGATCTTCATAACAATTAATTCTCAAGATGTTATCTTTCTAGTGTCAAAATTTCAGATCATTTGGAACGCAAATCGGGGAGATATACTCAAATTTCTCTACCCTGTTCCACAGACACACCTGATGATTTTTGCTACTGTAATGGGCGATTTTAAAATGGTTAGAGTCCGAATTAAATTATGGTTACTTCTACAAAGTTTTCGATACGGAAGTTGTGGTTCTAACCCAACTGGAATCATGTATTTTGGAGTCGTAAAACTCAACTTATACTAAAATGAATGACCAAAGGTCAATCTGACCCTCAAAAACAGATTTGCACTTTGAAGTTCAACAAGTTTCAAACCAACTCATTTGACACAATCAATTCACCAAATTTAATCCAAACCATCACAACACATAAATTAACATCTCAGAATACTCAATTCAGATATTAAAAACCATTAACACATAAATCAACAAACCAATTCCCAAACACCATACAATTTCCAGAATTTCAAAACACACATCATCAAAACATAACAATTTCCCAAACCTGAAATTTTTTTGCTTCGAATCACTTAGTTCCACTACTCCCAGCTACTTCCTTGCCCTTGGGATTGCGAGGAGACTCAGCTAAGTATAACCCATCAAAGAACACCCAAAAATACAAACCTTAAGTTAAATCTAAACCCAGAAAATCAAGAACAAGATGAACACAAGATGAAAATTACAATAACTTACCAAAGGAATGCAAAGGAAATGATTGATTTCCACTAACAATATCTTGAATCAAAGTTAGGGTTTCAAAATAAGAGCAAAGGAAAAAGAAGGAGATGAGGAGGGGAGGAGAACTACAGGAAAATGAATGAGCAAAAATTCTGCTCTTTCCATTTCTTTTCTTACTATTTTTTTTTCTTTTCCTAACCCTAACACTTGTCATTTTCCTATTGGTGGAAACCAATCACTCATACCCAACAAGTATACACTACTCACACACAATGTACTCCCCACTTAAAACACCTAACCAATGTGTGAGTAAAGCACACAATCATAACTCCATTACTCATACCCTACAATGGTGCACTCATGCACACCCAAAGTTAACCTAACTAATTCACACCCTAATAACATACATGTAACCACATGCTAATAAAACCATTAAAACATGCATTTTTACCAACATACCCTTATGATATGCCGAACACATACAATTGCATGTACACAAATGGGCTCATACTACCAGGGGACAAATGGGGTGTGACAGCAATTCTAAATGAAATAATCCTTAACAAATCCCCTATGGAAAAGGTGATTCATAACAGTTTCCACATCATGAAATTTTCAATTCATACAATTTTTGCAGGGGCACCTTATAAGATCACCACTCATTTCTTCAGGATGAGAAGTGGCGAATTTAACAAAATTTTCTACACCACATGCGAATGAGGAATTAGTCCTTTCACTTGAATCCCGTTGATTATACATCCAACTACGATCTAATGATTCCATTTAACCTAAATTTTTCGAGTGTAACAAAAGTTAAATAACAATGCGCAACAAACTCATTTATAATAGGAGAATTGTTAAAAACAGTCACTAAACTATACATTTCCATATCAAAATTCAGCAACAAATTCATTTACAATATAAGATGAATAAATTAATAAAATACAATCAAGTATGTACTTCAAATTAGCACTATTTATTACTTCTTATGTGCTTATGTCATTATCATTCAAACACCTAAGTTTATTTAATTTTACTAACTCACCCATTAAGTAACGACTATGTACTCTCAACTTACTATATATGTGTTTATCCGCAGTTCTTTGTCATTTCAATTTACTGTTTATTTCATATCCATACAAAATTAATTTACAATGACGCCAAATCAGCATTTGTAATGTTCTTATTACATGTTACGGATTGTGGAATGACGCCACCTCTTCATTACTATTACAATACAATTCAAATGAGCTACATATAATGTTAAATTCAACCAATATTGATTGATTCAATTCATATATCCTTCATTTTTTTAAGTCAGTTTAAGAATTTGAGTATTATGAATGGAAAAAATAGACATTAAGAGATTTTTGCTTTATAGTAGATCAACTAGCTGTATAACATACTATTGATAGACCTACCATATACTATATGTTATACATATAAGGATTCATTACATTAATACCTCATACTTTTAACTTTAGTAAGTTCACAAAAAGTTTTCAAATCATTAAAGTACAACGATATGTCTACGCTTGAATATACGGCAAAGTTTGGATTATAACAGTCCACATACATGCATAATCTCAACCTACAATAAGTCAAAATATTCCTATTAGCTGCGAAAACATTCTTAGAATAGATTAACCCTATAACATTCCAAGAGTCTATGATTCTGTTGTTATTCTCAACATAATTTCTTAAATACTCTTCATACCAGCTACTGTATTTTATAGCACTAAATCCTCTTTGAACTTTATACTCTTCATACTGCTGTATCCTCTACTCTAGACCAACGTGCATCCATTTCAACAATATGTAGAACACAACCAATTATTATAATTCAAAACATAAGCTTCTAAATTTTAAAACTTCACAGCAGATCCAGTAAAGAGAATGAATCAATAGAAGGAATAAAACCTATATATTCACAATAAAATCCTCTACATTCAGAATCAAATCTTATTGGTTCTATTTACTCAACATGTACTCAACATAGAACATACCTTATTGGTTCTGTTTATTCCACCGAAGTTAGATCAGATGGCCGAAATTATGCTCTATTCTCCTTCCTCCTCCTTTCGCCCGACTAAAACTCCTCATAAACCTCAAACAAACAAGAAAATTATATATTAGAAATGTTGGGCATCGGACAACAAAATTTTGGAGAGCTGTATGAGTTTTTCGCTCACCTCTCACACCGCCGAAGCTGCCGGAGTAGCAAATGCCGATTACACCGCCGGCGACAATGGGCTTCCACACCGGTGGTGAGGGATTGCTCAAAATGGGAGATCTGTCGCTTATGAGTTCTGTGTTTGAGAGATAGAAAAATAGGGGGTTTAGGTTATTTCTGTCTTAACATAATCGAAATTTAGCGACTTATTTAGCGACTAAAAGATTTAGTCGCTAATTCATTAATGAAAACTACTAATATAGCGACGGCATAATTTAGTCGCTAATTGTATACCGCAACTTGCGACACATAATATCGTCGCTTTTTCGTCGCAAATTTATAAATAAATGTTAGCGACCAAATTTTAGTTGCTAAAAATTAGTGACTAACAATTCTGTCGTTATTGTAGTCGCAAAAAAAGCGCGGCAATTTTGCACCACTTTTTAGCGACTGATCATAAAATACAGTCGCTATTTTAGTCGCTAAATGTGTATTATTATTCATTAATTTTATTCTCATGACTAAATACAATTTCAGTCACAGAATAGTCGCAAATTAGCGACTAAATGATTCAGTCGCAAAAAACAGTCGCTAATTGGCCTTTTTTTGTAGTGATAAGTGTCCATGTGGCTAGCCAACTGTATTTTGAGCTAGATTTAACTACCAGACTACTACTAAGAGCAATTACATTATTTACTTCATTAAATATCCATGGAATACATAACTTAAATTTAATTCATATCATTAATTCATTTAAGCACCATTTGACCAATAGGACATTTTCACTTCCAATTCATTATTTTTCCACTAATTCAATTCCAAACCATTAATTATATAATTCCAACATCATTCATACCACAATCTCACTTTAACATAACACATTCCACAATTTTTCAACTTAAACATAATGTAATATTACACTTCAATATATTCAAATATACTCTATTAATTCCAAATAAATTAACACACACTTAATTTTCATTCTTTATTCACTTTATGGCATTATACCTAATTAATTAATTAATTAGACTATAGTTTAACCATGTATACCATTCGGCTTTACCAACATTTCTCTCCTAAATTTTATTTTTACCTATTTATTATTCATTACTCTAAATTACATGTTAACTAACATAGATATACAATTAATTTACATTAATTCATAAAATATTTTCCAACATACTTAGGTAACCTATTCAGCCCAAGTTATATATCCATCTTAAAAAATATTTTTCATTCCTTCAATCAGTAATTTAGCCAAATTACATGTAAAGTATTATGAATATACCATTATTTAGCATTAAACATCAAAGTATACTTTAGTATTCTTATTGTATTCAATTCGGCCTATGTAGTATCCTTAATATATAATTTATTTCTTTTCATTTTAATCATTCCAATCTCATATTTAACCTTCCTAAACATATCTATCAAGTTTAGTTCAATTAAACATGCATAAATCAAATACATACAATATGAACATAATCTAAAACTATATATAATCAATGGAAAGAGTGGGATATTGTATCCACTAACCTCATTTTCTTGTTCTAGACCTCTTAAAAATCCTTTCCTTGCTTTTGCTCCTTGAAACACCATCATCTCCTTTACTTTTCATAAGTGATCGAATATATTCACCAAAGAAACCACCATCAATTTACTTTCTCTCTTCAATATAACAACATAAACACACTCTTCACACGTAAAATTACCTATTTGAACCTTTAAAATAAATTATAGAACCCAAAATCACTTACATAATTTTTAACACATAATCTTCTTTTCTTGATTTCTACCACTTTTTTCACCTCAATTGAAAACTAGAGACTGCTACCATCTAATAAAGAAGCTAAAATTTACTTAGGAGGGTTAGATTTTGTGAGAACTTTGGAAAAAGAATGAAGAAAATTATGGAAGAGAATAGAGAATACCATTCGGCCAAGGAGAGGGGGAAGAAGGCTGACGAGAATTCTAAAGTTTCGCTGATTTTTCAGCCTTATATAAGGGTCTTAAGTGGGCTTGGGCTTGATCATACCAATTGGGCCAACCCAAAAGCCCATTTAGGTATTTAAGCCCATTATGCTATCCAAAATTATTTATCTCACTTTCCAAGTTCAATTTCTTCCAAAATCAATTTCATAATTCATAAAATATATAAATTAGTTTACACAAAAATTTTCAGCCCAATCGGAGTCCATTTTTGGTCTGGCTCACTTAAACTGGTCCAATTCACCAATTTTCAGTGTTACCATAAAATTACTTTCTCACTGTCAAATTGTTTCCCAAAATATTTAGAGTCAAAATATGCCTTCAGATAATTTTTCAAAGGTCATTGAACCCAAGGCTTTTTCTTACTTTTGGCTTTTAGGGGACCTATTCGACCTCGATTTTACTCCAAATTTCATCTTTAGACTAGTCGCGAATAGTATTTTTCAATTATCAAATAAAATATTTTTTTTCTCCAGTTATACTTTTTATCCCGAGGACTTCCTAGGAGGTCACCCATCTCAGTACTACTCTCACCTAAGCACGTTTAACTTCGGAGTTCCAATAGGATCCAGTACATTAATGCTGGTATGTTCACACCCGAAAAACACTTTTCACGGCTTTCGCTATTGTGGACCATTACATGTCGACTTTTACAATTTTGGGCCATTACACACAATGTTGTCTATTAAAGCGGCAACAACTAAAGTTGCCGCTCTGTCATTTGTTGCGGTATTGACCGTCAGTGTGACAGCTTTAGCTGCTGATATTCTGATGCAATATTGCAATGGACTGCTGCGGTATTGACCCTAAAACCCCAATCCTATAAATATTTTATCAAACACCCCATTTTCCTTAATAATTTATAAAAAAACATTACTTAAAAAATTGTCCCATATTTTTTCTGTTAACCATTACAATCATAAGGTGCATTCATTGTAACACCTATATACTCGTAAAAGATACGGATATTGGATTTCACAATACTGCACTAAAACACACTATAATGCACTCAATAGATTCAGTAGAATATTTTTTTAACTATTACCTGTCAATTACCTTTTAATCCTTTATTTTACATTATCATTGACAAATTATATTTTAGTCTTTAGACTTCCACTAATTTACAATTTTGTTCTTCACTTTTCATTTATTTACCATAATGCCATTGATTAACCCATTTTTCTTATTTAACATATACAATTTACCATTTAGCCCAAAGTAAAATAAACTAATATATATTTCATTTAACCATATACATGTAATAATATTCATTATCACTATTAGATCCTTTATTTAAAATCATATATGTAAATAGTACACATGAAAATCTATATTTGCGATTTGGTCCTTTAAATATAGCATATTTATAATTTAGTCCCTAAACTATAACATATTTACACTTGGGTCCTTAAACTTTCCCATATTTACACAAATGCCACCAATTTAGTTCATTTTCTTATTTAACCCATTATTTTATTATCTAAAATATTCACATTATACTATCATTATTTTCCTTAATCAATATTTTCATAAATAATTTAATTAATTATCAAGTTGAAATTCTAATTCATCTTGAATTCTAATCCAATTAGAGTTCTAATCCATATTGACTTCTAATTCATTTAGAGTTCTATTCCAAATTGACTTCTAATTCATTTAAAGTTCTAATCCAATTAGATCTCATTAATTACATCTAAGTCCTTTAACTTACCATACTTTTGTAAAATTACAATTGGGTCCTTATCTTTTTCAATAATTACTATTATGTCCCTTACTTTCTTTTAATTACCAAAATACCCTTATCTACACTTATTTTCCATCTTCTTTCTTTTCTAACTTACAAAATTATATTTTAGTCCCTAATTTCGATTTCTTCTCACTATTGTCATTTTAATTACACTTTTCATTTAACTTAATCCATTTTTATCTATTAAGTATACAATTATTGTTTTACCCCTAACTTTCCATTTCTTTCATTTTAGTTCATCTTCACTTATTTTCTTATTTATCATTATTTTAATCAATTTAATTAAATATTTACTATAATGCCCCTATTCTTTTACATAATTACCATTTAGTCTTAGGGTACCTTTTTCAAGTCAAATTTCATTTTAGTCCTTATCCGGTGTTAAGTTACCCTTATCCTCATCTTATCTCATACGTATGTTATCTCTATCTTATTTTAACACTTATCTTATCTTATCACTTAATTACATATATAATCATTTAATTATTCATCCCTTTTTTACTGCAGTTCTCAAACAATCTTATTTTAATCCATTTTTTTTACTTTACCCGTAGTATCATCCACTAGGATTCACTAGACTGGATATGCAGGACTGGATTTTATAACCCTAACCTACCAAAGTGGCCACTTGGGGGCCAAATTACACTTCGGTAGTGTCGGAGTGGCACTAGGGTGCCAAATTACACTCCGACGTCACCACACTCGGAGTGGCCACTAGGGGGCCAAATTATACTCCAAGGTCACTACACTTACACTTTACACTACATTGGCATTTGTAAGTAGACCGTCATTGGTCTACAATTGCAAGTCACCATGACTTGCTACCGCGGCATATATTGACGTCCCTATGGCTAGCTATCTATATACTGAACTAGATTTACTACCAGATCACTAAGGGCAACACATAATCATTATTCAATACACTTTTCACTTACGATACAATATGGAACATCTATAATATTAGTCAATATAGTACACTTTCGCTTTCAATTCGTTTTTTTCCATCAGTTCCATTCCAATTCACTCAATATTCAATACAAACTTCATTCATACCATAAGTTCACTTAAATGTACACATATTCTATAATTTTCATGGTAAATATAATATAATGTCACACTTTAATATATACAATTATACTCCAATAATTTTCAAATGAACTCTCATACACTTATTTTTCATTATTTATTCATTTTATACTATTAAAATCATTATACCATCATAGTATACTATGATACATGCATGCATACCATTCGTCCATCATGCTACACGTCCACCATAAATTGTTTTTATCACCTTTATCATTTGTTTAGTTAATTTACATATCCATTAAATCACATCAAAATCACATTTTTACATACTTATACCACTCGGCCTATATGCTCAACATCCATTATGATTATTTTTCTTTCTCTTATTCATTCTATTAACTAAATCTCATGTCAAAAATCATATATGCATCATTAAAATGCCATAAACATCATGATATACCATGGAAAACCATGGACATACCATTCGGCCAAACTGTACCCACGTCATCAAAGTTTTATCCTTTTAATTTTAATCATTCAAAATCCCATTTTTGACCTTTCTAACCATGATTATATGGTTTGATTCAATTAAACATACATATTTCACATACTTTATGTTTAAACATAACTAAAAATCATACTTTTAACATGGAAAAAGGAGGATATTGTATCCACTAACCTTATTTTCTTATTCTCCACATCTTAAAAATCCTTCCACAGTTATGGCTCCTTAAAACACCATCACTTTCCTTATGCTCCAATAGTGGCCGAATATAAACATCAAAGAAATCACCAAAAATTTGCTTCCTTTATACAATATAATTACATAAACATACTCTAGACATCCTAAAATACCTATTTAAACCTTTAACCAATTTAAAAATCTCAACTTTACATACCTCAATTTGACACATAAACTTTTAAACTTATTTTCTTCCATTTCTAGCACTCCAAATGGACTCCAATCACCATCACCAGATTCTAGAGAGGTTTAACTTTGTTTAGAAGACTTAGATGTGAGGAGAGATTGGAAGAAAAATGAAGAAAATGGAGGAAGAATGGAGAAATATCACTTTGGCCAAAGGGAGGAGGAGGGAGGTCGGTTTCTCTAGGGATTTCTCTAGAGAAATCTGGTCTTAAGGGGTATTTATAGGTGTAATTTGAATCAAATCGGTCCAACCAAAATGGTCCAACCGGTTTGAACCAAATATTTTTTTTTAGCCAATTTCCACTGTTTAAGGGAATCTATGTGTTCCTCAACTTATTTTCACTCCCAATCAATTCCATCATTCTTAAAACATATAAATTAGCCTCCTTGCAAAATTTTAGCTCAATCGGAATCTGTTTGGGGCCTAGTTCACTTAAAACGGTCCGATTTAACCCTTTTCGGTTCTACTGTAAAACACCAATCTAATACTGTCAAAAACTACTAAAAATTATTTTATACCTTTACACTTCCCACATTACACCCTTTTGAGTTCAATAACTATTTTAAAAAATTTAGTTGAATTTCGGTCAAACTTTAGTTCAATTGAATCGAACCAAATGCTAACTTCTGTTTGACGTTCTAAGCCCTATATAATCTCATTTTCACTCCAAATTATACAATCAGACTTCTTATAACTTGTACTTTTCAATGGTTCAATAAAATATTTTTCACTACTGGTTTCCCGACAGGTCACCTATCATAGGATTTCTATGCCTCGAGCACATTTAATCTTTTAACTCCTCTGTAATTCAGGATACTAGAACTGTTGTTTTCACATCAAAATCACATTACAGACTCTATAGAATTCACGGATCGATACTATTCCAGTTTCAGGCCATTACATTCATAAAAAAAATTAAAATGCTCAAAATACTTAAAAATTAAAATTAGAAATCAAATATAATTAAACATCATCAAACTACAAATATATACCAAAAATATTCAAAGTAAAAAATGGATACCAATATATATGAGAAAAAATAACTTATATAAAAGTTAATCAGTTACTTTATATAAATATTATTCTATATAATAAAAAAATAACATCATTTAAATATAGTTTATAGTATTATATAAAATTTATAGAAAAATACAAAAACTCAGGGTATAAAAATAAAAATATAATTTAAATGTACTTTAAAATATTAATCTATGTAAGTTTTAGAGATAAATAAAAAAATTAAAAATTTTAAGGCATAAAAATAAAAATATAATAACCGGTTCATAACCAATTAAGCATGGACTAATGGTTAACCAGTACCCAAATCACAAAAAAAAATCGAAAAATAATTAAATCGGTTGGTTAACCGAAATCATTGATTTTTTCAAATCGTAGACTGAAACTGAAAAACCTAAATATTACTAACAATAAATAAACCGATCAGTTAGATTTTGGACTGATTAACTAGTTCAACTGATTTTTTTCTCGACCCTAAATTTAACCACACGCTACTGCCTATAATCTTCAGCAAACTTTAAAAAAAAAAAAAAATCACCAAACATTATAAATGTAATAAAAGTCTTCTATCATGGTGGGTTGCTAGATTTCATCATATATCAAAAACAAATTAGAAGTAAGTTTACTTTTATATATATATAAAACAAAATATTAAATAAGTTTGATTTGAGGCAAATTTAATTATCTCAATCCTTCAAATGGAACATTGGGTTTAAGCTCATATCATCAAACCACCTCTTTTTTTCGCGAGAAACTGAGCTTGAATCCATCTTTCCTTTATAAGACACGTAGCACTATTGTGTCCCTTCCTTTTGCATAAACTATAAGCGTTCATTCTCTTTGCAAGTTTCTTGCCCCCAGTTCTTTTTCGCTTAGGACGTCCATTTGCTATTGATTTTTGTGGACACTAAACAATGTCTTGTTGAATTTCTTGCTAAATTGGGGACAATTTCATGTTTAGGGGTGAGCATTTGGTTGGCTTGATCTAAACCCAATCAACCAAATAGACTAAATTTCCTTTTAAGAATAAATGAACCGATCGAAGTTGAATTTGGAATCAACCATGCATATCTACTCTTAATATCTCAACCATTTAGCCAAAAACTCCAATATTTAATAACATAATAAATATAGAAATATTTTAGTTGGGTCGGTTTTTCCAAAATTTTAACCCAACACGAATGAGCACTCAATTTTACCATCTGACCTAAAATCGTACCCAGATGCAAATTTTGGATCATTTCGGTTTTGCGGAGCTCTGACCCTTTCGATGAAAACACAACTATAATAGCAGAATTTATAGAAATTGCAAGGTAATTTGGGAATATATGCATAAAAAACGTATTGGAACTTTTGAGAATAGTTATTTTTGAGGAGAAAAATTAAAAACTGTAATAACTAAACGATGGAAAAAATACCAATTATTAATTGGAAAATGTCAACATACAAGATCTGAGATTTTATCTAACATGATAATTTATTTATGAATAGAACAATAAATCGAGTCTAAATATGTTTTTTTTTGAAATGGAGTCTAAATATGTTAAACACCACTAATAGATAGCAAGAAATTTGGGGGTTGATTTCACCCATGGTCACTCAACTTATCACTTATCGCGCAAAAGTAACCGACTTTTTTTTTCTTACTTAAATGTCATTGAACTTTTCAAATTATTGTACAAAAGTCATGTTGACCGGAATCCGGTGACGACTCTTACCGGATTGATAAGTTCAACAAATGCTACATTTAAATTAATTTCACTCACGGTCACTAGACTTATCATTTATCTCGCAAAAGTAATTAACTTTTTTTTTTCAACTTAAATGTTACTGAACTTTTAACATTTTTGCAAAAAAGTCATCAATCCGGCAAGGGTCGTCGCCGGATTCCGGTCAACATGACTTTTGTGCAATAATGTTAAAAGTTCAGTGACATTTAAGTAAGAAAAAAAAAGTCGGTTACTTTTGCGCGATAAGTGATAAGTCGAGTGACCATGAGTGAAATTGACCCGAAATTTGGACTTTTTTTATAGCTAGCAAAGCAAGCAATTTAGTGATGAATAAAATCGAATCCAAATCAAAATGATCCGATAGTAATTTGGTTATTCTAGTCAATAAAATAATAATAATGATTTTATTGTTTTAGTTTATTAGACTCAAATTAATTTTTTATTAAAAAGAAAAATACACTGAGCTAATTAATTATAAAAATAATTTTTAATATTAACAATAATAATTTCCAATCATTTTTAAGCAGATTAGTTGTTGCTAAAAAAATTAAAAGATAAATTGAATTTCTGTCAATTTTATTAGATAAATAATAATAAAGAGATTAGGAATTAAGTGATGCTGATTGAGATTTTATATAAAAATAATTTGTGATGTATTTATCAATTGTTTTACTAGTTTAGTTTAAAAGTTGATTTTTGAATAAACTAAATGTAATAAAAAAAAATTAAGGACCAAATAGAAGTTTTTCACAAACTTGAGAAAATATATGATATATTTAAGTTTGGAAAGAAGTGAATTTGATTAAGATTTTTTTATTTTAATGATTGATAATACTAGATTATCATTGGGCCTGAACAAACTTTAGCCCAAAGTCCAGTAAAGAAGACGGACCCAGGATCAAGTACGTGGCAAGTGGACGTCCAAAAAGTCAAAATCTGAGGCGTCGCCTGTCCCATTACAAGAAAATGCGCAATTAGCGACAAAAATTTAATTCTGTCGCTAATTTGGTAGCAAATATTTCACTTTAGCGACGGAATAAAATACCGTCGCTAAAAATAGTGAGCCTGATTTCCCCTCATTTTTAGCGACAGAAAAAATATTTCATCACTAAAATCGGCACCAAAGCAAACCGTGAAAATCTGCTACAAAATGTAGCAACAGAGTGGAAATACTATCGCTAAATAGCAACGGTAATTAAGGACCTGTATAGACCGATGCTAAATAGCGACGGAATCAAACATCCTTTCCTAAACAGTGACGGTAATAGTTGATCGTTGCTATTTAACGATGGTGCATAATTTAGCAACGATCTTTAATTACCATCGCTATTTAACGACAGCAGATTCCTTTTGTCGCTAAATAGAAGGATATATAAACCCTTTTTCTTCTCTCTCCTTCCTCCCTCTTCTTTCCCCTCTCTTGCTCGCTATCGGTTGTCCTCTCCCCCTCACCCCTGTGAACTCCTGCCGTCGGTCAGATCTGGCTCAGTTGTGTCACCACCCACCACCGCCAGTCTTTGCCTCTGCTCTGCCGCCTGTCTCTGGCGTTTAGCTCCCTGCCCCTCGCGATCTCTCCACTCCGGTGCTGCTCTACCTGTTGCTGCCCCGCCGAGCTGCCAATCTGCCCCGCTGCTGCTCCCCCACGCTACCCGGTCAGTTTCATATCTCTTATTTTTTTCATTTATTATTATTATTATTATTGGCTGTATAATATTTGTTTATTTTTTTGTATATTTTTTTATGTGTATAATATTTGTATAGATAATTTAATACTTGTATAATGAGAGGCAAACTCATGCATCAAAGGTATATATCTGCCTCTTAAAATTTTTTACTTGTCTAGAATGACAGTGAATATTTGCTGCAATGTTACTCATATTGTTCAAGCTAGAAATTAAAGATCAGTGGCTTATAATAGGTGTTTTTGGCTTTTGTTTATAATTATTTTGTTTAATTAGTATAAATTAAGAGATGGGATTTTTTATGATTGCAGCAGTTTAAAGCCAAAAAATGTCACTACAAGAAAATTAATTTTGATGTATCAATTCAATGCTTACTTTTCCTTGGAAAATATGGATGATTTGATTTGTATTTGATTGAGTTTACTTGAATTGCTTGTTACAAGTGTGATTTCTTAATGTTTGATGGTTTGATTATGTGAATTGTACTTAAATTTTGTTTAAAAATTTGGTGCACATCAAGTGTTCTATAAAATACCTCAATCATATTTTTCAGTGCCAGTCGTTGTTTTTCTTGCAATTACTGTGATTCTTATATTTCGTTTGTGTATATATATGTATAATATTAAATATCTAATGATTCTGAGCCATAATTTGTCTCTAATATTTTCCATTTAATTGTCTCTAATATAATCTGGAAAATTGTAGTTTTTGGTACCTAATACTTTCCATTTAATTAAGCTATTTTTTAGCTTTTTTAAATTACCAACGGAATACTAACGGAAAATTTCGTTTGTAAAAATAAAAAAAATAAAAATTTTGAAAATTCCCTACGGAATAGTAAATTTTGTAGGCAAATTGCCAATGAAAATTCATAATCCGTTGGCAAAATTGTCGACGAAAATTCAGATTTCGTTGGCAAAACTGCCGTCAGAACAACATTTCTATCGGCAATTTTGCCTACGACTCAAACACTGATGGAATTTACTTCCGTTGGCAATTTAATTTCTCGACGAAAAATACCGACTTTCCGTCGAGAAATGCTTAATTTCTTGTAGTGTTCGATTGAATTGACAGGGCACTCGCCCTATTTGTCCACTGACACACGCCACAGATCTTTGCCTCCTATCTACTCCTTATGACATCATCATTTGCCTACTCAAACACAAGATAAGGGCACTCAAGTACCTCTCTAAGGGTTCTATAAATACCCTAATCACTGTAGATTTAGATATCTATCTCTTGAGACTTTCTCTCGCTACACTCTCTAAACACTACTGACTTAAGGTTTGGAGTGTTTACTCTCGGTTCGATTGGGCAAGCTTTCTTGCAGCTACAGCAGATCTGACCAATTTGATAGCCTTGATGTGGCTTTGATGTTGAGCACATCCTGATGTATTTTATGTCTATCCATGATTTTTCCTTTATTTGGTATCAGAGCCAGTTTGAATTATAAAGGCTTCAGTATAATATTAAACTATAGGAAGATAAGAGAAACTTTTCATCATGGAAACCACTCCTTCTACTAAACTTTCTACTATCTATGATTATAAATATACCCCATCCTTTTCTAATGTAGTCACCCTAACCCCATCCACCGTTACAAAAAAATAGCCATTTATATGAGCTTTCCTATCTTATAGAGGATATGAAAATAGGGGAAACCTATGCCCTTTTTTTGAATCTTTATGATCTTTTTACTAAATCAACGACAACGTGGACTCGAAATATCAGATCTCTGATAAAGAAGCCAAAAAAAGCCATCAAAGAGTACGTCCAGTGTTCTAATTTTAGACAGTACACAATTACTACATACAAAATCGAACAATTTGTTACTTTAGATGTTCCTCCTGAACTTCACTCTTCCTAGCTTATCTAAGGCTATTCTCACATTCATTGCGGTGCTGTCAGAATAGGACTCACCTGTCATGGAAGACAGGGCCTTCCTGTTTTTGCTAGGATTGCTTTGGTGGACACTAGATACATGAAGTACCAACATGCTGTAATTGGTACAGTAGAGACATCGTTAAATGCAGGATTCGTTATTTTCACTTTGTATCCTAATTATAATATGGCATTACAAGATCCTAATGTTTTAACAGCCTTCAAGGCACAAATCCAGATTCTAGAAGCAGAGCAAGTTTCAGACTTGATAGTAGCAACTTTACACTATCAAATGGCATATCGTCTCCAAAAGCATGATCTATAAACCGTGCAGATTCATTAAATACGCAGTCATGTATTCAGATTCCTCAATAAATTTCAAGAGAAGAGCTTCTCCAGCTCTTCCCAGAAAAATGTAATGGCCCCAATACCGGATTAGCAGTGAATAGTAATTTCGGGGGTAGAAAGCACACCCGGGGGTGAAAAATATGTTATTTGATAGTCGAAAAGTATAAGTCCCCGATGAGTCCAAGGTTAAAATTTGGAGTGGATTTGAGGTCAAATGGGTCCTCAAAAGTTGCAAATAAGAAAAAGTAGCGGTTTCGGTTCAAATAGTAACTAAGTTGACTGAGAGTTTGAACGGACCATAGAAGATGCTACGGACCTCATAAAAATAATCAAAAAATAAGGATACACTCGTATTAATGAGGAGAATCATAGGGTAAAGAGAAATTAATCTTATGGTGACATGAAAATTTTGGTTATCGGACCGGTATAAGTGAACAGGCCTGGGAAACAGTCTCAGATTGACTTGAAAATATTAGTGTAAGCTAATTAATATATTTTGAGAATTATAGAATCATTTTTATGAGGAATCGAGCTTCAGAAGGGAGAGAAATAAAAGGTTAAGGGTAAATAAGTTATTTTATATTTATGGACTAAATTGATGAAATTAATTAAGTATGTGGGTCAATGTATGAGGAGGAATTAATTAATAGGTAAATGCGTGAAAGATCAAAGGAATAAGGATTAAATTAGATATTTGGAAGAAAAATAAGGAAAAACCAATGATCATGTGACATGTGGCATGGTGGATAAGGATGAAAGTAAAAGAGGATAAGTTGGTAGACTAAAAGTAAAAAGGGGAATTGGCTCTTTATGTGGGAGTTTTAGCTGGCCAATTAAGAAGGGAAAAGAGAGGAGATTTTCTTATTTTCTTCCTCACGCCACTCTCCCTAAATTTAAGACACAAAATAGAGTTTTGGATTTCTCAAGTTTTAAGTGTTTTAAATGGAGAATTTGTATCAGAAATGTAAGAAATAACCCTCTTATTTCCTTGATTTCTTCTTAAATGGTTAAGAATTCCGATTAGTGATATGTGTGGGTTTTGATGAGGAATTGGGACCATGAAAGAGTAGGAAAGCAAGAAAGAAAGTACAAGTATAGATAAAGGAGCCATCAAAAGAGGTTTGGGAATTTATATGTTTTGATTGTGTGAATGATCAATTGTATATTCTAAAGTGTTCATATATGCTTTGTGATGTTGATAATTGAAATTAAGGGCTAGTTGTGATGAATTGACTGAATTAGAACTTGATAGGCTAAGAATGGTAAATTCTATCAAGTGGGTCAGATTGACCTCCGGTGACTGTTTTGATCATAAGTTGATTTTCTCAACTCCAAATTAATTGTGTCAAGTTGGGTTAGAACCATGAGTTACATACCTACAAAAGTCCTAGAAATGATCATGAAAAAATTCTAGCTCTAAGACCCTTAAGAGTGGCCAAAATAGAAGGATTTCTATTTTGGCCTAGTGACTGGAACCAGTTCTATCTTTGGTGTTGTCTGACCTCAGTTCGGTTTTTAGGCTATAATTCGACTTAGGAATCTCCAAATTAGGTGATTCTAGTGGCATATGAACATTAAGACACATAACTACATATGTTTAGAAGAGTCCAAGAGCTATTATTAGTTCTTAGTACTTTGTAATTGATCAAAATAGAAGGGTATCTATTCTGTCCAAGTAAAAGGAAAAGTTCTGTTTGTTCAACTCAAACTGAAGTTGTCACACCCCAAATGTGGCCAAATTGGAATTGGCATTTTTAATTGGACAATTAAGGGCAATTGGGTAATTTACAAGAGGAAAGAGGATTATTTTTGCAAGAATTAATTATACCTAGAGTGCAGATTTTTATTAGGGTGTAAAAAGAATTTATTAAGGACCTATCTACAGATTTTTGAGCTAGGGGTAAAAGAGGAATAAGTGGATTTGTGAAGCTGTGCATGTGTGCCAAGTGGTAGGAGAGTGTGTGCACGTGGTGAGGGAAAAGAGAAGACTGAGAAAAATTTAGTTGGCTGGAAGCAAAAGACTGAAAGTTCTCTCTTTTCTTGTTCTCTCTCTCACGTAAACCACATTCTGCTCTTTTTCTCCATTTGCATGTGTGTATTTCTGTTGAGGAACTAAGGTTTGGGTTTGTTAGAAGCTTAAGAAGGTAAGTGGCAAGAGTTCTATAGGATTTTTATGGTTGATTTTTCCTTTTTTCTCGTCTTTGGGTTTATAGAGATTCTGTTCTTGGGTTAATGAATTGTGGTTTCATCTGTTGCAAGCATCTGAAGTAAAGAAGAGGGATAAAGGGAAAGAGAAGGTTGTTGATTGAAGAAGAATACAGTGGACGTTTTTGAGCTTCATCATCAGGTTTGGGAGTGTCTGTCTTTGATCAATTTTGGATCCTAGTTGCTGTTTGATGTTAATATTAGCTAGGTGTGTTCATTTATAAAGATGCATGAGAAATGTATTATGTATACATGATTTAGGTAGAGAAAGAAAGATTATGAGTATGCAAATGAGATGTTTATACATGTATATGAATGTGAAATTCTGAGTTGTGACTCTCTCTGTTTATATATTTTAATTGTTCGATAATGTGAATAATGTGAGTGAAATTGCTGTAAATGTGCTCAGAAGACCTAAAGGTACGTGTTTGTATAATTATTGCATGAAAAATGGATTTAGACAAATTGGGATTTGGAGTTTTGGTTGTACTCTATTTTCACGATTTTTCTGGGTTTTTATGTTTTTCTGAAATTCTGAAGTTTGGTAAAGGAGAAGCAATCTGTGAGAGGAAGATCACGTGACGTGATGGGGCATCACGCCGTGACCTCCCTCCTTGGGAAGTCACGTGGCGTGATGAAGCATCACGCCGTGACCTTCCTCCCTTTGGGAAGTCGCGACGTGATGGAGCATCACGCCTCGCGACCTCTCGCCGGTCTTCCCTGTGTGTCACGAGACAGGATCTCGTGACCTCCCCTCTCCTCTCAGGCGTCACGAGGCGTGACGGAGAGTCACGGCTCGTGACTACCCCTGTGTTGCTTGGCACTCGCGTGAAGCCAGCGTCACGAGACACCACTGCCTGGGTGACTCGTGACTGGCCTTCCTCCTGCTGCCCTATTTTTCTAAAAGCAAAGTTTTTAACCTTCTGTACATGGGGTTTTCCACTGTTTGAATCTAAATCAAGTTCAAATCTGTTCTTTAATCTAATAATTGATTAATTATGAGATTTATGTTTTTGATTAGTAATTAATATACATGATTTAAATATTTGTAATTTATATGAACATGGATTATTTCAACGTGAGTTATATGTTCTTATTATCTCCTGTTTGTGATATTTATATATTCATATGTTTCTGAATTTGATCAATATACAAGTACACTTGGATTATAGATTTGTATTATTTTCAATTCTCATATTGATATTAGTGCTTGAATTGATGAGTTGTGTTTTTAAGCCTGAATAGTCATAGTAGTGGATAAGTAAGCGCTTACTTAGGTCAGAGTGTGTGTGCAGCTGCTATATGATAAAACGTTATACGTGGGTCCGTTTGGATCCTTGTTTCGATCCTGTATGGGTCTATATGGATTTAATGCGAGACTTCGGTCTCTATATGAAAAATACATGTTTGAGACTCATGTCTCTATATGCTTGGGGTACTGTGTTCTATCAGTATCCATTTGACCGCATCCACTTATAGAGAGTATTTTAGACTAATCAGGCTATATGTTTAAATGTGTTGCATATGTTGAGATGCATTGTTGACATGATTACAAGTATATGATGTACATGAATTCTTGCATAACTTTATATTATGCACCTTGTATCTGTATACTTGGAATGATGAAGATTATGAATTGAGTACTTAATTGCTTGTAATGTATATATTTATGCATGTCAAGTAAGAAATTTAGAGATATGTTTACATGTGATTTTGATGCCTTTGATTTTGAATCATTAGATTATTGTATTGTTATAAATATTGTATATACATATTGTTCGTTTGTTTTGTTCCTCCCCACTAAGCGTTATCGCTTAGCACGGGCTCTTTTCCCGTGCAGGTGGCGAGTTTGCATTGGAGTCAGATATCTGCAGGTCGGCCACTAGAAGTCTTTTTGGATGAAGTTATTTTTGAGTCTTCCGCTGTAATTTTTGTACATGGCTTGTTAATAGCAAAGTGAATCTTTTGTAAAGGAATAATTATTTTTGTATATGTATTTGCTTACGAGCCTCTTTTTGTAAAACGATATAGTTATGTTATATGTTAAAGGATTTACTGCCATATCAGTAAAAGTTTCTTTATTTCTCATCTATTATTTTATTTATTTGTATGCTTTTGGATTCGTTTATATGTGTTTGCCCGCGTGGCACTCCGGTATCCTTCCAACGGGGATATCGGGGTGTTACAGAAGTACTAGAAATCCATATGTCATGAGATTTGTCCCATTAGAAATTTAACACCTTAGGGAAAATTTTCTAAGAAGACAACTCCACTTAAAAATGAGGTTTACATGTTGATTATGGCAATATAAGTTAGAAGTGGAGAACTGGTCTGCGTCAGTTCCCCTTAGGAGCTTGGTTTACCTGACTTGTGTATCAGTTCTCCTATGGAGCTCGATATTTCCTAGCTCCTCTTTAGAGCTCGGTTTTACTGGCTCCTTTGTATAGCTCGGTTTTCTTGGCTCCTCTATAGAGCTTGGTTTTCCTTTCTCCTCTGTAGAGCTCGATTTTTCCTGGCTCCTCTATATAGCTCGATTTTCTTGGCACTTGTGTAGCTCTGTTCACCTGGCTATAGATTTCCTGTGTAGCTCTGTTCACCTGGCTATAGTTCTCCTGTGTAGCTCTATTCACCTGGTTATAGTTTCCCTGTGTAGCTCTATTTACCTGGCTATAGTTCTCCTGTGTTGCTCTATTTACCTAGCTATAGTCCTCCTGTGTAGCTCTATTCACCTATTTAACCAACATTTTGTTTAGTTTATTTTTGTGCTAATTTAAATTAAGTAATGATATGGATACTCCATAATATGATAAACAATTAAGGAATGGCATATGAATAGCAAGTATGCATAGACTTTGTATAAGATTAAATGTGGATTACTCTTGAATAGAGTTTTGTGTACATTGGAATTGTTAAAAATGTAATATGATTGTAAATGAAATAAATGGTATGCATAGAAACTAATATTATGAATGTGAATTTATAATGAGTATGACATCAATATGTGCTTATAAGAAAATGTAAGAGTGATATGGGTATCACAAATGAAACAAGTATGTATATAGCCTGCTGTAGACACCGGGTCCTAAGTCAGCCTATATCGAAGTTACCCAATGATGATAATTGCCTTCACAGGCGAAAAACGTTGAAATTGATGGTTTCCTTGCAAAATTTGCAATTTAGAATGAAAAACAAAAAAATATTAAAAATATTTTAAAAATTAGTTTTAAAAAATGATATTTGAAAATTTTGGTATTTTTTAGTCATATTTAAAAAATATAAAAAATATTTCGTTGAGTGTCGGGTGCGGCAGCGCCCAGGCGCGAGCGGGCGACGCTTAAGGGCATCGCCCGCGCGCGCGAGCGATGCCTTGCACATCGCTTGCGCCTGCCGTGCGCGATCTGCGTGCGGCCGACGGGCGTCGGTCGCTCATCTGCGCCCAGATCCGCCGAAATCGCCCCTTTTTCGCCGATTTTTTATTTTTCTCCTATTTTTGACCTTTTTTCACCCAAATTTTGGGATTTTGAATATTTTCTTCCATTTTTACACCCAAAATCAAGGGAATCAATTAAAAATCTAATTTTTCTTCCATAAATCATTTTTTTGCCTTTTTTCTCATTTTAAGTGAGAAAATTTGAGGATTTGGAAGAGGAGATCATTTTTTATCTTTTTTTTTTCTCTTTTCTTCTAAAAAATAATTCTCTCCATTTTTTTGACACTTCTTTTCTCCAAAGAAAATTCTAAAATTAAGAAATTCAATTTTTAATCTAGAATTTTTATTGAGATAAGAAAAATCTTTCTTTTGTTCTTGAATCTTGGATCTTTTCATCAAAAGTATTTTTTTTGAAAGTAATTTTTTGTTCTTGAAGATTAATTTTGTTTTCATCTTTTTAGTCTTTTTTATCAAAAATAATTGTTCTTGAAACAAAGAAATCAATTCTTTGTCTTCAAGAATTAATTTCTTTCCTTCCAATTTTTTTATCAATTTTCTCTTGGAATAAATTTCCAATTTTTATTATTTTCATTTTTATCTCTATTTTTTGAATTGCAACAAGGAAAATCAATCATTTTCATCATCAATCGAATCCAAATCTGAGGGTAAATATTCTAGACTTGATCCCTTAACTTTTATTTTTTTATTTATTTATTTTGCTTATATTTAATTGTTAACCATGTAGATCTTTACATTTATTTTGTTTTTATTTATTTCATGTGTTTTTGTACATAGATTTAATATTTCTAAATATTATTTTTGTCTTATCCCATTATTATTATTATTATTATTATTATTATTATTATTTGTTTTATTATTATTTGTTTTATTGAATATGTTAATCAATTTATTTTAATATGTTATTTAATTGACTTGTCGTATATAATGCATGTTTTATTTATTCTAATCTATGATTTATTGTTTTATGCGTTTAATTAATTTCTTTGATTTAATTGTTTTAATTACTAACATTATTTTGTTTATGCTTTGTTTTTATGTCAAAACTTATTTTTTTGCTTGGGTATTTTTTGTGAGCACACGGGGGATCTAGAATGGCTCGTTTGGATTATATGTTTATTTTCTTTATTTGTAATATTTTATTTATTTGTTTTTTTTTTTATTTTTGCCATATAATTTTCTTGTAAAATTGTTTATTTAGATCCGCTAGAAAGAAAATCACAAACGTTTTTTTATTAATTAAATTGGTATTTTTTCTAAATAAAAATGGGACCAATGTCTCAATTTTCTCCATCCAAAATCATCACATAAAAATTATTTTATAATAAATATGCATGTGAGGACCAATATTCTCATCATTAATGAATATCCCGATTTATGTATGGTTTGTACTTTATTTACAATGGGGGTTGTATTCGGCCCCTAGTTTTGTTGTATTTTATTTTCATGTATTTTATTTTATTTACCCTTTTATTTATCGCTTTCCTTGAATGATCAAACTTGCGCTCTAATTATTGCATCGAAATGTATGAGAAAAGGGATGAAAACTTAAATTCAAAACTTAATTATAAAACAACCAAAATATGAATAAATGAGAAGTCCCAAACCATCTCTGATCTTTGGGCTCAACGAGGCGAGAGGGCCATTCCGGTGTTTCGTTGGAATGGGATCTCCAAGACACCTCTTGTGTCCCACCAAAAGACTTAAATTTACAATCCTAGGCTCCACTGGGTTAGAGGGTCGTTCCAGTGTTCTATTGGGATGATATCTCCAAGATCCCTTTGGCTTGCCCAAAATGGATATTATGCGCCGTCTTATGCTCACCGAGGCTAGACAACCTGTCCCAATGTTCTATTGGGTGGCGACTCCAAGAAACCTTCTCGTTGCCCAAAATAGACGCACTTGTAAATACTTTACAAGTTTTCATGAACCTCTCTCGAAAGCCCTAAGAGCGGGCCTTCGGGGCGTCCGATGGGCTTCGGCGCGCGTCACACCTGCGTCAACCGAGTTGTGGATAGATAGGCATGCCTATAGGGTTCTGTTCTGTTGCTGCAGCCTATGCGTTTTCTGGATCCTCATTAGATACCTATATGTTCTGCACTCTGATCAAGTCCCTATGCGTTTAGACCCTTTTGGGTCCCTTTATTTGGATCTTGCTTAAGATCCCCATGCATTTGTTAAAAGAAAAAGAAAATGTTTTGTACCTATAGGTACCTATATTGTAATGGCCTGAATACCGAGTCAGTAGTGATCAGTGAAATATGTAAAGTATGTAGTGTGAATTTCAGGATGAAATATCAGTAATTGGGTCCAAAAAGACAGTAAAGAAGAAAGGTTAAACGTACTTAGGCCAGGAAAGCCCCTGATGGGTGACCTGCGGGAAGCCAGCAGGAAAAAATATTTTATTGGACTGCTGGAAAGTGCCTGTTAATTGGAGTCCATTGATGTAACTTGGAGTGAAAATGAGGTCAAATAGGTCCCCAGAAGTTAAACTAAAGAAAAGCCTCGGGTTCGATTCAAATAATAACTAGATTTGACCGAACTTTAACCGAGACTTTAAAGTTAGTAAATGACCTCTGAAAAGTTATCTAAAGACATAGTTAGACTCAGAATAGTGTGCAAAACAGTTTGGTAGTGAAAAAGTAATTTTATGGTGACACTGAAAAATGGATAAATCGGACCGGTTCAATTGAACCGGACTAGATAAGGACCCTGAATGGGATGGAACGAAGGTTAAATGTATTATTAAGAGTAAAATTAAGGTCAAAGATGAAAAGTGAACCGAACCAACTCAACCAATAAACCGGACCGGTCGGACCAGTTGACTTTGGTTTGACTAGTTTTACCGGACTCTAAATGGAGTTATGGACCTCAGAAAAATTATCTGAAAGCATGAATTTGCTTGAAATATTATGGACAATAAAATGGTAATGAAAAATAAATTTTACGGTGAGAGAAAAAATTGAGTTATTGGACTGGTAAGAAATTATCGGACCGAAAAATAGTTTCAGATTGAGCTAAAATTTTATGTGTATGCTAAATTATATATTTTAAGAATTATGAAATTGATTTTGAGTGAAATTGAATTTGGTGTGAGGAAAATTATTTTTTGTTGGAAAATGGGCTTAAATTATTAAATGGGCTTTGGGTTTGGCCCATTAGGAGAGGCTATATAAAGGCTGGAATATCAAATTTCTCTAGAGAAATCCCTAAATTTTCAGCAGCTCTCCTCCTCCTCCATAAGGCATAATTTTTCATCTTGATTCTTCCTCCATTTTCTTCAATTCTCTCTTCATCTCTCCTAAAATCCAAGCCTCCTAAGCAAAGTTTAGCCTCTCTTTTCAATAATAAGGGTCTCTAAAGTTCATTTGAAGTGGAAGAAGTTGGTGAAAGTTAGTGACAAAAGTTATGCCCTAAAAATGAGGTAAGTGATTTAGGGTTTTATAATTTTTTTTAATAGTTCAAATAGGTACTTTAGGATGTGTAGATCATATTTATGTAGTTATATTGCAAAAAGGAAGCAAATTGATGATTGTTCCTTTGGATTGTATATTCGGCCACATGGAGAATTAATGGAAAGGAAAGAGCTTTAAGGGTGAAAGATGAAGGGAGCATGAATATAAGATTAGTGGATACAATATCCTTATTTTTCCAATGAAAAGGCATGATTTTAGGTTATGTTCATGTTACATGTATGTGATTTATGCATGTTTAATTGAATCAAACCTGATAAATATGATTTAAATGGTTAAAAATGGTTATGTATGTGTTTAAAATGAGAAAATAAAATATTGATGAAGAAACCTAACTTGGGCCAAATTGAATCTTAAAGAAAATATTGAATTTCTTTAGTGATTTAAGCATGTAAATGGTATATTTGAAGTGTATAACATGTAATATAACTAGTAGAGTGATTAATCGAGTGAAAAATAATCATGGTGAAAAATTTCAAGGTAAGGCTGAATGGTATACCTTACTTTATGTATATTTAATTGTTATGGCATATAAACGATATTTAGATAATGTTTAGCATGATATTCAGTAAATGAAATGATTAAAGGAAAGAAAAGTGATGTTAATGTGGAAGTAGTGTTTACGCCGAATGGTATTTAACATGGTAATTATGTAAGTTTTGTGATAAAATACTAAAATGAACTATATTTAAGTAATTTATCATGTAATATAGCTAAATGAGTGATTAATGTGAAAATAATAGATTATAGTGAAAGAAAGTTCACTTGGCCGAATGGTGATAATGTTTTAAATGATGTGTAATTTGATTATTTATTAAGAATAATGATATAAAATGAATAAAGAATGAAAAAGAAATGTATATGAGTTTATTTGAAATTAATGGAGTATAATTGTATATATATAAGTGTGATATTGTATTATATTTTCCATGAAAATGATAAAATATGTGTACATTTAAGTGAATTTATAGTATGAATGAAGATTATATTGAATATTGAGTGAATTAGAATGGAACTGATTTAAAAAGAATGAACTAAAAGTGAAAACTGTACTGTATTGATTGATATTGTGGAATTGCTCCATATTATATGTAAGTGAAAACTGTATTGAATAATGATTGTACCTTGCCCTTAGTGATCTGGTAGTAAATCTAGTTCAGGATATAAATGGCTAGCCATAGGGACGTCAGTGTATGTCGCGGTAGCAAGTCATGGCGACTTGCAATTGTAGACCAATGACGGTCTACTTATAAAATGTCAGTGTAAGTGTAGAGTCGTCGGAGTGTAATTTGGCCCCTTAGTGGCCACTCCGATACTATCGAAGTGTAATTTGGCTCCCTAGTAGCAACTTCGATAGGTTAGGGCTATAGAGCCCATTCTCGCATATCCAGTCTAGTGATAACTACTAGGTAGTTTCTAGGGGTAAAAGTTAAAAGAAATTGATTAAGAAGAGAGATTTATTGTAAAATATGGTGAAAAAGTGTAAAGAAAGAATTAATTGAATGATTAAATGGACATACATGTAATTGAGTGATAAGGATAAAGATATAGTAATGATTAAGTGATAAGGATAAAGATATGGTAATGATTATGATAAAGATAAGATAAGATAGGGATTGAAAATGACATTTGACTTGAAATGGTACTTTAAGGACTAAAACATAATTTTACTATGAAATGATTAATTGGAGGATTAAACGATGAATTATAAGTTAATAAGGGACTAGATGTGAAAATATAATTAAAATTAACTAATTGAAAAATGGTAAATAAAAGAAAAATGAAAGGGCAATATTGTAATTTGATAAGAGTTTAGGGGCAAAAGGGTAAATATGTAATTAAATTGACTAAAGTAGTAATAAATATGAAGATAAGTGAGAATGGGACAAAAATAAAAGAAATAGAAAGTTTAAGGGTAAAATGGTAATTTTACATCTAATGGATAAGTATGAAGTAGGTTAGGTAAAAAGTATGATTAAAAAGGTTAATTGTGTAAATAAATGGAAAGATAGGGATTAAATGGTAATTTGGAATAAAAGTGGTAAAATAAGGACTAAAATGTAATTTGTTAGGAAAAGGTAAAAGTGGAAATTAAGAATAAATGAGGGTAATTTGGTAATTAAGTGAAATAAGGGACATAAATTAAATTATTGAGAAAGATTAGGACATAGTTGGAATTATTGAAAAAGTCAAGTACATAATTAGAATTATTTAAAGTTAGGGACATAAATATAATTATGGAAAAAGATTAAGTACCTAAATGTAATTATTGGAAATTGAATTGGTTATATGTTAATAAATTAAGAAATGATAATAGAAATTAATAAAATTGATAATGAGAATAATAATATTAATAATGGCAATTAAGTGAAATAGAAGTGTAATTTTGTAATTATGGTAAATGTAGAGGACTCAATTGTAAATTAATTATAGCAAGGTTCTTAAAAGGAATTTAGTAAATTAAATTATAGTGCATGATTATTGAATGAAACTTTAAAAAGGACTAATAAAATAAATTGTATAACTTGTTTAACTAGAATGTTAAAAGTGTTTAATTTAGTATAGTGAGAAATAATTAATGTAAAGGTAATTGAAATAGATTGTAATGTGATTGCTAAGAGTTAGTGTAAATTGAAGAAAAATTAAAGAAAGTGTTGAGGGCTTAAAGAAAGTTTAAAATGTAAAATTGGTACTGTAAGAGAGAGAGTAACGACTGTTCTAATAAGTGATAACAAGGATTGTTAAAATGATTGATAGATCACATGAAGTGACATTAATGTTAAGAATGTCAGTGCAAATAGTTACTATATTGTTAACAGAAATGGAAGTTTTAGAGTATAATCACAGAAAAGAAATAAAGGGTTATAAAGATAAGTGATAAAAGTAAAGAGCTTAACATTTAAATAGTGTGACTAAGGTAATATACTTGCATGGGCATGCATATAGTTATAGTTATGGAAAATTTAGAATATGTATCCACCATTGGGCATTTTAATGCTCAGCGTGTATGTGGTCGAAGTTGTAGTGACGACCGAGGGAAGTTTTCAACAGCAAGGGTAGAAGGACTAGCATGGCATGTACACGATTGCAGTGGATGGTATAAGTATTTGAATTGCATGTTAGTGTACTGTTATGTTATTTGTATATGAGTACGTTTGTGATTGTTAATGCTGAAAAAAAAATTTCACTGAACTTTCGAGTGCATTGTAATGTTTGTTAGTGCAGTGCTATGACATCCGATATCCGTATCATTTACGGGTATAAGGGTGTTACATATGCATTCACCCATTATCCACCCCTTGTTATAGCAGCAGTAAATGAATAAAAGAATATTAAATGAGCAATATAAGATATGAGTTAATAAATGAATGTGATGACTTTTATCGCGTAAGGAAATATGGAATTAAACATTTTATATGTATGTGAAGATAATAATTATTGTGGCATATGTGTTACTCTGAACTTGTGCTTCAAGCAGCTACGTGTTCTCGGATCCCGTATGGATCCCTATGCGTAAAATGTGAAAGTACCCTTGGGTACCTATGTGTTTCAATTCTGTTATTTCTCTGGGTATTTAGGCAATAATGAATGAAATAAGATTAAAGGAATAATTCGAAGTCAAAAGGACTAAATGAATATAATTATATATGTGGAATACGTGAACATGGTACGACAAGAATTTATAAGTTTTGCTTTTTATTCATGATTCTATAATGAGTGCAAATTGAAGTACAGAGAAATAAATAAAGTATTGATAATTTATCGAACTATGTGTGATGTGTGTGAAATATGTGTAAATTAAAGCATGTATTGATTAAATGATATATGGTAAATGTATGGCATGTGGGTATTTGAGGAAAATTGTATAAAAATGCTAATTAAATTTGTCACTCTAATTGGCTATACGGATGATTATAATATATGTATTTCGACTATGATCAATTATATGCAATTATCGAATGGAATTATTGTATGAATTTACTAACGATAGCTGTGAATGGTCATCCATATTATGTATTTTTTCCCACTAAGCCTTTGTGCTTAGCACGGGTGTTATCCGTGCAGGTTTGGAGTTAGTAGGTCGTCGAGGACATTCCGACGCAACTAAGGCCAACGAATCTATAGGAATTTTTATAATTGTTATTTGTGACATAATGAACTTCTGCTCCTAAAATATTGGTATGTATGTATTGCAATTAAAGTGAAGTTTATTATTCGAGTTATGTATGTGTAAGAGTTTTGTTCGATAGGAATTTTATGATTCTGCCATTCTGTTTTTTGTTTTTAAGGCAAGCGTGTTTAGTTTGGTAATTGTCGTGTGACATCCTTCACCTGTCGTGGTGGTTTACTATGTATTGGTAAGGGGTGTTACAATTAGTGGTATTAGACCATAGGTTTAGTTGGTTCTGGTCGACTAGTAGTTTAGAACTGTGTCTATACGGTTTCGTGTTGGCCAAAGCAGATGTCCTTGCTCTTTATATAAGTGATGGGAATAGAAGTCTTCTGAAAAGGATAAGGCGTATAGTTAAAGTGTTAACCCAATAGATCTTGATCTGTCTACTTCGAGATCTTTTGTTTATATAAGATCTGAAGTGTGTATATCAGATGAGTTATAAGAGATTCTGCTAAGAATTCTCTTCAGCATAGTGTGGACTTTTGGAGGAAGTTTTGGTGTGAATGTAGACACCGGGTCCTGAGTCAGTTTAGATCAGAGTTACCTAATGATGATTAGATGCCTGTTCACAGGCAAAAAAGTTAAAAGTGATGATTTCCTTGTTAAATTTGCTTTTTAGAATAAAAAAGTGTATTAAAAATTAAATTTGAAAAATGGAGTTTGAAAATTATTGTGTTTTCAGTTAGATTTAAAATTTTTTTAAAAAAAATGGCTAGATTGGGTTGGGTCCATTCCAGGCAAAAATATGGTGAAAAGTCAAAAAAAATAAGAAAAATTGGAAAAAAAGGAGAAAAATGCGTTTCGGCAGGGTGGGGGGTGACTGATGCCAGTCGGTGCGTGCGCCGGGCTTCGGCGCACGCGCACTCCCAGCGTATGGAGCGACGCCTCGTGCGCGGACGCCCCACAGCGCACTGTGCCTGCAAGCTGGCCCAGCGCGCCGATGCTGCCGAATTATTTTATTTTTATTTACCTTTTTTTTATCTTGTTTTTATTTATCGTTTTATTATGTGATTGATATGCGCTCTAATTATTGCATTAAAAATGAATGAGAAAGGGATGAAATCTTAATTTCAAAACTCAATTGTAACTTTAATCAAGGTATGAATAAATGAGAAGTCCTGAAGCATCTCTGGTCTTAGGCTCAACGAGGTTAGAGGACCATCTTAATGTCTCATTGGGGTGGGGTCTCCAAAATATCTCTTGTTACCAAAATAGGCCTAATTTGCATAGTTGTAGGCTCCATGAGGTTAGAGGACCATCTTAATGTCTCACTGGGGTGGGGTCTCCAAAATATCTCTTGTTGCCAAAATAGGCCCAATTTGCATAGTCTTAGGCTCCATGAGGTTAGAGGACCATCCTAGTGTTCTATTGGGATGGGGTCTCCAAAATATCTCTGGCTTGCCCAAAATGGATGCATATGCGTTGTCTTAGACTCATTGAGGCTAGACGACCTTTCCCAATGTTTTATTGGATGGCAACTCCAAGAAACCTCCTTGTTGCCCAAAATATACGCCCTTGCAATCTCTTGCAAGTTTCCATGAACCTCTCCAGAACGCCCTAAAAGCGGCTCTTCGGGGCCTCCTGGGGCTCGGTGCGCGTCATAGTGAATTTCCAAGTTTTACTGATAGATGGTCGCCCCTTAGGAGGAGAAGCCCATCGATCATTTTTTGTCCCAATTCGTGTATGTTGTGGCAGGAAGAATGTGTTAAATAATGATTATGGAATTAAGGATAATGTGGAATGTAAAGGAATTTAATGACACTTTGTATGCCTGTCAGCTATCTTATAAGAATCATTTGGACATGAACATGTTGAGACATGGGGGATGGGAAAAGTGCATTGTGATTACATAAACTGCATTTGCATCATTCTGCATACATGAATCATCATACATTCATTCCATCTGTATCCCTCATCCATATGTGATAAGCATTTATGCATGTGTTTCCTTAGAGAGAAAGCTAACGGGGTATACATCGAGTGTTTGGTGTTAAAAAAGGACATATTAAGAATGAGTAATATGAATGAAGGAAATAACATCTATATCCTATAAATTTGAGGTGTTAATGAATGGTGCAATAAGATGATATGTATAGAATGGTTTGAAAGCAAAGTGTATACGTTTGAGTTTCGAATAGTGAATAAGATGGTAATTGTTATGATTATCTTGAATAATTTGGAAATAAGTTAAAGAAGCGAGAGTTAAGTGTGATGTGATGAAATGGCTATGTAAAGTGAAAATGATTTAATAAAATAGAAAATTCAAGGAGAAATTGAAATAGTATGTAATTATGCTATGAGATAGGAAGTAGTAAAGTTAATTATGTGAAAGGTAAAGTGTATATGATTGGATTTCTGAATAGTGATAAAGGCAACAATTGTTATGATGATTATGATTAATCTGGAAGTATTTTAATAGAAGGAAGATTATATGGAGTTTGATTAATTATTAGTTTTTCATAAGTTTGAGTATAATAGTGGATAAGAAATGTGTTATGGATTTTACGGTTATTTCAATTGAAAGAACTGTTTGAGATAATAACGAATTAAAGTATTCTGAAGCTAAGAGATTTAAAGTATGTTAAGAATGAAGTGAATACGAAGGGATACAACAAGGAGTTATGTGATAGATAAGTATATGAGAAATAAGTGTACTGAAACGAGTGAGGCGTATATGTTATAACTGTAAAATGTAAATGTTATAAGATTATACAGAAGTAATATGTATGAATGGTAATGATACGGAGTATAGCATATGAACTATCCGATGTAAGTGAATTTCGAGGACAGAATTCATTAAGGAGGGAAGAATTGTAATGGCCCCAATACCGGATTAGCAGTGAATAGTGATTCCTAGGGTGGAAAGTACATTCGAGGGTGAAAAATATGTTCTTTCATAGTCAGAAAGTACAAGTCCCCGATGAGTCTGAGGTTAAAATTTGGAGTGGATTTGAGATCAAATGGGTCCTCGAAAGTCGAAAATAAGAAAAAGTAGTGGTTTCGGTTCAAATAGTAACTAGGTTGACTGAGAGTTTGATTGGACTGTAAAAGATGCTACATACCTCAGAAAAATAATCCGAAAGTAAGGATGTGCTCGTATTAATGAGGAGAATCATAGGGTAAAGAGAAATTAATCTTATGGTGACATTAAAATTTGGGTTATCGGACCGGTATAAGTGGACAGAATCGAGAAATGGTTTCGGATTGACTTGAAAATATTAGTGTAAACTAATTAATATATTTTGAGAATTATAGAATCATTTTTATGAGGAATCGAGCTTGAGAAGTGAGAGAAAAAAAAGGTTAAGGGTAAATAAGTTATTTTACATTTATGGAAAAAATTGACGGAATTAATTATGTGGGTCAATGTATGAGGAGGAATTAATTAATAGGTAAATGCATGAAAGATCAAAAGAGAAACGATTAAATTAGATATTTGGCAGAAAAATCAGGAAAGAACCAATGATCATGTGACATGTGGTAAGGTGGATAAGGATGAAAGGAAAAGAGGATAAGTTAGTTGACTAAAAGTAAAAAGGGGAATTGGCTCTTTCTGTGGGAGTTTTACCCGGCCAATTGAGAAGGGAAAAGAGAGGAGATTTGCTCATCTTCTTCCTCACGCCACTCTCCCTAAATTTAAGACACAAAAAAGAGTTTTGGATTTCTCAAGTTTCAAGTGTTTTGAATGGAGGGTTTGTATGAAAAATGTAAGAAATAAGCCTCTTATATCCTTAATTTCTTCTTAAATGGTTAAGAATTCTAATTAGTGATATGTGTGGGTTTTGATGAGTGTAACACCCCCAACTCCCACACGTAGCATAATGAAGGGCAAAGATCTACGCTGAGCGAAAGGTGCTACTGGACGAGACACTTACTTAGCAGAACAGAAGGCGTAATAATAAAATTTCTAACATCAAGAACCTCAACCACATACACATCCTAAACATAACTCACACACACCATCATTCGCACTAAAGATTATTACAACTTATTACAAATGCTAATGAATAAAACTTAATTACTAACCGACAATCAATAAAAACTTTCTATAACTTCTACCGACTTGTTGGCCAAAACTCAGCGGACCGCTACGCTACTTTGATCTCCTAACCTGCACGGACAAACAACCGTGCTAAGCGATAACACTTAGTCGGGCGAAACAAATAATGGGCAGCCACTCTCAGTGGTTCCCGAGGCAAACACATGCAAAGCAATATATATATAAATAAACATAATGGAATGCCGGCTAAAGTTATAACAAACGAATATCATTATCTTGTTACTGAAACTTAAGCAATTACACATATATTAGCATCTCATAAACCATACACAGAAATACTTATTTACTTTTTAATCAAAAGAATACATTATACAAAACTTATCATATACTTTAAATCACTTAATGGCCCTATTGATAGTTATACTTCACAAATTCCCGAAATACATTTTAAGGTTCGAAATATGAAGTTCAGAAATTCCCATTATTACAAATATTTCAAAATCATACAAATTACAATATCAATACTTAAATCAAAACATTTCGATTCTAATCAAACCATTACTTGTTCAAAACTAACAAAACATTTTAATACTCAGATTTGGTTCGGGCTTGAAACTATTATTCCAAGCTTCCTACGTACCCCTATTGTTGGGAATCGGAATCACATAGTTCTACAGAAAACCTTATACACATATGTTCCAGAATTAATCCTAAATTGTTCCCTCAATCCAGTTATCTATATCTTGCATACTACTTTATTTCCCTTTTACTAATATATGCGTATCATTACTGTATTCATGGATAAACAACAAACAATGCACTTAAGTTTCTTACCAATATACTTATAGTAGTTACCCAGGCTACGGTCCAGTAGGCAAATAATATAACATACTCATTTTAAACACACGAACAAATATATATATATATATATATATATATATAATTCATTTACTAAATAATCCACGATAGCAAATATGCATATCAATTACTTAAATATTTTTTTACAAGGAATCCATATAGGCAGTCATACTCATAACTCTTGAACAGATTAATGACATGCATTTTTCACATGCGAATTCTTATACAATCAGTATTCATTCAAACATGCTTATTAGATAAACATTATTTGCTATATCTCTTTTCTTTTTAACTGTCATTGGTTACAAATACAAAGGTATTTAAGTACCCATAGATACCACACACTCCCACATAGATGTCCATAAACGATCCAAAACATATGTGTGCGTAAAGCACAAGCTCAAAGGATATATATATATATATATATATATATATATATATAACATATATCAACAAACACATTCAATGCTTATTCACATGTCTTTTGCATTTCATCAAAGAACTTAGAATTTTATTCACATTCTTTTACTTTTTAATTGCCTGCTAAGTCAAAGGGGTGGATAAGCGAGTAACAGAACACATGGCAGTACCCGTGGGTACGATTCGAAAAGCAACATCATATTTTTATCATTCAAAATATTTTCAAATTGGAGATCTTAAATAAGATCCATACACATTAGAAATTGCGAGGATCCAAACGGGGATCTGATCTGCATCCAAACAGAATAGAGGGCTGCAGCTAACAGAACTCTATAGGCATGCCTATCTATCCACAACTCGACTAACGTAGGCTAAATTCCCATATCATTATTAAATTCTTTTACATTTTATACATATATACCCATTTCTTCAAATACTAGCATCATTCTTTTATGATCACATAAACACATGTATCAATATACATATATGCCTATCATATGCACCAATTTCATTTATCATATTCAAAACTAGTCATGTGTAGTTTCATAGATTAATATATTCACATGAACATATGAAACGAAAGCATGTTATTATTCATCATGCATTCACTTAATTGCATATCATATGTACTAATTACATTTATCATATCCATATGAACATACTGAACATAATTATATCATTAACATCATGCACTCTTATTGACTTAACAAATAAATTACAATACTTTATGCACAAATAGCCATTAAATGGTGATGGTAGACAAAAGTCTCGTAATTCAATTACTAACATGCATATATGCATTTGCATAATTCACAGATTAAGGTACTCATTTTAATTTATAGAGACATAACATAAGTGAGAAACTGTGACACCCCGTTAACCCCGTTGGAAGGATACCGGAGCGCTACCGCGACAGTCACTCACACACATGCATACATCTTAGTGGAAGCGTATAATAACAATAATAAAACTTATAATCTTAACATATAAACAAAATATCTTATATACATCATTCAAAATTACATAGGGATTCTTAACAAAAATTACATATGCCACTAATCAAAAGAATACATATACAAAAAGAATACAGGAGGAGTACAAAATAAAATAAAACTCTACTCCTAGTGGCCAACCCTGCAGATGTGCAACTCGAGCGGAAACAAAACCTGCCACTTACACGGGAAAATAACCCATGCTAAGCGATAACGCTTAGTGGGGAGGAACAAAGATAACCGAACACTATACAATAATATCATGTAAAAACATATATAAATAAGCATCAACAAACTGAATTCTCTTAGTAACAGAAACAGAGATACACAAATCATATTCACTATAAGAAAATAAAGCTTAATAACATCATGCACAAAGCAAATACACTAACTGTAATCCCACAATAATCATAACACTTCACTACGCAAAAGCTAAACACTTCAAACCATAGCCTGAATTTCAGTGGTGGTGGATACAGGAACACTACACTAGAGACCAGAGCCTCAAAATATTTATTACCCGAAGGTAGCATGGGAGACCGAAGTCTCAAAAAATTTTCACTAAGATCATAACGGAGGTGAGCCATAAACACTAGACCCAAAGCGGGGCCAACACTGGCAGCTACACTCACTATCCCTTTATAGGCATGCTTATCTATCCACTACTATGACACTTCAGGCTCAACTCACACACTCTTAACATTTATCACTAGACAATTGCAAAAATAGGTTTTCAAACACTAGCAGACCATTAATTATTTACACAACTCTAGAACATCAAAATACACTTGTATAAAAATACAAAACATAACTTACATAGTACGAAAAAGCCATGCAAAGAGAGAAAAGAAAACATTTAGGCAAAACAGAACATAATAGGCAGGAGGAGGAGGCACACTATTGCTATCGTGACTTGCATCACGCTCGCAACAGTAGCTGCAGCGCTACTGGCCAAACACAGGGGCTGTCGCGACTCATGTCGCGATGCATGACTCGCGACAGCAGAAATTGGGCTGGCAAGAGTTGTGCTGTGGTGCACGACTCGTGCTGGACTCCAAAGCTTGGGCACGAGTCGTGCCAAGATGCACGACTCGTGCACAAGGCCAAGTGTCAAGCTGTCCATCAGACCGAGCAGAAATTCCTTCCGAGCGAGTGATCAGCCGAGCGCTACCCATTCGAGCGGGCTACCTTACTGAGAAGGAAATCTTCAGGACTCGTGAAGAAGTTCACGTGTCGTGAAGATTCTCCTTTCGACCTGAGCACGGGAACTGAAGTCAAGCGGCTCTCATCCAAACGCATACTCTTCACGACTTGTGAAGAATCGCATGGGTCGTGAAGAGTCCATTCTGATCGGCCAGTGAGAAGCTGGAATCGTGCGGCTCTGTAGCGCTCGCGAGGAGTGTCACGATCACGACAGAGTCGCATTTCCCAGTTCCTTGGCACAAAACACATCTGTTCAAAGCTTTCAAAACATAAACTAGACACACCCAATCACTCAAACAAGCATAGACACTTACCTCGTCACTGGAATACTTCCAAAACATGCCCATAATCATGTATAACATAATTTACACAATAATCATACACTTAAACTCTTAAAGATCAAAGTAACTAAACAAACCCAGAACTCATGCAAAAGTTATGCTCATTTATTTCAATATAACATGCAAATCATCCTCATCATAGCACTAGCATACAAATCCAATTCCATTACCCAAACATACACATGCATTTACACATCCTCACACATAATCCATAGAAAACTAGGGCAGATGAACTTACAAACCAAAACACCAAAGAAGCCAACTTCCAAACAGAACACATCAAAGACAGAGCTCCCAAACCTATCAAAAGAAGCTTCAATTCGATCCCTTCAAGATCCCACTTTTTCCTTTCCCTTGATCTTCCTTCTCTCCTCCGATTCTTACACAAAACCCAGCCACAATTACACACTTAATCAAACCATATACCAATACTTTCAAACCCAGAAAACAGAAAAGAGGAAGAAGAAAAAACCCGAAAACAAAAGCCCCAAGCACTCACCTCTTCAAAACCAAGCTCAAAACTCAGAAGAATCCAACATAAGCTTGAAGGTTCACGTTAGAGCATACAAGAGAGAGCAAGAAAGAAAGGAAGAATGTGAAGAAGAGGGAGACATGAGCAAGGGGCAAAAATTATGCTTTTTCTTCCTTCCCCATAAGTCCACATGTCAAGCTCCAATTGGACCAAAGATCCAAACCTTTGACTTTACACTCAATCCTTGGCACCATACACACCACACACTAGATAAACTCTTCACTTAATACTTTAATTAATTTTTCTATTAAGTCCTTAATTACTCAATTTCCACATGCACAAATTACCGAAATCCCTTAATTTTCTGACTTAGTATGCAAATTCTAACTAGGCCCTTTTTGGGTCGTTACAGAAACCATGTAGAGGAGAAGATTTTTAAAATATTTTAGGAAAAGTCTATCGCGCTTGTGACGGATGTCGGTCATGAGTCGTGTACAAAGTCATGACTCGTGAAAGCAAAATGAACAAAGCATATCAGAAGAACAGAAGAAGGCGGGTGAAGGAGAGGAGGAGGGCACAACTCATGACAGCGCTCACAAGTCGTGCTCATGGTTCACGACTCGTGAGGATTATCATGAGTCGTGAAAATCCTCACGACTCATGAGGGGGCCAAGGTGACACGAGTCGTGAAGCTTGACACAACTCGTGCTAAGACCCATCTGTACTGCACGAGTCGTGAAGCTTAGCAAGACTTGTGTGATTCTCCTCAGAAAACTTTGACACTGGCGAGATGCTAGATTACCCGACTCTATTGCGCTCACGATAGAGTCGTATTTTCCAGTCTCCAGTGGGGAAAATTTGCAGAAATCCTTTAGAAAAGCTTACCCCAAACCTCTAATACAATCCAAAGTTCACATAACTCAAATCAAACTTCTAAATCATCAAAAACAATATAAAACCCAACTTTTAAACCATTAACCACAATTAAATCATACAGATAATAAAATCAAAATCTCCAAAATCACAAAATACATCAAACACACAAAAATCCCTAACCTCAACTCCTTTGCTCCAATAGCTCACTTAGATGATCTTTCTTGATCCCAAACTAATCCAAGATCCTTCTCATCTAAATTCCTCATCAATCACACATAAAAATACACAAAACGTAAATCTAGGGTTTCAAAAACCAATTAAAAGAAATCAGAGAAATCAAAGAAATCAAAACTTAAACTCACCTTTTCTCAACAATTCTCACACTTAATCCTCTTAATCTAATTACCTTTAAAATCGTTGTCTTTAATCTTCAAAGGAAGTGAATGGTATGAAGCAAGAAGAAGAAGAAGAAGAAGAAGAAGAAGAAGAAGAATAAGAAAAAGAGGGGAGAACGTGAGAACGGGAAAGGGAAGGGCAGATTTTTCTGCCCTCTCTCTCCTTCTCTCTCTTCTTTTATACTTCATCTTACCCCTTGCCATTTGTCACATTCCCATTGGTCCAATTTAGATATTTTTGTCAAATTCTCCTTTTTAAATCCTCCAACTCTCATAACTTCATACATTGATATTCATAACTTGATAATCCATCACATTGGACCACTTAATTAATTTATTCTTTCAATCAAGTCCTAATTTCATACTTCACAATTTTACCATTGGCCACATTTTCTGAAACTTTTACTTAAATCCTTAATTTGTCCATTTGGCATACCAAACACTCCAATCTTGCACAACTTTGGTCACTACCCATCCCCGATATGCTCAATCCTTCTAGGGTACATTTTGAGGTGTGACAATGAGAAATTGGGATAATAACGACCATGAAAGAGTAGGAAAGCAAGAAAAAAAAGTACAAGTAGAGATGAAGGAGCCATCAAAAGAAGTTTGGGAATTTATATATCTTGATTGTGTGAATGATCAATTGTATATTCTAAAGTGTACATATATGCTTTGATATGTCAAGAATTGAATTTGAGGGCTGGTTGTGTTGAATTGATTGAATTAGAACTTGATAGGCTAAGAATGGTAAATTTTGTCAAGTGGGTTAGATTGACCTCCGGCAACTGTTTTGATCATAAATTGAGTTTCTCAACTCCAAATTAATTGGGTCAAGTTTAATTAGAACCATCACTTCCATACCTAAAAAGTTCCTTGAAATGATCATGAGCAAATTCTAGATTTAAGACCCTTAAAAGTGGCCAAAACAGAAGGGTTTCTATTTTGGCCGAGTGACTGGAACCAGTTCTATCTTTTGTGTTATTTGATCTTAGTTCGATTTTTAGGCCATAATTCGAACTGGGAATCTCCAAATTGGGTGATTCCAGTGGAATATGAACCTTAAGACACATAACTACATATGTCTAGAGAGTCCAAGAGCTAATGTTGGTTCCAGGTGCTTTGAAATTGACCAAAACATAAGGGTATCTGTTCTACTTGGGTAAAGGGAACAGTTTGGTTTGTTTAATTCATACCTAAAGTTCCTGAAATCCAAATTTCATGAAATTTGTCCCATTATAAGTTAACACCTTAGGTAACATTTTCTAAGAAGATAACTCCACTTAAAAATGAGGTTTACATGTTGATTATGGTTGTACATGTTAGAAGTGGAGAGTTGATCTGCGTCAGTTCCCCTAAGGAGTTTAAGTTTTCCTAAATCCTCTGTATTAATTCTCCCGTGGAGCTCAGTTTTTCCTAGCTCCTTGTAAAGCTCAATTTTCCTGGCTCCTCTGTAGAGCTCGATTTTCTTGGCTCCTCTGTAGAGCTCAATTTTTCTAGGCTGCTCTGTAGAGCTCGGTTTTCCTTGCTCCTATGTATAGCTTGGTTTTCCTGGCTCCTGTGTAGCTTTATTTACCTTGCTATAGTTCTCTTGTGTAGCTCTATTCACCTGGCTATAGTTCTCCTATGTAGCTCTATTTACCTGGTTATAGTTCTCCTGTGTAGCTCTGTTTACCTAGCTTTAGTTCTCTTATGTAGCTTTGTTCACCTGGCTAAAGTTCACCTGTTTAACCAACATTTTGTTTAGTTTATTTTTGTGCTAATTTGAATTGAGTAATGATATGGATACTCCATAATAAGATAAAAAATTAAGGAATGGCATATAAATAGCAAGTATGCATAGACTTTGTATAAGATTAAATGTGGATCACTCTTGAATGGAATTATGTGTACATGAGAATTGTTAAAAATGTAATATGACTGTAAATGAAATAAATGGTATGCATAGAAACTAATATAATAAATGTGAATTTATAATGAGTATGACATCAATATGTTCTTATAAGAAAATGTAAGAGTCATATTGTAGACACCGGGTCCCGAGGCGGTCCAAGATCAGGATTACCCAATGATAAAATAGAAGACCGATTTTCGGTAAGAAAGGTGAGAACCGATCGTTCCTTGTCAAAAGATGTGTTTTTCGGAAAATAATTAAAAAATATATATTTTTGGGGAAATTAAAATTAAGATGGAGAAAAAATATATATTAATTTTGTATCAAAATTAAAATTAAAAAAGAAAAAAAATAAAAAAAAATAATAAATAAAAAAAAATTTTTGGTCGCGAGTGCCGCTGCGGCAGCGCGGGGCCGCCTGCGCGGCAGGCTGCCCCAGCGCGCAGGGGGGCCTGCGAGGCAGGCCGCCCCAGCGCGCAGGGGCGCCTGCGAGGCAGGCCGCCCGCCTCGCGTAGGGGCGCCTGCGAGGCAGGCCGCCCGCCTCGCGCAGGGGCGCCTGCGCGCGAGGCAGGCGCCTCGCGCGATGCCCCTGCGCGCGGGGCGGGCGCCTCGCGCGACCCCCCTGCGCGCAGGGGCGGGCGCTTCGCGCGACCCCCCTGCGCGCGGGGGCGGGCGCCTCGCGCGACCCCCCTGCGCGCGAGGCGGGGCGCTCCGCGCGACCCCCCTGCGCGCGGGGGCGGGCGCCTCGCGCGACCCCCCTGCGCGCGAGGCGGGGCGCTCCGCGCGACCCCCCTGCGCGCAGGGGCGGGCGCCACGCGCCCCCCCCCCCCTGCGCGCGAGGCAGCTGCCTCGCGCGCACCCGCCTGCGCGAGGCAGGCTGCGCGCAGCAGCCTGCCGCGCGCGGTGCCAGGGCACCACGCGCAGGCTGCCGCGCGCCCTTTGGCTCCTCCGCGCGACCTGTTTTTTTCCTGTCCGTTTTTTTCGCTATTTTCAGTCTGATTTTCTGATTTTTCTTCAGTCTGACATTTCCCATTGTTTCACCAATTTATGTTATTTTGGATTAACTAAAAATAAAGCCTCTTTTGCCCCTTGCCATTTTTGGCCAAGGCAACCTTAAATGAGGAATTTTGCCCTCATTTTTGAGGAGGACGGCAAGAATTTCTAAGAAGCTTTTTTCTTTCAATTTCTCCTCTCCAGCAAAAGGGTTTTTCTTCAACCTTTTTTCCTTCAAAAAAAAAATTCTTAACTCCTTTTTTCTTTCTCAAATTTTAATCTTTAATTACTCTTCAAAAATACATAATCCATTTTTCTTGGGTGATTTGGGCTTAGGAAAACTAATTTCTTTTTGCTCAAAATCATCCACCAAAAATATTTTTACCAAAATATTTTCTTGATTTCATTTCAAGACATTAAATTTTACATTTTGTTTTAACATCTATCACTACGAATCCGACAAGGAAAATCGATCGGGACACCGTTTCCCCAATCTAAAATTCTGAGGGTAAACATTCTTGGACTTATTCTCTTTATTTCTCTTGTACATTATTTATTGTTGTTAAAATTATTTTTGTTACTATTATCATGTCTATTAGTTTTATTATTTATTTTTAGCATTTTAATGTGTTAATATACTTCTTATTATTATTTATTATTACTATCATTATCATCATTACTATTGTTATTATTATTTCTAATTGATTATTCTGTTTTCATATTATTTGTCATTTACTACTACTATTATTTGCATTATTACCACCTTATTATCACTTATATTATTATTATCATTATTATTATATATTCATGATCGTTGCCATCATTATATTTATTTATTTGCTATGCATCATCTTTTTTTTTATTGTTATCATTATTATATGTTCATTGTATATTTATTGATATTATGTTATTATAATTGTTAGTATTGTCATCACCTGTTTATTGTCATGCTAATGTTTATGTGCCATATAATATTATTATTTGTTATCATGATATTATTGTCGTTATCATTATTTATCACTTATTATTATTGTTATATTTCGCACTTGCTTGATTAATTTGCCTAAAATATTTACTAATATTATTTTTGATGTTAATTTTTGTATGAGTTTAACTTGAGTCGAGTTATTTTGGGCGTCCCCGCGACTCCCCGGATGGGTCGCAACGCGTATGCGGGTACTCCGGTTCGGTGAGACCTTTCTTAACCCTTTCTTTATGTCGTGTTATTTGTAAATATATATGTTTATTCGTGCACGCGTGTGATAAAAAATCACAAAATACTTCTATAATTAAATTGGAATTTTCACTACTAAAATTGGGACCAATGTCCCTTATTTTAGCCCGACAATAAAATGTCACCATTAAAACGAAGAGTCAACTTTTCTACAAAAATGGGATCACTCATCCCGGTTTTTCAATTCAATCAATCAAAAATGACTCTTCGAGCCCTCTTCAAATTAATACGAAGGAACCAATGTTCCTAAATTTCGAACAAGCGCGAAGGAACCAATGTTCCTTAAATAATGCCCCGATTTATGTATGCTCTTTTATTTTAATCTTGAGTGAGTGTTTTAAATTCAAGTTCATTTTTATTTGGGCCCTTGTAATTAATTTTGGGGCAATTTTATTTATCTTTTGGGGATTGTATTCCGTCCCACTTACATCTTTAATCTCCTTTTATTGGGGTTGTATTCTGCCCCTATTTCTATTGTAATTGCGTGCTTGCGTGTTTACCGCTTTCATTTATTGCTTTCCCTATCTATTGCTTCATCGCTTTTATTTACTTTCTTTACGTGCTTTTAATGAGCTATTTAATTAAATGCATCGCTCGAGTGAGATGAGAAGATATAATTTTAAGAAGTTAAAAACCCATTTATAATTAACCAAAGCATAAATAAGAGGGAAGTTCCGGACACCATATCTCTGGTTTAGACCAATAGAGGTGAGAAACCTTTTCCCAATTTCTTGCAAATTGGGTGGCGACTCCAAATACCTCAAAGGTGCCTTTAGGCGTCAATAGGCTAGGTTATTCTCCCCAATGTTCTATTGGGAGGGACACACCGATGATGTCTCATGGCGCCCATGATCAAAAGACGCGAACCTTCATACCTCGAATCCTAAAGCGGATTCAAAGCGAGGGCCCTTGCTGGGTTGTCCGGGTTCGGCGCGCGTCACACATATGTGTATCACAAATGAAATAAGTATGTGTATAGCCTACATCAGTCGAGTCGTGGATAGATAGACATGCCTATAGTGTAACACCCCTACCCGTACGTGGCCCTCCATACAGTAACATGGCCGGAGCACGGCGACAATTAAAGGATGCTAACAGACGAAGCACAACAAAAATTATAACAAAAACAGAGTTATATTTTTTTTATACAAAACACTTTTACATATCCAGATCGTACAATACTTTGAATAATACTTTCACTATAAACCTATTATATATAGATCCCTTAACAATGAAACTATGGTTTAGTACATTACAATTAACAGTTATAATTTTATTAAAATAAAACTACAGACTCATTGGCCTTGATTACTGCAGAATGTCCCTGATGACCCTTCTATCTTCCAACCTACACGGATGAAACACCCGTGCGAAGCTTGAAACTTAGTGAGAAATACATAAAGATAATATAAACAACCACTCACGGTAGTCATCACTAAACACATTCATTTAAAAAAAAAACACTTATGTCATTTTATAACTTTACTTCAATCAATAACATAGACATCTAGTAGGTATTGCCACATGCAATCATTGCATAAAATCATTTACTTATTAACTCATTATACCTTTACATCGTCATATTATTAGCCATAAATTTTTAAAACATTTAACATATTCTATAACACTCTTTCAATTGACACTTATTATTTATTATTAATTTTACACATATGATAGTTTGAGCTTCATATTTACATACTTATGCAGTTAACACTTCATTACACTTGGCTCCTCAGTTGGCCAATCAATAAAGGCTTACTCATTATCTGAGGAGTTAATCACTTTCAAATCATTTATATTTATTTATGCCCCTAGCATAAACCCGATAGAAATATGTGAACTGGATAAACACGGTGTGGATCTTGTGGTCCACAATAGTAAAGAATGACCCCGAAGGACCACTCAGCAGTGTCACAAAATAGTCAATCAGTTATCAGTATGGTAGTCTGTCATTGTCTTACCCAATGGAGTCGTCCTGCTCCACAATAGTACACTTCCCCTATGGCTAGCCACTATATCCTGAACTAGATCCACTACCAGACACTACTAAGGGCAGAAAAATTCATATCGATATAATTCTTTCAATCAGTTTATTTCAATTCTTTTCTTATTTAATCAATTTAACACTTAAAATATCTTAAATCCCTTTTAATCAGAATATACTTATTAATTCATTTTCAAATTATAATGCCTTTTCAAAAGACACTCCACATTCAATCTTATACAAATTGTATGCATACTTGCTATTTAAATGCCATTCCTTAATTATTTATCATATTATTGAGTATCCAAATCATTACTCAATTCAAATTAGCACAAGGATAAATTTAACAAAATGTTGGTTAAACAGGTGAACGATAGCCATTCAAGAAAATTGAGCGATAGGTCAGGTAACAGTTCAAATACCGATCAGGTAATAGATTAGATAACAGACTACATAGCAGATCAAATACAGATCATATATAGATTAGTAACAGATCAAATGCAGATCAGATAACAGATCAGACGATAGTTCGGTAACAGATTGGATACAGATTGGTAACAGATTAGTAATAGATCAGATGATAATTCGGAAATAGATCGGCTAACAGATCAGTAACAGATTAGATACAGATCGGATATAGATTTATATCATAACTTAACCGTACAAAGTCTAAACAAACATCATTTTTAGCCAAAGTTATCTCTTAAAAAATGATTCCCAAGATGTTAAGTTCCTAATAGAACAAATTTTAGGTCATTTGGAGCTGTAAACTAGGAGATGTGACATCATAACCATAGACTACTCGAAAGCCATGTTCCAGGAAAAAGGCTACGGTTTTGGACACTTTTGGGGACCATAGAGACAGAAATTAATTATGGCTATTTTTATAACAATTGTAGAAACAGAGGTTAAGGTTCCAATTCCTTTGGAATCACCTAATTTGGAGATTCCTAACTCGAGTTATGGCCTAATAACCAGACTGAGGTCAGACAACACCAAGGACAGAATTGGTTACAGCCACTCGGCCAAAATAAAAACCCTTTTATTTTAGCCGCTTTTGAGGGTATTCAAGCTGGAATTTACTTACAGTCATTTTTATAACTTTTATAGGTACGGACATCATGGTTCTAACGGCACTAAAATCACTTAATTTGGAGTTATCAAACTCCACTTATACCCAAAACAGTCACCAAAGGTCATTTTATACCTAGGGGCAGAACTACACTATGTAATTCAATAGACTTATAATCAACTCATTTGACACTATCAATTCACCACAATTAATTCACTACAATATAGAAATATATAAATAACCCCAAACATTCAATTTATCAATAACTATTTAATAACACAAAAATTAGCACATAAATTTCCAAACCTCATTTGATGGCTCCTTCATCCATATCCCTCTCAAAAGCCCATCTCTTAGCCTTATCTCATGGAAAAACTTCATTCTTCTCAAAAGCCCTTATTTGGCCGAATTCCCTCACAAGAAAATCCAACCCAAAATTTACTTTAATAACTCAATCAAACAACATAAATAACTTATACACATGCTAACTACTTAATTGAACCATAAAATCAAAATAATTCCATGAATTTTACTTATATCAATTTAAAACCTCAATTTCTTCCATTTTTTCCTTGCCCAATTGAACTCAAGAACTCACTAATTAGCAGAAAAGATTGTTAATTTCAGTTGAGGGCTTGAAATTGAAGGATTAATAAAGGAAAATGAAGAAAAAATGGGGGGGGGGGGGGGGGGGGGGAAGAAAGAACAAGGCTACGACTTTCAAGAAGAAAGTGAATGAGGAGAGTAACGTGAGAGACTTCACTAAATTCTATAGATTTTTGCCATTAATAGGGTAGGTAAGAGTTGGTTGGCCCATTAATTAATTACTTATCCAATTATACCATCACAAATCAATTCTCTCACTTCCCAACTTCAATTGTACTCAAATTTGATTCTATAATTCTAAGCATAATTTTATTAGTTTACACTTAAAATTTTAGCTTAATCAGAGACCGCTTTTAAATCCGGTAATTATTTACCTGTCCGATAGCTGAATTTTCACTGTCATCAAAATATTAATTTTTCAACATAATTAGATTCTACCCATCAATATGAGCGCGTGCATATGTTCAAAATATTTTTCTGAGGTTCGTAACTCAAGATATGGTCCGGTCAATTTCGGGTCAAAACTAGTCAAACCAAGCCGATTTTTGCCCATTTGGGTTGACCGATGGCCTGAACGTCCCTCCACCAATGGACTTGCTATCTGTAGCCCCACCGACGGCCGCCTGTGGAGGTCAGATGCCCAAACACTCATTTTCCACTGTTTTGGCCATTGCGGACTTGTTTGACCTCCGATTAACCTCAAATTTTCGCTTACAAACTCGCGCTGACGTGCTCTATCCAATGATCACATAAAATGTTTTTTGACTGTAGGAGGTACTATTCACCCTGGTGTCACCATTCCTGGCTTAAAAGTCACTATTTACGAAAATTACAATGTTGGGCCGTTGCAAATCTCCCCCACTAATAAGAATTTAATCCTCGAAATTCACTTTCATCGGATAGTATATATGCTATACTTCATATCATTCCATTTATATGCATTACTCCTATAGAATCAAATAACATTTACCTTTTTCAAGTACAACATATACACTTCACTCGTTTTAGTACGCTCATTTTTCATATACTTATCTATCTTCATTCACTGTACTTTCATCTAATTCCTTATTGTATTTCTTTACATTCACTTCATTCTTAACATAATTTAAATCTCTTAGCTTCAAAATACTTTAATTCGTTATTGCCTCAAACAATTTATTTCAATCAAAATAACTATGAAATCCATAATAAATTTCTTATCTACTGTTATACTCAAACCTATGAAAAACTAATTTAATCAAACCTCATATAGTTTTCCTTCTATTAAATTACTTCCAGGTCAATCATAACCATTATAAATCTGATCATATACACCTTACTTTTCACATAACTCACTTCACTACTTCCTGTCTCATAGCATAATTACATAATATTTCAATTTCTCCTTGAACTTTCTATTTTCCCTTTTTCTCCTTGTATACTTCAAAACTATTAACCTTTGAATACTTTAACTTGCTATTATTTCAAACAATTTTTTTTTCTTAATCATAATAACTATAGAAGTCCTAACAAAATAATTTTACCAAATCAGTACAATTCTTTTTCTTAAATCACTTTCACCTTACATAACCATTTTATTGCATCACCCTTAACTCTTTTCTTCTTTTACTTATTTCTGGATCGGTCTAAATAATCATAACAATTTCTATCTTATTCACTATTCGGAACATAAACGTATACACTTCGCCTCTATACTACTCTACTCATATTCTTTTACTATACAATTCCTTAGCACTTCAAAATACAGGATACACATATCACTTTCTTCACTCATATTATTTATTTTTCATTTAAAATCTTATTCACACTTTTCTGTACAAATTCCCAAAATAATCTTTTCCACTTAACCATAATTCTTCTTACCTTACATTTCCACTAACAAACATTTACTCCTTCTCAATAAGCCCCTTTTAACACCAAACACTTGATGTACATCCTGTTAGCTTCCTCTCCAAAGGAAACACATACATAAATGATTATCATATATAGATGAGGGATACAGATGGAATGAATATATGATGGCTCATGTATGCTGATGTGTACCTAAAGTTGCATGTTTTGGTCTGTTTTTCCTCTTTTTATTGCACTTTATTTTGGCTTAAATTAGTACTTTTCACTTGTTTTGTAATTTTGGTCATTGTAGGGTCAACGTAGTGGAAAGGAAGCAAATTGAAGTTAAATGTAGTGAATTTAGAACAGCCAAGAAAATTCAAGGAATTTAGAAGCAGAGAACTGATTTTGGGCTTAGCCTTGCCCGAGGCTAAGGGGCAAGGGTAAAGAGCTGCCTCGCCCAAGGCTAAAGGCCAAGACGCGACAGCAGATGCAAATTTAGGTTTTCTGTTTGAAAGATGACCTAGTCGCTAGCTGGACTTTATCAGATTTTTGGGGATAATTAAGCTGTAATTAAGGGGATAATAGGTAGTGTTTTTAATAGGATAATATTACATTTAATATTTGTAATTTATTTTCAAAGTTTGGATAGGATTTTATCTCTTTCCTAACTTATCTAGGTTTTACTCCTATTTTAGCTAGGAAAAAAACGTGAATAGTGACATCTCTTCTACTTTTTCTTCATCTAGGTTTTTCTCAAGGCTGTAACAGGGAGTTTATTTTCTTAATTTAATATTATTTTATTTTTACTTCAATTATGTGTGGCTAAATACTCTTATTCTAGTTAAGGATTAATTCAAAGCTAGGTTTTATTCACCGTGAGATTATTGCAATTATTTATTGTTCTTAATTTCATATAATGTTCTTGTTATTTACTGATGTTTAGAGAAACCATATCTCGATTGTTATTTGTTTTATGTTCAATGAGGCGCCGTTGTTCATTTAATTAAATAACATATTGCTAGTTAAATTTGCTAAATCCGTAATTATTTAGTAGAGTTAACAACAAGTGTCAATCATTGTAGCTTCCTCACAAGGGCTGTTACACTGAGTAGATGCATGATTGAGTCTAAATCAATCTCGTGTGAGGTCGGTTGGCTTAGGTCAGGTCTTTCTATTTCATTAATGCTGTCAATAAATTAAATCCTTGCGCGTGTTTAGGGTTATTTATTGGTTAGGAATTAATTATAGTCTTACTTGATTAATTCATTAATACGGAAAGATTAGGTTGGGAGCCGACAGCTATAACTGGCCCATTATTTGATTTTTAGATTCACTCTTTCGTCAATAATATGTTGAATTAAACCTGTGCTGCGAATATCTTTAACTGGAATTTATCGCATATTGAATTTCTTTTAATCAACTTACTATTTTTTTATTTGTTTCTTTGAATTAAGTAATTGATAGCTTTTGATTTATAAAAACCCCCCTTTTTATATTTTTATTGTTAAAAATCTGGTTATTCAAAATTATTTCAGTGCTAGTCTCGGTGGATTAGACCCTTTCTTACCCTATTTTCAATTTATTTGATAGGTTAATTTAGGCATTTATTTTTGGTGGCTTCGACACCCATCAAATTTTAGCGCCGTTGCCGGGAATTAGTCTAACTTAATTTAATTTGTTAATGACCAGGTTTGAAATTTTGGGAGAAATTTTGTTCGATTCGGAGATTGAAAAAATAGCCCGAAGATTGAGAAAAAAAACAAGGTTATGCAAAGAACTTACTGGAACTTCTTCCCAACAGCAGCAAGAAGAAGAGGAAACTGATTTTACTGAATTTCCAGCGAAAATAGAAGAGGAAAGAATGGCAAAACAGACATAGAGAGAATTAAATGCACCCCTTTTGAACCAGCAGCCCCTGTGCATAACTTATCCTATATTGGATACTGCTTTTGAATTAAAATCGGGGCTAATTCACTTATTACCCACATTTCGTGGCTTAGAGAATGAAGATCCTCACAAGCATTTGAAAGAATTTCATGTGGCTTGTTCTGGTATGAGGCCACAAGGAGTTACTGAAGAGCAAGTGAAATTAAGGGCCTTTCCATTCTCATTGGCTCATTCGGCAAATGAGTAGTTATTGAATTTACCATCAGGAACGATCACAACATGGACTGATATGTTGAGAATGTTCTTAGATAAGTTTTTTCCAGCCTCTAGAGCTACTGTAATTCAGAGGGAAATAAGTGAAATTAGATAAAAGGATGTAGAGTCACTTCATGACTATTGGGAAAGATTTAAGAAATTATGTGCAAGCTGCCCCCAATATGGAATTACTGATCAGTCCCTTATTCAGTATTTTTATGAAGGTATGTTAAGCATGGAAAGGAGGATGATAGACGCAGCAAGTGGGGGAAGTCTCAATAATAAAACCCAAGCACAAGCACGTGAGTTAATACAAAACATGGCAGCCACTTCCCAACAGTTTGGAAGATATCAAGACCCCCCTAGAAGAGTGCATGAGGTAAGTTCTTCTTCCATTGAAGATAAACTGAATGCTCTAACTGTTCTTGTGTAAAATATGGCTTCAGGTACATCCTCACAAGCAAAGGTGTGTGGAATATGTGCGTACGCTGGACATCCAACAGACATGTGCCCAACACTTCAAGATGACTCATAAGAGCAAGTAAATGCGATGGGAGGATATTCTGGACAGCCCTATAGGAAATATGATCCGTATTCCAACACATATAATCCAGGTGGAGAGATCATCCTAATTTGAGCTATGGAGCTAGGCAACAAAATCCACAGCAACAATTCCAACCTAGACAACCACAGCAACCTGCTCAACCAGCTCCTAAACAGGGTATGAGTCTTGAAGACATTGTTCATTCTTTAGCTAATAATATGCAGGATCTTCAGTAGCATATAAAGAAATCAGATTCAAGCCTTCAGAATTTGGAGACGCAAATGAGCCAAATGGCACAATCCTTGAGTAGAATTGAGTCCCAAGGACGTTTGCTCTCACAAACCATAGAAAATCCGAGGCAAAATGCAAGTACTGTAGTTCTAAGGAGTGGAAAAGAGCTGGAGCTACCCCTATCAAAAGGAGAGAATCAGAAAAAGCAAAAGGGAGTAGAGAAAGAAGCAGAAATTGAGCAAAAAGTGCAGCCCATAGAAGAAAATTCAGAACAGTCCCTTATTTTAGTTGTGCAGCCCCCATTTCCTGAAAGGTTAGCTAAATCTAAAAAGGAGAAAGAGGAAAAAGACATATTTGAGACATTTCACAAGGTTGAGATAAATATTCCTTTGATTGATGTAATTAAACAAATACCAAAATATGCGAAATTTCTTAAAGATCTTTGTACTAACAAGAAAAAATAGGTTGGCTATGAGAAAATTACTGTGAATGAAAATGTTTCAGTTGTTATTCAAAGAAAAATGCCAAAAAAGTGCAAGGATAAAGGTATGTTTGCTATTTCCTATAAAATTGGTGATTTAATTGTTAAAAGAGCTATGTTTGATTTGGGTGCGTCTATAAATGTCATGCCTAAGTCTATTTATACCTCTTTAAATGCTGGACCCTTAGAAGAAACATGAATAGTCATTCAACTGGCAAATAGGTCAATAGTCTATCCTGAGGGATTATTAGAAGATGTGTTAGTTCAGGTGAATGGTTTAATTTTTCCTGCTGATTTTTATGTGATTGACATGGATGATAAAGGAAATTCAGGTGATTCAGCTGACATTTTGTTAGGTAGGCCATTTCTTCAAACAGCTAGAACTAAAATTGATGTTTACAAAGGTACTCTTACAAGGGAATTTGATGGTGAGATAGTTCAATTCAATATGTATGATGTTATGAAATATCCATGTGAGATGGCTTCTATTTGTGGAATTGATGTTATTAAACCACTGACTCAGAAAGTGTTTGAAATGAGTGGGTCTGACAAGTTGCAGGTTGCTTTAACTGAAAATATTCACGGGGACAGGTTTGATGTAGTGCAAGAAGAGTTGAGTATTGAAGATGAGCTACAGGAAGTAGTGATGGAGTTAGAGGCTTTAAAATCGGTGGTACATGCGTCTAATCTTTTGGAATTAACCAGCACTAACAAAACGATTTTACCATCTATGTTGCAGGCACCAGAATTGGAACTTAAGGTGTTGCCTGATCATTTGAAGTACGTTTATTTGGGTAAAGAGAAAATACTTCCAGTGATAATTTCTAAGAAGCTGGAACCTAGGGAAGAAGAACTACTAATCCAAGCTTTGAGAGAGCATAAGGAGGCAATTGGATGGACTATTGCCGATATAAAAGGCATAAGTCCCTCTACTTGCATGCACATGATTCATTTGGAAGAGGACATTAAGCCCAGCAGGCAAGCACAAAGAAGATTGAATCCACCAATGATGGAAGTGGTGAAGAAGGAAATACAAAAGATACTGGATGCAGGAGTGATCTACCCAATTTCAGACAGTAATTGGGTGAGTCCAGTCCAAGTTGTGCCCTAAAAGACAGGAATTACGGTTATGGAGAATGAAAATGGAGAGATGGTGCCCACCCGTATCCAAAACGGGTGGAGGGTTTGTATAGACTACCGAAAATTAAATGCTTCTACGAGAAAAGATCATTTTCCACTTCCTTTTATTGATCAAATGCTAGAAAGACTTGATGGAAAATCTTTTTACTGTTGTCTTGATGGTTATAGAGGTTTTTATCAAATACCGATAGCACCCGAAGACCAAGAGAAAACCACTTTCACCTGCCCCTTTGGCACATTTGCCTACCGGAGGATGCCGTTTGGACTTTGCAACGCTCCAGCAACTTTCCAACAATGTATGGTAAGCATCTTTTCAGATTATGTTGAGAAAATAATAGAAGTGTTTATGGATGATTTCACGGTTTATGCAAATTCATTTCATGAATGTTTGTCTAATTTAATCAAGATTTTGAAAAGATGTTTGGAGTCTAATTTGGTTCTTAATTATGAGAAATGCCATTTTATGGTGGACCAAGGATTGATTTTGGGTCACATTGTATCTTCAAAAGGTATAGAGGTAGACAAGGCTAAAATAGATGTTATACAATCTCTTCCTTACCCTGTAAGTGTGTGGGAAGTTCGTTCTTTTCTTGACATGCAGGTTTTTATCGACATTTCATCAAAGATTTCTCCAAAATCACCCAACCGCTGTGTAAATTGTTGCAAAAAGATGTTACTTTAGAGTTTGATCAAGCCTACAAGGATGCCTTTGATGTACTCAAAGAGAGACTGATCTCTGCGCCAATTATCCAGCCCCCTAACTGGGATTTTCCCTTTGAAATATTGTGCGACGCCAGTAATCATACAGTAGGGGCTGTTCTTGGCCAAAGAATTGACAAAAATCCACATGTGATTTAATATGCTTCACGGACATTGGATAGTGCCCAAAGCAACTATTCAATAATAGAGAAAGAACTTTTAGCTATTGTTTTTGCTTTAGAAAAATTTCGACAATATTTGTTGGGTACTAAAGTAATTGTTTTCTTTGATCATGTAGCTTTAAGATATTTGCTGAAGAAGAAGGAAGCTAATTAATCCGATGGATTCTCTTACTACAGGAATTCAATCTTGAAATTAGAGACAAAAAGGGGTCTGAAAATTTGGTCGCTGATCATCTCAGTAGACTGTTGTTGAATGATAATGCATTGCCTATAAATGATGATTTTTCGGATGAACATTTATTTGTCATAGCAATTAATAGCCCCTGGTATGCTGATATAGTGAATTTCTTGGTTACAGATACTGTCCCTTAAGACTTTTCCAGATTTGAGAAGGATAAGTTGAAGAGAGATGAAAAATATTATGCTTGGGATGAACCTTATTTGTGGAAATATTGTTCTGACCAAATTATTAGATGATGTGTCCCTGATAGTGAAGTGCATTCTATCTTGAAATTCTGTCACTCTGAGGCATGTGGAGGTAATTTTGGTCCCAAAAGGACAGCCAGGAAGGTGTTAGAATGTGGTTTGTTTTGGCCTCAATTATTCAAAGATGCATATTTATACTGTAAGTCTTGTGACAAATGTCAAAGAACAGGTAATCTTGGGCACAGAGATGAAATGCCACTCGCACTTATATTAATCTATGAAATATTTGATGTGTGGGGTATTGATTTCATGGGGCCTTTTCCATCTTCTTATGGAAATACTTATATTTTACTTGCAGTAGATTATGTTTCTAAATGGGTTGAAGCTGAGGTCACAAGAACTGATGATGCCAAAACTGTTGTGAATTTTATCAAAAATAATATATTTTGCAGGTTTGGCACCCCAAGAGTGCTCACAAGTGACAGAGGGACACATTTCTGTAACAAAATCATGGATGCATTGTTGAAGTAGTATGGAGTTACACATCGTTTATCAACTGCCTACCACCCCCAGACCAGTGGACAAGCTGAAATTTCCAACAAGGAAGTCAAATCTATACTGGAAAAGATGGTAAATCCGAATAGAAAGGATTGGAGTTTGAAGCTGGAAGATGCTCTATGGGCTTACAGGACTACTTACAAGACACCTATCAGTATGTACCCGTATCGATTGGTGTATGGCAAACCATGTCACTTACCTGTAGAGCTGGAGCATAAAGCATATTGGGCTATAAAGCAGTGTAACATAGAGCTAAAAGCAGCAGGAGAGAACCGTAAATTAGAGCTCCAAGAACTATAAGAATTAAGGAATGAAGCTTATGAAAGTTCCAAAATTTACAAGGAGAAAACAAAAAGGTTCCATGATAAGATGATCTCTAGGAAAGAATTTCAAATAGGACAGAAATTTTTATTATTTCATTCACGTTTGAAATTATTTCCAAGAAAATTAAGGTCCAGATGGATAGGACCTTTTATTGTTATTAACGTTTTTGCTCATGGTGTAGTTGAAATACAGAGTATGGAGAATGGAAAAATATTTAAAGTTAACGGTCATCGCCTCAAACCTTTCTATAATGGATTTGTAGCTGAAGGGAATGAAGAAACTCAGCTGGCTTTGCCTGTGGACAAGAATTGACTTAGGAACATCTAGCCAAAGACGTTAAAGAAAGGCGCTTTTGGGAGGCAATCCATTTCTTAGCCTTGTTCAAGGATAAACAGATACTATTCACATTTAATTGCAATTTGATTCATTTTTATTTTAGTTTACTGCCTTCGTCTCCCTGATTACATTCTCATGGTTAACTTTATTTATTTTTCTTCAAAGGTTTGTTGGTAACAAATTGGCATAATGGTAGTATTGGACAATTGTTGTTGGGCATATAGAATTTAATGGTTAAAACAATTTAATGTCATATTCCTGATAAATAAGTAGTTAATGGTGGTTTTAATGGAATTTTCGATGGGTCTTGGTTTAATCTTTTTAATTGCAGGCTCTCTTCATTTTATTCTGGGTTCAATAAGTTTGTTGGATCATTGAGTTTTAACTCTTGGGCCTTTATCCTACAATGGGTTTTATTTCTAATTTTAATTCAATTGGGTTAGTTTACTTCAATTAAGTTAATTTCTTTTACCCATTTGCTTTCATTTTGCCCTAATATAATTAATTTACATTTACTCTTTTAATTTTCACTACACAGATCACACCACCATCCGACCACCAGCTCCCCACGTCGACCACTACCGATCCACCATCCAAAGCTGCCGATCTCCCAACGCCGGCCACCGTCTCATGACCAGCTGCCTCCATCGCCGAAAGCTCCACCGCCACAGATCACCGCCCCACACAATCCCTATCTCCCAACGCCGGCCACCGTCGTACAACCAACCGCCTCCATTGCCGAAAGCTCCACCGCCACAGATCACCGCCCCACACAACCCCGATCTCCTTTTCTCCTCACCGTCGCTCACCAACTGAGAATCCCAATCTCCTCACCGGCGGTTCCCAAAGCTCCACTCTCCGTCGACACAACCTTCAGCCACGACTACGACCCCAATCTCCACCGACCCTCAACCACCGTAAGCTCGATCCCCACCCAGCTCACAAATGCAGACCCACACACCACCCCGATCCACAAAATCGTGCACCCATAGTCCCACCGAGCTCCAAATCAAATGACCCACTCACCGGCCACTGTCTCCTCACCAATCTCCACATTAGATCGTGAGTTAAGCCACCCTAATGGTCCGATTGAAGCACACCGCTCCCCTGAAGCCACGACGCTGCAGATCCGGGAGTACCACCGCTCTCGACGATGACCCACCAGTCCCCTCCACCTCCCCTCCGTTACCGTCACCTGAGCCCACTCACCAGCCACCACGTGCGGATCCAACACCAACTGCAGCCTCAAGTCGATGCCAACGCCAACAATCTTCTTTAGCCGCTTCAAAGCGCAAAGGACCGGTCACCTATAAATCACGATAAATAGAAATTTCAGAGACAAGCAGTGATGAAGATGATGATGATGCTATTCCCCAGACACCTAAACCAGCACCAGAAGTAGCGAAAATGCAAAACGAAGGAGGATCCCCTGTGTGCCCATAAAAGCGAGCACGTATGGCAGAAGGTAAAAGCAAATTCCCACCTACAATGAGCGACTTAGAAGGTAATTTGGCCTTTGATAAAGAAATACATCGTACTCGCTTTTATTTACTTGAGCATAATGAGATTATTGCTGGTAGATGTATTGATGAACCCACCTTACATGCTTTAAACATTCATGAAGAGGTATTTGATTTAATTGATGGAATTTGCTGGCGTAAATTTTTTTGGTTAAATTACCCTGCTTATGATGCTTTAGTTCGTGAATTTTATAGCACTTTTGATTTTGATCATCAAGGAAATACATTTAGTTTAAATAAACCTTTTGTGATTTCTTATTATTTGATGGGTCAAATGCAATATTGTTCTATCACTGGGTTCAATATTCAGCTAGGATTTATCGATGAAGCATATTCCAAATCTCATGAATATTTAGATATGTTTTGCAACTACTGTGATGCGCGCCGAATCCCGGAGCACCCCGAAGGCCCGCTTTTAGGGCGATCGGGTGGAGGTTCTTGAAAACTTGTAAGGTATTTACAAGTGCATCTATGTTGGGCAACAAGGAGGTTTCTTGGAGTCGCCACCCAATAGAACATTGGGAAAGGTCGTCTAGTCTCAGTGAGCCTAAGACAGCGCTGTTGTGTCCATCATAGGCATGCCGAAGGTGTCTTGGAGGTATCCACCCTAATGACAGAATGGTCCTCTACCCTCATGCTTGGGCAAACCAGAGGTGTCTTGGAGGTATCCACATTAATAGAACATTAAGGTGGCCCTCTCGCCTCGTGGTGCCTAGGACTGCGCAAATTAGGCCTTTTGGAGCGGAATAAGAGATATTTTGGAGGTTCTAGACCTCTAACCTCATTGAGCCCAAGACTAGAGTGAGTTTCGGACTTCTCATTTATTTATGCCTTGGTTAGGTTTATAATTGAGTTTTGAATTTATCGTTTCATCCAATTCCTCATTCAATTCGGTGTAATTTAAAGCGCAAGTTATTCATTAAAAAGAAGCGATAAGTAAAGCATAATTAAAGTAAAGTGCATGAAAATAGATTACAACAAAACTAGGGGTGGAATACAACCCCCATTGTAAATAAAATATAAAGCATGCATAAAACGGGACATATATTAATGATGAGGACATTGATCCTCGTATGCATATTTATTATGAAATAGTTTTGATGTGATGATTTTGGATGGAGAAAATTGAGACATTGGTCCCATTTTTATTAGGAAAGATGCCAAATTAATTAATAGAAATGTTTTTGTGATTTTCTTTTTAGCGTGCCTAAAATAAACAATTTTATTAAAGATTACATGGCAAAATAAATGAAAAAGCCAAATAAATGAAACATTACAAATAAAGCAATTAAATATCTAACCCAAATGAGCCTTCTGGATCTCCTCCTGTGCTCGCAAAAAATGGCCAAATAAAAAAAATAAGTTTTGACAAAAAAATAAAATACAAATGAAATAATGTTAGTAATTAAATCAATTAAATAAATTAATGATAAAATGAGATAAAATAAAGAGAGATGGCATCAAAAATGGATTAAATGAATTGAAATATTAATAAACTAAAATAAATGGGAAAAATGCATTATAAATGACAAATGAATTAAAAGATATTATTGAAATAATATAAAACGTGTTAATGAATTAATATATGAAAATATGCACATGATAATAATTACAATGAAAATAAATAAATAACAATAAATAAAATATGTGACAACGATAAAAAGAATGATAAAAATGAATAAGAGAACGATGAAAATAACAAATGAATGACATGATTAATTAAATATGTTCACAAATGATATAAATCATTTACATGGTAAAAATATCAATTAAAACGAATTTATTAATTACATGTTAAAAATAATGATGAATTAAAGTGAAATAAATTAATTACATGTTAAAAATAATGATTAATTAAAGTGAAATAAATTATTTACATGTTAAAAATAGTGATGAGTTAAAGTGAAATAAATTAATTACATGTTAAAAATAATGATGAATTAAAGTGAAATAAATTAATTACATGTTAAAAATAATGAACAGTCAATATTCACATGAATAAGAATAAAATAATATATAAGCATATTAAATAAAACAAATCTGGAATAAATAAAATAAATAAATAAATGAAGTTAATAAAAATATACATGAATAAATTAAACATGAACAAAAATAATAAAAAGAAAGAATAAGCCCAGAATGTTTACCCTCAGAGTTTCGGATTCGATGAAGGTAAAAAGATGATCGATTTCTTTGTTTGATGATTTGTAATATTAAAGTGAAATGTGATGAAAATGTTGAAATTTTATTCCAAGAAAAAATAGGATAAAAAAATGATCAAAAATTCTTTAAGAACAAAGAATTGATTTCTTTGCTTAAAGAAATGATTTTGATCAAAAAAAGATTTTTATTAATTAAAATAAAGAAAAATGATTTCAAGAACAAACAATCACTTTGTTTGTATCAAGAAAAAAAAGATTAAAAGTCTTATTTTAGAAAATCAAATGAAAAAATTAGATTTTGATAACAAACAATTGTTTTGTTTGTCTCAAAATTAATTTTTCATCAAAAAGATATTCAAAAGAAAATCAATGGAAAAAAGTTTTATTGAACACAAATAAAAGGTCTAAAGAAGAATTTTGAGAATAAATAATTGTTGTATTTGTCTCAAAAATTAAATCAAACAACAAAACTCCTTCTAAATATATGTTTAGAAGAAATTATGTTGGAAAAAGAATGAAAAATGAACTTTTCTCTTTGATTTTCACTTGGAAAAAATCTGGAATTTTTTGGAAGAGTTTTGAGAGGAAGAAGAAGAGAAAAGATGAAGAAAAAACCCTAAGAAAAATTCCCCCCCCCCCCCCCCCCCCACCTTTTAGGTTTTCATTTCTTTCTTTTTATATTAAGAAAATAGGAAAATAATATTTATTAAAGGGATAAAACTTAATAAAATCAGATATTAACAATTTGGAATTTTAAAAATTGAAAAAAACCTGAAAATCCCTTAAAAAAGTGATAAAAAATCGAATTTTGTGAAAAAAAAATCGGAAAAATTGAATTTTGGGGCTAAATTGGGTATTTTCGACGGAACAGGGGCTACTTTTAACTTTTTTGCCTGTGACAAGGCATCTTATCATCATTGGGTAACTCTGATCTGAGTTGCCTCAGGACCCGGTGTCTACAACTACCTATCTGATTTCGATGATGTTGAGGTTTATCGCACATTGACTGGCATATCTGACATTGCATTTTTCGCCTGGTAAGTCTAAGGCATATTTGATTCAGAGTCCTGCCTTGTGTTTCATTCATAGGTTTTTAGCCTTCAATTATTCTGCACGTAATGATGACACAACAGTGGTCACAAAGGCTGAATTATTTTTTATGTGGTGCATGATCCACCAGAAAAAGGTGAACTTGGGTTATTAGCTTGCCATTAAGTTTGAGAAGTTAACCAACACACCAAAAAAATTATTCCTAGGGTCTTTGATAACCCCACTAGCTGTTAACAATGATTTGGTTGACTTAGGCACCACCAATATGCACAAATCCTATGATATGCATCTAATGGACTTGATTTTTCTAGATAAATTATGCCTGCTCAAGAGCGGGAAGGGTGGAGCCATTTTGTTTGTGGATGCAGGTCGGTTGACTAGTTTTGAGGAGAGAGCTTTCAAGAAGCAAAGTCAGCCGACACCTGGTGCCTCCACATCTCGCGCACCTACAGCAGCTGTGACGCGCGCCGGATCCCGATGCGCCGCCCTTTCGGACCGCCCGCACGTGGGCGATCGGGGCATTTGCGGGTCCGTTGACATCTTGCGATAAATCGCAAGTGCGTCTATGTTGAGCAACACGGAGGTTTCATGGAGTCGCCACCCAATAGAACATTGGGAAAGTTTCTCTCGCCTCGGAGAGCCTAAGACTGCGCTTTTTATCCATATTGAGCCATGAGGCCTAGGATTAGCGCTAAAGCCTCGTGACTCAAGAAGTATCTTGAAGGATAACCTCTAACCTTTTGAGCCCAAAGACCAGAGCTGGGTCCGGGATTTCTCATCTATTTCTACCTCGATTAATTTATGATTGAATTTTAATTGTCATTAATTCGCTCTCTCTCCACACAATGCAATTAATTTAAGGCGCATTTATTCATGTTAGGAAAACCATAAATTAGCAAGTAAAGCAATGAATTACAATAATACAAGGAGCGGAATACAACTCCCTTTTAAAAGTGCAAACATGCATAAAACCGGAGAATTTATTAATCATGAGGACTTTGGTCCCCGCATGCACAATTAAAGAAAATATTCTGGATGTGATGATCTTATTTGGGATGAAAACTGGGACATTGGTCCCGCTTTATTATGAAAAGATCCAAATTGATTTAGTAAAAAATATTTTTATGATTTTTATTTTGGTGCGCATAAGAAAACATTTTATTTAATGAATATATACAAGGCAATGTAAATAAAATGGGAATTAAAAATGTATAAAGAAAATACCAAACTCCGCAACTCCTTCTTCATGTGCATGGATACTCAATTGAAAGTAAAAACAATGATGTGCAACCAAAAATAAAACAAAAGAAATTCATGTTAGTGATTAAGCCAACAAAATAATATGACATAAAAAGATAATATGTACCATGAAAATATAATATGCATAAAATAATCATGATGTAATTTAACATGCATAGAATAATTAAGATGCAATTTAACATGCATAAGATACTATAACACGCCTAAAAAAATAATTATGATGCAATTTAACATGCATAAAGTGATTAAGATGCAATTTAACATGCATAAGGTGATGAAGTATCATGGCATATGCAACTTATTAATAATAGTTATTAACATACATGGAAGATTAGTGACAATCAATTTTATTATAGTTAAGACATGAATAAATGTGTAACATGAGAATAATTCCACTTGACATGCATAACTAGCATAAAATAATGACTATAACACTCATACATGCAAAAGAAAGCATAATAATAAACATGATATAGCATTAAGAAATTAAAGGTATTTACAACCTAAAACATGCATAATTACATGAACAAAGAATAATTTGACATGAAAAATAAGATAATAGAATTTAAAAAACTTATTTGTTATATGAATAATTGAAGATAAAAAAAATAAGAAGAAGAATATGGAGACTAAGAGAATTTACATGTTTGATATGTTAAATGGAAGCCAAAATAAATGAAATTAACAAGAGAATTAATGAGTAAAGCCAAGAATAATTACCCTCAAATTCAGTTTTGAAGAATTGAAGATAGAAGTGTTGAATTCCTTGTCTTCTCTTGTGAAAATCCTTAGGAAATAGCTTGAAAACTTGAAGAAAAGCTCTTGGAAACAAGTGTGTAAGATGGATTTTTTTCTCTCAACTCCAAGCTCCAAAATTCAGTTTTTTTCCTCCAAAATGTTCCTGGTTCGTTTCCCCACTGTTCTGAATTTTTCTAGTGTTTTTCCTCATCAAAAACTACCCAAAAACCACCAAAAACCGTCCAAAAACGGTTGAAAATCGAGTGGGGGTCGAAAAGTGGGCGAAATGGCGAAGTGGGGGCGAAATCGGCGAATTTCCGCGCGCCTCGCGCACGTCTCCGCGCGATTTGCGCGGAGTTTCCGCGCACGACGTGCGCGAGGCGAGCGACGCCCTGCGCGTCGCTCGCGCGGAGCGCCCGACGCCTAGGGCGTCGGACGCGCGGAGTGCGCGCTCCGTGCGCGGAGCGCACGGAAATTCGCGACGGCCCTTGGCCGTCGCCTTTTCGTCGCGATTATTTTCCCCTATTTTATTTTCAACATTTTTCCATCATTTTTCACCTTTTTTTTTTTTTTTTTTTTTTTTTTTTTTTTTTTATATAAAATACCCTCAACCTAAAACACACTTTTTCTTCTTCAAAATAATTTAAAAAAATATTTTTAAAATACCCTTTTTACTCACCGAAAAGACAAGGAAAATCACTTCTGAGCTCCAATCTTTTTGCCTATAAGCCGGCATAGCTAAATTTCATCATCGGGTAATCCTGATCAAGGCTACTCGGGACCCGGTGTCTACAGTTGCCCCCAATTTTGAGGAGACTAGTGCATGGGTGCCTAGGTGAGCCAAAATTCAGGAAAAGGAAAGAAACGCGTACCTGAAGCAGCGATCTTCCTGCTTGATGGAGTTATGATGATAGCTACTGCTGTCTTTTGGTTGTAGCTGGTAATACCATAGGTGCGCTAACCTCTTGTGGGTGGCGCCGCTATCGTGCTAAACATTGTGAGTTGGTAATGCCGTGGTCGTGCTAACCTCTTGTGGGTAGTGCCGCCATCGTGCTAACCATTGTGAGTTGGTAATGCCGTGGTCATGCTAACCTCTTGTGGGTAGTGCCGCCATCGTGCTAACCGCTGTGAATTGGTAGTGCCGTGGTCGTGCTAATCTCTTGTGGGTAGTGCCGCCATCGTGCTAACCGCTGTGAATTGGTAGTGCCGTGGTCATGCTAACCTCTTGTGGGTAGTGCCGCCATCGTGCTAACCGCTGTGAATTGGTGGTGCCGTGGTCGTGCCAACCTCTTGTGGGTTGTGCCGCCATCGTGCTAACCGCTGTGAATTGGTGGTGCCGTGGTCGTGCCAACCTCTTGTGGGTTGTGCCGCCATCGTGCTAACCGCTGTGAATTGGTAGTGCCGTGGTCGTGCTAACCTCTTGTGGGTAGTGCCGCCATCGTGCTAACCGCTGTGAATTGGTAGTGCCGTGGTCATGCTAACCTCTTGTGGGTAGTGCCGCCATCGTGCTAACCGCTGTGAATTGGTGGTGCCGTGGTCGTGCCAACCTCTTGTGGGTTGTGCCGCCATCGTGCTAACCGCTGTGAATTTTAGTAGTGTGCTCCTTTAGATGTTTGGACTGGTGTCGTCACTCGGATTTTGTTGGTGTTCCCCGCCGATTTCTCCTGCAAGATTGTATGCATAGGAATATACAAGAAATCACGTGTGCATGTTATGGAATGCAAATGCTTGCAAAAATGTATAGATCGCGCCCTAGGTGATCCATGGTTTGCTGAACTTATAGCTTGTTTGCTGTATCGTGCCCCCTGAATCCTGAGGATCGTCGACAAGCTTTCTGAAAGAGACGTCCGGTGTATATCCCTTGCCCCCTGGTCAATGATCATTTACTTGGGATTCTATTTCATGTTCTGTGTTGTGTGTTGTCTGACTGACAGAAGATCATCTTGAAATAATGTCGCCTTATCGCTCCAGGCATTGAATGTCATTGTTTTAAAGGTAGTGCGTCCCTTGTGGATTTTCGCACTAGCTTTTCTTTGCGGGAAATGCGTCCCTTATGGGATTTTCACACAACCCTTTGCCTAACTTTTGCCTGGAATGGACCCAACCCAATCCAGCGGCTTTTGTTTATTTTATTTTTTTGTAGGGCAGACTGCCTGTTTCCAGGTTTTCACCCTGCCCTTTGGCCTAACTTTTGCTTAGAGAGCCAGTTACGGTTTTCATCTCTAACGGCTTTTTTTTTTTTTTTTTTTTTTTTTTTTTTTTTTTTTTTTTTTTTTTTAGAGAAGGTTATCATCAAAGCTTCTGTTAAGAGCAAATAGCACATATCCAATGAAGGGACTGAGCAATAATCATTAGATGAACAATTGGTATATTTCTTTTTAAGACAGAACTGAAAGATCAACGAGAATGTATTCTTTTATTCATTGCGAAAATTGTGTACATTTCTATATGATTTCATCATACATGATTTTCATTTGACAAGAATTCAAAAGCATATGACTACACCTAATCTCGGAGTGGATTTTGTCAGCCTCAAACTCCTGTTATTAATCGGCCCTCTCGGGTTTTCTCGATTAAATATTTTCTCTTGGCCCTTAATTTTTGCCCAGGATGCCTTTTTCCGGTTTTCACCCTGACAGGGCGCCCAATTTTAGCAAGGCCGCCTTTTTTCGGTTTTCGACCCGCGGGGCATTTATTCTCTTCTTTTTATTTTTGGTCTTTAGCCATGGAACCTTTTAAGTCTATCGACATTGACCGGGTCCTTGAACTCATTCCCATCGCTGTCTGCTAAAATCGCTGCTCCTTTTGTTAGCAACTTTTTCAAAATGAATGGACCTTCCCAGGTTGGTCTGAATTTTCCTCGTATGTCTGGCACTCCCGGCCTCATCATCTTAAAGACCAAGTCCCCCTCCTTCAACGGGTGCTTTCGTACTTTCTTGCCAAACGACCGAGCCAGCCTCTTTTGATAAACTTGGTTGTGGTAATAGGCTCTCAACCTATCTTCATCCAATAGATTCAACTGCAACATTCGCTGTTGTGCCCATTCTGTCTCTGGAATCTCGGCTTCCAGGACTACCCTTAATGATTTCAGCTCAATTTCAACCGGCAGGACTGCTTCAGTTCCATACACCAGAGAGAATGGTGTTGCCCCCGTAGAGGTTCTGACTGTTGTTCTATAACCCCAAAGTGCGAAGGGTAACTTTTCTGCCCAATCCTTGTAGTTCTGAACCATCTTGGCCAAAATTCTCTTCACATTCTTATTTGCCGCTTCAACTGCACCGTTTGCTTGAGGACGGTAGGGAGAAGACTTATGATGTTGGATCCCATATTTCTGGAGCATCTGTTTAGTCTCTGCTAGGAATTGTACCCCATTATCAGATACAATGTGATGTGGGAGACCATATCTGCATATCAAATTCCGCTCGATGAATTTAGCCATATCCCTTGCATCAACCTTCTTGAAAGACTCAGCTTCAACCCACTTAGTGAAGTAGTCAATGGCAACTATGATGAATCTGTGCCCATTAGAAGCCGTAGGATGGATTTCGCCTATGATGTCTATTCCCCATGCTGCAAATGGCCATGGAGATGTTAAGTTATGTAACTCTGAAACTGGCACATGCCTCAAATTCGCGTACTGTTGGCATAACTGGCATTGCTTCACAAATTTTGAACAATCTGTATCCATTGTGAGCCAATAAAACCCTTGGCGCATGATCTTCTTTGCTAAGGCTAAACCATTCATGTGAGCTCCACAAACCCCGGCATGAACTTCTTCCATAACTCTTTTAGCTTCTTTCTCTGCCAGACATCTTAACTGGATACCATCAGCTTGCCTTTTGTATAAAGTGCTATTAACACTGATGAATTGAGTGGATAACTTCCTGATCATTTTTTGGTCCTTCTCAGTGGCTTCCTCTGGAAAGACTGATTTCTCTAAATAATTCTGAATGTCATAATACCATGGATTTCCATCAGTGGCCTCAGTGTCCATCACCTGTTCCGCTTCAAAACCAGGTCTTTCCGAACTATATATCAGCACGGGTTTCATCGCAACTCCTGTTGGGTTATCCCACATAGACACTAATGTTGCTAGAGCATCAGCTAACTGATTTTCGTCTCTGGGGATGAAGTGAAAAGTGCAAATCTCAAATTGGCTGCTCAACGCTCTCAAGTGCTTTACATAAGGCAATAGCCTTTCTTCCTTGACTGACCACTCTCCTTTAATTTGATGAATTACCAAGGAGGAATCCCCAAATACTTCCGCGGTCTTTGCCCCCAGAGCAAGCAATGCTTCCAATCCAAAGATGCAAGCTTCATATTCTGCTTCATTATTGGTAGCCTTATACCTCAACTTCTTAGCCAATGGTAACCTTTCACCATATGGGGTCGTAAGAATAACTCCTACGCCTGCCCCCTTATTATTGACTGCTCCATCAAAGAATAACTGCCACCCTTGCACTGCTATGGCCGTGACGTCTTCATCTGGGAAGTTGTATTCAAATTGATCTCCCTCAATAGGATGCTCGGCTAAGAACTCCGCTACAGCTCTTCCCTTAATGGTTTTCCTGGTTATGTACTCGATGTCAAATTCCTGCAACAGCAGTAACCATCTTCCCATCTTCCCTAGTAAAGAGGGTGCTTCTTGGAGGTATCTAAGCGGATTATGTTTGGCAACCGTTTGTACCTTGAAGGAATGAAAGTAGTGTCGCAACTTCTTAGAAGCCCAGATAACTGCTAAACAAATCTTTTCCACCTCTACATATTTGGCTTCGTAAGGCAGAAATTTCTTGCTAAGATAGTAAACGGCAAACTCTATACCAAAATCATCTTCCTGAGACATCATAGCACCCACTGAGTTATCTTCCACAGCTAGGTACAAGATTAGCGGTTTGGCATGGCGTGGTGGTCTTAACACCGGAGGATTTAGCAGATAGTCCTTAATGGTGTCAAAGGCCAGTTGACAGTCATCGTTCCATAGCACCGGCTGATTCTTCCTAAGAAGCTTGAAAATAGGCTCACATACTGAAGCTAGCTTGGCAATAAATCGGCTGATGTACTGAAGCTTTCCTAGGAAACTTCTGACGTCCTTCTCCTTCTGGGGCACTGGCATCTCTCTTATGGCTTTGACTTTATCGGGATCTACCTCGATTCCCCTCTGGCTTACTACATGTCCTAACAACTTTCCTGATGTAACTCCAAAAATGCACTTCTTGGGATTGAGGCGCAAATCATACTTGCTAATTCTTTGAAAGAACTTTTCTAAAGCCTCAAAATGGCCTTCTCTGGTAGCTGACTTAATCATCATGTCATCGACGTACACCTCCACTTCTTTGTGGATTAAGTCATTGAGAACCTTGGTCGCCATCCTCTGATAGGTTGCTCCTGCATTCTTCAACCCAAAAGGCATAACCCGATAGGCATATGTCCCCCATTCGGTGATAAAGGCTGTCTTGATCCGGTCCACTATCTTGTTAAGGATTTGATTGTACCCTGCGTACCCATCCACAAAGCTATACATCATACAAGCAGCAGCACTATCTACTAGCACATCAATATGAGGCAGAGGGAAATCATCTTTAGGGCAAGCTTTGTTCAGGTCTCGATAGTCGACGCATACTCGAACCTTACCGTCTTTCTTAGCTACAGGAACCACATTAGCTAACCATGTTGGGTATTGAACCTCTATCAGGAACTTAGCCTCAATCTGCTTATGGATCTCCTCTTTCACTTTCTGTGCCCATTCTGGCCTAAGCCTCCGAAGCTTTTGCTTGACTGGTTTAAACTCTGGGTAAGTTGGGATGGCATGTTCGGCAACACCTCGATCTATTCCCGGCATATCCTCATAGGTCCAGGCAAAGACTTTTTCATATTTTTTTAATATTCTCTCAAATTTTATTCTCTCTTCAGGAGTTATGTCTGACGCTAGCAAAATTTCTTTTGGATTTTCCAAAGTTCCGAGATTAAATGCAGTTGTGCCAGTTGAATTAATATCAAAAATGAATGCATCATGATTATGATCATGCGAAATGAAATCATCAGAAACATCACACAAGTAAGCAAAGTTGTTCATCTCATTAACATAATCAGAAACATTAACATTGTTCTCAAAGAGTTCTGGTATAAAAAGAGAATCTAAATGATTATCAACTTCAGTCGACGCCGATGCTGCAGCTGACTGTACTTTGGCTTCTTGATTTGGTGAAATCTTGAGATCTTCAATCTTCGGCTCTGTCTCCACTATCTTCTCCTTCCCCTTAAGTCTGGTGGCTAACAGCTTATCAGTGACAATCTCTTCGGGCTCATCTCTGTCCCAGATGCTGCATTGGGTCATAATCTCCTCATCCCAAAAGTTCTCTACAGCTTTAACAACTCCGATCTCCCAATCAAAGACATCGTTGAAAATTTCAAATCCAGGGATAATCTTCCCATCTACCCACTGCGGTTCTTCTTCTCCAGTGTAGGCACAAACCGATGATGATGGCACAAAGCTCTCCGAAATATGGGGAATCTTCCCTGACCCTTTCTTCTTACCATATTCTCCTTTGTAGCCCAACCCCTTTCGATCTTTCTGACCACGTGTAGTGATAGCATTCGGCAGCCCTTGTGACTCTTTTCCCAAACCAGCCCCTGGGAGGAAGTGCATCTTCTTCAGCATATTCACCACTTGAGGGCTACCTTCTAGGTTTTGCTCTTCTCCGATCATCGATACATGAAAGCCACTGAATGGCTGATTAGAGATCTCCAAGGCAGACACTTGGTTCTCTCTTGCTGCTTTAATGGTCACTACTTCTCCTTCATGGGGTATTTTAATTATCTGGTGTAATGTGGATGGTACTCCCCCTAACTTGTGGAACCACGATCTACCAAGTAGAGCTGAAAAGTTTGCTGGAATCGGCAAGACCACAAAATCTGTTTCTGTCTCAATGGGCCCTGTCTTTACCAAAGCTTTGAAAATTCCCGATGCTTGCCTCCTGGAGTTGTCGTAGGCAGTGATGGTCAGGTCAGATTTGCTTAACATACTCTCATCCATCCCAAAGGCCTGAAGCGCCACCAAAGGGCAGACATTTATCGATGACCCGTCATCAACCATGACACAAGCGGTGTGTTTACCATTGATCTGTGCCTTGATGTACAAAGGTCGGTTGTGGTTGCGACCCTCTGTTGGTAGGTCTGCATCAGAAAAAACCAACTTCTCCCCGGATTCCCCCTTTACAAGGTCTAGAAGCTCGGATGGAGAGATTGTAGTTGCTACGGTGGATACGCTCAATGCTTCGACTAACTTCTGTCGGTGCGAGGGGGACTGTCTCAAGAGGTCCCAAATAGATATCTGAGCCGTGGTCTTTTTCAGTTGCTTCACTATTGAATTTTCTTCCGGCTCTTTCTCTGCGATTGCTTGTGCTGGGTCCTGCTGCTTCTCAACTTCTGGAATGACCCTCCCACTTCTTGTTACTGCTTCTACTCTTTCTTCTTCCTCTGAATCCCACGGATCCGTAAACTCTCCATTTTTCTCATCTTCGTCATCTCCACTCTCACTAGTGGACCAACAGTCTATCGCTGCCACGGAAACCCCTTTTTCATCCACTGCAGGGCGAGTAATAGCGACATACTCATTTCCATATAGATCTTGCATTACGTACCACTCTGGTAGGCTCGATCCGATCATAAAGACTGGAGGTGGCACTGTGTTATAACCAGACTTCTTCTTGCTTTCTCTCTGCTCAGGATCGGTGATCTGCTTGTTGTCAATTAGATCTTGGACCCGATGTCTTAGCGTTACACACTCATCCGTCAAATGCCCGGTATGTTGGTGGAATGCGCAGTATTCATTCTCTTTGTGCCCTGGCTGTCCTTGGGCTTTGGCCGGCTTAGGTGATAGGGGCCGCAGTTTTCCTTCTTTTATTAGCCTCTTCAGCACCCATGATAAAGGCTTACCCAAGTTGGAGAAATACCTCTGACTTACGCCGGTTGCAGATACCTCGGCAGTCTTCCCAACTCTGTTACCACTGCTTGAACCTACTGGTTTGGCCGTCCCCTGATTGCTGTATCCCCTCCGGGCATAGGACTCACTATTTGCCCTCTTGGATAAATATTCTCCTTCCGCTTCTATGGCAATATCCTTCAAAGACTCCCAATCCTTGAGTCCCTTCATTTTCAGTCCCTCTCTTAAATAAGGGCTGGCATTTCGAATGAATAGCCGGATCTGATCAGAAGTGTCCGGTTTGCGTTTCATCTCCATAACCCGGTTTCTCCACCGAGTAAGGTACTCGTGGAAGGACTCCCCAGCCTTCTGCTGTAACAGCTCGAGATCCTTCAAAGTGACCTCCATCCGGGTACTGCAATCGTACTGCTTAAGGAACTCTTCAGTCAACAAGTCCCAGTCCTCCTTGGATCTCCTGTCAAGCCCATGGTACCAATCAATAGCAGCTCCTGTGAGACTCAAGCAGAAGTATTCTATCTTCTGCTTTCTTGTTAAGGTCGTTCCCTTCATGACCAGCGAGTATTGCTTGATGTGTGCGGCAGGGTCAGAGGTTCCATCAAATTTGGGGATGTCCGGCATCTTAAAATTCTGGGGAATTAGGTCATCCCCATCCAGCTCTCGATCTTCCGGGTTCATTCCCTTTCCCACGGTCATCATCCTTGCCATGACCTCAAATCTCTCTTCCATTTTCCTCCACATTGCGTCATCCAGCTTTGGCAACTTTTCTTTAGCTACTGCATGCTCCTCATGCTCATCTCCTCCAAACTCAACTTCAGACCTGGGGCCTTCTCTGCGCTCAATGGGTGCAGGTACTCTTTGCTCAATAATAGGTGGGTCAACCACTGGTTGGTTAACCGCAGCAGGACGTTCTTCTCTAACAACCTCTTGTTCAGCTGGTACTCGGACAGGAATAGCAGCAGCTTGTTGCCCAGCTATAGTGGCGGCAAGATTGCCCATCATTGCAATCATTCGGGCTTCAAATTCCTCCATTCTCTTTCCTACCTCCTCAACGATTACTGCCCGGGTTGCATCAGACTCATTTGATGGATTAGCCATGCTTACTTCTGTTGATGATTCGGAAGAAAACCCCACACTATTTTCTGAGATTGAATCTGAACTCTGAGCTGACACTAACTCAGTTAACCCCAAAAGCGGCGTCCTTCTTAACCGTCCGTCGGGACCTCTAGACCACCCAGGAGAATCTATGATGGCTGAAATGCAAAAATTGTTAAGATGATGCATGATTAAAATGCAATGCATGCTCGTGCTGATGCAGCATAGACAAACACATGCAAGCAGATAGATCCTTCCAACCTTATATCTCCCACACACGTGGTAGTGCGGTCTCTTTCCTAGGTGGGCTTGATCCATGGGTTAACGGGGAACCCAATGGACACGTATGGTGCGCGGTGAAAAACCGGCAGCATAACAGCTCCTATCTAATGTACATACGTATGGGTGTTTGGCCATTACGTATGTAAACAATTCAACTTAACCAAGATGGGCCCACCAGGGCATGAAAGCCTTTGATGAAGACCATTTAATTAAATTGATTTCGTTTAATATATGATGGCCCATATAGCAAGCATAGTATTACGGTACATTTTACCTAGTGGAAGTATCTATTGCCATTACATGAGCTTTGGACAAGGGAGATGTTACTTTAAGGTTACCCAAGCATGATCCCTGCCGACGGGTCTAGCTCATCACAAGCATAGCGACCGGTCGGGTCGTCATTTTGATATACCATTGAGGTACGTGGCTTGGGCTGGTGATTATCCTTAACACTTCCTCAAATTGAGTGAAAATGAGGAGGTGCTTCAGGAACGCACCGGGGCTTGAAAAGGGACCAAACTAACTTAATCTAAAGCTCTAATGAGATGATATGCAATTTTGAGATAAAGCGAATTTATGAATTAAATTTTAACCATAAATGTTAAACGAGGTATTTTCAAATTGAAATCTCGAACCATATCGTCCCCAGTGGAGTCGCCACTGTGACGCGCGCCGGATCCCGATGCGCCGCCCTTTCGGACCGCCCGCACGTGGGCGATCGGGGCATTTGCGGGTCCGTTGACATCTTGCGATAAATCGCAAGTGCGTCTATGTTGAGCAACACGGAGGTTTCATGGAGTCGCCACCCAATAGAACATTGGGAAAGTTTCTCTCGCCTCGGAGAGCCTAAGACTGCGCTTTTTATCCATATTGAGCCATGAGGCCTAGGATTAGCGCTAAAGCCTCGTGACTCAAGAAGTATCTTGAAGGATAACCTCTAACCTTTTGAGCCCAAAGACCAGAGCTGGGTCCGGGATTTCTCATCTATTTCTACCTCGATTAATTTATGATTGAATTTTAATTGTCATTAATTCGCTCTCTCTCCACACAATGCAATTAATTTAAGGCGCATTTATTCATGTTAGGAAAACCATAAATTAGCAAGTAAAGCAATGAATTACAATAATACAAGGAGCGGAATACAACTCCCTTTTAAAAGTGCAAACATGCATAAAACCGGAGAATTTATTAATCATGAGGACTTTGGTCCCCGCATGCACAATTAAAGAAAATATTCTGGATGTGATGATCTTATTTGGGATGAAAACTGGGACATTGGTCCCGCTTTATTATGAAAAGATCCAAATTGATTTAGTAAAAAATATTTTTATGATTTTTATTTTGGTGCGCATAAGAAAACATTTTATTTAATGAATATATACAAGGCAATGTAAATAAAATGGGAATTAAAAATGTATAAAGAAAATACCAAACTCCGCAACTCCTTCTTCATGTGCATGGATACTCAATTGAAAGTAAAAACAATGATGTGCAACCAAAAATAAAACAAAAGAAATTCATGTTAGTGATTAAGCCAACAAAATAATATGACATAAAAAGATAATATGTACCATGAAAATATAATATGCATAAAATAATCATGATGTAATTTAACATGCATAGAATAATTAAGATGCAATTTAACATGCATAAGATACTATAACACGCCTAAAAAAATAATTATGATGCAATTTAACATGCATAAAGTGATTAAGATGCAATTTAACATGCATAAGGTGATGAAGTATCATGGCATATGCAACTTATTAATAATAGTTATTAACATACATGGAAGATTAGTGACAATCAATTTTATTATAGTTAAGACATGAATAAATGTGTAACATGAGAATAATTCCACTTGACATGCATAACTAGCATAAAATAATGACTATAACACTCATACATGCAAAAGAAAGCATAATAATAAACATGATATAGCATTAAGAAATTAAAGGTATTTACAACCTAAAACATGCATAATTACATGAACAAAGAATAATTTGACATGAAAAATAAGATAATAGAATTTAAAAAACTTATTTGTTATATGAATAATTGAAGATAAAAAAAATAAGAAGAAGAATATGGAGACTAAGAGAATTTACATGTTTGATATGTTAAATGGAAGCCAAAATAAATGAAATTAACAAGAGAATTAATGAGTAAAGCCAAGAATAATTACCCTCAAATTCAGTTTTGAAGAATTGAAGATAGAAGTGTTGAATTCCTTGTCTTCTCTTGTGAAAATCCTTAGGAAATAGCTTGAAAACTTGAAGAAAAGCTCTTGGAAACAAGTGTGTAAGATGGATTTTTTTCTCTCAACTCCAAGCTCCAAAATTCAGTTTTTTTCCTCCAAAATGTTCCTGGTTCGTTTCCCCACTGTTCTGAATTTTTCTAGTGTTTTTCCTCATCAAAAACTACCCAAAAACCACCAAAAACCGTCCAAAAACGGTTGAAAATCGAGTGGGGGTCGAAAAGTGGGCGAAATGGCGAAGTGGGGGCGAAATCGGCGAATTTCCGCGCGCCTCGCGCACGTCTCCGCGCGATTTGCGCGGAGTTTCCGCGCACGACGTGCGCGAGGCGAGCGACGCCCTGCGCGTCGCTCGCGCGGAGCGCCCGACGCCTAGGGCGTCGGACGCGCGGAGTGCGCGCTCCGTGCGCGGAGCGCACGGAAATTCGCGACGGCCCTTGGCCGTCGCCTTTTCGTCGCGATTATTTTCCCCTATTTTATTTTCAACATTTTTCCATCATTTTTCACCTTTTTTTTTTTTTTTTTTTTTTTTTTTTTTTTTTATAAAATACCCTCAACCTAAAACACACTTTTTCTTCTTCAAAATAATTTAAAAAAATATTTTTAAAATACCCTTTTTACTCACCGAAAAGACAAGGAAAATCACTTCTGAGCTCCAATCTTTTTGCCTATAAGCCGGCATAGCTAAATTTCATCATCGGGTAATCCTGATCAAGGCTACTCGGGACCCGGTGTCTACAGCAGCACCACCCTCCACAATGCCCTCGGATGATAGGGAACGAATGCAAAGATTGGAGACCACAGTACAACACCTGTACGAGAACTTACTAGCTTATTTCAAACATGTGGGGTTCACACCACCCCACCCCACACCCCAATGATGTCGACGCTCCACTCCTCCCCCAGGGCAGTATTCTTCCTTTTTCTTTTACTTTTGTTGCCCTTCGCCCCACGATTGTGTGCAATTCCGCATTGGAGACAATGCGAGGAGAAAGTGTGGGGGAGGGGCTGAATTAAAAGAGCTGTGTACTTTGTGCTACGAGTTTATCTTGATTTTGGGATGCTGTAATTGTTGGTGTGGTGCTATGGGACCACTTTGTTGCAATTTTGTTGCTGCTTGATTTTTATTGATCTTTGATTTGAAATGATGCAGATTAGATGTTAATGAATTTAGCTGATGTGGGTTTTTTTTTGTTACTAACATTGTGATTATTTAGCTAAATTTATGCAAGAATTTGATGCATTTTGTGCTAATTTTTGAAAAAAAAAAAAAATTTGGTGGATGATTTAAATGAATGACACTTTGGTTTCAATAGTCCGATGTTGAATACTTTTGCTGAAATTCAATTAATTTGGTCGAATTTTGTGAAAACTCTAGATGCTTCTGCTTTTATAGAATATTATTTTGTAGCCATTGTGAGGAAATTTGCACAAAAGTTTTAGATGGCAATTGACCTTTGATAGTTTGATGTTTTGGCCATGATTTATATGAAAAAAAAAATGCATATAGAGGCTGGTTTGCCACTTTGATGGTAATTAGTTGTTGATTATTGTGCAAGCCTTGAGTTGTCATGCTACTTCAGTGCTTAATTGTTAAAATTCTTATGCTTAATCTTGTTTGTTTGGCTAATTCTGTGGAAAATGTTTTTTTTGATATATCAAGTATTTTTAGGCCAATCATAAATAGAATGGTGCATTAGGTTATCATTTTCATAAGAATTTTAGCGCTTGCCCCCTTATTCAATGTTGCATCCATCTTGTTCTTAAATATTTGTTAAGTTTCATTCACAATCCTAGGGAAAAGTGTTTGCCTAAATCAGTTCCAAAATCATTTAGTTTTTGATGCATCAATTTGTTGGGCAAAGTTTGAGTAGTGTTCATGATTATTTATCCATTTTCATACAATTTATGGTGATCTTAATTATCTTTTGAATTAGAAATATCAAGGTTCAATTTTTAAGGTGAAACATAAATTTTTGCATGTGTTTAAATTGGATTCTTTGTATTTTAGAAACTTGTTAAAACTATTTTGGACACTTGTTTGGTATGTGTGCTTTTAGATAGAGGAACTTGGTTACTAGGAAAAGAAAAAAAAATAAATAATAAAATAAAATAAATTTTACTCCGCTGTCCGCTAAAAATAAAGCGATGAAGAGTAGAGCTAGTAGCCGCTTGGAAATGTGTTATCTGAGTAACCGGGTGTGTACAGGCCAGAACTGGACACCCTCGCGTAAAAAGGATCTCTACATTCCTTGTAAGCATTTTAATCTTTTCTTTGACTAGAAAAACTGGGTGTATGTGAGTCAGAACCGGGTGCCCTCACGTCCATTATAGTCCAAGAGAGTTAAAAAAAAAATCTGAAAAATATTTTTCCTGGGTATCTTTGTTCCTTTATCTATTGAAAAATGAGAAATTAAAGTGTCTGATTTGGTTTGATAAGTTTTCTTTTATGCATTGATTTAATCTTAAATTGAGATATAAATTTTTGTGTGCTTAATGTTCATGAACCTTGCTGTATTTAATTTAAAAACGTAGTTGAGAAACCCATGTTTTGTTATGATTTTGTGGTGAACTATTTTGGATTTCTATCTCTATCTTGCCTTGCATTTTGATTTGTTTGGAACTTATGGGATTGGAATCTGACTTTTAGGTGAATGAACTTTTGAAAGGATTGTGATTGAGGTTTAATTTATGCTTGAGGACAAGCATGGGATAAGTGTGGGGGAATTTGATGTGTACCTAAAGTTGCATGTTTTGGTCTGTTTTTCTTCTTTTTATTGCACTTTATTTTGGCTTAAATTAGTACTTTTCACTTGTTTTGTAATTTTGGTCATTATAGGGTCAAAGTGGTGGAAAGGAAGCAAATTGAAGTTAAATGTAGTGAATTTGGAACAGCCAAGGAAATTCAAGGAATTTAGAAGTAGAGAACTGATTTTGGGCTTAGCCTTGCCCAAGGCTAAGGGGCAAGGGTGAGGAGCTGCCTTGCCCAAGGCTAAAGGTCAAGACGCGACAGCAGATGCAGATTTAGGTTTTCTGTTTGAAAGATGACCTAGCCACCAGCTGGATTTTATCAGATTTTTGGGGATAATTAAGCTGTAATTAAGGGGATAATAGGTAGTGTTTTTAATAGGATAATATTACATTTAATATTTGTAATTTATTTTCAAAGTTTGGATAGGATTTTATCTCTTTCCTAACTTATCAAGGTTTTACTCCTATTTTAGCTAGGAAAAAAATGTGAATAGTGACATCTCTTCTACTTTTTCTTCATCTAGGTTTTTCTCATGGCTGTATCAGGGATTTTACTTTCTTAATTTAATATTATTTTGTTTTTATTTCAATTATGTGTGGCTAAATACTCTTATTGTAGTTAAGGATTAATTCAAAGCCAGGTTTTATTCACTGTGAGATTATTGTAATTATTTGTTGTTCTTAATTTCATATAACGTTCATGTTATTTACTGATGTTTAGAGAAACCATATCTCGATTGTTATTTGTTTTATGTTCAATGAGGCGCCGTTGTTCATTTAATTAAATAACATATTGCTAGTTAAATTTGCTAAATCCGTAATTATTTAGTAGAGTTAACAACAAGTGGCAATCATTGTAGCTTCCTCACAAGGGCTGTTACACTGAGTAGATGCATGATTGGGTCTAAATCAATCTCGCGAGAGTTCTGTTGGCTTAGGTCAGGCCTTTCTATTTCATTAATGTTGTTAATAAATTAAATCCTTGCGCGTGTTTAGGGTTTTTTATTGGTTAAAAGTTAATTATAGTCTTACTTGATTAATTCAATAATACGGAAAGATTAGGTTGGGAGCGCGAAGCCGACAGCTATAACTGGCCCATTATTTGATTTTTAGATTCACTCTTTCGTCAATGATCGGTTGAATTAAACCTGTGCTGCGAATATCTTTAACTTGAATTTATCGCATATTGAATTTCTTTTAATCAACTTACTATTTTTTTTATTTGTTTCTTTGAATTCAGCAATTGTTAGCTTTTGATTTATAAACCCCCCCCCCCCCCTTTTATATTTTTATTGTTAAAAATCTGGTTATTCAAAATTATTTTAGTGCTAGTCTCTGTGGATTCGACCCTTTCTTACCCTATTTACAATTTATTTGATAGGTTAATTTAGGCATTTATTTTTGGTGGCTTCGACACCCATCATATGCAGAATGATGCAAATGCAGTTTATGCAATAACCATGCACTTTTCCCATCCCCATGTTTCAACATGCTCATGTTCGAATGATTCCAATGAGATAGCTGACAGGCATACAGATTGTCATCACATTCTTTATGTATATTCCACACTATCCTCAATTCCATAATCATCTATGCCTTATTTAACACACTATTCCTATCTTACTCCACATGAAGCCGGATAGAAAATGATCGAGGGGCAATTCCTCCTAAGGGGCAACCATTTATTAGCAAAACTTAAAAATTCAAACCAAACTTCATCCAAAGGTCTAGACTATGCTGAAGAGAACCCTTAACAGAACCTCTTATAACTCCTATGGCACACACACTTTAGATCTTATATATATATAAAAGATCTCAAAGTAGATGGATCATAATCTACCGACATAACAGTTTAACTATCCACCTTAACCCATTTAGGAGATTTCTATTCCCGTAACTTATACAGAGAGCAAGGACATCCGCTTTGGCCAACACAAAACTATACAGACACAGTTCTAAACTACTAGTTGGCCAGAACCGACTAAACTTATGCTCTGATACCACTAAATGTAACACCCCTACCCATATGTGGCCCTCCATATAGTAATATGGTCGGAGCACGATAACAAGCGAAGCACAACAGAAATCATAACAAAAATAGAGTTATAATTATTTTTTATACAAAACACTTTCACATATCAAGATCATACAGTACTTTGTATAATACTTTCACTATAAACCTATTATATACAGATCCCTTAACAATAAAACTATAGTTCAGTACATTACAATTAATAGTTACAATTTTATTGAAATACTACTACATACTCGTTGACCTTGATTACTGCGGATGTCCCTGATACCCTTCTATCTTCCAACCTATATGAATGAAACACTCGTGCTAAGCTTAAAGCTTAGTGGGGAATACAAAAACATATAATAAACAACCACTCATAGTAGTCATCACCATACACATTCATTTAAAAAAAACACTTATATCAATTTTATAACTGTACTTCAATTAATAACATAGACATCTTGTAGGTATTGCCACATACAACCATTTACTTATTAACTCATTATACCTTTACCCCATCATATTATTAGCCATACCTTTTTAAAACATTTAACATATTCTATAACACTCTTTCAATTGACACTTACTATTAATTTTACACATATGATAGTTTGACTTCATGTTTACATACTTATGCAGTTAACACTTCATTACACTTGGCTCCTCAGTCGGCCAATCAATAAAGGCTTACTTATTATCAGAGGAGTTAATCACTTTCAAATCATTTATATTCATTTAAGACCCTAGTATAAACCTAGTAGAAATATGTGAACTGGATAAATAGGGTGTGGATCCTGTGGTCCACAACAGTAAAGAATGTCCCCGAAGGACCACTCAGCAGTGTCACAAAATAGTCAATCAGTTATCAGTATGGTAGTCTGTCATTAGCCTACCCAATGGTGTCGTCATGCTCCACAATAGTACAGTTCCCCTATGGTTAGCCACTATATCATAAACTAGATCCACTACCAGACACTACTAAGGGCAGAAAAATTCATATCGATATAATTCTTTCAATCGGTTTATTTCAATTCTTTTCTCATTTAATCAATTTAACACTTAAAATATCTTAAATTCCTTTTAATCAAAACATACTCATTAATTCAATTTCAAATCATAATGCCTTTTCAAAAGACACTCCACATTCAATCTTATACAAATTGTATGCATACTTGCTATTTAAATACCATTCCTTAATTGTTTATCATATTATTAAGTATCCAAATCATTACTCAATTAAAATTAGCACAAGGATAAATTTAACAAAATGTTGGTTAAACAGGTGAATGGTAGCCATTCAGGAAAAATGAGAGATAGGTTATGTGATGCGCGCCGAACCAAGCAAGGGTCCTCACTTTGAATCCGCTTTAGGATTTGAGGGACTGGTTCGTGTCTTTTGATCATGGGCACCCTAAGACATCATTGGTGTACCCCTCCCAATAGAACATTAGGAAGGACCACCTAGTCTAATGGGACCTATAGGCACCTTTGAGGTATCATGAAGTCGCCACCCAATTCACAAGAAATTGGGAAAAGGTCTCTCACCTCTATTGGTCAAGACTAGAGATATGGTGTTTGGAACTTCACTCTCATTTATGCTTTGGTTAATTATAAGTGAGCTTTTAACTTCTTAAAATTATATCTCTTACCTCACGCAATTAATGCATTAAAAGTAAAAGCGCATCATAAGCATTCAAAAAGCAATAAAATGAAAGCGATAAAAGAAAACGATAAATGAATGCGGCAAACACACCAGCACGCAATCACAAGAGAAATGGGGGTGAAATACAACCCCAATAAAAGGAGATTCAAAATGTAAATGGGGACGAAATACAATCCGCCAAAATTAAATAGCATTGCCCCAAAGTTAATTACAAGTGCCCAAAAAGGAAAGAACTTGAATTTAAAACATTCACACAAGATTAAAATAAGAAAAGGCATACATAAATCGGGGCATTATTTTAGGAACATTGGTTCCTTCGCTCTTGTTCGAAACTTAGGAACATTGGTTCCTTTGCATTTATTTAAAGAGGGTTCGAATGAGTCATTTTGATTGTTGAATGAAAATCGGGATGAGTGATCCCATTTTTGGAGAAAATCGACTCTTCGTTTTAATTGTGATATTTTTATTGTTAGGCTAAAACAAGGGACGTTGGTCCCAATTTTATTAGTAAAAAAACCAATTTAATTATAGAAATATTTGTGTGACTTTTTATCGCACGCGTGCACAAATAAAATGTTTATAAACAAACACATAACACAACATAAAGGAAGAGTTGAGAAAGATCTCACCAAAACCGGTGTGACCCTCCACGCGTCGCGACCCATCCAGGGAGTCGCGAGGATGCTCAAATAACCCAACTCAAGTTAAATCTCAGACAAAAATTAACATAAAAAATATTAGTAATAATTCTAGAAATTAATCAAATAAAGACAAGATAATGGCAACAATAAAAATTATAGTGATGGTAACAACAAATAACCATGGCATAGTAACGATAATAATATAATAATAACAATAATAATAACAACAATAATAATAATAATGATAATAATAATAATAATAATAGCACAATAGTAATAATAAAAATAATGATGATAATAATAGTAATAACAATATAGTAATAGTAATAATAATGAGATAACAGTGGGCACAAATAATAGTAATAATAATAATAATAATAATAATAATAATAATAATAATAATAATAATAATAATAATAATAACAATAATAGTGAATGAGCATGAAAATCAAAGCAAACAAATGACATATTGGTAGTGATATTAACTCATTAAAATGCTAAAAATAAACAATAGATGCGGTAATAATGGCAAAAATAATATTAACAACAATAAATAATACACAAAAAAATAAATGAGAACGAGTCCAAAAATGTTTACCCTTATAATTTTTAGATTGAAAATAGGGTGTCTCAATCCGTTCCCCTTGTCGATTTTTGATGACAATAATATTCGAAACAAGTATAAAAATATGTGTTTTAAATAAATTAGTTCAAGAAAATATTTTTGGTGGGATGAATAAGCTAAGAAAATTGATTTCTCTTGCTCAAATCAAACCCAAGATTAAGTATTTTAGAGTAATAAAAACTAAAACTTGAGAAGAAAAACTCAAAGATTTGTGAAGAAGAATTTTTGAAGAAGAAGATTGCTTCCTCAAGAGTAAAAATGCTAGAGAGAAAAGCCAAAGAAATCCCCCTTTCAAAATGTTGCCGTCCCCTAAAAATGAAGAAGGAATCTCCATTTGATTTGTTAGATTGTCCCAAAACGGTGAAAGACAAAAGAGCTTTGTAATTTTATTAATCGAAAATAGCATGAAAGAGTGAAAGAAAAAAAGAAATCGGATTGGAAGAATGCAGAAAAATGCAGCAAAAATGATAGGGCGAACAGGTGGTTGCGTGGAAGAGGGGAAACACGCGCGTGCTGCCCTCAACAGTGCGCGCGGTGTGCTAGCACCGCGAGCTCAACTCCGCGCGTGCTGCCCTTGGCAGTGCGTGTGGAGCCCTTCCCCGCGCGCGGAGACCTCCTCCGCGCATGCAGCACAGCTGTACACACGGCATAGCTGTTCGCACGACACAGCTATGTGCCAAGTCGGTGCGCGCAGTTGCGAGCCTAGTGGGACCCGCCCGCATGCGAAAACAAACAAAAATAAAAACAAAGTAAAATAAAAAGAAAATAAAATAAATAAACAAATAAAAGTAAATGACTAAATAAAATAAAATAAAAAACGATATCAAAAATAAAAATGAAACAAAGGAAGTTCTCGACAAGGGGAGCATTTTTCTGACACCTTCACTGGCAAGTATCGCTTTCATCATTGGGTAATTTTGATCTTGGACCGCCTCGGAACCCGGTGTTTACAATTGCCCCCAATTTTGGGGAACTTAGAACCTAGGTGCCTAAGTGAGCCAAAATTCAGAAAAGAAAGGCAAGAAGCATGTACCTGAGGCGGCTGTCTTCCCGGTCATGCTAATGAAGTCGTCTCCTTAGGTCGCCGTATAGACTGAGGGATGATTTTTATCCTTCTGGGTGATTCGTCGAGTCTGCTCCAGAAAAAACGCAAGGGTTGCTCTCTTGAGCTGCACCGAGTCTGCTCCAAACTTACAAGGTGCGAGGTTGATGGGGGTGATGCGCCGAGTCTGCTCCAGACTTACAAAATGCAAGGTTTGCTCTCTTGAGCTGCACCGAGTCTGCTCCAGACTTACAAAGTGTAGAGGTGGTGATGGTGATGCATCGAGTCTGCTCCAGACTTACAAAACGCGAGATTTGCTCTCTTGAGCTGCATCGAGTCTGCTCCAGACTTACAAAGTGCGGGGGTTGGTGATGGTGATGCGTCGAGTCTGCTCCAGACTTACAAAATGCGAAGGTTGCTCTCTTGAGCTGCACCGAGTCTGCTTCAGACTTACAAAGTGCGGGGGTTGGTGATGGTGATGCGTCGAGTCTGCCCCAGACTTACAAAACGCGAAGATTGCTCTCTTGAGTTGCACCGAGTCTGCTCCAGACTTACAAAGTGCGAGGTTGTTGATGATGCGCCGAGTCTGCTCAAGACTTATAAAACGCGAGGTTTGCTCTCTTGAGCTGCACCGAGTCTGCTCCAGACTTACAAAGTGCGGGGTTGGTCTTTTGAAATGGGTGTCCTCCTGGACTGCTCTCCCGAGTGGGGCATTCTTCTGAAATGAGTGTACTCCTAGACTGCTCTCCTGAGCGGGGGTATTCTTCTGAACTGGGTGTCCCCCTGGACTGCTCTCCTGAGCGGGGCGTTCTTCTGAACTGCTCTCCTGAGCGGGGCGTTCTTCTGAACTGGGTGTCCTCCTGGACTGCTCTCCTGAGCGGGGCGTTCTTCTGGATTGCTCTTCTGAGCGGGGCATTCTTCTGAACTGGGTGTCCTCCGGGACTATTCTTCTGAGCTGGGTGCTCATTTAGATATTTTCTGCAAGACTATGTGCATGGAAGTATATACAAGAAATTGTATGCATGATATGAGATGCGTGTATGTGCAGCAATGCAGGATAAGGATTCGTCTAAGTGGATTTGGAGGCGACGGCCGGTTTGGTTGTAATTTGCCGCATGATCGGTGCCCCCTTAGAATTGCCTTTGAATTTTATGTCTTTGGGGATTACGAGGTTCTCCTCTGATACCTGTAGTAATTTTTTGAAGGTAGTGCGTCCCTTGTGTATTTTCACACTAGCTTTTCTTAGCGAGAAATGCGTCCTTGTTGGATTTTCATAGAACCCCATGCCTTATTTTTTGCTTGGAATAGACCCAACCCAATCCAGCGGCTTTTACTAATTTTCTTTTTTGTAGGACAAACTGCCTATTCCCAGGTTTTCACCCTGCCCTTTGGCCTAACTTTTGCTTAGAGTGCCAGTCACGGTTTTCATCTCTAACAGCCCATTTTTTTTTGAGAGAGATAGTTATTATGGGAACCCCTACTAAGGGTGATCAGTGCCTATTCTATTCAGATGCCTTTTAACAGAGGCAATTAGACAATAGTTATTAGATAAACGATAGATTCCTTTTTAAGACGGAACTGAAAGTTGACAAAAATGCAAACTGAACTCTTTTATTCATTGCAAAATTCGTGTACATTCCTACATGATTTCATCATACATGACCCTCATTTGACAAGAATTCAAAAAACAAAAGACTACACCTAATCTCGGAATAGATCTTGTAAGCATCAAACTCCTGTTATCAATCGGCCCCCTCGGGTTTTCTTGATTGAACATTTTCTCTCGGCCCTTAATTTTTGCCCAGGATGCCTTTTTCGATTTTCATCCTGCAGGGTGCCCAATTTTAGCAAGGCCACCTTTTTCTGATTTTCGACCTGCGGGGCATTTATTCTCCTCTTTTTATTTTGGTCTTTAGCCGTGGAATCTCTTTAGCCTATCGACGTTGACCGGTTCTCTGAATTCGTTCTCATCGCTGTCCGTTAAGATTGTTGCCCCCTTGGTCAGTAACTTCTTTAGCATGAACGGACCTTCCCAGGTTGGCCTGAATTTTCTCCGTATGTCTGGTGCTCCCGGCCTCATCATTTTAAAGACCAAGTCCCCTTCCTTCAGTGGGTGCTTTCGAACTTTCTTGCCGAAGGATCGAGCTAGCCTTTTCTGATAAACCTGATTATGGTAATATGCCCGCAGCCTGTCCTCATCCAACAGATTCAACTACAATAATCTCTGTTGTGCCCATTCTATCTCCGGGATCTCGGCTTCCATAGCTACCCTTAGCGACTTTAGCTCAATTTCAACCGGTAAAACCGCTTCGGTTTCGTACACCAGAGAGAACGGTGTTGCCCTCGTGGAGGTCCGGACTGTGGTTCTGTAGCCCCAAAGTGCAAATCGCAGCTTCTCTGCCCAGTCTTTATAGCTTTGAACCATCTTGGCCAATATTCTTTTGACATTTTTATTCGCCGCATCAACTGCGCCGTTGGCCTGAGGGCGATAGGGGGAAGACTTGTGGTGCTGGATCCCATACTTCTGAAGCGTCTGCTTAGTTTCGGCCATAAACTGGACCTTGTTGTCGGATATGACATGATATGGGAGACCGTATCGGCATATTAGGTTCTTTTCAATGAACTTGGCCATGTCTCGAGCATCGACCTTCTTAAAGGATTCGGCCTCTACCCATTTGGTAAAATAGTCAATAGCAACTACAATGAATCTGTGTCCATTGGAGGCGGTGGGATGTATCTCCCCGATGATATCTATTCCCCAAACCATGAACAGCCATGGATATGTCAAGTCATGTAGCTCGAAAACTGGCACATGCCTCAAGTTCGCATACTGTTGGCATAACTGGCACTCCTTCACATATTTTGAGCAGTCCGTATCTATTATGAGCCAATAAAATCCTTAGCGCATGATCTTCTTTGCTAAAGCCAGGCCATTCGTATGGGCTCCACAAACACCGGCATGAACCTCCTCCATAACCCTTTCGACTTCTTTCTCTGCCAAACATCTTAATTGGATACCGTCTGCTTGCCTCTTATACAAATCCCCATTCACAATGATGAATTGGGAGGACAAGTTTCTAATCATCCTTTGGTCCTTTTCTGTGGCTTCCTTTGGAAAGACCGACTTTTCCAAGTAATTTTGAATATCACAATACCAAGGTTTTCCATCGGTGACTTCGACATCTATTATTTGCTCAGTTTCGAAGCAGGGCTTTTTCGCACTAGAAATCAGGATAGGCCTCATAGCAATCCCTGTTGGATTATCCCACACGGATACTAATGTTGCGAGAGCGTCAGCCAACTGATTCTCATCTCTAGGGACAAAATGGAAAGTCCAAATCTCAAACTGGCTACTCAAAAGTTTCAAGTGCTTCATATAGGGCAACAATCTCTCTTCCTTGACTGACCATTCCCCTCTGATCTGATGGATTACCAAAGATGAATCCCCAAAAACTTCTGCGGTTTTTGCCCCCAGAGCCAGCAACGCTTTCAATCCGAAAATACAAGCCTCATACTCTGCTTCATTGCTGGTCACCTTGTATCTCAACTTCTTGGCCAATGGCAGCTTCTCACCATCTGGGGTTGTGAGGATAATCCTTGCTCCTGCCCCCTTCCTATTGAAGGCCCCATCAAAGAACATCTGCCATCCTTGTACTGCTATAGCTGCGACATCTTCATCCAAGAAGTTGTACTCAAACTGGTCTCCCTTAATAGGGTGTCCGGTGAGAAATTCTGCAACTGCCCGACCCTTAATGGTCTTTCTGGTAATGTATTCCACATCAAATTCTTCCAGCCAAATCAGCCATCTTCCCATTTTTCCTAGCAAAAAGGGTGCCTCTTGAACGTATCGAAGGGGGTTCTGTTTGGAGATTGCTTGTACCTTGTAGGAATGGAAATAGTGCCTCAATTTCTTCGAAGCCCAGATCACTGCCAAACAAATCTTTTCTACCTCTACATACTTGGCCTCATAAGGAAGGAATTTCTTGCTGAGGTAGTAAACTGCGAATTCAACTCCAAACTCGTCCTCTTGGGCCATCATGGCACCTATAGAATTCTCCTCTATTGCTAAGTAAAGGATCAACAGCTTAACAGGTCGTGGTGGCCGTAGAACCGGGGGATTCAGAAGGTAATCCTTAATAATCTCAAAAGCCTTCTGGCAGTCATCATTCCACCAAACTGGCTAATTCTTCCGAAGAAGTTTGAAGATAGGCTCACATACTGTGGCTAGCTTGGCGATGAACCGGCTAATGTACTGGAGCTTTCCCAGGAAGCTCCTAACTTCTTTTTCTTTCTGGGGCGTTGGCATCTCTCTGATGGCCTTAACCTTATCAGGGTCTATTTCGATTCCTCTTTGACTCACCACATGGCCCAGCAGCTTGCCTGAGGTGACCCCGAAGATACATTTCTTGGGATTGAGGCACAAATTATACTTATCAATCCATTGAAAGAACTTTTCCAAAGCTTCGAAGTGACCTTCCCTAGTAGCTAATTTGATCATCATATCGTCAACATACACCTCTACCTCTTTGTGAATCAGGTCATTCAGAATCTTCGTTGCCATCCTCTGATAAGTTGCCCCAGCATTCTTTAACCCGAAAGGCATAACCCGGTAGGCGAATGTACCCCATTATGTAATGAAGGCTGTTTAGATTCGATCCACAATCCTGTTGATTATCTGGTTGTATCTTGCATACCCATCTACAAAATTGTACATCATACAGGCAGCTGCACTATCTACCAGCACATCGATATGGGGTAAAGGGAAATCGTCTTTTGGGCAGGCTTTGTTTAAGTCTCTGTAGTCCACACACACATGCACCTTATCGTCCTTCTTGGCCACTGGGACAACATTGGCTAACCAGGTCGGGTACTTAACTTCCACCAGAAACCTAGCCTCGATCTGCTTGTGGATCTCTTCTTTTACCTTTTGCGCCCATTTTGGCCTAAGTCTCCTGAGCTTCTGCTTGACCGGTCTAGACTCTGGGTAAGTTGGGATGGCATGTTCTACAATATCTCGATCAATTCCTGGCATGTCCTCGTAAGTCCAGGCAAAGACTTTTTCATATTTTCTTAAAATTCTCTCAAATTTTATTCTCTCCTCAGGAGTTATATCTGATGCTATCAAAATTTCCTTTGGGTTTTCCAAAGTTCCGAAATTAAATCATTAGAAACACCACACAAATAATATAAAAAATGAATGCATCATGTTCATGATCATGAGAGATGAAATCATTAGAAACACCACACAAATAAGCAAAGTCGTTCATTTCATTAATATGATTAGCAAAGTTAACATTGTCATCATCAAACAGTTCAGGCATAAAAAGAGTATCTAAAACACTATTGTCTTCATCGCCTACTGGCGCCGATATTGTAGCTGACTGTGCTTTGACTCCTAGGCTTGCTGGAGGCTCTTCAGCTGGCCCTAATGAAATCTTCAGACCCTCAATCTGCACATCTGGCTTTGTTAGCTTCTCCTTCCCCTTCAGTTGGGCAGCTAACAGCTTCTCTGTGACAACCTCTTTGGGCTTACCGCCATGCCCAACATTGCACTGTGTCATCACCTCCTCATCCCAGAAGTCTTCCGTAAACGTAATCACTCCAACCTCCCAGTCAAAGACATCGTTAAAGATCTCAAAGCCCGGCACAATCTTCCCATCTACCCACTATGGCTCTTCTTCTCCAGCGTAGGCACAAATCGAGGAAGCTGGAATGAAAGTCTTTGAAATATGAGGGATCTCCTTTGGTGCTTCCTCCTTCTTGCTACACTCGCCTCTATACCCCAGGCCCTTCCTGTCCTTCTGGCCTCATGTAGAAATGGTAGACTGCAGTCCTTGCGAATGTTTACCCAGACCGGCTCCCGGGAGGAAATGCATCTGTAAGCACCATGTCCCAAGGCGGTCCAGATCAGAGATTACCCGATGAAGAAATCAATGCTCGAGTCCGAATGAATGGTTGAGATTCGGAGATTTTGGCCTTCTAGATTCACGAGAAATGTGTTTTTTTTTATTCGCGGTAATGAGAAAAAGAAAATTGGGAGTTTTGGGGTAAAAAAGGAAATTTTCATCCACCGGCGGCCAGCCCGTCTGTCACGAAAAGCTTGTCGCTCGCTGGGGGGCCCATCTCTCGTTATAAGGGATGGCCCGTTGATGAGGTAAGGGACGAACACGTGCCCTTACACAGACGCCCGTCTGTGAGCCTCTGACGCCCGTCGGTGGAATCATGTTTCTAATAGGAAATAGGATTTAACCAACGCCCATCGGTGGGATTCCAATGGCCATCGGTCATTCAAAAAAACTATAAAAAGCTTTTCTTCACCTGTTTTTGGGGTTGGACGAATTTGGCTATTTTCTTACCTAAAATGCCCATTTTCTAGCACTATTTTCATCTCTCAAAATTTCTCTTTTCACTTTATTTGATTTGGTGAATCAAATTAATTCAAGGAAGCTAAAATCGATTAGTTTCTACTAAATTTGATTCCAATAGTTGACCATTTTTGTGAAAATCAAGAAGAAAAAAGGATCTAAATTTCATTTTCTTGGTTTTCACCCATTTCTCACGAAGCGTGCGGGGTTTCAAATCTTCAGAAAATCCATCCTAAAAGGTAAATCAGAGGGTAATTATTCTGGGCATATATTTCATTTAGCTTATTTTTTATTATTTGCATTTACTTTCGAATTTTATAGTGAAAAAATTACTTTGTTTGAGAAAAAGTTGGTTTTTGCTATCCTTTTGAGGAACAGTAGTGACTGACGGGCGGTAAGGCCACCGACGCCCGTCTCTCGATTGAGCGACGGTGCGTAAATGACGCCATTATTACCCGCCGGTCACCAGGGACGCCCATCTCTCAATTGAGCGACCCGGTGTAGTCCGTCGGTCGCCCCTAGAGACGCCCGTCTGTCAGTCAATTAAGACCGTCCCTGGTTTCTGTCTACAGTTTTCCAAGTTTTCTTACTTCTTTTATTATTTATTCTTCTTTATTATTTATTTCTCTTATTTTTCAAATATTTTCTCTTCTGTTTTTTTGTCGATTGTTTTTTTATTATCTCAGCTTTGAGTTTTAATTTATATTTTATTTATCCATGCTTTAATTTTGTTAATATTAACATTTATTGATTTATCTTGTGAGATTTTATTTCTTTCTTGAATGCTTTGAGCTGGAGGGGAGATTTGCCAAGCTGGGAGAACTTCTTTTGGTTTAATCCCTCATCCCTTATTTATTGGTTCATTTATTTATTCATTTATTTATTTTTTTGATTATTTAATATTTATTTGTTTATTAATTATTCTATGCACGTGGTAAATTGTTTTATCCCGCGTTAAATAAAAATAGACTAACGTTTTATAGTAATTAATATTGAGTTTTGTTTATAAATTCAAGGACCCAATGTCCTATTTTCCATCCAATGAAAACATCACAATAAAGATCATTTTCATAATAAATGCATGCAGCACCAAAGTCCTCAAAGTAAATAAATTACCCGATTTATGTATGTATTGCATTTTTACAAATGGGAGTTGTATTCCGCTCCTAGTGTTATTGTACTTTATTTTTTATGTAGCCATTCTCGTTTTATTTGATTTATTTATTTATTAATGCTTTTAACATGAATACTTGCGTCTTTAATTGCATTGTATGGAGAGAGAGCGAACTAATAAACTCAAAACTTAATCATAAAATTAATCAAGGTAGAAATAAATGAGAAGTCACGTACCCAACTTTGGTCTTTGGGCTTAACGAGGCGAGAGGTCTTTTCGATCACTCATTGGAACCTCCAAGACACCTCTTGTGTCCCATTTAAAGACTTAAATAATAATCCTAGGCTCCATAGGGTTAGAGGGTCATTCTCAATGTTCTATTGGGATGATTGCCTCCAAGACCCCTTTGGCTTGCCCATAATGGATATATGCGCTGTCTTAGGCTCTCCGAGGCGAGAGGAACTTTCCCAATTTTTTATTGGGTGGCGACTCCATGAAACCTCCTTGCTGCCCAAAATAGACGCACTTGCAATTTGTTGCAAGATGTCAACGGACTCCCAATTTGCCCGATCGCCCTAAAACGAGCGGTCAAAAGGGCGCTCCGCGGGGCCGGGCGCGCGTCATAGTGGCGACTCCACTGGGGACTCTGGTTCGAGACTTTGATTTGAAAACACCTTAATTAAAATTTACGATTAAATTTTAGTTTATAAATTCGCTTTCTCTCAAATTTGCATTACATCCCATTAGAGCCTTAGATTATGCTAGATTGGTGCTTTTAAAAATCTCGGTGTATTCCCGAAGCACAACCCTACGTTCACTCAATGTAGGGAAGTGTTAAGGATAATAACCAGCCGAAGCCTCGTACCACTTGGTATATAAAATGGAGGCCCAATCGATCGTTACGCTCGTGATGAGCTAGACCCGTTGGCAGGGACCATGCTTGGGTAGTCCTAAAGTAACACCACCCTTGACTAAAGCTTATGTAATGTCCATAGATACTTCCACTAGGTGATATGAACCGTAATACCGTGCCTGCTGTATGGATCCTTATGTATTGGGTGAGTCCAAATGTTTTGTTTGGTTACCTAGCCAAAGGCTTTCATGCCCCGGTAGGGCCATGTCGATATATTTGGATTACCTAAATACATAATGATCATTATCCATGCACTTGTGTATTAGTATAGGAGTGTTATGCTGCCAATTTTTTGCCGCGCACCATGCGTGTCCATCGGGTTCCCTGTTAACCCATGGGCTAATCCTGCCTAGGAAAGAGACTATGACCGCGTGTGTGGGAGTAATAAGGGTGGAAGGACCTATCTGCTTGCGTGTGATTTGTGGGTGTTGTATATCACAATCATGCATTTCGTTTGCATTCATGCATCATTCTAACTCCTTGTCTCTACAGCCATCATAGATCTGCCTAGGTGGACGAGAGGACCTGCAGGACGTTTGATCCAAAATCCTGTGTCTAAGCTGCCAGAAAGGGAGAATTTCTCAGAGACCCACTTAGATACCAGCTGTACTGTTTCAAAGATGGCTAACTCACCAAGGGGAAATGACGCCACTAGGGCCTTGATTGCAGAAGAGGTTGGTAGAAGATTCGAGGAGTTTGAGGGCCGAATGATGAATATGCTGGCCGCAATGACCCAGCGTGCTGCTCCACAGAACTCGTCTCCTCGTCTCATGAGATAAAATGAATGGGGGGAGGATAGAGAAGAGAGGCAGGAAGAGATCCGGCCACCACCAGTAGATTTGAGGTCAGTGGCATCGGGGGTTTAGAGAAGAAGACAAGTTCAGAGGTTAGAAGATGACCGTGTGGATGAAGATTATAAGGAGAGTATTGTGTCAGAAAGGGGAAAAGTGCCCCAGTCAGAGGAGACCATGTGGAAGAAAATGGAGGAGAAATTTGAGGTGATGGCCTGGATGTTGTGTAGGGGCCAAGGAATTAATCCCGAGGATAAGGAATTGGAAGGAGAGGATCCGATCCCATACAACTTCAAAATGCCAGACGTTCCCAAGTTTGATGGCACCTCCGACCCAACTGCCGATGTGAAGCAATATTCGTTGATCATGAAGGGGACCACCTTGATGAAGAGGCAGAAGGTGGAGTACTTTTACTTAAGTCTGACTGGCCCGGCTATAGATTGGTACCATGGTCTTGACCGTAGAACCAAAGAAGACTGGGATTTGCTGACGTAAGAGTTCTTGAGGCAATATGATTGTATTACAAGGATGGAGGTGACCCTCAAAGATCTAGAGTTGCTGCAACAAAAGGCTGGTGAATCTTTCCATGAGTACTTAACCCGCTGGAGGAACAGAGTGATGGAAATGAGAAGGAAACCAGAGACTCAGGATCATATTAGATTGTTCATCAAGAACGCAAGCCCGTATCTAATGGAGGGGTTGAAGATGAAAGGATTAAAAGACTGGGAGTCCTTGAAGGATATAGCCATCGAAGCGGAGGGAGAGTACCTGGCCCAAAGAGCGAACAGTGATAGTTATGCCAAGAGGGGGAACGGTAGCCAGAGGGTAAGTAGGCCGGTGGGTCCCAGCGGTAGCACTAGAAGAACGGTTGAGGTGTCTGCTACTGACGCAACCACGAGACGTTTTTCAAACTTGGGGAGGTCCTTATCTTGGGTTCTGAGAAGGCTGATGAAGGAAGGGAAGTTACAACCATTACCTTCTCGACCTGCTAGGACACAGGGGATGCCGGGTCACAAGGATAACGAGTACTGTGCCTACCATCAGCACACGGGCCATTGGACAGATGAGTGCAAAGCGTTGAGGCATGCAATTCAAGACCTGATTGATTCAAAGCAGATTACAGACCCCAAGAAGAGGGAAGGCCAGAAGAAGGCTGGGTATAACAAGGTGCCCCCACCCGTGTTCATGATTGGATCCAGTTTATCCGAAGAGTTTGTCTTGAGTGAATTGTACGGTGACGATATAAACACTGCTGTCACGAGCCTCTATGAGGTAAGTGAAAAAGGGATGCCCGCTGCAGTGATGATTGTTGGTCCACTAGTGAGAGTGGAAGTGATGATGATAAAGCTATCGAGTTTCCTGACCCGTAGGGTTCAGAGGAGGAGGAAGCGGAAGAGCAGAAAGGAAAAATGAAGGTAGGAGTGGTGACCCGCAGTGGGAGAGTAGTGCCGGAAGTGGCAGCACCTCAGGAGCCAGTGGAAGGTCAGAAAGAGAAGGGGAAGGAGCCGGAAGGAGATCAGGTAGTCAAATAGTTGCAGAAGACACCGGCCCAGATTTCCATTTGGGATTTACTGAGGCAGTCCCCCCTCTCATAAGCAGAGACTGGTAGAGGCTCTATGCGCGACGATTGTGGCTACGATGATTTCGCCCACCGAGCTGCTGAAAGTGGTGAAAGGAGGGGCTGGAGAGAGTGTGGTGATCACGAATGCTGATTTACCCGCGAAAGGCTGTAACCACAATCGCCCCTTGTACATTAGGGCTCAAATCACTCAGAAGCACACTTCTTGTGTGATAGTGGATGATGGGTCGTCAATTAATGCATGCCCTCAAATAGCCATGGCAGCCTTTGGAGTGACGGAGGACATGCTAGCCAAGTCAGATTTGATGATCACAGCCTATGACAATTCTCGTCGGCATGCTTCAGGGACTTTCAAGGCGTTGGTCAAGACAGGGCCAGTGGAGACTGAGGTAGAACTCGTAGTCCTGCCCATTCCTGTCAATTTTTCAGCATTGCTGGGGAGACCGTGGTTCCACAAGTTGGGAGGTGTTCCCTCTACTCTCCACCAGATGGTCAAGATACCACATGAAGGACAAGTGGTGACCATCAAGGCTGCAAGAGAGAATCAAGTGTCAATACTTGAGATAGCGAGGCAGCCTTTCAGTGGATTCCACGTGGCCATGATCAATGAGGAAGGGACAATAGAAGGAAGGCCACAAGTGCTAGCTATGATGAAGAAGATCTCGTTCCTTCTGGGTGCTGGATTAGGTAAGAACTCCCAAGGGATGCTAGAGGCCATCCCCACTAAAGGTCAGAAGGATAGAAAGGGCCTGGGCTATAAAGGAGGAGTGCAGAGAGGAGTGAAGCCAGCAAAGGGGATTCCCCACCTTTGGGAAAGTTTTGTGCCCGCAACAGCACTTTGCGCTTACACCAGGGAGGCCAAGCGTCAGTTAGTCGATGGAAGGATTGTGCCAGGATTTGAGGTATTCAGCGATGTTTATGACTAGGACATCGGGGTGATCAAGCTAGATGATGACTTTTGGGATGAAGAGGTCTTGACCAACAGAGCTATCTGGGACAGGGAAGAGCCTGAGGAAGTGGTGGCCGCTCATGTCAAAGGGAAGACAAAGATAGAAGAAGCTGCCTAAGAGGTGGATGAGGAGCCTCCGATCAACCCGAATGATGCAGGGCCGTCGACAGTGGCAGATCTAGTGGGAGAAGGGGAAAGAACCGGTTTAGACTGTATTTTCATTCCTGAACTTTTTAATGATGATGTAAATGGCAATTATAATTTTATTAATGAAATGAATGATTTTGCTTACTTGTGCAATGTTTCTGATAATTTCAACATGCATGATTATGATCACATTCCATCCATATTTGATATTGATTCTACTAATACTACCCCATTTAATTTTGGAACCTCGGAAAATCCGAAAGAAATCTTGATAGCATCAAGCATAACTCCTGAGGAAAGAGAAAAATTTGAGAGAATAATTAAAAAATATGAAAAAGTCTTTGCCAGGACCTATGAGGACATGCCGGGAATCGATCGGAACGTCGCGGAGCATGCCATTCCGACTTATCCAGACCATAAGCTGGTGAAACAGAAGCTGAGAAGACTTAGGCCGAAATGGGCAGATAAGGTGAAAGAAGAGATTCGGCAACAGATTGAAGCTAAGTTTCTGGTGGAGGTGCAATATCCCACGTGGCTAGCCAATGTAGTCCCTGTGGCCAAAAAGAACGGAAAAGTGAGGGTATGCGTGGACTATGGGGATCTGAACAAGGCCTGTCCGAAGGATGATTTCCCACTGCCCCATATAGATGTGTTAATAAACAGTGCCGCCAATTGTGCAATGTATAGCTTTGGGGACAGCTATGCGGGCTACAATTAGATACTCAATAAGATAATTGATTGGATCAAAATGGCTTTTATCACAGAGTGGGGGACATACGCTTACAGGGTGATGCCTTTTGGTTTGAAGAATGCAGGGGCTACCTACCAAAGGATGGCAACAAAGATTTTGAGTGACTTGATCTATAAAGAAGTGGAGGTATATGTAGATGACATGATGGTCAAGTCAGCCACTAGAGAGGGCCATTTCGAAGCATTGGAGAAGTTCTTCACCAGGATAGATAAATACAACCTGTGGCTAAATCCTAAGAAATGTATCTTCGAAGTAACTTCAGGAAAGCTGTTGGGACATGTGGTCAGCCAAAGAGGGATCGCAATTGACCCAGACAAGGTGAAAGCCATCAGGGAAATGCCAGTACCGCAAAAGGAAAAGGATGTGAGAAGTTTCCTGGGCAAGTTACAGTATGTTAATTGGTTCATTGCAAAGCTCACCTCGATATGCGAGCTAATTTTCAAGCTGCTTAGAAAGAATCAGCCTGTGGTATGGAACAAGGACTGCCAGAAGGCCTTCGACAGTATCAGAGAGTATTTGCTGAACCCACCAGTACTGAGGCCACAACAACCAGTCAAACCGTTCATTTTGTATTTGGCAGTGGAAGATGGCTCTGTAGGTGCTATGATGGCTCAGAAAGATGAGTTCGGAGTGGAATTCGCAGTCTATTATCTCAACAAGAAGTTTCTCGCTTATGAGGTGAAATATGTAGAAGTAGAAAAGATCTGCCTTGCCGTAATTTGGGCATCCAAGAAGCTGAGACACTATTTCCATTCATACAAAGTACAAGCAGTAGCAAAGCAGAACCCTCTGAGATATTTGCAAGAGGCACTGTCTTTGCTTGGGAAAATGGGAAGGTGGTTGCTATTGCTACAAGAATTTGATATCGAGTATATCACTCGGAAGACTATTAAGGGGCAGGCAGTAGCTGAGTTTCTGGCTGATCATCCCATCCAGGGCAATTCACTTGAGTTCAATTTTCCTGATGAAAACATAGCGGCGATCTCTGTTCAAGGTTGGCAACTGCACTTTGATGGGGGTGTTAACAATAAGGGGGATAACCCCGGATGACGAAAAACTCCCATTGGCCAAAAAGTTAAGATACAGGGCCACTAACAACGAAGCTGAGTATGAGGCATGCACTTTCAGACTAGAAGCTTTAATTGCCTTGGGGGCAGAGGATGTGGAAGTATTTGGAGATTCATCCTTAGTAATCAACCAGATTCGGGGAGAATGGGCTATCAAGGAAGAGCGATTAGTGCCGTATGTTGAATATATAAGGGAGCTATGCGGTCAGTTTGAGACTTGTACATTTCATTTCGTGCCGAGGGATGAAAATCGGTTGGCTGATGCGCTTGCAACTCTAGTATCAATGTGGGACAACCCAGAAGGAGTAGCCATGAAGCCAGTTCTAATCTCTAGTTCTGAGAGGCCTAGCTTTGAGGTCAAGCCGATAATGGAAATAGAAGTAGCGGACGGAAAGCCATGGTATTTCGATATCATGAACTACTTAGAGAACGCGACATTCTAGAAGAGGCTACTGAAAAAGACCAAAGAATGATCCGCAAGCTGTCTAATCAGTTTATATGCATAAACGGGGCATTGTACAAGAGACAGGCCGACGATATTCAGCTCAAGTGCCTGGATGAAAAGGAGGCCTGGAAGGTGATAGAAGAAACTCATGCAAGTGGGTAAGGGACTCACATGAATGGGTTGACATTGGCAAAGAAAATCATGAGACAAGGATTCTACTGGCTCACTATGGATAATGATTGTTCAAAGTATGTGAAGCAGTGCCAGCTGTGCCAACAGTATTCGGATTTGAGGCACCTGCCTGTGTTAGAACTATATAGCTTAACGTTGCCTTGGCCGTTTGCAGCCTGGGGAATAGATATTATTGGGGATATCCGTCCTACAGCATCTAATGGGCACAGATATATCATACTCGCCATCGACTACTTCACCAAATGGGTAGAGGCAGAGTCCTTTAAGAAGGTTGATGCACGGGATATGGCAAAGTTCATTGAGAAGAATTTGATTTGTAGATATGGCCTCCCGCATCATGTAGTGTCTGATAACGGGGTCCAATTTATGGGAGAAACGAGGAAGCTACTTGAGAAGTATGGGATTGAGCACCATAAGTCTTCTCCATACCGGTCGCAGGCTAACGGGGCAGTAGAGGCCGCTAATAAGAACGTCAAAAAGATCCTAGCCAAGACGGTTCAGACTTACAAAGATTAGGCGAAAAAGCTACCTTTCGCGCTGTGGGGCTACAGGACAATGGTTAGGACGTCCACGGGTGTTACGCCGTATTCTCTGGTATATGGGATAGAAGTAGTACTGGCAGTGGAGGTATAGCTTAAGTCACTTAGGGTGGTCATGGAAGGCCAGATTCTTGAAGCTGAATGGGCACAGCAAAGGTTGCAACATCTGAACCTGCTGGACGAGAGCAGATTGAAAGCCTACTACCACAACCAGGTCTATCAGAAGAGACTTGCCCGGTCCTTTAGGAAGAAGGTTAAGAAGCATCCATTGTAAGAGGGTGACTTGGTGTTCAAACAGATGAGACCTAGGGCACCGGATATTCGAGGGAAGTTCAGACCAACTTGGGAAGGGCCGTTCATCCTCAAGAAGCTGCTGTCAAAGGGAGCTGCAATCCTGTCGGATAGCGATGGCAATGAATTCAAGGAACCGATCAACATAGACAAACTCAAAGGTTCCACGGCTAAAGACTAAAAAAAAAGGGAGAGAAAAAAAGAAGAGAATAAGATGCCCTTCGAAAACCGAAAAAAGGCGGCCTTGCTAAAATCGGGCGCCTCGGCAGGGTGAAAATTGAAAAAAGGCATCCTGTGCAAAAATTAGAGGCATGAGAGAAAATGTCCAATCGAGAAAACTCGAGAGGGCCAATTGGTAATAGGAGTTGATACTATCAGAATTTGGTTCCATGAATTAATATGGCGTGCACAGTCGAGTTAATGTCAAATACTGATCATGTATGCTGAAGTTCTATGGAAATGTACACAATTTTGCAAAATAAAATAAGAATTATTCTTTTCATTTCCGTCATTTTCTAGTTCTGCTTTGAAAAGAAACATAATACCCAAAGGGGTGTACATGTGTAAGCTAAACTAGGTCCTACTGCTACTCTCGTCGGCCAAATGTTTAAGTCCTCATGTCCTGTTATCAGATGCAAGACTGAGAACCCATCACTTGTACTCGTTGGTGGAGGCCACAGAATGAGATCCGAACCGAGGTATGATTGTCTTCACCGGGAGTTAGCTCCATAACTCATGATAGCAAGAAGCAAAAGCAGCAAAAAAAGCTCCTCCCTGAAAGGATAACGGGACCCTCACCACGTCTTGGGTCATCCTGAGCTGACGAGCACATCGAGCTGTAATGCAAAAGGTGGCCTGACGAAGCCCACATAGGGGAACGCACCCCGAAGGTCCGTCAATGACTGTGTGAGACAGACGGAGCCAAGCAGACATGAAACTGATGTCATCATCAGATAGCTCGCCAAATCTAGCAGTGCCTTCATCAGGAGTTGTAAACGAATGCAATCATCGACGCGGGAGGAAGTGTCTCGGTGAGTACTATGCAATGACTCGGGGAGGTGGCTCTGACAGTATTCTCAGTTTCTCTTGCAACCATATCTTAAAAAAAAGAAAAAATAATAATAATAATAATAAATAAAAAAAAGAGAAGAAAAAAAAGAAAGCCGCTGGAGTAAGTTGGGTTTACTTCAGGCAAAAATTAGGCGTAGGGTTGTGTGAAAATCCTAAGGGATGCACTTCTCGCTAAGAAAAGCTAGTGCGAAAATCCACAAGGGACGCACTACCTTTTAAAATAATGATGCACCTGGAGTAATAAGGGGCTTCCGGTGAATGAGGTGGTAGATCTAGAGCGGACAGCATCCAAGCCCAGAATGGTTTCGGCCAGAATAAGGGGAAAAGGGGATAGCCCGCGGTGAAAGTTGTCTAAAACCCCAAACATGCGAGGGTCGCAAACCAAGTCCCCTTGAGCTACGGTTAAGAGGCTCATCATAAAGAATAAGAACACAATGCTTACCCGGTATGTAGGGACATCAGAAAATCTGTCTAGAGCCTTGATCAATGGCTCCAATGGAAAAGTAGGACCCTGTGCGACCAGCCGAGCGACCTCGGAAGGAGCTATGCCCAGAGACAGGGCGATATCCTGAGTCTGAATCAGACCGCAGCAGGGGACGCAAGGCAGATCATTGGGAGGATACCATGCTCCAGTAATAGCAGCAAACTCCTCAGGCAAGGGGTACAACTCCTGATAAGTAAACTTGAAAACATGGAAGCGGGGATTCCAAAAATGGGTTGCAGCTAGGAGTAAGTTGTGGTCTATTTTGGCTCTGCAGAAGTGTTTTAGCCCGGACAGAGTAGTGAGGGCATTATTTTCCCAAGTGTGAGTGTCATCCAAGATGCAGTACATCTTTTGGAAAAGAGGAGAGGTCATCCTTTGAAAGTCAAAGATTGAAGATAGAAAAAGGTTAAAATAAGTGGAGACAAGGAAAAATGGTCAAATTTATAGAAGAGCTCCACCGACGGCCTGACCGTGCCTCAGTAGCGGTGGCCTGCCTATCGGTAGTCGCCCACCTGGCAGATGCATGCATCATCATTGCATTTATCATGTGCATTAATTACGCATTTAATGGGGGAATATTGAACGACAGACGGGCTAACCGTCTGTCGCTCCTGGAGACGCCTGGCCCGTCTGTCACGGAAATTATATAAACAGGCAGAGACCGACGGGCAGGCATTTTTTAGCTTTTGTCTTTTTGCTTTCCTCCTCCAAACCGTCCCTCATTACGGTTTTCTTACTTTTCTTCATCTTTTCACATTTTTATTTTGCATTTTCACGTTACTTACATTATCGGGCATCCAGTGAAGTGTATTTTCTGCTTTTTCGCTAATTACAGGTTAGTAACTACTTTTTTCCTTTTAATTTTTCTTCTTCTTCTCTTAATAAGTTTAATTTTCTAGTGTAGATATTGTGCCTTAATAATTAGCCTTAGGTGATGTTTAAATAATTAATTTTGGTACATATTTTTACTCAGTTACATTGTTAGTCAACTTTACACGAAAACTTTTCTTGCTTTGAATTCTAATAAAGCATGCTTACTTAGAAATGAGAAATTCTTATGCATGCACTAGTTGTGAAACCAATAAATATTGTACTGCTGTTGGGGCCTGAGGCCTGTTGTTTTCTTGTTTTTTTTTTTTATGCAGGAGGTTGGGCACACCCTTGCCAGGGTACTGCCCAAATTTTTATTTTTTTATTATGAAATGAGAAATTCTTATGCATGCACTAGTTGTGAAACCAATAAATATTGTGCTGCTGTTGGGGCCTGAGGCCTGTGGTTTTCTTGTTTTTCATGTAGGAGGATGGGCACACCCTTGCCGGGGTGATGCCCAAATTTTTATTTTTATTATGATTGATTATTGGGGCCTAAGGCCTGTCGTTATTTTGCCTTTCCTAATGCAGGGGGTTGGGCACATCCCTGCCGGGATGCTGCCCAATTTTTTTATTATTTTTTATTATTTATCTTTATTTTTATTTTTATTTTTGTCTTATTTCTTTTTTGGGTTAGAACATCCTTGTCTGGAAGATGCCCGATTTGCCTTATACCAGAAATCAGGTCTATTTATGGCCGTTATGTTAAATTAATTGCATAACTTCTTTCTTGCAGGATGCCTCCACGACGACGTGTACCATAGGGCCAGCCTGAGCCACAGACTCTGGGTTGGATGGACCCCGAGGCTGCACGGAGATACAGAGCACTGGCTCAGGTAGAGTTCCGAGCCAGTCGCTTCATTTCTAGGCCATTCCTAGAGGCCTTGGGGATGGCCGAGGAGATTGACATACTTCTGGAGGGCGCAGGCTGGACAGAGTTCTTGACACCGGCCTTTCAGACATATCCAGAGGCGGTGCGGCAGGTCCTGGCCACATTGCGCTACGGAGGGTACTAGAGATCCGATACAGAGACTGGAGTGATACAGTTTTGGTTCGATGGTTAGCAGTTCAGCATCACGCGTCGGCGTTTTGTAGAGGCTATGGGACTCTCGTGGGGCGACGGGGTGATGGTGCCCCAGCGAGCAGTGAGACGCGCCCATTAGGCGGCCATAGCCCTACCCGAAGTGCTGTATGACCATGATACAACAAAGAGTACCGTGTTGGTTTCACAAGCACTCCGGTACCTGCACAGAGTGCTCTCCAGCTCGTACCTCGGACAGGCTGGTAACCCAGGGTCGCTTAATGCGGCGAAGATCTGGAGCCTTTGGGCCTTGGTGGCAGGCCGGCGTCTCAATATTAGCCACGAGATATTGGCTAACATGGTCAGGGTTTCCAGGGGGACAACCCCAGTGGTGATTATCGGCGGGGTCATCAGCAGATTACTCTTCGGATTGGGAGTTGCCCCGGACAGGCTTGGGGATGCCTTGGATGAGGGGATATACGTAGATGCACCAGCTGTTGTACAGATAGGGATGGTGTTGCAGCTGGCATGGCAGCCTGAGGCATTTAGACTCCTTACCATACACGAGACTCGGCTAGCGTTTGCACTTCCTCCGCTAGCACCAGCACAGCCGGGGGCACCAGTACAGCCGCAAGAGCAGCAGCCCCTGCATCTAGAGTATCCAGAGGAGCAGCCTCCCCTGCATCCAGAGTATCCAGAGGAGCAGCCTCCCCAGCACCAGGACTATCAGGAGGAGCAACCACAGCTACAGCCGGAGCAGGAGCAGCCCAGGACCCCGTCGGACTTTGAGATGGAGTTCGCTATAGATGACCTGTTTAGCACTCCTCCAGCATCGAGGGCGCGAACCCCCACTCCTCCTCTAGCTATGAGGGTACAGCGGACTATCCTTAGGCCATCAGAGAGGTTCTACCCCTACTCCAGAGGTGACCAGTGGGCATCCACCTCCACAGCTCTGCCACTAGAGCAGACTCTAGAGCCAGTTCAGCCGCAGCCATCATAGCCAGACATCTCCCAGCTCATGGTCTCCATGTTTGTAGCATTTGAGCACAGGCAGGAGGAGAGGGACAGGGTCCTCCATGAGTAGATCAGAGAGAGAGACAGACTAAGGAGAGGCTGGACCAGCAGCAGGCCATTATCCAGGAGCAGGTAAGGATCATTGAGCGCCTGGGCCAGGAGCAGGACGGGCTCATTGACCACATGGTCCGGGAGCAGGCCAGACTTATAAAGAGCATGGGGCGGGAGCAGGCCAGACTCATTGAGCATATCATACATGAACAAGAGGGGCCCAGAGAGCAACTCAGGCAGGAGTTGAGGACGTCCCAGGACCAGGCAGCTCAGAGGATCGATATGACTCTTTAGATGATAGATGAGTCACACGACTCCCTCAGATCCCGAGTCCAGGCATTGGAGGGGATTATTCCTCCCCTAGCTCAATCCATGCGGGAGTTCAGGGAGCAGACAGAGCAGAGGCTAGAGAGTATGAGGACCGATTCGGTTGAGCAGACTCGCCGGGCCTTCAAGGAGATAGGGGGGATGATCACAGACACCTTGGGCTTCATGACAGTATGTGCACAGCCCTTCCTAGACGGGTATGCTCAGGTACAGTTTCAGCAGTAGGGCTCTGAGGGACCACAGCCTCGATCTGTGCCGGTGGCAGTTCCTCCTAGGTTCCAGCCCATGGTTAGAGTATGGGGCTCTCAACAGCCAGGCCCAGTAGATCCTTCTAGCCGACCTTCCACTTCTTGGGCTGGACCTTCTACCTCACAACCTCAGCCTCAGCCTCAGTCTCCACCTCAGCCTCAGCCGATCCATGTGTCTGATGATGATGATGACCTCGAGGAGGATCTCACAGATTATATGCCATTATAGTCATTCAGGGAGTTTGGTTGACATTCTTTTTGTATTTTGTTTATTGTTATCACAGTTATATATGCATTGTACAAAATTGAGTTTTAGTGAAAAACATTTACTATCAGATTAACGTGTTTTTATCTCTTTCTATCTTTATTTGTACTTTACTTACATTATAGATAACTGAGTACTTTCTCTTCATTTACATTAAAGACAAATGACCATATAATCAGAAAAAAAAGAAAAAAAAACATAATGATAATAAAATAAAATAATGATGCACAGAAAATGGCGATAAACAATAAATAGTAATGCAAAATCATTTATGAGCCTGTTGAACAGGGATAATTCCCATAAGAATTAACAAAAAATTCTTTGCCATGCAGGAACATTGCTTAACATCGGTCCAAGGATGGACATCAATCACATTGAAGGATGGACAGACCAAACATTATTTCCTTCAAAATCATACTCAACTGGGCACACACCTTGCAGATCGGATGGGGGTTAGCAAAGTAGCTTCAACAAACCGAGATTGTAATCAGAGAGTACTGCATCTCACAAGTCGTAGTCAGAGAGTACTACGCACCTTATAGATCGGATGGGGGTTAGCAAGGCAGCTTCAACAAACCGATATTATATTCAGAGAGTACTGCATCTCACAAGTCGTAGTCGGAGAGTACTACGCACCTTACAGATCGGATGGGGGTTAGCAAGGCAACTTCAACAAACCGAGATTGTAGTCAGAGAGTACTGCATCTCACAAGTCATAGTCAAAAAGTACTACGCACCTTGCAGATCGGATGGGGGTTAGCAAGGCAACTTTAACAAACCGAGATTGTAGTCAAAGAGTACTGCATCCCACAGTTCACGCGGTAGTCAGAGAGTGCTATGCACCTTGCAGATCGGATGGGGGTTAGCAGGGGAACTTCACAGTCGAAGTTGCAGTTAGAGAACACTGCTCTTCGCATCGAGGTTATAGTCAGAGAGCACTACACCTCACACCGTGCAGGCCGAAACGAGGCTAGCGGTACAGATCAGCCACCGTGTAGACCGAGACGAGGTTAGTGGGGCAGACCACAAATCGAGTTTGTAGTCAGAGAGTACTACATCTCCTCAAAAATGCACGAGCCGAGATGAGACCAGCAGAAACAAATGAAGTTGCAGTTAGAGAACACTGCTATTCACAGCGAGGTTGTAGCTAGAGAACGCTACATCTCACTAAAACCTTACAAGTCGAGATGAGACCGGCAGGGGTATCCATCATTCTCCGCTGAGTAGACTGAGATGAGGTCTACCCAGCAAAGAACACAGAAGGTAAGGATTGATTCAGGTATACTATTCCTCCTTTTGTTTTCGTTTTTTCTCTGAATTTTAGCTCATCTAGGCACTTGTGCACTAGTCTCCTCAAAATTGGGGGCAACTGTAAGCACCGTGTCCCGAGGCGGTCTAGATCAGAGATTACCAGATGAAGAAATCGATGCTCGAGTCCGAATGAATGGTTGAGATTCGGAGATTTTGGCCCTCTAGATTCACGAGAAATGTGGTTTTTTTTTATTCGTGGCAATGAGAAAAAGAAAATTGGGAGTTTTGGGGTAAAAAAGGAAATTTTCATCCACCGGCGGCTAGCTCGTCTGTCACGGAAAGCCCGTCGCTCGCTGGGGGGCCCGTCTCTCATTATGAGGGACGGCTCGTTGGTGAGGTGAGGGACAGACATGTGCCCTTGCACAGACGCCAGTCTGTGAGCCTTCGACGCCCGTCGGTGGAATCCTATTTTCAACAGGAAATAGGATTTAACTGATGCCCGTCGGTGGGATTCCGACGGCTGTCGGTCATTCAAAAAAACTATAAAAAGCTTTTCTTCACCTGTTTTTGGGGTTGGACGAATTTGGCTATTTTCCTACCTAAAAAGCCCATTTTCTAGCACTCTTTTCATCTCTCAAAATTTCTCTTTTCACTTTATTTGATTTGGTGAATCAAATTAATTCAAGGAAGCTAAAATCGATTAGTTTCCACTAAATTTAATTCCAATAGTTGACCATTTTTGTGAAAATCAAGAAGAAAAAAACATCTAAATTTCATTTTCTTGGTTTTCACCCATTTCTCACGAAGCGTGCGGGGTTTCAAATCTTCAGAAAATCCATCCTAAAAGGTAAATCAGAGGGTAATTATTCTGGGCATATATTTCATTTAGCTTATTTTTTTATTATTTGCATTTACTTTCGAATTTTGTAGTGAAAAAATTACTTTGTTTGAGAAAAAGTTGGTTTTTGCTGCTCTTTTGAGGAACAGTAGTGACCGACGGGCGGTAAGGCCACCGAGGCCCGTCTCTCGGTTGATCGACGGCGAGTAAATGACGCCGTTATTACTCGCTGGTCACCAGGGACGCCCATCTCTTAGTTGAGCGACCCGGTGTAGTCCGTCGGTCGCCCCTAGAGACGCCCGTCGGTTAGTCAAGTAAGGCCGTCCCTACTTTCTGTCTACAGTTTTCCAAGTTTTCTTAGTCCTTTTATTATTTATTCTTCTTTATTATTTATTTCTCTTATTTTTCAAATATTTTCTCTTCTGTTTTTTTGTCGATAGTTTTTTTATTATCTCAGCTTTGAGTTTTAATTTATATTTTATTTATCCATGCTTTGATTTTGTTAATATTAACATTTATTGATTTATCTTATGAGATTTTGTTTCTTTCTTGAATGCTTTGAGCTGGAGGGGAGATTTGCCATGCTGGGAGGACTTCTTTTGGTTAAATCCCTCATCCCTTATTTATTCGTTCATTTATTTATTTATTTATTTATTTATTTGTTTATTAATTATTCTATGCACGTGATAAATTGTTTTATCCCGCGTTAAATAAAAATAGACTAACATTTTATAGTAATTAATATTGAGTTTTTGTTATAAATTCAAGGACCCAATGTCCTATTTTCCATCCAATGAAAACATCACAATAAAGATCATTTTCATAATAAATGCATGCGGGACCAAAGTCCTCAAAGTAAATAAATTCCCCAATTTATTTATGTATTGCATTTTTACAAATGGGAGTTGTATTCCGCTCCTAGTGTTATTGTACTTTATTTTTTATGTAGCCATTCTCGTTTTATTTTACTTATTTATTTATTAACGCTTTTAACATGAATACTTGCGTCTTTAATTGCATTGTATGGAGAAAGAGAGAACTAATAAACTCAAAACTTAATCGTAAAATTAATCAAGGTAGAAATAGATGAGAAGTCCCATACCCAACTCTGGTCTTTGGGCTCAACGAGGCGAGAGGTCTTTCCGATCACTCATTGGAACCTCCAAGACACCTCTTGTGTCCCATTTAAAGACTTAAATAATAATCCTAGGCTCTATAGGGTTAGAGGGTCATTCTCAATGTTCTATTGGGATGATTGCCTCCAAGATCCCTTTGGCTTGCCCAAAATGGATATATGCTCTGTCTTAGGCTCTCCAAGGCGAGAGGAACTTTCCCAATGTTTTATTGGGTGGCGACTCCATGAAACCTCCTTGTTGCCCAAAATAGACGCACTTACAATTTGTTGCAAGATGTCAACGGACTCCCAATTTGCCCGATCGCCCTAAAGCGGGCGGTCAAAAGGGCGCTCCGCGGGGCCCGGCGCGCGTCATAGCATCTTTTTCATCATATTCAGTACTTGAGGGCTGTTCCCTACACCTTGCTCTTCCCCAATCACGAACACATGAAAACCACTAAATGGCTGATTTGCGATCCCTAAGGCCGACACCTGATTTTCTCTAGCTGCTCTGATGGTTACCACCTCCCCTTCATGCGGTATTCTGATCATCTAGTCTAATGTGGAAGGCACTCCCCCTAGCTTATGGAACCACGGTGTCCCTAGCAAGGCTGAGAAATTTGCTGGGATGGAAAAAACTACAAACTCTGCTTCCGTCTCCACGGGCCCAGTCTAAACAAAAGCTCTAAATGTCCCTGATGCATGTCTTCGCGAGTTATCATATGCCGTGATAGTCAAGTTAGATCTACTGAGCATGCTCTCATCAAGTCCAAAAGCCTACAGTGCCACTAGTGGACAGACATTTATGGACGATCCATCATTGACCATGATGCATGCTGTGTGCTTCCCACTTACCTGCGCCTTGATGTACAGTGGCCGGTTGTGATTTCGGCCCTCGCTTGGCAAGTCGGCATCAGAATATACTAACTTCTCTCCAAACCCTCCTTTCACAAGATCCAGTAGCTCAGACGGAGAAATCATGGTTGCCACAGTGGATTCACTCAAAGCCTCTACTAGCTTCTATTGATGGGAAGGGGATTGTCTCAGAAGGTCCCATATAGATATTTGAGCCGTTGTCCTTTTCAATTGTTTGATTATAGCACTCTCCTCCGGCTCACTTTTCGCTGGTGTCTGCACTGGGTCTAGGGGCCTCTCCACTTCCGGGACCACTCTCCCACTCCTTATCACAGCTTTCACCTTCTCTCCTTCCCCATCTGATTCCCATAGATCGGCAGATGATTCCTCTTCCTCTTTGTCTCCATCTTCTTCTCCGCTCTCGCTGGAGTACCAACAATCTATTGCCCCCACGGGTGCCTCTTCTTCTTTTACCGCTGGGCGAGTGATAGCCACATATTCATTTCCGTACAGGTCCTGCAGGACATACCATTCTGGCAGGCTTGAGCCAATCATGAAGACAGGGGGCGGCACAGCATTGTAATTCCTCTTCTTCTTACCCTTTCTTCTCTCAGGATCAGTAATCTGCTTGCTGTCAATCAGATCTTGGATCTGATGCCTCAGTGTCGTGCAATCGTCTGTCAGATGCCCGGTATGTTGGTGATAGGCGCATAATTCATGCTCTTTGTGCCCCGGATGCCCTTGGGTTCTGGCTGCCCTAGGTTATAGGGGTTGTAGCTTTCCCTCTTTCATTAACCGCTTCAATACCCAGGACAGAGGCCGCCCCAGATTCGAGAAATATCTCTAACTAACCCCTGTGGCTGATACTTCTTCCGTCTTTCCACTTCTAAAGCCGCTGCTGGAGCCTGCTGACTTATTTGCCCCCTGGTTAGCATAACCTCTCTTGGCATAGGCCTCACCGCCTGCCTTCCTTGCCAGGTACTCTCCCTCAGCCTCTATCGTAATGTCCTTCAATGACTCCCAGTCTCTTAACCCTTTCATCTTCAATCCCTCTCTCAGATAAGGGCTAGCATTCCGAATGAACAGTCGAATCTGGTCTGGGGTGTCAGGCTTGCGCTTTATTTCCATGACTTTGTTCCTCCATCGGGTGAGGTATTCATGAAAAGACTCTCCCACCTTTTGCTATAATAGTTCCAAGTCCTTTAGCATCTCCTCCATTCTCGTACTGCAATCGTACTGTCTGAGAAATTCTTCCGTCAATAGATCCCAGTCTTCTTTGGTCCAACCCATGGTACCAACCTACTGTTGGGCTAGTTAAACTCAGAGAAAAGTATTCAATCTTCTGCCTCTTTGTTAGGGTGGTACCCTTCATCACTAGTGAGTACTGCTTTATGTACGCAGTGGGGTCAGAGGTGCCGTCGAACTTGGGAACGTCGGGCATCTGGAAATTTTGTGGGACCAGATTATCACTGTTTAGCTCTCTGTCCTCGGGGTTCATTCCTCCCCCAGCCTTCAGCATCTTGGACAAGGCTTCGAACCTCTCTTCCATTTTCCTCCACATCGTATCTTCCAACTTGGGTGCTTTCCCTTTTACCACCATCAATTCATCTGGCTCCTCCCACATGTCAACTTCAGACTTAGGGCCCTCTCTTCTTTCAATAGGTGCCGGTGCCCTTGGCTCAATTACAGGTGGATCAACTGCCACTGGGGGATCCTCTCTAACCACCCCTTGCTCCTCTTGCTCCCTGACCGGAGCAGCAGTCTGTCGCCCAGCAGGTGGGGCTAATGTGGTGGCAAGGTTGCCCATCATTGCCATCATTCTGGTCTCAAATTCCTCCAACCTTTTCCCCACTTCTTCGGCGATCATTGCCCTGGTTGCATTCGAACCACTTGATGGATTCGACATTCTTATCTCTATTGATGAGTCTGAACTCTGATCTGACACTAGCTCTAGGGAAATCTTTATCAACCGATCGTCAGGACCTCTAAACCACTTGGATGAATCTATGGTGGCTGCAAAAAATACTTTGGTTAAAGAGATGCATGATTGAGATGCAATGCATGGTCGTGTTGGTGCAGCATAGACAACCACATGCAAGCAGATAGATCCTTCCAACCTTATTCCTCCCACACGCGAGGTAATGCGGTCTCTTTTCTAGGTGGGTTTAGTTCATGGGAAATGGGTGACCCGATGAACGCGCGATGTGCACAGTGAAAAACCGGCAGCATAACACTCTTAGACTAATGAACATACGTATGAGTCTTGGCCATTCCGTATTTAGACAATTCAACCAAGTTAATGTGGGCTTATCGGGGCATGAAAGCCTTTGATAAAGGGCCACTTAATTTGCTTGATCTTATTTAATACATGACGGCCCACATCACAAGCATCGCATTAAGGAGCGTACCACTTAGTGGAAGTTTCTACTTGTCATTACATGGGCTTTAGTCAAGGTGATGATACTTTAGGGCTACCCAAGCATGGTTCCTACCAACGGGTCTAGCTCATCACGAGCGTAGCGATCGATCGGGTCTCCATTTGATATACCAAAAGGTATAAGGCTTGGGCTGGTGATTATCCTTAACACTTCCCTACAATGAGTGAAAGTAGGGTCGTGCTTCGGGAACGCACCGAGGTAAAGAGGGACCAACTATCGTAAGTCTAAGGCTCTAGAATGATATGATGCAATTTTGAAAAGAGATAGAATTTTAAGTTTTAAAAACTCAATTACATTTTTAACCAAAGCACTTTTGAAGTGAAGTCTCAAACATTTCCCCAGTGGAGTCGCCACTGTGACGCCCGCCGAACCCAGCAAGGGCCCTCACTTTAAATCCGCTTTAGGATTCGAGGGACTAGTTCGCGTCTTTTGATCATGGGCACCTTAAGACATCATCGGTGTACCCCTCCCAATAGAAAATTAGGAAGGACCACCTAGCCTAATGGGACCTATAGGCACCTTTGAGGTATCATGGAGTCGCCACCCAATTCACAAGAAATTGGGGAAAGGTCTCTCACCTCTATTGGTTAAGACCAGAGATATGGTGTTCAGAACTTCACTCTTATTTATGCTTTGGTTAATTATAAGTGAGCTTTTAACTTCTTAAAATTATATCTCTCACATTAAAAGTAAAAGCACATCATAAGCATTCAAAAAGCAATAAAATGAAAGCGATAAAAGAAAGCGATAAATGAAAGTGGTAAACACACCAGCACGCATTCACAAGAGAAATGGGGGCGGAATACAACCCCAATAAAAGGATATTCAAAATGTGAATGGGGACGGAATACAATCCCCCAAAATTAAATAGCATTGCCCTAAAGTTAATTACAAGGGCCCAAAAAGGAAAGAACTTGAATTTAAAGCATTCACACAAAATCAAAATAAGAAAAGGCATACATAAATAGGGGCATTATTTTAGGAACATTGGTTCCTTCGCACTTGTTCGAAACTTAGGAACATTGATTCCTTCGCATTTATTTAAAGAGGGTTCGAATGAGTCATTTTGATTATTGAGTGAAAATCGGGATGAGTGATCCCATTTTTAGAGAAAATCGACTCTTCATTTTAATTGTGATATTTTTATTGTTAGGCTAAAGCAAGGGACGTTGATCCCAATTTTATTAGTAAAAAAACCAATTTAATTATAGAAATATTTGTGTGACTTTTTATCGCACGTGTGCACAAATAAAATGTTTACAAACAAACACATAACATAACATAAAGGAAGAGTTGAGAAAGATCTCACCAAAACCGGTGTGACCCTCCATGCGTCGCGACCTATCTGGGGAGTCGCGGGGATGCTCAAATAACCCAACTTAAGTTAAATCTCAGACAAAAATTAACATAAAAAATATTAGTAATAATTCTAGAAATTAATCAAATAAAGATAAGATAATAGCAACAATAAAAATTATAGTGATGGTAACAACAAATAAGCATGGTGTAGTAACGATAATAATATAATAATAACAATAATAATAACAACAACAATAATAATAATGATAATAACAATAATAATAACAATAGCACAATAGTAATAATAAAAATAATGATGATAATCATAGTAATAACAATATAGTAATAGTAATAATAATGAGATAACAGTGGGCACAAATAATAATAATAATAATAATAATAATAATAATAATAATAATAATAATAATAACAATAATAGTGAATGAACATGAAAATCAAAGCAAACAAATGACATATTGGTAGTGATATTAACACATTAAAATGCTAAAAATAAACAATAGATGCGGTAATAATGGCAAAAATAATATTAACAATAATAAATAATACACAAAAAAATAAATGAGAACGAGTCCAAAAATGTTTACCCTCAGAATTTTTAGATCGGAAATAGGATATCTCAATCCGTTCCCATTTTCGATTTTTGATGACAATAATATTCGAAACAAGTATAAAAACCTGTGTTTTAAATAAATTAGTTCAAAAAAATATTTTTAGTGGGATGAATAAGCTAAGAAAATTAATTTCTCTTGCTCAAATCAAACCCAAGATTAAGTATTTTAGAGTAATAAAAACTAAAACTTGAGAAGAAAAACTCAAAGATTTTTGAAGAAGAATTTTTGAAGAAGAAGATTTCTTCCTCAAGAGTAAAAATGCTAGAGAGAAAAGCCAAAGAAATCCCCCTTTCAAAATGTTGCTGTCCCCTAAAAATGAAGAAGGAATCTCCATTTGATTTATTAGATTGTCCCAAAACGGGGAAAGACAAAAGAGCTTTTTAATTTTGTTAATCGAAAATAGCATGAAAGAGTGAAAGAAAAAAAAGAAATCAGAGTGGAAAAATGCAGAAAAATGCAGCGAAAACGACAGGGCGAACAGGTGGTCGCGTGGAAGAGGGGAAATGCGCGCGTGCTGCCCTCAGCAGCGCGCGTGGTGGGATGGCACTGCATGCACGTGCTGCCCTCAGCAGCACGCGCGGAGCCCTTCCCCCCGCGGGATGCTGCGCGCGCGGAGACCTCATCCACGCGCGCAGCACAGCTGTGCACGCGCGACTGTGTATCGCGCTCTCAGTTGTGCGCCCAGTGGGACCTGCTCACATGCAAAAACAGACAAAAATAAAAACAAAGTAGAATAAAACGAAAATAAAATAAATAAAAAATTAAAAGTAAATGACTAAATAAAATAAAATAAAATAAAAAACGACATCAAAAATAAAAATAAAACAAAGGAAGTTCTCGACAAGGGGAGCATTTTTCTGACACCTTCACTGGCAAGTATCGCTTTCATCATTGGGTAATTCTGATCTTGGACCGCCTCGGGACCCGGTGTCTACAGGTTAGGTAACAAATGAAATACTGATCAGGTAATAGATAACAGACTAGATAGCAGATCAAATACATATCATATATAGATTGGTAACAGATCAGATACCGATCGGATAACAGATCAGGTAACAGATCAGATGATAGTTTGGTAATAGATTAGGTAATAGATTGGTAACAGGTCAATAACAGATCAGGTGATAGTTCGATAACAGATCGGATACAAATTGGTAACAGATCGGATACAAATTTGTAACAGATCAGATACATATCATAACTTATCAGATACATATCAGATTTAGATTTATATCATAACTTAACCATACAAAGTCTAAAAAAACGTCATTTTTAGCCAAAGTTATCTTCTTAACAAATGATCCCCAAGATATTAACTTCCTAAGAGAATAAATTGCAGGTCATTCAGAGCTATAACCTAGGAGATATAACATCATAACCACAAACTGCTCCAAAGCCCTGTTCCAAGAAAAAGGCTATGGTTTTGGACACTTTTGGGGACCTTAAAGCTAGAAATTAATTATGACTATTTCTATAATAATTGTAGACATAGAGGTTACAGTTCCAATACCTTTAGAAACACCCAATTTGGAGATTCCTAACTCAAGTTATGGCCTAATAACCAGGCTGAGGTTAGACAACACCAAGGACAGAATTGGATCTAGCCACTCGGCCAAAATAAAAACACTTCTGTTTTGGAAACTTTTGAGGATATTATAGCTAGAATTTGCTTGCAGTCATTTCTATGACTTTTATAGGTATGGATGTCATGGTTCTAATGAAACTAGAATCACTTAATTTGTAGTTATCAAACTCCATTTATCCCTAAAATAGTCACCAAAGGTCATTCTATACCTATGGGCAGAACTACACTATGTAATTCAATAGACCTATAATCAACATATTTGACACCATCAATTCACCAAAATCAATTCACAACAACATAAAACATATATAAATAGCTTCAAACATTCAATTTATAACACAAAAATTAGCACATAAATTCCCAAACCTCATTTGATTGCTCCTTCATCCATATCCCTCTCAAAAGCCCATCTCTTAGCCTTATCTCATGGAAAAACTTCATTCTCCTCAAAAGCCCTCATTTTGCCGAATTCCCTCACAAGAAAATCCAACCCAAAATTTGCTTTAATAACTCAATCAAACAACATAAATAACTTATACACATCCTAACTACTTAATTGAACCATAAAATCAAAATAATTCCATCAATTTTACATACCTCAATTTAAACCCCTCACTTTAAAACCTCAATTTCTTCCATTTTTTTTCTTGCCCAACTGAACTCAAGAACTCACTAATTAGCAAAAAAGATTGTTAATTTTAGTTGAGGGCTTGAAATTGAAGGATTAATAAAGGAAAATGAAGAAAAAATGGAGGGGAAAAGAAAGAACAAGGCTATGGCTTTCAAGAAGAAGGGAATTAGGAGAGTAACTTGAGAGACTTCACTAAATTCTGGAGATTTTTGCCATTAATAGTGTAGGTGAGAGTTGGTTGGCCCATTAATTAATTACTTATCCAATTATACCATCACAAATCAATTCTCTCACTTCCCAACTTCAATTACACTCAAATTCAATTCTATAAATCTAAGCATAATTTTCTTAGTTTACACTTAAAATTTTAGCTTAATCAGTGACCGTTTTTCGGTTCGATAATTATTTACTTGTCCAATAGCTGACTTTTCACTTTCATCAAAATATTAATTTTTCAATATAATTATATTCTAACCATCAATATGAGTGCGTCTATATTTTTAAAATATTTGTTTGAGGTCCGTAGCTCAAGATATGGTCTGGTCAATTTTGGCTCAAAACTGGTCAAACTGGGCTAATTTTTGCGCATCTGAGTTGACCGATGGCCTGGCTATGCCTCACATCTAGTATGGCCATGCCTTCACCGATAGGCTGGCATTTTGTAGCCCCACCAACGACCATCTGTGGAGGTTACACGCCCAAACGCTGATTTTCCACTGTTTTGGCCATTTTGCACTCATTTGACCTCCGATTGACCTCAAATTTTCGCCCACGAACTCCCGGTGATGTGCTATATCCAATGATCACATAAAATATTTTTTGACTCGTGGAGGTACTATTCACCCAAGGTCACTATTCCCTACCTGAAAGTCACTATTTATGAAAATTATAATTTTAGGCCGTTACATATAGGGCTCTGTTCTGTTGCTGCAGCTTATGCATTTTCTGGATCCTGATCAGATTCCTATGCCTTCTAGACTCCGAGCAAGTCCTTATACATTTAGACCCTTTTGGTCCCTCTGTTTATATCTTTCTTAAGATCCCTATGCGTTTGTTAAAAGAAAAAGAAAATATTTTGTACCTGTGGGTACCTATGCATTTACCCATTATCCACCCCTTGGTATAGCAGGCAGTAAATGAATAAAAGAATATTAAATGAGCAATATAAGATATGAGTTAATAAATGAATGTGATGACTTGTATCGCTTAAGGAAATATGGAATTAAGCATTTTATATGCATGTAAACATAATGATTATTGTGGCATATGTGTTATTCTGAACTTGTGCTTCAAGCACCTATGTGTTCTCGGATCTCGTACGAATTCCTATGAATAAAATGTGAAAGTACCATTGGGTACCTATGTGTTTCAATTCTGTTATTCCTTTGGGTATTTAGGCAAAAATGAATGAAATAAGATTAAAGGAATAATTTAAAGTAAAAATGACTAAATGAATATAACTATATATGTGGAATACGTGACCATGCTACGACAAGAATTTATACGTTTTACTTTTTATTCGTGATTCTATAATGAGTGCAAATTGAAGTATTGAGAAATAAATAGAGCATTGGTAATTTGTCGGACTATGTGTGATGTGTGTGAAATATGTGTAAATTAAAGCATGTATTGATTAAATGATATATTGTAAATGTATTGCATGTGGGTATTTGAGGAAAATTATATAAAAATGCTAATTAAATTTGTCACTCTAATTGGCTATACGAATGATTATAATATATGTATTTCGACTATAATCAATTATATACGATTACTGAATGGAATTATTGTATGAATTTACCAACGATAGCTGTGAATGGTCATCCATATTATGTATTTTTCCCCACTAAGCCTTTGAGCTTAGCACGGGTGTTATCCGTGCATGTTTGGAGTTAGCAGTGTCGCGGAGGACATTCTGCCACAACTAAGACCAATGAGTCTATAGGAATTTTTGTAATAGATTTTGTAATTGTTATTTGTGACATAATGAACTTCTGTTCCGAAAATATTGGTATGTATGTATTATAATTAAAGTGAAGTTTATTATTCAAGTTATGTATATGTAAGTGTTTTATTCGATAGGAATTTTATGATTCTGCCATTCTATTATTTGTTTTTAAGGCAAGCACATTTAGTTTGGTAATTGTCGTGTGACATCCTTCTCTTATCGTGGTGGTTTACTATGTATCGGCAAGGGGTGTTACAAAAAATGGGTTACTAACTATAAGAAGCTAAAAGAAGAAAAGGAGCTGGTGCAATCTTTCCAGCCTATCTTTACTGAAAAAGTAGATGGAATTGTAAAGATTGTCTTAAAAAAGGAGAAGGTTGTTGATAAGTCTAGTCCTCCTCTTTTTTCTACTCAATTCATGATCAATCCTGTGAAACCTGAAAAAAGCATACCTATAGAACACTTTGATCATAAAGAAGACCAGTTCATGCTTTACACAGAAATGGCCATTGTTATTTTGATGCTTGTGATTAGGATGACTGTTACCAAGATAGTCTAGAAGATGAGGTAGCAAAAGAAAAGAAAATGGAAAAGAAACAAAGCACCTTTGAAAGAAGTTTTAAGGAGACAACCTTCTAGTAAATATGACTATTTGGTTTCTTATTCACTACCTCCTCATTGGAAACCTTTATCACCCCCTCCAACTTTTTATAAACCATTTAACCTTCTCTTCCATCCGGAGAATCCTTACCACCATCTCCATCACCTACAAAAACCTCACAAGTTAAAAATCCTTTATCTTGCTCCAAATAATCTTATAAGTGGATTAAAAAGGAATCTCATTTTATTCCATCATCTCTATCATCTACTCCTCAAGTTTGCATGTATCAATCAGTCTCTGATGAAGAGGACTTTCCTCCTCTTAAAGAATTTACCAACCCAGAAACCTCTACCAAAGGAACACCTTTTGTGAAAACTTCAAATATTATAAAGGAAAATGGGCAAAAAAGACAGGTCACCCAGGGCAAAGCTATCTTTGTCACACCCCATAAGTGGCTTAATTGGATTTAGCAATTTTAATTGGACAATTAAGGGTAATTGAGTAATTTGCTATTGATTGAGGATTAAATTGCAAGGAAACAAAAGTATTTTAAATGGCAGATTTATTTGAGTGAGTGAAAGGTAATTTATCCAGGACCATTTGGTAAAAGAAGAGTGAGTGGAACTGTGAATTCGTGCATGTGTGCCAAGTGGAGAGTGTGTGTGTGCACGTGGGTGAGGGAAGAGAGAAGTCTGGTTGTGTTAGTGCTGGAAACCTACAGACTGAAGTTCTTCTCTCCTTTGCTTTCTCTCACGTTAGCCATACCGTTCCTCTCCATTTGCTATTCTTTTCTCTTTTGCATGTTAGCTCTGTTATTGTGGAACTAGGGTTTGAGATTGGGAAAGAAGTTCCAGAAGGTAAGTGGCTATTGGTTTCGTGTGGTTCTTCTTCTCGTATGGGTTTTTAGAGATTCTGTTCTTGGGTTTTAATTGTGGCTTTATCTGTTTGCAAGCATCTGAGGATAAAAGGAAAGAGAAAGGAAAAGGGCAAGATAGTGGACTGAGAGTGCAAGTGGACGTTTTTGAACTTCATTCAGGTTTGGGAGCGTCTGCTATTTCTTGTTTGGATCCTGTTGCTGTGTTGTTTTGAACATTGTTTATGTGTTTTAGATTATCGAAATGTATGAGAAATGCAATGTGTATAAATGATTTCTGTAGAAAAGTATGCAAATGAGATGTTTATGCATGAAAGTAGATATGAAATTCTCAGGTGATGACTTCCTGGTTTTGCTTCTGTTTGATTTGTAATAATACGTGATTTGTAATATGAGTTCTGTAAATGTGCTCCGAAGACTTAAAGGTACGTATTTGCATAATTATTGCATGAAAAATGGATTTAGGCAAATTGGGATTTGAATTTTGAATCACACTCTGTTTTCACGATATTTCTGGATTTATGTTTTTCTGAAATTTCTGATGTGTCGAGAAGAGGAAGAAGAAGTGTGAGAAGAAGGTCACGAGACGTGATGCTGCATCACGCCGTGACACCCTTCTCTGTTGAAGGTCACGTGGCGCGACACAGCTTCACGCCGTGACCTCTTCTCTGAAGAGGGTCACGAGACGTGATGCTGCATCACGCCGTGACCTGCTTCACTTTCCTGCGTGTCACGGGACGGAATCTCGTGACTTCTTCCCCTCTCCTCACAGGCGTCACGAGACGTGACTGATGGTCACGCCGTGACTGCCTTGCGTTTTGCCTGGCGCTCGCGTGAAGCCAGTGTCACGAGACGTGACCAGTGGTCACGACGTGACTGGCTTCTGCTTGCTGTCCTGTTTTTCTAAAAGCATGATTTTTAACTTCTGATTTTAAGGGTTTTTACACTACATGACAAATATTTGAGTTAAAATTTCATTGTATTTTGGATAATTGCATAATATTGGGTTTTGTATACATGATGAATGATTAATCTACATGATATACATGTTTATAATTTATTTAACATGGACTTGTTCAATATGAACTATTTGTTCTTAATACCTCCTGTAATTGATATTTATACATTTAAATGTTCTGAATTGGATCAATATACGTGTATATATGAAATATAAGTTAGTATTTGATGAAATTCACATGATATGATAAGTGAGTTATTGAGTCGTGAAATATGTATTTGTATTTAGTTGTATTTTAATATTTAAAGTTACATGTTTCCAAAATGTGAATAGTACATATGTATACATGGATTATTTCTAAATGAATTATAAGTTCATATTACATTCAGTAATTAATATTTGAACATATGTATATGTTTCTGATTTTGATCAATGTACATGAATACATGAATTATTGAGTTATATTATTTGAGCCTGAATGGTCATAGTAGTGGATAAGTAAGCGCTTACTTAGGTCAGAGTGTGTGTGCAGCTACTATATGATAAAATGATATATGCGGGTCCGTTTGGATCCTTATTTCGACCATGTTTGGTCTACATGGAAATAAAGCGAGACCTCGGTCTCTATATGAAAATTATATGTTCGAGACTCATGTCTCTATATGCTTGGGATACTGTGTTCTATCAGTATCCAAATGACCGTATCCACTTCTTAGGTTTATACCAGACTAATCAGGTTACATGTTTATATGTGATATATATGTTGAGATGTTTATTGACATGATTAAAGGTATATGTTGCACATGAATTCTTGTATATCCTATATCGGTGTAATGTAGAAAAGTATGTTTGTATTTGTTAATTACTTGTATTGTAAATATCATAAAGGTAATGTGATACTGTATTGTATATGTATATTGTTATTTTGTTTTGTTCCTCCCCACTAAGCGTTATCGCTTAGCACGGGCTTCTTTTCCCGTGCAGGTGGCGAGTTCGGGTTGGAGTCTGATATTTGCAGGTCGGCCACTAGGAGTCTTTTTGATTGAAGTTGTTTGAAGTCTTCCGCTGTAGTTTTGTATATGGCTTGTGTATAGCAAAGTAAACTTTTGTAAAGGAACGAATATTATTTTTTGTATATGTATTTGCTTACGAGCCTATTTTTGTAAAACGATATAGATATGATATATGTTATATGTAAACAGGATTTTACTATTAAATGATTAAAAGTTTCTTTACATTTCATTTGGTTTTTATTTATACATGTGTATATGGATTTGTTATATGTGTTTGTCCGCGTGGCACTCCGGCATCCTTCCAACGGGGATGGCGGGGTGTTACAGCTTGGTATCAGAGCCCGGTTTGGTGGTTCTGGGTTATGTTGTGATTGTTTTGGTGTGAGTCAAGTATATACATGAGAGTCAGTTTTGTATAGTGGCCTAATGCAGATGTCGTTTGTGTAAAGTATAGATGGAGTCCGACTCGCGTGAGAGCATAGACGAGGCAGTGGCATATGTGAATTGATAAGAGTTCGAGGTGACACTCTGTATTCCTGTCAGCTATCTTCTTGAAATCGTGTGCACATAAGCATAGTGAAACATGGGGATGGGAAAAGTGCATTATAGTAGTTTACATTGCATTTTCGCATCATCTCGCATACATAAATCATTACATGACCATTTCATCCGCATCCCTCATTTGTATGTAAACAGCATCATTGTATGCACTTCACTGAGAGAAGCTGACAGGATATACATCGAGTACTTGATGATTAGAAGAGGTATATGGATTAGAGTGTAGTGTGTTAAGGAAAGTGTGGAGTGTACATGATGTGATAGTTGTATGGTATAAGTGATAGCGATTCAGAGTTTTGTTTAAAGATTTACCTACAAGTGATAAGCGAGGAAATTTCGAGGATGAAATTTTCTTAAGGGGGAGAGAGTTGTCACACCCCATAAGTGGCTTAATTGGATTTAGCAATTTTAATTGGACAATTAAGGGTAATTGAGTAATTTGCTATTGATTGAGGATTAAATTGCAAGGAAACAAAAGTATTTTAAATGGCAGATTTATTTGAGTGAGTGAAAGGTAATTTATCAAGGACCATTTGGTAAAAGAAGAGTGAGTGGAACTGTGAATTCGTGCATGTGTGCCAAGTGGAGAGTGTGTGTGTGCACGTGGGTGAGGGAAGAGAGAAGTCTGGTTGTGTTAGTGCTGGAAACCTACAGACTGAAGTTCTTCTCTCCTTTGCTTTCTCTCACGTTAGCCATACCGTTCCTCTCCATTTGCTATTCTTTTCTCTTTTGCATGTTAGCTCTGTTATTGTGGAACTAGGGTTTGAGATTGGGAAAGAAGTTCCAGAAGGTAAGTGGCTATTGGTTTCGTGTGGTTCTTCTTCTCGTATGGGTTTTTAGAGATTCTGTTCTTGGGTTTTAATTGTGGCTTTATCTGTTTGCAAGCATCTGAGGATAAAAGGAAAGAGAAAGGAAAAGGGCAAGATAGTGGACTGAGAGTGCAAGTGGACGTTTTTGAACTTCATTCAGGTTTGGGAGCGTCTGCTATTTCTTGTTTGGATCCTGTTGCTGTGTTGTTTTGAACATTGTTTATGTGTTTTAGATTATCGAAATGTATGAGAAATGCAATGTGTATAAATGATTTATGTAGAAAAGTATGCAAATGAGATGTTTATGCATGAAAGTAGATATGAAATTCTCAGGTGATGACTTCCTGGTTTTGCTTCTGTTTGATTTGTAATAATACGTGATTTGTAATATGAGTTCTGTAAATGTGCTCCGAAGACTTAAAGGTACGTATTTGCATAATTATTGCATGAAAAATGGATTTAGGCAAATTGGGATTTGAATTTTGAATCACACTCTGTTTTCACGATGTTTCTGGATTTATGTTTTTCTGAAATTTCTGATGTGTCGAGAAGAGGAAGAAGAAGTGTGAGAATAAGGTCACGAGACGTGATGCTGCATCACGCCGTGACCCCCTTCTCTGTTGAAGGTCACGTGGCGCGACACAGCTTCACGCCGTGACCTCTTCTCTGAAGAGGGTCACGAGACGTGATGCTGCATCACGCCGTGACCTGCTTCACTTTCCTGCGTGTCACGGGACGGAATCTCGTGACTTCTTCCCCTCTCCTCACAGGCGTCATGAGACGTGACTGATGGTCACGCCGTGACTGCCTTGCATTTTGCCTGGCGCTCGCGTGAAGCCAGTGTCACGAGACGTGACCAGTGGTCACGACATGACTGGCTTCTGCTTGCTGTCCTGTTTTTCTAAAAGCATGATTTTTAACTTCTGATTTTAAGGGTTTTTACACTACATGACAAATATTTGAGTTAAAATTTCATTGTATTTTGGATAATTGCATAATATTGGGTTTTGTATACATGATGAATGATTAATCTACATGATATACATGTTTATAATTTATTTAACATGGACTTGTTCAATATGAACTATTTGTTCTTAATACCTCCTGTAATTGATATTTATACATTTAAATGTTCTGAATTGGATCAATATACGTGTATATATGAAATATAAGTTAGTATTTGATGAAATTCACATGATATGATAAGTGAGTTATTGAGTCGTGAAATATGTATTTGTATTTAGTTGTATTTTAATATTTAAAGTTACATGTTTCCAAAATGTGAATAGTACATATGTATACATGGATTATTTCTAAATGAATTATAAGTTCATATTACATTCAGTAATTAATATTTGAACATATGTATATGTTTCTGATTTTGATCAATGTACATGAATACATGAATTATTGAGTTATATTATTTGAGCCTGAATGGTCATAGTAGTGGATAAGTAAGCGCTTACTTAGGTCAGAGTGTGTGTGCAGCTACTATATGATAAAATGATATATGCGGGTCCGTTTGGATCCTTATTTCGACCATGTTTGATCTATATGGAAATAAAGCGAGACCTCGGTCTCTATATGAAAATTATATGTTCGAGACTCATGTCTCTATATGCTTGGGATACTGTGTTCTATCAGTATCCAAATGACCGTATCCACTTCTTAGGTTTATACCAGACTAATCAGGTTACATGTTTATATGTGATATATATGTTGAGATGTTTATTGACATGATTAAAGGTATATGTTGCACATGAATTCTTGTATATCCTATATCGGTGTAATGTAGAAAAGTATGTTTGTATTTGTTAATTACTTGTATTGTAAATATCATAAAGGTAATGTGATACTGTATTGTATATGTATATTGTTATTTTGTTTTGTTCCTCCCCACTAAGCGTTATCGCTTAGCACGGGCTTCTTTTCCCGTGCAGGTGGCGAGTTCGGGTTGGAGTCTGATATCTGCAGGTCGGCCACTAGGAGTCTTTTTGATTGAAGTTGTTTGAAGTCTTCCGCTGTAGTTTTGTATATGGCTTGTGTATAGCAAAGTAAACTTTTGTAAAGGAACGAATATTATTTTTTGTATATGTATTTGCTTACGAGCCTATTTTTGTAAAATGATATAGATATGATATATGTTATATGTAAACAGGATTTTACTATTAAACGATTAAAAGTTTCTTTACATTTCATTTGGTTTTTATTTATACATGTGTATATGGATTTGTTATATGTGTTTGTCCGCGTGGCACTCCGGCATCCTTCCAACGGGGATGGCGGGGTGTTACAGCTTGGTATCAGAGCCCGGTTTGGTGGTTCTGGGTTATGTTGTGATTGTTTTGGTGTGAGTCAAGTATATACATGAGAGTCAGTTTTGTATAGTGGCCTAATGCAGATGTCGTTTGTGTAAAGTATAGATGGAGTCCGACTCGCGTGAGAGCATAGACGAGGCAGTGGCATATGTGAATTGATAAGAGTTCGAGGTGACACTCTGTATTCCTGTCAGCTATCTTCTTGAAATCGTGTGCACATAAGCATAGTGAAACATGGGGATGGGAAAAGTGCATTATAGTAGTTTACATTGCATTTTCGCATCATCTCGCATACATAAATCATTACATGACCATTTCATCCGCATCCCTCATTTGTATGTAAACAGCATCATTGTATGCACTTCACTGAGAGAAGCTGACAGGATATACATCGAGTACTTGATGATTAGAAGAGGTATATGGATTAGAGTGTAGTGTGTTAAGGAAAGTGTGGAGTGTACATGATGTGATAGTTGTATGGTATAAGTGATAGCGATTCAGAGTTTTGTTTAAAGATTTACCTACAAGTGATAAGCGAGGAAATTTCGAGGATGAAATTTTCTTAAGGGGGAGAGAGTTGTCACACCCCATAAGTGGCTTAATTGGATTTAGCAATTTTAATTGGACAATTAAGGGTAATTGAGTAATTTGCTATTGATTGAGGATTAAATTGCAAGGAAACAAAAGTATTTTAAATGGCAGATTTATTTGAGTGAGTGAAAGGTAATTTATCAAGGACCATTTGGTAAAAGAAGAGTGAGTGGAACTGTGAATTCGTGCATGTGTGCCAAGTGGAGAGTGTGTGTGTGCACGTGGGTGAGGGAAGAGAGAAGTCTGGTTGTGTTAGTGCTGGAAACCTACAGACTGAAGTTCTTCTCTCCTTTGCTTTCTCTCACGTTAGCCATACCGTTCCTCTCCATTTGCTATTCTTTTCTCTTTTGCATGTTAGCTCTGTTATTGTGGAACTAGGGTTTGAGATTGGGAAAGAAGTTCCAGAAGGTAAGTGGCTATTGGTTTCGTGTGGTTCTTCTTCTCGTATGGGTTTTTAGAGATTCTGTTCTTGGGTTTTAATTGTGGCTTTATCTGTTTGCAAGCATCTGAGGATAAAAGGAAAGAGAAAGGAAAAGGGCAAGATAGTGGACTGAGAGTGCAAGTGGACGTTTTTGAACTTCATTCAGGTTTGGGAGCGTCTGCTATTTCTTGTTTGGATCCTGTTGCTGTGTTGTTTTGAACATTGTTTATGTGTTTTTGATTATCGAAATGTATGAGAAATGCAATGTGTATAAATGATTTATGTAGAAAAGTATGCAAATGAGATGTTTATGCATGAAAGTAGATATGAAATTCTCAGGTGATGACTTCCTGGTTTTGCTTCTGTTTGATTTGTAATAATACGTGATTTGTAATATGAGTTCTATAAATGTGCTCCGAAGACTTAAAGGTACGTATTTGCATAATTATTGCATGAAAAATGGATTTAGGCAAATTGGGATTTGAATTTTGAATCACACTCTGTTTTCACGATGTTTCTGGATTTATGTTTTTCTGAAATTTCTGATGTGTCGAGAAGAGGAAGAAGAAGTGTGAGAAGAAGGTCACGAGACGTGATGCTGCATCACGCCGTGACCCCCTTCTCTGTTGAAGGTCACGTGGCGCGACACAGCTTCACGCCGTGACCTCTTCTCTGAAGAGGGTCACGAGACGTGATGCTGCATCACGCCGTGACCTGCTTCACTTTCCTGCGTGTCACGGGACGGAATCTCGTGACTTCTTCCCCTCTCCTCACAGGCGTAACGAGACGTGACTGATGGTCACGCCGTGACTGCCTTGCGTTTTGCCTGGCGCTCGCGTGAAGCCAGTGTCACGAGACGTGACCAGTGGTCACGACGTGACTGGCTTCTGCTTGCTGTCCTGTTTTTCTAAAAGCATGATTTTTAACTTCTGATTTTAAGGGTTTTTACACTACATGACAAATATTTGAGTTAAAATTTCATTGTATTTTGGATAATTGCATAATATTGGGTTTTGTATACATGATTAATGATTAATCTACATGATATACATGTTTATAATTTATTTAACATGGACTTGTTCAATATGAACTATTTGTTCTTAATACCTCCTGTAATTGATATTTATACATTTAAATGTTCTGAATTGGATCAATATACGTGTATATATGAAATATAAGTTAGTATTTGATGAAATTCACATGATATGATAAGTGAGTTATTGAGTCGTGAAATATGTATTTGTATTTAGTTGTATTTTAATATTTAAAGTTACATGTTTCCAAAATGTGAACAGTACATATGTATACATGGATTATTTCTAAATGAATTATAAGTTCATATTACATTCAGTAATTAATATTTGAACATATGTATATGTTTCTGATTTTGATCAATGTACATGAATACATGAATTATTGAGTTATATTATTTGAGCCTGAATGGTCATAGTAGTGGATAAGTAAGCGCTTACTTAGGTCAGAGTGTGTGTGCAGCTACTATATGATAAAATGATATATGCGGGTCCGTTTGGATCCTTATTTCGACCATGTTTGGTCTATATGGAAATAAAGCGAGACCTCGGTCTCTATATGAAAATTATATGTTCGAGACTCATGTCTCTATATGCTTGGGATACTGTGTTCTATCAGTATCCAAATGACCGTATCCACTTCTTAGGTTTATACCAGACTAATCAGGCTACATGTTTATATGTGATATATATGTTGAGATGTTTATTGACATGATTAAAGGTATATGTTGCACATGAATTCTTGTATATCCTATATCGGTGTAATGTAGAAAAGTATGTTTGTATTTGTTAATTACTTGTATTGTAAATATCATAAAGGTAATGTGATACTGTATTGTATATGTATATTGTTATTTTGTTTTGTTCCTCCCCACTAAGCGTTATCGCTTAGTATGGGCTTCTTTTCCCGTGCAGGTGGCGAGTTCGGGTTGGAGTCTGATATCTGCAGGTCGGCCACTCGGAGTCTTTTTGATTGAATTTGTTTGAAGTCTTCCGCTGTAGTTTTGTATATGGCTTGTGTATAGCAAAGTAAACTTTTGTAAAGGAACGAATATTATTTTTTGTATATGTATTTGCTTACGAGCCTATTTTTGTAAAACGATATAGATATGATATATGTTATATGTAAACAGGATTTTACTATTAAATGATTAAAAGTTTCTTTACATTTCATTTGGTTTTTATTTATACATGTGTATATGGATTTGTTATATGTGTTTGTCCGCGTGGCACTCCGGCATCCTTCCAACGGGGATGGCGGGGTGTTACAATCTTAAATTGGCAAATTGAAAACTCTTTGGCGTAAAATAAGATCTTAAAAATAATAAAAGATAAGGTTGATAAAGTATCCCATAAACTATATCAGCTTTCAGATAGAGATAAAATGTTTGTCAGTGCAAATAGTGCTCTTCAGTTGTAAGTAGAATAGAGAACTCAAGAATTGATGACAATGTTTAGAAAAAGCACTCAGCTTTCGTAGATCAATCTTAAAAGGTAGAAATCATTCAACTCAAAGCCAAAATCAAAGAATTAGAACATAACTTGCATCAAAGGTCTTTTGTGCCGTCATCATCACCTATTTTTCATCCTATGGATATGTTTTCTATACCTTCTCAATCACCCTCAACACAGTCCATACCAGCTCCAATTTATGGATAGAAACCTTTACCCCCTAGCCAAGTTGAATTCTTTGGCCCCTCTCAAAAGTCTTTTATGTCTTGGCTTAAAAAGGAAAAATATCCAGCACAACCTTCATCTCAATCTCAACCCACTATACAAACTTCCAAGTCCATAGTCATTTTAACCCCCAAGCAATTAAATAACTTCCTCTTCCTCAAAATCAATAAAGACTGAACTAAAACCTGAACTTGCAAGCATGAAAAGAAAGGCTGATGAAACTATGATGATTAATCCAGTCATCTCCTTTTTACATGATTGTGTTAAAAATGCTATGCCTCAATTCTCTATCAAAAATCCTGAAGAACCTGATAGTTTAGAACCTGTTAGCACTAATTCTGATGAATCTTTAATTTTATTTTTTTCATTTGATGCTGCTGCTTTGAGTTCAGACTCAAAAGAATTGGTTGAATTTATGTATCTGGCTCCTTCCAGGCATTCCAAAAAGTCAGTTAGAATAATTGTTATTCATTCTGATGACAAAGAAGAAGAAGTGACAAGTTCTGAAAGGCTTCAATCCAAGCCTCTAGAAAATGTTCAATTTACATTTGAAGATATTTATTATTTCAAATATAAAGATCATCTTCAAGAATTTCTTACTTAGATGCAAACACAATTAGTGCAAGGTGCAGAGCTACGGGATGTACTTATGGATTTTGGTACTTGTGCTATTGGAAGACTACAATATTGGTGTAGAAACAGGGTCCCGAGGCGGTCCAAGATCAGGATTACCCGATGATGAAAAGATACTTGCCACAAATAGAGGTGTCATTAATGATGTTTTCCTTGTCGGAAATCAGCTTTTGTTCTTCTAAAAATTTTAATTCAAAAATTTGCATTTTTACTTCTTATTTTTATTCCTTTTGTTTTTATTTTTATTTTTATTTTATAATTTATATTTTTTATTTTTTTATTTGCTCGCCGCGTGTGCGAGTTGGGTCGCACGCTCGCAGGAAGTGCCCGCGCGGGAGCCGTGTGCACGTACGTGGGCTGGCGCTGTAACACCCCCATCGCCGTCCCCGTTGGAAGGACGCCGACGGGCGCGCTACCAGACGCTCACTCAAACAGATATACACATGCACAATGCGGAAGCATACATTCATACATAACATACATACGAAAATACGGGTTAATTAAAAACTTACCTTGACTTACCTTGCGGTACAGACTGAACATGCAATAACTCACGCACATGCCGGCACTGAGCAAAAGCATACTCAGAAGCATACATATAACCATACAACGGAAGCATAAGCGAAATAATAAAACAAAGGAATAACTAAACATAAAAACATATTAACTATAACATTCCCAAAGGAAAACTCAAGATCCAAAACATAATTAATTACATATACTATACTATAGAATTACAAAAGCTGAAATACAGAAGCTGAACAAAATACAGAACTTCTAACTCCTACGTGGCCGACCTTGCAGAAGCGCGACTCGAACAGAACCAAACCTGCCACCTGCACGGAAAAGAAATCCGTGCTAAGCGATAAACGCTTAGTGGGGAGAACACACAAGAGTATGGACGGCCATTCACAATGGTTGTCAAGGCATAACACATTCAAATGACAAATGCGGATATTCATAACAAATCAATAATCAGGCTGCATAATAAAGGCATTCATTTCAAAACTCACAATCAAACCATAAACTCATGTCAAGGATAGGCCAAAACAGACATAATACAATACACGATACAAGTATCATCATGCAGAACTACATACTATATCACATGCATAAACCTACAATGGTATCAAATATCAACATCTTACCGTGCGGAGTCACGTGAGCTTTACACATGCAATTGACATAATTAAGCACCCATGCATGAACTGACAACCAAACCATCATGTTAAGAATGCTAGCTAACCAATATACTTAGACATTCTAAACACACACACTAGTCAAAATCCAAGGTACAAAATCCAAAGCATCATATTACCGCTGCGCAACTCTCATATAAAGTATCAAGCGAAAACATTCTAATAGCGGAGACTGAAAGCATAATCACATAACATTACATTCATATCATCAACATGCAGAAAGTACAGTAATCATCACATACTTGCCATCACAACTGCTTCGGTTCACATGGTAATATACATAACAAAACTATGCTTAAGTCATATACTTAAATACATCAATCGAATCATTTCAAAGCATTCAAAAACTTATAACAAATCACATGACAAGTACGGATAATCATGTTAGATATTAAATCATGCTTACTTAAAACAGACATACATTCTGAAGCCCATAGTCACATTCATATACATATAAACTGATTTCTGAAATCCTTATCATAATCAATCGGATATCACATTCTGATAGCTATTTCAAAGCAGCGTAAAATAAACCATCAAAGCACCTGCTGACTCACAATAGTGGATAACGAGTGTACTGATTAGTACCTTACGGGTACAAGTCGGCCAAAGGGTACCTTACGGGCACGAATCGAAAACCATTTATTTTGTCACAATAGAAACATTTTACTGATGGGGGATCTTAACCATATCCAAAAACATTAAAAAGGATCACGAGGATCCGTACTGATGGGGGGGTTCGCGAGGAACCAGTCGGGGGACCTGATCAGGGTCCAAACGTTCAAAGGGCTGCAGCTAACTGATCTCTATTAGGCATGCCTAACTATCCACTAGACTGACTCTCGCAGGTCATGCATAAAACAATTCACGCTTTGAATCGCATAACGCATAAATATATATATATATATATATCATGCATAAACTAGAGAATGATAGACATATAAATATGCTCATAAAGTTGGTCATTTCTCATACAATTCCCATTGCAAAACATAATACAGTCAATATACTTTAACATTTAAACAATGTTCTAAAGCATGCCAAGAATCAGGTAAAGAAGCACTACCATGCCAATGATTATCAATACAAAATCTTAATCATGCATTAGGTGCAGATACTAAGCATAAATCATGCATAGTCCAAATTACATTTAAACATAACACATTGAGTTCCCAGGCTAAAGCATAATCATGCCTTAAAACATTAACCATATTATTCAAATAAATATAGCATAGCATAATATCAATCATACCTCATTCAAGTCATATTCTGAAGCATGCAATAGGTCAATCAATCGCATTTTATCACTACTCAATTTACTAAAGCATATCAGGAACGCATGTGGAATCATATTATGCCTATGATCAATAACGTATAATCTGAATCAGGAAATGATACAATGCTCTTAAACATGGCATGTTATTCTAGATAAGAACCCGATCAAGGATAGGCATAACATAATGCTAAACACAACTAAAATAGGCTAACCAATCAGATAAGTAAGACAAGATAGCACACAGTAGAGGAAAAAGCCATAAAAGCCTTTGAAAGTCATTTAATAATAAAACAAGTCACGGGGAACAAATCAAAACAGAAAAGGTCATACAAGATCATACAAGAACACATAAAGGTATGACAAAAGTAATACAGTAGTACATCACCATACAGAAGAGATAGGAAATTCATTTTGGTTAAAACTAGGCGAAATCAGAAAATGGGGCTGAAGAGGGGTCGGTCACGAGCCATGTCACGACTCGTGACTGGCCTCAAAGGAAGGTCATGAGTCATGACCTAGTGTCACGCCTCGTGACCTACAAGAGAGTCACGGGACGTGACTCTATGTCACGCCTGGCTCCTCACAAGAGTCACGAGTCGTGACTCTATGTCACGTCTCGTGACATGTCTCCAAGAGAGTCACAGGACGTGACTCTAAGTCACGTCTCCTCACAAGAGTCACGGGACGTGACACTATGTCACGAGACGTGACTTGCCTCTCACAAGGCAGTCACGCTTCGCGACTGAGGGTCACGCCTCACAACTTCGTCCAGCCCGCCGAGAAGTCACGCGTTATGACTGGGAGACAGAGTCACGTGGCGTGACTGGGAGTCACGTCTTGTGACTTGTCTCTCTCAGGAAGTCTCGACACATACTGGAAATGGAAATTCTACAGAGACGCGATTTTCCATTCCCAGCTTACCCAGAATTCAAACAACTCGATAAAATCATTTTCAAACTAATTCAAAACACCACCAAATTCATCTTACCTCTCAATCGATCTTCCAAACATCATAAACAAGATAATTGCAGTTAATTCAACAATCAAACAATCAAAACCATGCTTAAACACATTTAATCCATTCTAGAGCATAAACCCTAAAAATACAGTAAGTTCAAAACCCAAAGCTCAGTAACTTCAATTCAATTCCTATCATGCATTACTAACACATTTATTCACATAATCATGCATATACACATACCAAAACACACCAATTTCAAGAAATTAAGCAAAGCAAACCCATTTATAAGCCTAGTGAGAAAAAAGGCAGAGACAAGAACACAGAAGCTCTTCAACATTGCATGCATTCAAGACAATCTCCCAAACCTGGAATTGAAGATCCAAAATCACACTTTAAGCTTCAAGATCAGTCCTCAATCCTTTCCTTGCCTTTACTTTGCTTCTTCTTACCATCAACCACATGCACAAACAAAACCCACAATTACTCTTCAAAACCCTAACTCAACCAAAACCAGGAAAAGATGAAGAAGAACAGTACGTAGAAACCTTAACCCAACTTACCTCTTCAAGCAAAGCACAACTCCAAGCCAAAGCCAAAGAGAATGAAAGGAAAAGCAGAGAAAGAAGAGGAGAAGAAGAAGAAGGGAAGGCGTGAGAGGGAGAACGGGAATGCAATCTGTGTTCCCTCTCTCTTCCTCTTTCCTTTCTTCTTTTTCTTCTTTCAATGCTCACCTAACAAGCCACTTGGCAACATCCAATTGGACCCCAAACTCCACCAAGACTATTCCAAATCCATTAATGCTCTTAAGTCCTTAGACAAATAACACTTCACTCACTTACACATTTCTTTCCTTACAAACTTAATTATCTTTTCAATTAGGTCCTTAACACTCCAACTTTCTCAAGCATAAATTACTGAAATACCCTTCCGATCCCAACTTAGCATGCACAATCCGACCAGGGCTATTTTGGTGTGTGACAGGCGCAACGTGCGCTTGCCTGGTGACGTGCGCTCGCAGGGCCGCGCGTCGCCAGGGGCAACGCGCGCGCTGCCCCTCACGCGCCCGCAGGGCTGCACATCTCTAGAGATGACGCGCGCGCCCTGCCCCTCGCACCCCCGCAGGGGCGCACGTCGCTAGGGGCGACGCGCGCCCTGCGCCCGCAAGGCCGCACGTTGCTTGGGGCAATACACGCCCCCAGGCGATGCACGGCCCAAGGCGCACGTCACCCAGGGTGACCTGCGGGTAGCCCCGCGCCTGCCCCTGCCGCGTGCTGTCCCTTTCACCTGTTCTATTTTCTTTCTCAGTCTTTTTGGTTTCGTGTTTTAGTGCTAATTTTGATTAATGGGATTAAAAGAGTTTTTGTCACTTCCTATTTTGGGAGAAAAGACAGAAAATCAAATGGGGGACTTCCCTTCATTTCAACGACGGGGAATTTTATTCAAAAAAGGAGGAGTTTAGTTTTCTCTGAAGCAAACCTTTTTCTTATTCAAAAATTTCTTAAGAATTTTCTCATGTTTTAATTTTTTCTTCTCTAACAAACATTTCATCTTGGGTTTGATTTGAGTAAGAAAAATTAATTTTCTTTGCTCATTCATCCCACAAAAAATATTTTCTTGAGCTAATTTATTCAAAACACATATTTTTATATTTTCTTCGGGTGTTTATCACCATAAATTCGACAAGGAGAACGGATCAAGCAATCCTATTTTCCGATCTATAAATTCTGAGGGTAAACTCTTTGGACCCGTTGTCGCTTATTTTCATTTATCATTTATGGCTATTAATATTATTGTTTTTGCTATTTTTGCCATGTCTATTTTCTAACAATCTTGATGTTATTTGCTACTGTTGGCATTTTATATTTAGTCTTTTTATTTGATTCCTGTATACCTTTTAATTTGACTTTCATGGTTTTACCTTCACATTTGTTGTCGACACACTTTTTCTTCCCTCTGTTATTATTATTATTATTATTATTATTCTCACCATTGCCAATATTTTGCTTGTCCTATTATCATACTGTTGCCATTATTCTTCTGATCACTATTATTATTACCTTCATGCATCTACTACTACTACTACTACTACTACTACTACTACTATTATTATTATTATTATTATTATTATTATTATTATTATTATTATTATTATTATTATTATTATTATTATTATTATTATTATTATTATTATTATCAATTTTACTACTATTATTCTTGCTATTTGTGTTTACTGTTGATGTTTGCATACTCATTTATCATTGTTGTTATTATTATTATTATTATTATTTGAGGATATTATCATTATCATTATTATTATTATCTTGTGTTTATTTTCTTATATTATTATTATCATCATTATTATTATTATTAGTGTTGCTATTCTGTTGCCATAATAATTATTATTATTGCTATAATAATTTTATTGTTATTATTGTTACTATGATTTTATTATCGTTGTGTCATTAACCTTGGGGCTTTTGCATGATTTATTTTATTTCTCTTGCATGTAAATCATTTGTATACTAAACTAATATTCCCTATATTTACTTTGTCTTTACTTGATTAATTTTGCTTTGAATTATTGCTAATATTTTTAATATTATTTTTTCTGTCTGAGTTTATTTTTGAGTTGCATTATGTGGGCATTCTAGTGACCTCCCAGATGGGTCACCACGTGTAGGAGATCACGTCGTTTGGTGAGACCTTTCCTATTCATTCTCTTTGAGTTGTGTTTACTTGTACAATAAATATTTTATTTATGCATGCTTGAGATAAAAAGTCACGAAAATATTTCTGTAATTAAACTGGAATTTTCACTAATAAAATTTGGGCTAATGTCCCGCGTTTTAGCCAAGGAATGTAAAACATCACAATAAAATGAAGAGTTTCTTTTTCTCCAAAATGGGATCACTCATCCCGATTTTCAATCCAACAATCAAACAACTCTTCGACCCCTTTTCAAATAAGTATGAAGGAACCAATGTTCCTAAACCTTCAAACAAGCGCGAAGGAACCAATGTTCCTAAACCAAATGAATGTCCCGATTTATGTATATTTTTCTCATGTTTGATTTTGTTTGATTGTTTCAAATTTATATTCATTTACTTTTGGGCCCTTGTAATTAATTTTGGGCCAACATTACTCAATTTTTCATTCGGGATTGTATTCCATCCTAACTTATTTTTTTAACCTTCTTTTATTTTGGTATTTTGCCCCTATTACTTTTGTAATTGTGTGCTTAAGTGTTTACTGCTTTCCTTTATCGCTTTATTTACCATTTTTCTTTATAGCTTTTATTTACTACTTTGAATGCTTGAAATGCGCTTTCAATTAAATGTATTGATCGTGTGAGATAAGAGATAGAATTTTAGGAAATTAAAGACTCATTTATAATTAACCAAAGCATAAATAAGAGTGAAGCTCCGAGCACCAATCTCTAGTCTAGACCAATAAGAGGTTAGAGACCTTTTCCAATTTCTTGTAAATTGGGTGGCAACTCCAAAATACCTCAAAGGTGTCTAAAGGTGTCGTGAGGCTAGATGATCCTTCCCAATGTTCTATTGGGAAGGAGGCATTAAAGACGTCTCATGATGCCCACATAAAAAAAGACGTGAACCAATCCCTCGAATCCTAAAAGCGGGTTCAACGAGGGCTTTTGCTAGGTTCGGCGTGCGTCACAGTGGCGACTCCATTGGGGACTGGTTGTGACTTTGCTCTGAAAGTGTCTTGGTTAAAATGTATAATTAGGTTTTTAAAACTTAAAATTCTATCCCTTTTTAAAAATTTGCATTGCATTTTAGAGCCTTAGAATTATGATAGTTGGTCCCCTATCTACCTCGGTCCATTCCTAAAGCACTCATTAGGCAAGAGATGTTGTGCTGCTGATTTTTCATCGTGCACATCGTGCGTTCATAGGGTCCCCTATTGACCCATGGACTAAGCCCACCTAGGAAAGAGACCGCACTACCTCGTGTGTGGGAGTGATAAGGTTGGAAGGATTTGTCTACTTGCATGTGTTTGTCTATGCTGCACCAGCACGACCATGCATTACACCTCAATCATGCATCATCCTAATAAAATTGTGTTTTACAGCCATTATAGATTCATCCAGGTGGTCTAGAGGTCCTGACGGTCGACTGAGAAAGGTTTCCCCAAAGCTAGTGTTAGATCAAACTTCGGATTCACCAATAGAGACAAGCATGTCTGATCCATCAAGTGGTTCTAATGCAACTAGGGCAATGATCACTGAAGAAGTGGGGAGAAGGTTGGAAGAGTTTGAAGCTAGAATGATAGCAATGATGGGCAACCTTGCCACTACCCTAACCCCACCTGCTAGGCAGCAAAATGCTGCTCCGATTAGGGAGCCAAAGGAGCAAGGGGCTATTAGAGAGGATCCCTCGGCAGCAGCTGATTCGCCTACAGTTGAGCTAAGGGTACCAGCACCTGTTGAACGTAGGGAAGGCCCTAAGTCTGAAGTTGATGTGTGGGAGGAGCCAGAGGAGCTGGTGGTGGTAAAAGGGAAGTCGCCAAAGCTAGAGGATGCAATGTGGAGGAAGATGGAAGAGAGGTTTGAAGCCATGACAAGGACGACGAAGGTTGGGGGAAGAATGAACCCTGAGGATAGGGAGCTGGATAGTGATATTTGGTCCCTCAGAATTTCAAAATGCCTGACACTCCTAAATTCGATGGTACTTCAGATCCCATTGCGCACATAAAGCAGTACTCGCTCGTAATGAAGGGTACCACCCTAACAAAGAGACAGAAGGTCGAGTACTTTTGTATAAGCTTAGTTGGCCCAGCAGTGGATTGGTATCATGGGCTAGATCGAAGAACGAAAGAGGATTCTGATTTGTTGATGGAAGAGTTTCTCAGATAGTATGATTGTAGTACAAGAATGGAAGTAAGTTTGAAGGACTTGGAATTGTTGCAACAAAAGGCAGGCGAGTTTTTCCACGAGTATCTGACCCGATGGAGGAATAGGGTAATGGAAATGAAAAGGAAGCCAGATACTCAGGATCAGATACGTTTGTTTATAAAAAATGCGAGCCCGTATCTGAGAGATGGACTAAAGATAAAAGGGTTGAGAGACTGGGAATCCTTGAAGGACATTACTATAGAGGAAGAAGGAGAATATATGGCCAGAAGGGCGAACATTGAGGCTTATGCCAAGAAGGGCTAAGCTTGGCAAACAACTGGTGCTCTCTCAACATCTGCAAAACCAATTGGAGATGCTCCTCATGCTCACTCTCATCCTTGGAATACACCAAGATATCATCAATGAACACTAAATCGATCTAAGTATGGCCTAAACACACGGTTCATCAAATCCATAAAAGCCGCTGGAGCATTGGTCAAACCAAACGGCATCACAAGAAACTCATAGTGGCCATACCTAGTCCGAAATGCAGTCTTAACCACATCTGCATCCTGAACTCGAAGCTAATAGTACCCTGATCGAAGATCTATCTTGGAGAAAACACCTGCACCCCGAAGCTGATCAAACAAATCCTCAATCCTAGGCAACGGATACTTATTCTTCACTGTGACCTTATTGATCTGCCTGTAATCGATACACATCCGCAAAGATCCATCTTTCTTCTTGACAAACAGAACTGGATGCTTTTACTAGTTCCTGCACCAGCACGACCATGCATTACACCTCAATCATGCATCATCCTAATAAAATTGTGTTTTACAGCCATTATAGATTCATCCAGGTGGTCTAGAGGTCCTGACGGTCGACTGAGAAAGGTTTCCCCAGAGCTAGTGTTAGATCAAACTTCGGATTCACCAATAGAGACAAGCATGTCTGATCCATCAAGTGGTTCTAATGCAACTAGGGCAATGATCACTGAAGAAGTGGGGAGAAGGTTGGAAGAGTTTGAAGCTACAATGATAGCAATGATGGGCAACCTTGCCACTACCCTAACCCCACCTGCTAGGCAGCAAAATGCTGCTCCGATTAGGGAGCCAAAGGAGCAAGGGGCTATTAGAGAGGATCCCTCGGCAGCAGCTGATTCGCCTACAGTTGAGCTAAGGGTACCAGCACCTGTTGAACGTAGGGAAGGCCCTAAGTCTGAAGTTGATGTGTGGGAGGAGCCAGAGGAGCTGGTGGTGGTAAAAGGGAAGTCGCCAAAGCTAGAGGATGCAATGTGGAGGAAGATGGAAGAGAGGTTTGAAGCCATGACAAGGACGACGAAGGTTGGGGGAAGAATGAACCCTGAGGATAGGGAGCTGGATAGTGATATTTGGTCCCTCAGAATTTCAAAATGCCTGACACTCCTAAATTCGATGGTACTTCAGATCCCATTGCGCACATAAAGCAGTACTCGCTCGTAATGAAGGGTACCACCCTGACAAAGAGACAGAAGGTCGAGTACTTTTGTATAAGCTTAGTTGGCCCAGCAGTGGATTGGTATCATGGGCTAGATCGAAGAACGAAAGAGGATTCTGATTTGTTGATGGAAGAGTTTCTCAGATAGTATGATTGTAGTACAAGAATGGAAGTAAGTTTGAAGGACTTGGAATTGTTGCAACAAAAGGCAGGCGAGTTTTTCCACGAGTATCTGACCCGATGGAGGAATAGGGTAATGGAAATGAAAAGGAAGCCAGATACTCAGGATCAGATACGTTTGTTTATAAAAAATGCGAGCCCGTATCTGAGAGATGGACTAAAGATAAAAGGGTTGAGAGACTGGGAATCCTTGAAGGACATTACTATAGAGGAAGAAGGAGAATATATGGCCAGAAGGGCGAACATTGAGGCTTATGCCAAGAAGGGCTAAGCTTGGCAAACAACTGGTGCTCTCTCAACATCTGCAAAACCAATTGGAGATGCTCCTCATGCTCACTCTCATCCTTGGAATACACCAAGATATCATCAATGAACACTAAATCGATCTAAGTATGGCCTAAACACACGGTTCATCAAATCCATAAAAGCCGCTGGAGCATTGGTCAAACCAAACGGCATCACAAGAAACTCATAGTGGCCATACCTAGTCCGAAATGCAGTCTTAACCACATCTGCATCCTGAACTCGAAGCTAATAGTACCCTGATCGAAGATCTATCTTGGAGAAAACACCTGCACCCCGAAGCTGATCAAACAAATCCTCAATCCTAGGCAACGGATACTTATTCTTCACTGTGACCTTATTGATCTGCCTGTAATCGATACACATCCGCAAAGATCCATCTTTCTTCTTGACAAACAGAACTGGAGCTCCCCATGGAGATATGCTAGGTCGAATAATCCCCTTATCCAATAGCTCTTGTAACTGAGTCTTAAGTTCTCTCAACTCTACAGGAGCCATCCGATAAGGTGCTTTCGAAATAGGTGTGGTGCCCGGCATAATCTCAATGGACAACTCAACCTCTCTCTCAGGAGGTAAACCAGGCAACTCACTCGGGAACACATCACTAAACTCCCGTACTACAAGAATATTCTCAATCTGAACTTGATCTCTCTTGGAATCCAACACAACTGCTAGAAAAGCCTCACAACCTTTCCTGATAAACCTCTTGGCTTGCATCGCAGAAATTACATTATTCAAAGAACTAGCGCCCAAACCCTTCATAAACACAGGAGACTGTCTTCTATCCCGAAGTACAACCGTCTTCCTATGGCAATCAACTATAGCCCGATGCTTACCCAACCAGTCCATACCAAAAATCAGATCAAACTCTCTGAAAGGCAACTCAATCAAATCTGCTGGAAGCACAACTCCCTCAACCATCAAAGGACAACTGATCAACCACATGCAACTTATCAATAATTTTATCTGTGCACAAGTATGAGTGTGTGGAACCAGGGTCAATTAGAGCATACAATTCAGTGTCATGGAGTAGGAACTTACCAGCAATAACATCAGGTGCATCCTGCTCCTCTCTGGCTCTCACAGCATAAGCTCTAGTGGCAACCTGAGGAGGACGCTCAACAGTCTCAGAAGCAGCTCCATCTCTAGGCCGACCGCCTCGACCTCTACCTCTACCTCTACCTCTAGCAGCCTGAGAAGCATTCGATCCAACTCTGCTAGCACCTCCCTGAGGTCCTGAATCCTAACTCATCTGGGGACAACTAGCCACACGGTGTTCGGTGCTCCCACATCTAAAACATCCACCAGTGAGCCACCTACACTCACCCCGGTGAGCCTTGCTACAGTTCACACAAATAGGTATAACATCAGATCTACCACCTCTGCCAGAACCAGATACTGCTGCAGAACCCTGTCTTCTACCTCTAGAAGCTGAACCAGCTGCTGGCTCATCTTGCGGGTTCCTGGATCTCTTACCCGAAGATGAGGAAGAACCACCCCGAGCAGAATTCCTTCGCTGAGCTCTCTCCCTAAGCAAAGATTCCGACTTCTCTGCCCTTATGGCGGCCTCTGCAATCTGATAATAACTTACCCCAGGCATGCACATCAAGGAAATCAAAGTAATCTTTAAAGACTCATTCAACCCCGCTTCAAAATGCTTGCACCTGAAATCATCTGTCATAACCCCACGCGGAGCATAGCTAGACAACCGGTTGAACTCTTTCTCATAATCCGAAACTGACAAAGTCCTCTGCCTCAAACTCAGAAACTGTGCCCATCTTGCATCCTTGTAACACCCCCGGTACCCCTTGGGAGGATATCGGGGCGCTACGCGGACACTTACGTGTACATGTACATGCATTAGCGGAAGCGGTAATAATAAATAATTAGAAATAAGTTGGGCCCAAACAAAATTACTGTTACTATACATGTAAACTGTACATATTACCAAAAACGTTATACTTATACATGTTCATTTCTCGATTCATATACATATACTTTTAACGATTACATGTAACAACTATACTTTTATTACATAATGATGTTACTCAAAACATCACCAACTCTAACTTTATCTTATACAAAAAGGGTATACCAAAAAGCTCCTAGTGGCCCTCACTTGCAGATGAACGCTTTCACTGGTCTGCACCTGTCAACCTACATTGAAACAAACATCCGTGCTAAGCGATAACGCTTAGTGGGGATGAAAATAATGCAATGGACTTCTTTCAAAGTCAGCAATAAAATATACATGTTCCATGCGCTGCTCAAATAACTCATGCATATATTTTCACAATCATATTAATCATGGATTCTAATTCATATAAATATGTGCTGGTATACATAACTATCCTGTAGCATTCATCTCATATACTTTAAACATTTACTTATAACACTACATATGATCATTTCATGTTCACTATACACTAACAATAACGAGGATAAAACAATAAGCCTGAATTCCTTTCACGGTGGATACGGGTAACTCTGGATACTGTTTACAGTATCTTACATGTGGAGAATTAACTCAAACTCTATGGAATACACGAGATATTCCGAACTCTGGGCACAATTAAGGCCAACTCTAGCAGCTGCGCTCTAGCCCTTTATAAGCATGCTTATCTATCCACTATAACGGTAATCAGGCTCTAACAACTCATATACTGTACACTGATATCAACTCATTTACTATAATTCAAATACATTTAATTTCTGTATAACTTTTAATAATCAAGCACATTTAAGGTTACTAATCATATAGGAGATTTAAAAAGATGATTTAAACCAAACACAGGCTAAATGATAACATGCAAGGCTCATTTAGACCTTTAACCACTCAAAACAGGAGCAAAAGACAAAAATAAGACAAAATAGGCGGAAAACAACTCACTGTCGCGATCGCGACAGTAGCCTAAGGAAACAGGGCCGTCACGAGTCGCACATGTGATTACGACTCGTGATGATCTGCTTCGCTTCACGCCCGCCAGGAAGGAAGGGGTCACGAGTCGTGACGGTCCATCACGACTCGTGACAGGGCTCTCACAAAAGAGAGAGGACATCACGGATCGTGATGCCATCTCAGCCCAACCGAAAGAAGGTCACGCGACGTGACTGCTCGTCGCGTCTCGTGACAGAACTCTCACAGCAAAAGAGAGGAAGGCATCGCACGGGACGTGATGCCATCTCACGCCTCGCGACGAGGCTTGCCCAAGGGTCACGAGTCGTGACCTACCCTCACGTCTCGTGACTCTCTCCTCACAACTCTGAAAATCAAATTTCCAACTCGCTTCCTACGGAAATGAAAGACGCGATTCTGTCGCGATCGCTACTTGTGCCGCGCTCGCGACAGAAGTCTATTCCCCAATTCCAAAGGCAAAAACCACACACAGTTAAACTCAAACAAAACCCAAACCAACTCTTTTATTTTCACATGCAACCACTCCTCTTTTAACATGTAATTACCCTATAAATCATGCTCATAACTAAGTTTTCACTCAAATCACACAATCACTTTAGGCATTGAAACACTACAAGCAATCAAAAATGATTTCACACACTTAAAAAAAACAATTGAGCTAATTTAAGCTTCCAGTACATTTCTTTATACAACTAAATCTCTATTAACACATTCAAAGTCACAACACATGCAAAAAAAAAAAAATAATAAGAAAACCGCACACGATCCCTACCTCTAGGAGTTGAACCTCGCTCTCTACTCGGCTCCGACCTTCTCTTTGCCTTTATTGGGCCTCTTGTCCACAGCTTCCATACACAAACCATTCAAAATACCAAAGTTACTCTTCTCTCTTACTTTAAATCAAGAACAAAAATAAGATAAAAGAAGAAGACCAATACTAACTAAAGAGCGTTACTTACCTTCTTAAGATACCTAATCAAGCTCTACTAGCCCCTCTCAAAGCCAACCCAAATGAATTACTCAAAACAGTGTAAAGAAGAAGAAGAAGGAACGAAAGAAAGAGCAGGGCAAAGGAAAAGAAAGAAACCAACAGGAAAGAAGAGGAAAGAAACAACTAAGTCCAAGTCAATCCAAAAATTAACTATAGTAATAAATGCCATCTACCCAATTAATTACATCCTCATCCTTTTTTTTAACTCTTAATCTCTCTTAACATAAGTTAATCTATTGCCACTTGTCACTTCCCTACAAAGCCATGTGTCGCTCTCTTACAAGTTACAAACTAAAAAAAAGACAATTTAATTACCCAATCACCGGAGTGGTTCTGTCGCGCCCGCGACGCTCATTGCGCTCGCGACAGGACTTACACACACAACACTAATATCTTTTTTGAACAAAAATTCTATCATTCTTCTAGGGCTATTTCGGGGTGTTACAAATCTCTCCCCCTTAAGAAATTTCGTCCTCGAAATTTCCCCCGCTACTGAACAACTAACTCAAACTATATACTGTATAAACTAATAAGAGGACTTACTAGAAGATCCAATCAATGCCTCCACAACTTCAGCCGTCATGGCAAATACACGTGGCTGATCCTCGGTAGGGAATGGCCTCTCGACTGTTTCCGATGGCGGTCTTTCAGCTCTACCTCGTCCTCTTCAACTTCTAACATTCCCAGAAGCAGTGCCTCTCTCTTTATTTACTTGTGATGCCATATTCTCTCTTGTTTTAGGGCACTGAGCAAGGAAATGCTCTGTACTACCACATTTGAAGCAAGCTCCAGTGAGCTTTCTACATTCGCCCTAGTGACGTCTATTACAGTGCTCACATTCTGGGGCCATACTCCCTCTACTAGTAGGCGGTCTCACACTTCCAACCGAAGTTGGTACTTGTACCGATGCTTGCTCATCCTTTCCTCTTTTTACTACTCTAGCTCCTCTACCAACTCCCTCATCTTCTCTTAGAAATCTTCTTTTCTGCTCTCTCTTTTGCTTTATCAATTCAGATTCCTCCATTTTCATCGCCGCCAACACCAATGGATAATAACCCACCGGTTGCAAAGCAACCATAGCGGCTAACGGTCCTCTTATGCTCTCTCTCAATCCATCTTCAAATTGCCTGCACCTGAAGTCATCCGTTAACATCCCTTCCGGTACATATTTACTCAAACGAGTAAACTCTTTATCATATTCTGCAACAGTCATATTCCTCTGCTTAAAAGTTACAAATTCTTTCCACTTGGCATCTTTATACGCTTTGGTCACAAATTTCTCCTTCACCTCTCGAACAAAGAAATCCCAAGTTAACTCCATGGGTCTCTGAGGATGCTGCAACACCAACTTCCACCAGTCATATGCTGCACCCTGCAGCAATGACACGGCGCAAACTACTTTCTGGTTCTGAGGGCAACTGATCTCCTGTAAAATTCTTTCTATTTTCTCTAACCAGAATTATGCTATCTCAGATTGATCTAGGGATGTTCCATGGAACTCTTCAGCTCCTCTCTTTCTTATCAAATCTGTTGGAGTTTTAGGAGCTGTCAGTCTATCTAGGATCTATACCAACCCATGCATCAACTCCGGGTTATTCTGAACAACTCTGGGAAATTTCATAAAATAGGCCAAATGGAGGTGACCAACAAGGTTGGCTGGTCACGAGTCGTGACTTGCATCACAACTCGTGACTGGCCTCCTTCACAAGCTGGTCATGAGTCGTGACTGGGAGTCACGTCTCGTGACTGGCTTCCTCCTATGCTGGTCACGCAACATGACTTGCCTTTCTCTCGCTGGTCACGAGTCGTGACTGGGAGTCACGCCTCGTGACTGGCTTGGCTGGTCACGAGTCATGACTGGGAGTCACCACCCATGACTGCCTTCCTTTAGCCGGTCACGAGTCATGACTTGGAGTCACGTCTCGTGACTGGCTTCCTCTCAGCTGGTCACGAGCTGTGACTTGCAGTCACCACTCGTGACTGGCCTCTCTGGCTGGTCACGAGTCGTGACTGGGAGTCACGTCTCGTGACTGGCCTCTCTTATTGGCTAGTCACGTGACAACCATTCTGGAAATGGGGAAATTCAACAGTAATGCGATTTTCCCATTTCCAGAATTCCTAGAACTCAGAAATCAATCCCAAATTTGATTCAAAACCATGCAAATCTGCTCTTACCTTCCAGAAGACATCCCATACAATATAAACAACATAAATACAACTCAATTCAGAAATTTAAAACAACCAAATCAAGTATAAATGCATTCAAGCTTCTTAAGCTCATAAACCCTAAAAATTACAGTAAATGCATATTCAAACAATTAACTCAAGCAAAAGTCCCAGACCTGAAATTCAAAGCTTCAATTACTTAGCTCCACTAGTCCCAGCAATATCCTTGCCCTTAGGATCGCGAGGAGCCTCAGCTAAACACAACACAATAAAGAACAAGAACAAACAAAGAACAAATCCTAGATTAAATCTAAACCCATAGAAGAAGATAAAGATGGAAACAAATGGAAAAGAATACGTTAACTTACCAAAAAGGATGCAAAGAGATGATTAATTCCACCAATAAGACTTGAATCCACACTAGGGTTCTTAGGATGAAGAAAATGAAGAAGAAGAAGAGAAGAAACGTGAGGGGAAGAAGGGAAAACGTGAATCTACCATTCCCCTTCTTTCTTTCCTTTTTCTTTTTCTTTTCTTTTGCCCTAAACATGTGCCAATTTCCTATTGGTGAAACTAATCACTCACACCCAACAAGCATGCACTACACACACCCAATGCATTCCCAACTAAAAACACCCTACAATGGTATGCTCAAATGCACACAACCATTTCCCAACTAATTCACACCCAATTACCAAATATGCATCTACACACTAACAAAACCCCAAAAACATGCATTTTTACCACAATACCCTTATGATATGCCGAACACATGCAAATGCATGCTCACACAGACAGGCTCATTCTACTAGGGGGCAAACAGGGTGTGATAATATCCCCCATATTTTAAAAAGTTTTATTCTTGTATCCTCTGTCTGTGCGTACACCGGAGAAGAAGAGCCTCAATGGGTGAACGGAAAGATCATTCTAGGATTTGAAATCTTCAACGATGTCTTCGACTGGGAAGTGGGAGTGATCAAATCTGCAGAAGACTTCTGGGATGAAGAGGTTATGACACAGTGCAGTACCTAGGAAGGAGATGGGCCCGAGGAGGTTATCATAGAGAAGCTATTGGCCACCCAGTTGAAGGGGAAGGGGAAGATAGCAGAGCCAAATTTGAAGATTGAGGGTCTAAAAATTTCACCAGAGGTAGTTGAGAAACCTCCACCAAGTCAAGAGGACAAGGCACAGTCGGCTGCAACATCAGCGTCGATAGAAGATGAAAGCAATAGTTGTTTAGATAGTCCTTTTATGCCAGAACTCTTTAATTATGACAATGTTAACGTTGCTGATTATGTTAATGAAATGAACGACTTTGCTTACTTGTCTGGTGTTTCTAATGATTTTATTTCTCATGATCATGAACATGATTCATTAATTTTTGATATTAATTCAACTAGCATGACTGCATTTAATCTCGAAACTTTGGAAAACCCAAAGGAAATTTTGATAGCATCAGACATAACTCCTAAGGAGAGAATAAAATTTAACTGAATTTTAAGAAAATATGAAAAAGTCTTTGCCTGGACTTATAAGGATATGCCGGGAATTGATCGAGACATTGCCGAACATGCCATCCCAACTTACCCAGAGTCTAAACCAGTCAAGCAAAAACTCAGAGAACTTAGGCCAGAATGGGCACAAAAGGTAAAAGAAGAGATCCATAAGCAGATTGAGGCTAATTTTCTGGTAGAATTTAAATACCCGACCCAATTAGGTAATGTAGTTCCTGTGGCTAAAAAGGATGGAAAGGTCTGAGTATGTGTGGACTATCGAGACCTGAACAAAGCTTGCTCGAAAGACGATTTCCCTTTGCCTTATATTGATGTGTTGATAGATAGTGCAGCCGCCTGTATGATGTACAGTTTTGTGGATGGGTACGCTGGGTACAATCAAATCCTCAACAAAATTATGGACCGAATCAAAATATCCTTCATCACCGAATGGGGTACTTTCGCCTATCGGGTTATGCCTTTCGAATTAAAGAACGTAGGAGCAATCTACCAAAGAATGGCCACTAGAATTCTGAATGACCTGATTCACAAAGAGGTGGAGGTGTATGTTGACGACATGATGATCAAGTCAGCTACTAGGGGAGGTCACTTTGAGGCTTTGGAAAAGTTCTTTCAAAGGATCGATAAGTATAGTCTGCGCCTCAATCCCAAGAAGTTCATCTTTAGAGTTACCGCAAGTAAGCTATTGGGCCATGTGGTAAGTCAAAAAGGAATTGAAGTGGATCCTAATAAGGTCGGGGCCATTAGAGAGATGCTAGTACCCCAAAAAGAAAAAGAAGTTAGGAGTTTCTTGGGAAAACTTCAGTACATCAGTCGGTTTATTGCTAAGCTAGCTTCAGTATGTGAGCCCATCTTTAAGCTTCTCAAGAAGAATCAGCCGATGGTGTGGAATGATGATTGTAAATTGGCTTTTGATACTATTAAAGATTATCTCTTAAACCTACCAGTCGAGCGAAGCCACTGATTCTCTATTTAGCAATAGAAGAAAACTCGGTGGGCGCCATGATGGCCCAAGAGGATGAATTTGGAGTGGGATTCGCTGTCTATTACCTTAGCAAGAAATTCCTGCCGTATGAAGCCAAATATGTCGAAGTAGAAAAGATTTGCTTGTCAGTAATTTGGGCTTCCAAGAAGTTGTGACATTATTTTCAGTCTTTTAGCGTGCAAGCGATTGCTAAGCATAACTTGCTTAGGTACCTTCAGGAGGCACCCTCTCTACTGGGAAAGATGGGAAGATGGTTATTACTATTGCAGGTGTTCGATATCGAATACATTACCAGGAAAACCATTAAGGGAAGGGCTGTAGCTGAGTTCCTGGCTGAACACCCCACTGAGGGAGACCAGTTTGAATACGATTTCCCAAATGAACATATCACGGCCAAAATAGTACAGGGGTGGTAGATGTTTTTTGATGGGGCAGTTAACAGAAAAGGGGCAGGAGCAGGGATTATCCTTACAACCCCGGATGGCGAGAGGCTTCCATTAGCCAAGAAGTTGAGATACAAAGCGATAAATAATGAAGCGGAATATGAAGCTTGCACCTTCGGATTGGAAGCATTGCTTGCTCTGGGGGCAAAGACCGCATAAGTCTTCGGAGATTCATCCCTGGTAATTCATCAGATCAAAGGGGAGTGGTCAATCAAAGAAGAGAGGCTGTTACCTTATGTGAAACACTTGAGATTGCTGAGTAGCCAGTTCGAGGCTTGCACCTTTCACTTCGTCCCCAGGGATGAAAATTAGTTGGCTAATGCTCTCGTGACGTTAGTGTCCATGTGGGATAATCCAACAAGGGTTGCTATGAGGCCCATGCTGATCTCTAGTGCGGAAAAGCCTTGCTTTGAAACTGAGCAAATAATGGACATCGAGGTCGCTAATGGAAAACCTTAGTATTATGATATTCAGAATTACTTAGAGAAATCAGTTTTTTCAGAGGAAGCCACTGAGAAAGACCAAAGAATGATTAGAAAGTTGTCCTTCCAATTTATCAGTGTAGACGGGACTTTGTATAAGAGACAAGCGGATGGAATCTAATTAAGATGCTTGGTAGAGAAAGAAGGTGAAAGAGTTATGGAAGAGGTTCATGCCGGTGTTTGTGGAGCTCACATTAATGGCCTTGCCTTAGCGAATGAGATAATGCACCAAGGATTTTATTGGCTCACAATAGATGCGGACTGTTCGAAATATGTGAAGCAATGCCAGTTGTGCCAGTAGTACGTGAATTTGAGACATGTGCCGGTTTCAGAGCTACATAATTTGACCTCCCCATGGCCATTTGCAGCTTGGGGGATAGATATCATAGGCGAGATACATCCTACCGCTTCTAATGGGCACAGGTTCATCGTAGTTGCCATTGATTACTTCACCAAGTGGGTTGAAGCTGAGTCCTTCAAAAAGGTTGATGCTAGAGACATGGCTAAGTTCATAGAGTGAAACTTGGTATGCAGATATGGCCTCCCACACCACGTTGTATCTGATAACAGGGTACAATTATTGGCAAAAACCAAATAGATGCTCTTGAAATATGGAATCCAGCATCACAAGTCTTCCCCTTACCGACCTCAGGCTAATGGCGCGGTTGAAGCAGCGAATAAGAATGTCAAGAGGATATTGGCCAAAATGGTTCAGAGCTACAAAGACTGGGCAGGAAAACTACCCTTTGCACTCTGGGGTTATAAAACCACGGTCAGAACTTCCACGGGAGCGATACCATTCTCTCTGGTATACGGGACTGAAGCCGTTTCGCTAGTTAAAATAGAGCTAAAGTCTCTAAGGGTAGTCATAGAAATTGGGATTCTAGAGATGGAATGGGCACAATAGCGATTGTTACAGCTGAATTTGTTGGATGAGGATAGGTTGCGAGTGTACTACCACAATTAGGTTTATCAGAAAAGGCTAGCTCAATCCTTTGGCAAGAAAGTCCGGAAGCACACATTGAAAGAAGGGGATTTGCTCTTTAAGATGATGAGGCTGGGAATGCCAGACGTACGGGGGAAATTCAAGCCAACCTGGGAAGGTCCGTTCGTACTGAAGAAGTTATTGACAAAGGGAACCGCTATCTTAACAGACAGTGATGGGAATGAATTCAGAGAACCAGTCAATATCAATAGGTTGAAGAGATTCCATGGCTAAAGACCGAAATAAAAAGAAGAGAATAAATGCCCCGCGGGTTGAAAATCGAAAAAAGGCGGCCTTACTAAAATTGGATGCCCTGTCAGGGTGAAAATCGAAGAAAGGCATCCTGAGAAAAAATTAAGGGCCGAGAGAAAATATTCAATCGAGAAAACCCGAGAGGACCGATTGATAACAGGAGTTTGATGATTATAAGGTCTATTCCAAGATTAGGTGTAGTCTTCTGCTTTTGAATTCTTGCCAAATGAGGATCATGTACGATGAAATCATATAGAAATGTACACAATTTCTCAATGAATAAAAGAATTATGTTTGCGTTTTCATCGGTTTTTTAGTTGTCTTAAAAAAACAAAAAAAAAAAGAAGTATGCCTTTTATCTAATAACCATTGTCTAGTTGTTTTCATCAAAAAGTGTCTCAGTAGATATGCGCTGATCACCCTCAGTAGGAGTTCCCATAATGACCTCTTCTTATATAAAAAAAAGAAGGCTGTTAGAGATCAAAACCGTAATTGGCGCTCTAAGCAAAAATTAGGCCGAAGGGCAGGGTGAAAACCTAAAAATAGGCAGTCTGTCCTACAAAAAATGTAATGAATAAAAGCCGCTGGATTGGGTTGGGTCCATTCCAGGCAAAAAATAAGACACAGGGTTGTGTGATTATCTGGAAAGGACGCATTTCCCACTAAGAAAAGCTAGTGCGAAAATCCACAAGGGATACACTACCTTTAATTAATAACTTTCGATGCCCGAAGCGATAAGGCTGTAGTTCTTCAGATTATCTCCTCTCGGGCAGGTGGTGTATAATGCAAGATATGAGTTAGAGCCTAGGGAGCAGAGATGCATGCCTAACGGGTTGTTCAGAGCAGGTTTCGAGTCAGAGTCCCTAAAGCCAAGATGACACTCTTCTGGATCCTTGGGGGCATGGTGGAGTAGCCAAGCCGCATCCTTAACTGACCCTTGACCGCCTAGGACGTGGTTTATCCATTTTTGCAAGCATTTGCATCTCATGTCATATACATACAATTTCTTGTGTATACTTCTGTGCACATAACTTTGCAGGAAATATCTAATTAAGAACAAACACCATCAAAAGATGGAACCACCCTCACACTTTGTAAGTCTGGAGCAGACTCGGTGCAGTTCAGGAGAGAAATCCTCGCGTTTTGTAAGTCTGGAGCAGACTCGGTGCACCATCATCAGAAGATGGAACCCTCACACTTTGTAAGTCTGAAGCAGACTCGGTGCAGCTCAGGAGAGTAATCCTCGCGTTTTATAAGTCTGGAGCAAACTTGGCGCACCACCAACCTCGCACTTTGTAAGTTTGGAGCAGACTCGGTGCAGCTCAGGAGAGCAATCCTCGCGTTTTGTAAGTTTGGAGCAGACTTAGCGCACCACCACCCTCGCACTTTATAAGTCTGGAGCAGACTCAGTGCAGCTCAGGAGAGCAATCCTCGTGTTTTGTAAGTCTGGAGCAGACTTGGCGCACCACCACCCTCGCACTTTGTAAGTCTGGAGCAGACTCGGTGCATATAGAATAATCTAGGCTTTGCCGTGTAGAAAACGCGCCTTTTAGTGCGTTTGGATATTTGGGAACCTGAGGATTGTCGCTGCTGTTGAGTAAATGAATGGCAGTTATAACTCATATACTCTGTGGAGTTCACCAATATAGTCAAAAGACGCGTCAGATCATGCCAACTCAGTATTTCTTCTAGTCATTATCCAATAATCTTCGTTTGCCCAACATTTTCTTTTGTTCTTTTACGATTTTTTTTAAAACCATCGTTCTCCAATATATATATATATATATATATATATATATATATATATATATATATATATATATATATATATATATATACATATATATATATATATTTATATTAGAGACATGATAATTTCAATTGTTCAAATAAATAAATTTACATTTTACAATCAATTCACTTCAAAAGGATAATTGGCCATTAATAATTTCACGATCACATTAAAGTATACCTTATACATATTTTTTTTATAAAGAGGAAAAAGAATGGAGTTTAAAATCGAAATCCATCAATATATTAGAATTAATATCACAACGGAAATATCCCATTAAAAAATTATAGATATTCTTAATTTAATAATACAAATTAAAAGTCAAATTCAATATTTAATTGTAATTCATAAGCGGAGTTAAAAAAAAAACATTGGTAAGAACTATTTTAATACTATGTGTTTAGTTAAATGGAGTATTACTAATTGTCTAGGAAATAATATTTTAAAAAATGAGATTTTGAATTTAGGTAGTAATTATAAGGTATGTTTAAATATTTATAAAATAGCAATTTATATTTGTTATATGTCTATTCAGTTGATGATTATATAAAAAAAAAAAGAAAAGAAATTGGGTAGGCAGTGCCCGCGCGAGTTGGGTCGCACGGCCCGCACGAGAGCAGCATACGTGCACACGGGCGTAGCGTGCACGCGCAAGCGCAGCATTCACCTGCTTGGTGACGTGTGCCAATAGGGCCGCACGTTGCCAGGGGCAAAGCAAGCCCGCAATGCCGCATGGCGCACGTCGCCAGGGGCGACGCGCGCGGTGCCCCTCTTGCTCCCGTAGGGGCGCACGTCGCCAGGGGCGACGCGCACTAGCTGGGGTGCACGTCGCCAGGGGCGACACACACCCATAGGTGACGCGTCGCCCAGGGTGACCTGCGGGCATACCCGCAGGCCGCCCCGATGTCACACCCCGTTTGCCCCCTAGTAAAATGAGCTATCTGTGTGTGCATGCATTGAGTGTGTTTTGGCATGTGTTAAGGGCATTTTGGGTATATTGCATATTTTTTGGGTAGTATGTGGATGTATGTATAGAAGTAGGATGTGAGTAATTGGGTTATGTTTGGGTGTGCATGAGCATAACATAGTAGGGTGTATATAAGTTGGGATGGCATTGTGTGTGTGTTATCACACCCCGAATCGGGCCTAGTCGGAATGTGTATGCCAAGTCGGGATTTCAAGGGTAATTCGGTAAATTAAGCTTGAAGATAGTGGATAATAAGGATTTAATTGCAAGGTAATTAATTAAATATGTAAGAAGAGAAATGTTAGAGTGTGCTTGTAGTGTATGGAAGTAGGATATAAGTGGGTTAAGAGGTTTTATAGTGTGGGTTGGGAGGTATGGTGCCTTGGAAGATAAGTGGTTTACAAGGAAATGTTAGGGTGTGACTTAAGTTTGGTGCCTTGAAGATATTTTTATAAGAGGTGTTAGTGTGTGTATTGTGTATGGTGCAAGGAGGAATAAGTCAAAAGTGGGTTTAATGGTCCAATGAGAGCTTGCCATGTGGCATGGTTGGTGGGCATTGATGGGTAAGTAAGAAAGGAAGGGAAAGAGAGAGAGAGAACACAGAAATTTACATTTCCCGTTCTCCTCCCTCTCTTGTTTCCTCTTCTTCTCTTTTGGCTTGGATTGTGCTTTGCTTAAGGTGATTTTGTTTGGGTTTGGAGCTAGATTGAAGAGGTAAGTCGAGGTTTAGGGTTCTTGTGTTTGGATTCTTCTTCCTCTTCTTCTTTTGATTTTATTTAAGCTAGGATTTTTGGAAGAGTAATTTGTGGATTTTGGTTTTGTGCAAGCTTTGGGTACCAAGAGGAAGATTAAAGGCAAAGAGAAGATTGAAGAGTGAAGATCAGCTGGGTTGTGCTTCAAAGAGGTTTGGGAGCTTTGATTTCTACATTTGAGTTTGAGTTGTCTTTTCCTAATTCTCCTTGGATCATGAGTATGTGTTTGTGTTTGTTTCCAGAAATTTGAGTGCTTTGATATGAGTTTATGCATGAATTAATTTGGGTAAATGTGTTAGTGATCCATGTTATTGATTGAGATAAATGTATATGAGGGTTGGTATTGAAATGCATGAGTTTGGGATTTTCTTTGAATTTGATGTTTTATGGTGATTTTGGCAATTCTGTTCAGTTCTTATCTGACCTCCGTGTACTGTTTTTGTCATAAGTATAATTTTAGATCTCTAAATAGTGTGATTCTTGGGCCATTAGAACCATGACTTCATTTCTTTAAAATTCTTAGAATGATCATGGGCTAATTCTTGCTTTAAGACCCTGAAATTTGGATAAAACCATAGTGTCTCTGTTTGTGTCAGGTTATTTGAGCAGTATAGGTTGTTTAGGTCATATATGGAGTTCTAGATGTCCTTTTTATCTGAAATTTGTTACATTTGAACTTTAACATCCTAGGGAACATTTGTTAAGAAGGACATTTTGGTAAAAAATGCGGTTTAGAGGTTGGTTTAGGCAACACAAGTAAAGGGCATTAAGCAGTCTTTTAAGGTATCTGAGGTGAGCCTCTGTCGCGAGCGCAACAGGGTCGCGACCTCGCTATAGAAAAACTTGTTTAAGCCTTTTCTTCTTTATTTTTGAGCCCATGGTTGACCCGGATCAATCCCCTACCCTTCCCCTTAGCTTATTATGCATGTTTAGGGTAATTAAATGACTATATAAGTAGTTGTCTTTGGGAAAACTTATGAATATGATTAAAATTGGTGATCCAACTAGTAAATAACAATAGATATAACTTTGTGAAGGATGGCATATGGTTGAGTATTAATATGTGTGGATCTCATGAGTAACCTAAGCATGATGTACCATATGTCTGAATGCATATTAACATGGGTGCGATTGAGATGAATGACGAATAGTGCTGTTATTATAAATTGTGTAAATGGATATTGTTAGTGGCGTTATTTATTTGGAATTCTTGGTATGGATGTTGTGTTTTATGTTGTCAATGATGTGTGGCTTGCTGGAGATGAGGTAAGTGGATGTCTTGATGTTTGGTTTGAGATTTGTGGTATTGTGAAGTTGGGTTTTTCTGAAGATTTCTTGTGTAAGGGTTGGAATTCACGACTCTGTCGCGAGGTTGCGATAGAACCCGGTGAAAGTAGCCCTCACACGCGTTCGAGCTTGCTGCCGAGCCGTGCAGCAGAGCCTCTATCGCGAGCGCGACAGGGCGCTTGACTGCCATTTTGAATTGGGCGATTCTCTGTCTCGAGCGCGCTGTCGAGCGTGAGCGTGACAGATCGGGCTAGCAGCTCACTGTCACCAGCGCGATGCCTATCGCGAGCGTGATAGTGAGATGTGTATAGTTCCCTCACGAGATCACGAAGGTTGCCGTGATCGCGACCTGGGCCAAGTCGCCTCTGTCGCGAGCACGACATCCATCGCGACCGCAATGCTCCCTGGTTTCCAAATTGAGTTTTCTTTTGTGATTCCAATGTTTAAATTCCGAACTTGTGATGCCTTTAGGTTTATACTTGGAATATTTTATGAAGTGTATTAATATTATTGGATGTATTATGCATGGACAGTGTTATGAATTATATGAATGTAATATGTTAAATTATGTGCTATGATGTGAAACATGATTTGTATTACGCATGACCTGCGAGAGTCAGTCTAGTGGATAGTTAGGCATGCCTAATAGAGTTTCTTTAGCTGCAGCCCTTTGAACGTTTGGACCCTGATCAGGTCCCTATTTGGTTCCTCGCGAACCCTTTAGTGTGAATGGATCTTGTTTAAGATCCCCTTTCGTTAAAATGTTTTCGAATGTGGAAAATGATGTTGTTTTTCGATTCGTACCCGTAAGGTACCCCTTTGGCCGGTTGGTACCCGTAAAGTACTATTCGTACACTCGTTATCCACTATTGTGAGTCAGCAGGTGCTTTATTGTTTTGTTTTGCTTTGAAATAACTATAAGAATGTGATATCCGAATGAGCATGATAATGATTTGAGGAATCAGTTTATATGTATATGAACGTGATTATGAGCTTCAAAATGTCATGAATATGATTCGAATATTATGTATATACGTATGTGACTCAGTATAGTTTCATTATATATACGCATGTGAATCGGATGAGTTGTGGCTGTAAGTATGTAAGATTTAACTGTACTTCCCATATGGTGATGTTATGAATGTGATGTTATGTGATTATGTCTTCGGTTTCTGCTATTGGAGTGTTTTTGGCATGATAGTTGGGTAAGTTATTATATGGTAATTGTGTCGCATTTGAATGGGTTTTCAGTTAATACATGGGTACTTGGATATGACAATTGCATGTGTAAATCTCATGTGACTTCGTACGGTAATGTACTGATATTTGATACCTCGGTAGGTATATGCATGTGATATTGTATGTAGTTCTACATAATGATACTTGTATCGTGTATTGTATTATGTCTATTTTGGCCTATTCTCGACGTAAGTATATGGTTATGGTTGTGAGTTTTCGAATTAATGTCTTTACTATGCAAGCCTAATTATATATGTGTTATGAATGTTCGCATTAACCAATGTGAGTGTGTTATGCCTTGACGACCATTGTGAATGGTCATCCATATTGCTTGTGTGTTCTCCCCACTAAGCGTTTATCGCTTAGCACGGATTCCTTCCCGTGCAGGTGGCAGGTTTGGTTCTGTTCAAGTCGCGCATCTGCAAGGTCGGCCACGTAGAAGTTAAAAGTTTTGTTATGTGATCAGCTTCTGTATTTTGGATTTTTGTTATTCCTATAGTCTTATGTATCTATAAGGTTTTGGATATTATTTTGGGTTATGTAAATGTTATTATATTTATATATTAAGTTATTCCTTCATTTTATCTTTCGTCTTATGCTTCCGCTGAATGATTATATGTATGTATGTGAGTTATTGTATGTTCAACTATTGTTCCTTTAAAGTTTTAATTTCCTCTGTATTTTCGTATGCATGTCATGTATGAATGTATGTTTCCGCTTAGTGTATGTGTGTGTGAGTGAGCGTGAGTGAGCGTCGGGTAGCGCGCCCGCTGGCGCCCTTCCAACGGGGGTGACGGTGGGGGTGTTACATGTGTGATGCATGAGTTTTGTGTGTGAGTGACCAAATCCCACTAATAGGGAAGTGACACTTGTCTAGGGTTAGGAAAAGAAAAACAAAAAGAAAGAGAAAAGGGGAAAGGGCAGATGGCTGTCCTCATTTTCACGTTTTCCCTTCCCTTCACTCTCTTCTTCTTCCTTTTCTCTTCCCCTAAGAACCCTAGCTTTGATTCAAGGGTTGCTAGTGGGAATTGGTCATCTCCTTGTGTCTCTTTTGGTAAGTTTTCTGCATCCTTCATCTTGTTCTTCCTTGTTCATCTTCTTTTTCATTTTTTGGGTTTGGAGTTTTGATCTAGGGTTTGGTTTGTGTGTGTGTGTTTGTTGGGTTGTTGTTAGTTGATCCTCCTCATGAACCGAAAGGCAAGGAGAAGGCTAGTACTAGTGGAGCTCATTAGATTTGGAGCTAAGGAGAGAAGGTTTGGAAATTTTTACTGTTTTGGATGTTCATATGTTCATATGTATATGTGCATGAATTTCAGGAATTTTTGTTGTGTATATGGAATTATATTGGCATGCATGATATGGGTTTTTAGTTGTGATAAATGATTATGAATAAGTGTGGAATTATTGAAGTGATTGTGGAGTTGAATGAGTTGTGCTGCAAATTTCCAGATTTTGTGATTCTTGGGATGTTATTGTGTAAATTCATAAATTGATGGGAATTGATTGTTGAAATGTGTTGTATTGTGTTGCTTATGGTGTTTGGAGAGCCAAATTTGAGGTAAGTTTGAGTTCAAAATGATTCGGGTCAAAATGGTTTTGATTTGGGGAAAAATTCTGGGTTTCTGCATTTTGTTGGGAATTGGGAGTCTCGTCTCTGTCGTGAGCGCGATACTCTAATGAGCACGACAAAGAGTGTAACACCCCCTACCCATATGTAGGAGAACCCATCCGCGAGGGAGTAGACAGCCGTACGAGCAGGTGTGCTACCGGACAAAAGCGATACAAAGCACGAATATAAGTACGTAAGAATTTAAAACTTTAAGGAGCAAAAACTGATCATACATAATTCACAAATGCGCATACATTAAGCGAAAGCATACACCTATACAAACTTACAACCATACAACAGAAGCCTCAGACGAAAGATAGGATAGAGAAAATACTTAAGACATAAATATAAAATATTTATGCAGTCCAAAATATTACATCAGTATCTTTACTTACTATAACATATACATATTATACAGAAATACAAATCCCAATTACAGAAGCTGAACAAAGTACAAAAATTCTAGCTACTATGTGGCCGACCCTTGCAGATGCATGACTCAAACCAAACCAAACCTGCCACCTGAACGGGAAAAGAACCTGTGCTAAGCGATAATGCTTAGTGGGGAAACACACAAGAAATATGGGCAGCCATTCACAATGGTCGCCAAGGCATAACACATGCAAATGGCATATGTGGACATTCATAACACATATAATATTATACTTGCATATAAAAGCCGTGCATTTAGAGGATGATATCCACTTCATATATAATCATTCACGAGTCAATGTCGCATTTTCACGCAAACTAGTTCACATGCTAATCAATAATAGTTAACAGTAAAAAATCACATTCGTATACATACTAATTCACATGCTTATAACCACAATCGATTATATTCAAACGCAGTTACAATACAATATATATGAATAATCGCACATAATATGCATGTTTGAGTCACATTTAACCCATTCAGAGATTCATAATCACATTCGAATTCATAACTGATTCACATGACTGAAATCTTACACATTCGGGTATCATATTCTCATATTTATATCAGACAAACCAAACAATAATACCTGCTGACTCAAAATAGTGGACAACGAGTATACAGACATCACCTTATGGGTGCGAATCGAGTACTGACATCACCTTACGGGTACGAATCAAATACTGACATCACCTTACGGGTGTGAATCGAATATCAATTTCATTTTCACATTCAAAAACATTTTCATTAGGGACCTTAAACAAGATCTAAACACATTAAAGGGTTCGCAAGGAACCAAACGGGGGACCTGATTAGGGTCCAGACGTCCAAAGTGCTGTAGCTAAAAGACTCTATTAGGCATGCCTAACTATCCACTAGACTGACTCTCGCAGGTCTTGCATCATTTAAATCATGTGTCAAACCAGACAGTATATAAATATCATCATACTTAATCCAGAGTATAGTAGACATATAAAGAAATTCATAATATCAGCCATGCATCATACTATTCGTATTACAAAGCATACAATATAATTCCATCGACATGCTTTAGCACTATTCAATATTCTAAAATTTATCAGAGTCAAATATGGAAACATTATCAGGCCAATCACTAACTTAGCATTCAAACTTTACTTTTAACAACTAACAACTCTTTACAAAAATAGGGTAGGTCACGGTCACAACCAGATTGGTTGTCACCGTGACATACCAAAACTCTCGGCAGAATGCAATCTTGGGGTACCTCACGGTGGTAACCCATTAGGTTGTCACCATGACATACCCACACACCCAAAATAGAATGCACTTTTGGGGTACCTAAAGGTGGTAACCCATTAGGTTGTCACCGTGACATACCCACTGCCCAAAACAGAATGCTATTCCTCACACTTTATCATATCATTCATACCGACTAATTGTACATTTATATAAATACTTACTTACCCGGTTTGCCACATTATGGGTCTCCATTAAAAGAGGAATTCATAAGCTAAAAGCATTAAATCACATTTATCATTATCATATTATATAATCACTCAAATATCCACATGAACTATAATAGTATCATAGATATTTTGCATACTAATACATTCTATTAACATTTATTATCAATGAATGTATCATATAATATTGTTAGGCAATTACTTCAATCACACATTCACTACTCATATCCCATATATATATATTTCATTAAGCAAACTCATTTCTTGTGATGTCCTTCATGTGTGTATAACTTAGATCTTAATTCATACCTATGCATACTTGTTCATATCATACACGTTTATATAGATTGAAGTATTATAATGCTCAATAATGTCATTAAACTTGACTTGATTCTAATACATACAATTACACATCATTACTTCATTAGTTTGATATTAATCTTAATCCTATTCATGTTTATTTTCCAAGTGATAACTATTCTTATACTCATTTAATAGTCCTAAACATGCATCAGATGGATCCTAGAAAGTTTCGGTGTAAAGCGGGTTCAAGTCGGGAAGAAAAACACATAAAATGGTCAAGACAGAAAGGGTCACGGTGGTGATGAATTTGGTTGCCACCGTGAGGTCCAAACTAAGCATTCTGCCTAGTATTTTCATATGTCATGGTGGTAATGAATTTGGTTGCCACCGTGACCTACCAAAAGTTTGCAAAACAGAAGCCAGGATTTAGGACTGCTTCACACCACACTTTTGTACAGCCTACGCCAATGCATAAACCTCATTTTTAGACAAAGTGTCCTTCTTAACTTTTGTTACTCTGCCTCTTAGCTTTCAAATGGGACAAGCTTGAGGTCTATTGGATTCCAAGATCAAAAGATATACTTTAAAAATTACAGACTGTTCAAATGAACCCGTCTAAGTAGAAGCACGTCGGTTTGTGCTATTTTTTAAGCCACTTACAATCAGAATTAAATTATATGCTCTCTTATGCTTTTAGAGGTACAGAAGTCATGGTTCAAATGGCGCAATAAACACTCATATTGGAGTTTTAAAACTCCATCTATGATAAAAACAATACATAGAGGTCCAATAACATTTAAGCAGAATTTCCCTTAAATTAATGTTCATGCCCTAACTAAAGTCTCATGACAATCAACCAACAATTCCAACAAAATTCAACTATATATCTCATCTATATCATCTATCAATTAACACATATTCACACACAAATTCCATATGCATATAATCACACATCAAATGAACAAAATTACACATAAACACATATAAATAACCAAAGCTCCCAAACCTGGAATGGAGCTCAAAACTTCTCTTCCTTCACTCTACCAATTTCCATTCCCTTTATCTTTTCTCTATCTTCAGATGCTTGCAAATAACCAAAACAACAACTCCATTAACCCATGCATATAACCCTAAAACCCCTAAAACCCGTGAGAAAGAGAAGAAAGGAAACCCAACCCAACTTACCTCCTCCGAGAACCCCTCTCAAACTCAGAAATCCAACTCCCTCTATAAGAAATCGCATTAGGGCACACAAGGGAATAGAGAGAGCAAAAAAATGAAAGAAAAGGGAAGAAGGAGAGGAAAACGTGAGAGGAAGAGAAGCCAAAATATCTGCCCTCTTTTTCCCTCTCTCTTTCACCCACTTTTCATTAATTGCTCTCACCTACCCTTCCCTTGTGTCAAGCTCCCATTGGACCAAAAATTCCACTAATTGGCTTTTCTCAAATCAAACTCTACAACTTCTCTTTCAGTCCTTGGACATTTACTTTTCACTCACTAACATAAATTCTTTTACTCAAACTTCATTTATTCTTTCAATTGGGTCCTTATTACTCAAATATCACAAGCATAAATTACCGAATTACCCTTAATTTCTCAACTTATCATGCAAATTCCAACTAGACCCTTTTTGGGTTGTTACAATCACTCTCCCTTAAGAAATTTCGTCCTCAAAATTTCCCCGCTAACCACTAGTACAGATAAAACCATAAACAATCTCCAAATCACTATCACTCATACCATTCGATTCTCAAAACAAATACACTTCACACTTCTTATTGCACTATACTCTTATTCAAACACTTCATCTTAACATCAATCACTCAATGTATACCCTGTCAGCTTTTCTCAATGAAACGCATACAATAATGCTTTTCACATACAGATGAGGGATGCGGATGAAATGCTATGTAATGATTTATGTATGCAAAATGATGTGAAAATGCAATATGAGCTTTAGTAATGAACTTTTTCCCATCCCCATGCTTCACTATGCTTATGTTCACTCAATTCAGAGGAAATAGTTGACAGGTATACTGAGTGACACCTCAAACTCACACTATGCACATAATCTTATATCACTCACTACAACCAACATCTCACTAATCCATCATCTCTACACTACACAAACATACACTACACAACTACATCTACATTAGACCACAACACAAGACAGACTCGCGTACAAAGACTCGACACTCAAATAATTCACATAGACCAGAACCGACTAAACCGGGCTTTGATACCACTAAATGTAACACCCCCTACCCGTACGTAGGCGAACCCATCCGCGAGGGAGTAGGCAGCCGTACGAGCAGGTGTGCTACCGGACAAAAGTGATACAAAGCACGAATATAAGTACGTAAGAATTTAAAACTTTAAGGAGCAAAAACTGATCATACATAATTCACAAATGCGCATACATTAAGCGAAAGCATACACCTATACAAACTTATAACCATACAACAGAAGCCTCAGACGAAAGATAGGACAGAGAAAATACTTAAGACATAAATATAAAATATTTATGCAGTCCAAAATATTACATCAGTATCTTTACTTACTATAACATATACATATTATACGAAAATACAAATCCCAATTACAAAGGCTGAACGAAGTACAAAAATTCTAGCTCCTATGTGGCCGACCCTTGCAGATGCGCGACTCGAACCGAACCAGACCTGCCACCTGCATCGGAAAAGAACCCGTGCTAAGTGATAACGCTTAGTGCGGAAACACACAAGAAATATGGGCAGCCATTCACAATGGTCGCCAAGGCATAACACATGCAAATGGCATATGTTGACATTCATAACACATATAATATTATACTTGCATATAAAGGTCGTGTGTTTAGAGGATCATATCCACATTCATATATAATCATTCACGAGTCAATGTCGCATTTTCACGCAAACTAGTTCACATGCTAATCCATAATAGGTAACAGTATAAAATCACATTCGTATACATACTAATTCACATGCTTATAACCACAATCGATTATATTCAAACGCAGTTACAATACGATATATTTGAATAGTCACACATAATATGCATGTTTGAGTCACATTTAACCCATTCAGAGATTCATAATCACATTCGAATTCATAACTGATTCACATGACTGAAATCTTACACATTCGGGTATCATATTCTCATATTCATATTAGACAAAGCAAACCAAAATACTTGCTGACTCAAAATAGTGGACAACGAGTATACTGACATCACCTTATGGGTGTGAATCGAGTACTGACATCACCTTACGGGTGTGAATCGAATACTGACATCACCTTACGGGTGCGAATCGAATATCAATTTCATTTTCACATTCAAAAACATTTTCATTAGGGATCTTAAACAAGATCCAAACACATTAAAGGGTTCGCAAGGAACCAAATGGGGGACCTGATCAGGGTCGAGACGTCCAAAGTGCTGTAGCTAAAAGACTCTATTAGGCATGCCTAACTATCCACTAAACTGACTCTTGCAGGTCTTGCATCATTTAAAACATGTGTCAAATCAGATAGTATATAAATATCATCATACTTAATCCAGAGTATAGTAGACATATAAAGAAATTCATAATATCAGTCATGCATCATACTATTCGTATTACAAAGCATACAATATAATTCCATCAATATGCTTTAGCACTATTCAATATTCTAAAATTTATCAAAGTCAAATATGGAAACATTATCAGGACAATCACTAACTTAGCATTCAAACTTTACTTTTAACAACTAACAACTCTTTACAAAAATAGGGTAGGTCACGGTCACAACCAGATTGGTTGTCACCGTGATATACCAAAACTCTCGGCAGAATGCAATCTTGGGGTACCTCACGGTGGTAACCCATTAGGTTGTCACCGTGACATACCCACACACCCAAAACAGAATGCACTTTTGGGGTACCTCACGGTGGTAACCCATTAGGTTGTCACCGCGACATACCCAATGTCCAAAACAGAATGCTATTCCTCACACTTTATCATATCATTCATACCGACTAATTGTACATTTATATAAATACTTACTTACCCGGTTTGCCACATTATGGGTCTCCATTAAAAGAGGAATTCATAAGCTAAAAGCATTAAATCACTTTTATCATTATCATATTATATAATCACTCAAATATCCACATGAACCATAATAGCATCATAGATATCTTGCATACTAATACATTCTAATAACATTTATTATCAATGCATGCATCATATAATATTGTTCGGCAATTACTTCAATCACACATTCACTACTCATATCCCATATATATATATTTCATTAAGCAAACTCATTTCATGTGATGTCCTTCATGTGTATATAACTTCGATCTTAATTCATACCTATGCATACTTGTTCATATCATACACGTTTATATAGATTGAAATATTATAATGCTCAATAATGTAATTAAACTTGACTTGATTCTAATGCATACAATTACACATCATTATTTCATTAGTTTGCTATTAATCTTAATCCTATTTATGTTTATTTTCCAAGTGATAACTATTCTGATACTCATTTAATAGTTCAAAACGTGCATTGGATGGATCCTAGAAAGTTTCGGTGTAAAGCGGGTTCAATTCGGGAAAAAAAAACACATAAAATGGTCAAGACAGAAGGGGTCACGGTGGTGATGAATTTGGTTGCCACCGCTAGGTAAAAACTAAGCATTCTACCTAGCATTTTCATATGTCACGGTGGTAAATAATTTGGTTGCCACCGTGACCTACCAAAAGTTTGCAAAACAGAAGCAAGGATTCAGGACTGCTTCACACCACACTTTTGTACAGCCTAAACCAATTCATAAACCTCATATTTAGACAAAGTGTTCTTCTTAACTTTTGTTCCTCTACCTCGTAGCTTGCAAATGGAACAAGTTTAAGGTACATTGGATTTCAAGATTAAAAGATATACTTTAAACATTACAGACTTTTCAAATTAGCCCGTCTAAGCAAAAACACGTCAGTTTTTGCTATTTGTAAGCCACTTAAACTCAGAATTAAATTATGGTCTCTCTTAGGCTTTTAGAGGTACAGAAGTTATGGTTCAAATGGCGCAACAAACACTCATATTGGAGTTTTAAAACTCCATCTATGATCAAAACAATACACAGAGTGTAACACCCCGCCATCCCCGTTGGAAGGATACCGGAGTGCCACGCGGGCGAACACATATAAACATATACATTTACACTTGTATAAATAAATAAAAGAAAACCAAATGAGATTTAAAGAAACTTTTATCATTTGATCAGAAAATTCCTGTAACATATGTATATATCAAGTCCTTATACATATATCATATTTATATCGTTTTTACAAAAAGGCTCGTATGCAAATACATATACAAAAAGAATACTTGTTCCTTCACAAAAATTTACTTTGCTAACTACAAGCCATATACAAAATTAATTACAGCGGAAGACTTCAGAAATAAAACAACTGCATCCAAAAAGACTCCTAGTGGCCGACCTGCAGATATCCGACTCTGAACAGCACTCGCCACCTGCACGGGAAAAGAGCCCGTGCTAAGCGATAACGCTTAGTGGGGAGGAACAAAACAAAATAACAATATACAATATAGTATCTCATCACATTAAAATATTTACAATACAAGTAATTAACATATGCAAACATACTTTTCTACATTACACCGATATAGAATATTCAAGAGTTCAGGTGCAACATATTCATTTAATCTTGTTAAAAACATCTCAACATATGCAATACATGTACACATATAAACACGTAGCCTGATTAGTCTGGTATAAACCTAAGAAGTGGATACGGTCATTTGGATACTGATAGGACACAATATCCCAAGCATATAGAGACATGAGTCTCAAACATGTAATTTTCATATAGAGACCGAGGTCTCGCTTTATTTCCATATAGACCAAACGTGGTCGAAACAAGGATCCAAACGGACCCGCATATAACATTTTTATCATATAGCAGCTGCACACACACTCTGACCTAAGTAAGCGCTTACTTATCCACTACTATGACTTATACAGGCTTATATGACACAACTCAATAATTCATATATCAAATCATGAGAATTTCATTAAATACTAGCTTATAAATCATGTATGCTCGTATAATAATCAAATTCAGAAACAATTAAACATCTAAATATTAACTACAGGAGATAATAAGAACAAATAGCTCATATTGAAAAGTCCCGATTAAATAAACTATAAACACGTAAATCATGTACATTAACTATTAATCATGTATACAAAACCCAATATTATGCAATTATTAAAATACAATCAGATTTTAAAACTAATTAATCATCAACATTCTTTTCCTCAGAATTCAGGTATACACATCATATCTTTCATGCATATAAATAAACAAACCCACATACTAACATTCACATTAACACAGCAACTAAAATCCAGAAATGAGCCAAAGAACAGACACTCCCAAACCTGTTTGAAGTTCAAAAATGACAACCACTGTAAGCTCAATCCACAACCTTGCCCTTTCCTTTCTCCTTCCTTTTATCCTCAGGAGCTTTGCAAACAAGTAAAACCACACTCAAAAATCCAAGAACAGAATCTCAAAGTAACTCAAATGAGAAGAAGAACCACCCCAAACCATAACCACTTACCTTCTGTAACTTCTTACAGACCTAAACTCAAGCTTCACAACAGGAAAATCACACATGCAAATGGAATAGAACAGCAGATGGAGAAAAAGGAGCACAGTGAGGTTTACGTGAGAGGGAAAACCAAGAAGAGAGAACTTTCATTCTCTGTTCAAAACTAACTAATTTTCACTGCCTTTTCTTTTCCCTCACCACGTGCACACACACAGTTCTCCACCTGGCACACATGCACAATGACACAATCCACTTATACTCTCTTTTACATTTTGATCCAAAATAATTACACCTTAATCACTAAAGTAAAAATCTGTCATACAAATCTTTTAATTCTTGCAATTTAATCCACATTCCTCATATAAAATACCAAATTGCTCTTAATTGTCCAATTAAAATCACTAATTCCAATTAAAATTCTAATTTCCAAATAAGCCACTTGTGGGGTGTGACACAGAGGTCTAGTAAAATTTAAGCAGAATTTCCCTTAAATTAGTGTTCATGCCCTAGCTAAAGTCTCATGACAATCAACCAACAATTCCAACAAAATTCAACTATATATCTCATCTATATCATCGATCAATTAACACATATTCACACACAAATTCCATATGCATATAATCACACATCAAATGAACAAAATTACACACAAACACATATAAACAACCAAAGCTCCCAAACCTGGAATGGAGCTCAAAACTTCTCTTCCTTCACTCTACCAATTTCCATTCCCTTTATCTTTCCTCTATCTTCAGATGCTTGCAAATAACCAAAACAACAACTCCATTAACCCATGCATATAACCCTAAAACCCCTAAAACCCGTGAGAAAGAGAAGAAAGGAAACCCAACCCAACTTACCTCCTCCGAGAACCCCTCTCAAACTCAGAAATCCAACTCCCTCTAGAAGAAATCGCATTAGGGCACACAAGGGAATAGAGAGAGCAGAAAAATGAAAGAAAAGGGAAGAAAGAGAGGAAAACGTGAGAGGAAGAGAAGCCAAAATATCTGCCCTCTTTTTTCCTCTCTCTTTCACCCACTTTTCATTAATTGCTCTCACCTAGCCTTCCCATGTGTCAAGCTCCCATTGGACCAAAAATTTCACTAATTGGCTTTTCTCAAATCAAACCCTACAACTTCTCTTTTAGTCCTTGGACATTTACTTTTCACTCACTAACATAAATTCTTTTACTCAAACTTCATTTATTCTTGCAATTGGGTCCTTATTACTCAAATATCACAAGCATAAATTTCCGAATTACCCTTAATTTCTCAACTTATCATGCAAATTCCGACTAGGCCCTTTTTGGGTTATTACAATCACTCTCCCTTAAGAAATTTCGTCCTCGAAATTTCCTCGCTAACCACTAGTACAGATAAAACCATAAATAATCTCATAATCACTATCACTCTTACCATTCGATTCTCAAAACAAATACACTTCACACTTCTTATTGCACTATACTCTTATCCAAACACTTCATCAGCTTTTCTCAATGAAACGCATACAATAATGCTTTTCATATACAGATGAGGGATGCGAATGAAATGCTATGTAATGATTTATGTATGCAAAATGATGTGAAAATTCAATATGAGTTGTAGTAATGCACTTTTTCCAATCCCCATGCTTCACTATGCTTATGTTCACTCGATTCAGAGGAAATAGCTGACAGGTATACAGAGTGACACCTCAAACTCACACTATGCACATAATCTTATATCACTCACTACAACCGATATCTCACTAATCCATCATCTCTACACTACACAAACATACACTACACAACTGCATCCCACAACACAAGACAGACTCACGTACAAAGACTCGACACTCAAACAATTCACATAGACCAAAACCGACTAAACCGGGCTCTGATACCACTAAATGTAACACCCCCTACCTGTACGTAGGCAAACCCATCCGCGAGGGAGTAGGCAGCCGTACGAGCAGGTGTGCTACCGGACAGGAGCGATACAAAGCACGAATATAAGTACGTAAGAATTTAAAACTTTAAGGAGCAAAAACTGATCATACATAATTCACAAATGCGCATATATTAAGCGAAAGCATACACCTATAAAAACGTACAACCATACAACAGAAGCCTCAGACGAAAGATAGGACAGAGAAAATACTTAAGACATAAATATAAAATATTTATGCAGTCCAAAATATTACATCAGTATCTTTACTTACTATAACATATACATATTATACAGAAATACAAATACCAATTACAGAGGCTGAACAAAGTACAAAAATTCTAGCTCCTATGTGGCCAACCCTTGCAGATGCGCGACTCGAACCGAACCAAACCTGCCACCTGCACGGGAAAATAACCCGTGCTAAGCGATAACGCTTAGTGGGGAAACACACAAGAAATATGGGCAGCCATTCACAATGGTCTCCAAGGAATAACACATGCAAATGGCATATGTGGACATTCATAACACATATAATATTATACTTGCATATAAAGGCCGTGCGTTTAGAGGATCATATCCACATTCATATATAATCATTCACTAGTCAATGTCACATTTTCACGCAAACTAGTTCACATGCTAATCCATAATAGTTAACAGTATAAAATCACATTCGTATACATACTAATTCACATGCTTATAACCACAATCGATTATATTCAAACGCAGTTACAATACGATATATATGAATTATCGCACATAGTATGCATGTTTGAGTCACATTTAACCCATTCAGAGATTCATAATCACATTCGAATTCATAACTGATTCACATGACTGAAATCTTACACATTCGGGTATTATATTCTCATATTTATATCAGACAAAGCAAACCAAAATACCTACTGACTTAAAATAGTTGATAACGAGTATACAGACATCACCTTACGGGTGCGAATCGAATATTAATTTCATTTTCACATTCAAAAACATTTTCATTAGGGACCTTAAACAAGATCCAAACACATTAAAGGGTTCGCAAGGAACCAAACGGGGGTCCTGATTAGGGTCCAGACGTCCAAAGAGCTGCAGCTAACAGACTCTATTAGGCATGCCTAACTATCCACTAGACTGACTCTCGCATGTCTTGCAACATTTAAATCATGTGTCAAATCAATAAGCATTTTGATCTTATGGCCAAGAAGCTGTATGTGTTGCAAGGAATGGAAAATCCTAATATAAAGGAATAATTCTTGACCTTTTTGCCTGATAGTTTATCCACAAGGATGTCCACTATCATCCAGATGGCAAATAAGAAGGTCAATGATTACACTTTTGGTAAACTTCGTCAATTGATGCATAATGCTCTGACTAGACTTTGTGAACACAAGGAGATCATCAAGCTATATACAGAGGAGAGCCCTTTGTTGAAACCTGCATGTGTTAGACTAGGCCTACAAATTAAATGTAAATCCTCAAGGGATTCTTGCTAATGCAAACCAAAGAAGAAGAAATATTTCCACATTTTTCAGCGAAAAAGGAATTCTTAAAGGCCTGGGACCCGCCTCTGATGGAGATATTTCCGTAAAAAGAAATATCCAGGTTCTACAAAATCCATAAAATGTTATTTATGTAGAAAACAAGGACATTATTCTCAAAACTGCCCCAATAAATCCAAACACACATAGAAGATGATTGCTCAAATTGATTAGATCGCTAATATAGCAGATGTTGATCTGGAATATGTCTTCTTTGAATATGATGAATTGACAAAAGATACTATTCTTTCCATTGAAGATGAAGATGATTTGTAACACCCCTTATACCCCTTTCGGAGAACAAGAGAGTGCACCAACATAATACAGGTTTAACAGTCAGGAATATAAAATTTCATCATATATTAGGCTATAAAAGAAATTGTAACAAAATCCATATCTCATTGCATTACTCAAAAGGCATTCCATTAATATGCATGTCTGATTACAGTGTTAATATATATAATTATAAGCCAAAAAGACATTAACTACAAAACTTATAACATAACATATGGGTTCTTCTATAGATGTGTTGGCCTTAGCTAATGCGGGTTGTCCCGGTCGCTTGCTTGATCTTTAGTACCTGCACGGATAGAACACCATGAGATGGACAATTACTCACAGCAGTCGTTGATAATAGACACAAATAATGAATGCATAAACATAGATCATCAATAGATACATAATGCATAACCATAATCTCAATGTAATGAAGTAGAGAGTAACCATATATCCATAGCAAGTATATTTTAGTTCACAGTAATGAGCACATAATAATATTATACAGTTGCTTGCCTTAATCTAGGAGAGTGTATAACGAGAAGAGTACTGAACGGGGGTACCCGAAGGTACAAATGGGGATACCCGAGGGTACAATACATTTTTCTTATATTCTTTATTTCTTTTGAAATAAGTGATGACCCAAACGGGGACTACAGGACAAATGGGGACTACAGTAATCAGAGTTCCTATAGGCATGCCTATCAAATCCACTACTCAGTCTAAAGCAAGTAGGAGACCAGGAATTCAAATTTCAGTTATTTTATACATTTATAACACCATGCCATTAAGGGAAAATTTTCATAGCACACATATATCTCATATGAGTACTTTACAGAATAATACAGAAATACAGGAAATATCATTTATTAATGATAAATAATCATTACATGAAATTTGGTGTCATTTAGAAGTAATTTGATAGCAAATTTCATAAACAATTTTTGGAAAACAGGGGTCACTCGGCGGTAAGGAAAACCTGCCTGCCATGTTAAATGCGGGAATTAGACATTGTCAAAATAGAATGCTTTTACATGTCGGTAAGAACAATCCTGATCGCTGTGTAAAGGACTCCACACGATGGGTAGAGAATCCTGACTTCCTTGTGGGACACCTAAAAACAAAGGTTGCTGGACAAAATGCATGTACACGATGGTAAGGATATTCTTGATCGAATTACCTCACATTCCAAAAAGTTGGATAGAATGCTTTTACATGACAGTAAGGGCTGACTTGCCTACCGTGTAAGCCCATGGACCGCCACATTTTTGTAACTTAACACGATCACACAGCGATAAGGATATTCCTTACCGCCGTGTAACCTAGCATAGCTACCTCATTTCTATTAAAACACAGCTGTGTTTTCAAAAGCACAATTGTGCTAATTTGGAAATTTGACATGTTCTGTTTTACGATTTCTAACCCAAAAACACATCTAAACTCATTCTTTTCACATGCAACCACTTTCACAATCATTGTTTCACACTCAAATAACTCCCATACCATGTTAGCAATATTCTCAAGCACATAAACACCTCAATTGCTCAATTATAGATAAATTGAATACAAAGGTATAGAAAACTACTCCTTTACCACCTTTCCTCTTCTTTCTCCTATAGCTGCTTCTTCCTTAAATTCAAACAGCAAAACCATATCAACTTTCATAAATATACATACATATCACAACTTAAACTCTAAAAACCAAAGAGGAAAAAGAGGATGAATAGTGCCTTATTCTTACCTTTAATGCTTCAAAACCACTTTTAAACTAAATCTATAGTTTGAATTCCACTTAAAACCACTTCTAATCAGATTTTAGGTATAAAAAAGATGGAAAAAGGCTACCTTAGAGGAGGAAGGTCGGCTGGCTATCTTATCCCTCTTTGTAGCCAACCTTAATGGCTTATAAAGCCATGAAGTCTCTTCCAAACTCTATAACGGATAGGTTTTTATGCATGATTGGTTCCCCTTGTCCATTTACCATATTGATCCCTCTTCTTGCTTAATTTTATGCATTTAGCTATTGATTAAACATATTTAGTTATAGACACATACAATTACTCAATTGATGCAATTAAACCCATATATATTATGCAATTATGTCCTTACATGTGAGACCACTCATTAAATTCTTCTATTAGATTAATTCCAATTATGTATTAACTCATAATCACAATTATGCTCATTTACCCAAAACATAAATATAAATAGATTCCCCAAACCTATCCAAAACTACTAAGGTGCAATTTGGGGTATCACATGATGATTCCTCTGAAGATAAAAAAAAAGTGATGATTATCAGTTCTCATATAGTATTGATGAAGTTCTTGCTATAAGAAAGCAGTTAGCTCCATAAGCTTTAGTGCATATTTTCCAGGAAAATATGAAAAATCCATCAAAGCCATAACATTTGTTGATATGGAGCAAGAACAATATTTTCAATCCTAGTTCTCAATATTGGAAGTTTTATGAAGAATACTGCAAGACAGCTGATGGAAAAATCTTTTCTACCAAGCTTAAATCAATCAATCCTGTCAAGATCCAAATCTTTCTAGATTGTTATGTCTGGCTTCCAGTTCTTAGATCTCCATTACCAAGAAGAAATATAGTTCTGAGTTTTGATGCACTTTCCCAAATGTCCAAGTTACATATTGGATTTGATGGATTGAAATTCAAAAAACATTTTCTCTCTTATACAGATGTTCCTTCCCTCTTTACCATACAACAAAACATTACCTTTTCAACCATCTAAGAAGAACTCATAACCCTCTATGCAGCCAATTCCCATATAGAATTTCTTAAAAGTGTTTTTCGCCATTATGGAAAACCCATATTTCTTCATTCCTCCCCCCTTCAAAAGAAATGAAGATGTAAACCCAACAAAAGTCACTCATTCTAGTATGATTCCATATGATCTTTCTTTGGCCTTAGAAGAATGTGATCAGCTACTCCAATAAAGGATCATAAAAGCTACCAATTCCGAATGGGGTTGCCAAGCCTTCTATGTTAAGAAAAGATTAGAATAAGTTTGAGGAAAAAAGAGACTTGTTATGGATTATCAACCATTAAACCATTTTCTTAGAGATGATAAGTTCCCTCTTCCTAAAATTTCCTATTTGTTCACCTTTTTGTCTAATGCAAAGATCTTTTCCAAATTTAATCTTATAGTAGGCTTTTGGTAGCTGGGTATACAACCTGATGAGAGACATAAAATAGGTTTTTGCATACCCAACCATTATTACCAATGGACCATTATGCCATTTGGGCTTAAGGTTGCACCCTCATTATTTCAAAAAGCCATGCTAAAATCTATAAGCCCATCCTTTATTCAGCCTTGGTCTACATTAATGATATGCTATTATACTCACCCTCAGAAGAAGCTCATCGTCAACTCTTGTAGGAATTCGTGACTCTTACTCAACAATTTTAAGTGATGCTATCCCCGACAAAAATGCATCTAGGAAAATCAGAAATTGATTTCTTAGAAATGCACTTTTCTAATAGAACTTATTAGCTTGGACAACACCTTGGAGTAGAGTTACTGCAATTACCTAATGAAAATCTCTCAGTTAAATAAGTACAATAGTTCTTAGGAGTTGCAAATTACTTAAGAGATTTCATTCCTCATTTTATGAGAAAGGCTAATCCCCTAAGACAAATGCTTAAGAAAAATCTACCACTATGGTCCTTGGTTCAGACTATTGTAATAAAGTAGCTCAAGTAGATAATGCAGAAGCTGTCACTATTAGAAATCTCTTTAAAGGGGAAAAGAATTCTTTAAATGAATGCCAAAGACCGCTTTTGGGGAGCTATCCTATTTAAAGAAGAAAATGGAAAGAAATGCTTGTGTGCGCATGCCAGTGGAAAATTTACAAATGGAGAATGCCATTATCATTCGACCTTCAAAGAGATTTTGCAGTAAAATATGGTATTAAGAAATTTGAATTCCATCTAATTGGTCATTGCTTTACTGTTATCATGGATTGTTCATCTTTTCCAAAAATGTCGGACTTTAAAGGAAAAATAATTCCCCATCCTCGACTAATTCATTGGAAAGAATGGTTTAGCAAGTATGAACTCGATGTTCAATATATAAAGGGAAAAGAAAATCTTATCCCTGACTTGCTAAGCAGGAGGACTTCAAAGCAAGCTATTGTCATTCTAGCAGTCTATATGTTTCAACAAGTTTTCCTTCAGGAAGGTGCCTTGCCATATATGCCAGAAAATCTTTCTCCAGTCAGATTGAAAGAATTTGCTAAGATTCAATTGTAAATTTATCAGTCTAGATTAATTAGGTTCTATGGCCCATTATATTGGGATCAATTAAACTATCATCCCCAGTATCCTTTTGTAGCTCTTATCGGCTTTCTTAATTTTAGGATGGAAAAACCCATCATTTGGCCCAAAGAACTTCTTGCATTTATGTGGTATTATTGTCATCTTCATTAAGTTATTTTTGAAATCCACAACAAACACATGGCTTGTCATATCTAAGGGATTATCAATGGCACCAGGCATAATCCTCATCTCAAAACATTTCTCACTTGGTTTAGAACTCTAGAACAATGAAAGATAGCTCTCATTTAAGAAGCAAATTCTTTTGGGGTTTCTCATTTATGGGATTTACAGTCAACATATATCCTCCATGGACTTAGTGTTTAGTTGAATAGATGATATAAATCATTCGTGTCTTCATACCACTTCAGATCTTTGCTCTAATCTCTCAAGGAGGCTTGCATGAATTTTCATCCTAAGTTTGTTCGAAAAAGGTCTGATCTTATGCACCATCTTTTTGAAAAAAATGTAGTAATTCCAAAAGAAATATGGCCCAATTAGAAAGATGATTATATCCCATAGGAATCTTATCCTTTAAGTTACTAGGAAGCCCTCAAAAAGGATTACTAATATTGGATTGATAACAATTCACATATTGGGTCATTTCAAGCAGGTCCATCCAGTCTATCAAAACCAGGCCCATCTCAATCAAGCCCCACAAATTCATCACAATCAAGTCCATCTTTTAATCCACCTATGGATTTATATTCTCAATATCAACCCATAGCTTGATCCACTGAACCATACGATAATGATGAAGATAATGATGGTGGGTCTATGGAATACATTCTTGACACATTTTCTAACGAAGATCCAAACTTATCTCTATCCCACCTTTTTGGAAATAATGGCATTCCATCAAAAGATTAATGGCAGACAATCTTTCTTTTAGACTTTTATAATGCTGTATCTTTATCTTTTTGAGTGTTGTATTTTCATCTTTTGTAAAGCTATCTCCCACTTTGTTAAAGTTTGAGTCAGCTATTGTATTATTACTCTTATTTGTTTGTATCATGTAAAAGTCTTTCTTTCCTTTTCTTCTATATATAAGGAGTAAGTTTTTAGTATAAGTGTCAGAACCTAGTTTATAGACACTGCCCTCAGTTTGATAAATAAAATGTTTGCTTAAATTATTCCCTCTCTCTTCTCTTATCATAGTTTAATATTATATGATTTTTTTATTCTTTTAACTGGTTCATGATCCTTAGATAGGGAGAAACTATGGTTACATAAATTTACTAGAATGGATAGCTCTGTTGTTGATAGCCTTGAATTCATCTGATTATGATATTTCAAAGATTATTAATAATTAATTGATATATTTTCCCTTTAAATACTAAACACACATTAGATTTTAACTTGTATAAATAAAAATTTAGTATTAATTATTAAATTACTTTCTAAACTTTTGCATTATGACTCGGCTACTAACAGATTTCACTGATTTGATGGATAGCTAGGGCAAATCAATACATTTAGCTGGATGATACTGATCGAGCAGATGAAAGAATGTCTAGTCGATAACAAGGTAGACTACAATATCCGATTGGATGGCCGAACATGGAAGCAAAGAGCCCGAAAAGAGCCTTCACTTCAAAAAACTTCGGTAAGAGAAAGGAGTTCGAGTAGGGAAGGCCTGCACACCACATAAACAATCTGGCCATAACCTATATGTAGACACCGAGCCCTGAGGCAGTTCAGATCAAAGTTACTCGATAAAGATATCAATGCCTATTTCTGGGCAACTGGACGAAGGTTATGGACTTTCACCCTTTGAATTCACAAGGATTAAAGATTTTCGATAATAGGAAGTTCCGGTGTATTAGGAGGGGCTTGCTAGTGGAAAAATTTGGATTCTGGCTGACCGACGGGCATAGAGTGGTCATCGCTTGCCCTAAGAGACAGCCTCTCCTCGAGCGTGTGGACCCCGTTGCTCACGTGGGACGGGCCCGTCTCTCGCAAGGATGCTCGTCGCTCACTCGAGAGACGCTTGTCAATCACAAATGATAGGCTATCTCCCGTTACCCATCTCTCGTCGAGTGGCCCGCCGCTCGACGTGCCTCCGTGACCGATGCCCATCAGACTCCGAGTGACGCCCATCAGTTGGGGATCTACGTGTGATCCCGCAGGATTTTTCAAGATTTTCCTAAGATTTTAACATATCATTCCAAGATTTTTCAATGTCTTCCAAATCTTTTCAAATATTTTCAAACTTCGGATTTGATTTTGAAAATATTCTGCAAATTAGTCGATTTTGATTCTGATTTCATAAATCTTTTTCAAATTCAAATTTAAAATTTAAAAGAATTTGAATTATTTTCCTCAGCCTATAAATAGGAAGCTAAGGATCATTTGGTTGGGTTGGGAAAATTTTTCGAAAAAGATTAGAAAACTTTTCGAGAGCAGAAAATTCTCAAGAGAATTTCCATAAAGTTATTTTCATTTTTTTATCAGAACTTCATCAAATATTTTTGAAAAGAAAGGAACAACTTGAGAAATCGAAATCAATTCGTTTCGCTAGATTTATCCTCTTAACATTCATGGATCACGAAAAATCAAGTAAGAAAAATAAACTTTCTTTTCTTGATTTAATTTCGAAAAAATACAGTTTTATGGTAGAAAATAAATTGCACATTGTTGATTAATCCTTGTAGAATTCAAGGGCAGAAATCTCATGACATTCTCCTTCAGAAGGTAATATTTCGAGGGTAAATATTTCTGGATCACTCTTTAATTCAATTTTTTTGTTTTGAATTAATTCACTTGTGTCCAATTGCGCGAAAGGATAATTTCAATAGTAAAAATTGGATTTTAATCGAAAATTTCCATCTTTTTTTGGGTCAGGGATGACCGACAGGCTAAGGGTCCACTGACGGCCGTCGCTCACCCGAGCGACGGGCCGTCACGAAACTCTGCCTCTACCCATCGGTCGGCCCAGGGACACCCGTCGTTCAAGTGATATGGGCCGTCCCTGGGCCTTTCCTTCCTTATTTTCTACCTCCTTTTTTACTTTTCCGTATTTTCCATGGTGAATTTTTATAAATTTTTTTTTTGATCTTTATTCATTTCATCCTTTTTATTGTTTAATTATCGCACTAACATGCTCCTTGTTTTTTTGAGTTTGACTGTTTTTTTTTTATTTGGGGTGTTAAAAAATGGAGAACATCGGGATGATCCAGGGACATTATTCGGGTTTATCTTCTTTACCCTATTTTCCTTCAATTTATTTTTATTTTTAATTTGTTGTAAATATTATTTTGGTCCCGTTAATGTAAAGAATGGCTGAATATTTCTTCAAACGAATAGGATTTTCCTAAATAAAATAGGACTAATGTCCTAACTTTCTGTCCAAACAAAATAGATGTTTAAACATTATTATTCTTTTCTAAACATGCATGCGAAAACCAATGTCTTCATCCTTAATCGAATATCCCACTTTGTGTATGTTTCTTTTTTGCTCGTTGACAATGGGGGTTGTATTCTGCCCCTAGTTTTTTGTAGGCTATTGTATTTTTTAATTTACTTTATTTTGAGCTTACTTCATTTAATGCTTTCATTATATGGTTGATCTGATGCTTTCATTATTGCATTGAACTGAATGAGAAAATGAGATGAAAGATTAAGTTCAAAACGCAATCATAACCCTAATCAAGGTATGAATAAATGGAAAGTCCCAAACCATCTCTAGTCTTAGGTTCAACGAGGTTAGATGAACCTTTTTAATATTCTATTAGGAAGTGAATTCAAAAATATCTCTAGTTGCCCAAAATAGGCCCAAATTGCACCTTCTTCGGCTTCACGAGGTTAGATGAACCGTCTCAATATTCTATTGGGGTGGGAACTCCAAAATATCTCTGGCTTACCCAAAATAGACATACGTGTATTGTCTTAGGCTTCACGAGGCTAGATGAAGCTTTCCAATATTCTATTGGAAGGAGGACTCCGAAATGCCCCGGTTTGCCCAAAATAGACACACATGCGCTGTCTTAGGCTCAGTGAGGCTAGATGACCTTTCCCAATGTTCTATTGGGTGGCGACTCCAAAAAACCTCCTTGTTGCCCGAAATGGATGCCCTTACAATATTTTGCATGTCTTATGAACTTCTCTAGAAATCCCTAAAAGTGGGTCTTCGGGGCGGCCCAGGGTTTGGTGTGCATCACAGTGGCGACTCCACTGGGAAACTATCGAGACTTCACTTCGAAAGTATCTTCATTAAAACATATAAATAAGTTTTAATTTAAAATTTCACCCTTTTTCGAAATCGTATTGCATATCATTAGAGCCTTAGATCTATTCTAGTTTGGTCCCTCTTTTAACCCGTTGGCAGGAATCATGCTTGGGGAGCTCAAAAGTATCACCACCCTAGCCAAAGTTCATGTAATAAAAGTAGAAACTTCCTCTAGGTGGAATGAACCATAATTCTATGCTTGCTATGTGGATCATTACGTATTGGACAAATTGGTCACCTAATCAAAGGCTTTCATTATAACTCCCCCAACACCCACACATAGCATATCGAAGGACGGAGAGCTATGGTGAGCAGAAGGTGCTACCAGACAAAGACATTCACAGCTATACATAAATTAGAATAATAAAATTTCTAACACAAGACCTCAAGACATGCACATCCTAAACCTATGTCATCCACACATCAATGTTCGCACTATAGGATATTACAACTCATTACAAATGCCAAATAAATAAACTTAATTACAAACCAACAATCAATAAAAACTTTCTATAACTTCTACCGACTGGTTGGCCAAAACTCAGCGGACCGCTGCGCTACTCTAATCTCCTAACCTGTACGGACAAACAACCGTGCTAAGCAATAACTGTCACACCCCGCTACCCTCGTTGGAAGGATACTGAGGCACCACGCGCACAAACTGAAATACAATCTCAAATACATATACATATACTCAAATAAGTTAAGAAAACAAATACATTTAATCAAAAGATAACAAATCCATATATATATAACCATATAGTTTTTAAAAAAGGGATTTGTAAAGGATAAACATATACATGTACAAAATAATTCTTTTACAAATCATACTCCATATACAAAAATACAGCGGAAGACAAAATAACTCAATCTATAGACTTCTAGTGGCCGACCTGCAGATGTCCGACTCCAAAATAAACCTACAACCTACACGGGAAAAGAGCCCGCGCTAAGCGATGATGCTTAGTGGGGAGGAACAACACATGCATATACATATAATCGCAACAAACATATGCATATATAAGCTTAACAATAACAAAAGCATATAAAAACATATATAACTAAAATTTATAACAAGTATTCATCACACACATGTATATCAGAATATATATATTCATATCCGAACACAAGTATAATATGTTATCATGACATAACGCAAATACATATACATGTAACATATATTCATTTCATATAACTAATAGCTTCATATCTCAATTTCGTGTAATAAACTCAAATAATAGCCTGATTACTCGCTAACTAGTGGATACGAGTACTAATGATACTGATTGGACAGAGTATCCCAAGCATATGGAGACGTGAGTCTCAAAACATTTTATAATCATGTATGCCCGGAGGTATACCGGAGACCGAGGTCTCAAACATCTTATTTGACCCAAACAGGGCCCGTATATAGCAAATAACATATAGCAGCTGCACTCACACTCTAACCCTGGATAAGCGCTTATCTATCCACTACCATGACTATAAGGCTCAAAAAAATAACTCAATCTTGCTCTAAGATAATATTCATATAATAGAGAATAAATCAAGTATAATCATGTTATTTTAGGTATACACGTATGTTGGTCAAATTCGAGAACATATACACCATATACAGGGTGCAATAAGAACACGTACTCATAAATAAATAACCCATGTACATAAAAATTATAGGCATTTAAATCACATATAATAATAATATTAATCATGTACATGTATCTCATAATGAAACAATTATCAAATTATAATACGGATTTAAACCCAATCATGTGTCATGTAGTGAAAAAACCCCATGTAAAAGAAGCTTAAAACTCTTTTTCAAAATAGGGAAGGAGAGGCCTCACTGTCGCGCTCGCGACAGTGAGGGGACGAGAGGCCAGTCACGACTCGCACATGCAGTGGCGACTCGTGACACTAGCGTCTCGCACGACTCGTGATCCTCCCTCACGACTCGTGATGCCTATGCTTAGAGGAAGAGGAGGTCACGAGTCGTGATCCTCCCTCACGACTCGTGACGCCAATGCGTCCCGCCTCACAGGAAAGGGACGGTCACGAGTCGTAATCCTCCCTCACGACTCGTGACTGCCAAGGAAAGAGGGTTACGAGTCGTGATCCTCACTCACAACTCGTGACCTTCCCATTTCACAGCGAAAATCCCATGAGAAGGAGAAGAGAAGAGATGGGCTCGTGATAGAATTTATTCTCGTCTATCTCCAGAAACGCAAAAACGGGAATTGAAGGAAAATCAAAGTCCAACTTTACCCAAACCCATTTTTCATGCTAAAACATGTAAAAGCTTACCTTTTTGGCCTCTAAAACACATTTACAACTATAATAACTCAAAACGCACAACAATATTACACATTAAAAAGACATTTACAGAGATTCAAAACCCAAAAATACCTCCATCATGCTCATACATATACCTCTAATTTAACATGCATATCATCAATATTTTGCTACCACAAATCATGTACACAAAGTTAATATACTCATGCATTTCTATATACCAAAAACTCACAAACAACATCAACATTTAAACTCAAAAACATGATCCAAAGTGAGGATGGCAAAACACTCCCAAACCTGGAAATGGAGCTCAACAAAGCCACTGACTTTAAGCTACAACCTTTCCTTTCCCTTTATCCTTTCTCCTTTCTCTTGTATCTCTTCAAATCTCAAAACCTAGCTCAAGCTAAAAGAACACCAACATGCAAAACTTGAGAGAGCAGAAAATGGAGATGAGAAAGTGAGAGAGAGAATGTGAGAAAGGAGAGGGCAAAACTAAGTAGCTTCCACGGGAAGCTAAGAAATTTCAGCCTTCCCTCTCTCTACTCCTTTCAAATCCCCATTAATGCACCCAACAACCTAGCCACTTGTCATTCATTCATTGGACCTTTCTTTCTTCCTTTTGACTTTCTTGCTCTTTTGTCTTCTAGTAACACACACAAATACCATCTTACCCTTGGTATAAATCCACTTAATCCCTTACAATAAAATCTTTCATTTAAACTTTAAACCTCATTCAATTTAGTCCCTAATTCACTTGCATAAATTACCAAAATACCCTTCTTTTATAATCCAATTACACATGCAATTCTACTAGGCCATATTTGGGATGTGATAACTCTCTCTTCCTTATGAAATTTCGTCCTTGAAATTTTCTCGCTAATCACTTACATCCCAAAACCAAAATAGAACTCAAAAATAACTTAATAAGTCAACACTTACCGGAAGGACGTGCAGCCTCTGGAGTATCCTCTATAATCATCACATAGACTCTAGCCGGAGCATACTCTCCCGTAGTACCTGGTCGATGCATGATTTTCGATGGCACCTGTGGAGCTCTACTTCTGTCCCAGTTGCTTCTGGTTGCATTTGATTTACCTCCACCCACTTTACTCTCTTATTGGCTCTAGTTCTCTTGTCGATCGGGGCAATTTGCAAACCGATGCTCCATACTTCCGCACTTGAAGCACGCTCCAGTTATCTTGCGGCAAGTACCCCAATGGTACCTTTGGCAATGCTCACACTCCGGTGCTTTATTTCCACTACTCGCGGGCGGTGCTACACTTCCCACCTCAGAAGGCACTTGAGCAGACCCTTTAGTCCCTTGTCCTATCGAAGCACCTTTAGACTTCTTGTTACTAGCAACTCCACCATCTGGTGCTCTCCTCTTCTGTTCTAATCTTTGCTTTGCCATCTCGGATTCTTCCAACTTTATCGCTGTAGCCACTAACTGATAGTATCCAACCGGATGCATAACTGCCATTGCTGATAATGGACCTCTAATGACTTCTCTTTATCCACCCTGAAAATGCTAGCACTTAAAGTCATTCGTCAACAGCAGTTGAGGCACATACTTGGTCAATCGGCTAAACTCTTTCTCATAGTCGCTGACCGATAAGTTCCTCTGTTTTAAATTTATAAATTCATTCCAATTTGCCTCCCGGTAGGCCTTGGTCACATATTTCTGCTCAAACTCTTTCATGAAGAACTCCCATGTCAAATCAGCTAGTCTCTGGGGATTGAGAAGCACAAGGTTCCACCAATCATATGCTGATCCTTATAAAAGCGATACAGCACAAGTAACTCATTGATGCAGAGGGCAAGCTATCTCTTGTAAAATCCGATCAGTTCTCTTCAACTAGAATTTCGCCACATCCGATTGATCCAAAGAGGTTCCATAGAATTCTTCTGCTCCCCTTTTCCTTATAAGCTCAGAAGGAGCCTTAGGAGCAATCAATCTGTTTACCACTTGAAGCAAACCTTGTACCAATGCCAGATCGAAACCCTAACCTTCTACGGGTGCACGCTCATGTGCAGGCCTATCCTGTCCGACCGAATTACTTCCAACCGGGTTCACACTTTCCATCGTGTCGCCCATGTACTCACTTGGATCCGACTCCATCCAGACACTACACAAAGCAACATTTGCATTAGGCCATAACTCTAAACAGACTCTCATATAAAGACTCTATACTCAATCAATCACATAGAACCAGAACCGACAAAACCGGCGCTCTGATAGGAAGCTATCACACCCCGCTACCGCCGTTGGAAGGATACCGAGGTGCCACGCACACAAACTCAAATACAATCTCATATACATATACATATATTCAAATAAGTTAAGAAAATAAATACATTTAATCAAAAGATAACAAATCCATATATATATAACCATATAGTTTTTACAAAAGGAATTTGTAAATGATAAACATATACATGTACAAAATAATTCTTTTACAAAAATTTACATTTACAAATCATACTCCCTATACAAAAATATAGCGGAAGACAAAATGACTCCATCGATAGACTTCTAGTGGTCGACCTGCAGATGTCCGACTCTAAAATGAACCTGCCACCTACACTAAAAAAGAGCCCGTGCTAAGCGATGATGCTTAATGGGGAGGAACAACACGTGCATATACATATAATCGCAACAGACATATGCATATATAAGCTTAACAATAACAAAAGCATATAAAAACATATATAACTCAAATTTATAACAAGTATTCATCACACACATGTATATCAGAATATATATATTCATATCCAAACACAAGTATAATATGTCATCATGACATAATGTAAATACATATACATGTAACATATATTCATTTCATATAACTAATAGCTTCATATCTCAATCTCGTGTAATAGACTCAAGTAACATCCTGATTACTCGCTAACTAGTGGATACGGGTACTAATGATACTGATTGGACACAGTATCCCAAGCATATGGAGACGTGAGTCTCAAAACATTTTATAATCATGTATGCCCGGAGGTATACCGGAGACCGAGGTCTCAAACATCGTATATGACCTAAACGGGGCCTGCATATTGCAAATTACATATAGCAGCTGCACTCACACTCTAACCCTGGATAAGCGCTTATCTATCCACTACCATAACTATCAGGCTCAAAAAAAACAACTCAATCTTGCTCTAAAATAATATTCATATAATAGAGAATAAATCAAGTATAATTAAGTTATTTTAGGTATACATGCATGTTGGTCAAATTTGAGAGCATTTACACCATATACAGAGTGCAATAAGAACACATACACATAAATAAATAACCCATGTAAATAAAAATTATAGGCATTTAAATCACATATAATAATAATATTAATCATGTACATGTATCGCATAATCAAACAATTATCAAATTATAATACAGATTTAAACCCAATCATGTGTCATGTAGTGAAAAACCCCATGTAAAAGAAGCTTAAAACTCTTTTTCAAAATAGGGCAGGAGAGGCCTCACTGTCGCGCTCGCAATAGTGAGGGGCGGAGAGGCCAGTCACAAGTCGCACATGCAATGGCGAATCGTGACGCTAGCATCTCACAGGGGAGGGGTAGTCACGAGTCGTGATCCTCCCTCACGACTTGTGATGCCTATGCTTAGAGGAAGAGGAGTTCACGAGTCATGATCCTCCCTCATGACTCATGATGCCAACGCGTCCCGCCTCACAGGAAAGGGACGATCATGAGTCGTGATCCTCCCTCACGACTCGTGACTGCCAAGGAAAGAGGGTTACGAGTCGTGATCCTCACTCACGACTCGTGACCTTCCCACTTCACAGCTGAAATCCCATGAGAAGGAGAAGAGAAGAGCCAGTTCTATTGCGCTCATGATAGAATTGATTCTCCTCTATCTCCAGAAACGCAAAAATGGGAATTAAAGGAAAATCAAAGTACAACTTTACCCAAACCCATTTTTCAAGCTAAAACATGTAAAAGCTTACCTTTTTGGCCTCCAAAACACATTTACAACTATAATAACTCAAAACGCGCAACAATATTACACATTAAGAAGACATTTATAGAGATTCAAAACCCAGAAATTCCTCCATCATGCTCATACATATACCTCTAATTTAACATGCATATCATCAATATTTTGCTACCACAAATCATGTACACAAAGTTACTATACTCATGCATTTCTACATACCAAAAACTCACAAACAACATCAACATTTAAACTCAAAAACATGATCCAAAGTGAGGATGGCAAAACACTCCCAAACCTGGAAATGGAGCTCAACAAAGCCACTGACTTCAAGCTACAACCTTTCCTCTCCCTTTATCCTTTCTCCTTTCTCTTGAATCTCTTCAAATCTCAAAACCCTAGCTAAAGCTAAAGGAACACCCATATGCAAAACTTGAGAGAGTAGAAAATGGAGATGAGAAAGTGAGAGAGAGAACGTGAGAAGGGAGAGGGCAAAACCAAGTAGCTTCCACGGGAAGCTAAGAAATTTCAGCCCTCCCTCTCTCTACTCCTTTCAAATCCCCATTAATACATCCAACAACCTAGCCACTTGTCATTCATTCATTGGACCTTTCTTTCTTCCTTTTGACTTTCTTGCTCTTTTGTCTTCTAGTAACACACACAAATACCATCTTACCCTTGGCATAAATCAACTAAATCCCTTACAATAAAATCTTTCATTTAAACTTTAAACCTCATTCAATTTAGTCCCTAATTCACTTGCATAAATTACCAAAATACCCTTCTCTTGTAATCCAATTAGACATGCAATTCATCTAGGCCATATTTGGGATGTGACAATAACGCTTAGTTGGGCGATACAAATAATGGGCAGCCACCGATAGTGGTACCCGAGGCAAACACATGCAAACCAATATATATATTTATATATATATAAACATAATAGAATGCCGGCTAAAGTTATTACAAACGAATATCATTATTTTGTTACGGAAACATAAGCAATTACACATACATTAGCGTCTTATAAACCATAAACAGAAATATTTATTTACTTTTTAATCAAAAATATATTATACAAAACTTATCATAAACTTTAAATCACTTAATGGCCCTATAGATGGTTATACTTCATAAATTCCCGAAATACGTTTTGAGGTTTGCAATATAAATTTTATAACTTCCCATTATTACAAATATTCCAAAATCATACGAATTACATTATCAATACTTAAATTAAAATATTTCATTTTAATCAAATTGTTACTTGTTTAAAACTAAACAAAGCATTTCAATACTCAGATTTGGTTCGGGCTTAAAACTATTTTTCCAAGCTTCTTACGTATCCCTATAGTTGGGAATTAGAACCACGTAGTTCTATGGAAAACCTTTATGCTTAAATAATCAAAATTAACTCTAAGTCCTTTCTTAAATTCGGTTATCTATTTTATTCTTACCGCTTTATTTCTCTTTAACTGTTACTCAATATGCAATCATCATGTCTATCAAAAATTAACAAACATTACACAAAGATTCCTTCTCATCCAAAATCCTCATTAATCACACATAAAAAATACACAAAATGTAAATCTAGGGTTTCAAAAACAAATCAAAAGAAATAAAAACTTAAACTCACCTTTCCTCAATAATTTCCACACTTAATCCTCTTAATCTAATTATCTTCATCATTAAAATCTTGGTCTTTGATCTTCAAAGGGAGTGAATGGTATGAAGCAAGAAGAAGAAGAAGAAGAAGAAGAGGAGGGGAGAACGTGAGAATGGGAAAGGAAAGGTGTAACACCCCGATTTGGCCCTAGAAGATCTGACGATATTTTGTCGGGTTACGATGAGTTTAGAAGTGTATCGAGCTGTGATTATTCAGATTTGTAAGTGTTTGGGGGGTGTAAGGTTTCGATAGTGTAAGTGTGGTTTGAAAAGAAGAGTAGGGGTTGTGTGTGAGCGTTCTGTCGCGAGCGCGACAGAACCCTCCCGCAGAATGCATGCATATGTGAGTTTTAAGGGTTTTGGAGTTTGGATTATTGACAAGTGGCAATGTAGGAGCGGGACATGTGGCATCATAGGAGATTGATACTTGGCAACAAGAGGGTGTGACACTTGGCAAGGGATTTGTTTGTTATGCATAAAGGAGTGTGCCAAGTGGCATTGTAGGGAAGAGACACTTGGCTTGGCTTGGTTTGGCTTAGCTTGGCTTGGCTTAAGATATGGATGAATTAAACGAAATAAGTGAATAAAGGGATATACATGCACTTATTATGGTAAATGGCATTTATATGAGTTGGTGGGCATTTGGATGAGGATTGACCAAAAAAGGACCAGCTGCCTTGCTTCCTTTCCCACGTTGAATTTGCTTTGGCCTTTATTTCCTTTTCATTCTTTTGCTTTTTCTTTTGTTTTGTCGTGCTCCCTTTTACTCCTCCATTCCTTTTCTTTTCTTTCTCTTTTAATTGCTCCTTAAGAGACTCACTTGGACTGGTTTGAAGGGAATTCTTGAGAAGGTAAGTAGTGATATTCTATTTGTGGTCTTCTTCTTCTGCTTGGTCCCTATTTTCGAATTAAAGTTATAAGAGGGTTGATCCTTGTGTTCTTTGTATGATTTGTGCATGTAATCTGTGGACATGAAGAGGGACAAGGGAAAGGAGAAGATTGGAACCAATTAGAGAGACGTGGGCAAGCTATCTAAGGTTAGGATCGTGTGCGATTTGATTTTTGTTCATTTTGATTGCTTGTAGTGTTTCTATATTATATGTATTTAGATATGTTTGTGATCATGTATTGGATCATTTTGCATGAGTTTTGGATGTGTTAGATGGTTTCCATATAGCTTTTGTGTGTAAAGTGTGATTTTGGGGGAATTCTGTTCAGTTTTTATTAGACCTCTATGTATTGTTTTTGTCATAAGTGGAGTTATACGGCTTCAATCGATTTGATTCAAACCGAATCGGAACCCTAAGATCCGTAGCTAAATATTTCTAAGAGGATACTTGAGCTAATTCTGGCTCTAAGTATCCCATAAGTAGTCAAAACCTAGGTGGCCCTGTTCTGGTGGGTTCACTGGAATAGTATGGAGTGTTTAAGTTATATCTGAAGTTATAGATGTCCAAACGACCGGTTCGGCATTTGAAGTTTGAGGCGTAAAGCAGTCTTATGACTTGTCTTCGTGAGAAATATAAAGGAGGACTCTGTCGCGATCGCGACCCTTGTTGGTGGAAGTTGGTGGAAGCCCTATGCGAGTCTACGGTGGCTACTACCATTTCCCCTATCGAGCTACTAGACATAGTGAAAGGGAGAGCTAGAAAGAACGTGGTTTATTTAAGTGCAAATTTGATGGCTGAAGGTCGCAACCATAACCACCCATTGTACATAAGGGCTCAGATAAATTAGAAGCACACAGCTTGTGTCATGGAGGATGATGGTTCATCGATTAATGTCTGTCCATTGGTGGCAATGGCAGCTTTTGGAATATCAGAGGATATGCTAAATAAGTCAGACCTCACGATCACAGCTTATGACAATTCCCAGAGGTATGCATCAGGAACGTTCAAGGCAGTGGTCAAGACAGGACCAATTGAGATCGAGGAAGAGTTCATTGTCCTCCCTATTCTAGCCAACTTTTCAATACTTTTAGGCAAGCCATGGTTCCATAAGCTAGGAGGGGTGCCTTCCTCATTGCACCAAATGATCAAGATTCCTTACGAGGGGCTAGTGGTGGCCATCCGAGCTGCAAGGGAGAATCAAGTGTCGGTGCTAGAAATTACCAGACAACCTTTCAATGTGTTTCACGTTGTCGTGATTGACAAGGAAAAACACAATGAGGGAAGCCCCCAAGCGGTGAACATGATAAAGAGAATGTCTTTCCACCTTGGGGCCGGTTTGGGCAAAGATTCTCAAGGGCCGCAAATTGCCATAACTACAAGAGGTCAAAAGGATAGGAAACACCTTGGATATATGGGCAAAATAGTGAAGAGCAAAAGGGCAATAAGTGGGATCCCTCGCATCAAGGACAGTTTTGTGCCGGCCATGTCATTATGCGCATATGCAGGGGAAGCCGAACCTCAATGGGTGGATGGAAGATTGTACCGGGATTCGAGGTCTTTAACAATGTCTTTAATTGGGACAGTGGAGTGATCAATTCAGCTGAGGATTATTGGGATGAAGAAATCATGACCAAGGGACCATTTGGGACCAAGAATCACCCGAGGAGATTATCACCGAAAGAATGACGGTTGCTCGAGTGAAGGGGGAAGAGAAGATAGAAGTTAAAGCTATAAGAGAACAAAGTAAAGCAATACAAGAGGTCGCTGCAGTGCCTCCGAAGTACCTGTTCAACACTCCACTGTCGGCTATGACATCTGCGTCGGCAGAGAGATAAGAAGATGATAATTTAGATTTTCTTTTTATGCCAGAACTTTTTAATAATGTTGATGACTTTTCCCATTCAATTAATAATATGAACAATTTTGCTTACTTATGCGATGTCTCTGATGATTTCACCATGCATAATCATAAACATGATTCATTCATATTTGACATTGATTCAACTAATACCACTCCATTTAACCTCAAAACTTCAGAAAACCCAAAAAAAATCTTAATAGCATCTAATGTGACTCCTAACGAGAGGTCAAAATTTGAGAGAATTTTAAAAATATATGAAAAAGTCTCTGCCTGGACATACGAAGATATGCCAGGAGTAGATTGGGAAATCACTGAGCATGCCATCCCAACGTATCCTGACCACAAGCAGGTCAAACAGAAGCTTAGGAGGCTTAGGCCAGAGTGGGCAAAGAAAGTCAAGGAAAAAATCCACAAGCAAATTGAGGCCAAGTTCTTGATTGAGGTACAATATCCGACTTGGTTGGCCAATGTCGTTCTAGTAGCCAAGAAGAATGGCAAGGTACGTGCATGTGTGGACTACCAAGATTTGAACAAAGCTTGTCCGAAGGATGACTTTTCGCTACACCACATCAGCGTATTAGTAGATAGCGCAGTTACTTGCATGATGTAAAATTTGGTTAACAGGTATGCAGGATACAATTAGATTCTCAACAGGATAGTTGATCGAATCAAGACAGCCTTTATCACCGAGTGGGATACATTCGCTTATAGAGTGATGCCATTTGGGCTGAAGAACGCAGGAGAAACCTATCAAAGAATGGCTACTCGAATCCTCGATGACTTGATTCATAAGGAAGTGGAGGTATACGTTGATGATATGATGATCAAGTCGGCCACTAGGGAAGGTTACTTCGAGGATCTAGAGAAGTTCTTTCAGAGGATCAGTAGGTATAACTTACGGTTGAACCCTAAGAAGCACACTTTTAGTGTCATCTTAGGAAAGCTGCTAGGACATGTGGTCAGTCAGAGAGGAATTGAAATTAACCCAGATAAGGTCAAGGCTATATGGGATATGCCCGTGCCTTAGAAGGAAAAAGATGTCAGAAGCTTTTTGGGGAATTTGCAGTATGTCAGCAAGTTCATCGCCAAGCTCACTTCAATTTGTGAGCTAATCTTCAAGTTGCTCAGAAATGATTAGCCTGTGGTATGGAATGAAGACTACTAAAAGGCCTTCGACACCATCAGGGAGTACTTACTGAATCCCCCAGTTCTGAGGCCACCTCAGCCAGTCAAGCCACTGATCATGTACTTAGCCATAGAAGATAGCTCTATAGGTGCCATAATGGCTCAAGATGACGAGTTCGGAGTGGAGTTTGCAGTCTATTACCTTAGTAAGAAATTCCTTTCTTATTAGATCAAGTATGTGGAACTGAAAAAGATTTGCCTTGCAGTAATATGGGCTTCTAAGAAGTTGAGACACTACTTCCACTCATACAAGGTACAAGTGGTGGCAAAACAAAATCCTCTTAGATACTTGCAGGAGGCTCCATCTTTGTTAGGGAGAATGGGGAGATGGTTACTATTATTGCAAGAATTCAATGTTGAATGCATCACTCTAAAGACCATTAAGGGGCATGCAGTAGCAAAGTTCTTGGCAGAACACCCTATCCAAGGAGATTCGTATGAGTTCAATTTCTCGGACGAAGACGTTGCTGCTATCACGGTACAAGGTTGGCGATTGCACTTTGACGGAGTAGTAAATAGCAAGGGGGCAGGAGTAGGAGTCATTCTAACAACCCCAGACGATGAAAAACTTTCGCTGGCTAAGAAACTGAGATACAGCCACTAACAATGAAGCTGAATACGAAACTTGCACTTTCGGGTTAGATGCCTTGATAGCCTTGGAGGTAAAGAGCGTAGAAGTTTTTAGAGATTCATCACTAGTGATCAATCAGATTCGGGGTGAATGGGTTGTTAAGGAAGAGCGGCTTATACCATGCCATATATGAAGCACTTAAGGGACCTAAGCAGCCAGTTTGAGATGTGCACCTTCCACTTTGTCCCGAGGGATGAAAATCAGTTAGCTGATGCACTTGCAACCTTAGTATCAATATGGGATAACCTAGAGGGGGTAGTTATTGTAATGACCGGGCCCGTACAGATCAGAATCAACTCCCCGGAACACATCCCGTCGGGAGGATAGACAGAACTGGGTCCCAGCCATTACTCACAGAACTTTACACTCCCCTTGTGCATTTTTGCATTCCGTGGGATTCGAACCAAGGACCTGGGGATAAGTCCTTTAATTCTTAGAATCCCACTACCATTAGGCTACTAAGCCTAATGGTAGTGGGATTCTAAGAATTAAAGGACTTATCCCCAGGTCCTTGGTTCGAATCCCACGGAAGGCAAAAATGCACAAGGGGAGTGTAAAGTTCTGTGAGTAATGGCTGGGACCCAGTTCTGTCTATCCTCCCGACGGGATGTGTTCCGGGGAGTTGATTCTGATCTGTACGGGCCCGGTCGTTACAATAAGGTATCCTTTGCCTAGGATTGAGGATTTATTTGATCAGCTTCGAGGTGCGGGTGTCTTCTCCAAGATAGATCTTCGATCAGGGTACTATCAGTTACGAGTTCAGGATGCAGATGTGGTTAAGACTGCATTTCGGACTAGGTATGGCCACTATGAGTTTCTTGTGATGCCGTTTGGTTTGACAAATGCTCCAGCGACTTTTATGGATCTGATGAACCGTGTGTTTAGGCCATACTTAGATCGATTTGTAGTAGTGTTCATTGATGATATCTTGGTATATTCCAAGGATGAGAGTGAGCATGAGGAGCATCTCCGATTAGTTCTACAGACGTTGAGAGAGCATCAGTTGTTTGCTAAGCTTAGCAAGTGTGATTTCTAGCTTCGAGAAGTGTCATTCTTGGGTCACATTGTTTCAGCTAGAGGTATCCAGGTAGATCCAGCCAAGATTGAGGTGATAGTTGATTGGAAAGCGCCTCGAAATGTTCAGGAGGTGAGGAGTTTCCTCGGTTTGGCAGGTTACTACCATCGGTTCGTTAAGGGATTTTCTGTGATTGCTGCTCCGATGACTAGATTGTTGAGGAAAGGAGTCAGATTTGAGTGGTCAGACAGGTGTCAGTCTTGTTTTGATTGGTTAAAGCAGTTGCTTGTTGAGGCTCCTATCCTTACTCAACCCATCTCGGGTAAGGAGTTTGTCATTTACAGTGATGCTTCTGGAGTTGGTCTTGGATGTGTGCTGATGCAGGAAGGTAAGGTAGTGGCTTATGCTTCTCGTCAGTTGAAGCCACATGAGAAGAACTATCCGACGCATGATTTAGAGTTGGCAGCTGTGATCTTTGCTTTGAAGATTTGGCATCACTACTTGTATGGGGAAAAGTGTAGGATCTTTTTGGACCACAAGAGCTTGAAGTACTTCCTTTCACAGAAAGAGTTGAACATGAGACAGCGGCGTTGGCTTGAGTTATTTAAGGACTACGACTACATTGTGGATTACCATCCTGGTAAGGCTAATGTAGTCGTCGATGCTTTGAGTCGGAAATCGGTTTCAGCTTTGTTCTTGAGGCAATTCAGATGGCGATTTGGTTCTGATGGGGCTTTGATTGCTCAGTTGCGTGTGAAGCCTACATTGAGACAGAAGATAGTGGATGCTCAGAGAGATGACCAGAGGCTTCAGCAGATTGTGTATGAGGTTAGATTGGGTAAGCCATCAGAGTTCTCAGTTCAGGATGAGGTACTTATGTTTAGAGATCGCTTGTGTGTGCCAGAATCTGAGGATTTGAGGAGACAGCTCATGAGTGAGGCGCATAGTTCAGTCTTTACTATGCATCCGGGCAGTGAGAAGATGTATATAGACATGAAGCAATTCTATTGGTGGTCCGGTATGAAGCATGATATAGTGGATTTTGTTTCCAAGTGCTTGACTTGTCAGCAGGTAAAGGCCGAGCATCAGGTTCCTTCGGGTTTGCTTATGCCTTTATCCATTCCTGAGTGGAAATGGGATGATATCGCCATGGACTTCGTTTCTGGTTTACCTTTAACTCAGAGGAAACATGACTCAGTTTGGGTTATAGTGGATCGGCTTACGAAATCAGCTCACTTTCTGCCGGTTAGAGTGGACTACCCCATGGACAGATTGGCCAGTATCTATGTAGATGAGATAGTTCGGTTGCATGGTGTGCCTTTGTCCATAGTGTCAGATCGAGATCCGAGGTTTACTTCCAAGTTTTGGAAGGAGTTACAGAGAGCTTTGGGCACTAGGTTGAACTTCAGTACAGCGTTTCATCCTCAGACCGATGGTCAGTCAGAGCGAGTTATTCAGATTCTAGAGGATATGATGAGAACTTGTGCTTTGGATTTTCCGGGTAGTTGGGACAGATATGTATCGTTGATGGAGTTTGCCTACAACAACAGTTTTCAGTCGAGTATTGGTATGGCACCATATGAGGCTTTGTATGGTCGTTAGTGTAGGACTCCGATTTGTTGGACCGAGCTATCTGAGAGATCTATGATTGGACCAGACTTGGTTAGAGATACTGAAGAGAAAATCAGAGTAGTGCAGCGGAATTTGAAGGCAGCCAAGGATCGACAGAAGTCTTATGCCAATTTGAAAAGGAAAGATGTGCATTTTGAGATCGGGGACAAGGTTTTCCTTAAGGTTTCACCTTGGAGGAAAGTGCTTCGGTTTGGCAAGAAAGGCAAGCTTAGTCCTCGTTTCATTGGACCTTATGAGATTTTGGCTAAGGTAGGACCTGTAGCCTATAGATTGGCGCTACCGATGGAGTTAGCAAAGTTGCATGATGTATTTCACGTTTCGATGCTTCGTCAGTACAGATCAGATCCTTCACATGTTCTGTCAGTTCAGGATATCCAGGTTCAGCCAGACTTCTCTTATGATGAGGAACCGCGAGCTATTCTAGCCCAAGAGGTGAGGCAGTTGAGAAATAAGCAGATTCCTTTGGTTAAAGTGTTGTGGATCCATCATGGAGTCGAAGAAGCGACTTGGGAACCAGAGGAGTCGATGAGAGCTCAGTATCCGCAGTTGTTCAGTTCAGGTGAGAATTTCGAGGACGAAATTCTTATTAGTAGGGGAGAGTTGTCACACCCCGTTTGCCCCCTAGTAGAATGAGCCTGTCTGTCTGTATGTGTAAGCATTCGCATGTGTTCGGCATTTCATAAGGGTATTCTAGTAAAATGTATGTTTGGGGTTTTGTTAGTACGTGGGTGCATACATGGCATTAGGGTGTAAATTAATTAAGTTACATTTGTGTGCACTTGCTTATGCCATTGTAGGGTGTTAATTAGGAATACATTAAGTGTGAGTGTTGTGTGTGGAGTTAGGGTGTGAGTGAGCAGGATTCACCACCAAAAAGAATGACATGTATATTAGGTTAAGGAAAATGAAGGAAGAGTGAAAGGAAATGAGATTCACGTTTTTCCTTTTCAACCTTCATCTTCTTCCTCCTTTTCCCTCTCCTAATTACTGCTTGCTATCTGTTAATTAAGTGTGGTTGTGGAAATTGGTCACTCTTGCTCCTAACTTGGTAAGTGCATATCCTTGTCTTTGTCTTACTGTAATTTTCATCTTCTTCTTCCTTGAGTTTAGGTTTAACTTAGGGTTGCATTATTGTGTTTGTGTTCTAGCTGAAGCTCCTCGTGATCCAAAGGGTAAAGAGGTTGCTGGACCTAGTGGAGCTAAGTGATAGAAGCTTAGATTTCAGGTTTGGGAACTATTGATTGTGATTTGTGTGATTTTGAGTTTATTGTAAAATTTTAGGGTTTATGTTCTTGAATGGCTTCAATGCATGTATTCTTGATTTGGTTGTTTAAATGCTGAATTGAGTTGTATATATGTTGCTTATATTGTTTGGAATGTTTACTAGAAGGTAAGAACAGGTTTGTTTGATTTTGAATCAAATTCGGGATGGATTTCTGGGTTCTGAGAATTCTGGAAATGGGAAAATCGTGTTTCTGTTAAAGTTCCCATTTCCAGATCGTGTGTCGCGTGACTAGCCAAGAGAGGGAGGCAAGTCACGAGACGTGACCTTCGATCACGACTCGTGACCTGCCAGTTTGAGGCCAGTCACGAGTTGTGGCTGCTGTCACAACTCGTGACCAGCTAAAATGAGGCCAGTCACGAGACGTGACTCCCAGTCACGACTCGTGACCGGCCTAAGGGAGAGTCACAGGAGACAGTCACGCGTGACCTGTCTCAAAGAAGCCAGTCACGAGACGTGACGCCCAGTCACGACTCGTGACCGGCAAGAGCGAAGGCGTGACCAAACGGGGCACGTCGCGTGATCTGCGAAGGACGAAGCAAGTCACGAGGCGTGACCCACAGTCACGTCTCGTGACCTGCCCTGTGAGGAGGCAAGTCACGCCTCGTGACCAGCCAACCTCACCCATTACCCCGTTCAGCCCTTTTTCCGAAATTTCCCGGATTTTGACTCAGAAATGAATTTAGTGTTTCTTCTGAATGGATTTATATTGCGATATGATGCATGCCATAATTTTTTATATGCTTTGATATAAATGATACCATGAATTTCTGATGAATTCTATTCCGTACTCTGAATTGTGATTTGAATGACGCATAACCTGCTAGAGTCAAGTAAGTGGATAGTTAGGCATACCTAATAGAGTCTGTTAGCTGCAGCCCATAGTTCTATTTGGACCTCAATCAGGTCCCCGTTTGGTTCCTCGCGAACCCTTTTCTGTATTAGATCTTGTTTAAGGTCCCTTTTGAAAATATCTGTGAAAGTTAAAGTATAATGGTTTAATCGATTTGTACCCGTAACGTACTGTCTGTAATCGGCTCGTACCCAGAAAGTACTGTCTGTATACTCATTATCCACTACCTAGAGTCAGCAGGTGTTCTTTGAATGTTTATTTGAACTGCTTTAATCTGATTTGGCTATAAATGGATTATCTGAATGAGTATATCGATGTAATGTATTTTGGATTATTTCTGAATGAATATGATTGAAATAAACCAATCCCCAATGAACAGCTCTTTTTAATAGTTCCTCTAAATGTTTAGCATGCTCCTTTTCTGTTTTTGAGAAGACTAAGATATCATCGATGTAGACCTAAGGGAAAATAGGATCTTTCCTTTCTTAGATTGGACTTTGTCTAAGAAGAACGGAGAGAGAAATAGGAAACAAACTGAAAGCTTATTATTGATAAGAGAGAGGAATCTTACAAGAGAGAGAAGTAAGACTTCGAGTGTTTCTCGGATGTCTTGCAACTCTAAGTTACAAACCTATTTATAATACAAAAGATAACTATTGCCTTTACAGGTGGCAACTGACTACTTGACAGACAAAAGCTAGTGTGCTGTCACATCACACTTTAAAAGATTCCTACGCATTATTAAAGTAAACTAATAATGCGTTCTACTTTACAATAATACAAACTATTTTACAGCTCATAAGGCACTGAGGCAAGCTGTAAGCTAATAATACTACTTTATGTCACAAGTGTCATTTCCAAATCCTGACCCCACACAGCTGCTTTGTCTTTCCATCACATCTGCTTTCTTGGCTTTCCATTTTACTTTCCACCACGCTCCACTGTGCTTACTCTGAACTGTAGCCATCTTCAGAACTTGACAAGTTAATCTTGGCATAGTCAAGAACTCGTTTGGCTGGCCATGTTTGAGTTGCTTGGAGAAGTTCTTCAGAACTGTGTATGATTTTGGTAATTTGGACAATGTGTTCTTCAAGCTTTTCCACTTCATAATTCCATCGAACTCCTGGATTGACTGTTCGATAATGGGCTTTAAATTTTTCCTCAAGAATAGCCTGATAGTGTTGAAGTGCTTGAATGGCTTTTTGCCTAGCTTCTTTTTCAATTTCATCTGCAACTTCCGTTCTTGCTTGGTAGTCATTACTTTCTTCATTGTTGAGTGTTTGACTAACATGCAGGCAATAATCTCGGAGTTGTTGTTCATTAGACATGTTGAGCAAGCTAACCTGGATAAAGTATCAGCAAGAAAATTATTTTTACCTTCTATGTGCTCAAAATGAATTTTAACTCCCGTGCCTGTAATGAAATCGGTGAATCCTATCCAACGAACTCGAGATGGTTTATTCTGAGAACTTTTGTTGTAGAAACTTATAATGGCTTGGCAATCTGTTCTTAGTGTTATTTCCTTCTGATCGAGATAATAGATTTTTAAAGCCGTCAATGTTTCCATACAGGCGTTGATTTCAGCATCAATGGTTGATCTGAGGGTTGGAAACTTGCCACTTGCATAGGCACAAATCTTCTCAGTTGTTCTTGGGTCCCACCTATTCTTTTTCCATTTGCACACGCCACCCCATCCTTCCATACAGCCATCTACTTCCAGTACAATGTATGCGACTGTAGGTGGAAGTTCTAGATCAGGCAAATTTTTAACTTTTTCTTTAATTTGCTTGATTAGCTGATAATCAGATGGTTTCAATCTTTTATCTCCATGTGGGCTTGTCTTCTGGTAGAGTGGTCCAAGAAGTATTCCCAGATTGGGAATATGATTTCTTGCATAATTGAGGATGCCCAACCATGATCTGAGACCCTTCTTTTCCTTCAGCTTTTCTTCATCAAAGTCTGCAATTTTTTTGATGATATGTTCTTGGAGTCTTATTTTTCTGTTACCAATGATTGCTCCTAAGAACTCAATTTCAGGAACTGCTATCTTCATTTTTGAAGGAGATAAAACCAATCCCCAATGAACAGCTCTTTTTAATAGTTCCTCTAAATGTTTAGCATGCTCCTTTTCTGTTTTTGAGAAGACTAAGATATCATCGATGTAGACCGCTATGAAATCTTCTGTTCCTCTAAAACAGTCATCCATTTTTCGTTGAAAAATTGCTGGAGCATTTTTGAGGCCAAAAGGCATCACTAGCCATTCGTATAATCCTCCTGAAACAACAAAGGCAGTCCAAGGAATAGAGGATTCTTCCATTGTGACTTGATGAAAACCACTTTTCAGATCGAACTTTGAGTAGATCATGCTACTTCCTACTCTTTTCATGATAGTGTTTATTCCTGGCAAGGAGTATTGATCTTTATGGGTGTTATCATTGAGGCTCTTATAGTTGAATACCATCCTTTCTTTTCCTCTTTCTTCTTTTCCTGTTGTAGGATTAATGGTAGTTCCAGAATGTACTATGAAAGCCATTGTACGATGTCTACTTTTGCTGGGTCTGATTACTCCTATTTCCAATAAAGCTTTGATGTGTCGATCAAATTGATCCTTCATTGCTGGTGTCACATGCTTCAGTGGTTTATCTTCAATAGTTAAATCTGGATTAATGATTTCCAGTTTACATTGAACTTTGTTTTTCTTCCAGTGCTTCAAAGGATTTTCTCCTATGTATCCTTGCTCCTTTAGCTGACTTATTAATTTACTGAATTTAGCTTCAAAATTTTTGTTTCTAAATTCAGTTGAAAAATAGACCAGCTCCTTCAAATCCAAGTATTCCTGTTCTTCCATATCTAACTCAGGAATAGCTTTTGCAGCTCTTAACTCCAAATCTGCTTGAGTAGCGATTGAGGTGATATTTTTGTAGAAGGTAACTATGTTGCCTTCTATTCTTAGGCCTCCATACATACTTCTGATGAAGTTACAGCCAAGAAGCATCTAAATACCATCATCTTTTATTGTCATTGGTACAGCATAGGTGAATGGTATTCTGAATTTGTTGCATTCGATGCTCATTGAACAATACTTCAATTTCTGCTTGACACATTGTTTGGAGTTGATTCCACTTAGGTTGACTGTATAAGGACTAACTTCTACTGCATCTTTTGGTATTGAGTTTAAATCAATTACACAAGCAGAAGCTCCTGTATCCAATATAGCTCTGACAGTAAATGGCTTGACTCCTGGAACACTTATTTCCACATTCATATTGTATAATCTGTTGATCACACGTTTGGATGGAACATAAGTTTCTTTTGAAGCAACTTCTATCATAGCCTTTGCTTCAATGGATCGCCATTTATCTTCTTCTTTTGAGCTATCCAATTCTTCTGTTGAAGAATTTGGAGATCTTCTTTCATAATCATTTTTTGATACTCCTATTCCTGTGGGGAATAAAACTCTTTTTGATCTCCTTTTATTTGCTGAGCAATGTTCTACAGTTGTTCCTTTGCTTTCTTCATATGATGAATTATAAAGAAAAGACTCCTGCTTTTCATCTTCCTCCGACTGTTCCTCCTTTTTGCTTCTTAAGATAGCGAAAGGATTTTCCCAGTCATAAGCCGATTCTGACTCATCCGATTCTGATTCTTCTGTTAAATCAGTGTCCCCTTTAATGTCTTCCTCTTCCTTGATGACTGTGATTGGTAAAGCTGCTTCTTCTTTTACTGGTTCTGGTCTGAGTACCAGCATTCTTCCCATTTTCTCATCATACATGGGATTGTTTGGATGGTACCATTCAGGGGGATATTTTGTACCATCGTCTTCCTCATCTACTACCAATTCTGATTGAGCTGAAAGGCTAATTCCTTCTTCCTCATACCATCCAGAGGGTTGAATTGTTTCTATCGCCACATTAGCACTTTCTGGTTTTGAATACTTGACATAGTAGTCATACTTGCCACTGTATTCACCAAGGGTATCCCATGTGTCTTCCATTTTACTCAACCTGCTTCTGTTTATTCTTTTCTTTGCTTGCCTTGTTGGGGTACTTGTAGACTTGTGAATCATAAACAAAAAGTTTGTTTTTCCAGGGAGGATAAGTGTTTTTATTAGTAGAAGTTCCTCCTAGATTCACTGTCTTCAATTTTTCTTGAAGCTGAGAGATGGATTCTTCAAGTTGCTCAGGAAATTCTTGCTTCTTTCTTTCCCCTTTTTGAAGTTCTTCCAAATCTTCTTTTAAAAGAGCAATCTCGTGTTGCTGTTTACACAGCAATTGGATAATAGTATTGTTCTGCTTAATTATTGTTTTAATTAAGCTTACTTGCCCTTTAGATGCTTCAAGAGTAGGTTTGACAAATCCTTGTGCCGGTTCTTCGATTGTCTCAGTAGCTTGTAAAGCTTCCAGGTATTCTTCAGATTCTGCAGTGAGCCTCCAGCTCATGAAGTTAGGAACTTGATTAGATCCTTTACTAGAACCTGAACTTCTTCAACTTCTTTTATTAACTTTGTAGCTTGGCTTTTGGTTATGGGATGATTATCCTCTGCTAGTTGAAGAAAGGATTCAAGCTTTTCGTTGGTTTCTTCAAAGTTCTTTAAAACTTGCTGATGGAAAGCACCTTGATCTTCTTGGATCTTATGAAGGTGTTTTAAAGAAGCTTTTGATAGAAGAGAAATTCTATCAAAAATAACTGCTATGTTTTGGGTATCTCAAGATTTAAATATTCAAGGTTGGATATATGAGCTTGGGTATATCAATCCTGAATAGCTTGTTCAAACCTTGCTGACATTAATTATAAAATTAAAATAAATTTGCTAATTATTTTGTTTCTCACAACAGAATATCCCAGCTTCTTCCGCCCTCTTTGCGTACTTACTGGCAATAACTGCTTCTTTTGAAACAGAATAATAACAAACTTAATTTTAATAATAATAATTAAGGCTCGCATAAACTGGTACGTGGCATTATTTTCCTGATTAGGTTTTCCAGCCTATATACCAGAAGATATTGAAGTAGCTATTAAAGATGATAAATACCTTTGCCGTAATCCTTCCTTGAAAAGGTGTTTAAGCTGCCATAACTAGCTCTGATACCATAAGGGAAAATAGGATCTTTCCTTTCTTAGATTGGACTTTGTCTAAGAAGAACGAAGAGAGAAATAGGAAACAAACTGAAAGCTTATTATTGATAAGAGAGAGGAATCTTACAAGAGAGAGAAGTAAGACTTCGAGTGTTTCTCGGATGTCTTGCAACTCTAAGTTACAAACCTATTTATAATACAAAAGATAACTGTTGCCTTTACAGGTGGCAACTGACTACTTGACAGACAAAAGCTAGTGTGCTGTCACATCACACTTTAAAAGATTCCTACGCATTATTAAAGTAAACTAATAATGCGTTCTACTTTACAATAATACAAACTATTTTATAGCTCATAAGGCACTGAGGCAAGCTGTAAGCTAATAATACTACTTTATGTCACAAGTGTCATTTCCAAATCCTGACCCCACACAGCTGCTTTGTCTTTCCATCACATCTGCTTTCTTGGCTTTCCATGATTGTATGGCTTTATTTTGTGAGCATGTTTATATGGTTTATGTTATAACCTTTGCATTCTGCCATTGTGAATGTGTTATGCCTTGACGACCATTGTGAATGGCCGTCCATTATTTATGTGTGTTTCCCCACTAAGCGTTTATCGCTTAGCACGGTGCTTTTACCCGTGCAGGTGCGGAAGGCGTTTTGCTTTGAGAGAGTCGCCGTCATCAAGCCAACACAAAAGAGTTTTTAGTGTAGGGATACTTTTGTATAGTTGATGATTCTTTTTGTATAGAACTCTCATGTATCAGCTTCCGGTTTTGTAATTATATTTTGGACATGTAATATTATTTTTTTGTATCAGCTAGTTGATCAGATCATTATTGTAATAGTTATTATAGTAATGCATGATTAGCCTTTGCTTTCTGCATGTAAAGTTTTTAATTATTCTGTATTTCTGAATGTATGGTTTGAATGAATATATGTTTTGCTTTACTATTGTTTGGTGACACCTTGACTCATACGGCATCTTACTCCTTATCGGATGGGATCGCCTACGTATGGGAAGGGGGTGTTACAGTTATGAAGTCTGTATTAATCTCTAGCTCCGAGAGGCCCAGTTTTGAGTCCAATCCCGTCATGGAAATGGAAGTTGTAGAAAAGAAGACATGGTATCATGACATCAAGAATTACTTGGAAAATGCGATGTTCCCAGAGGAGGCCACCGAAAAGGGCCAGAGATTGATCTGCAAGCTATCCACTCAGTTTATCTGCATAGATGTCATACTATATAGACGATAGGTCGACGGTATTCAATTGAGATGTCTAGATGAGAAAGAAGCCGAGAGGGTAATGGAAGAAAATCATGCTGGAGTTTATGGGGCCCACATGAACGGACTAACACTGGCGAAAAAGATCATGAGACAAGGGTTCTACTGGCTTACCATGGATACAGACTGCTCTAAGTACGTGAAATAGTGTCAGCTGTGTCAGCAGTATCATTCAAAAAGGTTGAAGCCCGAGATATGGCTAGGTTCATTGAATAGAATCTGATATGCAGATATGGTCTCCTACACCACATTATGTCCGATAATGGGGTCTAGTTTATGGCTGAAATGAAGAAGCTACTCCACAAATATGGTATCGAGCATCACAAGTCCTCTCCATATCGCCCACAAGCCAATAGGGTAGTAGAGGCCGCCAATAAGAATATGAGGAAGATTTTAGCCAAAATAGTTTAGAACTACAAAGATTGGGTAAAAAGGTTGCCTTTAGCACTCTAGGGCTACAGAACCACTATAAGAACATCTACGGAGGCCATGTTGTATTCCTTGGTGTATGGTACAGAAGCTGTACTGCTAGTCAAAGTAGAGCTCGGGTCTTTAAAGGTAGTCATGGAGGCTCAGATCTCGAAAATCGATTGGGCGCAATAGCGATTGTAGCAATTAAACATACTGGATGAGAATAAATTGTGAGCCTATTATCATAACCAGGTCTATCAGAAGAGGCTTGCGCGTTTATTCGGGAAAAAAGGTTAGAAAGCATCCATTGAAGGAGGGAGATCTAGTTTTCAAGCAAATGAGGCCAAACGCGCTGGATATACGGGGAAAGTTCAGACCGATATGGGAAGGCCCCTTTATTCTAAAAAAGCTACTATCCAAGGGAGCAGCAATTTTATCGGACAGCGATGGGAATGAGTTTAAGGAACCGATCAACATCGACAGACTTAAGAGGTTCCACGGCTAAAGACATAAAAATCAAAAGAAGAGAATAATGCCCTACAGGTCAAAAACTGAAAAAGGGCGGCATTGCTAAGATTGGGTGCCTCATTAGGGTGAAAATCGAAAAAAGGCATCCTAGGCAAAAATTAGAGGCTCGAAATAAAATGTTCAATCAAGAAAATCCGAGAGTGCTGATTGGTAACAGGAGTTTGATGCTGTTAAGATCTGATTTGAGATTAGTTGTAGTTTCGCATTGTAAATCCATAACATATGTTGATCATGTATGGTGAAATCATATCGAAATGTACACAATTTTGCAAAAAGGAATAAAACAGAAACCATTTAGGTCGCGTATTCATTGTTTTCCAGTTCTTTTATAAAAAGAAAAACATCATTCATTACAGAATGCATGAAAATCTAAATTGTACTCTCCTACTGCTTTTGCCGATTAGATACCTAAACCGGTAGGTCCTATTGTCAACTACAAGGCTAAGCACCCATCTCTTGTAAGCACTAGTGGAAGCGGAGGAGCAGTCCCTAACGGAAGGTGTGAAGGTCTTCACTAGCAGTCTAGCCCAGAGACTATGATATCTAGAGGTTAAAGTGGAAGACAAAATGCCACCCTAAAAGGCTAAAGGAAGTCTCATAACATCTTGGGTCACCCCGAACTATCGGGTACAACGGGCAGTGATGTAAAAGGTAGCCTCATGGAGCCCATACACCGAAACACACCCTGAGGAGCCATCGGTAGTCATGGTAGTAAGATGGAGCCAAGGGCTTATAAAACTGATGCCCTCGTCTACCATCTCGCTAAATCAAGCAATGGCCTCATCTGGGGATGCCAAAGAATACAATCGCTGCCGAAGAAGGAAATGCCTCAATGAATACTAACCGATCACCCTGGGAGGGGGCTCTAATAATAGTTTCAATTTCTCTTATAGCCACACCTGCAAGACAAGAAAGTTAAGAAAAGATAGTAATGAAAAAGAAAGAAATGAGTAAAAAGGGGAATACAAAAAAAGAAAGAATTAATAAAAAAGCCGCTGGAATGGGTAGGATCCAATCCAGGCAAAACTAAAGCATAGGGTATGTGAAAATCCGAAATGACACATTTTCCACCAAGAAAAGTTAGTGTGAAAATCCACAAGGCACACACTACCTTTTAAATAATGACATACCTGGAGTAATAAGGGGCTCCCTGTAAAAGTGGCAGAGGGATCAGCACAGATGGAATCCATGCCTAAGATAGTCTCAACTAGAATTAAGGGAAAAGGGGTCAACCCGCAGTGAAAATCATCAATAATCCTGAACAACCAAAGATCACCAGTCAGTTCCTCCGAAGTCACGGTTAGATACTTTATGAGACAAAACAAAAGGATGATGCTAGCTTGAAATGATGGAACGTCGGAAAAGTCCTCCAGTGCCTCCATCAGTGGTGTTAATGCAAAGGTAGAGCCTAAAGGAACTAGCCTGGTGGCAGTAGAAGGAGGGATGCCCAAGGCCAATGCAATGTCCCTTGTATGGATCAAGCCACAATACGGAATGCAGGGTAATATGCGGGGAGGAAACCATGCTCCAATGACCGCAGCAAACTCTTCGGGCAGGGGGCACAATTCTTGGTAGGTAAACCTAAAGAGGTGAAAACGGGGGTCTCAGAAGCAGACTGTAGCCAGAAGAAGGTTTTGCTCTATCCTAATTCTTCTTAAGAATTTCAAGCAAGAAAATGGAGCTAGGGTGGTATTTTCTCAAGTTCGGGGGTTATCTAGAACTCGGTACATCTTAGTGAGAACAGATGAGGACGTTCTCTAAATATTGTGGATAAAAAATTAAAACTAACAAGAAAGACAAGGAAGGAAGAGAGAAAAACCTAGAAAAGAAGCTCTGGTAGAGGTTCGAGGGGTTAAGGTCATGAAATTCAAGGAAATAAGGGGCTCTTTAAAGAGAAGTACCAACAGACGAGCTACCCGTTGGTTGGTCTTCCTATAGGGAGCCCATCGGTCAGCCCAGTTGACACTTGGGGGATTTGTCTCCTGCATATTTCATGCATATCATGTGCATAAAATAATTTTTTGCATATACCGGTGGACTTTTGTTTTACAGGGGAGAAAATTCGACAGAAACGTGTATCAGGGATGGAAATCGAAGAAAAATGTTCAGCGAGTATTTATATTTTGCGAAAAATTTTGAAAAAGGAAGGAAAGAAGAAAAGAAAAGAAAGTAGGAATTTTAAGCGACCAACGGGGTACCCGTCTCTCTGTCTTCCAATGGGCTACCCGTCGGTCATGGAAAACTATAAAAGGTGCACTCAACCGTGCACCTTCAGTTTTCCTCTTCTCTTCTTCTTCCCTCTCCTCGCAAACCAATGCCCTCTTACAGTTTTTCACCCATTTTTTGCACATTTATTGTCCGTTTTGCGCACCACTTGCGCCAAAATGATCCTTGCTTCATCGCGCACGCATAAGGCCAGTTTCCTTTCCGTTTCGTCAAGTTTATTTTCAGTCCATTTCATCGACTACCAAGTTGTATTTACTATAATTTCTCCTTCTTTTTGATTTATTTTTACTTAATTTTCAGCCTAAATGCATGATAAGTCTTTACGCTTTAAATGTATGATAAATTCTGCCTATTTATTTTTGGCATTTTTGGGACTATATGCCTTGACTACTAAGTGTAAACCATGTTAGTCATTATAAAAATATAGAAGCAAATAATGAACAAAAGGGCAAAGGATAATGGGCTTATGAACATGCCCCCATCTGACTAAAATTTGAGAACCAAAGTAGATTAAGTTGAATGTTTAATCATCGTATAAAATAAGTTGCAATAATAAAATTGTTGCTTGGGGCCTAAGGCTTGTCCCTTTATTTGTATTTTCCATGCAGGGAGTTGGGCACATCTTACCGGGATGCTGCCCAAATTTTTAGAATTTTTTGGGTTAGGCACATCCCTGCCGAAATGCTGCCAAAATTTTAGTAGGCATATTTTATACGAAATGCTACCGGAATTTCCATAATTTTGAAATGTAATTGAGTTTACTTGCGAATTTTTACGTAAGGCTAACTCTTTTATTTTCTTTGTAGCATGCTTCCACGATATAACATCCTTCAGGATCGAGTCGAGCCTCAGGCTCCCGGGTGGATGAGCAATGAGGCTAGGAGGAGTTTTCAGGCCTTGGCATGCATAAAGTTTTGTGCCAGTCGCTTTATCTCTAGGCCATTTTTACAGAGCATGGGGATGCTCGAGGAGGTCGATGCCCTTATAGGAGCGCTAGGGTAGACAGAGTTTCTGTGGCCCTCTTTCCAGACCCATCCCGAGGTTATTAGGGAGTTCTTGGCCACTCTTCATTACGGGGGGTTTTAAAGATCAGATACAGAGGATGATGTTATCCAGTTTTGGGTTAGAGGGCGCTATAACATCACATGCCAGACATTTGCTCAGGCTATGGGGATCCCTCATGGAGGGAATGTGATGATACCCCAGAGGGCCGTTCGGAGGCAATATTAGGATGCCATAGCCATGCCAGGGGTACCATATGATCATGACACGGCGAAGAGCACGGTGCTCTCATCTCAGGCGCTACAATACATACACAAGGTCCTCTCCAGTTCGTACTTGGGCCGGGCAGGTAACCCAGGGTCGGTGAATGGGGCCAAGATTTAGAGCTTGTGGGCGATGGTAGTAGGTCGACACCTTAATATTAGCCGTGAGATAGTGGCTCACTTGCTCAGGGTCTCACGGGGAATAACCCCTATTATATGGCCCGTCGGGGTGGTCACCAAGAGGCTTCTACACTTGGGAGTTGATCCTAACAGCTATGGGTGTAGACACCGGGTCCTGAGGCAGCTCAGACCGAAGTTACCTTATGATGAAAATGATGCCTATTCACGAACAAAAGACAGATCGAAGTGACGGTTTCCTCGAAAAATATGTTTTTTATTTTTATTTAAAAAAAATATTTTTAGTAGGCCGTTTCCTGGGGCCTGTGGGGTGAGGCCCATCTCTCGGGTGACAGGCAGCCTCACATGCCCCACTGTCCCCTAACGCCTCTTTTCCCTGTTTTCAGGGGATTTGGTTTGAAAAAGCATGGGTTTGTGGTTAATTGGGTAAGAAACCACCTAATCTGCTCTAATATAAAAAGAAAAAGTGAAGAGACTGAGAAAGGGGGGATGGTTTTTTGAAAGAACGGGAAGAACTCAAAAAAAAACACAGAGAAGAGTTTTGAGAGCAGGAAAGTAATTCTCATTTCTCAAAAAGCTTTTGAGATTGTCTCTTAAGACCAGGAAATCAATTCTTGAGTTAGAGATTCAATCACCTTTCTTCTTCTCAAGGTAAACATTTTACCAAAAGCTTTTAACCTCTGTTTTAATCTTATCTTCAAGAAAAGCCAAGGAGGAAAACCAGAACTTCTTCACTTGCAATCTAACATCTATATCTGAGTGTAAATACTGAATAGCCATCTCTCTTTCTTTTTTTTCTTTATTCGTTTTCTTTTCTTTTTATTTATCTTCTTCATTTTACTTTACTCGGTGTTCTTCATTTGTACATACTCTGTTTATTTTTCATTTGATTTTGTTAATCTGTTTATCATATGTTTGTTGTTGTTTGTTATCAGACATAGATCGTAAGTAGCTATTATGATTAAATAAACATGTTTGTGGCTTTATAATGCATGTTTTGATGGCATATTATCATATTTGTTAATCTGTTAAAGATACTCTGTTCATCCCTATTTTTAGGTTCTTCTGATCGTCTCTTCAGTTTGATCGAGTCGTGATTTTCTATCTGAGTCGTGTCCCTACTGCATGAGTCGCACGTTTATTTCTCACTTTTCATCATCGCGTTCCTTTGCTCTCTGTCCGAGTCATGAAAGGTGTGCACGTCGTGCAAGGATGCCCGAGTCGTGCACTTCTTTCTTCCCTTCCCTGTTCGTTTCTTCTCTTTTCTTTTCTGTATGTAAATGCATGAATATAATTTGCTCTATGTATATTCTGTTTTAATTATTAATGCTATGTATTATTTGTCAAAATTTAATTATCTTTGCTAACTTATTTAAGTTGTTTTATCGTTAGTAATGCATGCCATATGGTTTGGATTTGTGTTCCTACGCTGCGTGCGACGCTCGTTGACAAACACAGCTATGTTCATTAAGAAAACACAGCTGTGTTTTTCTTCACTGCCCTGATTCTTTCGTTTTTCTTTATTTCCCTGCAGGATGCCTTTTGCTTCTTTTTTATCTTTATTTAATTATTTATATTTAATTAGTATAATTATGTGATTGATCTATTAATCGTTTTGATTAATTATTTTATTCAATTAATTTATATGTTCATTAATTATTTGATTTACTTTACTAATATTTTGTTCATTTTTGTTTTATTTATCTCAAAAACTATTTATCTTTGCGAGTTATCCTTGCGCTCGGGTCGGAAGATCGGAGAATTAGAGGCCTTCAAATTTAGGGTTTGCACTTTAAATTCCGTATTTTCTTATTACATTATTTCTATGTGCTGTGTAAAATGTATTATTTTTATTATCCGTATTATAGAAAATCACATTTTTTAATAACTAATAACTTGGGACTTTTCTTAATAAATTGGACCAATATCGTATTTTAGCCAACAAAATCTCACTTTCAAATGGAGAACTAAATTTTCATAAAATGGGATCACTCATCCCAGTTTTCCCAATCAATGCCTAAAAAATGGTTCTCTAATTTTTAAGTTAACAAAAAGGAACCAATGTTCCTAAAAATAATAAATGACCTGATTTATGTATGATTCATTTTAATTACTTTTATGCCTTTTAATTATTTTTGTTCTTTTCTTTTTGGGCCCTTGTAATTAAATTTGGGGCAAGTTTTATTATTTATGCTTTTTTTTATTTTGGGGGATTGTTCTGTCCCATTCAATTTTTTATTTATCGCCTTCAATATGCTTGCAAATGCACTTTAAATTCAATGCACAATCGTGTGAGATGAGAGATGGAATTTTGATTTCTTAAAAACTCATTTATAGACTTAAGTCATTAATAAGAGTGAAGTTCCGAACACCATCTCTGGTTTAGACCAATAGAGATTAGAGAACTTTCCCAATTTCTTATAAATTGGGTGGCGACTCCAAAATACCTCGAAGGTGCCTAAAGGCATTGTGAGTCTAGATGATCCTTTCCAATGTTCTATTGGGAAGGAGGCATCCAAGATGACTCATGATGCCCAATATCAAAAAGACGCAAACCAATCCCTCGAGCCCTAAAAACAGGTTCAATGAGGGCCTTTGCTAGGTTCGGCGCGCGTCACAGTGGCGACTCCTCTGGGGATCAGTGATCGAAACTTCACTTCGAAAGTGACTTAAGTTAAAATTATAGTTGAGGTTTTAAGAATCAAAAATTTCATTTCTAATCAAAATTGCATTACATACATTAGAGCCTTAAAATTATGTTAGTTGGTCCCCTATATACCCCGGTGCGTTCTAAAGCACGACCCTACTTTCACTCATTGTAGGGAAGTGCTCGGGATAATCACCAGCCCAAGCCTCGTACGATTAAAAGGTATATCAAATGGAGACCCGATCGGTCGCTATGCTCATGATGAGCTAGACTTATTGGCAGGGACCATGCTTGGGTAGACCTAAAGTAACACCACCTTTGGCCAAAGCTCATGTAAAGGCAATAGATACTTCGACTAGGTGAAATGTACCATAATACCGTGCTTGCTATTTGTGCCATCATATATTGAACAAAATCAATCAAATTAAATGGTCTTCATCAAAGGCTTTCATGCCCCGGTGGGCCCATCTTAATTTAGTTTAATTGTTTAAATACATGATGGCCAAACACCCATACGTATGTACATTAGGCAAGAGATGTTATGCTGCCGATTTTTTATCGTGCACTATACGTGTCCAATGGGTTCCCTGTTAACCCTTGGATAAATTCCACTTAAGAAAGAGACCGCACTACCCCGTGTGTAGGAGAAATAAGGTTGGAAGGATCTATCTACTTGCATGTGGTTGTAGATGCTGAACAACATGCTTGTATATCACATGTCATTCATGCATGTCAAAAAAAAATAAAATAAACAAATATATATATATATATATATATGAATAATAATATATGTTCTCTCATTTTGCGTGTGTACATATCCCTTCGTCTGCATATTATTTTTCACATGTACATATCATCCTGCGTATAATTTCTTCCTTGCATCAAATCGTATCATTGTAATTTTTTGATTATTTTTCACTCATCGAGGACCATCTGCATAGCACGACCATGCATCATCCTAACAGAGGTGTGTTCTGCAGCCATCATAGATTCATCTAGGTGGTGTAGAGATTCCAGCGGACGGTTGACCAGAAAACCTATCTTCAAGCTGCCAGGAAGGGTATCAGTTTGAGGTTTAGTTTCACTTTTGGAGGGAGGTGAAACTTTACCTTCAGACCTTTAAATAGAATTTAGAATGGCTGATCTTTCAAGAGAGATAGAGGCGATCCGCGCTTTGATTTTCGAGGAAGTAGGTAGGAGATTGGAGGAATTTTAGAATAGGATAATGGCCATAATTAGGGATCTAATTACTACAATGACCCAGCCCGCTGGGCAGCTACTAACTACTCCTGCAATAGGACTAGAGAAATCAGACCCAGTTAGAAAGGATCATTTGGTGATTATACTCCCACCAGTGACTGACCTAGGGGTGCACCCAAACTTAAAAAGGTTGTACAGCTTAATGACGGTTTCTTTGAGGAGGACCTAGACAACTCAACCCTAGTGAAGGGTGAAATACCTCAAGTTGAGGAGGCTATATGGAAGAGGATAGAAGGGAGGTTTGAGAAGTTCGAAGCCCGGATGGTGGCTATCATGGAGAATTTAGTCGCCGTCGTAGAACCACCTGCCAGGCAACAGTCTATCACTCCTACTATGCCCTAAAAAGAGCATGAGCCAACTAAAGAAGCATGCATGCCACCCACTGAATCTAGAGGAGAATCACCTGTTGCTCCATCATTTGAGCAAAAAGATGAAGGGCATGCTTTAGAGAATGGGTTTTTGGCAGCAGCACGAGGCCTGAAAAGAAAGATGGATGTCCTCGAGGAAGAAATTTCAAAGGCTAAACTTGCGACTACCCTGACTACTCGCAAGGAAGTTTTGGTGAACTTAGAGAAGAGAGGTAGACTACATGGGTGTAACAGCCATGTCGGTACTTGGGGAATAGAAGAAGTATCAGCAATCAGAGCAGCCCAGAAGAGTGGTTTCAGCATAGGAAGATCTTCACCTCAAGCATTAGAGAGGAACCTGTGACTAGGTTTGGCTAGGCTAACTAGAGGTCAGAGGCAACTAGACCATCATCAGCACACCGGCCATCCAATCGACGATTGCATAGCCCCGAAAGGTCAAGTCCAGGACCCCATTAATGATAAGCAGTTGGTAATCCTCGAAGGAGGGAACAATGGCATGAGAGGAAGTAATCATGAGAACTCGTGCCTTGATGACAATAGTGTGAGAGAAATTAGAGCCGCCAAGATTTCAACCATTGGAACTACTCAAGGCTACTATTCCATCTGGGATAAGTCTTTATTTGAATATTTCTTTCATTTCATTGATAAGGGGAAGTTACAGCCAAAGCCTACGAGACCCTCCAAGAGCCAGGGACTTCCTAACTATCGAGCGGATCGGTATTATGCCTACCATCAGCATACTGGGCATGAGACTGATGTGTGCTGAACTCTGAAGAAGATTATTCAAGGACTTATTAATGAGGAGTTGAGAGGTGGTGAGGATGGTTCTCATGAATGATAATGGACCATTGACTATAGCAACTGTGCTAGCGGAAATGACAAGAAGACTATGTTTTAGATGCTTTGTTTCTTTTTGTTTCAAGAACTTCTTATAACAGTGCTGGTTATTTTAATATGATGAACAAATTTGCTTATTTGTATAATGTTTCTGATGATTTTATTTCTCATGATCACGATGCATTCATTTTTTGATATTAATTCAATTAATACGATTACATTTAATCTCGAAACTTTGGAAAACCCAAAAGAAAATCTTGATAGCATTTGATATAACTCCTGAAGAGAGAAAAATTCTGAGAGTTGAAAATAAAAAATACGAAAAGTTGCAATTAGGGGATTGGATGGAAACTCACTAAGAGCACTAGAACCTTTCTGATTACCCGTCAAAGTGATCCTTGGATAAGATGGAACCTAGAAAATGATTTAGGCAGCCCTTCTTTGTATAGCTCTCTAAATGACTGTATTCTACCTTTATTTTGCAATCGCTTGTTAACCCATTGAGCCGTTATGCTGGTATGCTAAATGCGTACCAATTTTGTTGTCACACATGTTGAAACTACCCTTCGCCTAAAATGATTTTTACCTCCCCTTAGAAAAATGGCCGCTCTAGTAAGAACGAATGTACATCATTGACAATTCTTTGGGTTATCAAAAATTTTCCTGATAAGGATAAGTTTACACTTCGGGAAGAGGGTTTTAGTCATGTGCAAAAGACTTGAGCTCGTAAATAGAAAAATAAATAAAAATAAATAAAAAGAAAAGAAATAGAGCTCAAGATAGTAACCACTTGGCGAGTTTTGACGATTATCTTTTCAATTGTTATTCTGATCTTGATGAGCTAAAATGTTACCGAACCCAAATTCAAAAATATCTTTGTATATGCAACTAAGCTGAGAACGGTTCACCCATCAGTCGAGTAAATATTGTGGCCATTTTCCTCTAGCAACCTGATCTTTCTTTGACAGCCATCAACCTAAACCTAACGTTGCAACCGAAGTAAGACCTCTTGATTCTTCGTTCAGTCTTATTCAATTAGCAAAGATGACCTTTTAATAAGGTTTGGCACGTAGGAAGAGTCATATGGTGTTTCTTAAGCTTCAAGCGAGAAGCCACAAGCGCATTTATGCATTCGAGTTGAGTCTCATCCCCAACGTTGCATCTAGAATCCGCGTTCAAAGAATAAAATAAGGTCTGAGAGAAAAATATTCAATCATGAAGACCCGAGAGGGCTGATTGATAACAGGAGTTTGATGCTTTCAAGATCCATCCCGAGATTAGATGAGGTTTTGTGTTTTTGAGATTAATGACAAATAATGGTCATGTGTAATGAAATCAAACTGAAACATGTGCATTTACTCCATAATATGTTGATGTGATTAGAGCACCTCATTTTGCATACTCAAAGTTGTCTAGCACATTGTTACTGTCTACCCTCTGCCACTCTCATCATTCGAGTCCTTCAGTCGACTCATCCTGCTATCAACTGTGAAACCAATCCTACAGTGCCTTCATGATAAGAACCAACTTCAAGCGACCATGATCTAAAACATAAGTGCATGCCGGTTATACCTGAAAGATCTTTGATGACTACTTCAGCTCAAAAAAAATGGCAGTTAGAGATGAAAACCGTAATTGGCGCTCTAAGCAAAAGTTAAGCCAAAGGGCAAGGTGAAAACCTGGGAACAAGCAGTCTGTCCTATAAAAAAATGAAATGAATAAAAGCTGCTGGATTGGATTGGGTCCATTCCAGGTGTGACTCCCATTCCCAACTAACAACTAGCTCAGCTAATCTAGTCAGGAATGGCCGTACAAACGCATGGAACACATATGCATACTTACTATCAAACTGCTATTGAAACCTGTACAATAAAATTTTGACACTTCACCTTCATATCAACATGCATTTCATGCCAATTGTCTATAGATCATTCATTGAGATTACACTTCACATGCATGCATATAAAGTCTATAAGCATACTTACTTAGCCGTCATATTATTACATGTCTTTACATATATATATACATATTAACTATACAAAACTTATACACCGCTACACAAAATTCCCATAACATCAACCCCCAAAACCTACACTAGTAGCACTCCTATTATTGACCATTGCTATAAGGGCACGTCCTTCGATCACCTCACATTCGTACCTACACGGATTAGAGCAACCCGTGCTAAGCGATAACGCTTAGTGGCGAACACTAATATAATAAGTAACATATCATACAAATAATAACATCACCTACTATATGCACAAGATCATGCTTAGCTTATCATTAAACTTTGGATATCATAATAAACATAGCATAGTCCTCCAACATGCTTACACATAAATGTTATTCAGCACATTCACATAACTCCATATTATAGTACACATAATGATTGCTTAATTGCCATTTCCATTTATTATATTACCTGCAATTCAAAGATGCGGATAACGGGTTTCGCATTGGTACCACCGAGGTACTAAAATTGCACTGAAATCTCATATACGCATTGGTACCCTCGGGTACATAATATCATTCCACATGTAATAGAATCCAGCAAGGATTATAAGTATTATTTTCGCATTGTGATTCCCAAGGAATCAGACACATTGAACGCATTGGGCTGCAACACTTGACCCTATGGCATACCTACCTATCCACTACTTGACTTGCAGGCTTAAGTTATTTAGTCATGTTATCCTTTTCACATTGATCAATCATCATAACACATATATCATTCATGATCACATTCTCTTTTACACAAGTACTTTAGCACATCAAATTTTCCACATCACTTGCATACACATTATGCTTCTCAAGTTCACTTACTCATGGTCAACAAGTACCTACTTGTTTAAATTCAAGAATCATCATGTTCATGTGCGATTATACATCATTTAATACAAATATAATACTTACACATAATGTCATTCATTTCAGCTTAAAGCTTAACCATTTGAAAGTCCAAACACATTAGGATTATATTGCCAAAACAGGGTAGGTCACGGTCACAACCAATTTGGTTGCCACCGTGACATATTAAAGTCCAAAACATAATGTAAACTGAGGATAGGTCACGGTCACAACCATGTTGGTTGCCACCGTGACATATTCTAACTCTCGATAGAATGCGACTTTGGGGTATGTCACGGTCACAACCAATTTGGTTGTCACCGTGACATATCCTGAACTTGCAAAACAGAATGCTCAATTGGGTACATCACGGTCACAACCATTTTGGTTGCCACCGTGACCTGTGCAAAGCCACCCTAATACACCATTCAATTCCCATTTCACCTCAAGGACTTCAAACCCCTCTTTCCCTTTTAGCAATTAACCAATTCAACAACACACACAATTTAGCACATACCTTATTCCCTTCTTGCTCTTTGCATTCATTTATAGCACAAATCATAGTAATTCTCATACATACACAATTTTACACTTCCTCTAGCAATTTTAACACATGGCATATCACACTGCTCATCTCTTAATCTAACGTTTACATAATTTATACTTAATGACCACAATTCCAAATACACACATAGTTCATATTAATTTCTATTCAACAAACACAAATCACACAATTTACACTACTAGGGTTTGTTCCCAAACCTCGTCGCCTTAGCTCCTAGTTTCGCTGAATACTCGGCTCTCCGATTACAGCTTTTCCTTTATCCCTCTTCAATTCTTCGACTACCAAAACAATCCAATTTACAGGTTTAAGCTCAATCCAACAATACCCCATCCAACCCAATTTAAAACCAAAAAGAATGAGTAAAGGATGAGAGTATCCGTTACTTAGTCACTTACCTTTAGAATTTTAATACTAAATTCTTAATCTTCTAAAGCAATTAACATACCATTGATTTAGAGTTTCTTAAGGTTACTCCCATAGCAAAAGAAAGAAGAGAACACAGGAAATGGCTGAATGCTTACAAATTGGCCTTTTCCTTTACCTTAAGGAGACACATGCATAGAGAGGATGTGGTGGCAACTCAAGAGAATGCCACATGAAAATCAACTCACAACCTGTCCCATTAACTACTTTTCTTAATCTCCATTACACACTAACTAATCCCCCATCAAAAGTCGTGTGAAATCTCAATTTGGCCACTTAACTACTTTTTATCTTTCAAACAAGTCCTTCCTTCATTACAATTAAGTCCAGACTTCACATTAAATCACACACACCCCAAACTAAGTCAATACCACTAGGGTACATTCCCGGCCATTACACCAGGCAAAAAATAAGGCACGGGGTTATGTGAAAATCCGAAAGGACGTATTTCCCGCTAAAAAAAGCTAGTGTGAAAATCCATAAGGGACGCACTACCTTTAAAATAATGACTTTCGAAGCCTGGAGCGATAAGGCGGCATTACTTCGAATAACTTCCCTTTAGGCATATGGCGCAGGACACGAGTTAAAGTTTTGGGGGCAAAATGCTCATTGATCGGGGGGCAAAGATGGGCACAGGTCAGTTCTTTTGCAAAGACTATGGGTCAGAATCCCTAAAACCAAGACGATGCTTTGCTAGATCCTTGGGGGCATCGGACAATGTGAACAGCCGAGCAGTACCCTCGATAAATTCCTTGACCACCTAGGATGTGGTCTATCCATTTTTAGATCTCACATGCATAGATCTTTTAGATATCCTCCTGTATATCACGTGGATTTAATCCTTCACGCGTATAATTGTGTACATAATTTTATACATTAATTATTTGTTTGTGTTTCGTGTATATAGCTTTATGTATAATTTTCGCGCACATTTTGCACGTATAATCTTTTATATATGCCTTTATGCTAATAACTTTATAGGAAAAGGCCAAACCAAGCGATAGCTTTGGCACAATGAAGCCCAGAAGAAACATGCGCAAGTTGAAATCATGTGGTAACTTCTAGTGTCCTTTATCAAGGCATTCTAAAGTCCTTTTCTCAAAGCATTCTCAGTCTCTTCGAAGCATTATCTAGCATTAAGTTTTTCCAAATCCTTTTAATCCAAGGGTATGTTCACGTTTTGTAAGTCCGGAGTAGACTCGACGCATCACCATCTGAGGATGGAACCCCCTTGCACTTTGTAAGCCTAGAACGGACTCGGTGCAGTTCGAAAGAACACTCCCGCACTTTGTAAGCCTAGAACGGGCTCGATGCAGTTTGGAAGAACACCCCCGCACTTTGTAAGCCTAGAATGGGCTCGGTGCAATTCGAAAGAACATCCTCACACTTTATAAGCCTAGAACGGGCTCGGTGTAGTTCGGAAGAACTCCCCACACTTTGTAAGCCTAGAACGAGTTCGGTGCAGCTCAGAGAGCAACCCTGCACTTTGTAAGCCTAGAACGGGCTCAATGCAACTCAGAGACCAACCCTCGCACTTTGTAAGCCTAGATTGGGCTCGATGCAGTTCGGAAGAATAACCTCGCACTTTGTAAGCCTAAAACGGGCTCGGTGTAGCTCAGAGAGTAACCCTCGCACTTTGTAAGCCTAAAACGGGCTTGGTGCAGCTCAGAGAGCAACCCCCGCACTTTGTAAGCCTAAAATGGGTTTGGTGCAGTTCAGAAGACCACCCTCGCACTTTGTAAGCCTAGAACGGGCTCGGTGCAGTTTGGAAGAACAAGCTCGCACTTTGTAAACCTAGAACAGGCTCGGTGCAATTTAGAAGAACAACCTCGCACTTTGTAAGCCTAGAACGGGCTTGGTGCAGTTTAGAAGAACAAGCTTGCACTTTGTAAGCCTAGAACGGGCTCGGTGCAGTTCATAAGAACAACCTTGCACTTTGTAAGCCTAGAACGGGCTCTGTGCAGCTCAGAAGAGCAACCATCGCATTTTGTAAGTTTGGAGCAGACTCGGCGCATCATCTAGTCCAAGAAGATAGCTGCCTTAGGTACACGCATCTTCTTTCTTTCTTTGAGTTTTGGCTTAGGTACCCAGGCACTACGCTCCCCAAACTGAGGGCAACTGTAGATACCAAGTCCTAAGGCAGCTCAGACCGAACTTACCCTATGATGAAAATGATGCCTGTTTACAGGCAAAAGACAGATCGAAGTGATGGTTTCCTCAAAAAATATGTTTTCTATTTTTATTTAAAAAACAATTAGTGGCCCGTTTCCTGGGGGCCTATGGGGTGAGGCCCATCTCACCCATGTGAGATGGGACCTCACGTGTGAGAGGCAGCCTAGCACGCCCCACTATCCCCTGACGTCTCTTTTCCCTATTTTTAGGGGATTTGGTTTGAAAAAGCATGGGTTTATGGTTGATTGGGTGAGAAACCACATAATCTGCTCTGAGATAAAAAGAAAAAGTGAAGAGACTGAGAAAGGGGGGATGGTTTTTTGAACGAATGGGAAGAACCCAAAAAAAACATAGAGAAGAGTTTTGAGAGCAGGAAAATAATTCTCGTTTCTCAAAAAGCTTCTGAGATTGTCTCTTAAGACCAGGAAATCAATTCGTGAGTTGGAGATTCAATCACCTTTCTTCTTCTCAACGTAAAAATTTTACCAAAAGCTTTTTAACCTCTATTTTAATCTTATCTTCAAGAAAAGCCAAGGAGGAAAACCAGAACTTCTTCACTTGCAATCTAACGTCTATATCTAAGGGTAAATACTGAATAGCCATCTCTCTTTCTTTTCTTTCTTTATTCATTTTCTTTTCTTTTTATTTATCTTCTTTATTTTACTTTACTTAGTGTTCTTCATTTGTACATACTTTGTTTATTTTTCATTTGATTTTTTTTAATTTGTTTATCATATGTTTGTTGTTGTTTGTTATCAGACATAGATCGTAAGTAGCTATTATGATTAAATAAACAAGTTTGTGGCTTTATAATACATGTTTTGATGGCATATTATCATATTTGTTAATCTATTAAAGATACTCTGTTCGTCCCTATTTTTACGTTCTTCTGATCGTCTCTTCATTTTGTTCGAGTCGTGATTCTCTGTCCGAGTCATGTCCCTGCTACACGAGTCGCACGTTTATTTATCATTGTCCATTGTCGCATTCCTCTGCTCTCTGTCCGAGTCGTGAAAGGTGTTCACGACTCGTGAACCTCTTGCACGAGTCGTGCTCTCCTTGCACGACTCGTGCAAGGATGCACGAGTCATGCACTGCTTTCTTCCCTTCCCTGTTCATTTCTTCTCTTTTCTTTTTTGTATGTAAATACATGAATATAATTTGCTCTATGTAAATTATGTCTTAATTATTAATGCTATGTATTATTTGTCAAAATTTAATGATCTTTGTTAACTTATTTAAATTGTTTTATCGTTAGTAATGCTTGCCATGCGGTTTGGATTTGTGGATTTTAGCTTTTTAAAATTAAAAACAGTGTGTTTTCCAGTGGGTTGGTGCTGTTTTGCGTGACAGAGCAAAAATACAGCTGTGTTTCGTAAGAAACACAGCTGTGTTCCTACACTGCGCGTGACGCTTGTTGAAAAACTGTGACGCCCGTTCCCTAACGACAAACTAGCTCAGCTAATCTTAGTTAGAGAAGGTCGCACACACACCCAGAACACATGCGGAAACTGAATAATAAAATTTCATCACACACTATTTTAATTCATGCATCACATGCCAACTACTATTAGTCACACGCCTTAGCTATTCACATGACACACATACGTGTGGGAGGTTACATCCGTGATTACTACATTATTACATGCCTTTACATATTCAAAATACATGTTAACCATATAAAACTTATACAAAAGTCCCAAATAACAAGCCCCCAAACCTACACTATATACTTCCTATTGTTGACCGTACCAAAATGCGGGGGACGTCCTTCAGTCACCTCTCGTCCGTACCTGCACGGATTAGAGTAAATCCATGCTAAGCGATAACGCTTAGTGGGGAACTCATACATATAGCATATAATTTATCACACATCAGAATCATCATACATAACATGCTAATAAACATGCCAGATCAACCATTACTATATTCAATCACAAGGCATCAATTACTTATTCACATTTCCATATTTTCTTGTATCACAATCACTTCTGTTTATATTTAATTAACTTTTAGCCGATTAACCAATTAGCCTTTTTGCCACTTTGCCTGCAATTCAATGACGCGGATAACGGGTATCGCATCGGTATCTCTCAGATACCAGTAATCTCATCGAGACTACTTTTTCACTTTAGCACCTTCTGGTGCTTCATATCACATTAGTACCTTCTGGTACTTTTCATCATTCCACATATAACACAATCCAGTAAGGATATTCGCATTGTGATTCCCATGGAATCAGACACATTTAACGCATGGGGCTGCAGCACTTGACCCTATAGGCATGCCTAACTATCCACTACTTGACTCGCAGGCTTAAGTTGTTAAACACGTTATTCAGTTCACTTTCCACTTTACACATTTGTATTAGCACACAGCCATACATTTCATTTGCATATTCAATATGCTTTCAAATTCAGTCTTCACATTTAATATTCACATAACTTATCACATTCAGAGGTCATCATAGTTGTATGCATTTGTAAATCACTTAACACATATACATTACTTACTCATGCTGTCCTTCATTTCAGCTTAAAGCCATGCCATTTGAAAGACCAAACACATTAGGATTATATTGCCAAAACAGGGTGGGTCACGGTCATAATGGATTTCATTGTCACCGTGACATATTGAAGTCCAAAACAGAATGCAAATTGGGGACATGTCACGGTCACAACCAATTTCATTATCACCGTGATGTGTTCCCAACTCTCGGCAGAATGCAACCTGAGGGTATGTCACGGTCACAATGAATCTCATTGTCACCGTGACATATTCTCACTTTGCAAAACATAATGCCTTCCTGGGTACCTCACGGTCACAATGAATCTCATTGTCACCGTGACATACCAAAATCTACTAGGCAGAATTGAACTCAAGCATACCTCACGGTCATAATGGATTTCATTGTCACCGTGACCTATGCAAAAACACCATAACATAGTTATGTTTTCAGTCCATTTCTTCCTTCTCATTAAGACTTCAAATCTCATTCTTATTTGTTTGGCAATCAACCCAAATACAACAACCACACAATCAATAACACATGCCTGATTTTCCTTCTTGTTTGGCATTCAATAATAGTACAAATCATAATCACTTTCAAGCACTTTATCACAATCATATTGCTACTATAATCATACAATTTAGCATCACATAATTCATGCTCAACCTTCAATTTCACATATCATGCAATTCAGTTCAAAACCCCATTTAACCAACGCTAATCACATATTCATACAATTAGGGTTTGTTCCCAAACCTCGTCGCCTTAGCTCCTAATTACGACGGACGCTCGGTTCGCCGATTACAGCCTTTCCCTTATCTCTCTTCACTTCTTCAGCTAGCAAAACCAGTTCAATTTCCAGAATTGAGCACAATCCATCAATCCTCATTCCAAACTAAATCAAAACCAAGAAGAAGAGTAGAAGATGGGAATATGCACACAAAACCACTTACCTTAAGGTCTTAACACTTAATTCTTGTTCAAATTAGCTACATGCACACATCCACTTAAACCACTCTCATCCTTACTCACGGAAACAAGAAGAAAGCCAAAGCCAAATGCAGAAAATGAAGAATGAGGCCAACACACACTCACCTCTCACTTTACTAGGCAAATGCATGCAAAGAAGGAGGTGGCAAAACCTTACAAAGCCACACGGAATCCACTTCAGAAAACCTGCCTCCACTACCAATTTCTTACTTTATTTTATTCCTAATTAACCCTCCATTAACTAGTTAATCAGCCTTTAACTCATGCTTAGCACAAACATTCATAATTACCATTTAACCCCTTAACTATACTGCTTTCTTTCAATTAAGTCCAATCCTACACATTCAATCCACTCACACACATGCCAAATTAGGTTAATTCTCTTAGGGTACAAGTCCGGCCATGACAAAAACACAGCTGAGTTCATTAAGAAAACACAGCTGTGGTTTTCTTCACTGCCCTGATTCTTTCGTTTTTCTTTATTTCCCTGCATGCTGCCTTTTGCTTCTTTTTTATCTTTATTTAATTGTTTATATTTAATTAGTTTAATTATTTGATTGATCTATTAATCGTTTTGATTAGTTATTTTATTCAATTAATTTATATGTTCATTAATTATTTGATTTATTTTACTAACATTTTATTAATTTTTGTTTTATTTGTCTCAAAAATTATTTATCTTTGCGAGTTACGCTTGCACTCGGGTCTGAGGATTGGAGAATTAGAGGCCTTCAAATTTAGGGTTTGCACTTTAAATTCCATATTTTCTTATTATATTATTTTTATTTGTTGTGTAAAATGTATTCTTTTTATTATCCGTATTATAGAAAATCACATTTTTTAATAACTAATAACTTGGGACTTTTCTTAATAAATTGGACCAATGTCCTATTTTAGCCAACAAAATCTCACTTTCAAATGGAGAACTAAATTTTCATAAAATGGGATCACTCATCCCAGTTTTCCCAATCAATTCCCAAAAAATGGTTCTCTAATTTTTAAGTTAACAAAAAGGAACTAATGTTCCTAAAAATAATAAATGACCCTATTTTTGCAGGATCCATTTTAATTACTTTTACGCATTTTAATTATTTTTATGCTTTTCTTTTTGGGCCCTTGTAATTAATTTTGGGGCAAATTTTATTATTTATACTTTTATTTATTTTGGGGGATTGTTCTGTCCCATTCAATTTCTTATCTATAATTTATTTACTTATTGCTTTATTTATCGCCTCCAATATGCTTGCAAATGCACTTTAAATTCAATGCACAATTGCGTGAGATGAGAGATGGAATTTTGATTTCTTAAAAACTCATTTATAAACTTAAGTCATTAATAAGAGTGAAGTTCCGAACACCATCTCTGGTGGTTTAGACCAATAGAGGTTAAAGACCTTTCCCAATTTCTTGTAAATTGGGTGGCGACTCTAAAATATCTCGAAGGTTCTTAAAGGCGTTGTGAGTCCACATGATCCTTTCCAATGTTCTATTGGAAAGGAGGCATCCAAGATAACTCATGATGCCCAAGATCAAAAAGACGCGAACCAATCCCTCAAGCCCTAAAAGCAGGTTCAATGAGGGCCTTTGCTAGGTTCCTGCACGCGTCACAGTGGGCCTCCACTAGATGAGGTTATTGTTGTGGATGCCATAGCATCTCAGACTATGGGCATGATTGTGCCAGTGCACGGCCGTCCGTAGGTGTTCCATTTACTTGCTATGGCAGAGACCCAAAGGTTGATCAGGAGTTGCCCCAGGAGGAGTAGCCTCCACAGTAGCCTCAGTACCAGGAGCATCAGCTGTTAGTGGTTATGCCCTAGGCCAAACATTTGGACCTTGATGTAATCATTACATTTACATTTATATAATGGTTTTCTTCACATTAATATTATTGGCATGTTACATTATTGTAATGTTTATGAATAAGAATGCTATTCATATTGTCCCTAGTCATTTATCACTAAAGGGCATAAAGATAAATTAAGACTAGTATAGATTTGCATTGATAATCATGGGATGATTATATATGTTGATATAAATCAAATCTATAGGTACTTGCTAGAGAACAAAGTACTGGATAGACCCACTATAAGATCACTTCATGGGATAGTGTCATAAGTGATCTTATAATAGATATGTTATTGAATCCTTTGACCTGAGGTTATCATGGTTTCCTACATTAGGAACATTATATTTTTACGTAATCAAACATTATCTTTAATCGGATAATTATAAAGGTTATGATTGGACATAATGAGATTTATGCAGAGGAAAATGAATAATCAAGATGGAATTTGTCCCTCTCTTATGAGAGAGATATCTATTGGGCCCCTCGATAAGTAGGACTGTAAAATGCATGGCCGTGCTCAAATGAATTGATAGTGTGATCAATGTCATTTGAATTTATCAGTCTACTTAGTGGTCGAGAAATTATATGTTTGAACAGTTTAAGTTTGACATGGACCATGACTTATGTTCAAACAAGATATCGTGTGACAAAAGGATAATAACATGTTCTGTTGTCAGGTTAAAATCGGACTAACGATATTTATATTATTTGGGTAGTCATAATGTCTTGCTAAAGACCAATTATGACTTATGGGCTTATTATGAGATTAGGCCCACTGCCAACATAATATAAACCTATTGGGTCACACACCAAGACCAAAATGAACAAAATGGATTTTATTAGGTTATTTCGGAATAAAATATAAATATAGGTATTTATATTTAATTTCGAAATTACACATTTATATATATATTTATATACATATATATATCTCTTATTTTGAATATGAGATAATAATATGTATTAATATGATATTTCTTATTATTTTGAATAAGAACTAAATAAATATATATATATATATATATATTTATAATGAAAATATCTCTTAATTTTGAATTAGAGATAATATCATTATTAAGTGTTTAAAACTTATTTACATGTATATAAATACATGTTAATAAAAGAAGTCTTACCTAACAAAACTCTATTCACGTTCTTCAATGTGATAGAGGTTAGAGTGGCTGTATTCTTCATTATTAGAGAATAAGACAGAAAAACCCTAGCCACCATTCTTCTTTGAGAAAGAAAGAAAAGAAAAATCCATTCGCACCCAAGGGAGCTAGCACCCCTGCGAACTTTTGTTCATCGGTTTGTCGTGTGGATACTGGTAGAGGGTGTTCGTGATTGAAGCAGCACCTAAAGTCCAAATTAAAGAAGTTAATATCGTTCTAAAGGTTAGTAAATTTTAATCTCTTCCTTTTGAATCAATCGAATATACATGGATCCTGTTTCGGGTTTCAATTTTATTCCGCTGCGTTAATGTTGAATTAATCAGATGAAACCCAACATAAGCTACCATAGCCACCTCCACAGTAGCCTCAGCCGGAGGAGGAGCCACCTTAGACTCCATTTGACATGGGTATTATGTTCAGTGTGGATAACTTGCTGAGCACCCATCCATCACAAAGAGCACAGAGCCTGACTCCACCTCCACCATCATGGGTCCAACATTCCGAGCTTTAAGAGACCGGGAGGTTTCACCCCTACAGTAGGCTAGGACACTCAGGGGCATCCACCTCTATAGTGCCACCACCAGAGCACCGGGCAGAGCCACTACATCCCAATCCATTACCACCTCTGTAGCCAGCTCAGCTTGATATCATTACGGATATGACCATCGCTCTCGGCACTATGGAGCGACGGTAGGAAGAGAGAGATTGGGTACTGCTAGAGCACCTTAATCAGCAGAAAAAGGGAGATCGGGTCCTGCTTGAGCGTCTAGGCCAGCCGGAGAGGATTATAGAGGAGCAGGGGAGACTCATAGAGGAGTTGAGGCATAGTTTGGGTGCCTCCCAGGCTGCAGCAGCCCAGAGGGTAGATGAGGCCATTAAGATGGTTGACGAGTCTATCATTGCTCTCAGATTTCGGATAGAGGTGTTAGAGGGCACCATGCTGACCATATATGCATCTATAAGAGAGTTCAGGGAGCAGATGGAGACCAGACTCACAAGTATCAGGGATGCAGCCGGACATCAGACCACGAGACTATCGAGAGCCTTCATGGAGCAGGGTGGTATAGTCAGAGACACTTTAGAGTTATTTGGAGTTCGTGCTTAGCCGTTCCTGGATGTGTACGCTCAGGTCCAATTCCAGCAGGACTCCTGAGCGATGGGACACCCAGCATTCGCACCAGTCGTCGTCCTGTCGTAGCCAGCCACAGGGGCCGGGCCCTCAGCACCTAGCAGCCAGCCCTCTACCTCCAGAACTGGGCCATCCGCATCCTCATCTGCTAATCAGCCTATACATGTATCTGACGATGAGGAGGACCCGGAGGAGCCCTCAGACTATTTCCCCTTTAGTATATTCAAGGAGTGTTTTATGTACTTGTATATTTGTTGTACAAAATTTACATTTTATTAGTGAAACTTATGTTTTGTTGAATTTAGTTTCACCTTGCATATTTACATTCTTGCTAACATTTTACTTGCACTTCCAAAATGTTTGATAACATAGTAATTAAGAAAGATAAAAATAAATGACAGCATAAAAAATGTATATGGAATTTACATTATGAGATGAATCAATCTCCAATGAATTAATAAAATCTTCTACAACTATAGGAATATGACGCCATGCTAACCCGGAGAGGGTTAGCAAATCAAACACTACGATATCCAGATTGTGGTTAACAAGTTGGCTATCATGCCGACTGGAGGGGGTCAGCAACAATCATATCTCTTGTGGACCAGGTGGGGGTAGCAAGAAGATGCCGCGCAGACCAGATGGTGGTCAGCGAGACAAATGAGTTGCAATAGAATACATTGTAACTCAATAACAGTCCTAGTCATATCCCTTACAGATCAGATGGGGTTAGCAGGAAGATATCGTGTAAGCCGAACGAAGGCCAGCGGGACAAATGCAATAGAATAAATCGCAATTGAGTTATGGTTATATAACACTGCATCTCATGACAATCAGAAGATACCGTGCAAGATGAACGGAGGCCAGTGAGAAAAATGCGATAGAACAAATCACAGTTGAGTTGTAGTTAGATAACACTGCATCTCATGATAATCGGAAGATACCATGCAAGCCGAACGAAGGCCAGCAGGACAAATGTGATAGAACAAATCGCAGTTGAGTTGTAGTTAGATAACATTGCGTCTTACAACAATCAGATACCGAGCAAAATGCTCGTAAGCGGACCGCGGTTGGATAACACCGCAGCTCAAACAGTGACAATCAGGTACCTTGCAGATCGGATGGAGGTTAGAGAGGGCACGCCATGCATATTGTATGGTGATCAGTAAAATAATTATGAAAGAGGTCGTAGCAGAATACGTTACGGACCTTTAGCAGCAGGCTACAAATCTGTTGCACCACAGAAGGTAAGGACTACCTCAGGTACACATCTATTTCCTTTTTCTCTGAATTTTTGCTCATCTAGACTCTAGTGTACTAGTTTCCCCAAAATTGGGGGCAACTATAGACACCGGGCCCTGAGGCAGTCCAGATTAGAGTTACCCGATGAAGATATCAATGCCCTGTGACGCACGCCGGACCAACAAGGCCCTCATTGAGCCCGTCTTTTGGGGCTCGAGAGATTGGTTCGCGTCTTTTTGACCTTGGGTATCATGAGTCATCTTTGATGCCTCCTTCCCAATAGAACATTGGAAAGGATCATCTAGACTCATAACGCCTTTAGGCACCTTTGAGGTATTTTGGAGTCGCCACCCAGTTTACAAGAAATTGGGAAAGGTCTCTAACCTCTATTGGTCTAAACCAGAGATGGTGTCTGGAACTTCACTCTTATTAATGACTTAAGTTAATAAATGAGTTTTTAAGAAATTAAAATTCCATCTCTCATCTCACGCGATAATGCAATAAATTTAAAGCGCATTCATTCACATAGGAAAGCGATAAATAAAGCAGAAAATAAATAAAATACAAAATAAAAATTGGGACAGAACAATCCTCCAAAATAAATAATAAATAAAAGGAAATGGGACAGAACAATCCCATAAAATAAGAAAATATAAGCGCATAAAAGAAATTAAAATGCAACATCGCATAAAAGAAATTAAAATGCAACATACATAAATCGGGTCATGAATTTTAGGAACATTGGTTCCTTTTCATTAGAAAAATTGGAGAACTATTTTTAGGATATTGATTGGAAAAAATCGGGATGAGTGATCCCGTTTTATGAAAACTAATTCTCCATTTTGAAGGTGAGGTTTTATTGGTTAAAATAGGACATTGGTCCAATTTATTAGGAAAAGTCCCAAATTATTATTTATCTAATAAACGTGATTTTCTGTAATACGGATAATAAAAAATACATTTTACATACAATACATAAAAAATTATAAAAAATAATAATTATAGAAAATACAATAATTAAAATGCAAACCCTCAATTTGAAAGTCTCTAATTCTCCGATCCTCCGATCCGAGCGCAAGCGTAACTCGCAAAGATAAACAATTTTGAGAAAGCAAAACAAAAGAAAATAAAATGTGAGTAAAATATATTTGATGAATAATATATGAACCAATAATTAAATGAAAATTAACAAATAAACCAAGTAAGTAAACAAATAAAAATAATTACAACTTGACAAATAATTTAATAATAGCATTAATAATTAAGACATAAATTAAATAAAATAAATTACATACATGCCTTTACGTTCAGAAAAGAAAAAAGAAGAAACAAACAGGTAGGGAAGAAGGAGAGCATTTCTTGCACGAGTCGTGCTCCCTTTGCATGACTCGTCTCCTTGCACGAGTCATGCAAGGGGAGAACGACTCGTGCACGAGTCGTGCACGCCTTTCACGACTCGGACAAAGAGAGCAGAGGAGGATGGAATGGCGCACGACTCGGACGAAATGACACGACTCGGACAGACATTCACGACACGGATAGAGAACCAAAGACACGACTCAGACAAAATGAAGGCACGAACCAGACAATCAGAAAATAGGGGCAAACAGAGGAACACTAATAGACTAACCACAATTACAATATGCAATCAAAACATGAATAATAAAGCTACAAAGATATTGTTTAATCATAATAAACATTTTAGGGTCATGTCTGATAATAAACAACAACAAACATGTGATAAACAGATTAACAAAATCAAATGAAAAATAAACAGAATATGCACAAATCAAGAACACCGTAAAACCAAATAAGAAAAAGAAAGAGATAAAGAGACAGTGATCCAGGTATTTACCCTCAGAATGATATTTGATCTTTGATCTACAAATGATGAAGTTCTGGCTTCTTGGATTCAAGAACAAACTCTCAGTGTTTTTTTTCTTTTCAAAATCGAAAATCCTTTTTCTCTCAAAACCTTTTCCTCGTTTTTTCTATCCTGCTCTCCCCATAATTCCCCCCGCTTTAGTTGTTCAACCTTTTCTTTTAATATCCCAGACATGATTTGGTTGTTTCCCACCAAACCAGCCAAAAACCCATACCTTTCAAAACCAACTCTCCCGAAATCATGGAAAAGGAGAAGCTGGGGGAGAGAGACGGGCAGGTGAGTGAGGCTCCTCACTAACATGAGGCTGGGCCTCACTAACGTGAGGCCCCCATCTCACGTTAGTGAGATGGGTCTCACTGCCCAAGCCCAAAAACCCTCTTATTTTTTTAATAAAGAAAGGAAAATGAAAAATATATTTTTTTTCCAAGGAAACCATTACTTCTATTTGCTCTTTGCCCGCGTACAGGCATCATTTTCATCATTAGGTAACTTCGGTCTGGGCTGTCTCAGGACCTGGTGTCTACAGTTGCCCCCAGTTTTGGGGAACGTAATTCCTAAGTGCCTAGGTGAGCCAAAACTCAAAGAAAGAGAGAAGAGACACGTACCTGAGGTAGCTGTCTTCTTGAACTGGGTGATGCTATTGTGGTGGTTGTCGCCATGTTGTCGGCGTGTTGTTTTTTTGTTGAAGCGGTAGTGCCATGATCGTGCAAACCCTCCGTGGAGTGGTAGTGCCGTCATCGTGCAAACCGTTCTGAAGTGGTAGTGTCGTGGTCGTGCAAACCTTCCGTAGAATGGCGGTGCCACCATCGTGCTAACCCTTCTTTGGTAAATTTTGCCCCCTGAGAGGTCTTGGGTTGAATGTGCCCCCTGAGAGGTCTTAGGTTGAATGTGCCCCCTGAGAGGTCTTAGGTTGAATGTGCCCCCTGAGAGGTCTTTGGTTTGCCCCCTAAGAGGTCTTTAGTTGATTGCCCCCTGAGAGGTCTTTGGTTGACTGCCCCCTGAGAGGTCTTGGGTTAAATGTGCCCCCTAAGAGGTCTTGGGTTGAATGTGCCCCCTGAGAGGTCTTGGGTTAAATGTGCCTCCTGAGAGGTCTTGGGTTAAATGTTTGGATTGATATTTGTACTAATGTCATCACTTGGCTTTTATCGGTGTCCATATCGAGTCTTTCTTACTGCAAAACTGGAAAACCGAATATGTAGGAAAAATTAATGAGCATGCAAGTAAAATGAATGAGTCATGCAGGAATGCAGGATAAGAATTCATTTGAGTGGATTTGGATGCGACAATCGGTTTAGTCACAATTCGCAGTAGGATCGGTGCCCTTTGGAATTGCTTTTGAATTTCATGCCTTTGGGATTACGAGGTTCTCACCTGAAACCTGTAGTCATTCTTTTAAGGTAGTGCGTCCCTTATAAATTTTCACACTAGTTTTTCTTAGCAGGAAATGCGTCCTTTGCAGATTTTCATATAACCCTGTGCCTTATTTTTGCATGGAATGGACCCAACCCAACCCAGCGTCTTTTATTCATTTTATTTTTTATAGGACAGACTGCCTGTTCTCAGGTTTTCACCCTGCCCTTTGGCCTAACTTTTGCTTAGAGCGCCAGTCATGGTTTTCATCTCTAACACCTTTTTTTTATTTATTTTTTTTAAGAGGATGAGTTGACTGAAGTGTTCGAGTGGATAGAGCATCGGGGAGCAGATAGTACCAATGCACTGATTCTACACCCGACCCAGATAACTTTTAGTATGCAAGATGAACTGCTCTAGTCACATCAATATATCATTGCATAAATGCACGTATTTCAACTTGATTTCATAACACATGATCACTATTTGGCATTAACTCGAAAAATATGAGACCTCATCTAATCTCGGAATAGATCCTAAAAGTATCAAACTCCTATTATCAATCAGCACTCTCGGGTTTTCATGATTGAATATTTTCTCTCCTTTTATTATTATTTATTATTTTTATTTTTTTATTATATATATATATATATTCTTATTATTTTCTTTTTTTCTTTTCTTTTTCTTCTTTTTTTTAGCCTTTGCCATGAACCATCCTTCAGTCTCTCGGTGTTGATTAAATTTGCCTTCGTCTTTGCTAACAGGGGAGGCTACTTCTTCTGAGAGTGGTTATTTTTAACATCAAAGTCTTGTTCTCAGTCCTTGTGCAAACTGGCTGAGACGACGAGTTTCTTATTTGGGACTTGAATGTGAAATTTCACACCTTTCTTTTGTTTGCTTTTCAAGTTCTGAAGAGACTTTCAATGGTTGAGATTGGATTACAAGTTAGGCTTAGATAGTCGAGGGCAAAATTTATTTTTTTTCTCGTAGAGGTAATGGGCCCTCCTTTTGAATTTGGCTACGAGTGTCCCGGATGGTTAATTTGTTTTGGGGTACACATTTCAAATATTTGGGAGGAAAAGGGTCATACTGTTGAGTTAGATGTTTCTCACGGAAGCCTTGAGTTTTACTCGTCCAACTTCTGATATAGCTCTCGGAATTTGATCTTATTTGGCAGCACCATATGCAACCCAAATGTTGTGGATACACAGGAATGGCTTTCAAAGTTCTTTTTGTTATCAGATTGGAACATGGAAGTAGCATGGTCTCAAGAATGTCCTTGTCAATTTTTAACATATCATGCCTGGTCCAGGCAAAGGCTCCCTTTTCTTTTCTTTTTTTTTTATCTTTTTCTTTTATCTCTTTTATTTTATTTTATCATTATCTCTCAAAATTATTCTCTTTTCAGGAGTTATATCAGATACTATCAAGATTTTATTTGGATTCCCCAAAATTTCAAGATTAGATGAAGTCGTATTAATTGGTTTAATGTCAAAAAATGGATGCATCATGATCATAAGAAATGAAATCATTAGAAACACCATACAAATAAGCAAAAACTGTTCATCACATTAAAATAACCAAACTGTCACAAGGAGATCTTAAAATAAAAAGCATAAAAAAATATAGTTGCTCTTGCAAAAAGTGCCACTCAGGTGGACCAAACCCGATCACATATTTGGTGGAGGGACGGCATTATAACAAGTCTTCTTCTTCTTCTCTCTTTTCTTGAGATCAGTGATCTGTTTGGTGTTAATGAGATCCTGGACCTTATTCCTCAGAGTTTGGCAATAATCTGTCAGGTGCCCAGTGTGCTAATGGTAGGCGCAGTACTAGTCATCTCTATGTCCCGGCTGTCCTTGGTTCACGGCTGGACTAGGTGTCAAGGGTCATAGCTTGCCCTCCTTCATTAGTCTCTCCAATACCCAGGATAGAGAACGGCTCAAGTTAGAGTAGTACCTCTGACCCTGTCTGACCTCTGTAGCTGCAACCTCTATAGTTGCTACCTCGGCTGCCTTTCCATTTTTGTTACTGCTTCCAGAACCACCTGATCTATAGCCTGACTGGTTCCCAAAGTTCTTCCCAGGAAAGCTATTCTGGCTCGCTTTCTTCGCCAGGTAAGCCCCCTTGGCCTCGACAGTAATGTCTTTAAGTGACTCCCAATCTCAAAGCCCCTTAAAGCTGAGCAAATCCCTCAGGTAAGGGCAGGAGTTTCTGATGAATAGCCTAATTTGATCATCAATGTTAGGCTTTCGCTTCATCTCCATTACCTTGTTCCTGCACCTGGTGAGGTATTCATGGAATGACTCGTCGCTCCTTTACTGTAAAAGTTCAAGGACCTTCAGGGTGACCTCCATTCTGGTGCTGCAGTCGTACTGCTTTATGAATTCATCAGTCAAGAGGTCCCAGTCCTCTTTTGATCTCCTGTCCAGCCCGTGATACTAATCTACCACCGGACCCACTAAACTGAGGTAGAAATATTCCACCTTTTGCTTCTTAGTCAGCCCTATGCCCTTCATCACTAGGGTGTATTGCTTGATGTGCATAGACAGGTCCAAAGTACCATTGAACTTCGGTAGCTCAGGCATCTTAAATCTCTGGGGCAATAGCTCTTCTTCTCCCAAATCTCTGTCCTCAGGGTTAATCCCCTTTCCAGTTGATAATATACGGTTGATAGCTTCAATCTGCTGTCTCATTCCTCTTATGGCCTCATCCTCCACTTTGGATACCCTACCTCTCACAGCTTGGTGGGCTACTAACTCCTCGGCCTTATCTTCCACCACAAAATCCTCATCGGGATTAGGGACCCTTGCCCTTCTTGGTTCAATAGGCACAACAGCTTCATTTTCATTAACGGATGGACGGGCAGTAGCTCTAGCGAGGGGAACCTCCCCACCAACAGGCGATTCAACTTGCCCCCGAGGAGGGACTATTGGCACTTGTGGAACGACAGGTGGCTGTGGAGCAATGGGTGCTTGCAGAATAGGGGGATGAGCAATCCTTTCAGCCATCGCACCCATTATATCCAACATTCTCCGCTCAAAGTCCTCTAACCTCCTGGAAAGATCTTGAGTGGTTAGAGCCCCGGTCTCTTCTGCCATCGTGGATGATGCACTAGATGTTAAGAGTGACTCAGAATCACAAACAAGCACTAATTCTAGCAATCCAAAGGGCGAGTCTGTTCTAACCAGTCGACTGTCAGAACCTCTAATCCACTTGGATGGATCTATGATGGCTGACAAGCTCAGATTGTTAGAATGATGTATAATTGAAATGCAATGCATGGTCGTGCTATGCAGATGGTGCTCGATGACTGAAAGATCAATAGATTACAATGTGATGCATGGAAGAAATTATATGCAAGATGATATGTACATGTGAAAAATAATATGCAGACGAAAGGATACGTACACACGCAACATATATTATTATTCATATATACACACATATTTATTTATTTTATTTTTTATTATTTTTATTTTTATTTTTTTCGACGTGAATGAATGACATGTGATGCATAAGCATCTTGTGCAGCATCCACAACCACATGCAAGCAAATAGATCCTTCCAACCTTATTTCTCCCACACACGGGGTCGTGCAGGTCTCTTTCCTAGGTGGGCTTTATCCAAGGGTTAACAGGGAACCCATTGGACATGCATAGTACACGGTGGAAAAAACCGGTAGCATAACATCTCTTTCCTAATGTACATTCGTATGGGTGTTTGGCTATTACGTATTTAAACAATTTAACTAAATTAAGATGGACCCACCGGGGTATAAAAGCCTTTGATGAAGACCATTTAATTTGATTGATTTTGTTCAATATATAACGGCCCAAATAACAAGCACGGTATTACGATACATTTCACCTAGTGGAAGTATATATTGCCTTTACATGATCTTAGTCAAAGGTGGTATTACTTTAAGTCTACCCAAGCATGGTCCCTGCCAATGGGTCTAGCTCATCATGAGCATAGCGACCAATCGGGTCTCCATTTGATATACCATTTGATGGTATGAGGCTTGGGCTAGTGATTATCTCGAGCACTTCCCTACAATGAGTGAAAGTAGGGTCGTGTTTTGGGAACGCACCGAGGTATGATGGGGGACCAACTAGCGTAATTCTAAGACTCTAATGGATGTAATGTAATTTCGATTAGAAATGGAATTTTTGATTCTTAATAACTCAATTATAATTTTAACTTAAGTCACTTTTGAAGCGAAGTTTCGATCACTGTTCCCAATGGAGTCGTCACTATGACGCGCGCCGGACCAGCAAGGCCCTCATTGAGCCCGCATTTTGGCGCTAAAGGGATTGGTTCGCGTCTTTTTGATCTTGGGCATCATGAGTCATTTTGGATGCCTCCTTCCCAATATAGCATTGGAAAGGATCATCTAGACTCATAACGCCTTTAGGCACCTTTGAGGTATTTTGAAGTTGCCACCCAGTTTAAAAGAAACTGGGAAAGGTCTCTAACCTCTATTTGTCTAAACCAGAGATGGTGTCTGGTACTTCACTCTTATTAATGACTTAAGTTAATAAATGAGTTTTTAAGAAATCAAAATTTCATCTCTCATCTCACGCGATAATGTAATAAATTTAAAGCGCATTCATTCACATAGGAAAGCGATAAATAAAGCAGTAAATAAAAAAAATACAAAATAGAAATTTGGATAGAATAATCCCCCAAAATAAATAATAAATAAAATGAAATGGGACATAACAATCCCCCAAAATAAGAAAATATAAATGCATAAAAGAAATTAAAATGCAACATACATAAATTGGGTCACGAATTTTAGGAACATTGGTTCCTTTTTATTTATTAGAAAAATTGGAGAACTATTTTTAGGATATTGATTGGAAAAAACTAGGATGAGTGATCCAATTTTATGAAAACTAATTCTCCATTTTAAAGGTGAGGTTTTATTGGTTAAAATAGGACATTGGTCCAATTTATTAGAAAAAGTCCCAAATTATTATTTATCTAATAAACGTGATTTTCTGTAATACGGATAATAAAAATACATTTTACATACAATACATAAAAAATAATAATAATAATAGAAATACGACAATTAAAATGCAAACCCTCAATTTGAAAGTCTCTAATTCTCCGATCCTCCGACCCGAGCGCGAGCGTAACTCGCAAAGATAAACAATTTTGAGATAGCAAAACAAAAGAAAATAAAATGTGAGTAAAATAAATTTTATGAATAATATATGAACCAATAATTAAATGAAAATTAACAAATAAACCAATTAAGTAAACAAAAAAAATAATTAAAACTTGACAAATAATTCAATAATAGCATTAATAATTAAGATAGAAATTAAATAAAATAAATTACATACATGCCTTTACGTTCAAAAAAGAAAAAAGAAGAAACAAACAAGTTGGGAAGAAGGAGAGCACGACTTGCGCTCTCCTTGCACGAGTCGTGCAAGGGGAGCATGACTAGTGGAAGAAGTGCACGAGTCATGCACGCCTTTCACGACTCGGACAGAGATAGCGGAGGAGTATGGAATGGCGCACAACTCGGATGAAATGATACGACTCGGACAGACATTCACGACACGGACAGAAAAGCAAAGACACGACTCAGACAAAATGAAGGCACGAACCGGACAATGAGAAAACAAGGGCAAACAGAGGAACACTAATAGACTAACCACAATGACAATATGCCATCAAAACATGCATAATAAAGCTACAAATATGTTATTTAATCACAATAAACATTTTAGGCTCATGTCTGATAATAAACAACAACAAACATGTGATAAATAGTTAACAAAATCAAATGAAAAATAAACAGAGTATGTACAAATGAAGAACACTGTAAAACCAAATAAGAAAAAGAAAGAGATAAAGAGACCGTGATCTAGGTATTTACCCTCAGAATGATATTTGATCTGTGATCTGCAAATGATGAAGTTCTAGCTTCTTAGATTCAAGAATAAACTCTCAGCGTTTTTTTTTTTCTTTTCAAAATCGAAAATCCTTTTTCTCTCAAAACCTTTTCTTCATTTTTTCTATCTTGCTCTCCCCATAATTCCCCCCTCTTCAGTTGTTCAACCTTTTCTTTTAATATCCCACACATGATTTGGTTGTTTCCCACCAAACCAGTCAAAAACCCATACCTTTCAAAACCAACTCTCCCGAAATCATGGAAAAGGAGAAGCTGGGGGAGAGAGACGGCCAGGTGAGTGAGGCTCCTCACTAACATGAGGCTAGGCCTCATGCACCTCACGTTAGTGAGATGGGTCTCACTACCCAGGCCCAAAAACCCTCTTTTTTTTTTAATAAAGAAAGGTATGAAAAATATATTTTTTCCAAGGAAGCCATTACTTCTATTTGCTCCTTGCCAGCGCACAGGCATCATTTTCATCATTGGGTAACTTCGGTCTGTGCTGTCTCCAGACCCGGTGTCTACATGCCAGTTTTTGAGCAAAAGGACAAAGGTTATGGACTTTTGCCCTTTGAATTCAAAAGGATTAAAGATTTTCGATAATAGGGAGTTCCGGTGCATTAGGAGGGGCTTGCTAGGGGGGAAATTTAGATTCCGGCTGATCGACGGGATACCTGTCGGTCAAGAGAGTGGTCGTCTCTCGCCCCAAGAGAGGCCTCTCATCACGCGTGTGGAACCCGTTGCTCGCGTGGGACAGGCCCGTCTCTCGAAAGAATGACGAGCATCTATCACAGGGAGCGACATCCATTTCTCATGCAACAGACGCTTGCCCCTCACAAGTGACGGGTTGTCTCCCGTTACTCCTCTCTCATCAAGTGGCCAGCCGCTCAGCTGGCCTCCATGACCAACGCCTGTCGGACTCCGAGCGACGCTCATCGGTCGGGGATCTATGCGTGATCCCGTAGGATTTTCTGAGATTTTCCCAAGATTTTAACATATCATTCCAAGATTTTTCAATATCTTCCAAATATTTTCAAACTTCGAATTTGATTTTGAAAATATTCTGCAAATCAGTCGATTTTTCATAAATCTTTTTCAAATTCAAATTTAAAATTTAAAAGAATTTTAATTATTTTTCTCAGCCTATAAATAGGAAGCTAAGGTTCATTTGGTTGGGTTGGGAAAATTTTTCGGAAAAGATTAGAAAACTTTTCGAGAGCAAAAAAATCTCAAGAGAATTTCCAAAAAGTTATTTTCATTTTTTTATCAGAACTTCATCAAATATTTTTGAAAAGAAAGGAACAACTCGAGAAATCAAAATCAATTCATTTCGCTCTATTTATCCTCTTAACCTTCAAGGTTATCATGGAAAATCATGTAAGAAAAATCAACGTTCTTTTCTTGATTTAATTTCGAAAAAATACAGTTTTGTGGTGGAAAATTCCCCAAAATTGCACATTGTTGATTAATCCTTGTAGAATTCAAGGGCAGAAATCTCACGACATTCGCCTTCAGAAGGTAATATTCCGAGGGTAAATATTGCTGGATCACTCCTTAATTCAATTTTTTTGTTTCAAATTAATTCTCTTGTGTCCAATTATGCAAAAGGATAATTTTAATAGTAAAAATTGGATTTTAATCGAAAATTTCCATCTTTTTCTGGGTCAGGGACGACTGACGGGCTAAGGGTCCATCGACGGCCATCACTCACTTAAGCGACGGGCCGTCGCAAAACTCTGCCTCTACCCGTCGATCGGCCCAGCGACGCCCATCGCTTGCGTGATGTGGGCCATCCCTAGGCCTTTCCTTCCTTATTTTCTACCTTCTTTTTTACTTGTCCTTATTTTCCATGGTGCTTTTTTTTTATAGAATTTTTTATCTTTATTCATTTCATCATTTTTATTGTTTAATTATCGCACTAACATGCTCTTTGTTTTTTTGAGTTTGACTGGATTTGGGGTGTTAAAAAATGGAGAACACCATGATGATCCAAGGACATTATTCGGCTTTATCTTCTTTACCCTATTTTCTTTCAATTTATTTTTATTTCCAATTTGTTGTAAATATTATTTTGGTCCCGTTAATGTAAAGAATGACTGAATATTTCTACAAACGAATAGGATTTTCCTAGATAAAATAGGACTAATGTCCTGACTTTCTGTTCAAACAAAATAGATGTTTAAGCATTATTATTCTTTTCTAAACATGCATGCGAAGACCAATGTCTTCATCCTTAATCGAATATCCCGCTTTGTGTATATTTCTTTTTTGTTCATTTACAATAGGAGTTGTATTCCGCCCTTAGTTTTTTGTAAGCTATTGAATTTTTTTAATTTACTTTATTTTGAGCTTACTTCATTTAATGCTTTCATTATATGGTTGATCTAATGCTTTAATTTTTGTATTGAACTAATTGAGAAAATGAGATGAAAGATTAAGTTCAAAACTCAATCATAACCCTAATCAAGGTATGAATAAATGAAAAGTCTCGAACCATCTCTGGTCTTAGGCTGAATGAGGTTAGATGAACATTTTCAGTGTTCTATTGGGAAGGGGTGTAACACCCCCTCCGCCTCCCCCGTTGGAAGGGCACCGGCGGGCGCGCTACCCGACGCTCACTCACAACATACACACATTTGCTAAGCGGAAGCATTCACTAATAATAATAACTGAAAATCATACATCATAAATAATTAAACATACTTATATACATTAACCAAGATATTCCGTCATAATTCTTTACAAAAAGTTACGTCTACCACTTTTCAAAAAGAATACATATACCAAAAAGGAATTACATAATTACATGCCCAAAATGATATACAAAAAGAATACAGGAGGAGACAACAAAAATAACTCTACTCCTATGTGGCCAGCCTGCAGATGCACGACTCGAATGAACTCCCAAAATCCTGCTACCTACATGGGAAAAGAACCAGTGCTAAGCAATAATGCTTAGTGGGGAGGAAACATACAACAAAAGAACACTAAACAAGTACAAGTAATAACATGCATAAAATGAATAAAGCATACACTTACCGAGTTCACTATAAAAGCAGGAAATCAGAAATACATTATATATATATATTCACTACATCTATTCAACTAGCATATATGGTATAAATGCACTAACCGAAAACTGATTCACTAAGACAATACAATTATCTCAAATAATAAACATAACACTATACTTCATTAAGATAAATCAAAACACTACACAATAGCCTGAACTTAACTTGTGGTGGATATGATAACACTACACTAAAATTGGAGGCTAGGCCTCAACAGCATCACTAAACCCTATAAGCGGGGTCATTGCTCAAAACCGGAGGCTAGGCCTCAACGGTATCACTAAACCCTATAAGCGAGGTCATCGCCACTCTGAAAGTAAATATAGGCAGCTGCACTCACTATCCCTTTATAAGCATGCTTATCTATCCACTACCTTTGTCACACCCCAAAATAGCCCTGGTCGGATTATGCATGCTAAGTCGGGATCGGAAGGGTATTTCGGTAATTTTTGGTGTTTGAGAATTTGGAGTGTTAAGGACCTAATTGAGAAGTTAATTAAGTTTGTTAAGAAAGATATGTGTAAGTGAGTGAAGTGTATTTTGATTAAGGACTAAAGAGCAATTTTTGAGTTGGAAAAGTTAAGTGGATTTTGTGGTCTTATTAGGATCTGCCATGTGGGCTTTTTAGGTGAGCATTGAAAGAAGAAAAAGAAAGGAAAGAGAGTGAGAGAGGAAAAAACACAGATTGCATTCCCCGTTCTCCCTCTCTCACGCTCCTCCTTCTTCTTCTCTTCTCCTTTCTTTGCTTCTCCTTTCTTTCTCTATTGGCTTGGATTTGTGTGGCTTGGATTGTGATTTTGCTTGAGGAGGTAAGTTGGATTAACGTTCTCCTGTTCTTCTTCTTCTTCTTCTCTTTCTCCTGGTTTTGGTTGAGTTAGGGTTTTGAAGTAATTGTGGATTTTATTTGTGCAAGCTTTGGATTACAAGAAAGAGCAAAGTAAAGGAAAGGAAAAGAGAGAGGTTTGATCTGGAAGCTAGAAGCCTGATTTATTGGATCGTCATTTCCAGGTTTGGGAGCATTTTGAATGCATGCAATATCTGAGCTTCTGTGTTATTCAATCTCAGCATGTCTCTGCCCTATTTTCTCACTAGGCTTATAATGGTGTTTGCTTAGTCTGATTTCTGGAAATTAATGTGCTCTGGAATGTGTATATGTATGAGTATGTGAGTAATTATGTTAGTAATGCATGACAAGTATCGATTTAGAAGTTCTGAGTTTGTGCTTTGAACCTACTGTAACTTTTAGGGTTAATATTCTTAAATGTGTCTATGCATGATTTTGGTTGATTTAATTGTTGAATTAAGTTGCAATGATCTTGTGATGCTGTTTGGGACATCGATTGAAAGGTAATATAAGTTTTGGTGGTGTTGTGAATTTGATTGGAAACGATTTCTATCGAATTTCTGGGAAAACGAAGAAGTCTGCAAATTGTGATAGAGGGGAAGAAGAGAGCAGGGCTCACGGCGTGAGCTATGCTCACGTGACGTGAGCCATGCTCACGCTTGGTGAACAAATGCTCACGGCGTGAGCTATGCTCACGCGACGTGAGCAATTGCTCACGAAGCGTGAGCTATGCTCACGCGACTTGAGCAATGCTCACGACGTGAGCAATTGCCCACAACGTGAGCAATTGCCCACAACGTGAGCAATTGCTCACTGCTCACGACGTGAGCAACCTTCACGTGACGTGAAGGTTGCTCAGGTCTCCGATTCCTCTGTTTTGCTTCTGTTTTTCTTTCCCCAAGCGTCCAGTTTTTATAAAATGGTTTCCAAAAGCTCTTGATGGTATTCTTCCTCTACTGTGTGTTATATTATCTTGATGACATGACTGATTATTCCAATTTATTTGGTATTAATAATATGTTATCTAAGATAAATTATATGTAGTATTTTGGAATCAGTTTGGATTATAGTAATCCTGTTGAACGTTTGTGGGATTTTAACAGTATGGTTGGGACTTAAATATGCTTATTATTGTGACAGGTATTTCAAGTTATATTCTGAATGCGAAGGAATTATGAATGCTGATTTTCTATTTGTTTAAGTCCCAAACATGTTCTGTCTTAATGTGAATTATGCTATGCATATTTTTAGTCTGTTTCTTCTTTAAGAATAATTTGCTGTTTCTTCTTTAAGAATAATTTGCTATGCTTAAGTTTATGCTGTATTTTTTCCCGATTATGATGATACGTCCTTGGTCTTTAGCATAATGTGATTCTATAGGTGTTCCTGTTATGCTTTAGCAAGGTGAATAGTGCTGATGTTATCAATTGAGTTATTGCATGCCCCAGTATTTGACTTGTATGAAGTATGATTGGTATCCTGCTATGCTAGACTTATTTGAATATTATGGCTGATGTCAGAATACATTGTTATACTTTAGCCTTGGAACTCATTGTGTTATGTTAAATGCGATTTGGACTATGCATGGGTTATGCTTAGTATCTTCACCTAATGCATGTTTAGGATTATGTTTTGATAATCATTGGCATGGTAGTGCTTTTATACCTGATTCTTGGCATGCTTTAGAATATTGTTTAAGGTTAAAATGTATGGACTGTAATATGTTATGCAATGCGAATTGCATGATATATGACTGACTTTATGAGCATATTTATATGACTATTGTACTTTGATATATCTTTGAACGTATTGGACCCTGATCAGGTCCCCCGTATGGTTCCTCGCGAACCCCCCATCAGTACGGATCCTCATGGTCCTTTTTAATGTATTTGGATCGGGTTAAGATCCCCCATCAGTAAAATGCTTTGTGATAAATAAATGGTTTTCGATTCGTACCCGTAAGGTACCCTCAGGCCGACTTGTACCCGTAAGGTACTAATCAGTTCAGTACACTCGTTATCCACTATTGTGAGTCAGCAGGTGTTTTACTGGTTTGTATTACTCGGAAATAACTATCTGAATGTGATATCCGTTTGATATTGATAAAGATCTCAGAAATCAGTTTATGTGTATATGAATGTGACTATGGACTTCAGCATGTATGTCTGTATTATATCAGCATGACTTTATAGTTAATATGATTATCCGTACTTGTCATGCGATTTGTTATAAGTTTCTGATTGCTTTGAAATGATTTGATTGATGTATTCAAGTATATGACTTCAGCATAGTTTTGATATATATATAATAGCTTGTGAACCGAAGCAGCTGTGATGGTAAGTATGTGATGATTACTGTACTCTCTGCATGATGATGATGAATGAATACTAAGTGGTTATGCCTTCAGTCTCCGTTATCGGAATGTTTCTGCATGATGCTTAATATATATTGGAGTTGCGCAGCGGTATTGTGATACTCTAAGTGTTATCCTTTGGATATTTGACTAGTGTATGTGTTTGGCATGTCTAAGTATGTTAAATGGTTAGCATTCTTAACATGATAGTTTGGTTGTCAGTTCATGCATGGGTATTTAGTTATGTCAATTGCATGAGTAAAGCTCTTATGACTCTGCACAGTAAGATGTTGATATTTGCTACCCATGTAGGTTTATGCATGAGATATAGTATGTGGTTCAGCATGATGAGGCTTGTATTGTGTATTGTATTATGTCTGTTTTAGTCTATCCTGAACATGAAGTTATGGTTCGATTGTGAGTATTGAAATGAATGCCTTTATTGTGCAGCCTGATTATTGATATGCTATGAATATATGCATTTGTCATCTGAATGTGTTTTGCCTTGACAACCATTGTGAATGGCCGTCCATATTCTTGTGTGTTCTCCCCACTAAGCGTTATCGCTTAGCACGGATTTCCTTTCCGTGCAGGTGGCAGGTTTGGTTCTGTTCGAGTCGCGCTTCTGCAAGGTCGGCCACGTAGGAGTTAGAAGTTCTGTATTTTGTTCAGCTTCTGTATTTCAGCTTTTGTATTCGGTAGTATTGTATATGTATTTAATTATGTTTTAATCTTGAGTTTTCTTTTGGGACTGTAATAGTTAGTATGTCCTTATGTTTAGTTATTCCTTTATTTTATTATTTCAATTATGCTTCCGTTGATTGGTCATATGTATGCTTCTGTGTATGCTTTTGCTTAGTGCCTGCTTGTGCGTGAGTCATTGCATGTCCAGTCTGTACCACAAGGTAAGTCAAGGTAAGTTTTTAATTAACCCGTATTTCCGTATGCATGTTATGTGTAAAATGTATGCTTCCGCATTGTGCATGTGTATATCTGTATGTACGAGTGTCGTGTAGTGCGTCCGTCGGTGTCCTTCCAACGGGGACAGCGATGGGGGTGTTACAACCTTGACACTTCAGGCTTAACATAAGAACTCTACACACTATATACTCTATACACTATATCATATACATAGCAATTACCAAGCATTTCATCATGATTCAATCACAAATAAATAATATCACATAACATGTCACATTCAACAACTAAAAAGCATGTGCTCACTTAATTCCATTATCAAACTCTTATGTCAAGGCATCAATTACTCATAATATCAATGGACAACCATTTATTTATCCTTCTCAAAACTCTAAACAAATGATGAATAAGTTTTAGACAGTTACCACGAAGTTCGGACGCATTTCGGAAGCAAAACGTACCCAAATATTCAACCTAAAGGTGGGTAAGGAAGGGCAAGTGTTCAAGACAACCATGTGGTTCAAAATAAGAGAAAACATCTTCAAAAACTTGGTTCTGTCACGCTCACAAAAAGGGTTGCGCTCGTGACAAAAGCCACCTACACATGCTCCATGAAAGGCAGGCTATCAAGACAGATTCTCAGCCCGACTTTGTATCGACTAAACCAATCCCTAAACCTCATTTTTAGGCAAAAATTCCTCATAACAATTGATCCTTAGGATGTTAATAATCAAATGGGACAAATTTCAGGTCATATGGACATCTATAACTTTAGATATGAGCTAAACAACCTATACTGTGCATGTAACCTGACCCAAACAGAGACACTATGGTTTTGGCAAATTTTCAGGGTCTTAGAGGAAGAATTAGCTCAAGGTCATTTCCAAGACTTTTATAGACATGGAAGTCATGGTTCTAACTGCTGAAGAATTACTCAATTTAGAGGTCTAAAACTCTACTTATGACAAAAACAATACACAGAGGTCAGATAAAAACGGAACAGAATTACCAAAATCATATCTTATCATCACAACTATACAACAACCCATCTAACATCATCATCACACATGCATCTACTCAAACAAATCACTCAAAATTTCCAGAATTACAAGACACCAAAACACATACACATTAAATCCAAAATGAGAACTAGGGCAAAATCCATCAAGTAACAGAGCACAATTATCGACTCCCAAACCTGGAAATTTGCAGCTTCAAACTTCCCTTTCAAAGCCCCACCTTCTCTTTCCCTTTACACTTCCTTCTCTCCTCTGATTCTTGTACAAAACCTAGCGAAAGCAACATATAAATCAAACCATGCAAACCTCATCCAAAAACCCAGAAATCAAACCCAAAAAATGCAAAGAAGAAGAATAAGGAGAAACCCATGAAAACCCAAGAAAAAACTTAAGCTCTTACCTCTTGATTCCAGCTCAAAACTCAGAAATCCAACTTCAAAACTTGAAAAATCACGTTGGGCACACCCACAAGAGAGTAGAGAGAGCAGAAAAGTAAAGAGAGGGAAAAAGGAGAAAAGGAAAATGTGAGGGAGAAGCCAAAGAAATCTGCTCTCCTTTCCTCTCTCTTCTTTAATGCTCTTCCATCTACCCAATCTTATGTGTCATGCCCCCATTGGACCAAACATTTCACCTTTTTGACTTTTTCCTTTAATCCTTATTAATTCCTTATTACTCACTAACATAAATTCCTGTCTTTAACTTTAATAATTCTTGCAATTGGGTCCTCAATTAATTAAATTCCACATGACAAAATTACCATTTGCTCTGATACTCCCGACTTATCACGCATATTCCGACTAAGCCCATTTTGGGTTGTTACAAGGGGATTCCAAAATATCTCTTGTTGCCCAAATTAAGCCCAAATTGCACCGTCTTAGGCTCCACGAGGTTAGATGAACCGTCTCAATATTCTATTAGGGTAGGAACTCAAAAATATCTCTGGTTTGCCCAAAATAGACATACATGTATTGTCTTAAGCTTCACGAGACTAGAAGAATTTTGTAACACACCCTACCCATATGTAGGCGAACCCATCCGGATAGGAGTGAGATGCCGTAGGAGCATGGGTGTCACACCAAACAGAACGAGGCAAAGCAAACATTCAATCATAAAAAACAAACGAAAATACTGTGGAAATTAAAACTTTTGAGAAACAACAACTGATCATACATTAATATAACAAAATTATTACAATAATATTCTGATCAATTGGCCAAACAAAAGAATTACATATCCAAAATAAACAAAGCGGAAGCTTACAAAATTACTGATACAATGAGAGTTCTATAACAAAAAGAATCACCATAACTATTACAAAAATAAAGCCCTAACACTAATCCCTTCTGTGTTGGCTTGACTGGCGGTGACTCTCCCAAAGCAAAATGCCTTCCGCACCTGCACGGATAAAAATCATGCTAAGCGATAACGCTTAATAGGGAACACACAAATAACGTGGACGGCCATTCACAATGGTCGTCAAAACATAACACATATGATATGACATATGCAGATAATCATGTCAGATATATAATCATGCTTGCAGTATAAAGAAATACATTTAAAAGCTCATATCCACATTCATATACATATTGACTGATTTCTCATACTTATCATTGTGCGCATTTGAATATCATATTCTTGCAGTCATTCAAAATAGAACAAAATAAACAAAATACCTGCTGACTCATAATAGTGGATAACGAGTATACAGTGACGGTACCTTACGGGTACGAATCGAAAACCATTGTATTTTATCACATTCAAAACATTTTACGGAGGGGACCTTAAACAAGATCCAAAATTCATAAGGGTTCGCGAGGAACCAGACGGGGACCTGATCGGGGTCCAAATAGAATTAAGGCTGCAGCTGAAAGACTCTATTAGGCATGCCTAACTATCCACTAGACTGACTCTCGCAGGTCATGCATAATCCAATTTACATTTAAGCATAACACATATTGAGTTCATAGGCTAAGGCATAAATAATGCATTCTGACATCAACCATAGTATTCACCAAATTGCTAATGCATAAATCATTAGTTCATAGACATATAGCTCATAATGTCGATCATGCAAAAAATCCAAAAGCATCATAGGTTCAAAACTACACATCAAAAGTAGAAAATAAAACTCAATTTGGAATCAGGGAGTGTCGCGCTCGCGACAGAGGCGACTTGCCCCAGGTTGTGATCACGGCAACCTTCGTGATCTCGCGAGGGAAATATACACATCTCACTGTCGTGCTCGTGACAGGCATCGCGCTTGTGACAGTGAGCTGCTAGCCCAATCTGTCACGCTCGCGACAGAGGGGTCCAAAGTAGCTCGGTAGCCGAGCGCTATGTCACGCTCGCGATATAGGTTCTGCTACATGCTCGGCTGAAGCTCGGACGCATGCGAGGACTGCTATCACCATGCTCTATCGCGAGCTCGCGACAGTGTCGTGATTTGTAGCACCTGCACGGGAAAAGCTATAGAAATTCACTTCCATCAATCCCAAACACACACACTCAATTCAAACTTACACTTGCCTCATTTCCAGCAACCAAACCATCATTTCTAACATATAATACAACATTTATGCCAAGAATTTTAATTAAATCATGCCAAGAACAATATCAATTTATAAAATTCAAATCTCAGCACTATTCATTCCACAACTCAATCAAATACACAATTGGGTTCAATAGCTCACATTCAAGGTTCCTTAACCCATCTAAATCAAAACCCATACCATATAAACTACTATAAACATCAAGAAACCTCAAATTTCCAGAAATTCATCCAAAGAGCAGAAATCACAAAAAAATGCATAAATCACAAAAGCTCCCAAACCTGAATCTCCTTAGCTCCTAATCACTTAGTGCCACTTCCCGACACCTTCTCCTTCCCTTGGGGATCACGAGGAGGCTCAACTAACAACCAAACTAAATTGCAACAAGCAGCAAACTCTAAATTAAACCCTAACCCAAAAACGTGGAAAAGATGAAGATAAAGAAGAAAGAACAAGAACAAGAACAAAATACAGCAAAACTTACCAATAAACCTCTTAGAATTATCAAGATCCACCAATAATCCAACCCAAAAGGAGTGAGCCAAGGTGAGGAAGAGAAAGAGGAAGTAGAAGTGTAACACCCCGCTATCCCCGTTGGAAGGATGCCGGAGTGCCACGCGGGCAAACACATATAACGAATCCATATTCCATGTATAAAAAAAAAACAAATGTAAAATAAAGAAACTTTTAATCATGTAATAGTAAATCCTTTTTACATATAACATATATCCGTACTGTTTTACAAAATGAGGCTTGTAATCGAATACATATACAAAAATAATATTTGTTCCTTTACAAAAGATTTACTTTGCTATACACAAGCCATATATAAAAGTTACAGCGGAAGACTTCAAATAACTTCATCAAAAGACTCCTAGTGGCCGACCCGCAGATATCTGGCTCCAAATCCAAACTCGCCACCTGCACGGGAAAAGAGCCCGTGCTAAGCGATAACGCTTAGTGGGGAGGAACAAAACAAACTAACAATATGCATATACAATATTTACAACAATACTATAATCTCATCCTAACCATAAACATACATTACAAGTAATTAGCTATTAAAAACATAATTAAAATCTACATATTTCTCACCATTGCAAATACATATACACTCAAGGTGTATAAACACAAAGTTATACTATATTTCATATACAACATATACCTTTAATCTTGTCAATAAACATCTCAACACATATATCACATATAAACATGTAGCCTGATTAGTCTGAAATACTCTCTAGAAGTGGATACGGTCATTTGGATACTGATTGAACACAGTATCCCAAGCATATAGAGACATGAGTCTCAAACATGTATTTTCCATATAGAGACCGGAGTCTCGCTTTATTTTCATATAGACCAAACATGGTCGAAACAAGGATCCAAATGGATCCGCATATATCGTTTTATCATATAGCAGCTGCACACACACTCTGACCTAAGTAAGCGCTTACTTATCCACTACTATGACCATTCAGGCTCAAATAATATAACTCAATAATTCATGTATACATATATACTGTTCACATTTAAAACAAGTAACTATAAATATTAAATACAACTAAATACAAATACATATTTCACATATACATGTATCTAGATCAAATTCAGAAACATTTTAAGTACATCCAGTATCAATTATTAGAGGCCGAAGTACAAATAATTCACATTCAAGACCATTTATGTTCATGTAAAATATAAACTAGTAAGTTATGTACATTAATTATTTAATCAAGTATACGACTCAATAACTCACGTATCATATCATGTGAATTTCATTAAATACTAACTTATATTTCATATATACACGTATATTGATCCAATTCAGAACATTTAAAGGTATAAATATCAATTACAGGAGGTAATAAGAACAAATAGTTCATATTGAAAAGTCCATGTTAAATAAATTATAAACATGTAAATCATGTAGATTACTCATTAATCATGTATGCAAAACCCAATATTATACAATTATCCAAAGTACAATACAATTTTAACTCAAACATTTGTCATGTAGTGCAAAAACCCTTAAAACAGAAGTTAAAACTTTGTTTTAATAAGACAGGACAGCAGGGAAGGCTGGTCACGCCGTGACCATTCGTCACGTCTCGTGACACAGGCTTCACGCGAGTGCCAGGCAAAAAGCAAGGCAGTCACGGCGTGACCACCAGTCACGTCTCGTGACACCTGTGAGAGGAGAGGGACAAGTCACGAGATCCCATCCCGTGACACGCAGGAAAGTGAAGCAGGTCACGGCGTGATGCAGCATCACGTCTCGTGACCCTCTTCAGAGAAGAGGTCACGGCGTGAAGCTGTGTCGCGTCACGTGACCTTCAACAGAGAAGGGGGTCACGGCGTGATGCAGCATCACGTCTCGTGACCTTCTTCTCACACTTCTTCTTCTTCTCCACTCAGAATCTCAGAATTTGCAGAAAACGTGAAAACCAGAAAATCAAGAAAACAGAGTACTTCTAAAATTCAAAACTCCACTTTATCTAAAACCATTTTTCATGCAATCAAGATTCGAATTACGTACCTTCAAGTCTTCTGAGTACATTTATAGCAATTATAATACAATTAACATATTTTTACTACTCAAACAGAGGTAAAATCAGAATGTCAACATATCAGGATTTCTCATTCACACTCATGTATATTCATCTCATTTACCAACTCACGTTATTCTTTTCTAACTAAATCATGTATACTCATTATTTCTCATGCAAATACATATTGACAGAATCAAACAAATAACTTTAACAAATAACACAACTAGGATCCAAAATTGAGAAAGGCAGACACACTCCCAAACCTGTATCGAAGCTCAAAAACGTCCACTGAATTCTAATCCACAATCTTCCCTTTATCCTTCTCTTTCCTCTTAACTTCAGATGCTTGTAACAAATGAAACCACAACTCATTAACCCAAGAACAGAATCTCTAAAACCTTAAGAATAAGAAGAACACACGAAATCTGACAGCCACTTACCTTCTGAAGCTTCTAAAACATCCAAAACCCTAGCTCACAGCAGATGGACACACATGCAAATGGGAAAGAACCGAAAACACAAGAGAGGAAGAGTGGTTTTCGTGAGAAAGAGAAAGCAAGAAAGAAAACCTCATGTGTTTAGTTTTTCCAGAAACTAAAACACTCAGACCATTGTTTTCTTTCACCCACGTACACACACACTCACTCACCACTTGGCACACATGCACAGCTTCATGTTCCACTCACTCTTCTTTTACCATTTAATCCTTGTCAAATTACCTTTCACTCACCAAACTAAAATCTTTAATTTACATCTTTTATTTCTTTGCAATTTAATCCTCAATCACTTGTAAATTACTCAATTGTCCTTAAATGTCCAATTAGAAATTTCCAATTTCCAACTAAGCCACTTATGGGGTGTGACAACTCTCTCCTCCTTAAGAAAATTTCGTCCTCGAAATTTCCTCGCTAATCACTTGTAGGTAAATCTTTAAACAAATCTCTGAATCACTATCACTTATACCATACAACTATCACATCATGTACACTCCACACTTTCCTTAACACACTACACTCTAATCCATATACCTCTTCTAATCATCAAGTACTCGATGTATATCCTGTCAGCTTCTCTCAGTGAAGTGCATACAATGATGCTGTTTACATACAAATGAGGGATGCGGATGAAATGGTCATGTAATGATTTATGTATGCGAGATGATGCGAAAATGCAATGTAAGCTACTATAATGCATTTTTCCCATCCCCATGTTTCACTATGCTTATGTGCACACGATTTCAAGAAGATAGCTGACAGGAATACAGAGTGTCACCTCGAACTCTTATCAATTCACATATGCCACTGCCTCGTCTATGCTCTCACGCGAGTCGGACTCCATCTATACTTTACACAAACGACATCTGCATTAGGCCACTATACAAAACTAACTCTCATGTATAGACTTGACTCACACCAAAACAATCACAACATAACCCAGAACCACCAAACCTAGGCTCTGATACCAAGCTGTAACACCCCGCCATCCCCGTTGGAAGGATGCCGGAGTGCCACGCGGGCAAACACATATAACGAATCCATATTCCATGTATAAAAAAAAAAACAAATGTAAAATAAAGAAACTTTTAATCATGTAATAGTAAATCCTTTTTACATATAACATATATCCGTACTGTTTTACAAAATGAGGCTTGTAATCGAATACATATACAAAAATAATATTTGTTCCTTTACAAAAGATTTACTTTGCTATACACAAGCCATATATAAAAGTTACAGCGGAAGACTTCAAATAACTTCATCAAAAGACTCCTAGTGGCCGACCCGCAGATATCTGACTCCAATCCAAACTCGCCACCTGCACGGGAAAAGAGCCCGTGCTAAGCGATAACGCTTAGTGGGGAGGAACAAAACAAACTAACAATATGCATATACAATATTTACAACAATACTATAATCTCATCCTAACCATAAACATACATTACAAGTAATTAGCTATTAAAAACATAATTAAAATCTACATATTTCTCACCATTGCAAATACATATACACTCAAGGTGTATAAACACAAAGTTATACTATATTTCATATACAACATATACCTTTAATCTTGTCAATAAACATCTCAACACATATATCACATATAAACATGTAGCCTGATTAGTCTGAAATACTCTCTAGAAGTGGATACGGTCATTTGGATACTGATTGAACACAGTATCCCAAGCATATAGAGACATGAGTCTCAAACATGTATTTTCCATATAGAGACCGGAGTCTCGCTTTATTTTCATATAGACCAAACATGGTCGAAACAAGGATCCAAATGGATCCGCATATATCGTTTTATCATATAGCAGCTGCACACACACTCTGACCTAAGTAAGCGCTTACTTATCCACTACTATGACCATTCAGGCTCAAATAATATAACTCAATAATTCATGTATACATATATACTGTTCACATTTAAAACAAGTAACTATAAATATTAAATACAACTAAATACAAATACATATTTCACATATACATGTATCTAGATCAAATTCAGAAACATTTTAAGTACATCCAGTATCAATTATTAGAGGCCGAAGTACAAATAATTCACATTCAAGACCATTTATGTTCATGTAAAATATAAACTAGTAAGTTATGTACATTAATTATTTAATCAAGTATACGACTCAATAACTCACGTATCATATCATGTGAATTTCATTAAATACTAACTTATATTTCATATATACATGTATATTGATCCAGTTCAGAACATTTAAAGGTATAAATATCAATTACAGGAGGTAATAAGAACAAATAGTTCATATTGAAAAGTCCATGTTAAATAAATTATAAACATGTAAATCATGTAGATTAATCATTAATCATGTATGCAAAACCCAATATTATACAATTATCCAAAGTACAATACAATTTTAACTCAAACATTTGTCATGTAGTACAAAAACCCTTAAAACAGAAGTTAAAACTTTGTTTTAATAAGACAGGACAGCAGGGAAGGCTGGTCACGCCGTGACCATTCGTCACGTCTCGTGACACAGGCTTCACGCGAGTGCCAGGCAAAAAGCAAGGCAGTCACGGCGTGACCACCAGTCACGTCTCGTGACACCTGTGAGAGGAGAGGGACAAGTCACGAGATCCCGTCCCGTGACACGCAGGAAAGTGAAGCAGGTCACGGCGTGATGCAGCATCACGTCTCGTGACCCTCTTCAGAGAAGAGGTCACGGCATGAAGCTGTGTCGCGTCACGTGACCTTCAACAGAGAAGGGGGTCACGGCGTGATGCAGCATCACGTCTCGTGACCTTCTTCTCACACTTCTTCTTCTTCTCCACTCAGAATCTCAGAATTTGCAGAAAACGTGAAAACCAGAAAATCAAGAAAACAGAGTACTTCTAAAATTCAAAACTCCACTTTATCTAAAACCATTTTTCATGCAATCAAGATTCGAATTACGTACCTTCAAGTCTTCTGAGTACATTTATAGCAATTATAATACAATTAACATATTTTTACTACTCAAACAGAGGTAAAATCAGAATGTCAACATATCAGGATTTCTCATTCACACTCATGTATATTCATCTCATTTACCAACTCACGTTATTCTTTTCTAACTAAATCATGTATACTCATTATTTCTCATGCAAATACATATTGACAGAATCAAACAAATAACTTTAACAAATAACACAACTAGGATCCAAAATTGAGAAAGGCAGACACACTCCCAAACCTGTATCGAAGCTCAAAAACGTCCACTGAATTCTAATCCACAATCTTCCCTTTATCCTTCTCTTTCCTCTTAACTTCAGATGCTTGTAAAAAATGAAACCACAACTCATTAACCCAAGAACAGAATCTCTAAAACCTTAAGAATAAGAAGAACACACGAAATCTGACAGCCACTTACCTTCTGAAGCTTCTAAAACATCCAAAACCCTAGCTCACAGCAGATGGACACACATGCAAATGGGAAAGAACCGAAAACAAAAGAGAGGAAGAGTGGTTTTCGTGAGAAAGAGAAAGCAAGAAAGAAAACCTCATGTGTTTAGTTTTTCCAGAAACTAAAACACTCAGACCATTGTTTTCTTTCACCCACGTACACACACACTCACTCACCACTTGGCACACATGCACAGCTTCACGTTCCACTCACTCTTCTTTTACCATTTAATCCTTGTCAAATTACCTTTCACTCACCAAACTAAAATCTTTAATTTACATCTTTTATTTCTTTGCAATTTAATCCTCAATCACTTGTAAATTACTCAATTGTCCTTAAATGTCCAATTAGAAATTTCCAATTTCCAACTAAGCCACTTATGGGGTGTGACAAGAAGGGAAAGCAAAAGAGAAAAGAAGGGAAGAACGGGAATGAGAGAGCAGATTTCTGCTCTTCTCTTTCTCTTTCCTCAATAATACACCTTCCCCTTTCTACATGGCACACTACTATTGGTGGGTCTTAATAACTCACACCCTACAAGCACACATCAAACACACACAAGACTCTCCCAACTTAGGCACACCCTGCCAATGTGTGAGCACAACACACAAACACAACTCACTCACTCATATCATACAAACATGTGAGCAACACACCCAAAAGCAACTCAACTAATTCACACCCTAATATCATATATGCACCCACACACTAACAAAACCCCAAAACATGCAATTTACCCAAAATACCCTTGTCACATGCCATGCACACACACAAATGGCTCATACTACTAGGGGGCAAATGGGGTGTGATAACTCTCCCCTACTAACAAGAATTTCATCCTCGAAATTCTCACCTGAACTGAACAAATGCGGATACTGAGCCCTCATGGTCACCTCTGGTTCCCAATTCGCTTCTTCGATTCCGTGGTGATTCCATAACACTTTGACCAACGGAACTTGCTTACTTCTCAGTTGTCTCACTTCTCGAGCTAGAATAGCTTTCCGTTCCTCATCATAAGAAAAGTCTGGCTGCACTTGCACATCTTGAACTGACAGAACATGTGAAGGATCTGATCTGTATCGACGAAGCATCGATACATGGAAAACGTCATGCAACTTCACCAACTCCATCGGTAAAGCCAACCTATAGTCTATCGGACCAACCTTAGTTAACACTTTATACGGTCCAATAAATCAAGGACTAAGCTTGCCTTTCTTACCAATCCATAGCACTTTTCTCCAAAGAGAAACCTTAAGAAAAACTTTATCCCCGACTATCCTTTCTCTTTAGGTTAGCATAAGACTTATGTCGATCTTTAGCCGCCTTCAAATTCCGCTGCACAACTCTGATCTTTTCCTCGGTGTCCCTAACCAACTCTGGCCCAATAACAGAATGCTCGGATAGCTCGGTCCAACAAACTGGAGTCCTATACTGTCGACTATACAAAGCTTCATATGGTGACATACCGATGCTCGACTGATAGCTATTATTGTAGGCAAACTCCATAAGCTGTACATATCTGTCCCAACTACTCGAAAAATCTAATGCACAAGCCCGCAACATATCCTCTAAGATCTGAATGACCTGCTTTGACTGACCATCTATCTGAGGATGGAACATCGTACTGAAGTTCAACTTGGTACCCAAAGCCCTTTACAATTCTTTTCAAAACTTCGAAGTGAACCTTGGGTCCCGATCTGACACTATGGAGAATGGCACTCCATACAATCTGACTACCTCATCTACATAGATACTGGCTAACTTATCCATCGGATAATTCACTCTAACTAGCAGAAAATGAACTGATTTTATAAGCTGATCCACTATTACCCATACTGAGTCATGCTTCTTCTGAGTCAAAGGCAAACCAGATACAAAGTCCATGGCGATATCATCCCACTTCCACTTGGGAACGGATAGAGGTGTGAGCAATCCCGAAGAAACTTGATGCTCAGCCTTTACCTGCTGATAAGTCAAGCACTTAGACACAAAATCCACAATATCCCTCTTCATACCGGACCACCAATAGAACTGCTTCATATCCCGATACATCTTCTCACTACCGGGATGCATAGTGAAAATCGTAGTGTGTGCCTCACTCAATAGCTATTTCCTTAACTCCTTATTCTCAAGTACACACAAGCGATTTCTATACATAAGCACCCCATCTAGAACTAAGAACTATGACTGTTTACCCAATCGAACCTCTTGCAAAACCCACTGCAGCCTCTCATCATCCTTTTGAGCATCCACAATCTTCTATCTCAAAGTAGGCTTCACTCTCAATTAGGCAACCAAGGCTCCATCTGAATCAAACCTCCATTTAAACCACCTCAAGAACAAAGCAGAAATCGATTTCTGACTCAAAGCATCCGCGACTACATTGGCCTTACCTGGGTGGTAATCCAATATGCAGTCGTAGTCCTTGAACAACTCTAGCCAACGGTGCTGCCTCATGTTCAACTCCTTCTGCGTGAGGAGATACTTCAAGCTCTTATGGTTCGTAAAGATCCTACACTTCTCCCCATACAGATAATGCCGCCAAATCTTTAAAGCAAAGATCACAACCACCAACTCTAAATCGTGCACCGGATAATTCCTCTCATGTGGCTTCAACTGAAGGGAAGCGTAAGCCACCACCTTTCCCTCTTGCATCAAAACACAACCAAGACCGACACCCAAAGCATCACTATACATTACAAACTCCTTACCCGAGATGGGTTGAGTAAGTATAGGAGCTTCCACTAACAACTTCTTTAGCTGCTCAAAACAAGCCTGACACTTATCCGACCACTCAAATTTGACCCCTTTCCTTAACAATCTTATCATCGGAGCAACAATAACTGAGAAACCCTTCACAAAAAGTCGGTAGTAACCTGTCAAACCAAGAAAACTCCTCACTTCTGGAACATTCCTAGGCGCTTTCCAATCAATAATCGCCTTAATCTTAGCCGGATCAAATTTAATACCCTTAGCCAACACAATATGCCCCAAGAATGACACTTTCTAAAGCTAGAAGTCACACTTACTAAGCTTGGCAAACAGCCGATGCTCTCTCAACACTTGCAGAACCAACCAAAGATGCTCCTCATGCTCACTCTCATCCTTGGAATAAACCAAGATATCATCTATGAACACTACTACAAACCGATCAAGATATGGTCTGAACACTCGGTTCATCGAATCCATGAATGTCGTAGGTGCATTGGTTAAACCAAATGGCATTACTAAAAACTCATACTGGCCATACCTAGTTCAAAATGCAGTCTTAACCACATCCGCATCCTGAACTCGCAACTGATAATACCCCAACCGAAAACCAATTCTTTGAAAAGACTCTTGCACCTCTAAGCTGATCAAACAAATCCTCGACTCTAGGCAGAGGATACTTGTTCTTCACTGTGACATTATTAATTTACCTATAGTCGATGCACATTCTCGTAGAACCATCCTTTTTCTTAACAAACAAAACCAGAGCTCCTTATGTTGGGTCTGATAAACCCCTTATCCAACAACTCTTGTAGCTGAGTTTTGAGTGCTCTCAACTCTACAGGAGCCATCCGTTAAGGTGCTTTCGATATAGGCAAAGTATCGGCACTATCTCTATGGACAACTCCACTTCTCTCTCAGGAGCCAAATCAGGCAACTCGCTAGGAAAAATATCTCCAAACTCCCGAACAACCGGGATATCCTCAATCCTAACTTGATCCCGCTTAGAGTCCAATATCAATACCAGAAAAGCCTCGCAACCCTTCCTAATGAATCTCTTAGCTTGCATTGCGAAAATCACATTACTCAAAGAGCTAGCACCCAAACCTTTAACAATAACAGAAGACTGATCTCTATCCCGAAGCACAGCCGTCTTCCTATGACATTCAACCATAGCCTGATGCTTACCCAACCAGTCCATACCCAAAATTAAATCAAACTCTCTGAAAGGTAACTCAATTAAATCTGCTGGAAACACAACTCTCTCAACCAACAGAGGACAATTCCTATACATTCTACTCACATTGACACTATGCCCTAAAGGACTGGTCACACAAATCTCATAGTCTAACTAATCTACATCATGCAACTTATCACTTAACTTATCAGTGCACAAATATGAGTGTGTGGAACCAGGGTCAATTAGAGTATATAATTCAGTGTCATGGAGTAGGAACTTACCAGCAATCACATCAGGCACATCCTGCTCCTCCCTGGCTCTCACAGCATAAGCTCTGGCTGGAATAGGTAACAGACACTCAACTGACTCAGATGCAGCTCCCTCTCTAGGTCGACCGGCTTGACCTCTACCTCTACCTCTACCATGGGCAGCTTGCATGGCATTCGAACTAACTCTGCTAGCCTCTCTCTGAGCACCCAAATCCTCATTCAACCTCGGATAATTGGCCAAAAAGTGTTCAGTGCTATCACGTCTGAAACACCCACGTGTGAGCCACCTACACTCACCCTGATGAGGCTTACTATAATAAGAGCACACAGGCATCAACTCGGTCCTACCACCAGCACCGCCTCTACCAGAACCAGACACCACTGCTGAACCCCTGTCTTCTACCTCTAGTGGCCAGGCCTGCAGATGATTCATCCTGCGAGTTCCTTGATCTCTTACCCAATGGATGAAGAAGATGAACCTCCACGAGAAGGATTCCTCCTCAGAGCTCTCTCTCTCAGCACTAATTCTGAGCTCTCAGCCCTAACGGCAGCTTGCACAATCTGGTAATACCCCACTCCCGGAGTACCCATCAAAGAAATCAACATCGCCTGCAGCAACTCATTCAAACCGGCCTCAAAATGCCTACACGTGAACTCCTCTGCCAAAATACCTTCTGGTGCATACTTCGCCAAACGGTTAAATTCCTTCTCAAAATCAAATACATACATCGCTCTCTGCTTCAAACTCAAGAACTGAGCCCACTTAGCATCCTTGTATGTCTGAGTCACATACTTACTTGTGAACTCTCTTTCAAAGAAATCCCATGTAACCGGATCAGGCAACTGAGGATGCCTACAAACCAACTCCCACCATTCATATGCAGACCCTTACAGTAAAGCCACTGCACACTCCACTCGCTGATCAGGAGGGCACCGAACCTCCCTCAAAGCACGCTTCATCCTATCAATCCATTTCTTAGCCAAATCTGACTCATCCAAACCCGTTCCATAGAAGTCTTCTGCACCCGCTCTTCTAATACTCTCAGTAGGGGCTCTAGGGGCAGTCACTCTCTCTAAGACTCGAGTCATGTCCTGCGATAGCTTAAGCATTGCCTCGAAGGGCATGGCTACGGCTTCAGGCTATACTCTAGCAGGTTGAGCCGACCCAAAAACCGAAGGATCAGCAGCTTGAGGCTTCACGCTTTCAGCTGACCCCTCAAGTGACCCTCGAACATTGACTGATTTCTCATACTTATCATTGTGCACATTCAAATATCATATTCTTGCAATCATTCAAAATAGAACAAAACAAACAGAGCACCTACTGACTCACAATAGTGGATAACGAGTATATAGTGATGGTACCTTACGGGTACGAATCGAACAGTGATGGTACCTTACGGGTACGAATCGAAAACCATTGTATTTTATCACATTCAAAACATTTTACGGAGGGGACCTTAAACAAGATCCAAAATTTATAAGGGTTCACGAGGAACCAGACTGGGACCTGATCGGGGTCCAAATAGAACTGAGGCTACAGCTAAAAGACTCTATTAGGCATGCCTAACTATCCACTAGACTGACTCTCGTAGGTCATACATAATCCAATTTACATTTAAGCATAACACACATTGAGTTCATAGGCTAAGGCATAAATAATGCATTCTTACATCAACCATAGTATTCACCAAATTGCTCATGCATAAATCATTAGTTTATAGACATATAGCTCATAATGTCGATCATGCATAAAATCCAAAAGCATCATAGGTTCAAAACTACACATCAAAAGTACAAAATAAAACTCAATTTCGAATCAAGGAGTGTCACGCTCACGACGGATGTCACGCTTACGACAGAGGCGACTTGCCATAGGTCGTGATCGCGGAAACCTTCGCGATCTCGCGAGGGAAATATACACATCTCACTGTCGTGCTTGCGACAGGCGTTGCGCTTGCGACAGTGAGCTGCTAGCCCGATCTATCGCGCTCGTTCATAAGAGCACGCTCGCGACAGAGGGGTCCAAAGTAGCTCGGCAGCCGAGCGCTCTATCGCGCTCACGATAGATGGGTTAATGAACCGTGCTCTGTCGCGAGCTTGCGATAGTGTCGCGCTCGCGACACTGTCACGCTACAGAAAATCACTTCCATCAATCCCAAACACACACATTTAATTCAAACTTCCAATTGCCTCATTTCCAGCAACCAAACCATCATTTCTAACATATAATACAACATTTATGCCAAGAATTTCAATTGAATCATGCCAAGAACAATATCAATTTATAAAATTGAAATCTCAGCACTATTCATTCCACAACTCAATCAAATGCACAATTGGGTTCAATAGCTTACATTCAAGGTTCCTTAACCCATCTAAATCAAAACCCATACCATATAAACTAATATAAACATCAAGAAACCTCAAATTTCCAGAAATTCATCCAAAGAGCAAAAATCACAAAAAAAACTGCATAAATTATAAAAGCTCCCAAACCTGAATCTCCTTAGCTCCTAATCACTTAGTGCCACTTCCCGACGCCTTCTCCTTCCCTTTGGGATCATGAGGAGGCTCAACTAACAACCAAACCAAACAATGCAACAAGCAACAAACTCTAAATTAAACCTTAACCCAAAAACGTGGAAAAGATGAAGATAAAGAAAAAAGAACAAGAATAAGAACAAAATGTAGCAAAACTTACCAATAAACCTCTTAGAATTATCAAGATCCACCAATAATTCAACCCAAAAGGAGTGAGCCAAGGTGAGGAAGAGGAAGAGGAAGTAGAAGGGAAAGCAAAAGAGAAGAGAAGGGTAGAACGGGAATGAGACAGCAGATTTCTGCTCTTCTCTTTCTCTTTCCTCAATAATACACCTTCCCCTTTCCATATGGTACACTACTATTGGGTGGTCTTAATAACTCACACCCTACAAGCACACATCAAACACACATAAGACTCTCCCAACTTAGGCACACCCTACCAATGTGTGAGCACAACACACAAACACAACTCACTCACTCACATCCTACAAACATGTGAGCAACACACCCAAAAGCAACCAAACTGATTCACACCCTAATATCATATATTCACCTACACACTAACAAAACCCCAAAACATACAATTTACCCAAAATACCCTTGTCACATGCCAAGCACACACAATGAATGCACAAACACAAATGGCTCATACTACTAGGGGGCAAATGGGGTGTGACAAATCTTTCCAATGTTCTATTGGAAGGAGGACTCTAAAATGCCCTTGTTTGCACAAAATAGACACACATGCGCTGTCTTAGGGTCAGTGAGGCTAGACGACCTTTCCTAATGTTCTATTGGGTAGCAACTCTAAGAAACTTCCTTATTGCCCAAAATGGATGCCCTTGTAATCTTTTGCAAGTCTTATGGACCTCTCTCGAATACCCTAAAAGCGGGTCTTTGGGGAGCCTCGGGGATCGATGTACATCACACTATGCTCCACTCAACACCAACCCCGCTAATGTTCTGATGTGGATCAAAAACAATCATAATAAAGTCAATTGGCCAAAGAAAATGTCCGGCTGGACTTTATCGAGGAGGGATAAGAGAAAATGTTGCGAGTTTCACAGGGACATTAGTCACACAGCCAATAATTGTAACTCACTGAAGGAAGAAATTGAAAGACTTGTGCAAAAGGGATCTTTGAAAAGATTCATAAAGAGATGGCAGAGAAGTCCCTATAAGCCCCTACCAGAAAAAAAAAATAAAAAAATAAAAAAGATCAATTGGACTCTGAAGTCAATGAAGAATGCAGAAAATCAAGAAATCTTAAATAATAGAGATAGAAAGCTAGTGTGATCAAGTGGATTGCTGGAGGATCATCATATGGGGAAGATTTTTCGAAGAAAAAAAAGGGTAAGGGTGTGTACTTCTCAGCAAAATCTAAGAAAATGTGACCTGTAACTATATCCCTTGAACATGCAGGCGATCTAAAATTCCCCCTTTAAGACGCCCTAGTTGTCTCTACAGTTATCAATAATTTCCATGTGAAAAAGATCCTAATCAATAATGGCAGTACTGTGAATGTCTTCACTCTAGAAGCATACCGAAGAATTGAAGTAAAATACCAACCCATTAATTGGTCTCGGCAATACCATCGTGCTGGTGGTTAGATCGATAGAACTCTTCATAGAACTAGGAGATGAGACGGTGACTCATATGTGTAAAACCACGTTTATGGTCATAGACCTAGATTTTGCATACAATGCAATTTTTGACAGACCGTTACTCTTTTATATGAGAGCCATGACCAGTGTCAGGTACATGCTGATAAAGCTACCTATTGAAAACAGAGAGGCCATCCTAAGAGGAGTCCAAAAAGCTTCCAAAGACATGTCTTTATTGTTAAGCAAGGGAAGCAAGCCTACATGGCAGAGCCTGGTTTAGAAAAACAAGAAGAAGTGGAAAAGCCCAGAATGGTCCCAGAAGGAGAACTGACAAAAAATGTACTATCAAAAGGGAAATAAGTCTTAGTAGGGTTAGGCATGACCCAAGAGGTGGAAAAATAAGTAATACAAGTACTAATCATTAATCAAATATCTTTTGAATAGATGCATGAAGATATCCCTAGTATCGACCCAAAGGTCATCGCGCATAAATTAAACACCAACCTAAGCCATCCTCCAATCAAGTAAAGGCTAAGAAGACACGCTCCCCATTAGAATAAATTCATCTTAGAAGAAGTCAGTAAGCTCTTGAAGGCTGGAATCATTCGAAGGTAGATTATCCTAAATAGCTCGTCAACATGGTCTTGGTGAAAAAGAAAAATGGAAAATTAAAGGATGTGTGTCGACTTCACTTGTGGATTTTGTGTCTTTGGGGTTGTGAGGTTCTCATCTGATACCTGTAGTCATTTTCTTAAGGTAGTGCGTCCCTTGTGGATTTTGGCACTAGCTTTTCTTAGCGGGAAATGCGTCCTTTTTGGATTGTCACATAATCCTGTGACTTATTTTTGCCTGGAATGGATTTAACCCAATCCAGCGACTCTTTTTTTTTAAAGGATAGGCTGCCTGTTTTCAGGTTTTTACCCTATCCTTTTACCTAACTTTTGTTTAGAGAGCCAGTTATTGTTTTCGTCTCTAATGGCTTTTTTCTTTTTGCAAATTGCAAGAAAGGCTAAAGCTATTATTAAAGATCCTCCAAAGGCGATCAACATGTACTTACATCCTAGATCACAGTTGTATGAGCTTGATTCTCCTCATGAAGGTGCCGTAGAATTGGCTTTACAGTTAATAACAGGATAAATCAGCTGAAGTACCCGAGTAGCGAGAGAAAGCATAAGACAGGAACTAGATAACTTTAATCATGCAAAATGAATTATTTTGATCACCCTAGTATGTCATTGCATAAATGCATATATTTCAGTTTGATTTCATCACACATGATCCTTATTTGTTATTAACTCGAAAAGTACAAGACCTCATCTAATCTCAAGATAGATCGTGTAAGCATCGAACTCCTATTATTAATCAGCCCTCTTGGGTTTTTATGATTGAAGATTTTCTCTCAGCCCTTAATTTTTGCCCAGGAAGCCTTTTTTTTTTGTTTTCACCCTAGCAAGGCTTCCATTTTTAGCGAGGTCGCCTTTTTTCGATTTTTAACTCGCGGGGCATTTATTTTTATTCTTTCTTTTTTTTAATATTCTTTTTAGCCTTTGCCATGGAACCTCCTTCAGTCTACCGGCGTTGATTGTTTTCTTTGAATTTACTTTCATCCTCGTTAGCCTGAAAGGCTGCCTCTTCTGACAGTGCTTCTTTTTAGCACCAAAGGATTTGTCTTGACCCTTGTGCAAACTGGCTGAGATAATGAGTTCTCTATTTGGAACTTGAATGTGAAATCCCGCACCTTTCTTTTGTCATCTTTGGTGGCTCAATTTCTAAAGTAGCCTTTAATGGTTGAGACTAAGTCATACGTTGGCCTCAGATGGTTAAAGACAAAACTGTGGGTTTTTTTTTGGTAGAGGTAATGAGCTCTCCTTCTAAGTTTAGCTATAAGGGTGCATGCTTTACTCATCTTAGTCCCAAATGGTTAAAGGTCAATCTTGATTAGCTTTGTAGTAAATATCTCAAATGGTTAGGAGGAAAAGAATTCTAAGGCTTGGTTCTAATGAGCTATATATTTCTTGTGAAGGTCCAAAGTTTTGTTTGTCTAACTTTTGATATAGCCCTTTAATGATCGAAGTTTGATTTCATTGGGCTGCATCGTATGCATCCTAGACTCTGAGGAGGCAAAGGAATGGCTTTTGAAATTTTCTTCATCGTCATATTGCCATATTGAAGCAGCGTTATCCCAACAATGCCCTTGTCAATTTTTAGCATGTCATTCTAGGTCTAGGCAAAGGCCTTTTTCTTTTTTTCTTATTTTTTTTTTATTTTTTATTTTTATTATTATCTCTCAGAATTTTCCTCTTTTCAGAAGTTATATTAGATGCTATCAAGATTTCCTTAGGATTTTCCAAAATCCCGAGATAAAATGCAGTTTTATTAGTTGAATTAATGTCAAAAATGAATGCATCATGATCATGTGAAATGAAATCATTAGAAACATCATACAAATAAGTGAAATTGTTCATCTTATTGAAATAACCAAAATTGCAAACATTGTCATAAAAAGTTCTTAGAATGATAAAAAATGAAACGTCTGAAAAAAAACATTATCTTCTTCTTCACACTCACTAGTGGATCAACAATCCACCGTCGCCATGGGAATCCCTCCTTCACTTATCTCCCGATGGGTGATAGTGATATACTCATTTCCATATAGCTCTTGCAAAACATGCCACTCAGGTAGACCAGACCCGATCATATACACGGGTGGGGGGCTATATTATAGCCTGACTTCTTCTTCTTCTCTCTCTTCTCGGGATCCATGATCTATTTGGAGTCGATAAGATCTTGGATCTTATTCCTCAAAGTTTAGCAATAATTTGTTAGATGCGTAGTGTACTGATGGTAGGCGCAGTACTGATCACCTCTGTGCCCTGGCTGTCCCTGATTCATAGCTAGCCAGGGTGGCAATGGTTGCAGCTTGCCCTCCTACATTAATCTCTCTAACACCCAGGATAGAGACCGGCCTAAATTAGAAAAGTACCTCTGGCCCTGTCCCACTTCTATAGCTAAAACCTCGACCGTCTTACCATTTATGTTACTGCTTCCAGCTCCACCCAAGTTGTACCTTGATTGGTTCCCATAACTTTTCCCAGCAAAGTTATTTTGGCTTGCGTTCTTTGCTAGGTGTGACGCATGTTGCTCGCACCTGGTCGAAAGCCGGGGTCCCCGGCTGCCCGCTTTTAGGGCCCGGGATGGTTGGCATCTTTTTGATCTTGGGCAACACGAAATATTTTGGAATTCCTTACCCAATAGAACATTGGGAAGATCATCTAATCCCATGAAACCTTTAGGCAACTTTGAGGTATTTTAGAGTCGCCACCCAATTTATAAGAAATGGGGAAAAGTCATCTAACCTCGGGGTCTTAAACTAGAGAAGGTATTCAAAACTTCACTCTTATTAATGCCTTAAGCTAAGTTATAAATGACTTTTTTAGCAATTGAAATTCTATCTCTCATCTCACGCGATCATGCAATAAAATTAAAGCGCATTTCAAGCATTTTTAGAAAGTAGTAAAGAAAGTAATAAAGAAAGCGATAAATAAATTACAAGTAAAAGATGAGACAAAACAATCCTCCAAAATAAAAAATCATAAATAAATAAATGAATAAAATTACCCCAAAATTAATTACAAGGGCCCAAAATAAATAATACACAAAAAAAGAATAAAATAAAGTACATAATGCACAAATCGGGACATTTATTAGATTTTAGGAACATTGGTTCCCTTGTGTTAACTTAAAAAATCTTAGAGTTATTTTGGGCGATAAAAAATAGGGATAATTGGATCCCATTTTATGAGAATTAACTCCCTTTTGAAAATAAAAGTTTACTGGCTAAAATCAAGACATTGGTCCTATTTTATTAATAAAAATCCCAATTTTTATTATTGTAAAAAAAATATGAGTTTCTCTAAAATAAATGCATCTAAATAGTATTTTGCATAAAATATTCAAAACAATAAAAGAAGGGAAATGCAGAAATTAAAATACAAACCAAACTTTGAAGGCTCCTAATCTCTTAATTCTCTAGCTTGCCTAGGAACATTACTCAAAGTGAAATAAATAAGTTTGGTGGACAACAAAAATAAGAATAAAAAATAATATCGGCAAATTAAATCAAATGTACAGAATATGATATAATAGAAATAAGCAATTAAATGAAGCAAATACAATAAATAATTCTAATTGAGAAAAATATTTATGATTACTACGAAAAAATAATGTTTGATAAAAAACACTGAAAATTAACAAAGTGGATTAATGACCAAAAGTAGAATCAAACGAAAAATAAAATTAATGCTAGATATTCTACAGATTCAAATTACATTCCATTCATCATATTAGTAAATTTATTAGATTAATCTAAGTTCATGTTGATTATAACAAACAGCAACAAATAAACTAATAGTAGTTTACAGTAATTACAATGGAGAAAACAAATGAACGACACAAAGCAAGGAAAGAGAAAGGATTGGCTCTAACCCGTAAATTTACCCTCAGAGATTTGATTTTGGCTGCAAAAGAAGAACAGATTGATTTCCTCGTCGATTGCTTGGAAAAAAGAATAAAGAAAGCTTGAATCAAAGCTGTCTCTCACTAAAACTGAAGTTCAAAATTCTTATTTTTAGACAAATCAGATGATGAAAATTGAATTTTAAACACAAAAAATTAATTTCTTTGGCTCAAGAATGATTTTAGAATTTTTGAAAAACCTTCTTATCTCTCAAAAATCTTCTTTTTTAGAATTTGTTTTTTATTTTCCATTCTCATGCTCTCCCCTTGTGGTGTTCTAACTTTTCCTTTTTATATGATCTTCTACCCAAAAATTAGGTTTTAGGAGTTTTTTTTTTAATCCATTAAAAATCCATAATTATCCTTTAAAAATCAAGTTTTATCCTTTTGAAAATCGAAAAATATAATTTGAGTTTAGTTCAAATTTTAACTCAAAACCACTGAAATCCAGGAAAAAATGAACTCTCGGTGAGGTAAGAGATGCACGAGGTGTGGCCCTCTCGTTAGAGGTCATGCCCCGCATGCGCGAGGTGCGACCTCGCGCCGGAGGCCGTGCCTCATGCTATGCGAGGTGCGGCCTAACACAGGAGGCCGCGCCTCGCATGCACGAGGTGCGGCCCCATAGGCCGTGTGCTGCACGAGGCGAGGCCTTGCAAGCTGAGCCTCGCGCGCGCTGCCAGCAGGTGCCGCGCTTCGCTTGGTGTCAGGCTATCGAAAACCCCAAAATAATTATAAGTTTTTTATTTAAAAATAAGGGTTTCGATACGGAAATCATCACTTCTAACCTTTTTGCCTGTGAATAAACATCATTTTCATCACTGGGTAACCTTGGTCTGGGCTGCCATAGGACCTGGTGTCTGCGGTTGGCCACAGTTTTGGGGAACATAGTGCATGGGTGCTTAGGTGAGCCAAAACTCAAAGAAGGAAGGAAGAGACACGTACCTGAGACAGCTGTCTTTCCAGTCTGAATGAAGTTATTGGGGTTAATTATCATCAATTTGTCAACGTGTTAACCCTTGTAATTTTGGCGTTGAACCTATGTGGTGTCTAGCTTCTCCCATTATGGTCTGTAACCGACTTTGATGCAGTGTCTAACCTTTGTCGGTGCAGTATCTAACCTATGTGGTGTTTAGCCCCAGCCGTGTCGGTATCTAAACTGTTTATGCGGTGTCTAACCTCTTTAGTGCGGTGTATAGCCCCAGCCGTGTCGGTATCTAACCTGTTGATGTGGTGTAATGGTAATCGTCATTTCCTTGTCGATGAGTTAACCATTTATCTTAATGGTAGTTAGACATTATTGTCATATGCCTAAATGTCCAAAGCAATGCTTTAATTGATTGCATTAACCTGTTCTGGTGGTATATGAATTAACTTGTTATCATCATCTTTCATTTACTAATATACCTCCTTATTTTCATTTCATTTTTTTTTTTGACTTTGTGTGCTATGTTTGTTATGTTCAATAGTAAAAATACGATAAACACAAGCATAAAGTTATACCATAGGTGGAATTTTTATACAACATAAAGTAATATAAATAATATCTCCTTGAAACGCCCTCTACGGAGGATGATAATCTATGAACTCATCTAAGTCGCCAGGCTAAGCTGGAGGATGTGCCGACTGATGTGTGATGTCCTCAGGCAGTGGCCTAGATGATGACTGATGGAATGCTCACAATCTGACTTTCGTTTGCCTATTTAAAAAGGGGCTAGCCATGCTCACAACGGTATAAGAAAGTTCCTGAAAACTGAAGGCTAGCCTGATATGGCAGAAGCATATCCATCAATGTGATACTCTAGGTCATCTCGAATGACAGGAAGGTCCCTCTCCAAATCCTCACGTAGATCGTTCATGCCCTGGGATATTCCTGCAGAAATTTCCTCTAAGACATCCATCCGGGGTTGGGTGGCAACCAACGGCTCATCCATCACCTGGAGGGACTCATCAACCCTCTGTACTATTTTGGCCTACGAAACTATCATAGATCCTTCTATCTTGTCTAAATGATTATTGATATCTCCGAACCCCTCTACTATCTGCTAGCCAAATAGAGTGAGCCTATCATCTGTCTGCTGGCTTAATAGGCAAAAGTTCCCTTCTGTGCCCTGGCTCAGTAGGTGAAGATCGTCCCTTACACGCTAGCCTAGAAGACCAATCCCCTCATCATTGCGCTACCCCAGAGCGACCAACGCGGACATCATATCCTGGTGCATAGATTAGAATGACATTTTTGGAGTAGGCTGATTCTATTATGTCCTAAACTCAGATAACAGCGGGGCTGTGGAAGAGGATGCCTCGGATTACCTGGCCAACTGTAAGGGGGGTGTCTCCGGGGAGTGCAGAAGTTGAGATCCGAAACCTATGGTGGAGGAGTGGTGCAGATCCACTCTCATGTAGGATCTGCTGTAGAGGGGGAGTGTTAAGAAGATCTGTGATGTCCAAATCATACGTGCCCTCCCCATCTTGTGGTGTACGTGGCTCTTCCTCCTCTAGTTGTAGGTGAGTTTGCTGCTCTATAGGCTGTAGGTGATCATCTCCCGAAGTACCTACTATGTCAGGGGGTGGAGGCAACTTGGAAGTCTGGTCTCTATCATACTAAGTAGTTTGTACTCGTCTGGTCGATCCGATATCGGCTCTACCATACTCATGTAACCAGCGACAGTGAGATCGATAGCTATATCCCCATCCAAGTGTGGCCCAAATGTACTGGGGTCATGTCTCAGGTGAAGGAGTAACCTAGTCACCACCCCTCCAATGCATATGTGCCCAGTGGTCCCCTGCCCGGCTCTGACCAATGCAGCTAAGATCTTGTGGGCAATGTTCAGCTGCCTACTAGTCATCATTGCCCATAAACTCCAAACCTCAGTGGCATTTATAGAATTGAGACTCCCGACTCGGCCAAGGTAGCTGCTGGCCAGTACCTTTTGGATGTAACTCAAAGCCTGCGAACATAATAGGGTGCTCTTGGCCCGATTATGATGGTAAGGGACACTCGGTGCTGTGATCTGCTCCCAGTAATACGTGGGGATAATACTATCTAGTATCAAGACCTGATCTCCTGTCGAGAGGCCCATCGCTCGTGAAAACTCCTAGCGGCTCATCTCATAATACTGGCCTCTAACCTGAAATGATATAGCCCCTGGCTCCATATCTGGCCTCCGGTACCCCTTGTACTGTTGTGTGGCTAAGAAGTCCCTAGTGATCTCCGGGTATATCTGGTTAGCTAGTCTCAAGAAATCAGTCCAGCCAACAGATGCTATCAGGGCACTTACCTCCTCCCACATGCCTATCTGCTGTTGAAACTACCTGGACACGAATCTACTAGGCACGAGCTTCATCTGACATAAAGTATCGAATTGCTGTCTCTCAACATCTGTCATCCATTCCGGAGGTGGAGGTGCATTAGGTCTTGAACGCACTCTATGATGTCAAGGCATCCTGAAAAAATTGATAGTTAGTTTATGGAAGTGTGCCAGTTAAATTAATCAGCATTTATTTATCGATTATTTTGCTATGTTAAACTCATTTTTCTATGCTACAAATCTAAGAAAATTTGGACAGCACTTTAACTGAAATGCGCCAAATTTCCTGTATACACACAATAAATTCGAATAGGGTTCAGGCCCTAGACAACCAATCTCAATATCCCAACTATATACATTTTGCATATTACAAGCAGATAACTCCACACGCTCTTTATTAAACAAAATAACAACTATTGGTATAATTTTTACTTATTTGCATTTGTACATATTATTTTTACTGATAATCTAAATAACTAATAAAAAGAAAAGGAACAACACCTAGTTGCATAACAAGAAACTTTACATAAATTCTTTATTTCTATTACGCGTTTTTCATCATTTTTACTTCATTTTTCTTTTTCTTTCTCCACTGGCTTACGTGGGCAGCGAATAAGGTATGCGTTTCTCCATTTTTTTCATTTTTTTCTTGCTTTTCCTTTTCAATTTATCATACTCTATCTATTTACAATGAATGATAAAAAAAAATGTATAAAATAGAATAGAAAAAGAAACACAAATGAAAACTAACCTGGTGGGCAAAATATTCACTAAAAAAAATGAGAGGAACTCTAAAAAATTAGACCACTTCGAAGGCAACTGAATAAGGATCATTTTGGCATGAACGACGCACAAAATAGATCACAAATGAAAAAGAAATGACAAAAAAATGAATTAAGGCAAGAGAGAAAATGGGTGAGCAATAACACAAAAAAAAAGTTAAAAAAGAAAGAGGAGAGAGGCCTTAGGGGCCAGCCAAACGATGAGGTTTTTATACCTCCTCGAGGTGCGGCCTCAAGGACGCACCTTGGCCACACATGAGGCCGCACCTCGGCCACTTGAGGTGCAGGCCATTTTTTTTAGTCCCTGAATATTTTTTTGTCTAACTATATTATTGAGTTCAATTTTTGCCATTGACGCCGTATATTGAGCATTTTCCTACAAACAGATTATATATGTACAAAAAAAAAAAAGTTATGCTGGTAGGAATGCATGAGTCTAAAAATGCACAAAAAAGTGATCTAATTTTTTAAGACGGCCCAAACTGGTTCCTCGCTTTGCCCATAAACAGACTTTTCTCCTCTTTGCTTTCCATGTCACTTTCTTTTCATTCCTTTGGGCCATAACTCTACCAGGTTTTTTCTTTCCTCTTTTTTCCTTTAAGTTTATTTTTCCTTTTTACTTATCTAACTTATCTATTTCGTGTCCAGCTATCTGAATATGTCAACACCCATCTTTAATAAACTGTGCCAGTTCCTGGATGATACCAAGACCTGGGAAACTGGCACTTTAGCCCCTTATTCAAGTCTGAGACTTCTGAGAAGGATCAAGTTAGACCAAGACCTTTTATTGGCCCATCCGCTATGGGATCCCTGGTTTCACGTTTTTCGGTTTACTCACCAAGAACTGTGTCCCTTGGCCAAAGAATTTGTTACAATTACTGATGTAAGGTTTTCTCCTGGTACCCTTCCTTGTGTTGCAAGTTATGGACCATATCAGCCTAGGGATGTGGCCTTTGCCTTGGGCATATCACCCTCTGAGGCTGCTCGACTAGTTCCTAGAGGGGATTTCTTTTCCCTAGAACCCATATTTGATGCACTCAGTGACTTTTCAGATGTGCTTACCATCGAGCTAGTGTAGTTTTACTGATCTGCTTATCCAGATACCTACTGGTGACCTCAGACGAACCATTTGGCAACTATCGATTATTTAGCATTGTAGATGGCATTCACCGTAGGCTGATCCCTTTTCCAGTCATTCTAGCCGATATGATCATTGGCTTGGACGCCCTCTGCACTGACTGTACAACTTTTATGACCGGGAGTCTCTTATTACTCCAGGTAACTTATGTCATTATTTTTAAAGGTAGTGCGCCCCTTGTGGGCTTTCATACTAACTTTTATTATCGGGAAATGCGTCCCATTAGGGATTTTCACATAACTTTGTGCCTTATTTTTGCTTGGAATGGTTCCAACTCATTCCAGCGATTTTTTCTCTCTCTCATTTTATTTTATTTTATTTTATTTTATTTATTTATTTATTTTTAGGTGTGGCTATAGGAGAAGTTAAGGTTATTGACAAAACCCCCTCTTAGGGTGATCAATGCATACTCACCGGTGCATTTTTTCCTTAAACAGTAGACATATCAGTTCGAATCTCCTTACGAAGGTTTCATATGGATAGCCACATTGGCAGACAGAGATATCAACTTCATGAGCCCCTAGATGTGTCTTGACTACGTGACTCAGGATGTGCCTTCGGGGTGTGTCCCATTTTGCGGGCTTCACAAGGCATCCTTTTGCATCACATCCCGTTGCGTTCGTCAGTTTGGAGGGTGTCAGACCATTGTGAATCTACCGCTAGATTTTTATGGTGGAATCTTATCTTCGGCATTTATTGCTAGCTACTGCGGACTTTGGGTGCAGATATCCTTGAATATGACCATTCCGAGGGCTGAGAATTCTGATTTTACTAGCTTTGCCAAAGTATAAAGAGTGGGTGATTAGCCCTGCTATCGACAACAGGATCAGTTGGCTTAAACATCTGACCGAGAAAATACAGTAGAGAATAGTTTTAGATTACAAAGGACAATGTATTTTTCTTTTTGTAAAAGAACTAGACAATCATAAAAAGTGCAAGCTGAGTCCTTTATTGCAAATTTATGGACATTTCTATATGATTTCATCGCACATGATCATTTATTAACAGAAAATTCAAAAACACAAGACTACCCTTAATCTCAGGATAAATCTTGCGAGCGTCAGGCTCCTGTTATCAATCAGCTCTCTCGGGTTTTCATGATTGAATATTTTCTCTCAGCCCTTAATTTTTGTCTAGAGTGCCTTTTTCAGTTTTCACCCTGACAGGGCGCCCAATTTTAGCAAGGCTGCCTTTTTTCGATTTTTAACCCACAGGGCATTTATTCCCTTCTTTTGATTTTTGGTCTTTAGCCATAGAACCTAATCTGTTAATGTTGACCCGCTCCTTGAACTCGTTCCCATCGCCGTCTATTAAAATTGCTACTCTCTTCAACAATAACCTCTTTAGCACAAACGAACCTTCCCATGTTGGCCTAAATTTCCCCCAGTACTCCTGGGTCTCCTTTTTTTAGTGGGTACTTCCTAACCTTCTTACCGAATGACCAGGCTAACCTCTTTTCGTAGACCTAGTTGTGATAATAACCTTGCAACCTACCCTCATCCAGCAGGTTCAACTGCAGTAATCGTTGTTGCGCCTATCCTGCTTCTAGAATTTTGGCTTCCATAACCACTCTTAGAGACCTAAGCTCAATTTCAACTGGTAGAACCGCCTCTATTCCATATACTAAAGAAAATGGCATCGTGCCTATCGATGTTCTGATGGTAGTTCTGTAGCCCTATAGTGCAAAAAGGTAACTTTTTTGCCCAATCTTTGTAATTCTGTACCATTTTAGCCAAAATTTTCTTGACATTCTTATTAGCTGCTTCAACTACTCCATTAGCTTGAGGTCAGTAAGGCGAGGACTTATGGTGCTATATTCCATACTTCTGCAGTATCCATTTAGTTTCAGCTAAGAATTGTACCCCATTATCAGACACGATATGATGTGGGAGGCCGTACCTACATACCAAATTCCGCTCAATAAATTTGGCCATGTCTCGAGCATCTACCTTTTTAAAAGATTCAGCCTTAACCCATTTGGTAAAGTAATCGATCGCGGCTATAATGAACTTGTGCCCATTAGAGGCGGTAAGGCATATCTCCCCTATAATATCTATCCCCCAAGCGGCAAATGGCTATGGAGAGGACAAATTATGTAGTTCTGACACTGGCACATGCCTCAAATCCGTATACTATTCGCACAGCTGACATTGTTTTACAAACTTTGAACAGTCTGTATCCAAAGTGATCTAATAGAACCCTTGGCACATGATTTTCTTTGCTAAGGATAAGCCATTCATGTGAGCTCCGTAAATACCTGCATGGACTTCTTCCATAACCCTCTTAGCTTCTTTCTCTGCTATGCATCTTAACTGATATCGTCTGCTTGTCTCTTGTATAGTATACCATCCACACTGAGAAATTGATTGGACAATTTTTTGATTATTCTTTGATCCTTTTTAGAAACCTTTTCCGAGAATATCGACCTCTCCACGTAATTCTGAACATCATAGTACCAAGGTTTTCCATCAATGACTTCAACATCTATCACCTATTCACGTTCAAAGCAAAGCCTTTGCGAACTTGAGATCAACACGGGCTTCATAACCATTCCTTCTAGGTTATCCCACATGGACGCTAGAGTTATAAGGGCATCGGCCAACTGATTCTTATCTCTAGGGATGAAATGGAAAGTGCAAGTTTCAAATCGACCGCTTAACATGTGGAGGTGCTTTACATATGGTACCAATCTTTCTTTTTTAATGGACCATTCTCCTCGAATCTAATGGACCACCAAAGATGAATCTCCAAAAACCTCTGCAGACTTTGCCCCTAGGGCCAAAAGAGCCTCCAAACCGAAAATGCATGCTTCCTACTCAGATTCATTATTAGTAGCTTTATATCTCAGCTTCTTAGATAGTGGTAACTTTTCACCATCCAGGGTTATCAGAATGATCCCAACACCTGCCCCCTTGTTATTAACTGCTCTATCAAAATACAGTTGCCATCCCTAAACTATAATGGCCATGACATCTTCATCTGGGAAGTTGTACTCGACCTGGTCTCCTTCAATAGGGTGATCAGCTAGGAATTCAGCTATAGCTCTCCCTTTAATGGTTTTCCTAGTGATGTATTCTATATCAAACTCTTGGAGCAGTATTAACCACCTACCCATCTTTCCTAGCAAAGAAGGCGCTTCCTGAAGATATCTCAGAGGATTCTGTTTAGCGACTACCTGAACCCTGAATGAGTGGAAATAGTATCTCAGCTTCTTTGACCAAATTATCTCCAAACCGATCTTCTCGACTTCAACATACCCGACGTCATAAGGGAGGAACTTTTTACTGAGATAGTAGACTACATATTCTACCCCAAACTCATCATCTTGAGCCATCATGACACCTACTAAGCTGCTTTTAATTGCTGAATAGAGGATTAGTGACTTGATCGGTAGAGGTGGCCTCAAGACTGGTGAACTCAAGAGTTATTCCTTAATAGTGTTGAAAGCCTTCTGATAATTGTCGTTCCATTCAACAGGCTGGTCCTTTCTGATAAGCTTGAACACTGGCTCACAAATCGAAGATAGTTTGGCTATGAACCGACTAATGTATTTACATTTTCCCAAAAAGCTTCTAACATCTTTCTCCTTTTGGGGCGTTGGCATTTCTCTAATTGCCTTGATCTTGTTGGAATCTATTTTAATTCCCCTTTGACTTACTATATGGCCAAGCAATTTTCTAGAGGTGACTCCAAAAATGCGCTTCTTAGGGTTAAGGTGAATGTTGTACTTATCAATTCTTTGAAAGAACTTCTCCAAAGCCTCAAAGTGACCTTCCTTAGTAGCCGACTTAATCATCATATAATCTACATACACCTCCACTTTCTTGTGAATCAAGTCATCAAGAATCTTAGTGGCCATCCTCTAATAAGTCACACCTGCATTCTTTAGTCTAAAAGGCATAACCCGGTAAGCAAATGTTCCCCACTCAGTGATGAAGGCCATCTTAATCTGATCTACAATCCTGTTAAGGATCTGATTATATCCAGCATAACAGTCTACAAAGCTGTACATCATGTAAGAAGTTGCACTGTCTATTAAAACATCAATATGGGGTAGAGGGAAATCGTCCTTTAGATAGGCTTTGTTCAAATCCCGATAATCCACACATACATAAACTTTCCCATCCTTTTTAGCTACAGGGACTACATTAGCTAGCCATATCGGGTATTGAACCTTTACTAGGAATTTAGCCTCAATCTGCTTACGAATTTCCTCTTTTACCTTCTGTGCCCATTCTGGCCTAAGTCTTCTAAGCTTTTGCTTGATCAGTTTAGACTTTGGATAAGTTGGAATTGCGTGTTCAGCGATGTTTCTGTCAATCCTCGACATATCTTCATAGGTCAAGGCAAAGAATTTTTCATTTTTTTTAAGATTTTCTCAAATTTTAACCTCTCTTCAAGAGTTATGTCAGTCGCTATCAAGATTTGGTTTGGGTTTTCCAAAGTTCCGAGATTAAATGGAGTTATATCAGTTGAATTAATGTCAAAAAGAATGCACCATGTGTATAATCATGTGAAATGAAATCATCAAAAACATTACACAAGTAAGCAAAATTGTTCATCTTATTAATAAAATTGGAATTCCACACATTGTCATCATTAAAAAGTTCTGAAACAAAAAGGACTTCTAAATAACTATGGTCTTCAAAATCCGTTGATGCAGACATTACAGCCAATAGATCATTGTTGTCTTGACTTGGTGGTGGCTTTTCGACTACCTCTAGTGGAGCTTCTGGGTCTTGGATCTTTAGCTTCTACATTGGTGCTTCAACTCCTATTTTTTCCTTCCCATTCACCCTGGTGGCAAACAACTTGTCAGTATAAACCTTTTTCGACTCATTTTTGTCTTCAATGGTGCTCTAGGTCATAATTTCTTCATGCCAAAAACCTTCAACTGACTTGATTGTCCCATCAGCCCAGTCAAACACATCATTAAAAACTTTGAAGCCTGGGACAATCTGTTTATTGATAAACTGAGGCTCAACCTCTCCACAATAAGCATAAAGAGGCGCTGCTGGCACGAAGCTTTTCAGAATATGAGGAATATCTGCTAACTTCTCTTTTCCTTTACCACTTACACCTTTATAGCATAGTCCTCTTCGATCCTTTTGACCCTTCATTATGACGGGTGACTGTGGCCCTTTTTAATTCCTACCCAGACTGGCTCCTGGAAGAAAGTGCATTCGCTTCATCATATTTATCGCTTGGGAGCTACCCTCTGAACCTCCTTCTTTATCGATTATTGACATGTGGAAACCACTAAACGACTATTTGGAGATTCTAGTGCAGAAACCTAATTTTCTCCAGCGGCCCTAATAGTTACTACTTCTCCCTCGTGTGGTATTTTGATCATCTGATGTAGGGTGGATGGCACTCCTCCCAACTCGTGAAACCAAAGTCTTCCAAGTAAAGTTGAGAGATTAGTAGGGATTGATAAGACTACAAACTCCGCTTCTGTTTTAATAGACCCAGTCTTGACTACTGCCTTAAAAGTTCTCGAGGCCTATCTTCAGGAATTATCATAAGCTGTGATGGTTAGGTCAGATCCGCTCAACATATTTTCATCCAACCAAAAAGCCAAAAGTATAACTAAAGGGCATACATTTATAGAAGAGCCGTCATTAACCATTACGCAAGCAGTATGATTGCCATTAATCTGTGATTTGATATACAATGGGCGATTGTGTTTGCGCCCTTCAATAGGTAAGTCAACATTAGTATAAACCAAGTTTTCCCCCGAACCCCCTTTAACTAGTTCCAGTGGCAAGATAGTGGCGGCAACAGTGGACTCACATAAGGCTTCCACTAACTTCTGCCTATGTGATGGGGATTGCCTCAGCAAATCCCAAATGGATATCTGGCTGCTGTTTTCTTCAACTGTTTCATTAACCCATCCTCTTCGAGCTCTTTTCTTGCAAGCATAGGCGCTGGGTCTTGAGGCCTCTCTACCTCTAGAACTACCCTGCCACTTCGGGTTACAGCCCCAACATTTCTCTTTTCTTCACCCTCTGAATCCCAAGGATTTGCAAGTTCTTCATCTTTCTCACAATCTTCGTCTTCTTCTCCACTCTCACTAGTGGACCAATAATCTATCACTGCCATAGGAATCCTTTCTTCATTCATTTTATGAGCGATAGCGACATACTCATTACCATTTAAATCTTACAATACATACCATTCGGGCAACCTAGACCCGATCATGCACACTGGTGGAGGAATCGCATGGTTACCAGACTTTTTTCTTCTCTCTCTTTTCTAGATCCGTGATCTGCTTATTGTTAATGAGATCCTGAATCTTGTTTCTCAGGGTTCTACAAAAGTTGGCTAGATGCCCTGTGTGCTGATGATAAGCACAAAACTGATCCCTCCTGTGTCCTGGCTGACCATGGTTTTTAGCTGGCCTTGGCTCTAAAGGTCTTAACTGCCCTTCTTTCATTAACATTTCCAAAACCCAAATTAGAGGTCGACCCAAATTTGAATAATACCTTTGGCCTTGTTAGATTTTGTGGCCAAGACCTCAGCAGTCATGCCACTCTTGCTATTTTTATTACTTCTAGTGCTAGCCAATCTATTTCCTGATTGGTTCCTAAAGTTTTTCCTAACAAAGCTATCTTGGCTTGCCTTCTTCGCTAGGTACTCACCTTCTGCTTCGATAGCTATATCCTTTAGAGACTCCCAATCTTTGAGCCCCTTCATCTTTAGTCCCTCCTTGAGATATGGACTCGCATTTTGGATGAATAACCGAATCTGATCTGGAGTATCCGGCTTCCTCTTCATCTCCATTACCCGATTTCTCCACCAAGTAAGAAACTCGCGGAATGACTTATTAGATCTCTATTGAAGTAGCTCTAAATCCTTCAAAGTAACCTCCATTAGGGTGCTACAGTCATACTATTTGAGGAACTCTTCAGTTAACAGGTCCCAATCTTCTTTTATTCTCCTATCCAAACCATGGTATCAGTCTACAACAGGCCCAGTCAAGCTGAGGCAGAAATATTCCACCTTCTATCTCTTGGTAAGCATAGTCCCCTTCATCACAAGTGTGTACTGCTTGATGTGAGTAAACAGATCTGAGGTACCGTCAAACATGGGTAGATCGGGCATTTTAAACCTCTCAGGAAGCATCTCCTCATCATCCAAATCCCTATCCTCAAGGCTTATCCCCTTTTTCGGAGATAGTAGGTGGGCCATCACCTCAACTCTCTCTTCTATCTTCTTCAAGGCGACATCCTCTTTAGGAGGCCTAACTTTCACTACCCCGGGTTCCTCCTACTCATCTTCTATAAAATCCTCTTCAGGTCTTTGTCCCCCAACTTTTTTAGGCTCAACATGTGCAAGAGCTCTAAGCTCAGCAACAGGGGGTGGTTTTACAACTACTGCCGGGGGTGCCTCCCTGATCAAAATCTATTCGGCCTGTCCCACGATAGGAGCGGCAGGTAATGGGCCAGCTGGCAATGCTAGAGTGGCAGCTAAGTTGCCCATCATTGCCATCATTTTATGTTTAAATTCCTCAAATCGGCGCTCAATTTCTTGGGCCCTTCGGTCCATCTCTTCGGTGATAATAGCCCGGATGGCACTTGAGTCTTGGTTGGTGTGACGCACGCCGAACCCCGTATCTTCCCGAAGGCCCGCTTTAGGGCGATCAGGAGAGGTTCATAAAACTTGTAAGGTATTTACAAGTGCATCTATTTTGGGCAACAAGGAGATTTCATGGAGTCGCCACCCAATAAAACATTGGGAAAGTTCGTCTCGCCTCAGTGAGCCTAAGACGGCGCTGCTATGTCCATTTTGGGCAAGCCAGAGGGGTCTTAGAGGTCCCATCCTAATAGAACATTAGGAGGGCCCTCTTGCCTTGTGGAGCCTAGGACTATGCAAGTTAAAGCCTTTTTACGGGACACAAGAAGTGTCTTGGAGATCCCATCGAAATAGGTCTCGCGCCTCGTTGAGCCCAAAGACCAGAGAAGGTTCGTGACTTCCCATTTATTCATACCTTGATTAAGTTTATAATTGAGTTTTGAATTTAGCGTTTCATTCCTTTTCTCATTCAATTTTAATGCAATTTAACTAAGCGCGCATGTCAAACACATAATAAAAGCTATAAATAAAATAAATAAAAGCAAAATAAATTACAACAAAACTAGGGGCGGAATACAACCTCCATTTGTAAATAAAATACAATTCATACATAAATCGAGCTATTTATTAAAATGAGGACATTGGTCCTCTCATGCATAATTAAAGAAAATAATTTTAAAGTGATAATTTATTTTGGATGAAAAATCTAGGACATTGGTCCCATTTTTATTAAATAAAACCCAATTTAGTTTAACAGAAATATTTTTGTGATTTTTTAATTAACGTGCATAAAAATAATTTATTACAAATTACATATTAAAAAAATAAACTAATGAAAGCAAAATAATAAAAATAATAAAAATTAACAAATTAACTCCCAAATGGATCTTCAAATCTTCATAGGCTCCCACTTGGTATAAAAAATACTCACACATAAAAATAAGTATTGAAAATAAAAGGAAAAAAACAAATAAAAGTGAAGTTAGTAAAAAAAAATTAATTAAACATATAACTTGAAAACAATTAAATTAAGGCAATCAAAATTGCATCATATATGACAAGCCAATTAAAATGACATAATAAAAATATACAATCTAATTAATTAACAATTTAACATGCATAGAAAAAATAACATGATAATAATAAAATTCAACATGCAAAAACAAGCATAAAATAATGATGATAGAATTTAACATGCATAAAGACATAAAATAATAACAATAATATCCAATCATGCATAAAAAGTATAATACATATAAAATTCAGCATGCATAAAATATATTAATAATATTGATAAAAGCCAACATGCATAAGCAAATATAAAATAATAATTATAAAACTCAACATGCAAAAAACATGAATAGAAAATACAAACATAAAATTCAGCAGGTGTAAAACCATAAAATAATAGCAACAATATCCAACATGTATAAAAAGCAAAGGTAATAATAAAAATCAGCATGCATAAGAAATATAAATAATAATATTAATAACACTAATTAAACAAGAATAAGGATAATAATAATAATACTAATTATGGTAATAACTACAATAATAATAATACAATAATAACAAAGAATATGAACAATCAAATATTATAATAATAATAATAATAATAATAATAATAATAATAATAATAATAATAATAATAATAATAATAATAATAATAATAATAATAATAATAATAATAATAATAATAATAATAATAATAATATATGAACAATTCAATTAAATATGGAAGAATACAATGAAAATAAGAAAATCCAATTATGCTAAAACATGTTAAATGATGATACTAATACTATTTGAACAAAAAATGATGATAACAATATGAACATGAACAATTAAATAAAAAAAAATAAGAATAAGAAACAATAATATGAACAATTAAATAATAGATCTAAAAGAATTCACATGATAATTAATTAAATGAAATCAAAAGAATAAGAAAATAGGAAGAAAATGATAGAAGTAAAAGAATTTACATGTTAACTAATTAATTGGAAACAAAAAAATGAAATTAAAATTAAATTAAGAAATTGAGCCAAGAATAATTACCCTCAAATTTATCTTGAAGAAATGAAGGTAGATGATCCAATTCCTTGTCTTGATTTGAAGAATATGATTAGAAAAATAAAATATTGAAAGATGAATTTTACTCAAGAAGAAACAATTAATTTATTTGTCTTAAAGTAAAAAATTGTCAATTGAAAATAAGAAAATTCTCAAGAACAAAAATTGTTATTTTTTGTCTCAAGAATTGCTGGAAATTCCTTTAGAAATTGAGAGAATTTGTTCTTAAAAGAAAAAAGAAGAAGAAAAAATATTTTCTAAAGAAAATCCCCCCCAATTCTCACTAAAAAACCCTTTTTATTCCCCTCAAAATTCAGATTTTTTATTTGAGAAATTAATTCCCATAACTAAAAAAAAACAACTGAATTTATTGGGTTGGAAGATAAAAGGTTTTTTGAATTGAATTATGCAAAAAAAAAATGAGTTAAAAAGCATTTAAAATGAAGAAGTTATGGCCAAAAAAGGCCAAAAAGACCAAAACGGGCGAAAACGGGCGCACAGGGCCGCGGGGCACCCAACGGCCTTCGCGCGATTTTTTTTTTAAAATTTTCTATAAAATATAATAATTTAAAAACTCACTTTTTCATCACAAAATAATTTTTAAAATACTTTAAAAATATTTTTGAAATACATTTTTTTTAATTTTAAAACAACAAATCGACAAGGAAATCGTCACTTCCAACTTTATTCTTTTTGCCTATAGATCGGCACACTTAATTTCATCAATGGGTAATCCTGATCAAGGCTACTCGGGACCCGGTATCTACAGTTGCCCCCAATTTTGGGGAGGCTAGTGTGTGGGTGCCTAGGTGAGCCAAAATTCAGGAAAGGGAAAGAAGCGCGTACCTGAGGCTGCCTCCTTCTAGCTGCTCCCTCGGGAACAGTGCCGTGATTCATCCTTGCGGATTGCACTGAGTCGCTGACAAGACTACAAAGTGCTAGGGACCATCCTAAGACGGTGATGCGCCGGGTCTGCTACAGACTACAAAAAACGCAAGAAGAGGATTGCACCGAGTCTGTTGCAGTCCTCTAAAAGTGCAAATGCCATCCGTAGATGATGATGCGCCGAGCCTGCTACAGGCTACAAAAAATGCAAAAGGAGGATTGCACCGAGTCTGCTACAGCCTACAAAAAGTGCAAAAAGAGGATTGTATCGAGTCTGCTACAGACTACCAAAAATGCAGCCGCCATCCGTAGATGACGATGCGCTAAGCCTGTTACAGGCTACAAAAAACGCAAAAGGAGGATCGCACCGAGTCTGCTACAGACTACAAAAAGTGCAAAAAGAGGACTGCACCGAGTCTGCTACAGACTACTAAAAGTGCAGCTACCATCCACAAATGGTGATGCGCCGAGCCTACTGCAGGCTACAAAAAACGCAAAAGGAGGATCGCACCGAGTCTGCTACAGACTACAAAAAGTGCAAAAAAAGGACTGCACCGAGTCTTCTACAGACTACTAAAAGTGCAGCGGATGCCCTCTTAGAGGACTGCACCGAGTCTGCTACAGACTGCTAAAAGTGCAAGGGATGCCTTCTTAGAGGACTGCACCGAGTCTGCTGCAGACTACCAAAAGTGCAAGGGTTGCCCTCTTAGAGGACTGCACCGAGTCTGCTACAGACTACCAAAAGCGCAAGAGATACCCTCTTAGAGGACTGCACCGAGTCTGCTACAGACTACCAAAAGCGCAAGAGATACCCTCTTAGAGGACTGCACCGAGTCTGCTACAGACTGCTAAAAGTGCAAGAAATGCCCTCTTAGAGGACTGCACCGAGTCTGCTACAGACTACCAAAAGCGCAAGAGATGCCCTCTTAGAGGACTGCACCGAGTCTGCTACAGACTGCTAAAAGTGCAAGAGATGCCCTCTTAGAGGACTGCACCGAGTCTGCTACAGACTGCCAAAAGTGCAAGAGAGAAAGAGATTTGTCTCTTAAGAGACCTCGGAGAATTGCCTCTCGAGAGGTCTCGGAGATTTGCCGGCGTAGATTCTATCTTGACCTGATTGTCCAGTAAGGGTGAGTGCTAACATTGCTGTCCTTGACTAGCTTTATGTCTGTGGTCTTCATTTGGACTTTTCTGCAAAGCTGTGTGCACAGGAATATATACAATAGATTGTGCATGCAAGTGTAAATGACCATATGCAGATGTTTGCCAAAAAAAATGGTATGAAATACATGCAAAAATGGATAGACCATGTCCTGAGTGGTTAAAGGTCCGTTGAGGATATGGCTTGGCCGCTCCACCATGTTGGGTGGTTAAAGGTCCGTTGAGGATATGGCTTGGCCACTCCACCATGCCTCCTGAGGAACTAGAAATGGCATCTTTGCTTAGGGACCCTGACCCGTAAACTCTTCAAAGAGAACCGTCAGGTGTGCATCTTTGCCCCCCGGTCAATGAGCAAATGCCCGGGATTCTGACTCATGTCCTGAATCACGCCTTATCTGGCTGAATGATGATCATCTGAAGTATGCTGCCTTATTGCTCCAGGCATCAGAAATCATTGTTTTAAAGGTAATGCGTCTCTTGTGGATTTTCACACTAGCTTTTCTTTGTGGGTAATGCGTCCCTTGGGGGATTTTCACATAACCCTATGCCTTATTTTTGCCAGGAATGGACCCAACCCAATCCAGCGGCTTTTTCTTTTTTATTTTTATTTTTTAGGGCAGACTGCCTGTTTCCAGGTTTTCACCCTGCCCTTTGGCCTAACTTTTGCTTAGAGAGCCAGTTACGGTTTTCATCTCTAACGGCCTCTTTTTTTTCAAGATTTTTTTTTGTCCAAAATTCTTTTGGCTTTTTGAATAATGGTCGTATGGATTTTGGTTGATGAATAGCTCGAAGCCGATGTCGGGGCAAGTCTGCTGAAGGATCAAGATGAAAATGGCAATGAGGACCACTTATAGTAAATTGCACATATGCGAAGAAAAATAATGCACTGCTTTTCATGCTGGAACTTAAACCATTTTGAGTATGCAAGATAAAGTGCTTTGCTTACAGTAAAATATTATTGTATAAATGCATATGTTCCAATCTGATTTCATCATACATGATCATCATTTGGCATTAATCTCAAAAATACATGACCTTATCTAATCTCGAAATGGATCTTGAAATCATCAAACTCCTGTTATCAACCAGCTCTCTCGGATTTTCATGGTTGAAAATTTCTCTCTGCTCTTAATTTTTGCTCAAATACTCTTTTCCTTTTTTCTTTCTCTAAGCACGTTGGGGTCGAGACTCTACTCAAATGCATAAATGCATTCGTGGCTCCCCGCTTGAAGCTCAAGAAACACCATATGCCTCTTCCTACGTACCAAACCTTATTAAAAGCTCATCTCCTCTAATTGGATAAGACTGAACTAAGAATCAAAAGGTCTTACTTTGGTTGTAACGTTAGGCTTAGGTAGATGGCTATCAAAGGAGGATCAGGTTTCTAGAGAAAAATGGCCACAACGTTTATTTGGATGATGGAATCATTTTCAAACTAATTTCATGCTGTCTAGAAATTCTCGAATTTGGACTCGGTAATACTCTGACTTATCAAACTCAACGTAACAATTAAGCTAAGAAAGATAGCTACTGAACTCATCAAGGGGTATTATCTTGGGCCCTACTATTTTCCTTCTTTTTTTTCTTCTTTCTTTTTTTCTTCCTTTTTTTTCTTCCTTTTTTTTTTCTTTTTTTTTCCTTCTCTTTTTTCTTCACAAATTTATGTCTCTAATTACCCAAAAGATTTATTAGTGATTTAAAACCCGTTTCCTGAAGTGTAGCCCAAAAATTATCAATGATCGCAAATTCGTTTTCCAAAGGGTAGACCCATCCTTATCAGGGTGATTTATTTGGTAACCCAAAAATTATCATTGGTTGAAATTCCCTTCTCAAACTGTAGACCCATTTTCATCGGGGCAAATTTTTGATGGCCCAAAGGATTGCCAATGGTCAAGCCTCAAAGATCATCAATGATTAAAAATCTCTTTCAGAAGTGTAAACCCACTTTCCTAGGGCAATTTTTGGATAGCTCAAGCGGATATCGTAATGTACATCCATCCTTACTAGAGCGGCCATTCTTCTAAGGGGAAGCCAAAATTATTTTAGGCGAAAGGTAGTTTTAATGTGTGTAACAATAAAATCGGTACACATTTAGCATACCAAAATAAAGGCTCAACGGGCTAGCAAGCGATTTTAAAATGAGGGTAGGAAATGGTCATTTAGAGAGCCAATACAAAGAAATAGTGCCTAAATCATTTTCTAGATCCAGCCTTATCCAGGAGTCGCTTTGACGGGTAATCAGAAAGGTTCTAGTGCTCTTAGTAAGTTTTCATCCAATCCCCGAATTGCATCTAGTTTTTCCTTTCCACTATTTTCTATTTTTATTTTTAGCTCTCAGGATTTTCCTCTCTTCAGGAGTTATATCAGATGCTACAAGATCTCGAGATTACATGAAGGAGTATTGATTAAGTTAATATCAAATGTAAATGACTTGTGATTGTGATCATGCATAATGAAATCATGAGAACATAAACAAAAAGCCATTAATATAGTTAATGTAAACTGCCACACCCAAAATCGGGCTTTGTCGGATTTGGCAAGCTAAGTCAGATAAGTGAAGGGTATTTCGATAATTTGTGCATGAGGAATTCGGATGATGAAATGTCGTTGTAAGTATGTGTTAAGTTATTCATTAGTTACGTCATCTGTTTTATGCTTCCGCTGATCGAAAGAGTGTATGTGTGTGTGCATGTGCTTATGCTTCAACTTGGTGCTTGCGAGTGTATGAGTTAATGCATGATCAGCTTTTGCCGCAAGGTAAGTTTTTAATTATCCCGCATTTATACATGTATGATTATGTATGAATGTATATTTGTGAGCGAGCATTGGTAGCGCTCTCCGGCATCCTTCCAACGGGGAAGTAGGGGGTGTTACATAAATAGTACCGCATACATCGACACTGAAAAAAGTTCTAATATGAAAAGCATATCTACTAGAAGGTTTCCTCCCCTATTTCTTGCGGTGCTCTGGATCAGTAATCTGTTTGTTATCAATCAAATCTTGAATCTCATGCCTTAGCCTCACACAATTGTCCGTCACATGCCCAGTGTGCTGGTGAAAGGCACAATACTGATCGTCCTTGTGATTGGGTTATCCCTGGTTTCCAGCGGGCTTAAAAGGTAGTGGTTGTAGCTTACCTTCCTTCATCAATCTATTGAGTACCCAAGACAAGGATCTACCCAAATTAGAGTAGTGCCTCTGATCCGCTTTAATTGCTGATACTTTTCTTGCCCTTTGGGTATCACTGCTATTATCATAGTAACCAACTCTTGGACTTGCGGGGCCAGCCATAGTCTTATTGAGAGGTGCCCGGGTAGTTGCAAGCTTGGACTTCACAATCTCTTCTTCAAGATCAGTTAGCTTCCTTTCCGTGTTCGAGGGACTGAGGAGGCCCATTAACTGTAAAGGCTCTAGTCCCTTTGCTCTTCCCAGTAGCTTGATTGGTGAGTCGAATGGGGCCTTGTGCCTAGGCTCGGGAGTAGACGGGAACATTACGGCCGTCGCTGCATGAGCCTTCTGAGTCGGGGTCGAGTTAACCTGGCTAATAGAAGTCATCATGAATTGGGCTTGAAGAACAAGTGCCATAGCATCCATCCTCTCCTTAATCACGGCCAATAACTTATTTTCTAGCTCTTCAAATCTCTCATCTATCTCTTGGGCTTGTTGTGATGGATCAGCCATTTCTAATGCTTGTGTATATTCTGATAAAGATACTAGATCTCTGCCAACCAATTTGAACTTTATTTGCCCCTCGAGCAACTACGGGGACCCCAAAACCTCCCAGGTAAATGGTCTATAGTGGCTGGAAAAAAAACCAAGGGGTTAGAATGATGCATGAATGGCATGTAATGTATGATCGTGCTGGTACAAATGGTCCTTGATGAGTGAAAGATCTATAGTTTACAATAATACGGTGCAATGCATGGAAAAATGTGAAGGATAATATGCAGACAAAAGGATATACACACAAAAAAATGAAATGCATATTTTTTATTTTTTATTAACGCATGAATGACACGCGATGCATGAGCATGCTGTGCAGCATTCACAACCACATGCAAACAGATAGATCTCTACAACCTTATCACTCCCGCACACGAGGTCATAGTCTCTTTCCTAGGTGGGATTGGCCCATGGCCCAATGGACGCGTATGGTGCACGGTGGAAAACCAACAGCATAACATCTCTTATTTAATGTACATACGGGTCAATTTCACTCATGGTCACTCAACTTATCACTTATCGCGCAAAAGTAACCGACTTTTTTTTTCTTACTTAAATGTCACTGAACTTTTAACATTATTGCACAAAAGTCATGTTGACCGGAATCCGGCGACGACCCTTGCCGGATTGATGGCTTTTTTGTAAAAATGTTAAAAGTTCAGTAACATTTAAGTTGGAAAAAAAAAGTTAATTACTTTTGCGAGATAAATGATAAGTCTAGTGACCGTGAGTGAAATTAATTTAAATGTAGTATTTGTTGAACTTATCAATCCGGCAAGAGTCATCGCCGGATTCCGGTCAACATGACTTTTGTGCAATAATGTTAAAAGTTCAGTGACATTTAAGTAAGAAAAAAAAAGTCGGTTACTTTTGCGCGATAAGTGATAAGTTGAGTGACCATAAGTGAAATCAACCCTGTACATACATATGAGTGTTTGGCCATTATATATTTAAACACCTCAATTAAATTAAGATGGGCCCACCGGGGCATGAAAGCCTTTGATGAAAGACTATTTAATTTAACTAATTTTATTCAATATATGATGGCCCAAATAGCAAGCACGGTATTACGGTACATTTCACCTAGTGGAAGTATCTATTGCCAATACATGAGCTTCAGTCAAAAGGTAGTGATACTTTAATACTACACAAGCAAGGTCCCTGCCAACGGGTCTAGCTCATCACGAGCATAACGACCGATTGGGTCACCATTTGATATACCATAAGGTACGAGGCTTGGGCTGGTTATTATCCTTAACACTTCCCCACATTGAGTGAACGTAGGGTCGTGCTTCGGGAACGCACCGGGGCTAGAAAAGGGACAAAACTAGCATAATCTAAGGCTCTAGCATGGATGCAATGCAATTTCGAAAAGAGATAAAATTTCTAAATTAAAACTTAACAATAAATTTTAACCAAGGTACTTTCGAAGGGAAGTCTCTTAGGTCACCAGTGGAGTCGCCACTGTGATGCGCGCCGAACCCCGTATCTTCCCGAAGGTCCGCTTTAGGGCGATCAGGAGAGGTTTATAAAACTTGTAAGGTATTTATAAGTGCGTCTATTTTGGGCAACAAGGAGATTTCATGGAGTCGCCACCCAATAAAATATTGGGAAAGTTTGTCTCGCCTCAGTGAGCCTAAGACGGCGCTGCTATGTCCATTTTGGGCAAGCCAGAGGGGTCTTGGAGGTCCCATCCTAATAGAACATTAAGAGGGCCATCTCGCCTCGCGGAACCTAGGATTATGCAAGTTAAAGCCTTTTTACGGGACATAAGAAGTGTCTTGGAGATCCCATCGAAATAGGTCTCTCGCCTCGTTGAGCCCAAAGACCAGAGAAGGTTCGGGACTTCCCATTTATTCATACCTTGATTAAGTTTATAATTGAGTTTTGAATTTAGCGTTTCATTCCTTTTCTCATTCAATTTTAATGCAATTTAACTAAGCGCGCATGTCAAACACATAATAAAAGCGATAAATAAAATAAATGAAAGCAAAATAAATTACAACAAAACTAGGGGCGGAATACAACCCCCATTTGTAAATAAAATACAATTCATACATAAATCGGGCTATTTATTAAAATGAGGACATTGGTCCTCTCATGCATAATTAAAGAAAATAATTTTAAAGTGATAATTTATTTTGGATGAAAAATCTAAGACATTGGTCCCATTTTTATTAAATAAAACCCAATTTAGTTTAATAGAAATATTTTTATGATTTTTTAATTAACGTGCGTAAAAATAATTTATTACAAATTACATATTAAAAAAATAAACTAATGAAAGCAAAATAATGAAAATAATAAAAATTAACAAATTAACTCCTAAATGGATCTTCAAATCTTCATGGGCTCCCACTTGATATGAAAAATACTCACACATAAAAATAAGTATTGAAAATAAAAGGAAAAAAACAAATCAAAGTGAAGTTAGTAAAAAAAAATTAATTAAACATATAACTTGAAAACAATTAAATTAAGGCAATCAAAATTGCATCATATATGACAAGCCAATTAAAATGACATAATAAAAATATACAATCTAATTAATTAACAATTTAACATGCATAGAAAAAATAACATGATAATAATAAAATTCAACATGCAAAAACAAGCATAAAATAATGATGATAGAATTTAACATGCATAAAGACATAAAATAATAACAATAATATCCAATCATGTATAAAAAGTATAATACATATAAAATTCAGCATGCATAAAACATATTAATAATATTGATAAAAGCCAACATGCATAAGCAAATATAAAATAATAATTATAAAACTCAACATGCAAAAAACATGAATAGAAAATACAAACATAAAATTTAGCAGGTGTAAAAACATAAAATAATAGCAACAATATCCAACATGTATAAAAAGCAAAGGTAATAATAAAAATCAGCATGCATAAGAAATATAAATAATAATATTAATAATACTAATTAAACAAGAATAAGGATAATAATAATAATACTAATTATGGTAATAACTACAATAATAATAATACAATAATAACAAAGAATATGAACAATCAAATATAATAATAATAATAATAATAATAATAATAATAATAATAATAATAATAATAATAATAATAATAATAATAATAATAATAATAATAATAATAATAATAATAATATGAACAATTCAATTAAATATGGAAGAATACAATGAAAATAAGAAAATCCAATTATGCTAAAACATGTTAAATGATGATACTAATACTATTTGAACAAAAAATGATGATAACAATATGAATATGAACAATTAAATAAAAAAATAAGAATAAGAAACGATAATATGAACAATTAAATAATAGATCTAAAACAATTCACATGATAATTAATTAAATGAAATCAAAAGAATAAGAAAATAGGAAGAAAATGATAGAAGTAAAAGAATTTACATGTTAACTAATTAATTGGAAACAAAAAAATGAAATTAAAATTAAATTAAGAAATTGAGTCAAGAATAATTACCCTCAAATTTATCTTGAAGAAATGAAGGTAAATGATCCAATTCCTTGTCTTGATTTGAAGAATATGATTAGAAAAATAAAATATTGAAAGATGAATTTTACTCAAGAACAAACAATTAATTTATTTGTCTTAAAGTAAAAAATTGTCAATTGAAAATAAGAAAATTCTCAAGAACAAAAATTGTTATTTTTTGTCTCAAGAATTGCTGGAAATTCCTTTAGAAATTGAGAGAATTTGTTCTTGAAAGAAAAAAGAAGAAGAATAAATATTTTCTAAAGAAAATCCCCCCCAATTCTCACTAAAAAACCCTTTTTATTCCCCTCAAAAATCAGATTTTTTATTTGAGAAATTAATTCCCATAACTACAAAAAAAATAACTGAATTTATTGGGTTGGAAGATAAAAGGCTTTTTGAATTGAATTATGCAAAAAAAATGAGTTAAAAAGCATTTAAAATGAAGAAGTTATGGCCATAAAGGCCAAAAAGACCAAAACGGGCGCACAGGGGCGCAGGGCGCCCCGTCGGAGCGCCCGAGGGCCTTCCCGCGCGCACGATGGGCAACCCGTCAGCGCGCGCGGGCGAGCGCGCCCAGCGCTGCCACAGCCGACACTTGCGCGAATTTTTTTTTTTTTAATTTTCTATAAAATATAATAATTTAAAAACTCACTTTTTTCATCACAAAATAATTTTTAAAATACTTTAAAAATATTTTTGAAATACATTTTTATTTAATTTTAAAACAACAAATCGACAAGGAAATCGTCACTTCCAACTTCATTCTTTTTGCCTATAGATCGGCACACTTAATTTCATCATTGGGTAATCCTGATCAAGGCTACTTGGGACCCGGTGTCTACAGTTGGCCATGCCCAGTGATAATTCTGAAGAAAGGGTTTCGGTGCTATCTGAAAGTGACTCCGAATCCCAATCCAACACTCGCTCTGGTAACTCAAAGAATGGGTTTCTCCTTATTAATTGGCCGTCAGGACCTCTAGACCACTGATTCGTACTTATGATGGCTGAAAGACTCAAATTATTAGTATGATGCATGAGTGACATTAAAGAGGCATGGTCATATTGATGCAGCATAGACAACCACATACAAGCAGGTAGATCCTTCTAACCTTGTTACTCCCACACAGGAGGTCGTACAGTCTCTTTCCTAGGTGGGCTTGACCCATGGGTCAGCGGGAAACCTAATGGGCGTGTATGGTGCATGGTGAGAAACCAGCAGCATAACACTCTTAATTTAAAGCACATGCGTACGGGTTTTAGCCATTATGTATTTGGACCTTTCAAACAGACTAAAAATGGGCCCATTGAGGCATGAGAGCCTTTGATGAGTGTCCAATTAATATGTTTGAATTTGTTTAACATATAAGGGCCCAAATAGCAAGCACATTGTTAGGGTACTACCACCTAGTGGAGGTTTCTATTGCCATTACAAGAGCTTTGGTCAAGGATGGTGTTACTTTAGGTCCACCCAAGCATGGTCCCTGCCAATGGGTCTAGCTCATCACGAACATAACGACCGATCGGGTCTCTATTTGATATACCATTGATGGTACAAGGCTTGGGCTGCTGATTATCCTAAGCACTTCCCTACAATGAATGAAAGTAGGGTTGTATTTTAGGAATGCACCGGGGTAAAATAAAGGACCAATTAGCATAGTTCTAAGGCTCTAATGAATGCAATGCGATTTTTTGAATAGAAATGGAATTTTGATTCTTAAAAACTCAATTATAATTTTAACTTAAGTCACTTTCAAAGCAAAGTTTCGATCCTCCCCAGCAGAGTCACCTCTGTGACGCGTGCTGCCCGCACCCGACTGGAAGTCGGGGTCCTCGAATACCCGCTTTTAGGGCCCGGGATGGTCGGTGTCTTTTTTATCTTGGGCAACATGAGATATTTTTGAATTCCTTACCCAATAGAACATTTGAAAGTTCATCTAATTACATGAAACCTTTAGGCACCTTTGAGGTATTTTGGAGTCGCCACTTAATTTGTAAGAAATTGGGAAAGTTCATCTAACCTTGTGGTCTTAAACCAGAGAAGGTGTTCGGAACTTCACTCTTATTAATGCCTTAAGCAAAGTTATAAATGAGTTTTTTAGCAATTAAAATTTTTTCTCTCATCTCACGCAATCATGCAATAAAATTAAAGCGCATTTCAAGCATTTTTGGCAAGTAGCAAAGAAAGCAATAAAGAAAGTGATAAATAAATTACAAGTAAAAAATGAGACAGAACAATCCCTCAAAATAAAAAAGCATAAATAAATAAATCAATAAAATTGCTCTAAAATTAATTACAAGCGCCCAAAATAAATAACACACAAAAAAGGAATAAAATAAAATACATAATGCACAAATCGGGACATTTATTAGATTTTAGGAACATTGGTTCCCTTATGTTAACTTAAAAATTCTGAGAGTTACTTTAGGCAATAAAAAATAGGAATAATTGGATCCCATTTTATGAGAATTAACTCCCTTTTGAAAACGAAAGTTTATTGGCTAAAATCAGGACATTGATCCTATTTTATTAATAAAAATTCCAATTTTTATTATTGTAAAAACAAACATGAGTTTCTCTAAAATAAATAAATCTAAATACTATTTTGCATAAAACATACAAAACAATAAAAGAAGGGAAATGCAAAACTTAAAATGCAAACCAAACTTTGAAGGCTCCTAATATCTTGATTCTCTAGCTTACCTAGGAACATTACTCAAAGTGAAATAAATAAGTTTGGTGAACAACAAAAACAAGAATAAAAAATAATATCAGCAAATTAAATCAAATGTACAGAATATGATATAATAGAAATAAGCAATTAAATGAAGCAAATACAATAAATAATTCTAATTGAGAAAAATATTTATGATTACTACGAAAAAATAATGTTTGATAAAAAAACACTAGAAATTAACAAATTGGATTAATGACCAAAAGTATAATCAAATGAAAAACAAAATTAATGCTAGATATTCTACAATTTCAACTTATATTCCATGCATCATATCAGTAAATTGGTCAGATTAATCTAAGTTCGTGTTGACTATAACAAACAGCAACAACTAAACTAATAGTAGTTTACAGTAATTACAATGAAGAAAACAAATGAACAATACAAAGCATGGAAAGAGAAAGGATTGGCTCTAACCCGTAAATTTACCCTCAGAGGTTTGATTTTGGCTGCAAAAGAAGAACAGATTGATTTCCTCGTTGATTGCTTTAAAAAAAGAATAAAGAAAGCTTGGATCAAAGCTTTCTCTCACTAAAACTGAAGTTCAAAACTCTTATTTTTAAAGAAATCAGATGATGAGAATTGAATCTTAAACACAAAAAATTAATTTCTTTGGCTCAAGAACGTTTTTAGAATTTTTGAAAAACCTTCTTAGCTCTCAAAAATCTTCTTTTTTAGAATTTGTTTGTTGTTTTCCATTCTCATGCTCTCCCCCTGTGGTGTTCTAACTTTTCCTTTTTATATGATCTTCCTCCAAAAAATTAGGTTTTAGGAGTTTTTTGTTTAATCCCATTAAAAATCCATAATTATCCTTTAAAAATCAAGTTTTATCCTTTTGAAAATTATAAATAAAATTGTGTTTAATTTAAATTTTAACTCAAAACCACTAAAATCTAGGAAAAAATGAAGTCCCGGCAAGGTAGGAAACGTATGAGGTGCGGCCCTCGCTCTGGAGGCCGTGCCTCGCAGGCTCGAGGTGCGGCCTCACGCAGGAGGCCATACCTCATGCAGGAGGCCGCGCCTTGCATGCATGAGGTGCGGCCTCATAGGCCATAGCTGCGCAAGGCGAGGCCTTACACTCGGTGCCTCATGCGTGCTACCAGCAGGCGCTCGCAAAGCAGGCCACGCGGCTGCAGGCCATCAAAAACCCCAAAAACCAAAATAATTATAATTTTTTTATTTAAAAAGAAGGGTTTCGACAAGGAAATCATCACTTCTAAACTTTTTGCCTGTTAACAAACATCATTTTCATCACTAGGTAACCTTAGTCTGGGTTGCCTCAGGACCCGATGTCTACACTAGGTAAGCCTCTTAGCCTCTACAGTAATGTCTTTAAGTGACTTTCGATCTTCGAGCCCTTTAAAGCTGAGAAAGTCCCTCAAATAAGGGCAAGAGTTCCTGATGAATAACCTAATCTGATCAGCGGTGTAACAACCCAAATAAGGCCTAGTCGGAATCTGTGCGATAAGTCAGTAAGTGAGGGTATTTTCGTAATTTGGGTAAGAGGAATTTTGGACATTTAAGAATTTTGTGTTAAAGGAATTAATTAATTAAGTGTTAAGTGAAGTAAAGGAAATATTAGTGTGTGCTTGTGGTGTAGAATTGTAGGGTGTGAGTGGACTTAAGGCTTTTATTGAGTGGATTGTGGTGTATGGTGCTTAGGAAGATATTTGTGTTGGAAAAGTTTGTATGTGGTTAGTGTTTGGTGCCATAAGTGGTGTGAGTTAGGATTGATGGCTTGATTCTCTAAGAGAGTGACAAGTGGCAAGAGGGTTGGTGGGCAATTAATGGAAAGTATGAGAGAGAAAAGGAGAGGGGCAGAATTTCTTAGCTTCCCGTGGAAGCTACTCCATTTTCTTCCCTTTCTTCTTCATTTCCGTTCCTCTCTCTCTCTTGTTCTTCCATTTTTCTGCTCTCATCTCTTTTCTCTTGCATTTTCTTTGAGGTTAGAGTGGGTTTCTGGAAGGTTTGAGTTGGAAGTATTGAAGGTAAGTGTTTGATTCGGATTTAGGTTCCTTTATTTAATTGTGTTCTTGGGTTTTTGGTTTTGATTTGTGTTTGGGTCTGATTTGAGTGTGTTGTGGTTGGGTTTTTGTGCAAGAATCGGAAGAGAGAAGGAAGAGCAAGGGCAAGGATAAAGCGGATTCGTGAGGAGTTCGGTTGAAGCTTCGATTTTCCAGGTTTGGGAATTTGAGCGGTGTTATAGATTGTGATTTCTTCCCTAATTCTCCTTCTTGGATCAACTCTATCTTGTGTTTGCAAGTCTTGTATAATCTTGAGTGTTTTATAAAATGCATGTTTTATGGGAGTAGTGAATTAGTGAAGTGATAGTGATGTAGTGAAGATATTATGTGTTTGCGAAATGTGAACTTGTCATAATAGTGTGTTTGAGTTGGATTGTGAGTGATTTCTTGAAGAAATTATATTTGATTTAGTGTAAATGTGTATATGTGATTTCTGAATGATGCGGTGTTGTGCTGGAGGCAAGAGGTAAGTATTGAGCATGTGGAGTGGATGCATGATGAATTGTGTGTGAAAAGTGAAGGAAAAGTGCAGATTTGGGCAAATCTGGGTTCTGTCGCGATCGCGACAAGTGCCGCGATCGCGACAGAAGGCGGACTTGGCCCCTTGTTCTGGAAGAGCCCTCTGTCGCGGTCGCGGCATTGCCGCGAGCGCGACAGAGAACTCGGTCGCGGAAACCTCCGCGCGGGCGTGCTGCCGAGCGTGCGCGCGAGGAGAAATGAACTGGTCACTGTCGCGATCGCGACGCTTGTCGCGAGCGCGACAGAGCCCGGCTCCGTGAGTTCTGCCGCGAGTGCTTCGTCGCGAGGAGGTCCTTTGGCGCGACCTCGCGAGGAAGTACCCCGTGCTCTGTCGCGAGCGCGACACTTGTCGCGATCGCGACAGAGGCCCTTCCTGCTTGTTTTGATTTCTGAATGTGTTTCTTTTGTTCCACTTTGCACGGTTTCTCACTATTGTATGGAATATGTGTGTACCTTTGACTCGTGATATTATTGTACTAGTGTCCCTGATATGGATTTATATTATATATGAGTCTTAATTTGAATATTGTTTTCGTTATGTATTGTCTGGTGAATTATTGTGTTGTCGAGCCTGAAGTGTCAAGGTATAGGATAATTAAGCATGCTTAAGAAGGGTTAGTGTTCAGCTGTTCTGTCCGCCCGTTTGGGCGAAGCGGTCGACCTCCGTGATGGTCATCTTTCGTGTAGTGATAAAATGTTTTGAGACTCCGGTCTCTCGCGCTGCCTTCGGGTATTAAAATGTTTTTGAGGCTTCGGTCTCCCGTGCCGTGTTCCCGTATCCTCAACCATTGATTTCAGGCTTTTGTATGAACTGTTAAGTTTAGATGCAGTGAAGTGTTTTGATTATAGTGTGACTCTGAATAATGTATTGGTTTAGTATATTGCGTTATGTTATCCTGATTATATTTATTTATATCTCTGTACTCTGATGCTTAATGAATGGTGATTTAGGTATGTTAGTGCATGTCTATTGTATAGTGTTCTGTTGTGCTTGTTTCTCCCCACTAAGCGTTATCGCTTAGCACGGGCTTTTATCCCGTGCAGGTATCGTGAAGGATTTTTGGGAGTGCTCGAGTCGTGCATCTGCAGGCCGGCCATAGGAGTCGAATTATGTTATTTTGTCTCCTCCTGTAATTCTTTTTGTATATGTATTATAGTATTTTTGTAAAGGATTTTGAAATGTAACCTTTTGGGATATTGTAAATAACTCGTATTATGATTATTTATGTATTGAGGTATATTTCTTAATATACTTTCTAAGATTTTATTATTAGTTATTAAATGCTTCCGCTGTATGCTTTGTCGCGTCCTGAGTGAGTGTCGGGTAGCGCGCCCGTCGGCGCCCTTCCAACGGGGGCGGTGGCGGGGGTGTTACAAGCGGTGTCAGGTTTTCGTTTCATCTCCATGACCTTTTTCCTCCATCTTGTAAAGTATTCATAGAACAACTCATCATTCCTTTGCTGTAAGAGTTCGAGGTCTTTTAAGGTGACCTCCATTCTTGTCCTGCAGTCATACTCCTTCAGTCAAAAGATCCCAGTCCTCCTTAGACCTTCTGTCCAACTTGTGATGCCAGTTTACTGCCGGGCCCACCAAACTAAGGCAAAAATATTCCACCTTTTTCTTCTTGGTCAACCCTATGCCCTTGATCACCAGGGTATACTGCTTAATGTGTGCAAATGGGTTCTAAGTACCATCGAATTTCGGTAACTCGGGCATCTTTAACCTTTAGGGCAGTAGCTCTTCATCCCCCAAATCTCTATCCTCAGGATTGATCCCTGTTCCAGCTGATAACAAGCAGGTGATCGCCTCAATATGTTGCCTTATTCCTCTCATAGCCTCATCCTCCACCCTGGGTGCTCTACCCCTCACAACTTGAGGTGCTATTGCCTCTTTATCTCCCTCCTCCATCACAAAATCTTCGTCGAGATATTAGGGATCCTGACCCTTCTTGGCTTAATGGGCACAGCAGCTCTATGCTTATTAATAGGTTGGCGAGCAATATTACCAATGAGAGGAGCCTCTCCAGCAGCAGGCAGTTTAACTTGCCCCCCAGTATGGACTACCGGTGGCTGTGGAGCAATAGGTGGTTTTAGAGCAATAGGTGGTTGTGTAACTAGAGGATGAGCAATCCTTTCGACCATGGCGCCTATCATCTCTAACATCCTCCTCTCAAAATTCTCTAGTTTGCTGGCAAGGTCTTGAGTGGTTAAAGCTCCGATTTCTTCTGGCATTGATGATTCACTAGTTATTAAAAGTAATTCAGAGTCCTAATCAAACACTAATTCCAACAGCTCAAAGAGCAGGTTCATCCTTGCTAGCCGACCATCCGAACCCTTAGTCTACTTAGATGAATCTATGATGGCTGCAAGACTCAAACTGTTAGAATGATGCATGAATGACATATATGATGCATGATCATGTGTTATGCAATATTCATAACCACATACAAGCAAGTAGATTCTTCCAACCTTATCACTCCCACACAGGAGGTAATGTGGTCTCTTTCCTAGATGGGCTTGATTTATGGGTTAACGGGGAACCCAATGGACGCATATGGTGCACGGTAAAAAACTGGCAGCATAACATCTCTTATCTAATGCACATACGTATGAATTTTGGCCTTTATGTATTTAAACACTTCATCCACATTAAGATAGGCCTACCAGGGCATGAAAGCCTTTGATAAAAGACCATTTAATTTGGTTGATTTTTTTCAATATATAATGACCCACATAACAAGCACATTATTAAGGTACACGTCACCTAGTGGAAGTTTCTATTGCCATTACATGACCTTTAGTCAAAAGTAATGATACTTTAGGTCTACCCAAGCATGGTCCCTACCAAAGAGCTCATCACGAGCATAACGACCGATCGGGTCTCCATTTAATATACCGTAATGGTACGAGGCTTGAACTGGTGATTATCCTTAACACTTTCCTACATTGAGTAAACATAGGGTCATGCTTCAGGAACACATCAGGGTTAAGAGAGGGTGTAAACTATCGTAAATCTAAGGCTCTAATGAAATGCTATGCAATTTCGAAATGAAATTTTAAATTAAAACTCAATTACATATTTTAACCAAGGTACTTTTGAAGTGAAGTCTCATAGTTATCCCCAATGGAGTTGCCACTCTGATGCGGGCCGAACCTCGAAGGCCCCAAAAACCCGCTTTTATAGATCGAGAGAGGTTCATAAGACCCATAAAGATTACGGGGATGTTTATTTTGGGCAATAAGAGTTATTTTGGAGTTGACACCTAATAGAACATTAGAAAAGTTCATCTAGCCTCATTGAGCCTAAGACGATGCGTATAAGTTTATATTGGCCAACAAGAGATATTTTGGAATTTTTCTCCCAATAAAATATTAGGAAGGTTCATCTAACCTTATGAAACCTAAGACCAGAGAGAGTTTGGGATGTTACTTTTATTAATGCCTTGGTTAAATTATAAATGAGCCTTTAACAATTAATTTTCCATCTGTTTTCTCACACGTCATGCAATTTAATTTAAGCGCACATCAAGTATCGGAGAAAGCGATAAAGAAATAACTAAACTGCAAAATAAATTACAAGGTAAAAATTGGGACAAAAATACAATTCCCTAAAATATAAAATTAAAATAAATAAATAAATAACAAAATCAAATAAATAAATAAGCGTACATAAATCGGGACATTTATTTGGAGTAGAAGCACTGGTTCCTTCATCCTCACTTAAAAATTGAAGAGTTATTTTTGGGCACATTTGAGAAAACGGGGATGAGTAATCCCATTTTGAGACAATTAATTCTTCTTTTTAAAGTGACATTTTATTGGATAAATTACGACATTGGTCCCATTTTATTAAAAAAAAATTTTAAATTAATTAATATAAATATTTTTGTAATTTTTAATTAAACGTGCATAAAATAAATAAGTTTTTTTACTAATTACGTGACAAATAAATTAAAAAGACAAATAAAGGAAAAATAATAAATATCCCGAATCTCCTTCTTTGATCCCGAGTGTGCTCAAGCATAAAAAACAAGTATTGAAACAAAAAATAAATACAAATAAAATTAATGTTAGTAATTAAATCAAGAAATTCAAATAAACACATAAAATAATAAATAATAAATAAAAATGAATTATGGATGACAAATAAATTAAATGACATAATAAAACAAATAGATTAACATATTAACAAATTAACACACATAAAAAAATAAAGAATGATGATGGTGATGATGATGATGATGATGATAATAATAATAATAATAATAATAATAATAATAATAATAATAATAATAATAATAATAATAATAATAATAAGTAACAAAATAAAAGATGAAACATAAAGTAAATGAAAAATAATAAAAAATAAATTAAATAAATAAATTTTAAATCTATAAGTAAGATCAAATAAAATAAATAAATGCACAATAGATTTAGAGATTTACATGTTCATTACATGCTTGTGAATAAATAAATAAAATAAAATAAAATAAAAGAAATATAGGATCGAGCTCAGAATATTTATCCTCAGAATTTGGATTCGATGAAGGAAAAAGATGGTTGATTTTCTTATTTTGATTCACAATATTAGAATTAAAAACAATAAAATTTGAGTTTTATTTCAAGAAATAAAACTTGGTTAAAAAAATAACGGAAGAAAAATAAAAATTCTCACGAATAAAGAATTATTTTATTTGTATTAAGAATTAATTTTTGTAACCTTAAAAAATTTCTTTGAAGAAGAAAACTGAAAAAATGTAGCCAAAAATCTCTCAAAAAAATAGAAAAGAAAAAGAAAATTTTAACCTAAAAAATGTCTCCCCTTTTCTCTTTCTTTATTTTTCTATTTATACGATTTTAGGAAAAAATCTCATTAAATTAGGAAAATAAAATGAATTTTAATCAAATTCTATCTTATCTAGATTTAAAAAATAGGAATTATCCTTAAAAATCTCGAAAAAATTAATAAAAATCAGATTTTATCCAAAAATCCCGAAAATTTGGTGAAAATCGCATTTTCGGCAGCCAAGGGACTACTGACGCCCGTTGCAAATGAGCAACGGGCACGCAGAGCGTTGCCCACGCACTCTGCAACTGGTCCACGTGCGCGAGGGCGTACGACGGGCACACGGGGCATCGCCCGCACGCGCTGCAAAGGGACCACGCGCGCGCAAGTGAGCGACGAGCGCGCAGTGCAATTGGGGCGCTCGCCCTAGCGCCAGTGTGCGCACCTTGAGTTCTGGCACCTGCCTGGCGTGCGAGGGAGGCCTGCCCTCACGTGCTGGAGGCCGAAAGTGTCCATTTTTTTTTAAAAAAAAAAAGCAATTTTGACTAAAATATTATAATTTTCAAACTCTTTTTTTTATTTTTTAATTTTTTATTTTTTATTTCTAAAAAGCAAATTTTGACAAGAAAACCATCACTTTCAACCTTTTTGCCTGCGAACAGATATCTAATTTCATCATGCGGTAACCCTAGTCTGGGCTATCTCAGGACCCAGTGTCTACACTTGACCAAAGTCAAGGCCGTATTAAAAGAGCTAAAAGATACTGGAATGGCCTATAGCCTAAAAAAGGCGCCAAGAAATTACACTAGCCCGGTTGATTGGCTCGCCAAATTGGCTGTCTCCTATCAGCAAGAAGTCAAAAAAAATATAACAATCAAAGAACAATTTTCCTCTTCCCTCGAAGAGCTAGAAGTCATGGAAATCGATTGGAAAGAGAGCAAGTGGATGAGTCTAATTATTCGATACCTTCAGACTGGTGAATTTCTCGAAAATAAAGAAGAAGCAAGGAAGATTACAAGGAAGTCGCTCAACTATTCTATAATGGACAATGAATTATACAAGAAAGTCTTTAGTAATCCATGGCTCAAATGTGTAACAAAGGAAAACGGAGAATACATCATCTGAGAAATTTATGAGGGCATTTGTGGAGCTCACAAAGCAAGCAGAGTGATTGCAAGGAAAGTACTGCAGACTAGCTACTTCTGGCCTTGCATCTTTAAGATGCACAAGAAAGGGTCAAGAAATACCAGCAGTGCCAAATTCACGGAAGAATAGTCAGGTAACAAGCAACTAATCAATAGCTAATCTCAACATCTTAGGAACTTTCCCTCAAGGTAAGTGACAAATAAAATTCCTTGTCATAGTCGTCGACCACTTTTCAATGTGGATCAAAGCAGAACTTCTGGCGATAATTACTATCAAGAAAATAAAAAATAAAAAAACTTTGCATAGAAAGAAATTATCTGCAGGTACGGTTTACCAAAAGTCTTTATTACGAACATTGGAAAGCAGTTCGATAGTTCGATCTTTAGAAACTTTTGCTCTAACCTACACATCAACCTCAAATTCACTTCGGTCACCCACCCATAAACTAATGGGATGACTGAAGCCTCCAATCGAACAATTTTGGAAGGGCTAAAAAAGAGGTTGGGAGAAGCCAAATGCAGCTGGACGAAAAAGCTACAAAGTGTCTTATGGTCTTACAGGACCTTACCCAGAGCCAGGACTTTACAAACTCTATTTTCGTTGGTGTATAGCTCAGAAGCAGTGATACCAGTAGAGGTAGGAATCCCCTCCTATCGGTTAACTTTCTTTTCAAATCAGACTAATGTGCAGGAAAGAAAACAAGACCTGGACTTGATTGAAAAGAGAAGGAAGGATGCCTACACCAAAATAGCTGCTTACAAACAAAGAATCGCTAAGTACTACAAGAACATAGTAAAGTTAAGGACTTTTAATGTTGGAGATTTGATCTTAAGCAAGGCTAAAATCGACTCTGATGACACTGGAGTAGGAAAGCCAATGCCTAATTAAGAGGGACCTTACGAAATTTCCAAGGTCCTTAGCAGAAGTACCTATAAAAAAAGAACTTTAGATGGTCTGTACATCCTAAGATCATGGAATGTGTGACGCATTTTAAACCCGTGTGGTTTCCCCAAGGCCCACTTTTAGGGTCCGAGAAGAGGGTTCACATCTATTTTGGGGAACAAGAGGTGTTTTGGAGTCGCCAACTAATAGAACATTGGGAAAGTTTCGTCTTGCCTCATTGAGCCCAAGACTATGCATGCGCGTCCATTTTGAGCTATCAAGAAGGCATCTTGGAATTACCTCCCAATGCGGCACTGGAAGGGTAATCTAACCTTTTGAAACCTAGGACTATGCATGTGTGTCGATTTTGGGCCATGACAGTATTTTTGATTTACCTTTCAATAGAACGTTGAAAGGATCATCTAACCTTATAAAGCCTAAGACTCCGTAAATACGTCTATTTTGGGCCATCATGAGAGTATTTTGGAATTACCTTTCAATAGAACATTAAAAGGGGCATCTAACCTCTTAAAGCCTAAGACCAGAGAGAGTTCAAAACTTCGCTCTTATACATACCTTGGTGTTATAAGTGGGTTTTAAGTTAAATTTCCATTTCTTTTCTCATTCAATTCATGCAATCAATTAAATTGCAGACATTAATCATACAGGGATAATTAATAAAGTAAACTCAATAAGATACATTAATTTATAGTTAAACCAAGAGTTTAAAAGATAAATGATAAATAAAGAGGTAAAAAAAATGAACTAGAAGGTCATGTCCATGCTGTCCATTTTTTCTTTCCATTTATCATCCTCGGCCAAAACAAACTCTCAAAACCCATCAGAAAAACACGTTTGTAATGTTAAACGAAAAAAAAATTCAATGTTTAAATGTTGAAAAAAAATAAACAAGCAAAAATAATAAAGAAGTATTACTTGTATAGAAAACATGTGACATGATAAGTGTAACGCGAGCCGAACCCCGTGGGCGCCCCTTGACCGCCCGCTTGAGGGCGATCGGGCAAGTGAGGTTCGTTGACAACTTGCGACGAATTGCAAGTGCATCTATTTTGGGCAACAAAGAGGTTTCATGGAGTCGCCACCTAATAAAACATTGGAAAATTTCCTCTCGCCTCGGAGAGCCTAAGACAGCGCATGTATCCATTTTGGGCAAACCAAAAGGGGTCTTGGAGGATGAACCTCTCTCTCTTGGAGCCTAGGATTTTTAATTAGATCCTTTGGCGGGACACAAGAGGTGTCTTGGAGATCCAATTGGAATGGGTCTCTCGCCTCGTTGAGCCCAAAGACCAGAGATGGGTTCGGGACTTCTCATCTATTTCTACCTTGAGTTATTTTACAATTAAGTTTTGAGTTCATTAGTTCGCTCTCTCTCCACACAATGCAATTTAATTTAAGGTACAATCATTCATATTTAAAAGCGGTAAATAAATAGATGAAATAAAATAAAATATGAGGAAAATGAAATACAATAACACCAGGAGCGGAATACAACTCCCATTTTATAAAAGTGCGATACATGCATAAATCGAAAAATTTATTTATTTTGAGGACTTTGGTTCTCGCATGCATTTATTATGAAAGCAATTTTGATGTGACGGTTTTATTGGAGAAAATAGGACTTTGGTCCAATTTTATTAACAAATCTTCATTTTAGTAGAAAATATTTTTGTGATGGTTTTTTAAGTGCGGTCGAAAATCTTTTATTATTACAGACCACAAGCGAATAAAGAGAATAAAATAATAATTACATATTTCCAAATAATAAATAAATCTTAATCTACCTGTTCCGACCATGCTTCCCAGACGAGCCACATGCCTCCCGCATTGCGGTCAAGACAGAAAATGATATTGGTTAATAATGAATAAATAAATAATTGAATAAATAAACAAACAAATAATTGAATAAAGTAAATTGATAATTAAATGAATATAAAAAGACAAATGACAATTATAATGATTGATGCCAATAAAAAATAATAGTGCTAATAATAATATCATAAAATAATAATGAATAATAAATAAACATAATAATAATAATAATAATAATAATAATAATAATAATAATAATAATAATAATAATAATAATAATAATCACAAAACACAATAATAAATAATAAATAATATTAACTAAATATATACAATAATAATAAAAAATCAAATAACAATAACAATAATCATGATAATAATAAATAATGCAAAATAAACATTAAATTAAATAATATCAATAACAACAAAATAAATATAACACAATAATATTAATAATAAATAAATCAAATAATAATAATAACAATAACATTAATAAATAATAATATAAAAACAGAAAAAATGAATGAGAATAAAATATAATAATAATAATAATAATTATAATAATTATAATAACATAATATCAATAAATACAAAATGAATATATAATAATATAATAATTAATAATTAATAATAATAATAATAAATAATATGAAAACAGAATAATAATTAATAGTAAATATAATAATAATAATCATAATAATAATAATACCACAATAATAATAAAACAAACATAAATTAAGTAACATCAACAACAAAAATATTAGTATAATACAATAACATTAACAATACATAAATCAAATAATAATAATAATAATAATAATAGTAATAATAATAATAATAATAAACACCATATAATGTCAATAAACATAAAATAATAATAATAATAATAATAATAATAATAATAATAATACTAATAATAATAATACAGAATATTAAATAATAATAAATAATAATAATATTAATATTAATATTAATTAATTAATTAATAATAATAATAATAATAATATATTAAAATAAATAAATAGAAAATGGGACTCAGCTCACCGGAGCAGCCGTTGAGGACACCTGCACCACCGCCGGGTAGATCGCGTCGCCGGGAGTCGAACGCCGGTGGTCACGCGCTGGGATCTCGCCGGATCTGGCCGGAAACCGCATGCGACGTTGTTGCCCCTCTCTCGCCGATCAGCTCCACGCCGGCAGTTGGGGATGGTCGGTCGGTGCCGGAGGCTTCGTCCGGCCACCGGGAGCATGCCGGTGGGGCACGTGTGGCTGGCCGGCGCCACCTCTTCTTCTTCCTCCCTTTTTCTTTCCCTTTTCTGGTGTCGTGGCCTGCGTCTGGTCTCTCTCTTGGTCCTTCTCTTCTCCTCCCTTATTCCTTTCTCTCTTGGTCCTTCTCTTCTCCCTTATTCCTTTCTTTTGTTTTCTTGCTCTTTGATTTCCCTTTGATTCTTTCTTTCTTTGTGTTTTCTGGGTTCTCCCTCTTGCTCTCTCATTTTTTCTCTCTCTTTTCTTTCTTTCTCTTTTCTTTTTCTTTTTCTTGGTCCTTTTTCTGGTCTGCCGAGAGCCCCCTCTCTGTTCTTGCTCACTCTTTTCTTTCTTTTTCTTTGCTTAGCTGACCTCCCTCTCTTCTTACTTATCATTTTCTATTTATATACCTAAATTAGGTTCAATTTGGTTACCTAAATTACTCTATTAATTAAATACTCTCTATTTTTATACCTATTTAATTTAATCAACCTACTTAAATTATCACATCTAATTTATCTAATTAAACACTATATTTATTTTATTTTTCAAATTTAATTACCCAATAATATTAACTAATCAATTAACTAATAATATAAACTAATCTTAATTTTTCATGCACTTTAATCTAATTTTTAATTTAACCTACCTACCTATTTTATATATATTATATATTTTTTCGGAGGAATTATCAAGGCCCCAAAATTTCCATTGCCATCGCCATTTTTTTTTAACATTAAACCCGACTCGGAACCCGGTGTCTACAGTTGCCCCTAATTTTGGAGAAACTAGTGCCTAGACAACTAGGTGAGCCAAAATTCAAAGAAGGGAGAGAGAGAATTACATACCTGGGAATGCCGGACCTTACCTTATTGGCGCTGGTACATGTGCCCTTACCGGTCTCGTCTCGACCTGTTTCTACTGGTCTCATCTCGACTCGCGCAGCTTTGATGAGATGTAGTACTCTATGACTACAAATCTCCATTGCGAGATGCGGTCTCCTCTTACTGCAGTCTCGTCGCGATGTGTTCTATCGCTAATCCCCCTGCTAACCTCGTCTCGGTCCACATGGTGGCTATAAGGTGCAGTACTCGCTGACTACACGATCTGTGGTCTGTTCTACCACGAGTGTTCCACTAGCCTCGTCTCGGCCTGCATGGAGTTTGTGAGATGTAGTACTCTCTGACTACAGCCTCTATTTGCGATCTGTTCTATCACTGGCACCCAGCATCACCTCGGTTGCACGGTGGCTGGTCTGTACCGCTAGCCTCGTCTCGGCCTACACGATGTGAGGTGTAGTTTTCCTAACTCTAGCCTCTGTTTGCGATCTGTTCTATCGCTGGTGCCCCGCTAACCTCATCTCGGTCTGCACGGTGGCTGGTCTGTACCGCTAGCCTCATCTCGGCCTGTATGGTGTGAGGTGAAGTGTCTCTAACTCCATCCTTTGTTGCGATTTGTTCTATCGCTGGTGCCCCGCTAACCTCGTCTCGGTTTACATGGTGGCTGGTTTGTACCGCTAGCCTCATCTCGGCCTGCGCGGTGTGAGGTGAAGTGTCTCTAACTCCATCCTCTGTTGCGATCTGTTCTATTGCCGGTGCCCTGCTAACCTCGTCTTGGTCTGCACGGTGGTTGGTCTGTACCGCTAGCCTCATCTCGGCCTGCACGGTGTGAGGTGAAGTGTCTCTAACTCCATCCTCTGTTGCGATCTGTTTTATCACTGGTGCCCCGCTAACCTCATCTCTGCTTGCACGGTGGCTGGTCTGTACCGCTGGTCTCATCTCGGCCTGCACGGTGTGAGGTGAAGTGTCTCTAACTCCATCCTCTGTTGCGATCTTTTCTATCACTGGGGCCCCGTTAACCTCAACTCGGTCTGCACGGTGGCTGGTCTGTACCGCTAGCCTCATCTCGGCCTGTGCGGTGTGAGGTGAAGTGTCTCTAACTCCATCCTCTGTTGTGATCTGTTCTATAGCTGGTGCCCCGCTAACCTCGTCTCGGTTTGCACGATGGCTGGTCTGTACCGTTAGCCTCATCTTGGCCTGCGCGATGTGAGGTAAAGTGTCTCTAACTCCATCCTCTGTTACAATCTGTTCTATCGCTGGTGCCACGCTAACCTCGTCTCGGTTTGCACGGTGGCTGATCTGTACCGCTAGCCTCATCTCGGCCTGCGCGGTGTGAGGTGAAGTGTCTCTAACTCCATCCTCTGTTGCGATCTATTTTATCGCTGGTGCCCTGCTAACCTCATCTCGGCCTGCACAGTGGCTGGTCTTTACCGCTAGCCTCATCTTGGCCTGCACGGTGTGAGGTGAAGTGTCTCTAACTCCATCCTCTGTTGCGATCTGTTCTATCGCCGGTGCCCCGCTAACCTCATCTCGGTCTGCACGGTGGCTGGTCTGTACCGCTAGCCTCATCTCGGCCTGCGCGGTGTGAGGTGAAGTGTCTCTAACTCCATCCTCTATTGCGATCTGTTCTATCGTTGGTGCCCTGCTAACCTCGTCTCGGTCTGCACGGTGGCTGGTCTGACCGCTAGCCTCATCTCGGCCTGTGCGATGTGAGGTGAAGTGTCTCTAATTCCATCCTCTGTTGCTATCTATTCTATTGCTGGTGCCCCGCTAACCTCGTCTCAGTTTGCACGGTGGCTGGTCTGTACCGCTAGCCTCATCTCGGCCTGCGTGGTGTGAGGTGAAGTGTCTCCAACTCCATCCTCTGTTGCGTTCTATTCTATCGCTGGTGCCACACTAACCTCATCTCGATTTGCACGGTGGCTGGTCTGTACCGCTAGCCTCGTCTCGGCCTGCGCGGTGTGAGGTGAAGTGTCTCTAACTCCATCCTCTGTTGTGATCTGTTCTATCGCTGGTGCCTCGCTAACCTCGTCTTGGTCTGCACGGTGGCTGGTCTGTACCGCTAGCCTCATCTCGGCCTGCGCGGTGTGAGGTGAAGTGTCTCTAACTCCATCTTCTGTTGTGATCTGTTCTATGGCTGGTGCCCCGCTAACCTCGTCTCGGTCTGCACGGTGGCTGGTCTGTACCGCTAGCCTCATCTTGGCATGCACGGTGTGAGGTGAAGTGTCTCTAACTTCATCCTCTTTAGTGATCTGTTCTATCGCATGTGTTTGAATATTCTATCCTGGTAGCCGCTTCTGGGCTTATACATCCTATCTGTTAACCATTATTCGGCCAGTGTAATATCTGCTAACCACCATCTGGTCAATACAATATCCTGATCTACTAACCCTCATATGGCTAATGCATTATCTGATCTGCTAATCCCCATCCGACTAGAATAATATATGATCTGTCGACCATTCTTAGGTCTGTATGGTGAACTATTCGTTGCTTTCTTTGCTGGCACTTATCCTGGACCTTTTCTTTTTTTTTTTACTACAACAAGGGAAGAGCAAACATACAGGGCATATAAAAGACGCATACTTGTAGCGGTACATACCTATTGGGGCCGGTGTCAGATGGGTGCCCCCTTGAAGGACAGTTGGTCGCTCCCCATTTTTTGATTGCACTGACTATGACATGCTAGATATCGATTCCTCTATCATCTCCAATGCAGCCTCCTTGTTAAAAAGACCTGCATACTTCCCAATTTTTTGATTGCACTGACTGTGACATACAAGATATCGATTCCTCTATCATCTCTAATGCAGCCTCCTTGTTAAAAAGACCTGCATACTTCTCAAGAGGGTGAGAGAATTTGATGTTGAGCCTCTGGGGCAGAAAAAAGATTTGAGCTTTCTCAAAGGAACAAATTAGATTGGAAATTTTGTTATTTGCCTGTAAGCGGGTGATCATTCTATTTTGTTTTCGTTTTCATTTTTGTTTTGTTTTTAATCTTTACATTTTTGGATGTATTTAGAGTATATTGGATTTTCAAGGCCTTGAAAATGTCTTTTCTTTGTGTTTTGTTGTTTTGTTTGTGTTGTTTTTGTTTGAGAATTTGTATTCTTCATATATTTGCATTTTTTTGAGAATTTGTACATTTGAATTTTGCTTTTGTACACCTATTATGCGATGTGGGTGAGCGTGCCTCTTATGATAGAGAAACTCACCTGATTGCCCCCTGGCACAGCATGGACAGGCTTGCTTTTCTGGATAGTGTCTAATAACATTGAGCTGAACCCGTCATCTAGATCACCTTTAAGCATGGGGTCTATTCAGACCTTTCCCCTGAGTCACGTACATGGTAATATATACAAAATATTGTTTGTGTGTGTATGGGATTACGTGTGTGAAATGTATGCATACATTTGAATCCGAATTTTGTACACTTTGTGTGATGTGTGTGAGTGTACATCTTATGATAGAAAAACTTACTTGCTTGCCCCCGGTATAATGTGTATGAGTAGACTTGCTCTTTTGAGTGTTTTTGGGAGCGGATCCGCGAGATTCCGTTCTTGTGAGGACTTCATCTTGATCTGCTTGTTCGGCATGGCCAATGTGGAGCCGAACCTGTACGTCGACCCGCTTTTGCGTTTGATTACTTTTGAATAAAGTATGCATGGATAGTCTGGCTTCTCAATGGACCTTCTTTTCTGTATATTTGTGTGATTCCGGATTATCCTGAGCACGGTGTGTTCGGATACACTTGTTCTTCCGGGCATTCCACCTTTGTACAAATGCACTTGACTTCATGCTGGATACAGTGGCCAATAGTGTCGAGCTAAACCCATTTCTTGGATCATCCTTGCTCATGAGGTCTATTTGGACCTTTCCTTCTAAGTCATGTGCATAACAACATATACAACAGATTGTGTGTGCTTATGGACTCATGTGTGTGAAATGTATATACATAAAGCTATATACACAAAACACGAACAAAGGATTAATGTACAAGAATTGTGTGTGCAGAACTATAAGTGTAAAGGATTAAACACATGAGATATGCAGGAAGACATGCAAAAGATCTATGCATGTGAGATGCATATGAGATGCAAAAATGGATAGACCACATCCCAGGCGATTAAAGGATTCCTTGAGGGTACTGGCTCGACTGCTCTGATGCCTCTTGAAAAATCTAGAAAAGCGCCGTCTTGCTTCATAGACTCTGACCCACAATCTTCTAACCCGTGTGCATCTTTGCCCCCGGACTTGGGTTGACTTGAGAATTGCCTCTTCAGAGGACTTGAGAATTGCCTCTTCAGAGGACTTAGAAAGTTTGATTCCTCAGAGGACTTAAAGATTTTGCCTCCACAGAGGATTTTGGGAAAAGTCAGCTTGTCTATGTGGGACTGATGTATACTATCTAGTGTGCGTTGGACACCATGTATGCATGGAATGCATGTGAAAGGCTATGCTTTTATGAAATGACATGCAAAGGACTATGATCCTAAAATGCTTATGCATACGACATATATGCCAATGGCTCGTATCCATGAGGAGGATCATGGAACATGTGCTAAGAATCATTATTCTAACATGTTTGCAAATGATCATGAATAAGAAAAAACATGTAAAGGTTCAAGCATGATAAATATATACAAGGGGATTATGTATGTGCAAATGATCATACATGTGACCAGGATAAAGAGTCGTTTATCGGCATAGATGTAAAGAATCGTATGCAAAGATAGGCAGAAATCATTATATACACGAAGGCTGCGTAAAGTAATGGGTGTGTGCGATGTGTGCACCTACAAATATATATATGGAACACGTGTAGGAAAAATTATATACATGTATGTACTGAATGCATGCGAAAATTGTGGATGTGAGATGCAGGCAAAGGATATGCCCATAAAGAGCCATGTGTGTCACAAGCACTTATGAAATACATTCGCTAAAGCTCTTATGCCAAAAGACATGCACCAAGAATTCTATATGTAAAACTATTTTATAAGAATGTTTGTTGCAGTTATGCGTAAAAAGCATTTACAGAAAGCATATGTACAAAGAATATTGTTGGGAGTGTACGCAAAGTATCATTTTCATGGGTAGTGATAAGAAATACCCCAGGATTGTAAAATGAGTGCAACCTATTAGGTACCTTGTTGAGCATTTTCTATAGATGCTAATTATACCGCAAGTATACGGTGTACCGAAATAGTACTTTAGATATCGATCCCACGAGGAACGCGTTTTACACACTATTACTACTCAATTTTAATTTTGTTTACAATGATCAAATAGAAAGGTGATTTAAAACTAATCTAACATGTAAACCAATTAAGCCTAATTATTGATAGTCAAAAGAAGATAAAATAAATCATGAAGAATTAAAGATACTGAACTTGATTCCATCATTTTGATTAACATCTTTCATCTTTTTATGCAAGCTAAGTTAGAATAAATTTTTAACTCACTCTCTCGACATGAATTAAAATGCCTAAAACATACAATTAAAATTCTAACTCACAATTTTCATTAATGAATTAGAGGTTTCTAATTACATATTTTAAGAATAAACACTAACCTATAGCAATTATCTCAATATACCGATCTCTCAAATATATCTTGATAATGAAATTCTATTAGATTTCAGATAAAGCAAACTTTCGAATTACTTTAACTTATAAAGATCATGCATAAGATACTAATAGAAAATCTGCATTGAAAGACTATGAAAGTAGATGAAATAGAAAGAATAATAATATGCAAATTCATTGAAATGATATTCATAGAAATAATGGAGAAGAAATAAAAATAAGAGAATAAGAGAATAAGCCTTTCAACCCTTTTCTCAATCTCTTGAAACAAGTTTTCTTCTCCTTGAACTTCTTTTTCAAATCATAAGAACTAAGTAAAAGTTTTACTAAGAAAAATCTGTCTTTCACAATAAAGAAAATTCTTTAACTAAAATTTCATATATCTCTAAATGACAGTTAAATTACATATTTATATGTGTTATTTCAAGGTTTGTGTCTCTTGGTGGTGTTTCTTGAGGATGGTTGCAATTGTAGGTGAAAAGATGTGACTTTTCAAGGAAAACTGCTCCAACGGTCACTTCTGTCGCGATCGCTTTTCCCTCTTTCTTTTCTCCCTTCGCTTTTTATCTTCTCTCTGGCCACTCACGAGTGGCGACCTCCAATCACGCATCGTGACTTCGCATGTGAGTCATGACCTTCCGTGAATCGTGACCTGCTTTCGCCCTTCCTTTTTCTCGCTCGTTCTTGCATCGTCACGTGTCGTGATCTCTTGTCACGACTCGTGACCTTCCTTCTCTTGGCCTCTTTGCATTATCACGAGTCGCAATGTGGATACACGACTCATGACCCTACTCTCACAACTCCTCCTCTTCTTTTCTTCCTTCCCTCTACGTTCTTCTTCGCCAGTCACAACTCGTGATCTAGCATCACTAGTCGTGACCCTTCTCTGCTCTCGTGATCCTCTCCACATATCTGCTTCTTCTCTTCATTTTTCACCTAAAAACACCAGTAAACACAAAAACATGCAATCTAATACAAATAAACATAAACTAACACATATGACATCAAATATACACACAATTACATGATTAATTTCACAAACTCATACAAAACATACACTAAATTATACCTCAATTAAGCTCCTATCAAATTCTCCCACACTTAACCCTTGCTTGTCCCCAAATAAGAGAAAAGAAATAAGAAAATTTAACAGCTAGTAAAAATCATTATATAGCACTGTCAATTCAGCATATATATACTAAAATTGCAAAGCTCAACTATCTCAAACACTCACAAACATCAGTAAATCAAAGTTCTAAGTATGTATTGGAAATTCAACAAGTCATCTAACTTTACTACTTCCAACATAAAGAATATAATGTCTCAAAAACTAAACATGAATCAAAGAGAGAAAATTTATCATAAAAGTTAAAAATTCTAAGATTGCTAGCTGCATTTAGGACAGCTCAAGCTCACTTACCATTAATCCAATCTCATGGTATTTTTAGACTCTTTTTTTATTTTATTTATTTTTTAAATATTGGATATAGTTTTTATTTTTATCCATAAATAGCAAGAGAATGTAGTATGGGTGCGTTTTACGCTCCATCCAATACATTTTAATTTTTGATGTATATCTTGCTTGCTTTTTTTCTTTTTAAGACTTGAGTGGGTGCATTTTATGCTCCATCCCACTTATTTGTATTTTTCTTTTCTTTTTGAGTCCTCATCCATTATTGAAAAGATAAAATGTAAGTATTATGGCTATAGTTTCCATAGGCAACTAGAAACTTAAAATTTTAAATGAAATGAGCAAATTCTAACTTTAAAAACATGGTTAGTAAAAAGACTAAATAATACATAATGTTGAAAGAAGTAAAAGAAAATAACTTGAAAAACTTAAAACACATACCAAAAATTTTAAAAAACTGATAAAAATGAGCATAAAAATAATTGACTTGACAACCTATATAATATACCAAAAGAATAATACTTTATAATAGAGCTTACTAAGAACCTAATTGAAAAACTAAGACACACAAATAATCATCCTTACTAGAGCAGCCATTCTTACTAGAGCGGCCATTCTTCTAAGGGGAAGCCAAAATTATTTTAGGCGAAAGGGGTAGTTTTAATGTGTGTAACAATAAAATCGGTATGCATTTAGCATACCAAAATAAAGGCTCAATGGGCTAGCAAGCGATTGTAAAATGAGGGTAGGAAATGGTCATTTAGAGAGCAATATAAAGAAATGGTGCCTAAATCATTTTCCAAATTCAGCCTTATCCAGGGGTCGCTTTGATGGGTAATCGGAAAGGTTCTAGTGCTCTTTGTGAGTTTTCATCCAATCCCCTAATTGCAACTAGCTTTTTCAATTTGTTTTCAAAACGGGCCAAAAGTGCTCTGAACTTAGAAATAACATGGTATGGTCAAATATCTTCACGTGATCTAGCTCTTAAAGACCAAACATATATACCTCTTACTTAATTCAAAGTGGAATGAAACTCAGATTTATAGAGTTAAGATCAAATCCATTCATAGTTGAGAACTAATTAAGCAAAGTCAAACCTTGAATCAAAGGTACCTCAATAAGGTGCAAACATGCCAGCGTTTTAGGGTATGGCTTAACATAAAAAATTTTGATTCTATCAAAATGTATATCCACAAAAATCGTTTAAGCAAATAGAGAGTTTTTTTTTTTCTTTTTTTTCTTCTTTTTATAAAATATGTACAAACTATGCGTTAAAAATCATGTATATGGAATGGCATATGCAATAGCGTCATGTATATTAGCAATGCCTGTAAGGAACTGTATGTGCAAAACATGTGTAAAAACATTTGTATAAAAATGCGTACATGAAATATGTGCAAAGATGTGTGTGTGTAAAACACCTGTGAAAAAATATGAGTGTGCAAACACTGCATGATAAATGACGTGTATGCATAAATTTGCAGTGTACATGTAAGCGGTATACAATGAAGGTAAAAGTGCAAGATATGACACAACATGAGAATGAATGTTCATAATACAGGGTGTATGTGCATATTGTGTGATTTAGACATGATAGATATATGTATGTAAGATGAAGATGTGATGTAGGATGAAGATGATCTGGCACGAAAATGTGCGCCAATGAGTTGCGAGGAGTGGCAAAACTCACATATATAGAAGTGCAAAACATATACAAATAATGCACATGAGATGGGACACAGCATAAGAATGATTGTGCACAGTGAGCTTCTATGGTGTGCGATACAAGACATGGGATGAAAGTAGTCGCAAGAAATGAGTGGCACCTACAAGGTACGTGTATTTACATGGTATGCGCACACAAAACGTGGTATGGTATATATGTAATAACTGACATGCATGATGCAGGATTCATATGTGCATGGCATAATGCATGCATGATAATGCATGTTCATGATATGGCACACAATGTGAAAGATGCAAGATGTCTGTTGTGCATGATATGTACAATGACCGACCTAATGATATATGCTAATATGTGTACTCTATGATATGCAGCGGTATGTGTATGCCCTAGCACACAATGTTTATGCACATATGCAATGTGAGTATATTGATATGTACATCCTATGACACATTATGAATGCATTATTTTGATTTGATATTTTTTTTATGAATGTCATGGTGGTAGTATGTCTGTGTGTGCTATGATGCATGTCGATATGTACCTTCGGGGACGTATGCCATATGTATTGGCTATGGTGCATGATGGATGTTATGGATGTCATAATATTAGAGTGAGCCGTGACAAGCACTGTTATGTATGTATATGCAAGACAAATACATGTTATGTTCATATTCACAAATTATGATACAAGCAATTTTATATACAGAGTGCACAGGTTCTATTATTGTATGGAAAGAATTATACATGAGACAAAATGCATGTGCTTTATTTACATTCATTATTCATGAAAAGAATGCACAATCACAAATACACACAAAAAAATTCTCCCAACCGTATTTCTATCACACAGGGGGTCATGCTGTCTCTTTTCCTGGGTGGGCTTGGCCCATGGGTTAACGGGGAACCCAATGAGCGCGTACAGCGTGCTGCGAAGCACGAACTCTCATTATTAAAAGCGCATGCAAATGAATTTTCGACTATCGTGTATTTAAACAATCCGAATAAATCAAAACACACCCCTCGGGTATGAAAATCTTTAAGGAGTGAACATCTAAATTTATTTGGATTTGTCCAATACACAATAACCCACTACACAAGCAACATATTATGGCGCATGCCTCCTAGTGGAAGTATCTATATGCATTACATGGGCCTTGGTCCAAGGTGGTAATATTTTAGGGCTACACAAGCATGATCCTTGCCAACGGGCCTAACTCAACCAGTCGGGTCATCATTTGATATACCATTTCATGGCACGAGGCTTGAACTGGTGATTATCTTTAACACTTTCCTACATTGAGTGAACGTAGGATCGTGCTTCGGGAACGCACCAGGGTCGATAAAGGGACCAAACTAGCATAGATCTAAGGCTCTAATTAAGATGTAATGCAGCTTTGAAAGAAGATGAAATTGTTAAACTAAAACTTAATTGTAAATTTTAATCAAGGTATTTTCAAATCAAAGTCTCGAATCCTTCCCCAGTGGAGTCGCCATTGTGACGCACGCCGAACCCCGTGGGAGCCCCTTGACCGCCCGCTTGAGGGCGATCGGGCAAGTGAGGTTCATTGACAACTTGCAACGAATTGCAAGTGCGTCTATTTTGGGCAACAAAAAGGTTTCATGGAGTCGCCACCCAATAAAACATTGGAAAATTTCCTCTCGCCTCGAAGAGCCTAAGACAGCGCATGTATCCATTTTAGGCAAACCAAAAGGGGTCTTGGAGGATGAACCTCTCTCCCTTAGAGCCTAGGATTTTTAATTAGGTCCTTTGGCGGGACACAAGAGGTGTCTTGAAGATCCCATTGGAATGGGTCTCTTGCCTTGTTGAGCCCAAAGACTAGAGATGGGTTCGGGACTTCTCATCTATTTCTACCTTGAGTTATTTTACAATTAGGTTTTGGGTTCATTAGTTCGCTCTCTCTCCACATGATGTAATTTAATTTAAGGCACAATCATTCATATTTAAAAGCGGTAAATAAATAGATGAAATAAAATAAAATATGAGAAAAATTAAATACAATAACACCAGGAGCGGAATACAACTGCCATTTTATAAAAGTGTGATACATGCATAAATCGGGAAATTTATTTATTTTGAGGACTTTGGTCCTCACATGCATTTATTATGAAAGCAATTTTGATGTGACGGTTTTATTGGACAAAATAAGACTTTGGTCCAATTTTATTAACAAATCTTCATTTTAGTAGAAAATATTTTTGTGATGGTTTTTTAAGTGCGGTCGAAAATCTTTTATTATTACAGACCACAAGCAAATAAAGAGAATAAAATAATAATTACATATTTCCAAATAATAAATAACAAATAAATCTTAATCTACCTGTTCCGACTATGCTTCTCAAACGAGCCACATGCCTCCCGCATTGCGGTCAAGACAGAAAATGATATTGGTTAATAATGAATAAATAAATAATTGAATAAATAAACAAACAAATAAACAAATAATTGAATAAAGTAAATTGATAATTAAATGAATATAAAAAGACAAATGACAATTATAATGATTGATGCCAATAAAAAATAATAATGCTAATAATAATATCATAAAATAATAATGAATAATAAATAAACATAATAATAATAATAATAATGATGATGATGATGATGATGATGATGATGATGATGATGATGATAATGATAATGATAATAATAATAATAATAATAATAATAATAATAATAATAATAATCACAAAACACAATAATAAATAATATTAACTAAATATATACAATAATAATAAAAAATCAAATAACAATAACAATAATCATGATAATAATAAATAATGCAAAATAAATATTAAATTAAATAATATCAATAACAACAATATAAATATAACACAACAATATTAATAATAAATAAGTCAAATAATAATAATAACAATAACATTAATAAATAATAATATAAAAACAGAAAAAATGAATGAGAATAAAATATAATAATAATAATAATAATAATAATAATAATAATAATAATAATAATAATAACAACATAATATCAATAAATACAAAATGAATATATAATAATATAATAATTAATAATTAATAATAATAATAATAAATAATATGAAAACAGAATAATAATTAATAGTAAATATAATAATAATCATAATAATAATAATACCACAATAATAATAAAACAAACATAAATTAAGTAACATCAACAACAAAAATATTAGTATAATACAATAACATTAACAATACATAAATCAAATAATAATAATAATAATAATAATAATAATAATAATAATAATAATAATAATAATAATAATAATAGTAATAATAATAATAATAATAAACACCATATAATGTCAATAAACATAAAATAAATATATAATAATAATAATAATAATAATAATAATACAGAATATTAAATAATAATAATAATAATAATAATAATAAGATTAATATTAATATTAATTAATTAATTAATTAAAAATAATAATAATAATAATAATAATAATAATAATAATAATAATATATTAAAATAAATAAATAGAAAATGGGACTCACCTCACCGGAGCCTCGCCGGAGCAGCCGTTGAGGACACCTCCACCACCGCCGGGTAGATCGCATCGCCGGGAGTCGAACGCCGGTGGTCACGCGCCGGGATGTCGCCGAATCTGGCCGAAAACCGCATGCGACGTTGCTGCCCCTCTCTCGCTGATCAGCTCCACGCCTGCAGTTGGGGATGGTCGGTCGGTGCCGGAGGCTTCGTCTGGCCGCCAGGAACACGCCGGTGGGATGCGTGTGGCTGGCCGGCGCCACCTCTTCTTCTTCCTCCCTTTTTCTTTCCCTTTTCCGACGTCGTGACCTGCGTCTGGACTCCCTCTTGGTCCTTCTCTTCTCCTCCCTTATTCCTTTCTTTTATTTTCTATTTCAATTCCTTTCTTTTGTTTTCTTGCTCTTTGATTTCCCTTTGATTCTTTCTTTCTTTGTGTTTCCTGGGTTCTCCCTCTTGCTCTCTCATTTTTGCTCTCTCTTTTCTTTCTCTTTTCTTTTTCTTTTTCTTGGTCTTTTTTCTTATCTACCGAGAGCCACCTCTCTGTTCTTGCTCACTCTTTTCTTTCTTTTTCTTTGCTTAGCCGACCTCCCTCTCTTCTTGCTTATCATTTTCTATTTATATCCCTAAATTAGGTTAAGTTTGGTTACCCTAATCACTTCCTCCATTTTTCTATTTTTTTTAATTTCCAATTTTAATTAACTTACTTAAACTAACACATTAACTAATTAAATACTCTATTAATTAAATACTCTATATTTTTATACCTATTTAATTTAATCAACCTACCTAAATTATCACATCTAATTTATCTAATTAAACACTATATTTATTTTCTTTTTCAAATTTAATTACCCAATAATATTAACTAATCAATTAACTAATAATATTAGCTAATCTTAATTTTTCATGCACTTTAATCTAATTTTTAATTTAACCTACCTACCTATTTTATATATATTATATATTTTTCGGAGGAATTATCAAGGCCCCAAAATTTCCATTGCCATCGCCATTTTTTTTTAACATTAAACCCGACTCGGGACCCGGTGTTTACAATAAGACAAAAGAAATACTAAAGAAAAGAAGAAGAAAGCATAGGAAAGAGTCAAGGATGGGCAAGAAAGACCGAGTAACGGGCGTCTAAAAGGAGATAGACGGGAGGAAGGAGGTTTCCTAATAGCCCGTCCCTCACTTGAGCGATGGTCGTCGGTGGGGGTTTTTTCCCGTCGGTCATCACCAAAACCCAAAAATGAGGGGGAAACTCCATAGATGCATGTTCAAAGCTCTAATTTCACATTCTTTACAAATTTCTCAGCTCAAAACCACCAAATAATATCATAATTAGTTCATGGAGAAGGTTTGTCAACAAAAAAATACAAATTAACCAAATTCATATTTCATCAAAATATGCATATCACATCATATTCTCGAAATTAAAGTAGGATTAAGCCAATTATAATCCAGAATGTTTACCTTTAGAATTTGGATCTCTGGAGAGTGATGAAACCGTAAGCTCTTACCTTGAACTTCACACAATTAAATTAAGAAATTAGTAAGAAAATGACTTGCTTTCTCTACTTTCTCTAAGAACTCTAAAACAATGAAAATTGGAGTAAATCAAGAAAAGAGAATTAATTTCTCTTCCTTAATTAAACTCTTTGATGTTTGAAAAACAAATTTTTAAAGAAAAAGTTAACAAAGAAAATTTGAATTCTAAGAAAATTATTTTTGCTCTCCAAAATTTCCTCCCCAAAAAAAAACCCTTTTTTAGGTCGGAAATCATCTCAATTCATAGGCATTCTTGCCCTTGAAAAACTGGATTTTAGAAAGATTTGATGAGGAAAATCAATAATTTCGAAATCAAACCCTCAAAAACCTTCAACAAACATAGGAAATCCAATCCTGGATCCTTAAAATCAACATTCCAGATTTCCTGCATAAGGAAATCTAAAAATGCGATACCAGATTACGACCGACGGGTATCGCTCAAACGAGCGACGGCCGTCGCTTGTCAAAATAAATTGAGTCCTAATCCTGCCCTTCGATAGTCTGTCCTTCGAGGAGAGGGCATCTATCTAAGTGACCGATGAGCATCAATCATTCGTTAGGCTATCTCTTTCGTGTGACACTCAGACATGCATCTTTCACACAAGTGATGGCTGTCACTCGCTTGAGTGACGGGCGTCGCTCGCTAAATTATGCCGATGGATGCCGGAGGGAATGACAGGTGTCCCTCATCATAGCGACAGGCATCACTCGTAAGGGATGACCCATCGCGAGGTCTATCCTTCACATGGGACGGGCACACCAGGCTTAACCGATGGGCAACCCTTGTGAGGGACGACCGTCGGTCACCCAAAATTCAATATTTTGACCGAAATTTCCCATTTTTTAAATCAGTAATAAAACAAAAGGATTTTTAACTATAAATGAATCCAATATTTGTGAAATTCAAGACGAAAACTCACAACTTTAGCTCTTCACTTGTGAAACAGGCATAAGTATCCTTATTGGGCAACTCTGATTTGGACTGCCTCAGGCCCTAGTATCCACAATTTCCCCCTCCCCCCCAATTTTGGAGAGGCTGGTGCACTGGTGCCTTGGTGAGCCAAAATTCATAAAAGAGAAAGAAATGCATACTTAAGGCAGTCCTTACCCTTGGATGTCAGCTTGTTGGCATATTAAGAGGGTGATGTGATTGACGCACGTTGAATCGGTATGAAAATCACAGTTGTTTAGATTGTGACTAATGCATATTTAATTGGCATGAAAGTCACGATTAGTATGATCAGCACATATTAAATCGACATGAAAACCATGATTGAAAATTGGAGCCACGATTAATGTACATTTAATTGGCATAAAAATCTCGACTGCTAGATGTTAGATGTGATTATCGCCAGCTTGTCAGCATGAAGAATCACAGTTGTTTGGATGGTGACTAATGCACATTTAATCAATATGAAGGTAACGATTAGTGTGATCAGTGCACATTAAATCGACAAGAAGACCACAGTTGAAAATTAGGGCCACGATTAACAAATATTTAATTGGCATGAAAATTATAGCTGTTGGATGTTAGATGTGATTATCGCCAGCTTGTCGGCATGAAGAACCATAGGTGATTGGGTGTGATTATCGCCAGCTTGTCTGCATGAAGAACCGCTGTTGATTGGGTGTGATTATCGCCAGCTTATCGGCGTGAAGAACCGCAGTTGATTGGGTGTGATTATCGCCAGCTTGTTGGCATGAAGAACCACAATTGGTGTGATCAACGCACATTTGATTAGCATGAAGACCACGAATTGGAAATTACGAGCTTATTTAAGAGATCTCATTCTTGTCAAGTAATGGATTCCCTGTCAATGTAAAGAATTTTGTTAATTTGATGCATCAAAGCATGAATTCATTGTTAATTTCATCATATTTTGATATCTTATTATTCGGGCCAGATTCTTTATTTGTTTATATGGTTATTTAATTTATCTTTTATTTACCTTTTATCATTTTTCTGTCCAATATATATTTTTGGAATAAAAAAATTCAAGTGAAAACATAAAAATGTAACTAAATAATGAAAAATTTGTACATCAAAGCCGTCTATATATAAATCTCCTTGAACATGCATGGCCCAAGGGGAATAAGGCTCATAATTTTTGAAAGGATCTTACGACTCTAATGAGGATGAAGAACTAATGGGTATTGGTGGGGCCCTGGAACTCGATGGCCGATCAGACCGCTAGAAGAGGATGGCTGGTGACCGAAGGTGGATAGCTGATGAGTGACATCTTCTAGAGGGGCTCAAAAAGTCGCTTGACCCTTTGGCTGTGGTGGCTGGCAAAGATGAATCTCCATCTGACCTTTCGCGAATGGGCGTACACAGTCTCCTATGAATTTCGCGAGGTCAGAGACACCCTCCTATAATCTATTGACAGCCTAGCTGCTCCATCATCTGCAACCGGGATCATTTTTCCATACATGCAAAGTGGGTCTCTATCTCACCTCATATCTCTCTTAGGACTCCGGATACGCTCTGGGGGGCACTCTCTATCCTTTCTGCTCACATTCTCACCTCGCCAACTAACTCATCCACCATATAGATGGCCTCGTCAATCCTCTATGTTGAGGCAACCTGGAAACTCCTCAAGGCACCCTCCAGCTGATCAATCCGCTCTCTCTAAGCGTCTAGGTGCTCACCCTGCCTTGTCACCATCTCTTTTAGTCTTGTGAACCTCTCATCCATGAGCTGGTCTAGTGCAGCTACAACCGTGGTCATGGCGGCTATGATGTCCTGGGCTGATGACTGAGCAGGTGCTGGTACTCTTTCTAAGGCTGGACCGGTCATAGAGCCATAGAGGTGGAGGCCCCTGGATGACCTAGGCATCTGTATGCATGGTACCTCCTCTCTACTCTAGCCTCTACTCAGGATGAAGATGGTGGTGGGATAGGACTCAGCATCTCTATGGGACCCTGCTGTGAAGCTAGAGTGCTAATCATCTCGTCGATGTTGAAGTCCATGCCCATCCCCTCAGGTGTAGATGGCTCCGGTTGTGGCTAGTGCTGGTGAGGCTGGTCCTCCTCAAGATGCTGGTGCTGCCTAAACTGTGGCTCCTCTAGCTCCTCGGCCACTGGCTAGAGTGGAGGCAAGTGAAAAATGCACCTAGTCGCTGCCACTATCAGCAACCTATAGTCACCTATGCGTCCCGATACCCGGGCCATCATCCTCACAGTCTGAGGTGTCCCTAGATCTACGTGTATGTCCTCATCCAGTGGAGGTCCAAAGTCATCAACATCAACTCCCAAGTAGAGTACCACCTGTGATGCGTGCCGAACCCCGAGAGGCCCCTAAGACCCGCTTTTAAGGCATTCAGGAGAGGTTCATGAAACTTGTAAGAGATTACAAGGCCGTCTATTTTGGGCAACAAAGAGGTTTTTTTGAGTCCCCACCCAATAAAATATTGGGAAAGGTCGTCTAGCCTCAATGAGCCTAAGACAACGTATTTGTGTTTATTTTGGACAAGACAGAGATATTTTGGAGTCCCCACCCCAATAGGATATTGAGATGGTACTCTAACCTCTTAGAGCCTAAGATAATGCAAATTGGGTCTATTTTAGGTAACAAGAGATATTTTGGAGACTCCACCCCAATAAGACATTGAGATGGTCCTCTAACCTCATTGAGTCTAAGACCAGAGATGGTTCGGGACTTCCCATTTATTCATACCTTGATTAAATTATAATTGAGTTTTGAATTTAAGATTCCATTCCTTTTCTCATACAATTTTAATGCATTAATTAAAGCGCAAGTCAATCATGTAATGAAAGTGGTAAATAAAAGCAAGATTAAAATAAGGTAAATAAAACCCAAAAAAATTACAACAAAACTAGGGGCGGAATACAACCCCCATTGTAAATGAAATGTAAATCATATAGAAAATGTGATATTTATTAAGGATGAGGACATTCGTCCTCGCATGCATACTTAAAGGAAAAAGTGTTAAAGGTGATGGTTTGTTTGAGTGGAAAAAACTAGGACATTGGTCCTATTTTTATTAGAAAAAAATTCCAAGTTGATTAATAGCAACATTTTCGTGATTTTCTTTTAAACGTGCATAAAATAAATAATTTTATTAAAAATTACATGGTAAAATAAATTAAAAAGCCAAAGAAATAAAATACTATAAATAATGAAAATAAATGGTCAAAACAAAAATGAGCCTCCGGCATCTCCCTGTTTGCTCGCGAGAATGCCCAAAAAGGGAAAATAGATATTGGAGTCAACAAAACAAACACAAAACAATTAATGTTAGTTATTAAATCAAGAAAGTTAATCAATTAAACAAATAAAGTGATAAATAATAAACTAAAATAAAATAAGATGACATGAAAGATAACAAATGAATTAAAATGTTAATAAATTAAAATAAATGAAATAAATAAATTATGAATGACAAAGAAATTAAATGATATGATTGAAATAAATAAAACAACATGTTAATGAATTAATAATAATAATAATAATAATAATAATAATAATAACAATAAAAAACGATAATAACAATAATAACAATAATGATAAAAAAACAAAAGCAAAACAATAATAATAATAATAATAATAATAATAATAATAATAATAATAATAATAATAATAATAATAATAATAATAATAATAATAACAAATATATAAACAATTGAATAAATAAATAAATGAAAACAATAAAAAATTACATGTTAATCAAATAATTGTAAACAAGAGATAAAAAAAATAATACAAAAAAAATAAAACAAATAAAATTATGAGATCTGGCCTAGAGTGTTTACCCTCAAAATTCGGATTCGATAGAGGGAAAAAAGTGATTGATTTCCTTGCTTTGTTTTGTAAAATTAGAATTGAAGATAATAACAATTGGAATTTTATTCTAAGAAATAAATTTGCTTAAAAATTGATAAAAAATTCTCAAGAACAAAAAAATCAATTTCTTTGTCTAAACAATGATTATTGATTAAAAAAAATTGATTTTTGTTTGAAGAAGAAACAAAAAATAATGAAGAAAAATGAAAATTTTCAAGAACAAAAAATAATTTTTTTTTTTATCTCAAGGAAAATAATTGATCAAAAAAAATAAATAAAAATCTCAAGAACAAAGAATAAGTTTTCTTTGTCTCAAGAAAAATTATTAATAAAGAATTGAACTTTTTTAACTTTGACAAATTTTTATTTTGACGAGAAAACATAAAAAGATGTAGAGAGAATTTTTTTGTTCAAGAAGAGAAGAAGAGAAAAACGAAAAAAACCTAAAATGAATTCCCCATTTTCCTTCCCATAATTTTCTATTTATATCAATAAAAATGGAAAACCTAATTAATTAAGGAAGAAGATTGAATTCCCCTTAATTTGGGTTCAAAAATGGTAATTATCATCAAAAATCCCGTGCAAAAAGGTAAAAAGACAAAAAAAATCAAGAAAAAATGGAAAAGGGGGCAAAAATCGCGTTTTCGGCAGACCAGGGCCGACCGACGCCCGTCGGTGCACGCGACGGGCGTCGGGTACGCGCTAGCAGGGCGCGCGCGCAACAACACAGAGCGATGCCCCATGCGGCGCTCGCGAACGGGCGACGCTCTGCACGTCACTCGCGCAGGCGCCGCGTTCTACGCCTGCGAGCTACTCTAGACACGGCCAACGTCTGAATTTTTTTAAAAAAAAAAAATTTAACTAAAATATCATAATTTCAAACTTCCTTTTTTTATTTTTATTTTTATTTTTTTTTAGCTCTAAAAAGCAATTTTGACAAAAAAACAAATCATCACTTTCAACCTTTTCGCCCGTGAATAGGCATCTCATCATCATTGGGTAACTCTGATCTAGGCTGCCTCAGGACCCGGGATCTACAGTTGCCCCTAATTTTGGGAAAACCAGTACACTAGTGTCTAGATGAGCCAAAATTCAGAGAAGAAAGGAAAGAAATACGTACCTAAAGCAATCCTTACCTTTGCTGTGTTGAAAATTTATGGCTTATCACCTCTGAGCTGTAGTGTTATCCAACTATGTCTCGTTCTCAATCATTTTGCTAACCACATCCGGGCCTATACGACACGTGATTGCTGTCATCGAGCTGTAGTGTTATCCAACTATGGCTCGTTCGCAATCATTTTGCTGACCACCTCTGGGCCTGCACGGCACGTGATTGCTGCCGTCGAGCTGTTGTATTATCCAACTGTGGCTCGTTCGCAATCATTATGTTGACCACCTCCGGGTCCGCGCAGTATATCCTTGCCAACCACTATCCGATCGGCATGGCGATTCGTTCATCATCGTCTTTGCTGGCGCTTATCCTGAACCTCTTTTCCTATAAAAAAAGGGCAAAATAAATATGCAGAGTCTATAAAAGAGATGCATACCTGTGGCAGTACATACTTGTTGGGGTCGATGTCAGATGGGTGCCCCTTGAAGGGCTGGTTATTCCCTGGAGAACTATTTTGCAGAATATGAATATCATCCTTGAGTCGCACCGAGTCGTTATCTAGACTACAAAGTGCAGATATCCTGAATCTCACTGAGCCATTATCTAGGCTACAAAGTGCGGACATTCTCTTGGATTGAAATGATTTGGAATATTTTAGAAAAAACTTGATGCTTTGTGTGTGTGATGTGTGCAAAATTACATATCTGTGTGATTAGGTGTGTGTGATGTGTGCAAAATTACATGTATGAAAACACACAAAGAATCATATCTGTGTGATGTGTACATAGATAACTATACACATGAAACATATGCAGAAAAATCATACATAAAGGGGTGCAGAATGCATGCTAAGCAGGTGCACGCGAGATACATGCAAAGGATGTGCTCACAAAATGTGTGAAAATAAGTGATTATAAAAAAATGAGGTTTAGAGAGCCATGTATGCAAAAGTATCTACAGACACTTATATGGTGAAAGATGCTCGCTAAAGATTTTATGCAAAAAAAAACATACATAAAAAGTTATACATGCAAAACTATTTATAAGAATGTATGCTACAATTATGCGTAATAACATTTGCAGAAAGCATATATACATAGAATATTGCTGGGTGTATATGCAAAGTATCACTTTCGTGAGTAGTGATGAGAAACATCCCAAGATTGTAAAATGATTGCAACCCATTAGGTAGCCCAAACTCAAGTTTCTATCTGCCCTTGAATGAATGGAATTAACCACATTCTCAACTAATTCAATCTCAACAAAAAGAATTGAGTCATTCCCAATGAATGGCAAGAAGACAAACATGTTAACATCAATGTTTACTAAGCCAACACATAAATACAAGGCATACCATGCAATCTCTATGTGTGTGTACAAAAGGCCAAAACAGAATTTTTCACCATTTGAAAGCAAATTCTAGATGCAACATTGGGGACAAGACTCAACTCAAATGCATGAGTGCACTCGTGGCTTCCCGCTTGAAGCTCAAGAAATACCATATGCCTCTTCCTACGTACCAAATCTTAATAGAAAGTCATCTCGGCTAATTAGATAAGACTGAACCAAGAATCAAGAGGTCTTACTTCGGTTGTAACGTTAGGCTTAGGTAGATGGTTACCAAAGAAGGATCAAGTTGTTAGAGAAAAATAGCCGCACATTCACTCAATGGACAAGAGGACCATTCTCAGCCCAATTGCATACTGTTCAGGTATTCTTGAATTTGGACTTAGTAATACTTTAGCTCATCAACCTCAGACTAATAATTACGTTAAAAAGATAACCATTAAAACTCATCAAGGGATATTATCTTGAGCACTACTTTTTTTTTTGGTCTTTTCCGCTTTTATTTCATTTTTTTTTTTTGCTTTTCTCTTTTTTTTTTACTAGCTTATGTCTCTAATTACATAAAGAGTTTATCAATGATTAAACTCCCTTCTTGAAGTGTAAATCCATCCTTATCAGGGAAATTTTTGATAGCCCAAAAAATTGTCAATGATTGAAACTCTTTATCCTAAGTGTAAACCCATCCTTATCAAGGCAATTTTTGATCGTCCAAAGAATTATCAACGATTGAAACTCTTTATCCGAAGTGTAAATCCATCCTTATCAAGGCAATTTTTGATAGTCCAAAGAAATGTCATAATGTACATCCATTCTTACTAGAGCGGCCATTCTTCTAAGGGGAGGCAAAAATCATTTTAGGCGAAGGGTAGTTTTAACATGTGTAACAATAAAATCGGTACGCATTTAGCATACCAAAATAAAGGCTCAACGGGCTAGGAAGCAATTTCAAAATAAGGGTAGAAAATAGTCATTTAGAGAGCTATACAAAGAGATGGTTGTCTAAATCATTTTCTAGGTTCATCCTTATCCAGGGATCACTTTGACGGGTAATCAGAAAGGTTCTAGTGCTCTTAGTGAGTTTTCATCCAATCCCCTAATTGCAACTAGTTTTTTTCCAACTTGTTTTCAAAATGTACCAAAAGTGCTCTGAACTTAGAAATTACATGGTATAGTCAAAGTTTTCATGTGATCCAGCAATCAGAGACTAAATATATTTACCCTTTGCTTAATTCAAAATGGAATGAAATGCAAATTTCTAGAGCTGAGATCAAAGCCATTCATAGTTGAGAACTACTTAGGCGGAGTTAAACTTTGAATCAAAGGTACCTTAATAAGGTGCAATCATGTCAATGTTTTGGGTACGACTTAACACAAAAAATTTTGTGCTATCAGAATTTATGCACACAAGAATCGTGTAGGCATACAAAGAATTGTTTGTAAAATATGTGCAAACTATGTGCTAAGAATCATGTATAGGGAGAGATGCATGCAATATGTCATGTATATTAGTAAGGCGCGTAAGAAATTATGTATGTGAAACATGTGTGAAAACATATTGTATAGACATGCGTACATGAAATATGTGCAAAAACGTGTGTGCGTGAAACACATACAAAAAATTATGAATGGGTGTGTAAATACCGCATGACAAATGATGTGATGCAAGCAGCATATAATGAAGGCATAAGTATAAAATATGGCACAACATGAGAACGAATGTTCATGATGCATGGTGCAAGTGCGCATGGAATGACTTAGACATAAGGCCACATATGTGATGTAAGATGAATAAGATCTGGCACGATAATGTGTATTGATGAGTTGTGAGGTATGGCAAATTCACATACATAGAAGTGCAAAATATATACAAATAATGCACAGGACATGGGACACAGTATAAGAATGAATGTGTACAGTGAGTGGCATATGTGTACGATGCAAGACATGGTATAAAAGTGGCTGCGAGAAATGAATAGCGTATACAAGGTATGTGTATTCACATGGTATGCATATACAAAGCGTGGCATGGTATATAAAATGACTAACATACATGATGCAAGATTCATATGTGCATGGCATAACCCATGCATGATAATGCATGTGTATGATATGGCACACAATGTGAAAGGTGCAAGGTGTCACGATGTGTACAATGCCCAGCCTAATGATGTATGCTAATGTGTACACGCTATGATATACATGTTTGTATATAATGTGAGCATACTAGGATATATGTCGATACGTACGTGCTACGACACATGATAAACATATTATTTTTGTTTTTTTTTTCTTACATGTTATGGTGGAGGCTTGTTTATGCGTGTTATGAGGTATATCAATATGTACTTTTCATGATACATGCTAGATGTAATGATTATAGTGCACGATGGATATCATGGATGTCATGATGAATGTTAGTATGTATATGTTACAACACGCATCGCTATGTACATGCATGACAATTTCAGGTTACATTTATATTCACATATTATGATACAAGAAGTCTTACATATAAGATGCACATGATTTATTATTGTATGGAAAGAATTATACATAAAACAAAATGCATAGGCTTTATTTACTATTGTTGTTCATGAAAAAAAATATGCGAGCAACACGAATACACACATACAAGAAAAACTTCTCCCAACTGTATTTCTCCCACACAGGAGGTCGTGCAGTCTCTTTCCTAGGCGGGCTTGATCCATTGGTTAACGGAAAACCCAACGGACGCGTGCAGTATGCTGCGAAAAACCAACAGCACAATCCCTCATTACTAAAAAAACACATGCAGATGAATTTTTGGCCACCGTGTATTTACACAATCCAAGTAAACTTAAACGCACCCCTCGAGGCATGAAACTTTAATGAGCGAAGATCTAAATTTATTTGGATTTGTTCAATACACAAAAACCCACTCCATAAGCAACGTATTATGGCGCATGCCCCCTAGTGGAAGTATCTATTTCCATTACATGAGTTTGGGCCAGGGTGATGATACTTTTAGGCTACCCAAGCATGGTCCTTGCCAACAAGCCTAGCTCATCACAAGCGTAACGACCGGTCGGGTTTCAATTTAATATACCACATGGTACTAGACTCCGGCTGGTGATTATCCTTAACACTTTACTATATTAAGTGTGTAACACCCCAATACCCCCAGGAAGGAATATCGGGTTGCTACACGCAAACACACTAACGCATACATATACAAACCCAACTCGAAAGCGGAAGCAATAATAATAAATAATTAAAAATAACTTGGGCCAAAATTGAATACTCTTACAATATATATAAACTGTACATATTACAAAAGTTTTATACTAAATACATATTCATCTTCGATACATGTATAAAACAGTTAACATTTACACTTCTATACTATACTATCTATATACATAATGATGTTACTCAAAACATAAGAAACTCTATCTTATACAAAAAGTTCTTCATCAAGCTCCTAGTGGCCAAGACCTGCAGATGCAAACTCTCTAATCCCATCCTGTAAACCTACACAAGAAAAACACCAGTGCTAAGCGATAACGCTTAGTGGGGATAAACAGAAGCAATAGACTTGGAACGAAGTCACAGATAACTCAAAGGCATATCGCTAGTCATTTCATATTCAAATAATCATATATATTCAATTCAACCTTGTAAGCAAATAACATCATGCTTCAACCCATTCATGTGCAAAAATCCCAATATAGCAAACGATATCGATAACATGTCATACTATATTCATATACATATACAAGTCTCCACTTCATCTCTTGTACACTATAAAATATACATTAGAAGCCTGAATTCTCAACAATGGTGGATACGGGTACTGTGGATACTGTATAAACTCTAGAGAACTAACTCAATAGCGTTGAATACTCTAGGTATTCATCAAGTAGACACAACTAAGGTCACTATAACAGTCGCCTTTAACCCTTTATAAGCATGCTTATCTATCCACTACTATGACACTTCAAGCTTAACTCACTCACTCAAAACATAATACTTGTCACTACCGAGAACACAAATCAAAACACTATCATTTCATTAATTATTAATACAACACTCTAATTATAATATAAAGGAGGAACAAACAAGCATAAACCATGCACTAGGGAGAAAACATGCAAAGCGAGACAAGAAGTAAACATTTTCAGAAGCAAAGCAGGCCAGGGAAGGGGTTTACTGTCGCGATCGCGACAAGAAGTCGCACTCACGACAGAAGCCAGGTGCACCACAGGAAATGGAGAAAATGCACGATTCGTGCTCTTGTGCACAACTCGTGCACAGGAGCACGACTCGTGCTCATTGTTCACGACTCGTGCACTTATGCACGACTCGTGTACAACACGACATCCCTCTCCGAGTCATGCTGGCTTTCATGAGTCGGAGCGTGCTGTCCCTTCATAACACGTATGAAACATCCAAGACGCTGAAGAAATCCGCTTCTGTCATGATTGCGACAGAAGTCGTTCTCGCGATAGAAGCGTATTTCTCCCTAAAATTTGCTCTTCAATGCTCTGTTTTCGAAACCAAACATACCCACCTCACTCACACATGCCAAAACTCTTATTACAGTAGAATTAAAAAGTTAAGTATGCTTGAGGCATAGCAATTCCGAGATGGGTGACCTCAGGACAGCTATACAGTTGAAATTGATAGCAGTTATTGAGAAATTTTTATTTGATAAAATTGATCTGTAGACTAACAGGAGTCTATTCGTAAAATTTGGTATAAAAATGATTGAACCAGGGTTTGACTGAACTTTGACCGAATTTTTAAAAAATAGTAAATGAGCTTAAAAAGGTGTAATGTGGGAAGTGTAAAGGTTTAAAATAATTTTTAGGAATTTTTGACAGTGTTAGATTAGTATTTCACGGCAGAACCGAACAGTATTGAACCGGACTGGTTTAAGTGAACCGGGTCTCAAATGGACTCTAATTGAGCAAAAATTTTGTGTGGAGACTATATTTGGTATTTTAAGAATGATGAAATTGATTGGGAGTAAAAATAAGTTGAAGAACCCATAGTGTAGACACCGGGTCCCGAGTAGCCTAGATCAGGATTACCCAATGATGAAATTAAGTGTGCTGATTTATAGGCAAAAAGAATAAAAGTTGGAAGTGATAATTTACTTGTCGTTTTGATTTGTTAGGAATGAATAAAAATGTATTTTAAAAATAAATTATTTTGGGATAAAAAAGTTAGTTTTTAAATTTTCGTGTTTTTTAAAAAAAAATAAATAATTTCGCGCGAATGTCGGGCTGCGGCAGCGCCCCGACGTGCCCGTGCGCAGGAGACGCCCGTCAGGCGTCTCTCGCCCCTGTGAACCCGTTTTCGCCCCCAATGGCCTTTTTGGCCATTTTTTCTTCATTTTTAATGCTTTTTCTTCTTTTTTTTTCATAGAATTCAATGCTAAACCCTTTAAAATTCCAAACCCTTCAAATTCAGTTATTTTTTGTGTTTATTGGAATTAAATCAATTTAATTTCTGAATTTTGGAGAGGGATAAAAGGAATTTTGGAGAGAGAATTAAGGGGGATTTTCTTTAGAAGATTTTTTCTTCTTCTTTTTTCTCTCAAACAAATTCTCTCAACTTTTCTAAAGAATTTTTCCAAGTGAATTTTAAGACAAAAAATAACAATTTTTGTTCTTGGGAATTTTTCTTCTTCTCATCAAACAACGTTTACTTTGAGACAAATAAATCAATTATTTGTTCTTGAGTAAAAATTCATTTTCAATATTTTATTTTTCTAATATATTCTTACAATCAAAACAAGGAATTGGATCATCTACCTTCATTTTTTCAAGATAAATTTTGAGGGTAAATATTCTTGGCTCAATTTCTTAATTTAATTTTTTAATTTCATTTTTTTTGTTTCCAATTAATTAGTTAACATGTAAATTCTTTTTGACTTTTTTTGGTTTTGTAAATTCTTCTAAACTTTTTATCATGTAAATTCTATTAATTCTATTAGTTTCTTCTTATTTTTATGTTCTTATTTAATTGTTCATGTCATTATGCATATTATTATTTTTCTATGTCTATTGTCTTCACTTTATTATTATTATTATTATTATTATTATTATTATTGGTATTATTTGCCATGTTTTAACATATTTTATTAGTTTGCCATATGTTATTTTATTCTTGCATGCTTAACTTGGGTTGTTCATTGTAAACACCGTGTCCCGAGGTAGTCCAGATCAGAGATTATTCGATGAAGAAATCGATGTCCAAGTCCGAATGAACGGTTGAGATTCGGGGATTTTGGCCCTCTAGATCCACGAGAAATATGTTTTCTTTATTCACGACAAAGAGAAAAAGAGAATTGGGAGTTTTAGGGTAAAAAAAGGAAGTTTACCTCCACCGGCGGCCAGCCCATCGATCGCGGTATGCCCGTCGCTCAACGGAGAGCCCCGACGCCCGTCCGTGGTGCTCCGACGCCCGCCGATAGAGTCCAATTTCCTATGGGAAAATGGATTTAACCGACGCCCGTCTATGGGCTTCAGACGTCCGTTGGTTGAATCCTGTTTCCAACAGGAAATAGGATTCAACCGACGCCCGTCGGTAATTCAAAACCTATAAAAAGCTATTTTTCACCCGTTTTTGGGGTTGGCTAGTGGGACGAATTTAGCTATTTTCCTACCTAAAAAAAAAAACCCCATTTTCCAACGTTCTTTTCCATTTCAAGATTTCTCCATTCTACTTTGATTTTAGTGAATCAAAATTAATTAAAAGGAGCTAAAATTGATTAGTTTCTAAGAATTTTGATTCCAACATTTGTGCACTTCGTGAAAACCAAGAAAAGGAAAATCCAAACTCTTCTTTTCTTGATTTTTACCCATTTCTCGTGAAGCGTGAGGGATCCAAATCATCAAGAATCCTTCAAAAAGGTAAAATCCGAGCGTAAATATTCTGGACACATATTCCATTTAGTTTATTTTAATTATTTTGCTTTTTTTGGATTTTTGTGTTGAAAAATATTTTGTTTGAGAAAATTCAGTTTTTACTGTTTTTTGGAAGAACAGAGGTGACCGACGGGTTATAAGGCCACCGACACTCGTCGCTCGTTTGAGCGACGACGCGTATGTGACGCGTTATTACCCGCCGGTCATCCCAGGATATGCCCGTCTCTCGGATGAACGACGGCAAGCAAATCCGTCGGTCGCTTCCAGCGACGCCCGTCTATCATTCGTTAGTGGCTGTCCCTGGGTTCTGTTTGCAATTTTCAAAACCTTTTCCTCATTTTCTCTCTATTATTTATTTCTTTTATCTCTAAATCTCTTCTCTGCTGCCTTTTATCAATAGTTTTATTCTTATTATTTTAGTTCTGAATTTTAACCTTTATTTTCATTAATATTTGTTAATGTTTTGTTTTTTTATATTAACATTATTGATTATTTTGTGAGATTATTTTTATGTCTTTGGGATGATTTGGAGCTTAAGAGGAGTTTTGCCATGGGAGACTCCATTTGGTTTACCTCTTTATCCTTTATTTATTTATTTATTTGTTTATTTATTTGCTTATTTAATAATTTATTTATTCGTTTTTTATTGATTATTTTGTGCTCACAATGAATCATTTTATTCCGCGTTAAATAAAAACGGATAAATATTTTATAGTAAATAAAATTGGAATTTTTACAAACTCAAGGATCCAATGTCCTATTTTCCATCCAATAAAAACATCACGATAAAAACTTAGTTTCTTTTATAATAAATGTATGCGAGGACCAAAGCCCTCAAAGTAATTGAATTCCCCGTTTTTTATGTATGCATCGCACTTTTATAAATGGGAGTTGTATTTCGCTCCTAGTATTATTGTAATCTATTTTATAGCTATTATTGTTATATATTGTTTTATTTATTATGCTTTTAACGTGAATAAGTGCACTTTTTAATTGAATTGCATCGTGTGGAGAGAGAGCGAACTAATAAGCTCAAAATCTAATCATAAAATTAATCAAGGTAGAAATAGATGAGAAGTCCCGAACCCATCTCTGGTCTTTGGGCTCAACGAGGTGAGAGGTATCCGATCACTCATTGGAACCTCCAAGACACCTCTTGTGTCCCACCAAAAGACTCAATTAACAATCCTAGGCTCCATAGGGTTAGAGGGTCATTCCCAATGTTCTATTGGGGTGTTCACCTCCAAGACCCCTTTGGTTTGCCCAAAATGGATAAAAGCGCCGTTTTAGGCTCACTGAGGCGAGATGAACTTTCCCAATATTTTGTTGGGTGGCAACTCCATGAAACCTCCTTGTTGCCCAAAATAGATGCACTTGTAAATACCTTACAAGTTGTCAACGGACACTCACTTGCCCGATCGCCCTCAAGCGGGCTGGTCGATGGGCGCCCACAGGGGTCCGGCGCGCTAGGGACACTGGTTCGAGACTTTGATTTGAAAATATCTTGATTAAAATTTATGATTAAATTTTAGTTTATAAATTTGCTTTCTTTCAAATTTGCATTTACATCCCATTAGAGCCTTAGACTATGCTAGATTGGTCCTTTCTAAACCTCGATGCATTCCCGAAGCACAACCCTACGTTCACTCAATGTAGGGAAGTGTTAAGGATAATCACCAGCCCAAGCCTCGTACCATTTGGTATATAAAATGGAGACCCAATCGGTCGTTACGCTCGCGATGAGCTAGACTCGTTGGCAGGGATCATGCTTGGGTAGACCTAAAATAACACCACCCTTGACTAAAACTCATGTAATGGCCGTAAATACTTCCCCTAGGTGATATGAACCATAATACCGTGCTTGCTGTATGAATCCTTATGTATTGAGTAAGTCCAAATGTCTTAATTTGTTACCTACCCAAAGGCTTTTATGCCCCGGTAGGGCCACGTCAATAAATTTGGATTACTTAAATATGTAATGACCATTTCCCATGCATTTGTGCATTAGTTTAGGAGTGTTATGCTGTCGGTTTTTCGCCGCGCATCATGCGTGTCCATTGGATTCCCTGTTGACCCATGGGCTAATCCTGCCCAGGGAAGAGACTATGACCACGTGTATGGAAGTAATAAGGGTGGAAGGACTTATTTGCTTGTATGTGATTTGTGGGTGTTGCATATCACGATCATGCATTTCATTTGCATTCATGCATCATTCTAACTCCTTGTTTCTACAGCCATCATAGATTTGCCCACGTGGACGAGAGGACCCGCAGGGCGATTGATCCAAACTTCCGTGTCTGAATCACCAAAAAGGGAGAGCTTCTTGGAGAACTATCCAGAGACCAGTTGTTCCGCATCAAAGATGGCTAACTCGCCAAGGGGAAATGATGCCACTAGGGCTTTGGTTACTGAAGAGGTCGGTAGAAGATTTGAGGAATTTGAAGGTCGGATGATGAATATGCTGGCCGCGATGACCCAGCGTGCTGCTCCGCAAGACCCACCTCCTCCTCCTATGAGACAAAATGAACAGGGGGAGGACAGAGAAGAGAGGCAGGTAGAGATTCGACCACCGCCGGTGGATTTGAGGTCAGTAGCATCGGGGGTTCAGAGGAGAAGACCTGTTCAGAGGTTAGAGGATGACCGTGTGGATGAAGATTATGAGGAAAGTGTTGTGTCAGAAAGGGGAAAGGCGCCCCAGTCAGAAGAGACCGTGTGGAAGAAAATGGAGGAGAAGTTCGAGGTAATGGCCCGAATGTTGAATAGGGGTCAAGGAATGAATCCTGAGGATAAGAAGCTAGAAGGAGAGGATCCGATCCCATACAATTTCAAAATGACAGATGTTCCCAAATTCGATGGTACCTCCGACCCAACTGCCCATGTGAAGCAATATTCATTGATCATGAAGGGGACCACCTTGACGAAGAGACAAAAGGTGGAGTACTTTTGCTTAAGTCTGACTGGTCCGACTATAGATTAGTACTATGGTCTTGACCATAGAACCAAAGACGACTGGGATTTGCTGATGGAAGAGTTCTTGAGGCAATACAATTGTAATACGAGGATGGACGTGACCCTCAAAGATTTAGAATTGCTGCAACAAAAGGTTGGAGAATCTTTCCATGAGCACTTAACTCGCTGGAGGAACAGAGTGATGGAAATGAGAAGGAAGCCGGAGACTCAGAACCAGATTAGATTATTCATCAAGAACGCAAGTCCATACTTAAGATAAGGGTTGAAGATGAAGGGATTAAAAGACTAGGAGTCCTTGAAAGATATAACCATTGAAGCAGAAGGAGAGTACCTAGCCCGAAGAGCTAATAGTGATAATTATGCCAAGAGGGGAAATGGTAGCCAAGGGGCAAGTAGGCCGGTGGGTCCCAGCGGTAGCACCAGAAGAACAGTTGAGGTGTCTGCCACTGATGCAACCACGAGACATTTTTCAAACTTGGGGAGATCCTTGTCATGGGTTCTGAAAAGGCTGATGAAGGAAGGAAAATTACAGCCATTGCCTCCTAGACCTCCTAGGACACAAGGAATGCCGGGTCATAAGGAGAATGAGTACTATGCTTACCATCAGCACACGGGTCATGTGACAAACAACTGTAAGGCTTTGAGGCATGCAATCCAAGACCTGATCGATACAAAGCAGATTACAGACCCTGAGAAGAGGGAAGGCCAGAAGAAAGCCGGATATAACAAGGTGCCCCCACCCGTGTTCATGATCAGATCCAGTTTAACAAAGGAGTTTGTCTTGAATGAATTATACGGCATCAATGTAAACACTGCTGTCACGAGCCTCTATGAGGTAAGTGAAAAAGGGATGCCCGCTGCAGTGATCGATTGCTGGTCCACTAGTGAGAGTGAAAATGACGATGATGATAAAGCTGTTGAGTTTCCTGACCCGTGGGGTTCAGAGGAGGAAGAAGCGGAAGAGCACAAAAGAAAAGTAAAGGTAGGAGCGGTGACCCACAGTGGAAGGGTAATACCGGAAGTGGCAGCGCCTCAGGAGCCAGTGGAAGGTCAGAAAGAGAAGGGGAAAGAGCCGGAAGGAGATCAGATAGTTAAGCAATTGCAGAAAACGCCGGCTCAGATTTCCATTTGGGATCTACTGAGGCAATCCCCCTCTCATAGGCAGAGATTGGTAGAGGCTTTATGCGCAACGACTGTGGCTACAATGATTTCGCCCACTGAGCTGCTAGAAGTGGTGAAAGGAGGGGCCGGAGAAAATGTGGTGTTCACAAATGCTGATTTACCTACGGAAGGCCGTAACCACAACCGCCCTTTGTACGTTCGGGCTCAGATCAATCAAAAGCACACTTCTTGTGTGATGGTGGATGACGGGTCGTCAATTAATGTATGCCCTCAAGTAACCATGGCAGCCTTTGGAGTGACGGGGACATGCTAGCCAAGTCAGATTTGATGATCACAGCCTATGACAATTCCTGTCGGCATGCTTCAGGGACTTTCAAGGCGTTGGTCAAGATAGGGCCAGTGGAGACTGAGGTAGAATTCGTAGTCCTGCCCATTCCTGCTAATTTTTCAGCATTGCTGGGGAGACCGTGGTTCCACAAGTTGGGAGGTGTTCCCTCTACTCTCCACCAGATGGTCAAGATACCGCATGAAGGACAAGTGGTGACCATCAAGGCTGCAAGAGAGAATCAAGTGTCAATACTCGAGATAGCGAGGCAGCCTTTTAGTGGATTCCATGTGGCTATGATCAATGAAGAAGAGGCAATGAAAGGAAGCCCACAAGTGCTAGCTATGATGAAGAAGATGTTGTTCCTTCCGGGTGCTGGATTGGGTAAGAACTCCTAAGGGATGCCAGAGGCCATCGCCACTAGGGGTCAAAAAGATATAAAGGCCTATGCTACAAAGGAGGAGTGCAGAGAGGAGTGAAGCCAGCAAACGGGATTCCCCACCTTTGGGAAAGTTTCGTGCCCGCAACAGCACTTTGCGCTTACACCGGGGAGGCCGAGCCTCAGTTAGTCGATGGAAGGATTATGCCAGGTTTTGAGGTATTCAGTGATGTTTATGACTAGGACATCGGGATGATCAAGCCAGCTGATGACTTTTGGGATGGAGAGGTCTTGACCAACAGAGCTATCTGGGACAGGGAAGAGCCTGAGGAAGTGGTGACCGAAGCTATGTTGGCCGCTCATGTCAAAGGGAAGGCGAAGATGGAAGAAACTGCTCAAGAGGTGGATGAAGAGCCTCTGGTCAACCCTGATGATGCAGGACCGTCGACATCGGCAGATCCAGCGGGAGAAGAGGAAGAAGCCGATTTAGATTGGCTTTTCATTCCTGAACTTTTTTGTGATGTAATTATAATTCTATTAATGAAATGAATGATTTTGCTTAGTTGTGCGATGTTTCTGATAATTTCAACATGCATGATCATGATCACATTCCATCCATATTTGATATTGATTCTACTAATACTACCCCATTTAATCTTGGAACCTCGAAAAATCCGAAAGAAATCTTGATAGCATTAAACATAACTCCTGAGGAAAGAGAAAAATTTGAGAGAATAATTAAAAAATATGAAAAAGTCTTTGCCTGGACCTATGAGGACATGCTGGGAATCGATCAGAACATCACGGAACACGCCATTCTGACTTATCTAGACCACAAGCCGGTGAAACAAAAGCTGAGAAGACTTAGGCCAGAATGGGCAGATAAGGTGAAAGAAGAGATTCGGCAACAGATTGAAGCTAAGTTTCTGGTGGAGGTGCAATATCCCATGTGGCTAGCCAATGTAGTCCCTGTGGCCAAAAAGAACGAAAAAGTGAGGGTATGCGTGGACTATCAGGATCTGAATAAGGCCTGTTCGAAGGATGATTTCCCACTGCCCCATATAGATGTGTTAATAGACAGCACCGCCAATTGTGCAATGTATAGCTTTAGGGACGGCTACGCAAGCTACAATCAGATACTCAATAAGATAATTGATCGGATCAAAATGGCTTTTATCACGGAATGGGGAACATATGCTTATAGAGTGATGCCTTTTGGTTTGAAGAACGCAGGGGCTACCTACCAGAGGATGGCAACAAAGATCTTGAGTGACTTGATCCATAAAGAGGTGGAAGTATACATAGATGACATGATGGTCAAGTCAGCCACCAGAGAGGGCCACTTCGAAGAATTAGAGAAGTTTTTCACCAGAATAGATAAGTACAACCTTCGGCTAAATCCCAAAAAGTGTATCTTCGGAGTAACTTCAGGAAAGCTGCTAGGACATGTGGTCAGCCAAAGAGGGATCGAAATCGACCCGGATAAGGTGAAAGCTATCAGGGAAATGCCAGTGCCGCAAAAGGAAAAGGATGTGAGAAGTTTCCTGGGCAAGTTACAATATGTTAGCCGGTTCATTGCAAAGCTCACCTCGATATGCGAGCCAATCTTCAAGTTACTCAGAAAGAATCAGACCGTGGTATGGAACGAGGACTACCAGAAGGCCTTCGATAGCATCAGAGAGTATTTGCTGAACCCACCAGTACTGAGGCCACCACAACCAGTCAAGCCGCTTATTTTGTATTTGGCAGTGGAAGATGGCTCTGTAGGTGCCATGATGGCTCAGGAAGATGAATTCGGAGTGGAATTTGCAGTCTATTATCTCAGCAAGAAATTTCTCGCTTATGAGGTAAAATATGCAGAAGTAGAAAAGATCTGCCTTGCCATGATTTGGGTATCCAAGAAGCTGAGACACTATTTCCATTCATACAAAGTATAGGCAATGGCAAAGCAGATCTGAGGTATTTGCAAGAAGCACCGTCTTTGCTTAGGAAAATGGGAACGTGGTTGTTGTTGCTACAGGAGTTCGATATCGAGTATATCACCCGAAAGACCATCAAAGGGCGGGCAGTAGCCGAGTTTCTAGTCGATCATCCCATCCAGGGCGATTCACTTGAGTTTAATTTTTCGGATGAAAACATAGCGGCAATCTCTATTCAAGGTTGGCAACTGCACTTTGACGGGGCTGTTAACAATAAGGGGGCAGGAGTAAGAATCATCCTGACAACCCCGGATGACGAAAAACTCCCTTTGGCTAAAAAGTTGAGATACAGGGCCACTAACAATGAAGCTGAGTATAAGGCGTGCACTTTCGGATTAGAAGCCTTAATCACTTTGGGAGCAAAGGATGTGGAGGTGTATGGAGACTCATCCTTAGTAATCAACCAGATTCGGGATGAGTGGGCTATCAAGGAAGAGCATTTAGTGTCGTATGTCAAATATATGAGGGAGCTATGTAGTCGGTTTGAGACTTGTACGTTCCATTTCGTGCCAAGGGATGAAAACCGGTTGGCTGATGCACTGGCAACCCTAGTGTCAATGTGGGATAATCGGGAAGGAGTAGCCATGAAACCAGTTCTAATCTCGAGTTCTGAGAGGCCTAGCTTTGAGGTCAAACCGATAATGGAAATAGAGGTAGCGAACGGAAAGCCGTGGTATTTTGATATCATGAATTATTTGGAAAGCGTGAAATTTCCGGAAGAAGCTACTGAAAAAGATCAAAGAATGATCCGCAAGCTGTGCACTATGTTCATATGCATAAACGGAGCATTGTACAAGAGACAGGCCGATGGTATTCAGCTCAGGTGCCTGGATGAAAGGGAGGCCCAGAAGGTGATGGAAGAAACTCATGCAGGTGTGCGTGGAGCTCATACGAATGGTTTGGCGCTAGCCAAGAAAATCATGAGGCAAGGATTTTATTGGCTCACCATGGATAACGATTACTCGAAATATGTGAAGCAGTGCCAACTGTGCCAGCAGTATACAGATTTAAGGCACCTGCCTGTGTCAGAACTACATAGCTTAACGTCGCCTTGGCCGTTTGTAGCCTGGGGAATAGATATTATTGGGGAGATCCGTCCTACGGCATCTAATGGGCACAAATATATCATAGTCGCCATCGACTACTTCACCAAATGGGTAGAAGCGGAGTCCTTTAAGAAGATTGATGCACGGGATATGGCAAAGTTCATTGAGAAGAATTTGATTTGCAGATATGGCCTCCCACATCATGTAGTGTCTGATAACGGGGTTCAATTCACGGGAGAAACGAGGAAGCTGCTTGAGAAGTATGGGATTGAGCACCATAAATCTTCTCCATATCGACCGCAGGCTAATGGGGCAGTAGAGGCCTCTAATAAGAACGTCAAGAAGATTCTAGCCAAAATGGTCCAGACCTACAAAGATTGGGCAAAAAAGCTACCTTTCGCGCTTTGGGGCTACAGGACAACGGTTACGACATCCATGGGAGTAATGCCGTTTTCTCTGGTAAATGGGACGGAAGCAATGCTGCCAGTGGAGGTAGAGCTTAAGTCACTTAGGGTGGTCATGGAAGCCCAGATTCCTGAAGCTGAATGGGCACAGCAAAGGTTGCAACATTTGAACCTGCTGGACGAGAGCAGATTGAAAGCCTACTACCACAACCAGGTCTACCAGAAGAGACTCGCCCGGTCCTTCGGGAAGAAGGTTAAGAAGCATCCATTAAAAGAGGGTGACTTGGTGTTCAAACATATGAGACCTGGGGCACCAGATATTCGAGGGAAGTTCAGACCAACCTGGGAAGGGCCGTTCATCCTCAAGAAGCTGCTGTCTAAAAGAGCTACAATTCTATCGGATAGCGATGGTAACAAATTCAAGGAACCGATCAACATAGACAGACTCAAAAGGTTTCATGGCTAAAGACTAAAAAAAAGAGAAAAAGAAGAGAATAAGATGCCCTGCGGGTCAAAAACCGAAAAAAGGCGGCCTTGCTAAAATCGGGCACCTCAACAGGGTGAAAACCGAAAAAAGGCATCCTGTACAAAAATTAGAGGTAAGAGAGAAAATTTCTAGTCGAGAAAACCCGAGAGGGCCGATTGGTAACAGGAGTTGATACTATCAAAATTAGGTTCCATGAATTAATGTGGCGTGCACAATCGAGTTAATGTCAAATACTGATCATGTATGCTGAAGTTCTACAAAAATGTACACAATTTTTGTGAAATAAAATAAGAATTATTCTTTTCATTTCCGTCATTTTCTAGTTCTATTTTGAAAAGAAACATAATACCCAAAGGGGTGTACATGTGCAAGATAAACTAGGTCCTACCGCTACTCTCGTCGGCCAAATGTCTAAGTCCTTGCATCCTGTTGTCAGACGACGGGCTGAGGACCCATATCTTATATTCGCCGGTAGAGGCCACAAAATGAGCTCCGAATCGAGGTATGACGGTCTTAACTGGAAGTTGGCTCCACAGCTCATGGTAGCGAGAAGCAAAGGCAGCAGAAAAAGTTCCTCCCCAAAAGGATAACGGAGCTCTCACTATGTCCTGGGTCACTCCGAGCTGACGAACACATCAGGTTGTAATGCAGAAGGTGGCCTGGCGAAGCCCGCATAGGGGAATGCACCCTGATGATCCGTCGACGACTGTATGGGACAGAGGGAGCCAAGCAGACATGAAGCTGATGTCATCATCCGATAGCTTGCCAAATCTAGAGGTGCCTTCATCAGGAGTTGCGAATGAATACAACCGTTGACGCGGGAGGAAGTGTCTCGGCGAGTATTGGGCGATGACTCGAGGAGGTGGCTCTGACAGCATCCTCAGCTTCTCCTGCAGCCATATCTAAAAAAAAAAAAGAAGAAGCCGCTGGAGTAAGTTGGGTTTACTTCAGGCAAAAATTAGGCATAGGGTTGTGTGAAAATCCGAAAGGACGCACTTCTCGCTAAGAAAAGCTAGTGCGAAAATCCACAAGGGACGCACTATCTTTAAAAAACAATGACATACCTGGAGTAATAAGGGGCTTCCGGTGAATGAGGTGGTGGATTCGGAGCGGATAGTATCCAGGCCCAGAATGGTTTCGGCCAGAATAAGGGGAAAGGGGGATAATCCGCGGTGAAAGTCATCTAGAACCCCAAATAGGCGAAGGTCGCCAACCAAGTCCCCTACAGCTACGGTCAAGAGGCTCATCATACAGAATAAGAACACAATGCTTACCCGGTATGTAGGGACATCAGAAAGTCTGTCTAGATCCTCGATCAGTGACTCCAACGAAAAAGTAGGACCCTGTGAGACCAACCGAGCGGCCTCGGAAGGAGCTATGCCCAGAGATAGGGCAATATCCCGAATCTGAATCAGACTGCAGCGGGGGATGCAGGGCAGAGCATGGGGAGGATACCATGCTCCAGTGATAGCAGCAAACTCCTCAGGCAGGGGGCACAACTCCTGATAAGTAATCTTAAAAACATGGAAGCAGGGATTCCAAAAATGGGTTGCAGCTAGGAGTAAGTTGTGGTCTATTTTGGCTCTCCGTAAGTGTTTTAGCCCGGACAGAGTAGTGAGGACATTATTTTTCCAGGTGCGAGCGTCATCCAAGATGCGGTACATCTTTTGGAAAAGAGGAGAAGTCATCCTTTAAAAGTCAAAGACTGGAGATAGAAAAGGGTCAAAATAAGAGGAAAGGCACCAATCCCAAGAAAACTGGTCAAATTTATAGAAACGCTCCACAGACGGCCTGCCCGTGCCTCAGTAGCGGTGGCCTGCCCGTCGGTAGTCGTCCACCTGGTAGATGAATGCATCATCATTGCATTTATCACGCGCATTAATTACGCATTTAATGGGGGAATATTGAACGAAAGACGGGTAGCCCGTCTGTCGCTCCTGGAGGCGCCCAGCCCGTCGGTCACAAAAACTATATAAACGGGCAGAGACCAACGGACAGGCAGTTTTTAGCTTATGTCTTTTTGCTTTCCTCCTTCAAACTGTCCCTCATTATGGTTTTCTCACTTTTCTTCATCTTTTATATTTTTATTTTGCATTTTCACGTTCCTTATGCTACCGGGCACCCAGTGAAGTGTATTTTTTGTTTTTTTTCGCCAATTTTTCTGCTAATTACAAGTTAGTAACTACTTCTTTTTTCCTTTTAATTTTTCTTCTTCTTCTCTTAATAAGTTTAATTTTCCAGTGTAGATATTGTGCCTTAATAATTAGCCTTAGGTGCTATTTAAATAATTACTTTTGGTATATATCTTTCCGCAGTTACATTGTTAGTCAACTTTACATGAAAACTTTTATTGCTTTGAATTCTTAAGCATGTATTTAGTTATGAAACCAATAAATATTGTGCTGCTGTTGGGGCCTGAGGCCTGTGATTTTCTTGTTTTTCATGCAGGAGGTTGGGCACACCCTTACCGGGGTGCTGTCCAAATTTTTATTTTTATTTATTATTATGATTGATTATTGAGGTCTGAGGCCTGTCGTTACTTTGCCTTTCCTAATGCAGGGGGTTGAGCACATCCCTGCCAGGATGCTGCCCTATTTTTTATTATTATTTATTTTTATTTGTATTTTTATTTTTGTCTTATTTCTTTTTCGAGTTAGACCCTCCTTGTCTGGAGGATGCCCGATTTGACTTATACCAGAAATCAGGTCTATTTATGGCCGTTATGTTAAATTAATTGCATAACTTCTTTCTTGCAGGATGCCTCCACACCGACGTGTCCCACAAGGCCAACCTGAGCCACAGGCTCCAGTGCTCTGTATCCAGCCACAGAGATACAGTGCACTGGATACGACGGCAGGCAAATCCGTCGGTCGCTTCCAGCGACGCCCGTCTGTCATTCGTTAGTGGCTGTCCCTGGGTTCTGTTTGCAATTTTCAAAGCCTTTTCCTCATTTTCTCTCTATTATTTATTTCTTTTATCTCTAAATCTCTTCTCTGCTGCCTTTTATCAATAGTTTTATTCTTATTATTTTAGTTCTGAATTTTAACCTTTATTTTCATTAATATTTGTTAATGTTTTGTTTTTTTATATTAACATTATTGATTATTTTGTGAGATTATTTTTATGTCTTTGGGATGATTTGGAGCTTAAGAGGAGTTTTGCCATGGGAGACTCCATTTGGTTTACCTCTTTATCCTTTATTTATTTATTTATTTGCTTATTTAATAATTTATTTATTCATTTTTTATTGATTATTTTGTGCTCACAATGAATCGTTTTATTCCGCGTTAAATAAAAACGGATAAATATTTTATAGTAAATAAAATTGGGATTTTTACAAACTCAAGGATCCAATGTCCTATTTTCCATCCAATAAAAACATCACGATAAAAACTTAGTTTCTTTTATAATAAATGTATGCGAGGACCAAAGCCCTCAAAATAATTGAATTCCCCATTTTTTATGTATGCATCGCACTTTTATAAATGGGAGTTGTATTCCGCTCCTAGTGTTATTGTAATCTATTTTATAGCCATTATTATTATATATTGTTTTATTTATTACGCTTTTAACGTGAATAAGTGCGCTTTTTAATTGAATTGCATCGTGTGGAGAGAGAGCGAACTAATAAGCTCAAAATCTAATCGTAAAATTAATCAAGGTAGAAATAGATGAGAAGTCCTGAACCCAGCTCTAGTCTTTGGGCTCAACGAGGCGAGAGGTATCCGATCACTCATTGGAACCTCCAAGACACCTCTTATGTCCTACAAAAAGACTCAATTAACAATCCTAAGCTCCATAGGGTTAGAGGGTCATTCCCAATGTTCTATTGGGGTGTTCACTTCCAAGACCCCTTTGGTTTGCCCAAGATGGATAAAAGCGCCGTCTTAGGCTCACTGAGGCGAGATGAACTTTCCCAACGTTTTGTTGGGTGGCGACTCCATGACATCTCCTTGTTGCCCAAAATAGACGCACTTGTAAATACCTTACAAGTTGTCAACGAACCCTCACTTGCCCGATCGCCCTCAAGCGGGCTGGTCGATGGGCGCCCCCAGGGGTCCGGCGCACGTCACATTCATATTCTTTGATTTCATTATGATTATTATTGTTATTATTATAGTTACAATTGCTAGTTTTATTTTTATTATCCTTATTTATTGCTAATATATTGATACTAGTATCATTATTATTATTAATATTATTATTTATATTTCTTATACATGCTGATTTTTATTATTACCTTTGGTTTTTATGCATGTTGGCTTTTGTCAATATTATTAATATGTTTTATGCATGCTGAATTTTATGTATATTTTACTTTTTTATACATGATTGGATGTTAAATTCTATCATCATTATATTATGCTTGTTTATGCATGTTGAATTTTATTGTTATTATGTTATTTTTATGCATGCTAAATTGTTAATTAATTAAATTGCATATTTTTATTATGTCATTTTAATTGGCTTGTTGTACATGATGCAATTTTGTTTGCCTTAATTTAATTATTTTCATGTTATATGTTTAATTCATTTTTTATTACTAACATGGCTTTTATTTGTTTTTTATTTCAATACTCATTTTTATGTGTGAGTTTTTGCCAAGTGGGAGCCCATGAAAATTTGAAGATCCATTTGGGAGTTATTTATCTTTTTTATCACTTTTCATTATTTTGGATTAATTCATTTTATCATGTAATTTGTAACAAGTTTATTTAATTTTATTTTTATGCACGTTTAATTAAAAATCATAAAAATATTTATATTAATTAATTTGATCTTTTTTCTAAATAAAAAGGGGACCAATGTCCTAGTTTTTTCATCCAAAATAAATTGTCACTTTAAAATTATTTTCTTTAATTATGCATGAGAGAACCAATGTCCTCATCTTTAATAAATAGCCCGATTTATGTATGATTTGGATTTTATTTACAAATGGGGGTTGTATTCCGCCCCTAGTTTTGTTGTAATTTATTTTTATGTACTTTATTTTAATTATGCTCTTTATGTATCGCTTTCTTTATATGATTGACATGCGCTTTAATTAAATTGCATTAAAATTGAATGAGAAATGGGATGAAATGCTAAATTCAAAACTCAATTATAAACTTAATCAATATATGAATAAATGGGCAGTCCCAAACCATTTCTGGTCTTTGGGCTCAACGAGGTGAGAGGACCATTTCAATGTTCCATTGGAATGGGACTTCCAAGACACCTCTTATGTCCCGTAGAAAGGCTTTAACTTGCATAGTCCTAGGCTCTATGAGGCGAGAGGGTCATCCTAATGTTCTATTAGGATGGGACCTCCAAGACCCCTCTGGCTTGCCCAAAATGGACATAGCAGCGCTGTCTTAGGCTCACTAAAGCTAGACGAACTTTTTCAATGCTCTATTGGGTGGCGACTCCATGAAACCTCCTTGTTGCCCAAAATAGACGCCCTTGTAATTTCTTACAAGTTTTATGAACATCTCTCGATCACCCTAAAGGCAGGAATTCAGGGGACCCAGGGTTCTGCGCACGTCACACATAGTTACCCTAAAACAGTGAAAAATGACCCAAAAACAGAGAATTGACCCAAACCGGTTCTACCACTTCGGTTGGACCTGGTCCAATTCAATTTTACCCATATAAATACATCTCTTCACTAGATTTATCTAGAGAAACCCTAGAGAAACTGACCTTCCTCCTCCTCCCTTTGGCCAAAGTGATGTTTCTCCATTCTTCCTCCATTTTCATCATTTTTCTTTCAATCTCTCCTCATATATAAGCCTCCTAAACAAAGCTAAACCTCTCTAGAATCTGATGGTGGTGATTAAAGTTCATTTGGAGTGCTAGAAATAGAAGAAAATAAGTGGAAAAGCTTATGTGTCAAGTTGAGGAATATAAGGAAAGTGATGGTGTTTTAAGGAGCTAAGGCAAAGAAAGGATGTTTATGATGTGGAGAACAAGAAAATAAGGTTAGTCGATACAATATCCCTCTTTTTCCATGTTAAAAGTGTGATTTTTAATTATGTTTGAACATAAAGTATGTGAAATATGCATGTTTAATTGAATCAAACCATATAGTCATGCTTAGGAAGGTTAAAAATGAGATTTTGAATGATTAAAATGAAAAGAAATAAAATATATCACTACAAAAAATTACATCTTTTATGACGTAAAAAATTGTCATGAAAAATTTATTTTTCGTCGCTGAAAAAATAAGGTGATGAATTTTTATCATCATAGAGAACGTAACGGTAGGCGCGTAACATAAAAGTTTACGTGACAATTTACCTTTTTGTCACCGTAAGTATCATTTTTTGTGACGAAAATGATTATCGTCATCTTTAGTTCTTACTTTTCATGACAAAAATTATGTTATAAATAAAATTATATTTCGTCACATTATATTGTTTATCGTCACAAAAGATTGGCATTTTTTATGACAAATTTAAAATTCATCACGAAATTAAATATTTTGGATGACGAAACTCTACTTTTAGTTAAAATCATTAAGTATTGGTTACGTAATTATCGTTACAAATAAATATAATTTTCGTCACAAAATATTTAATGTCGTCATTAAATCTAATACTTTAAGTGACGAAAAATGATTTCGTCATTAAATTAATGTATATTAATGATGAATGTAAATCGTCATATTATTTTATAAATTAGTGACATAAATACGAACAAAAATAATTGTCACAAAAAATGGTTTTAGTGACAATTTTTTATTGTCATTAAATTATATTTTTTATTACAATATTAATAGCGTAATTGTAAACATTATACCGCCATTTATGAACTAACAAATCGATAAATTATGACAAATATGCTTGTCATATATGCGTTGTATTAAAAATGACACACTTTAAATTAAATGTTATACAATCAATTAACTTCATAAAGGAAATTGTCAATCAACTAATATAAAGTATTTATTTAAACAAAAGATCAATTAAATGAAAAGATACTGCTTAATAAAAAAAATTAAAATATTCTAATTTATAATTCAGAAATAAACTTTGTTGAAACTTCAAAATATACATCCCGTTCCTACAAAAACATAATAATCATATATTAGATAAAAAAAAAAAAAACACTCAATTATATGCAAAACATTAGAACAAGAACAATATAATAATATGACACAAGAATATTACATGCTCCAAATGCTTGAAACAATAGCAAATAATAATTGCAAATAGAAAACTTGTACAATTAATGCACACACCAAGTAACTGAAATAATATTTTTTTAGCCTTTTTGATTTTCTTGTTACAAAATTATACTTAAATTATTTTATTGTTATAAATTGAAAAATAGTGACCACAATATTACTTGAATGAAAACAACCTTTATTTTTTTTTATCTATGAATTTCAAATTATAATGAAGGTAAAATCATTTGATTATAATAATAAATTAAGTTACCCCAAAGAAAACAATATGGTGGGAATGTCAAATGTTTGCTAATACAACAATCAAACTAATTGGACAATACAATTAAATTTTATTTACTAACTAATCATAATCAGCCAAGAAAAATCTAAAATCCTAGCAATTAGATTAATTCCGTAGTTATATCTTAGGAGAAGTGCGCCACCAATGAAAGTTCTCTTGGTGGCTAATAGCTTGGAACTTAATAATGTTAAATTTCCCTTGTAAAGTTGTGTATATCTTCCAAAAAAAAAACTAACAGAGCAAGAGAGCTAATAAATGTCATTAGTGTGATGGTCGGTGTGTGTAGCAGAGCCAAATTAGGACGTGTGATCAATTTATCAAAAAAGAAGAATTCAACTTCATGACCCAACAAAACCAATACATCCGTATAATAAACTGACCCGACTTTAAAATATTTATTTGAAAATACAAGTTTTTTATTTGGATCATATCAAAGCAGACCCAGAACTATTAGAAAGGGGGATTAAGTGGTTCTAAACTTGCCAGGTTTCTGAGTACTGCTAAATGGATTATTATTGTTTTAATACTCGAGTTCGTTATCTGAATCAGGCCTAATCCAAGAACTGACAAGCTAAGCAATGTGATATATATCCAATGCTCTAATCTCTAATATGAAAGCAGGAATAACCAAATTGAGCAAAGTTTTAGCAATGAAATACTTCTAAACTACAAATGTAAAGAGCTAAAAGCCAAAAAAATTAATCTATAAAGTGTTGAGGGATGAGTGCATAATAACAAATGCAAGTTTGAGGTTTAATTGAAAATTTAGATGAATTACAGGTTGTACCAAGATTTACAGGTCAAACTGTATAAAGATTTAAAGAGGTGAAAAATAAAGTATTTTGATTTCACAAATTCACTTTTGTTCAAAGCCGTGCACTTCCCATGTAAAAATTATAGTCTATGTTCTTAAATTCTTTACATGGCAAATATTATTTAAACCTATGCTTTCAAAGAGACTATATTCCATTTCTTTTATTTAAATCAAGTCCATTGCCAAATATGATCATAATAATAATGACAATTAGAAAAATGCACAATAATTAATAGAAAAATTTTCATACTTGAAATATAAAAAAAAATAGTGTCCTTAGGAACTAACTCATCAATCATGTAGAAAAGTTAATAGCGAAAATATAGTGAAGGGTATTATAATAAGTACTTCATTTTATAATCAGCTCATGTAATTTATATATTTAACACAACCAAACAAATCAAAGCATTCATTTGCTATGATGCAAGCAAAATTTAAGAATATATTACACTATATCATATACCAAGGGAAATACATATATATTCCATGAATGTGCAATATGTACTCTTAAGTTATATGTAGTGCTCATATTTAGCATTTGATCAAAAATAAAGAAAGACAAAATATTCCATGAATGTGCAATACATATATATAATTTCTATATATAAGACAATATAAGTTAAGAGTTGGATTATCACAATCAAAATAAAATACATAAAATAGAAGAAGTCCAGCCAAATACAATAATGATATGGCCTGCTAATTAACCTCTTTGGATCTACACTACATATATAATGACAACAAGAAAATATTAAAAAGTGCCATTAAATATCCTCTCTAGCTAGTTTCAATATCCCTATAAATAATCACATATATACCATAATAAAACATACACAAACCATAATATCACAAATTAAGCAATTGAAAGATGGAGGCTATCCGAAAATCCAGTAGTATATTTCAAGGATCATTTATGGGATCTGCTACTAGTGCAGAATCTCAAGCTTTAATTACAGAACATGATCCAGGCACAGGATGTATGATTATGTAAAGTACTGTTATCAGCTCAAAATCATTAATTAAGATTTTGTACTGAAAATTGAAATGTAGTGAGTGAGAATATAGTTAATGCATGTGCTTATCAAGTGTTATGTGAGTTTGTGTAACACGTGTATTAAGTATGCTTCCATCTGTGAGTTTATTTTCATAGGAGGAGGTTTACATTATAATAACAACCATGGACCACTACCTTTATTGCTGCCACCATACAATAAGTCTAATTTAAAATCCAATGGGGGAAGAATTCAAAGTTATCTGATGTTTGACATAGATGACATTAATCATACAACATAACTGATATCTACATAATCACAAATCAATAGTAAATTATTTAAGAATCTGGATCTGCACAATTTCTAACACGTAACTTGATCACCAATCTAATACTAAGCCAAATTGAACTTAAAAAATTCAACTAATTTTCAATACAGAGAGCTCTACAACCTTAATGTTTAAAATAAAATTCCATAAAACCCCAACACAAAAACTGTTAAAGTCACAGATCTCTAGTTTAAGCCATCTAATGCAGAAAAAACAGAAACTATAGCATGAAAAATGAGGAACAGCAAAAGCTAAAGAGAAAAGTGGGATAGAAAGGCGTATGATGGTTCTTTATCTCTCAGCAGCAATGGTGAATCCAAAGGCAACGAGGCTGAGAACCACAACCAGAAGTCTACTAATTCAAGCTTTTACTCCTTTTCCCTTCTCCCTTCTTTTAACTTCCTCTTCTTTTTCTTCATTCAAACCATAATAATATGCATTAATTAAACAAAACACAAAAATTAACTCAAAGTAAAATGATTTTAGGGGATATATTATAAGAAATTTAACTTACCCAAGCTTTTATTCTCTACAGTTCAAGTTTTAGGGATTCCAAATCCTTAAAAGAATTTCATATCACGTCTCTTTTCTTTCAAAATCACTTTTTTTTCAAGCTAATCCCTTACTCTCCAATTTTAATTTTTCTCCTGAAGGAATAGCGGCTCATAGTGGCCGGCGGACAGGGAGATGACGAAGAGAGAAATGCTGAGGGGAAAAAATATAGCTATAAGAAGGGGCTACTAAAACCGACGGAAAAGAAAGAGAGGGAGAAGAACTTACCGGCGGCGACTAGTTTAGATTGGAAGAGGAGGCAGAAAAGACGAAGTGCAGGTGGGGGAGGACTCGCAAAGCAGATGGAACCGAGAATAGGGAAAGAGAGAAAGAGAATAAAAAGAAACGGTCTGCATTTTTGGCAGTCCCTGGGTCAAAACAACGTCGTTCTTGACACAGAGGATGGACTAATTTTTGGTCCTCCACCCACTATTTCTTAATTTCTTTTATTATAACTTATCTCAGCTTAAATTTTAATACAATGAATTTATTGGATTATTTATAGGGTTGAATTGATTAACAGTGCTATACAAGTAATTGGTTTCAGGGACTTATATTAGTTGTAGCACATTTTTATTATAGTCGATTGTGATAAAATATTAAAATCGCACAAACTGGTTGCATTATAATAATGAACTTATATTTTGTCATAATATATTCATTTTTTGTGACTTATTTGTTTGTCATAAATTTGATTATTTGTATAACATAATTTATTTGTCATATATTAGAATTACAATCAACTGTTACAAAAAATTATTATGGTCATAAATTAATTGTATTAGTGACGAAATTGTATTTCTCCATAATATATTATTTTTTCTGGCATATTTATTTGTCATAAAAAATTATTGTGATAAAATAATTTTATCATCACTAATTCATTAAAATGTGACAAATATAATTCATGTTACAAAAAAATAAGTATTTCACGACGAATTTGTGTGTAGCAAATAGTTATTTTTTCGTTATATTTTTTTCCACCAAAAGAAAAAGGTTAGAAATTTTCCCTTTATATCAAAGGTGACGAAACTATATCTCATCACAGTATATTTATTTTTTGTGACACATTTATTTGTCACAAATAAAATTATTTTTTAAACTAAAATTTTTTGAAAAATTAATTAAAAATTTTTTTATATCGATATGTTATTTGTGACGAAATGATTTTATTATCACTAATTTATTTAATTATGACAAAAATAATTCGTTATGAAAAATAAATATTTTGTGACGATTTTATACGTTGTAATAAGTTATTATTTTGTCATTAAATTTTTTTTCCTCCAAAAAAATGGTGGGAAATTATCTTTTCTAAAGAAACCATGACGAAATATATTTTTCATCACAAAATTAATCTGTTAGTGACGAAAATTAAAATATAAAATGACGCAAGATAATTTTGTCACAGTAATTAATGGTATAGTGACGTTTTAAAAAATTCGTCGTTATAAGTTATAATTAGTGACGAAATTTTATGCGTCATTTAAAAATTTGTCACAAAAAGTAAAATTTCTTGTAGTATATATACCATGGACAACATGTAGGCCGAATGGTATATATATGTAAAAATGAGACTTTTATGTGTTTTAATGTGATTTAATGGTATAACTAGATAAATTAACATGTAATCTAGCTAATGGAATGAATTAGAGAAAGAAAAATTCACATGATGGATGATGTACATGTTGGCCGAATTGAATATACATGTAAAAATGTGATTTTGATGTGAAATAATGGCATGACTATGTTATTTGACATGTAAATTACTTAAATAAGTGTTAAAGGTGATGAAAAGAATTGATTGTGAAAAAATTGATATCATGGCCGAATGGGATACATATATGTATCCATGTGTACCTGGATGATTTAATGGATTTTATGGCATAAAATGGCATATGGATGGAAATTAAATGTATAATGTTTGATTTGAATGAAAAAGAATGGAATAGTATGATGAAATTCCTTGAAATGTATGAATGGTGACTTGAAAAATGTGATATGTGATATAATGATGCCCTATGTAGTAATCTGGTAGTCAAGTCTAGTTCAGGATATAATGGTTAGCTATAGGAACATAAGACCACGGGTGTGAGCATGGGGTCTCACTTACTATAGGCCAATAACGATCCTATTCTGTATTATTCTGTCTTAATATAGTATTGATCTGTATTTCTGTTGTATGTATTTAAAGACAGGGGTGGTCCTTCGAGGTCCCTTTGGTAAAGACAGAGGTGGTCCTTCAGGGTCTCTCTGGTATGTTTGTGAGCCTTTAGGATTCATATCTCGTTTATCCTGATCATAGATGTCTGCCAGTTTTATACAGGGGCAAATGGCAAAAGTAAGCTTGATATGGTTGATTTGTGATTAAAATGATATTTGTGTGAAAAATGGACATAATTGGAATAAATGAAAAGTTTTGAGGGCATAATGATAATTTTGACCATAAAAAGATTAATAAGGATAAAAATATAATTAATTGGTTAACTATGGATATTTTCACTCTGTGGGGACTAAAATGTAATTTGGCATAAGATGATATTCTAAGGATCTAACGGTAATTTGTATGTTAAACAAGAAGTCGAATAAGTTCATGAACCAAATTAGTGGCATGATTATAATTGAGGTAAACAAGAAAGGTAAAATTGCAATTTGAATGAAATTGAAGGACCCTAATCTAAATAAATTAGAAGTCAATTTGAATTAGAATTCTAAATGAATTAGAAATCAATTTGGATTATAATTCTAAATGAATCAGAAGTCAATTTGGATTTGAATTCTAAATGAATTAGAAGTCAACTTGGAATAGAACTCTAATTGGATTAGAAGTCTATTTGGATTATAACTCTAATTGGATTAGAATTAAAAATGAATTTGAATTTGATAATTAATTAAATTATTAATTAAAATAATGATTAAAGAAAATAATGATAGTAAAAGATAATAAAATAATGTTTAAAAAGGTAAATAAGATGAATTGATGGCATTTTTTAAATTTTGGTAAAGTTTGAGGATCTAATTGTAATTTTGCCTTTTTAGTGCCTAAATTGTAATTTTGTTAAATTGATAAATGAATTTGGTGGCATAATTGTAAATATGAGAAAGTTAGGGATAAAATCATAATTTAACAATAGTTAAAGGACCTAAGTGTAAATATGGCATAGTTAAAGGTCCTAAGTGTAAATATGGCATAGTTAAAAGACATAGTTATAAATATGATATAATATGAGGACCTAATTGCAATTATACCATAGTTAAGGGATCCAAATGCAAATATGTAATTTTATGTGTGCTATAAATGTATATGTCCTTAAATGAGTGATTTAATTGACATTAAGAATATTAATGCATGTTAGATAATGAAATAAGGATAATAATAAGTTAACTAATGGCGTTATTGTAAATATGTGAAAAGTAAAAGGGTAATACTGTAAATTAATGGAAATCTAGGAACTTAAATATAAATTTGTTAATGACGAGGAAATCGAGGGATTTTAATGATAATTGATAGGTAAATTTGAATATTAATTGTATAACCAATTGACAATAGCGAAAACAATGATGTTTATATTAATATTAATAGAAATATTACTGTTAAAGCTAATATCATGGAAATGGCAATAGGATTAAAAGTAATAAAAATAGATGAGTAATATGAGTATTAATAAAAGAATAGAAATGTCTTTGGACTAGTAAAGGATTATTATTGCTGATCAGAAATAACTAAAATGTAAATTTAAATCTGTAATATTAAATTGAAGATAAGATAATGTAATTAAGATAAATAATAATATGTCAGGTAAATTTAACTGAATACTGTGAATTTCATAATCAAGTCACGATGAATTAAGAGTGTGTAATAGAAATACGTAAAAGACATTGTTATAAAACTGATACAAATATTATATATTGAGATAATTATCTAAAGTATAAAATATGATAATTAATATTGTATGTGAGAAATTTTAGTAATGAGGTCGCCTAAGAATGTTAGTAACGAAACTAAAGACATGAAAGAAAGTAGAACTGTCATTAAATATTGAAAGTTAATAGTGAAATGATAATTACTGAGATGATGATAAATTGTCAATGCGAGTAATTTAGGTACTGGTGTAAAAATAGTATTGTTAGGCATGGTAATAAGGAAATTAAATGTAAAATAGTATCGATAGATATTTAATCAAATAATGATAATAGAAATTGTATATAAAGTTAAGAGTATAACGATGTTAAGTCTACAAATAAGTTAGTGGATTAAGTAATAATTTTGACAATTCAAGTATATAATATGAAATATAATTGAGTAAAATTAAGTAGAAGAATAGAGTACATGTAATATGCTTATAGTTTCAAAATGGTACTATAAGAGAAATGATTAAGTGAAAGATAATAATATGAATATCAAACGTAAAAAGGTTAATGTGACTGAAAGAGTAAAAGAAATATCAAAGATATAAAGAAAACGATAATGGTTATTCAGTACCGTAAATAACATCGATGATGATTGTTCAATAGATATGTCAGTAACTGATATTGTACTCAAGTGTAGACTGTAACTGATGTATAAGCTATAAACAAACAATGAAAGACAAATAAATGAGTTAATAAGATATTTACAAATGTTGTTAATATAACTGATCATTGAATTAACGGACTGAATATAATAGTATTAATGTGAAAGTTAACAGTACAGATAAAGTGATTCTGATAACAGTAATAGTATTGTTTAAAATGTGGTTATTGAAATGATGAAAAAGGAATAAGATAATGACTGAAGCAAGAGATCTATTAGGACATTAATAGTAAGGCATAAATTACTTAAAAGTCTTAAGAATTAATGTTCATATAATAGATACAAAGATATATGCTTGTGTGTGCATGCATGTAGTAATAGTATGGAAAATTTAGAATATATATCTACCACTGGACATTTTAATGCTCAACGCATAGTGTGATTACTGCATGCAGATTATAGAAAGATAGGAAGTTTAAAGTGACCGAGGCTTCACGACAGTCGAGATGGGAATTGAAAGCAAAGGTAAGGAGAATTAAGCATGGCATGTATACGACTGCAATGGATGAACATGAGATTGTACAGGATAAGTATATGAATGGTCTGTTAGTATAATTGTTATATTATTGTATATGCATGTTGTGATTGTAGGAAAAAAAAATTCACCGAATCTGATAAGTGCATTACAGTATAGTGTGGTGACATCCGATATCCATACCATTTGCGGGTATAAGGGTGTTACATTATATATCTCGTGGGACCTTGTAATTAATTATTTTTTGGGGGCAATTTTGTTTTACCTTTATGTTTATATATCTCATGGGCCCTTGTAATTAATTATTTTTGGGACAATTTTTTTAGCTTTTCTTTTCATTTGGGGGATTGTATTTGTCCAAATTTCTATTTTGTAATAGTGTGGCTTTGTGTATTTACCGCTTTATTTACAGCTTTTATTTACCGCTTTCTCAATACTTGAATTACGCCTTTAATAAATTACATCAATCGTGTGAGATGAGAGATGAAATTTTCTAACCTAAAAACTCATTTATAACTAATCAAGACATTAATAAGAGTGGAGTTCTGAACTATTCTCTGGTTTAGACCATAGAGGTTAGACGACCTTTCCCAATTTTTCGTAAATTGGGTGGCGACTCCAAAATACCTCGAAGGTGCCCGTAGTTTCATGGGACTAGATGAACTTTTCCAATGTTAGGGATTCCAAAATGTCTTGTCTTACCCAAGATCAAATGACGCAAACCATTCCCCTGGCCCTAAAAGTGGGTCTCGAAAAGGGGAGCCTTCCCTCGGGATGATTCAGTGCGCGTCACTGTAGACACCGGGTCCCGAGGCGGTCCAAAATCAGGATTACCCGATGATGAAAACAAAAGACCGATTTTCGGCACGAAAGTGAGAATCGATTGTTCCCTTGTCAAAATTGTGTTTTTTCGAAAAATAATTAAAAATATATATTTTAGAAGTTAAAAATTAAAATAGGGTAAAAAAATATTAATTTTGTGTTCTTAAGGTTATTTAAAAAAAAAAGAAGGGGGTTGCGAGTGCCACCTGCGGCAGCGCGCGGGGGCGCCAGCGCGGCAGGCTGCCCCAGCGCGCGCGGAGGAGGGGATCCCGCGCACGCCTGCGCGCACGTGGTGCCTGCCTACTGCGCGGGGCTGCGCGCGCGGTGCCTTCCTACCGCGCGCACTTGTGCGCGCGGTGCCAAGGGCAGCATGCACACAGGCGCGCGTGCTCCCTCCCCTCCGCGCGGCCACCTGGCCGTTGCCCCGTGCTGTCCCTTTCTCTGCATTTTTTCCTAATTTTTTCATCTTTTTCAGTCCGATTTTCTTCAGTTTTCACCTTCTTGTGTAATTTTGATAGACTAAAAATAAAAAGGTTTCTTGTCCCTTCCTATTTTTGGACAAAACTCAAAATTAAGAAGGGGACTCCCCTTCATTTTGAGGAGGACAGTAGATTTTTACAAAGGAGATTTTTTGGTTCTCTCTAGTTGCATACAACGTTTACGTATACTTCTGTACATATAATTTTGCAGAAAATATCTAAATGAACGACCAGCTCAGGAGAGCAATCCAGAATGACATCCTGCACTTTTTGTAGCCTTGTCAGTGGCTCGGTGCATTCCTCTGCGGAGGATGTAATCCTGCACTTTTCGTAGTCTTGTCAGCGGCTCGGTGCATTCCTCTGCGGAGGATATCATCCTGCACTTTTTGTAGCCTTGTCAGCGGCTCGGTGCATTCCTCTGCGAAGGATATCTCCTGCGCTTTTTGTAGCCTTGTCAGCGGCTCGGTGCATTCCTCTGCGGAGGACATCTCTTGCACTTTTGTAGCCTTGTCAGCGACTCGGTGCATTCCTCTGCGGAGGACATCTCTTGTGCTTTTTGTAGCCTTGTTAGCGGCTCGGTGCGTTCCTCTACGGAGGATATCTCTTGCGCTTTTTGTAGCCTTATCAGCGACTAGGTGCATTTTCTCTGCGGAGGATATCTCTTGCGCTTTTTGTAGCCTTGTCAGCGACTCGATGCATTCCTCTGCGAAGGATATTTTCTGCACTTTTTGTAGCCTTGTCAGCGGCTCGGTGCAGTCCTTTGCGGAGGATTTTTTTTCCTGCACTTTTTGTAGCCTTGTCAGCGGCTCGGTGCAGTCCTCTGCGGAGGATATATCTCGCGTTTCATAAGTCTGGAGCAGGCTCGGCGCACTACCACCAGTTTAGAAGAGCAACTTAGCACTTTGTAAGTCTGGAGCAGACTCGGTGCAGCTCAGGAAAGCAACCCTCGCTTTTTGTAAGTCTGGAACAGACTCGGCGCATCACCATCAGCACTTTGTAAGTCTAGAGCAGACTCGGTGCAACCCGGGAAGACAACCGCCTCAGGTACGCATTTCTTTCCTTTCTTTTCTGAATTTTGGCTCACTTAGGCACCTAGGTTCTAAGTTCCCCAAAATTGGGGGCAACTATAGACACCGGCTCCCGAGGCGGTCCAAAATCAGGATTACCCGATGATGAAAACAAAAGACCGATTTTCGGCACGAGAGTGAGAATCGATTGTTCCCTTGTCAAAATTGTGTTTTTTCGAAAAATAATTAAAAATATATATTTTAGAAATTAAAAATTAAAATAGGGTAAAAGAATATTAATTTTGTGTTCTTAAGGTTATTTAAAAAAAAAAAAGAAGAAGGGGGTCGCGAGTGCCACCTGCGGCAGCGCACTGGGGCGACCGCGCGGCATGCTGCCCCAGCGCGCAGCACAGAGGGGACTCCGCGCGCGGAGGAAGGGATCCCGCGCGCGTTGCCTGCCTACCTTGCGCGCGGTGCCTGCCTACCGCGCGGGCCTGAACGCACGCTGCCGAGGGCAGCACGCGCCCGGTGGCTACCCACCACATGCGCTGTGCAAAGGGCAGCACGCGCACAGGCTCGCGCGCTCCCTTCCCTCCGCGCGGCCACCTGGCCGTTGCCCCGTGCTGTCCCTTTCTCTGCATTTTTTCCTAATTTTTTCATCTTTTTCAGTCCGATTTTCTTCAGTTTTCACCTTCTTGTGTAATTTTGATAGACTAAAAATAAAAAGGTTTCTTGTCCCTTCCTATTTTTGGACAAAACTCAAAATTAAGAAGGGGACTCCCCTTCATTTTGAGGAGGACAGTAGATTTTTACAAAGGAGATTTTTTGGTTCTCTCTAGTTTTTTCTCTCATTTTTCCAGGAACCATTTTTCTACTTCAAAAAAATATTCTTCAAAAACATTTAAGTTTTTCTTCTCAAGCTTTAATTTCTAGATTTTCCTTCAAGAAATATACTTCAGTTCGGGATTAATCTTGAGCAAGAAAAATCAACTTTCTTTGTTCAAATCATCCATCAAAAATATTCACCTCAAAAATATTTTCTCAAATTTTATTTAGAACTTGTATTTCTCTTTGAATATTATTATCATTAAAAAATCGACAAGGGAACGGATTGAGACATCCTATTTCTAATCCAAAAATTCCAAGGGTAAACATTTTCGGACTCGTTCTCATTTATTTTTTTTGTTTATATTATTTATTGTTGTTAATATTATTTTTACTATTTTTATCATGTCTATTATTTACTTTTAGTACTTTAATGTGTTAATATCACTATTAATATATTATTAGTTTGCTTTAATGTGATTTTTATGTGCACTACTATTATTATACCATCATTATTGTTACTGTTAAATTATTGCCATGTCCATTATTATTGTTGTTGATTTTGTTATTATTATTATTATCATCATTATTATTATTCTTATTTTTATTATTATAATTATTATCATTATTATTATTATTTATTATTATTATTATTATTATGTTTGTGTTCATGTTTATGCTCATGCTATCATTTGTTATTATTATTTTTATTATTATTACTATCACATGTAGTTATTATTATTGTTATTCTATTAGTTGTTCATGTCACTATTGCTATTATTATTACTATTATTATTATCATTATTATCATTTAATGTTCGTTTTACCTTTATTTATTAGTATGATTTTCGGTGTGTCATTATTATTATTATTATTATTATTATTATTATTATTATTATTATCATTATTATTATCATGTTTACTATTATTATTATTATTATTATTATTATTATTATTATTATTATTATTATTATTATTATTATTATTATTATTATTATCATGTTTACTATTATTATTATTATTATTATTATTATTATTATTATTATTATTATTATTATTATTATTATTATTATTATTATTATTATTATCATGTCTCATTATTATTATTATCATTTATTATTATTACCATGTTTACTTATACTATATTCATTATAGTTCATTACTATTGCCTATTATTGTCGTCATTAATATTATTTTGTTGTGTTTTGTCTCATCATTATCATTATTATCATTATAGGCTCACTTGCCTAATATTTATTCCATTTTTACTTGATTAATTTTTAGAGCCATTACCAATAATTTTGATGTTAATTTTTGTATGAGATTTAATTTGAGTTGCATCGTGTGAGCGCCCCGCGACACCCCGGATGGGTCGCGACGTGTAGATGGACACTCCGGTTTGGTGAGATCCCTCCAACTCCCTTTTTATGTGTTTTGTGTTATTTGTAAATCATTATTTTATTTGTGCACGCGTGCGATAAAAAATCATAAAAATATTTCTATAATTAAATTTGATTTTTTTACTAATAAAATTGGGACCAGTGTCCCTCATTTTAACCAAACAATAAAAAATATCACAATTAAAACGAAGAGTCAATTTTCTCCAAAATGGGATCACTCATCCCTGTTTTCATCAAATAACCAAAATGGCTCTTCGAACACTCTTTAAATGCGAGGGGACCAATGTCCCCAATCCTTCAGTAAGTGCGAAGGAACCAATGTTCCTAAAATAATGCCCCGATTTATGTATGTCTTTTCATTTCGTTTTTTGGGTGAGTGTTTTAAATTTGTGTTCTTTCACTTTGGGCCCTTGTAATTAATTTTGGGGCAACTTTATTTACTTTTGGGATTGTATTCCGTCCCACTTATGTCTTTAATTTCCCTTTTGTTGGGGTTGTATTTCGCCACTATTTCTCTTGTAATTGTGTGCTTGCGTGTTTACTGCTTTCATTTACCGTTTTCTTTATTTATTTCATTTATCACTTTTTACCGCTTTTCTTTATATGCTTGCAATGCGCCTTCAATTTAAATGCATCGATCGCGTGAGATGAGAGATATAATTTTAAGATATTAAGAACCCATTTATAATTAACCAAAACATAAATTAGAGGGAAGTTCCGGACACCATATCTCTAGTTTAGACCGTTAGAGGTGAGAAACCTTTTCCCAATTTCTTGCAAATTGGGTGGCGACTCCAAATGCCTCAAAGGTGCCTTTAGGTGTCATTAGACTTGGTTGTTCTCCCCAATATTCTATTGGGAGGGATACACCGATGATGTCTCATGGCGCCCATGATCAAAAGACGCAAACTAATTCCTCGAATCCCAATGGCAGATTCAAAGCGAGGGCCCTTGCTGGGTACTTTCGGCGCGCGTCACAGTCACACTACCTATAACCATCTCCCACAAACTCCATACCTCCGCTGAGTTGACCGTGCCTGGTTTCCCTGCTCTTGATAAATATGAGCTGGACAAGACTTGTGCAGATACCGGAGGGCCTGTGACAAGAGCATAGTGCTCTTCGTTGTATCATGATCATACGACATCCAGACATAGTAATAACTTCCTAGTGGTGCCTCTCTCCGAGGTCGAGGCATCCATGCCGGCTTGCAATCCTAGTGCTTGGATGAAGGCACTGCAAGTTACACTGAAATGGTGGCCCCGGACTCTAAACTGGATGACCCCCTCCTTGGTGTTAGGCCTCTGCAAACCCCCATAATGGAGTGTAGCTAAAAACTCACTCGATATCTCAGGGTACGTTCGAAATGATGGCCTCAAGAACTCTGTCCACCCTGCGACCTCCAGGAGTCTGTCAACCTCATCCAACATTCCCATATGTTAGAGGAATTGCCTGAAAATGTATCTGCTAGATCAAAACTGAGCCTGTGCTAGTGCCTCAAACCTCTCTCTCTGGTCCGGAGTCATCCACTCTGGAGCTAGGATCTCCGGGTGTCTCTGTGGCTGGTTGCGTCTCTGAGGCATCCTGCAAGAAAAATCAAAAGTTAGTTTGTTCGAAGTCATTCGACCTTATTGGGAGACTTAAATGAGTCTTCGTTCCATTATTTATCATTTTCTAAATTTTGCCAGTGTTTTGGCTAAAATATGTCCTATCCAAAAAAATCGGAACATCCTAACAAGGACGTGTCAACTAAAAAATAAAAAATTGACAGCATCTTTGCAAGGATGGGCCTTACCTAACCTGCACAAAATGCAAGGGATAGGCCTCAAGCCCCAACAACCATTTTTTTGCATTTTAATCAATAAAAATAATTTGGCAACATCTTGGCTGGATGCGTTTAACCAAAAAAATTTTAGCAGCATCTCGGCTAGGATGCATGCCACTCCTTGCACAGCAAAAGCAAAAAAAAGGACAAGCCTTGGGCCCCAATCACACAACAAAAGCCTTAGACCATAATGCATAATTACACAGGATTATACTTAGAAACATTCACATTTCGTAAATGAATATATATTTGTGTTCCCATTATTCAAATCATCACTTTTTCATTATCGTTTTTTTTATGTCATTTTCATGTTCTATCTTTGCTAGTTTTTCTTTCTCCCTTTTTCTATAAACTAAGCTAAAAAAAATAGCAAAACAACATATAATTTGGCCTATATTTAGTGTTATGCATATTCAAAGTTTACTTGAGACAAAATTGAAAGAAAAAAGATGAAAAGAAGATGAAGAGTTGTTCGAAAAATAACCTTACACACGACTGAATAAACTGCAAAATAAACTTAAAAAAAGGTACATTATTTTTTGGGCAATTACCCCGAAAACCTTTAGGCAAAAATGGCACGTAAAAGAGCAAGAAATAACCCAGAAAGATGAAAGAAACCGAAAGAAAGCGATGTTCACATGAGAGAGAAGAAGAAGGAAAGGAAAGCGACGGTTTGAGGCGGCAAAAGGCACCTTTATATAGTTTTGCATGACCGACGGGTTGTCCGTCATTTTAGTGAGTGACGTAAAATGCTTCAAGCTCATCAGTCATTCAAAACTTTTTTTTATCTGAATATATCGAGTTATTGACTTTTCAGCATCTATACTGCAAAAATAGGACCAATGTACAGAGATATATTTATGCAGGTGACATGCATGATATATGCAAGCAAAATGCAAAAATGAAAGGGGTCTAAGTAATTCAGGGCCGAGTAATAGGCTGGCCGTGCCTCAACCAACTGTTCGGTATCGTAGAAGGTATGCGCCACGAGTTGACTAATTTTTCGTCGATCCTTGCTGAGACTATATTCTAGGTTTAGATGCTGTCTGTGCCAACCCTTCTACTTTCTTCATTAGAAGCCCCTTATTACTCCAGGTATGTATCTATCATTATTTTAAAGGCAATGCATCCCTTCTAGATTTTCACACTAGTTTTTCTTTACGGAAAATATGCCCTTTCGGATTTTCACATAACCCTATGCCTTAATTTTGCATGGAACGGACCCAACTTGATCTAGCGGCTTTTTTTTACATACAACTTAAAAACCTGTCTAGTTTTCAATCCAAAACATAAGGCTAAGAGCAAACTTAGTATCTTTTCGACATAAAAGCAGTCAACGTTCTGCATGGTATCTTTAATACTTAGCTTAGTGTTTGAAGTATTTCTAACTTTTTGTCTTCTTCTGCTTATCATATATAGCTGCAAGATAAACTGAGATTGTTATCCAAGCCTTCTTCCCAGGTGATCAGCATTTACTCTTTAAGGTATTTTCTCCTTCGACGGTGACTATACACCTTCGAGTCACCTGATGACGGTTTTGCTCAACTGTCAACGCTTACAGATGGCGATTTGATCTTCATGTGTCTCTGGTTACCTCTTACCTCTATGACTTAGGAAGGTTCTTCAGGATGCATTCCTTTATGTGGACTACACAAGGCAACTTTTTGCATCACTGCCCGTTGTGTTTGGTAGTTTGGGAGTCATCAAGACATTGTGAGATATCCGTTATCTTTTCAGGGCAGTGTACTATCTTCTACTTTTATCTCCAGGTACCATGATGATCTTTGGGCTCGACTTCCTATGAAGATAACCATCCCATGAATTGAGGAATGTGATTTTACTACACCTTCTGTATACAAGAGATGGGTAACCAGCCTTGCGGTTGACAATAGGATTTATCGGCTCAAGCATCTGGGGGGCAAGATTAGTAGAAGATAGTTTATTAAACATAAGTAATTATGACGCGCGCCGGCCCCCGGAGGCCCCGAAAACTCGCTTTTAGGGTATTTGAGAAGGATTCATACAACTTGTAAAGACCACAAGGGCATCTATTTTGGGCAACAAGAGGTATTTTAGAGTCGCCATCCAATAGAACATTAGGAAAGTTCATCTGGCCTCACTGAGCCTAAGATATCACATATATGTCTATTTTGGGCAGCAAGAGATATTTTGGAATTCCCATCTCAATAGAACATTAGAAAGGTTCATCTAATCTCTTGAAACCTAAGATTAGAGAGAGTTCGGGACTTTACTTTTATTTATACCTTGGTTAAAGTTATAAGTGAGTCTTTTGAAATTAAAATTCCATTCCTTTTTCATATGATCTAATGCGATTATTAAGGCGCAATTCGAGCACATAGTGAAAAGCAGTAAATAATATGATTAAAATAAAGCAAACAAAAGTATATTAACTTTCAATAAGATAGGGGCGAAATACAACCCCAATAAAAGGAAATATAAATCATGCATAAAACGGGACATTTATTCGAGGTGAGGACATTGGTCCTCGCATATATAATTAAAAGAATGATTTTAGGTGGCATTTCATTGGAGGGAAAAATCAGGATTTTGGTCCCATTTTATTAAATAAAACCTTATTTTTATTGTAGAAATGCTTTTTGTGTTTATTTTATATTGACGAACAAAAAGAACTAAAAGTGGAGAGTAACAAAAAGATTAGTTGATAACAAAAAGGTGAGAGGAATGAACCAAAATGATGTCTCCAAATATCCCAATTTTAAGCCTCCATTTTACTATCCATACTTTGAAAGTGAAACTCATGAAATCAAAACAACATAACATGTTAGAAAACATCAGGACAAAGAAGTAAAAACAAAGCAAATGACAAAACGGTAGAAAAATATTAAATAAAGCAAAAAACATATAATGTAAGAGGGGAGAGTTAAGTCAATTGAAAATGAAGAAAAAAAGGATCAGGGACGTCCGAATACTTGAGGGACAGCTGTCCCAGAGGTGATCGACGGGAGGAAGAGGCATCCCACGATGACCCGTCACTCGCTTGAGCAACGACTGTCGGTAGGGCCTTCATCTCCAGATCTCAAAAAAGAGAAAACCAATTAGAATCCAAACTCTTACATTTCTAACCCATTATTACATGCAATAAATTACTAATGAAGCAAATAAAACGACAAAATAAGTTAATTTATATTTTGGAACCAATTCACATGTCTCATGCCAAGGTATTGAAAGTAACGCAAGAATGATTAATCTAGAATATTTACCCTCAGAATATTGATCTCTAGAAGGAAAAACCTGTATAGATCTCCCTTGAATTCCACAAGGATTGGTTAATAGTTGAACGAATTAAAAACAATTTTCTCTCTACAAAATCGTTCTTTTGAAATAATTTGAAATTTTAGGAAGATAAATCAAGAAAAGAGAATTGATTTTCCTTTCTCGAATTCACTTCTATCTTGTAAATAATTTAAAATCTTAGGAAGCTAAATCAAGAAAAGAGAATTGATTTTCCCTTTCTTGAATTCACTTCTAATTCCTTTTCAATAAATTTCAGAAAAAAATATAAAGAGAAAACTCTTGTTTTACAAAAATCGATTTTTGCTTTTTCAAAAGGTTTTCTAAAAAAATCCCCTTTCTCCTTCATTAGCCTTCTATTTATAGGCTAATACTGATTTAGGGATAAAGATAAAAATTAAATATTTATTTTTAAAGATAAATGCAAAATTTAAAATATCCTTAAAGATAAAATATTAAGTTTGATTTATTTCTAAGGATAAATAATATCAAATTACCTTTTGGAGTATAAAATCAAATATTTCTATCTGTTCTTGAAGATAAATATCAAATATTTGATTTATCCATAGAGATAAGGTGATTTCAAAATTTTGATTTATCTCTAAGGATAAATGATATTAAATTATCTTTTTTAGAGGATAAAATCAAATATTTCTATTTATCCTTGAAGACAAATATCAAATATTTGATTTATCCATAGAGATAAAGTGATTTCAAATAATCTTTAGATATAAAATCAAAAACCTTTAGTTTATCCTTGAGGATAAACATCTTAAAATTTTGTATTTATCCTCAAACAACTAGAATCTCACTGTCAGGTACTAACCGACGGGCATCCCTCGGTCGAGGGACGAGCGTCGGTCAATAGGGAATAGCCTCACCTGTCAAGCGACGGACACCCGCTTGTGTGAGAGGGATAGGGGTCCCTCGCGCGCGAGTGACGGGTACCTGCTCACGCGAGGGACGGGCATCCCTTAGGTGTGAGCGACGGGCATCGGTCAACCAAAAGAAAAATTTTTTTCATCTAAAAAGACTTCTTTCAAAATAAAAGAGACTTAAAAGGATTTTTGGTTACCAATAACCTTAAAATTTGTGAAATTCAAGGGTGAAAACCTACAACCTCACTTATCTACCTATGAAATAGGTACCGATATCCTCATTGTGTAACTCTGATCTAGGCTATTTCAGGACCCAGTTTCTGTAGTTGCCCAAAATTTTGGGTAAACTAGCGCACTAGTGTTTAGATGAGCCAAAATTCAGAGAAAAAGGGAAGAAGCGCATACTTGAGGCAGTCCTTACCTTTCTGCGGTGCTGTTTGAAGATCATGGATTGTGGCTTATAATTGTCGCCACTGAGTCATTCTGGAGACTTCTATTAAATCTTTCCAGCATATGATTGATGCCGTCAAGACCTTAGCATATGATTATCGCCCTCGAGTCATCCTGAAGACTGCTCTCGACCCGTCTGCCATATGATTGTCGCCATCGGGATATCCTAAAGACTACAGATAATCTGTTCGGCATATGATTGTTGCCATCACGGTCTTAGCCTGTGATTTTCACTGTCGCATCGTAGGCATATGATTGTTACCACAAGTTGTTCTGTAGGCTACAATTTGTCTGTCCGACATATGATTGTCGCCTTAAAGATATCGGCATATGATTGTCACCGTTGAGCCATAAGCATATGATTATCCCCACGTCTCATTTGATATATTGAAGTTTGTCTGTCAGGCATATGATCATTGCCTTCGAGACACTGGCATATGATTATCACCGTTGAGTCACTGGCATATGATTGTCACCAATGACCCTTTTGGTAACTGCAATTAATCTATCTGGCATATGATTGTTGCCGTTGAGTCACTGGCATATGATTGTCGCCATGTCTCATTTGATATACTGCTGGAGTACAATTCCTGTAATTTCACAGAATTTTATTAAACCATTGTATTAACTAGATCTTTTGAAATATAAGTTCAATATCTTGTTTGTTCATCTCTTTTATCAGTTATGGTTCTTATTATTTTATCCTCTCCTTTATTATTATTATTATTATTATTATTATTATTTGTTATTTTCTGTTATGAGCTTGCATAGGAGGATAAAAAAAAATGAAAGAAACATAATAGCTATAACACCCTTATCGCTTCCATACACTACATACATTACATTGCTTTAACGATTAACATGATTGTTTAGTTACTATCTAATCGATACTTACGGTAAATATGGTAAAAAAAAAATTCTTTCTTTTCAACTTTTTCTTTCATTCATCTTGTAAATTTCCATGATACTAATAATTCACATTCAATGCGGTCCAAACATTACATCATATCATTCAATAACCGTCAATCATATTCATAATACATAACACTTACTAAATACTAAAATCTTACATATACATGCCACTAACAATAACAAGCATACTATTCTTAGCTTCAATCTGGAGGTCCGATCTGATCTTAAAGCTGGTAGTAACGTCTCACTTTGTACCAGTAGGCAATATCTTAGCATTCATTAAATTGCATACATGAACATAGCTCATCAAATACATTCTTACTTCATTGTGTTAAATTACATGAATCAATAAATTTATAATCTCATATGCATCTTTATTCATAAACAAATAATATAATATACACAAAGGAGAACATTTAACAAGCATTTCAAACTTGTGGCTTTATTGCGCCCGTGACCCATGCCGCGCTCGCGACAGACCTCAACTCAACCTTCTATCGCGCTCGCGATAGAACCAAACTCTGGCCTCTGTCGTGCTAGCGAGCACCCACGATAAAACACAAGTTAGCAATTTTGCCCGTCGAAGCACACTCTATCGCGCTCGCGACAGAGCATGAACTTCATGTTCAAAGCTCCACTCCTCAACCTCCTTTTTCATGTGTTGAGCATTTTCTATATATGCTAATTATACCGCAAGTATACGGTGTACCGCAATAATACTTAAGATGTCGATCCCACGAGGAACGTGTTTACACACTATTACTAATTGATTTTAATCTTGTTTACAATTATAAAATGATGGAGAAGTGATTCTAAATTAATCTAATATGTAAACTTACTAAGTCAAGTTTATGTGAATCCAAGAAGATAGAAAAGATTAATGATGCTAGATAAAAAGATGGAACTTGAATTAATTGTTCTTAATGATTTTAGCATTCTTGTCTTGTAAGTCAAGTTGAATAAATTTCCTACTTACTTTCTCAATATAAATAGGATTGCCTAAAACATACACATATAAGTCTAATTCCAAATTTAGATTATTATACATGCAAATCTTAAGAATAAAACACAACCTATAACAACCATTTTAATATTATGCCTTCTCAAACAATATCTTGATGATGAATTTCCAATTAGATGTAAGAATGAATTTGATTTCTCAATAAAACTCAAACTTATAATGATAATAAATAATGTACTAATGAGAAATTCTACAATTAAGAACTCTTGAATAAATATGAACAATAAAATAATTTAATATTAAACATTTAAGTTCAGAATTTACATCATAAAAATTACAAAGAAGAATTAAAAGATAAGAATTTAAGAAGGAGATTTCTCAACCCTTTTCAAGTCACCAATTGTAGTCCTCTTCCTTGTATAATATCTTCTCTTCAACACATCAACTCTACTTAAGAAAAACTAAAAGAAAACTATTTTTAACTACAGAAAAAATATTCAAATGTTCAATTCTAAGTCATCATATGTAAATTACAGTTAAGAATAGTATTTATAATATCAGCTCATGCCCCTTCAGATGCCCTTCTACAAAGATTATAATTGTTGGTGGAAAGGTGCAACTTTTCAAGTTCAAATTTGAACTTTAGTGTCTAACGGATCCTTCTGTCGCGATCGCGACAGAGCACGCCTTCTCTTTCGCTCGCCTTTCCTCACGTGTGCCTTCTCCGCGCCTTGTCGCGACAACGTCTCTTGGTCGCGACAGCTTCTCTTTTCTTCTCTTTTCTCTTCTTTACTTATTCTTCCCTTAGCGCGCTCTGTCGCGCTCGCGCCGCCCATCGCGATCGCGACAGAGACTTTTCTGCCTTAGCCCATTCCTTCTTCTTCTCTCCATTTGCTCCATATTTTCTCCATTGACTCCATTTTTTCTCCATTTGTCTCCTACATACAAAACTTAACAAAACACATAAAACTCACCTAATTCTAACAACTAAAAACACATAAAACATTATTTATAACCACAAAATATAGTTTAATTATGAGCTGTTTAAGCTCATATCAAACCCCCACACTTAAACATTTGCTTGTCCCCAAGCAAAACACTTAAACAACACAAAAACAAAATACACAATAAACACAATATTTTGGAGCTCACTTAGACATTTGACAATTATTTGAAAACACCATGCATAGAATTATCCTTCTAACACACTAGCCTCAACATGCAACCATTTAAACATTCCCATCATTCATTAAACTTTAACCCTCTTTGCACATTTGGAAAACCATGAAATGGCAAAACACAATGATGTTTGATCTCAAGAAATCAAATATCTTAGCACATGTATAGATTATTTCACACCAAGCATTGCCTAAAATAATTTTCACTCAACACTTATTTTGATAAACACTCAATCACTCAAGTGTATAAAGGTTAGTGTTTTCCCTCATTCCTTGATTATGCCATTACATACCATAAGCTTGTAAGTAGTAAAAATCTCCACTACTAGTATAAAGTAGTAAAGAGGATCAAAGGGTCTTAAAAAGGGTTGTAATGTGGCTTAGGTTAGGGTAAGAAACTTTTGGGTTTAAGTAGCTAGTATTGTGTAGAGAAAATCATTAATACAACATAGGAGAATTAACCAAATCAAAATAGTAACAAGCATGATACTTTTCATCAAATTTCCTTCTTAAGAATATAAATTTGCTGCTAGCTCTTAATGTATACTTACTATTTTTTTCTTCTTTTTTTTTTTTAATATCTTAGGATAGCAAGAGAAGTTAGTATGGGTGCATTTTAATGCTCCATCCCACACATAAATAATTTTAGATGTACATCTTGCTATTCCCATATATATATATATTTTTTTCTATCTGCTAGCATTGGTAACTCTAACTTTGAAAAGAAGTAAATTTCAATTGCAACTTTTTACTAATTTCATGCTTTTCAATAACAAATATATCTCCCATGCTATATCAATCCTAATCCCTCCACAATAGGGTAATCATAAAAGAAATTAGGCCTTGGTTAAAAAGATTAGGGTATTAATATGTTTAAACAAGAAAAACAGGAAATAGGCTCAAAGTTGGCTACCTAAAGTCAAAAGGTAAAGGAATTGAAAAGTAAGCCAAAAATAGTTCATTCTAAGTGCCCTTATCATATCCCGTGTACATCCCATACTAAAATGTAGTCTCAAAATTTACCAAAAACAAGTTCTAGAGGATATGGCATAATAAGGCTAATAAGGCTCTCATACAAAGAAAAATTCGTGTATAAGGCTTCAAAAGCTCACATGACTATAGTTTAAACTATCATAGGCAATAAATTGGCAAAACAATCTTTATTTACATATAAAAAGATATTTAACTTAAAAAGAACCTACATTAAAGTGTTTTGCTAAGTAATACCCTTCACTATGTACAACAAAAAGCTAAAGTAAAACAAATAAGGAAAATGGTCAAAAAGTTACTATCTAAACTAATGGTCAAAAACATAAAACCTATACATGCTCTAATTTTCAAATATTCATCAAATACTAAGCTCCAAAATGTTTAGCATAAAACAACCTAAAACAATCTAAAACAATACATACCTAAATCTAGCAGTTCATGCAAACACAAGCTATACTACACAATTAATAACACATATAACCATACATGCATATATGTATTAAAAACAGAAAACATATCAAAACACAAAATACCCCCCCACACTTAAAGGACACAATGTCCCCTTTGTGTAAAAAGGAATAAACTAAACAAACAAACTAACATAAACAAAACACAAATGAAAACAATAACAAAACGAAGAAAAAGAAAGGAGACAAACTCAAAAACTCCCACTAGGGGAGCTTGGTGGAGTTGGAGAAAGTTCCACATTCTGTTTGCGGAAAAAACTAAGGAGTTTGCGACCCAAACTCTTCTGATTTTGCAGCACATTCCGCACATCCGACTCAAGAACATCCATTCTTGCTGCCATACTCTTATTTGCTGCCTCTATTCCATCTAATCGTTGCAAGACAGGCTCCAAATCTACAGCAGCTCTTCTATTATTCCTCCTCTCATCATCATCAGCACCAGCAGCCGCCTCGTCCTCACCCGAGGAGTCATGAGCAGGAGCTGCTGAGGCTGATTCACGTGCCCTGTCATGGGGCACACTTGGTCCAGCCATATTGGGGTCAGCCCTACTTGATCCACCTGCACATCTATCAACAAACCTTGGGGGCCAAGCTCCCTTGGTTAAAATATTAGCCCGGCGCAAATAGACAACATCCAACAAAGGAATTGATTCTTTTTCATCCATTGCAAAATTATTCAAATCTCCCATACACCCAAAAATAATCCCCGTTACCATATGACACATACCCACTGATTTACTACGCGCAATAGAAGCATGATAAAGACCATCTAGTATAAAATCAATGGAGTCAGGTGTTTTGTGGGATTGCAATAAATCCAAAACAAACAAATCCTTAGTTTGAACCTTAGTACTTTCAATTCTCCCAAACATGGCATGGCAAAGAAATTTATGAAAAAGCATTAAAGCATTGTCTTTAATCTGTAACACCCCCTTCCCATACGTAGGCGATCCCATCCGAAAAGGAGTGAGATGCCATATGAGTAAAGGTGCCACCAAGCAAGTACAAATTAAAACATACATCCATTCATAACATACATACAGAAATACAGAATAATTAAAAACTTTATATGCAGAAAGCAAAAGCTGATCATGCATTACTATAATAAACTATTACAATAATGATCTGATCAACTAGCTGAACTAAATAATATTACATATACAAATATAGATACAAAAGCGGAAGCTGAAACAAAACTGATACATGAGAGTTCTATACAAAAAGAATCATCACTGATACAAAATTAAGCCCTACACTAAACTCTTCTGTGTTGGCTTGATGACGGCGACTCTCTCAAAGCAAAACGCCTTCCGCACCTGCACGGGTAAAAGCACCGTGCTAAGCGATAAACGCTTAGTGGGGAAACACACATAAATAATGGACGGCCATTCACAATGGTCGTCAAGGCATAACACATTCACAATGGCAGAATGCAAAGGTTACAACATAATCCATATAAACATGCTCATATTTAGAAGCCATACAATTAGTATCTCATAAACATATCCATTCCAGAATAATCCAATATAAGTTTCATCATTAAACTCATTCAGACAATCCATTCATAGCCAGATCAGATCAGAATAATTCCATTAACATTTAAAGAACACCTGCTGACTCTAGATAGTGGATAACGAGTGTACTGAAGGTACCTTACGGGTACGAATCGAATACTGAGGGTACCTCACAGGTACAAGTCAAATGTTATTTTAATTATCAAAACATGTAATTCATATACTGAGGGGACCTTAAACAAGATCCTAATACTGAAGGGTTCGCGAGGAACCAAACGGGGACCTGATCGGGTCCAAACTGAACTGAGGGCTGCAGCTAAAGACTCTATTAGGCATGCCTAACTATCCACTTACTTGACTCTAGCAGGCTATGCGACATTCAAATCACATTTCAGGGCACGAAATAGAATTCATCAGAAATTCATGGTATCATTTAAATCAAAGCATATACAAGTATGGCATGCATCATACCGCAATATAAGTCCATTCAGAAGAAACACCAAATTCATTTCTGAGTCAAAAGATGAAAAATTTTGGAAAAAGGGCTGAACGGGGTAACGGGTGAGGTTGGCTGGTCACGTGTCGTGACTGGCCTCCTCACAGGGAAGGTCACGAGTCGTGACTGTGGGTCACGTCTCGTGACTTGCTCTGTCCCTCACAGATCACGCGATGTGATCTCGCTGATCACGCGTTTGCTCAAGCTGGTCACGAGACGTGACTCCCGAGTCGTGACTGGGAGTCACGTCTCGTGACTGGCTTCTTTGAGACAGGTCACGCGTGAATGTCTCCTGTGACTCTCCCTCAGGCCGGTCACGAGTCGTGACTGGGAGTCACGTCTCGTGACTGGCCTCATTTTAGCTGGTCACGAGTTGTGACAGCAGCCACAACTCGTGACTGGCCTTAAACTGGCAGGTCACGAGTCGTGACCAAAGGTCACGTCTCGTGACTTGCCTCCCTTTCTTGGCTAGTCACGCGACACACGATCTGGAAATGGGAACTTCAACAGAAACACGATTTTCCCATTTCCAGAATTCTCAGAACCCAGAAATCCATCCCGAATTTGATTCAAAACCAAACAAACCTGTTCTTACCTTCCAGAATTCATCTCAAACAATATAAGCAACATTTATACAACTTAATTCAACATTTAAACATTAAATCAATTCAAGAATAATAACATTCAAATTTCTCAAGAACAAGAACCCTAGAAAATTGACAGTAACTTAAAATCACACAAATCACAATCAATTGTTCCCAAACCTGAAATCTAAGCTTCTATCACTTAACTCCACTAGGTCCAGCAACCTCTTTACCCTTTGGATCACGAGGAGCTTCAGCTAGAACACAAACACAATAATGCAACCCTAAGTTAAACCTAAACTCAAGGAAGAAGAAGATGAAAATTACAGTAAGACAAAGACAAAGATACATACTAACCAATTTAGAAGATGCAAGGAGAGATTAACTCCACCAATTCAAGCTTGAATCCAAACCACAATTCTTAGAGTAAAGAAAATGAAGAAGAAGAAGGTGAGTGAAGAAGAAAACGTAAATCTGACTATTTCCTTTCTTTCATTCCCTTTTCTTTTTCTTTTCTTTGCCCTAAGCATGTGTCCAATTCCTATTGGTGAAGCTAACCACTCACACTAAACTAGAATACACTACACACACTCTACACACTCCTAATTAAACACCCTACAATGGTATAAGCAAGTGCACACAAATGTAACTCAATTAATTCACACCTTAATGCCATATATGCACCCACGTACTAACAAAACCCCAAAACATACATTTTCCTAAAATACCCTTATGAAATGCCGAACACATGCGAATGCTTACACATACAGACAGACAGACAGGCTCATTCTACTAGGGGCAAACGGGGTGTGACATAATCTGCCTATTAGTAGAATTTTTGTTATTAAATCGTTCAAGCCCTGACAATGTATTCCACACAGGGAAAGGCAGAAATATATGTGAATCAAATCGCTTACCGTTCAAAGGGAAACCAAACCAGGTATGCAAATCATTATAGGTAAAAGTATAATTAACACCCTGATGCCTAAATTTCATGGAGTCCCTTCCTTTATCCACATAATCTAAGGTAACAAAAAATTCTACAGCCCATTCCTTACGTACAGGTAAAGAGTAAGTTATGAATTTCCCCCATTTCATATATCTAAGAAAATTATTAATTTGTTCATGTAAACCCATTGTATTCAAAATAGCAAAATCAAGAGCCCACATCCCTACATACGTTTTCTTAGCAAAATAAAGGAACTTCTCACCCTCCTCATCAGAATAAATGGGAAAAGGACAGTCGTACCTATTTTGAAAAATAAGGGAAGCAGGAGTTTGTTCCTCCTCAGGTTGGCTGGATTCGCCCATTGGTCGCTTCCCTTTGCTTTTATCACCCACATGTTTAGTTCTCACCATTTCCAAAATCGTTTTCCAATTGAAGAACAAGACGAGAAGAAATAGAAAAAGAAAAGCAACAGATTTATAGAAGAAGAAGAAAAACGAGATTTGCATTGGAAGTTAGAGAGAATCGTGAAAAAGATTTTGAGAGAATCGTGCGAAAATAAAGAGAAGAAAACTGAAGAGGCAGAAGAAATAAAATAAAGAGAAGTTATTAGGGTAGAAAATGAGAAGGTGGGGAATTAAATGTGAGTCTAACGGTTGGTTTGACCGAAAAATTCGAATTCCGCGTTCTGTCGCGACATCGTCACGATCGCGACAGAAGCAAAATGAAAAATTTGAATATCGCGATAAACGTCGCGTCATCGCGACAAAATAACCCCGCTCTCCATCGCGACAGAATGCAATTTTGAAAAATCAAAAAATGAAACTGTCGCGATCACTCGATCCGTCGCGCCGTCGCGATGAAGTCTAAAATAGCCTTTCCTCATTCTGTCGCGCTCGCGACAGAATGGAATTTTGAAAATCACATTTGGTTTTCCTTCCAAAAACAACACACGAAGGTATATAAAATAAATTTACATATGAAAAACATCTGTGGAACAAAAAGAACGACATTAGTATATACAAATATCACACATATAATAAAACAATTAATTAAAAAGAAAAGTTAAACCAAGTAACCATCAAATCATTTTTAAGGAAAGAAATGAAACCTCCCTTCCATGAAATGTTTCCTCCAAATACACTTTACATCTTTGACCATTGGCTTTAAATAACTCCCCTTTATTATTTTTTAGCTCTAAAAACCCTTGATCAAAAACTTGTGTGACTTCAAAGGGTCCACTCCATCTAGATCTTAATTTTCCCGGGAAGAGTTTCAATCTAGAATTATACAAGAGAACCTTGTCCCCAATATTAAAATTTTTAATCCGAATATGTGCATCATGCCATTTTTTAGTCCTTTCTTTATAAATCTTAGCATTCTCAAATGCAAGAAGCCTCAATTCATCTAGCTCATTTAATTGTAAACATCTTTTGACACTTGCATCTTTAAGATCATAATTCAAAGTTCTAATGGCTCAATATGCTTTGTGTTCTAACTCCACAGGTAAATGACACGCTTTTCCATAAACCATTCTATATGGTGTCATACCAATTGGGGCTTTGAATGCAGTGCGATATCCCACAAAGCATCATCTAATTTATGTGCCCAATCCTTCCTAGAAGTAGAGACTGTTTTTTCTAATATCCACTTTAACTCCCTATTGGACACTTCCACTTGACCACTTGTTTGTGGGTGATATGGTGTAGCTACCCTATGATGAACTCCATATTTTTGCAATAATGAATCAAAAGAACGGTTAATGAAATGCTTACCTCCATCACTTATGATGGCTCTTGGCACTCCAAATCTTGAGAAAAGCTTCTTCAAAAACTTTATCACCACCTTGGAATCATTGGTAGTTGTGGCTTTTGCTTCAACCCATTTTGATACATAATCAACCCCAACCAAAATGTAGTTTTGTCCAAAAGAAGTAGGGAAAGGACCCATGAAGTCAATCCCCCACACATCAAACACTTCAACTTCCAATATGTTATTCAAAGGCATCTCATCTCTTTTCCCAATATTTCCAGCCCTTTGACATTTATCACATTTGGCTACATGCATCTTTGCATCATGAAATAAAGTTGGCCAAAAGAATCCACATTCAAGCACTCTAGATGCAGTTTTATTGGCACCATTATGACCCGAATATAATGCAGCATGACAATGCATTAAAATGTTTTGATAATCCCCCTCACTTACACAACGACGAATTATACCATCTCCACTAATCTTAAACAAGTAAGGCTCTTCCCAAAGATAATTTTTAACATCACTAAAGAATTTCTTCTTTTGTTGCCATGTCAAATTTTCAGGTACAATTCCAGCAGCAAGATAGTTAGCAAAATCAGCATACCAAGGTACATGCATATTCAAAATTGACATCAAGGCTTCATCCGAAAATGTTTCATTAATTTCAATACCATCACCTAAAGTTTGTTCATTTTTTTCTAACCTAGACAAATGGTCAGCAACAAGATTTTCACTTCCCTTTTTATCTTTAATTACAAGGTCAAACTCTTGCAATAACAATACCCAACGAATCAACCTAGGTTTAGCATCTTTCTTTGCAAATAAATACCTCAATGCAGCATGATCAGTATAAATTATGACTTTAGATCCCAACAAGTAAGATCTAAACTTGTCACATGCATAAACCACAGCTAACATTTCTTTTTCAGTTGTTGTATAATTAACTTGAGGAGGTGACAAGGTATGACTAGCATAATATATCACATGCAAATTCTTACCATGTCTTTGGCCTAATACACAACCCACAGCAAGATCACTTGCATCACACATAATCTCAAATGGCAATTCCCAATTAGGAGCAGCAATAATAGGAGCACTTATAAGAGCCTTCTTCAAAGTTTCAAAAGCATGCATACATTCTTTAGAAAATTCAAAGGAAACATCCTTAACTAGCAAATTAGTTAAAGGTTTGGCAATTAAAGAAAAATCCTTTATAAATCTTCTATAAAATCCAGCATGTCCAAGAAAAGATCTTACCCCCTTAAGTGTAGTGGGTGGAGGTAACTTTTCAATTAATTCAGTTTTTGCTCTATCAACCTCAATACCCCTACTTGAAATTTTGTGCCCTAATACTATCCCTTCATCTACCATAAAATGGCATTTCTCCCAATTAAGAACCAAGTTAGTTTCTTCACACCTAGCCAATACTTTGTCTAAATTTTGTAAACAAAGCTCAAATGAATCCCCGTATACAGAAAAGTCATCCATAAAAACTTCCATTATATCCTCTATCATGTCTCCAAAAATTGAAGTCATACATCTTTGAAATGTGGCTGGGGCATTACAAAGCCCAAAAGGCATTCTCCTATAAGCAAAAGTTCCATAAGGACAAGTAAATGTAGTTTTCTCTTGGTCACTAGGGTAGATAAAAATTTGGAAATACCCTGAATATACATCAAGAAAACAGTAATGAGAATGGCCTGCAATTCTCTCTAGCATTTGGTCAATGAATGGTAAAGGAAAATGATCCTTTCTAGTAGCCAAATTAAGCTTCCTATAATTTATACATACCCTCCAACCTGTGGTGGTTCTAGTTGGAATTAAATCTCCATTCTCATTCCTCACTACTGTCATACCCCCCTTCTTTGGAACACAATGTATTGGACTCACCCAATCACTATCCGAAATAGGATAAATGATTCCAGCATCAAGCAATTTAATAACTTCCTTTTTAACTACCTCTTTCATATGAGGGTTAAGCCTCCTTTGTCTATCAGCTTTTGGTTTATAGTCATCTTCCATATTTATCCTATGCATGACAACATTAGGACTAATACCCTTCAAATCAGATATTTGCCATCCAATACTTTTTATCCTTTTTCTAACAACTTCTACTAATGCATGCTCTTGTTCTTTATTTAGTTTATTAGAAATAATAATAGGCAAAGTATGATTTAATCCAAGAAAGGCGTACCTCAAATGACCAGGTAATTCCTTTAGATCAACATTTGGTGGACTTTCAATGGAAGGTGGTAAAGGTGCTTCATTACGAATAAGAGGTTCACTTCTAAAACTTTCTTGCTCTACCTCTTCATGAACTTCCTCTTCCATTTGGACTTCCTCTTCATCTGCATTTTCTAAGACTTCCACAACACACGCATCAATGACATCTATTTTCATGCACACATTTTCATCCATTGGGTATTTTAGTGCCTTTTCCATGTGATATTCAACACTATCATCCCCTACTCTTAAGACTAATGTGCCCTCATAGACATCAACTAAAGCCCGACCAGTCCTCATGAAAGGTCTACCCAATATTAAGGGACATTTCTCATCATATGCAAAATCTAAAATAACAAAATCAGCTGGCAAAATAAATTTATCCACTTTTACAAGCACATCTTCAACTATTCCATATGGTTTCTTAATAGATTGATCAGCTAATTGCAAAACCATGGAAGTAGGTTTAACATAATCTAAACCCAACTTTTTAAAGATAGAATAAGGCATGAGATTAATACTTGCCCCCAAATCACATAAACACTTAGGAAACTCTTTATCCCCTAAGGTACATGAAATTGTGAAACTACCATTATCTTTAAGTTTGGTAGGCAAATTATTTGTGATTATAGAACTACATGCTTCAGTCAATGCAATAGTGGATATATCCTCCCAACTTCTTTTCTTAGAAATTAATTCTTTAAGAAATTTTGCATAGTTAGGAATTTGTGATATGGCCTCAATAAAATTCAAATTTATATGCAAATGCTTCAATTTATCAATAAAAGATTGAAATTGCTTATCTTGGTTTTGTCTCTTTAGGCGTTGCGGAAACGGTGGGCAAGGTTGAAAAATTTTGGAAGAATTTGCTTTAGATGCCCCTTCTGTCGCGACCGCAATAGGTGTCGCGATCGCGACAGAAGACTCTCCTCCTATTGTCGCGTTCACGTTTGGTATCGCGCCTGGAACTTTGGTTTGCTTCTCTTCTGTCGCGACCGCGACAGGCGTCGCGCTCGCGACAGAAGAATCATTCTTCTTTTTATTTTCCTGAAATTCTCCATTCTTGTTAGTAATAACAAATTCATTGGTGTAAGATTTACCTGACCTCAAATTGATGGCTTTTAGATGTTCCCTTGGGTTCTCCTCCGTATTACTTGGTAAAGTACCTTGTAATCTTGAAGGTAAAGCTTTTGCTAATTGCCCAATTTGCACTTCTAAGTTGTGAATGGATGAGACTTGATTCTTTGTGATTTGATCAAACTTATTTTCTAGCCTCTTTTGGTTCTCCTCTTGTGAATTAAATTTCATATTAATCCCCTCTAAGAATCTATCCATTTTAACCTCCAAAACCCCAAACCTATCTTGAGGTGGTTGAAAACTTACTCCTTTATTTTGATTACTACTATTCCCCCATGAAAAGTTTGGATGGTTCCTCCATCCAGGGTTATATGTATTGGAAAATGGGTTACCTCTTCCTTGCCCTTGGATAAAACTAACTTGCTCCTCCGTACTATTTATGCCTAAATTACATACCTCACTTGGATGTCCTTGTTGTCCACAAATATTGCATCTATTTGGTTGATTACCTCCCATACCCAAATTATTGAGTTTGTGAGTCAATGCTTCCACTTGAGCTTGCAATGCAACCACTGAATCGAGTGCATGAACTCCTCTCACAATAGTAGAATTTGAATCTCTACTTCTTTCGGTAGGCCACATGCAGTTGTTCATGGACATCTCCTCCAATAATTCAAACGCCGCTTCAGTAGTTTTTCTCATCAAAGATCTGCCAGCAGCAGCATCAATAGTTCCTCTTGTGGTAGGATTTACTCCATTATAGAATGTTTGCATCAACAATTCTCTTGGCAAGTTATGGTGTGGACACATCCTTTGCAATTCCTTAAATCTTTCCCAAGCCTCATATAATGATTCATTATCATTTTGAACAAATGTAGTGATATCTTTTATGATTTTTGCAGTTTTGGCCAATGGAAAATATTTGGATAAAAATGCTTGGGCCAATTGGTCCCAAGTAGTTATAGATCCTCTTGTTAGAGAATTCAACCAAGCTTTTGCTTTATCCTTCAAAGTGAATGGAAAAAGCCTAAGCTTGATTGCATCAGCCGAAACCCCATTTATCTTAAAGGTATCACAAATCTCAAGAAAGTTTGCCAAATGAGCATTTGGATCCTCATTTGCCAAACCATAAAATTGAATACTATTTTGAATCATTTGTAATAATGAAGGCTTAATTTCAAATTGATTGGCATTTACCGTTGGTCTTACCACTCCTTGTTGAGCACCACTCAAAGCAGGTGTGGCAAAGTCCATCAATCTTGGTGGATTTTCTTCAGCCATGATAATTGATCTCCTATTTTTGTTCTTATTTTTATTGGATTTCCGATTACTCAATAAAAACCTCTCAATTTCAGGATTTAAAGGCTCAAGCTCTTCTAAAGAACTCCTTGTACTAGGCATGAACTTCTAAAATCCTGTAAAAACAAAACACAAAATTAATTTAAACAAATAAACAAATTAAAACAAAAGAAAATATTGTAATCCAAAATCATAAATCAATTTTTATAATGGCAAAACAACCGTTCCCCGGCAACGGCGCCAAAAACTTGTTGAGCATTTTCTATATATGCTAATTATACCGCAAGTATACGGTGTACTGCAATAATACTTAAGATGTCGATCCCACGAGGAACGTGTTTACACACTATTACTAATTGATTTTAATCTTGTTTACAATTATAAAATGATGGAGAAGTGATTCTAAATTAATCTAATATGTAAACTTACTAAGTCAAGTTTATGTGAATCCAAGAAGATAGAAAAGATTAATGATGCTAGATAAAAAGATGGAACTTGAATTAATTGTTCTTAATGATTTTAGCATTCTTGTCTTGTAAGTCAAGTTGAATAAATTTCCTACTTACTTTCTCAATATAAATAGGACTGCCTAAAACATACACATATAAGTCTAATTCCAAATTTTCATTTAAGAACTAGATTATTATACATGCAAATCTTAAGAATAAAACACAACCTATAACAACCATTTTAATATTATGCCTTCTCAAACAATATCTTGATGATGAATTTCCAATTAGATGTAAGAATGAATTTGATTTCTCAATAAAACTCAAACTTATAATGATAATAAATAATGTACTAATGAGAAATTCTACAATTAAGAACTCTTGAATAAATATGAACAATAAAATAATTTAATATTAAACATTTAAGTTCAGAATTTACATCATAAAAATTACAAAGAAGAATTAAAAGATAAGAATTTAAGAAGGAGATTTCTCAACCCTTTTCAAGTCACCAATTGTAGTCCTCTTCCTTGTATAATATCTTCTCTTCAACACATCAACTCTACTTAAGAAAAACTAAAAGAAAACTATTTTTAACTACAAAAAAAATATTCAAATGTTCAATTCTAAGTCATCATATGTAAATTACAGTTAAGAATAGTATTTATAATATCAGCTCATGCCCCTTCAGATGCCCTTCTACAAAGGTTATAATTGTTGGTGGAAAGGTGCAACTTTTCAAGTTCAAATTTGAACTTTAGTGTCTAACGGATCCTTTTGTCGCGATCGCGACAGCTGTCGCGCTCGCGACAGAGCACGCCTTCTCTTTCGCTCGCCTTTCCTCACGTGTGCCTTCTCCGCGCCTTGTCGCGACCTCGCGACAACGTCTCTTGGTCGCGACAGCTTCTCTTTTCTCTTCTTTACTTATTCTTCCCTTAGCGCGCTCTGTCGCGCTCGCGCCGCCCATCGCGATCGCGACAGAGACTTTTCTGCCTTAGCCCATTCCTTCTTCTTCTCTCCATTTGCTCCATATTTTCTCCATTGACTCCATTTTTTCTCCCTTTGTCTCCTACATACAAAACTTAACAAAACACATAAAACTCACCTAATTCTAACAACTAAAAACACATAAAACATTATTTATAACCACAAAATATAGTTTAATTATGAGCTATTTAAGCTCATATCATCATGCACTTTACAATACTCATACAATTGACTTCCAAAACCCATCTTAATGTCATTTTCTGCCCTCATGGTCTTCTAACCAATTACTTATCTACAAGTTAAGAGTACAATGGTACAATTCTCATCATCATTAGACCTTAAATTTAGGAGTTATAGCTAAAGGGATTTTGCTTGCTCCAAAAGCCCTCCTACAAGATATAAACTACACTTAATAAGCATTTTGAAGACTTTAAGGTCCTCAATTCCACAAGACCACTTCTAACACATTTATAGGCACATCTCTTAGGAACCTAAACCAATTAGTCTCATTCATTTTAGAGTTATACAATTTAAGTTATAGTACATATAATTTCAATAGGTCAATTTACCTACAAGACCAGCTTTACTATTCCCAACTAATCAAGCTTTGACTCACTAATTTGGAATATCTCCATACTCCAAATTCATACAAAACTACCCTGACATACACACAAGCCCTTTAACATGTTCAATACCACATTAAGCATCTATTCATTCACAAATTACAATTAGTTTCTCAACTCATCGAAACAGGGTTATAAACTTAATCAATTATCTCATGTCAAACAATTAGCTCATCAAGCTCATCACATCACATATCAACATATTTTCAATTCATTTACACACACACTACCAACATGCAATTCAGAGTTCATATACCATAAATTTAACACTCAAAAATAGAGTTTCCCAAACCTCACTATCCTTTGCTCCTATTGCGATCACTTAGCACTTGGTTCTCCTACTTTCTCTTTACCTTTATCTTTTCTTAGTTCAACAACTACAAACAATATTCAATTCCAGAATTGGATACAAATGATCAATACCCAATTCAATCATTATTCAGAAACAAGAAGGAGTATAAGGAGATGAAGAACCAATTTACCTATATTACTTACCTTGATTAAAAGCACTTACAATACCACTCAAGATTACTGGACCAAATCAACCGAAATGCTATGACTTAATTTAGAGAAGTGAATGAGAGATGAAGAAGAATAGCAAGAGAGAAAATGAAGAAGAACAACCGAAGAGAACACATGCAAAATGATACATTTTCTCTCTCATCCCATCCTTTTATTGCATGGCAAGTGGTGAGGTGGCAAATCCATGGAGTGACACTCGGATTCCACTTCCTCCACTCACAATTCTAATTTGCTTAATTAAATACCATTATCAATTAATTAATCCAACTCAAACTTAATCATGCACATCTACCAAGTAATCACTTAAACTTATTTATTTGTTCAATCAAGTCCTCAATTCAATTACACTTAAGTCCAGAATTTAACAAACTCCAAATTAGACTTACCCAATTACCCTAATTAGGCCAATTTACTACTAGGGTATAATTCGAGCCATTACAGAAGGCATTTGCTTGGTCTCATTCATTATCAAATCCATTGGCATCCACCTTAAAAATATTATCTAAATCAAATTCATAGTTAGTTGCAGCCTCAACTTGAACTTCACAATCACTTAAAACTGTTGTTCTTACATCTTGTATGTCATCTTCATCAACAACTCTATCATCTAACCCATTTATACTCACATCTGGCCTATTTGAATTCCCTACGTCCCTATCAAATAATCTCGTGGTATTAATTGTAGCATCACATTTATCTACTGCACACACATCAACATAATTTAACTCCCCACAAATCAAGCTTTGCAAGGCTATAATATCCCTATCTCCCTCAACCAAGCAATATCTCTTACTTTTTCTCCCATTAGGTAAAGCTACTACGACTTGATTAACTTCACTAAACCCTAATGAATTCTTGAACTCTGTTGTAATGTCCAAATAGGACAACAAGTCTGCATCATATTTATCCCATATCTTTACTTTTTTCTTTGTCATATACTTAACTTCATGTGATTTTACCTATTCACAGTCACAATTAAAGGTAAGATCCACATAACAACTCATTATCTTTAGCACCACATAAAACACAAATAAACAAATCAATAAATAAACATTTATTTTAAACATAAATAGTGTCAATCACACATGTAAAGCTTATGAATATTTCATACCAACCATTATAAAACAATTAAAAAGCACAATTATAACCCAAATCCTCACGGGATAATACAAAAAAGAGCTAGTTGAACCCCAAATAAAAGAAGCTCTATTAAGCCAATTACAGCACAATTAAAGAAAAGAAATTGCAAACAAGAAATAAATAAGACACAAAATACCAAAGTGAATTACAAAGGGAGCAATTGAATGGTAACGATAGAAGCAGCTAAACGGCACCGGAGAGAGCAGCCGTAACTAGTTGGAGAAGCTTGAATGGAAGATCGAAATTGACATTTTCACGAATTACATTCTTTTCACGTCAGCTGGTTGAAAGACGCCGGAGTTAGTAGCCACTTCCGGTTGGAGAAGCTTCAATGGAAGAAGCGTTGCTGGTTAGAAGAGCTTCACATTTCACGATTTCTATATCAGAGATTAGGAATTGGTTACAGAGAGAATAAGGGGAAAATTAGATTGGGTAAAATTAAATGGTTAATTTGGATTGGTTTAATTTAAATGTCAGGCATGGACGCAGTTAGAAAGTTAGTACAGTAGAGTCAAAAAAATAAATTATTTAAATATTTTAGTGTGGTCAATTTCAAAAAAATAAGATTATAAGGGCATTTTTTAAATTTTTTAGTAGGATTAATTTTATAAAAAAAAAATTAAAATTAAAGAATTTTTTTAAAAATTTTAATTTCTAACGATGTGTCTACAATATTGTTGCCAACTCGGATTTCTGTTTGTTGAGGTGGACTTCCGTCAAATAGAGTGACAAATTTGGACCTATTTTATAACAACAATGGCATTGTAAAGAATATATATATATTCGAGTGGCAAATTTGGACCATTTCGAAAATTTAAATGGCACATTTGTCCATATCCCTTGTACAAATCTAGAAATGAATTGTAATTTGCTAATTTACGACTAATCTCCTATAAGTAGAAATATTAATCTTTTTCTACTGTTATCAATCTTTGTAGAAAATCTGGTGACTTCAATCAATTCCAAAAATCTTGGTATTTCAAACAATATGGAATTTTCAACACTTTTATCTACCAAGATTTTTTGTCTATAAAAGTTATTTTTCATGTTTGAATTTTTTTTCCCCTTACAAAGTCTACATTTTTTTTTGAAAAATATTAAAGTAAAACATTTTTATTTGAAAAACATTAAAGTAAACGAAGTTATTTTCGTTATTAAAAAAAATGTATAGTGTTAGGAACAAGTGACTTATTATATATTTTATTTACTTTTAACATGATTATCTATTCTAATACAAAAAATAATTTCTATTAAACTTTATTTTTTTATCAGTACATATTTTGGCAGGAAAAGATGAAAGATGAAATTCAAAATTGAGATTCATATTGAAAAACTTACCAAACATAAATCAATTCATCTAAGTTGGATTTGGAAATTTAACCGTACTTAATCTGATTTGATTTGTATCCATTTTCACCACATGCTTAACAATAACATAGTAATACAAAAATTGATCATGTTTAGTGAATTAAGATCCATGTCATTAAGACAATCGCGTGAGGATATTTGATGACGATCAATTCGTGGTCCAATTCAATCCAAAAAGCAATATATTGAAGAGCTTATTTCTTATTTAATGGCTAGCACTTGCCAAATGAATTAGCAACAGAGGATTGATCTACCAAATCATCTAAATATATCAAACAACCTTCATTTTTCTTTCCTTCTTTACCACTTTCTTTACAACCAAATTTATAAAACAAACCAATAAACGAATACCTCATGTTTAATAAGCAGGCAAATCATTGCCAATTTGCCTGTTTAAGACATCCCCTCTCTTTCTCTAAAAACCATTGACTTAACAGTTGGATTTAAAATACCCACCTGCTCAGGGCCCCAATAAGCCTACTTCAACTTTCAAATTCCATGCCTGATGTGGTTCAAGCTTCTTCAAAACTTCAACTTTCATCATTAGCAAGTGCTTCTCTGTTCAATAATCATCAATTCCCACCTTTTTTTTGTTCCCCCAAATGGCTTTCTTGATGGTTTTGAGCTTCATTGACTAGTTAGACAAGTACAAGTTTTGATTCTTTGTCATCAATGGCAGAAGTGATTTTGAAGAAGCTAAAAATCTGTACTTTACGGTCAATGCTGTTGTCGGTCATTTTTGTTTTGAGGTTTCTACAATTGGGGCAGGGTCAAGATGTTGGTGACTATAATGAAGTTAATAATCCTGCTGTTCTACCTCTCGTCACACAGCTGGTTTATAGCAGGCTATCAAACATCACTGTTATTCTTAGTAAAGAGATCAGTAACCGCTCCAATTTCTGCTTCAAAGACCCGTGAGTTGACTTTTTCTGCCTTTTGTTTCTATTTGGTTTCTGAGAAACTCAAGGAAGAAAAATGTCTGAGTTTTATGTTGTTTTGGACTATGGGTTATTATAAATATGCGTTTCATATTTTGAATAATGCTTGACATAGAAGTACTTTTTGGTTTCTGATGATGGAAAATTTGAGCAGTCTCTCTCTCTATTATTGGTCTAAACTTGTTTCCTATAGGAAAAATGCCATCTTCTGATCTGCTGGGTTTCATTAATGTTGGTAGCATAGGTATTTGAAAATTTTAGACTTGGGATAGTTTCCATTTGATGTTTGCTCTCTTTGATATACTAGCAGTTGTGCACAATGGATTGAGCTGAAAGGGGATTAATTTGTTTCAGGGAAGCTGATTGGAATCAAGCATTCAATTTTTCTTCCAATTTGGATTTCTTGTCATCTTGCATTCAAAAAACCAAAGGTATAGAAATCCTTCAGTCACAAATAGAACATTCATGGTTTTTGGGAAATGTGTTTGGAACTTAATTTCAACTTTTCTGGTTCCATTCAACTTACAATAGTATAACTAGCTGATTGGTATTTGCAAATTGATTTAATCTATGAGAAACAAATCAATGGAAAACAAGTTTGAGGATTTTGTTCTTTCCATTTTGCCTTATTTTCTTGGATTTCAAAGTCAAAAGCTTTGGGCACTAATGACATGTATGAATGGTTGATAGAATAATGCAGAACAAGATTATTTTAGAGCAATAGCTGAATTACTGAGATCATATACTAGGTTATTTTTGAAGCTTGTATTATGTTGCTTATTATTTCTTGATGAAATTTTGATAAATCAAGCGGTCAATTTGCCCTAAAGTGTCATTATTTCTGGGTATTATACTGGAAACCCATGGATCAAATAATGATGGTGATATCTTGCTGTTGCACATGTCTGTTCTTGTATCTTTTTTCCTCTTGTTTTGCCTTGTGGAAGTGTCTATACTCTAGAAGCACCAAATCAGGCCTCAAGAGCTTGTGCTTAAAGAAGATAGAGATAATTGACCAAACTGTGAAATGCATGGTATTTTTTCATCTTATCCTTTTCATCTGGACTAAAACATTGAAGCTCTAATATCAACTTATTTTTTAGTTTTGTCATATTTTTTGATTTTTTTTCAATATATTAAACAGGAGACATCATGCGACGGATATGTACAGCAGCAGAAATGAAATTCTACTTTAACACTTTCTTTGAGCCATCAGCCATTGACAATTACTTGAAACTTAACAAGAACTGTAATTTAACCTCATGGGTTCCTGGTTGTGAGCCAGGATGGGCTTGCAGTATTGGTGAAAATCAGCCAGTTGACCTTCAAAATTCACGGGTCATTCCTGCAAGAACTCACAGCTGTCAGGCTTGTTGTGAGGGATTCTTCTGTCCTCATGGCCTTACATGCATGATACGTAAGTTTTTGAGAATCCTATAATCCATTCGTGCAACTAACATTCACATGTCAACTGAGAATTCTTCAAATGCTAATTAACCTATTTGGATTTGCTTTGTTATCATATATTATGAGATCATCATTTATAAAATAAATGGAAGAAGAAGCACAACAGCATGTGACATTCCTCATCAAGAGTCTCCTATGTAGTTTTCTGCTTTTGTGTCTTTGTATCACCAAATTTTCATTTTCAAAAGTTGCATAATTGATGGGAAGTTATTAATATGTTCTCTGTGTATCATTCTCTGTCATCTTTTATCTGCTGCCACTGGTGTTCGGTTCTTGAAGCCTGCCCACTAGGTTCCTATTGTCCTCTTGCAAAACTCAATTCAGCAACTGGTGTTTGTGAACCGTAAGCTCAAATTCTAATTCTCTGGTTATCACTCTATGATCTATGCATCTCTGCCGGCCTGTGATGTTCAAAAACTATAAATGGCATTGCAGATATCATTATCAGCTACCTCCAGGTAAGCCGAACCATACTTGTGGAGGGGCAAATATATGGGCTGATGTTGGTAGCAGTAGTGAGATATTCTGTTCAGCAGGATCATACTGTCCAACAACAGTACAGAAAAATTCATGCAGTAGTGGGTATTATTTTTTTTTTCCCTAATCCTCATTGCCTTTTTATTACTGCAATTTAATATGTATACAATCAGTTTATAATAATCTTTTTTTAAGTGAAAAAAAATATAATTTTGCACATGATGTGTGATATATATGAAGATTTAAATATTTCTGTTTGTCCTCCATATTTATTTACTGATGCTATCTCATATATATGTGCAATTTCAGACGTTATTGCAGGATGGGCTCCACAGCTGAGAAAAGTAAGGATTTTATTCTTAATATTATTATTACGAAATCATTAGCAAAGTTGGTTAGTGTATGTGCATATGTATGTGTTGTGTTTTGCATTGAAAAAGTCCAGAATAAATATTACTTTCTTTGACCTCACTAATTAACTTGCAGGTTGCTTCAAATTAACTTCATGCAAAGCAAACTCTACAAATCAGAATATTCATGCATATGGGATTTTGCTCATTGTAAGTTATTTGTTTTTTAATCTGGATAAATATATTCTTTCTTCTCCAAATCTTTTAGCTTTCAAGTGACCCAAAAGATTTAAAATTTAAAGATCATATGACCTATTATGTTTACGCTTCCTAGAAGTTCTTGTAATATTCCATTGAACCGTGCTTCCTTTGAAATTTATGTAATACACATGAAATTCTTCTTTAAAACATCACAAAAGAGAGTTTGCTAATAAACATTGATGCCATTCATTTGCTTATGCAGGCTGCTTTGTCTACTGTCTTACTCATTATTTACAATTGCTCGGATCAAGTTCTCACCACTCGAGAGAGGAGACTTGCCAAATCCAGGGAGTCAGCATCAAGAAGTGCAAGGGAAACAGCAAGAGCACGGCAAAGGTGGAAAGCTGCAAAAGATGCTGCTAAGAAACAGGCAAGTGGATTGCAAGCTCAATTATCACAGACATTCTCTCGCAAGAAAAATGACAGACATCCTGAACGACTCAAGATTTTGAGTCAACATAAATCTGATATGGAAGATGATTTATATCCAATGGCAAACTCAAGCACTTTCTCAGCATCCCTGCCATCACCCATGCCACCAAAAGGAGAGAAGAAGGAACCTACTGACCTCATGAAGATGATGCATGAAATTGAGGAAGACCCTGAAGGTTATCAGGGTATTAATCTTGGAATTACAGATCCTAATGCTTCAGGAAAGGCACCAAATGTAAAAGAAATGAACACCCATAGTCAAATTTTTAAATATGCATATGCTCAAATTGAGAAAGAGAAAGCCATGGAGCAAGAGAACAAGGATCTTACATTCTCAGGAGTAGTTAATATGGCTACTAATACTGAAACCAAAAGAAGGCCTTTAATTGAGATTTCATTCAAAGATCTAACCCTTACTTTAAAAGCCAAAAATAAGCATCTGTTAAGATGTGTAACCGGAAAAATCAAACCTGGACGTGTTACAGCAGTCATGGGTCCATCAGGAGCTGGCAAGACAACCTTTCTTTCAGCTCTTGCAGGAAAAGCAATTGGATGCAGGGTTTCTGGTTTGATTCTTATTAATGGAAAAGATGAATCCATACACTCTTATAAGAAAATTATTGGTTTTGTTCCTCAAGATGATATTGTGCATGGGAACTTAACAGTAGAAGAGAATCTCTGGTTCAGTGCTAATTGCAGGTTCATTCTCATGTAGCTTTCTCTAATATTCCAATAGAGTTTCATGGTTATAATTTGGTCCTCCATCAATAGAAATATTATTTCATGTATCGAATATGTCATGACAACTTGGTAATAACCAAGGTAGGAGGGACAGGAGTTTAGGAGTTATGATGTCATGAAAACTTGGTAATAGCTTGCAAGGAATAATTTAGTGCACATTCATTTTTCAATAAATCAGGGAAGTCAAGATCCTTCAGTTGCTAAGCTAATGGCTCCAGTTGTGGTCCTGCCATATGTTGTTTGCATTATTTTGTATCTTAACTGAAGCTACAATTATCACTTGATACCTAAATTTGATGGGTTTGATCTATTTGCTTACTACCTTCCAGTTTTTAAGGACTCAGCCACAGTAATAAATCTCCATAGAAAATATATTATAGCTAGCGGCTATAGCTCAGCCCCTTGCTATACTATAGAAAAAAGACTCTTAATGTAGAAATTCAGAATTTTGGTACTTTGATATTTTCTTTCTAGGATATGCACCCTCACAGATGACTACTGCTGTCACCTAGATCCATGTGGCATCATACACATACCATTTAACTCCTTGTAAATGATGGCTCTTCCAATGAGATTTTACAAATAGTTGCTACATGAAGTTATCACTAAATTAATGTCTTGCTTTAATTGTTAAACTTTTTCCTTGTACTTTGCTCATTTATTTCTTTGTGCAATGTGGATGATGTCTGTTCAAATTCCTCCATATTTGCTGATGCTTCTGTCCCATAATCTCCTGGTTTTTGCAGACTATCAGCTAATTTGTCAAAAGCTGATAAGGTTCTCATTGTTGAACGAGTTATTGAATCACTGGGGCTACAGACAGTGAGGGATTCCTTAGTTGGAACAGTAGAAAGGAGAGGAATTTCAGGAGGTCAGAGGAAGCGAGTAAATGTTGGATTGGAAATGGTAATGGAACCTTCACTTTTAATATTAGATGAACCAACATCTGGTCTAGATAGTGCCTCTTCTCAGCTTCTTCTTAAAGCACTTCGACGTGAAGCTCTTGAAGGGGTGAACATCTGCATGGTTGTTCACCAACCAAGGTAACTTCTGTAACAACCAATCATAATCTTTTAGAGACTCCTTATCTTTCATAGTTTGAAAAATTGCACAGCATTCCTGTGGTTACACAAGCACTGCATGCCACGTTATTTGAGGATGAAAAAAAGAGCTTTTAATGTTAGAGGGGTAGTGAGAAAGCTTGTGGATGAGATTGGCTAATGAACCCTACATTGTCGTATATCAACAGTTCACAGCAGACTAAATGTGTATGAAGAAGATGGCATCAGTATAGCATGTTACAATTCAACTTTGCCATTATACAGTATCGCGAATCACTATTTATTAACTCTAGCGTTGCATTGACCGCGTTGAATCCACCCCTTGTGATATTGGCAAAGTATTGCTTGTTATTTTACCATGGATTACTTGCCTGGTCAAACAAGTTTTATTCAAATTTCAAGAGGTTTAAAACTTGGTAAAGAAAGGTCCAACTCATTTTACCTTCAGAATTGATTTTCTTTCTCAGTATTATACAGGTGCAACTTCTTTTCCTGTTCCGTTTTTCTGAAATCTAGAGCTTCTTTTTTCAGTTACACCTTGTTCAAAATGTTTGATGACTTAGTACTGCTGGCAAAAGGCGGCCTTACTGTCTATCATGGTTCAGCAAAGAAGGTTGAAGAGTACTTTGCAGGCCTTGGAATTAATGTGCCTGAGCGTGTTAATCCCCCTGATCACTATATTGACATTTTGGAGGGTATGGTGGCACCAAGTGCAAGCTCAGGTGTATACTATAAAGAGCTTCCTGTCAGATGGATGCTTCATAATGGGTACACCATACCCCCTGACATGCAGCAGTATGTTGCTAGACTTCACATAAATCCAGTTTGTGAATCAAATCTTGGTACTATTGGAATGGAGGAACAATCTTTTGCTGGGGAATTATGGCAGGATATGAAGAGCCATGTGGAGTTACACCGGGATAAGATACGGCATAACTTCTTGAAGACGAGGGACTTATCAAACCGGAGAACTCCGGGTGTATTTCAGCAATACAAATACTTCCTTGGCAGGTGAGTCTTGTCAATAAGGACATCTTAAGGTGCTTCTAAGTATAATATAGGTTGCCTGTAGTTTCAATTGCTTTTCTTCTCTCAAGAAATATATTTCTGACAATTTGTTGTTTAGTAGAAAATATGGTAATTATGTGCAATTCCAGTAATGAAATTACTTGGATCCAGTTGTCTCTGAAAGTCTTGTTTGTCCATGTACTTGTTAAAAATTTTTGCTTGTCCTTTTGACTGGACAATTGGTCAGTTTTAGCTCTACATTGAGTCCTTGCCGAGACATTTATCTATTGGTGAAACTAGAGATACCACAATATCCATGGGTGCTTAGCTCCAGTGGATGATGGGCAGCTTCCAGTCTTTTACCAAAGAAAACTGTGGGAAGTAATGAATCATTCTGTGCAGAACTTCATAAAAGATCATTAGCATACCCTACTTTCCAAAAACACAAGAAGTTAATTCCCACACCTTTAATGGTGCTAACTGAAATTAAATACTAGTTCCAGGAGTTTTGTTCCTAGCGATGGGGAAATGCAATATGTTAACTGTTTATGCCTGATATTCCATTCTCCCAATCTGTGATCTCACAATTATGCAGGATCGGTAAACAGCGCCTCAGGGAATCTAAAATACAAGCAATGGATTACTTGATTTTGTTACTTGCTGGAGCCTGCTTGGGGTCACTTGCAAAAGTTAATGATCAAAATTTTGGAGCTCCTGGATACACATATACCATCATTGCAGTTTGTAAGTAGAAAAACGTACTCGGACATGCCATGGCATTTTCTTTGAATTCAATTACGAGTCTTACTTTGTAAATGCCAAAATTTAAAAGCTCTTCACCTTGCTAGCAATAGGAAATGAAAATATTTGAAATTGGTATATTATACTCGCTGTTTATAATACAGAGATATTTTACATGAGTTGGATAGGTTCAATGGAATGGATTCTATCATGAATGTGGATTTAAACTTATTTCAGTATCAACTTCCAATGCTGACAAAAAGAGTTGTTTCAAATGCATTGTTTAAGACTTGGTTGGAGTTTTCACAAATCTCAGTTTAAAATTATACATTCTGAACTGAAAATCAAATAAATACTTGAATTTAAAATTTTAATCTGCATTTAGAAACCTACTTTAATTTGCATTAAAGGCTTAGCAAACCTAAATAGTAAATAATGATGCTTCATCAATCTGACACATTTCATTACGTAGAAATTGATGTCCCAATCACTTCTCTATTTCTCATGTCAGCTCTCCTTTGCAAAGTAGCAGCTTTGAGATCATTCTCTCTCGACAAGTTACAGTACTGGAGAGAGAGTTCTTCAGGCATGAGTAACTTTGCTTACTTTCTTGCCAAGGATACAATGGACCATTTTAATACAGTGATTAAGCCTTTGGTGTATCTTGCTATGTTCTATTCTTTCACCAACCCAAGATCGTCCTTTACGGATAATTACACTGTCCTTTTCTGCCTTATTTACTGTGTGACTGGTATAGCATATGCATTGGCCATATTTTTCGAACCAGGTCCAGCGCAACTGGTGAGTTATGGTGGTTCGGAGTGAAAATATTTTCTGAGTATTGATTTAGTTTGTCATATGGGTTACTTTATTGACAAGCTTCATTTCTTTCAGTGGTCAGTTCTTCTTCCAGTTGTTTTGACTCTCATTGCAACACGGTCACAAGATAGTCAAACCTTGAAGAATATAGCAAACTTATGCTATCCTAAATGGGCGTTGCAAGCATTTGTCATAGCAAATGCTGAGAGGTACGCACTCATTTATCTTTGCACATGGAGCAACTCTAAAAGATGATAAAGTATGTTCAGATATTTATTTTTCTAAAATGGTCTAGTCCATGAAAATTTTGGAATTGTGGATTACAAGAAAAGATTTTGATATCAGTATATTGCCAAATTAATAACCTAACAGTTCAAAGGAAAGGAAAACGTTCATTCGTCAATTCATGCCCTGGCATATATGTGCACGACATAATATCAAGGCTAGTGGGATTGCATTTGTTTCACTTCATGACCTATGACTCGAGATATGTTTCATTTATTTCATTTAAAGAAAACACTATATTTATAGTGTGTCAATCATTTATTCCTTTCTTGCAGTCTTGTATTTCGTAGCATATTGCATGTTAAGAAAAAATGAGTATAATGAATAATGTTCATATACGAGCACTTCATATAATCAAATGACCAAATTAGTACTGAATAAATATTAATTACTATTTTGCAGACTCATCATACATGAGTTTGATTTTGAGTATAAGAGTTTGTTTTCATAATCTACCAAGATAAGCACAACCTTCTCTAATTTGTAGTTGAATCTACTTTTTTCTGAAATGTCTAAAAAGTTGTATTCTCATAAAAGCCATTCCAGTTAACAAATCCAGAAACTTTGAAACTTTTCCAGTCATAGTAAATTATTGCAAGACATGTTATTTGAAGTGACATATACTGATGATATCGGTTTTGTTTTCCATTAGGTACTACGGAGTGTGGTTGATTACACGCTGTGGTTCACTTATGAAAAGTGGGTATAATCTCCATCAATGGGGTCTTTGTATATTCATTCTCATATTTATTGGTGTGCTTGCTCGTTTCATGGCATTCTTTGGTATGGTGACATTGAAAAAGAAGTGAGTTTCCCAGTTCAAACCCCATTCTTACATCTATAAAACTGTGAATTTCTGGAGTATGAGAAGGCGATTGTTTCCTTAGCTATCGGTATGTATACAGTATTGTGAGAATAAAAAGGAAACCAGAGTGATGAGTCAATTATGGCCTTGCGCAGAAATGTCATAAATGGGATTATTTCACCAAGTTTTGCAGTATAGTCTGGGACCAAACTAGTGTAACCATCTAGCAACAGTTTGTTTCTCTAGTATTTTTCATTTAGTCATTAGAGATTATTCATTTCTGTAAGTTCTTTCACAATGAAACCATGAAATCAATATAGAGTAGATAATACTACTTATTGTGTAGGGGTGATTACCAGTTATATTGGCCTCATTTAAACGTTCTACAGCAAACTAAAAGCTGTTTTCAAAGAGTGAAATGCAACTATACATTTTTGCTTTTCGTATTGGCGTTCTTTTCAATGCAGTCTAAATTTTCATTTTTATCAAAGCAGCTGAAGCTGACATGAGCGTGCAACCAATGAAATTGTAATCTGTTTTGAAGAAATCATATCCAGTAATCAAAATATTGAAGTTTATGTCTGGCCTTGCTCAAGTTTAAAGCTGACTTGATTAATGATAATATAAACGAACCCCTCATTGATGGTAGTCCACTCACCAACACGACTTCTTATCAACATTCTAAATGGAATGTTGGTGCATGTATAAACGTGTTGAATTTGATAGCAATTGAGTACACAGTCGTATGCAGATTTGTAACTTGAATAGCCAGTTTGTACAAGCTACATGAACCATGTTAATGTGGTGATTAAAAAAGAAATAGCAAAATTTGAATATTCTCCTGTTTTATGCAACATCTTGTCAAGAATTAACTGCCCTATTGAGCTCTTGCTTGTCATTTAGCGGTTCCAATGGCTCATCTTCTTCTTGTGCATCTGGCCATAGTCTTCTTATGTGAAAGTTTAATCGATCTTCTGGTTTAGTAAGCCATAATTATTCTGCGTTTGTATTAATAATTTGACTGAAAGAGCATAAGAGTTACCACGGAAAACAAAAATGCTTTCCACGTTATATCGCTGAAGCTCATTTCCATATAATGTCGCCCAAAAATTTAAGAGCTGGAACACCTCTGATCTCTACATCAACTAAGGGCGCCTGTATCAATGTCAGGCTTGAGAGTTCTGGATCACTTCTAATCAGGTCAAGGGCCCGCGTCTGATCCTGTAATGTTTAACAGTAATGATTGGCAAGTTATTCTTTCAAAACTCATCTAAAATGCAGTCACCTTCCAATTTTGGATCTTGTGCTGTTCCATAGCTTAAAAGCTGCAAATTGAATAATTAGTAATTCAAGATACCTTTCTTTTCATTGCACAAAACTTGCAGTCAGAGGCAGAAGGAGGAAGAATTTGATTGATAATAAGCCTCTTGACAGGAACATTTTCCTTCTCCAATGAGGCATGCAACCTAGATGATTCACTGACTGCCATTACCTGAGGAACATGTAACTTAAGTGGTAAAGATAGATCACCTATGCCCTAATCTATCTCAACTTAATATTTAAGTTTGTTTTCCAGTTGCAAATAGGTTCCTGTTGAATATGTTTCCCAATTCATGAGCAACGCAGTTGTCAAAAAAGAAAATTATGGAAACAGAAAAGGGATGCATTGTTCAATTCATGAAATTAACAAGTATGTTTCTGGACAAGCTTAAAACAGTAAAAACATCCTTCAATCAAAAAGGCAAATCAAGAACATCTACATAAAAGTTGAAAAACTTTGTACCGCTGGAATTGTTACTATGACAAACTCTGTAGAGTCCGTATCACGGAAAAGCTCGCCCACTTTTATCATCCTTTCTCTCAGCCGTTCCAATTTGTCCACCTAAAAAGAATATTCATGCAACATGAAAAGAAATTAAGAAAACTTAATGAACTGATAGCAGACAATATGCTCCTGGTGAATTCAGGCTTACGGCATCAGGTCGGGTTTCTTCTTGTCCAAAAACAGATTTGATGGCAGACGTAGCAGAAGCTATCTTTTGTCTAAGCTGCAATCAGATGCAAAATACTTTTACAATAATTTTATATGTGTTAAACAAGATATTGCTCAAATATAATTCCGAGAACCACCTCATCAAGGAAGGGAAAGAAATCAAAACAGGTTAAATATAAAAATGAAATATAATACGTAAAAACGGTTGTCATTAGTGGCTCAATGTTCTTTATGAAAGGATAGTAGCTGATAATGTAACATATGCTGAAACTAATTTAGTAAATTGACAAAATTAAAAGCTAAATGAAGAGGGGTACCTAAGAGAATCACAGGAGAAAACAAATGCTTAGCAAGAACATCCAGGCAAAAGAAAACAGAGAATTTAGTGACCTGGTTGCTCTGCTGGAAAACCAACATCAGATATCAAAAATGAAGAAAAAGAAACAAAATTTAATTACTCCTCTCTAGCCTAATCCAATATTAGAGAATATTTCATAACTCCCTCTATCTGTCTCTCTTTGGCTTAAGTCCGATACACACACACACACACACACACAAAAACACATGCAAAGCCACAGTTGAACACAAAAGATGGTCTTACAATATCTAGTTGCTTGATTTGACTTTTGAATATTGCTCTCCCAATAGTCATCAAACTCTTGCACTCAAGTATATAACGTAAAACCCATTTACCAACAACAATGGTCTAAGAGATATATCTGGATTCTTAATAAGTTGAATTTGCACTCACACCTTCAATATCTTGCCAATGGATGCATCGAGGAAATCTGGCAAGGACAAGAGTCGCAATGTATGGCCCTGAAAGGAAAAATAATGACCCTCAACTGATTCATTTAAAAGCCGTAACATAATATGGGCACTTTGCTCACCGTGGGTGCAGTATCAAAAACAATTCGAGTAAACATGCTATATTCTGGTGATTCTAGAAATTGCATCACCTGCAAAGAGTGCCTACATTCAGTGAGAAAGAAAAAAGTTGGGGGTTGTGAAGGCAGGCTTGTGCAGTAGAGCATGCCCAATGAACAAAGCAGTAATACATACTTTTGAAATTGCTATGGCTTCATCCAGACCAGGGGGAGGTGTGTCCAGTAGTTCTCCCAATTTCAACTCTCCTAACTTGTCAATGAAGGAGAAAAAAAATGTCAAAAACAGCAGGTACCATTATAAGACTAATGTTTTCAACAATATACGATCTGCTTAAAATGGAAGATATTCAAGGAGCAGGGTGGAGGTTCATAATACTATAACTGGTACTTTTTTAAAATATTACCTGCTCAACAAGCACTCCAAGGCCCATGCCTTCCATGAAATCTTTGACTCCAGTCCCTCCATTTCTCTGAGTAGCAGAACGAAATTCTTCCCTAGCCTTTTCTGGGTTTATCTGTTTAAAAATTCTCATTCAGCATATAGTCAACAAACCATCATAAACTCGTGCGCGACAAATTCTTTCTCATTATGTCATGGAGAAAAAGAAGCACAACATTACTGTCATAGAAAAATAAAAGGAAGGTTTGCCCCCACAAACCTCAAGTGCATATAGTGGGTAATCAGGTCCTTCAACTGGTACTAGCATCCCTCCTGTCAAATTCTAAATAGAAAACAGAAACATAAGTGCAAGTGCATAACCACTGATGTATGACCACCTTTTCTTTTGAATAGGAGGTAGATGTATATAATATAAGTGCATAACCACTGATGTACGATAACCTTTTCTTTTGAATACGAGGCAGATGTTAGAAAGAATAAATAAATAAATAAATCAACTGATTTAAACCTGAGCAAAGGAATCGCTCAAAGAGTGTGCTGGATCAGTTGAAACCACTAAGGTGGGGTGCCCATTGTTTGCAAATTTCACTGCAAGTGAAGCAGCACAACTTGTCTTTCCGACTCCTCCCTTCCCACCAAGCATGTAATACTTCCGTTGTGTCCCAGCAACCATATCATCAAATCCAGCAACATCTTCTGCTGGAGCAGCCACTGATCTCACTGAAAAAAATGGTGCACAGAAAACATTCATTTCTAGGCCTCCCTAGCTGTCCGAAGAACTAACAAAGACAGTAGAAGATGCCTTTACCTATCAAATAACTTCTCTAGACCACCAAGCACCATTCCATGTAAAAATAAAATAAAAATACGAGTTACATCTTACCTAGAACTAAGAAAGTCTAGGCGTGCAACAAGAAAACCATTAACTAAAAGAGAAGTCCTAATGAGTCATAGCAGGGCAGTTAAAAAGAAGTGTCACAAAAATATTAACTGAAATTCAACATAGCCAAAAAGAGCATCTACAAAAACTTTAAATTTAATTATGAATTTTCCTGGCTTTTGATGAGTGGATTAGTAAATAACCAATACATAAAATATGAAAGCTCTTTTAGAACTCAATATTTATTTTTAGCAGCAAAAGTTAAACTTTTAAAGCCAAGGTAGCTTTAGTTTTCCCTTTTGGTTTTCTTCATGAGTTCAAAACCAGAAAGCAATTGAAATCCTTTATCCCAATTCAACTCTTCCTTTCTCTCCATAAATATTTATTATCCCAGAATAAGCATTTCTAACCATTTATTCTCACAGTCTGCTCAAAAATTGCTCCTTTTTATAACAAAATGTCACGAGACCAAACAATTCACCAATACCAAGTCCAAAGCACTTAATTAAACATCAGTGAAACTCAAACCAAAATCAGACCAGAGGCTAGCAATTTATATCTCGAGGGACATAATCTAGAAATCAAAAATTAAGCGACATAGACAAAACACAGTAAAGAAAAACAATCCGTAACAATTGGGTATTGAAGAAATCACCTTGAAGCAAATTCCTAGAAAACTTTTGCTTGATTGAAAGGGGGGTAAAACTTTTTGGTGCAAAAGAAAGCAAATTCATTGCTAACATAGAATTTCTTGAAGTGAATAACTTATTCAGAGGAAGCGAAGAAGAAGTGAAAGGCAGTACACAACAAGAAGCAGTTGTTGTAGTTGCCATTTCAGTTCGCTTCTTCTGGCAAAAGTACAGAAGCAAAATTGTTTCGGATTGTATGGGCGTGGCGTGTGTATATATACTTTCTTATTTCTTTTTGCCTACTCTGACCCGCTTTATAGATCCGAAACCATACCCGCTTTCAAATTTTTCATTTTTTTTGCCATTTTCAATTTAATGCTCCAGCCAGCTAAATTGGATGCAAATAATTAATTTTGAGAAAAAGCAAGATGCAAACAAATTAGTTAACATATGTATTAAAATTAATTAATAAATTCATTAAAGAGATGCAAATGCCAAAGTAGAATCAATTTTATTTTTTGGAGATTAAAACAAATTTGTTAAAAACTGAAGAGTCGGGTCGTGGAGAAAGCTGGAAAATGGGTCGGTAAGGATACCTAATCGGGTCGGACATCGGATAATGGACTTCAATCACTTGAAAATACGAGCAAAAGCCTTCCAAGTTAAAATACGAGCAAAGCCTCGCATCTTCTTTTTGCTGATGACTTGGTCTTATTTGTCGAGGTTTCAATGGAGCAAGTAGGTGGTATTGATACTATCCTCAACCAATTATGCATGAGCTCTAGGCACAGGATCAGTAAACAAAAATCCTGTACCTTTTTTCTCCGAAAACATGGATCTTGAGGTTTCACATTCTATCAGCTCTCAATTGGATTTCAATTTGATGGAGGATCTTGGCAAGTACCTAGGAGTCCCTCTGTTGCATAAAAGAGTGGTTGAGGGCACTTATAAATATATTGACCAAAACAAGCAGAAGAAACTTTCAGGTTGGAAAGCCTCTTCTTTGTCTTTAGCAAGACACATTACTCTTGCTAAATCAGCCCTGGAAGCGATCCCCAGCTATGCTATGCAATCATCTATTCTTCCTACCAATTTATGTAATGACATTGAGAAAATTGTGCGGAACTTTTTATAGGGAAGTAATAGTGAGTTGTGAAGACCTGTACTTGTTAAATGGACTTATGTCAGAATGTTGGATGGTTATGTCAGAATGTTGGATGGTTACGTGCATCACATGCAAACGCGAAATTAAAAATTTTTGTAACACTCTAATACTTTATGTTCGTTAATTAACTATTTTTTTTTATGCCGGTTAACCTAATTATGTAACCAGATTATTAAAATAGCCAATTAATTAAGACCGATACATTTTTTTTATTTGGTGGCAACAATATTACAATTACCTAAGTTTATTGACAAAATTCAATCAAACAATAAACTTACGAATCATATTTTAATCTATTTTCAATTTTGCCATTTGACTTATAATTGTTTAAATTACTATTCATTTGGTCAATTTTCTTTTAACTTGCAAATACACACTTTACTTTACCAATTGTATTAACTTAATTTCTACGAGTTATTTGACATGCCAACCACACAATCACAGACATCCAAACACATATAATAAAATTACCACGCACATATTAACTATTGACAGTTATAACAGTCTATTACAAGCCAAAATCCAAAACCATAATATAAGTTATATACATACCAAAAGTCTTAATATTCCAAAATATAATCTTCTGATCGCTCCCAAAATATATGTGAGGTGTGCATTGCTCCGCATTCTAAAGATTACCTACACGCAGTTAAATAAAATTACGTGTTGAGCAATTCCAGATATTTTCACTAAGGCATCATGCATAATATATACTATAAATATAATGAAAATAATCATAATTAAACATTATTTATTTATTTACCGTTTATGCATGCAATATTACATTTAATTACCCTTAAATCACATAATTAAAGGCAATAACACAATTAATACACATAAAAAACCACATTTACCATTTTATCCTTAACTTATGGCAAATTTATATTTATGCCCTTAAATTTTTTCATAATGACGAAAATGCCCTTAGTTCATTTTATTTCACAAAAATTACTATTATGCCATTAATTCATTTATATTAATTAATTAACCATTAATTAACATACAAATTACCATTATACTCTCCAATTACCAGTTTCATGCCAAATTATATTTTAGTCCCTAAAAAGTGACCCATTTTCATATTTAATCATTTAATTACATTTTTACCCTTATTAACCACCATTAACAAACATATGCAAAAAATTACCATTTTGCCCTCAAACTTTTCATATAATTCCAATTATGTCCCTTTTTTCACATAAATATTATTTTAATCACATTTTAGCCATTTAAAGCTTGTTTTTACCATTTTTGCCCTTGTAAAATACTGGCAGACTCTATGAACAGGATAAACGAGACATGAATCCCAAAAATTCATAGAAATACCAGAGAGATCATGTGGGACCACCCCTGTCTTTAAATACAGTACAAAAATTAAAAACCTTCAGATACAATGAGGTAGGACCGTCATTGGCCTACAATAAGTGAGACATCATACTCACACCCGCAGTCTTATGTCCCTATAGTTAGCCAATATATCCTGAACTAGATTTGACTACCAGAACATCACATAGGGCAACATTATTCCTTTTTCCACATTTTTAAGTTATCATACATACTTTTTATGGCATATCATCATGCTATCACATCATTACACATGTAATTCACATCCATTTACCATCATACACTATAATTCTCATGTTATCGTCATGGTACATATGTAAACACACATGTACATCATTCGGCCAACATGTAAACTTTTCACCATTAATTATTTTCATCAACTTTAACATTTATTTATGTCTTTTACATGTAAAATAACATAGCCATGCCATTATTTTTCATTAAAACTCATCAAAATCATACCTTTACACATGATAACCATTTGGCCACATACATACATCATACATCATGGCATTTTCACCTGCTCTAACACATACCATTAGATAGATCACATGCCAAATACCATGTATACATCATAAACATGCCATAAACATCATCAAAACACATAGAAATCCCATGATGTACCATTCGGCCTACATAGGAATTCTTCATACAATTTTTTTTCTCATTTTAAGCATTCATATCATCATTATTAACATCCCTAAGCATGAATATCAAGTTATTTTCAATTAAACATCCTTAGTCACATACTTTATTCACAAACATAACCTAAAACACATCTTAAACCATGGAAATAAGTAGAGTTTGCAATCACAAACCTTATATCCTTGCAATACACCTCTCAATACTCATTTTTCATATCTTTAGCTTGGTTGGAAGTTCCTTCACCTTGTTGACATAACCATGGTCAAACACAAAGATGAAGATTTCATCAATATTAAACTTTCTTTCAATAAATAAACTTCATAAACATCTTATTCACATCCTAAAGTACCCTTAGGAACCTTGAAACCAAATTAAAAACTCTTAAATCACTTACCTCAAAATCACACCTAAACTTTCAAGTCTAGGTTTTACCCACTTATACACCTTCAAATGGAATCTAGAGGAGCTGAAATATGTTAGGGAGGCTTGATTTTGGGAAAATAGAGAAAGATTAGAAGAAAATGGAGGAGAAATGGAAGATGTTCAATTCGACCAAGGAGGGAGGGAAAGAGGCGGCAACCAAATGGAGATTTATAGGTTTTTCCAGCAAACATGATTTATTTATATGGGTTCAATTAAACTGAACCAGGTCCAACCGGAGTGGTCGAACCGGTTTGGTATGGTTTTCGATTTTCGGGTCATTTTTCACTGTTTAAGGGTAACTTAGTGTTCCTCAACTCATTTTCATTCCCAATCATTTCTATCATTCTTAAAATATCAAATATAGCCTCCACACAAAATTTTAGCTCAATCGGAGTCCATTTGGGGCCCGGTTCACCTAAACCGGTTCGATTTAATTAAGTTCGGTTCTGCTGTAAAATACAATTCTAATGCTGTCAAAATTTTCTAAAAATTATTCTGAGCTTGTACCCTTCCCACAGTAGACCTTTTTATCTACTCTAACCATTTTTAAAAATTCGTTCAAAATTCGATCAAACTTCGGTTCAACCGAACCGAATTAGAGGCAAACTTCAGACTAATTTTCGGGAACCTATTTGACCTCGATTTCGCACAAAATTATACCACTAGACTCCTGACAGTCCACAGATCATTTCTACAGAATAATAATTTTTTAGTATACAGCTGCTACAGATAGCTATACTGCTACCCAATAGGTCATCCATCCTAAAATTGCTATACCTCAACCATGCTTAACCTTTAAACTCTACTGTATATAAGATACCAGAAATATCATCTCATGCCACAAATAGGACAATAGAGTCTATAGAAAATACTGAATACTTCTAGGCTATAAAACGGGCCATTACAATTTTAACCAAACAAAAATTGATTTTTGCCATGAAATTATATTGCTAATTTAAAAGAAATGGAAAATCACCTTGAGATTTGTTAGTCAATTGATTTTCGTTCGTCCACACTAGAGAAAAGAGAATAATGAACCAACAATTGGAACTATAGGGGACTGTCAAATTCTCTTTGTAGCTAGAGAGGAAATTCGGCTAATTAAAGTGGAGCTGTTTCCATATCATCATTATTTCATTTTTTATAAGGATCACTTCCATATCTAGACAATTTTCATATTTTAAGGATTTCTTTCCTTATTGGGAGATTGATTTGATATGGAATATTCTCTAATTAAGGGATTTGATATGAAACTGCTTTCATATCAGTATTATTTCCTTTTTGATATTGATTACTTTCTTGTCTGGACAATTTTCATATCGAGAGTCATGGGCATATCCAGACTCCATCATTCTCCCTTTCGCACATGATGAAATGATTTCCAGTCAAGATCTTCAGTCATACAGGTAGATAGACTGTGCGACCAGCATAGATCGAGTATTTCCCACTTGCACTAGAGCTAATCACTCGTTCCATAATAATATCAAATATTATTATCTTCTGTGTTTTTACCATCTTACCTTTTCTCTATAGGTGTGTGACCTATTGGATTTTCTGATCCACTTGGCAATACATACATAACTGCACTTAATAAATTGCATGATTTAAACTTTTCAAACCATTATATTAATTTTTCAGTTAATATTTATATTTATATTCAGATATAGATCATGAGAGTCTTCTAACCAAGCATTATGATTACCTAAGTGACAAAATTCAAGTGGTTTTGACTAAATCCTTCCATAGAACAGTTACCGTGTAATTACTCCTTTCACCACACTTTATTTCACTTAGGTTTTGAATATGGATTTTGTCAACTCATATAAACTTAAATAGAGTTGTTCTAATAATTTAACCATTATTCCCAAAATGCCCTTTGTGGATCTCATCCACCTTAGCATTTTACTATGGCCAAAGATTCTCTGAACAAGGGTATTATTTGAACTTATGAGATAACTCCCAATAAATTTGGGATGATGAATCCTTTATTGATCACGCAACTATCTTCAAGTAGGTTATGATATACCCAATCTCCTAACTATGTTTATCCCTAGATGGAGGTAAACAGTTATGGAGTTAAAATATATCACTCACTACTTAAGATAACTTTGGCGATCTCAAGTCTGAGGATACTTGCACCACTGCTATGTAGATATTCCTCACTGACATAGATTTAATATCCATGTGAGGACTCTCACGGTAGGTCTCCAATGTACTTGTTCTTCTAACAAGCATCCACATGTTAGCTCTAACCATCTCTATGATCACAATTATGAGAATAACTGCTTGAACCATTCAAAAAGCATAGCACGTGCTAGTTTATCTGTATTAATAATGTCCTTTCTTGTTCATACTATGACTAGAGATATTTAGGTATTAACATATTTACATGCAGTAGACATCTCACATCATGAACTTTTCATGATTGCCTTTGCACTGTGTTTATAATACTAAAGACTACAATTATTAATTGAAGACATTATGTCAAGTAATTAGTAATCATAACACAACATTAATAAATGTAAATTGCCTTTTTTATATAAATGAAAATTGAGTTCATATACATAAAATAATTCTCTATTCTACATGGGCTCTAGGGAATACTCCTAACTATCTCCCACTTGAACTAAAACCAATCACTCATATGTCTTAAGCCCATATTATGCACATGGTGATTGTACTTGCTTTGGGATAGTACCTTAGTGAGAGGATCTGCCACATTGTCATCTGTAGGAACCTTTCTATCTTCACATCTTGTCTCGCTATTATCTCCTGAATGAGATGGTAGCACCTGAGAACATGCTTAGATCACTGATAAAATCGTGGTTCCTTTACTTGCGCAATGACTCCATTGTTATCACAATACAAGGGTATTGGATTAGCAATGCTAGGCACTACTACTAGTTCAGTAATGAACTTCTTGATCCATACTGCTTCCTTAGCCACTTTTGAAGCAACATTGTACTCAGCTTCTATAGTAGAATCAACAGTCATTTCTTGTTTGAAACTCTTCCAACTGACTACTCCTCCTCCCATTATAAACACAAAACCCGACTGTGATTTACAGTCTGACTAAAAGTTGGCATCAATATATCCGCTTACTTGTAAATAACCCTCTCTATATACCAAGAATATATCTTTCGTCCTTCTCAAGTACTTAAGGATATTCTTGATTGCACTTCAATATTCCTCTCCATAATTGGATTGGAATCTGCTTGTGACACTTAAAACAAATGCTACATCTGGATGCATACATAACATAACATATATGATAGAACCAATTACAGATGCATATGGTATTTTATTCATATACTATAGGAATAAATCCTTTCTTAGAAAGATCCATATTGAACCTGTAACGGCCCAAAGTGTGCCCTAGTAGAGTTGGTAGAGTTATTGTATTATAAGGGTACAAGAGTAGAGGGAATAAGTGTGAGTTATATGTCACACCCCACAAGTGGCTTATTTGGAAATTAGGATTTTAAATGGACAATTAAGGGTAATTGAGTAATTTGCTATTGAGTGAGGATTAAATTGCAAAGGAATAAAAGTATTTTTAAATGGCAGATTTATTTCTAGTGAGTAAAGTGTAATTTGTAAGGATCAAATGGTAAAAGAGGATTAAGTGGATTTGAGGAATTGTGCATGTGTGCCAAGTGGAGAGTGGGTGTGTACGTGGGTGAGGGAAAGAAAGATCTGAGGAATTTCTAGTGGGCTGGAAACAAAAGACTGGAGATTTTTTCTCTTTCTTGCTCTCTCTCTCTCTCACGTAAATCACTTCTCTTCTCTTGTGCTTCTGTTCTTTCTTTTCCCCATTGCATGTGTATGATCATCTGTTTGGAGAGCTTGAGTTTTAGGTTTTGAAGCTTCAGCAGGGTAAGTAGTTACTGGTTTTACTGTGGGTTCTTGATCTTCATCTTTTCTGGGTTTATTATGAGTTATTTATATAGTGGTTCTTGGGATTAATTGAGTATCGGTTTGTCTGTTGCAAGTACTGGAAGATAAAAGAAAGGAGAAGGGAAAGGGCAAAGTTGTGGATTGAAAGAGCAGTGGACGTTGTTTTGGACTTCAACAGGTTTGGGAGTGTTTCCAGTTTCTCATGTTTGGATCCTGTTTGCTGTGATATAAATGCATTTATGTGTGTGTATATGAGATGTTAAAGTTATGTGTTATTATAGACATATTTACAGTAGAAAAAGAATGATACGAATATGCAATGAGATGAATGTGCTTGAATTTGAATGCAAAGTACTGGGTTAGTGACACTCTCTGTTTTTACTGATTTACTGTGTAAGAATGTGATTGAGTTGAGTATAATTGCTGTGATTGTGCTCAGAAGACCTAAAGGTACGTATTTGCATAATTATTGCATGAAAAATGGATTTGCACAAATTGGGGTTTGAGTTTTGATTGTACTCTGTTTTTGAAATCTTCTGGTTTTTTTCACGTTTTCTGGTTTATGAAAATTGGCTTTGAGAAGAAGAAGAAGAAGTGTGAGAAGAAGGTCACGAGACGTGACTGGTGGTCACGCCGTGACCCCCTTCTCGGTTGAAGGTCACGAGGCGCGAAGCAGCTTCACGCCGTGACTCCTTCTTTGCTGAAGGTCACTTGGCGTGAAGCGGCATCACGCCGTGACTTTCGCCCTTTTCCTGCGCGACTTCTCCCTCTCCTCTCACAGGCGTCACGCGACGTGACTGTTGGTCACGCCGTGACTGCCTGCTGTTCTTGCTTGGCGCTCGCGTGAAGCCTGCGTCACGAGATTGCCTGGCGTTCGCGTGAAGCTGGAGTCACGACGTGACTGGAGGTCACGACGTGACCAGCCTTCCTCCAGCTGCCTGTTTTCTTAAAAGCAAGGTTTAAAACTTCTGATTTCAAGGGTTTTACACTGCATAACAACTAATTATTTTTAAAATCTGAATTGTAGTTAATAATTGAATAATATGGGTTTTGAATACATGATTAATAATTAATATACATGATTTACACTTTTTATAATTTATTTGACATGGATTAATTCAATGTGAGCTATATGTCCTTATTACCTTCAGTATTGATATTTATATGTTTAAATGTTTCTGAATTTGCTTATGTTATAAGTACACATGATTTATAAGCTAGTATTTAATGGAATTCTCATGATTTGATATATGAGTTGTTGAGTTGTATCATTTGAGCCTGAATAGTCATAGTAGTGGATAAGTAAGCGCTTACTTAGGTCAGAGTGTGTGTGCAGCTGCTATATGATAAAACGATATATGCGGGTCTATTTGGATCCTTGTTTCGACCATGTTTGGTCTATATGGAAATAAAGCGGGACCTCGGTCTCTATATGAAAATTACACGTTTGAGACTCATGTCTCTATATGCTTGGGATATTGTGTTCTATCAGTATCCATTTGACCGCATCCACTTCTAGAGAGTATTTTAGACTAGTCAGGCTATGAGTTTAAATGTGTTGCATATATTGAAATGCACTTTTGACATGATTACAAGTATATGATGTATATGCATTCTTGCATAGCATTATTTCGCACCTTGAATCTATATTCTTGTAATGATGAGATTTATGAATTGAGTACTTAATTGCCTTTGAGTTTGAATCTTTAGATTATTGTATTGTAGTAAATATTGTATGTGTATATTGTTATTTTGTTTTGTTCCTCCCCACTAAGCGTTATCGCTTAGCACGGGCTCTTTTCCCGTGCAGGTGGCGAGTTTGGATTTGGAGTCAGATATCTGCGGGTCGGCCACTAGGAGTCTTTTTGGATGAAGTTGTTGCATTTGAAGTCTTCCGCTGTAATTACTTTTGTATATGGCTTGTGTAAAGCAAAGTAAATTTTTATAAAGAAACAAGTATATTTTTGTATATGTATTTGCTTACGAGCCCTTTTTGTAAAAACGATATAAATATGATATATGTATAAGGACTTGATATATATATGTTACAGGAATTTTCTGATTAAATGATTAAAAGTTTCTTTAAATCTCATTTGGTTGTTATTTATACATGTGTATATGGATATGATTATATGATTATATGTGTTTGCCCGCGTGGCACTCCGGCATCCTTCCAACGGGGATGGCGGGGTGTTACATTATAAGTAAAGGAGGATGTAATTGAAAGAAATTAAAAGAAATGAGAAGAAAAAATTGATTTGAGGGACTAAAAGGAAGTTATCAAGGGATCTAGTGGAAACTAATGGAGTACTGGGACATGTGGCAGGAAAGGGGATATGCGGTTTGTTGTGAGCTTGCCACCTAGGCAGCCAAATGCAATAAAAGGATTAAGTGGAAAAAAATCTGTCCCATTATCTTGCATGTGGTCCTATTTTCACTTCTCTCTTTCTCGGTTCTTTTCATTTTTCTTCATCTTTATTTTCGTTCATTGTTCTTCATATTGTGGTTGTCTTTGCTCCTATTGGATTGATTTGAAGAGGTTTAGTAATAGAATTGAAAGGTAAGTGTGGATTGGATTTAGTGTATTCTTCTCCTACCCAATTCTGTTGTGTGTTTTGAATTGTTGAACATGGATTAAGTGAATGTTCTTGGTTGATTTGTGCAAGAAGCATTGGATAAGAGGAAAGATAAGGGCAAGGAAAAAGTCTGAACTAGAAAAGAAGCGGTTCAAGCTACTTTTGAGGTTTAGAATTATGTGTTAATTTTGGATTAAATGTATGAATTGTTAGTTTGGGATATTGTTATTTGAATTTCAGTTATTAGATGCATGTTTGGGCAGATGGGAATTATGAGTTTTTAAAGAGTTCCTTAACTCTTCTAATGATAAATTGTGCATGGTATAGAATTAATCAGAGATAAAGTCCTGCTTAGATGTACATTGTTTGATTGTTGCATAATTATTATGAGTATGTGTGACGCGCGCCGAATCCCGGGTCGCCCCGAACGCTCGCCTTTAGGGCGATCGAGAGAGGTTCATAAAACTTGTAAGAAATTATAAGTGCATCTATTTTGGGCAACAAGGAGGTTTATTGGAGTCGCCACCCAATAGAACATTGGGAAAGGTCGTTTAGCTTCAGTGAGCCTAAGACAAAACTACTATGTCCATTTTGGGCAAGCCAGAGGGGTCTTGGAAGCCCCATCCTAATAGAACATTAGGATGGCCCTCTCGTCTCGTGGAGCCTAGGACTATGCAAGTTAAAGCCTTTTTACGGGACACAAGAGGTGTCTTGGAAGTCCCATTCCAATGGAACATTGAAATGGTCCTCTCGCCTCGTTGAGCCCAAAGACCAAAGATGGTTCGGGACTTCCCATTTATTCATACTTTCATTAAGTTTATAATTGAGTTTTGAATTTAGCGTTTCATCCCATTTCTCAATCAATTTTAATGCAATTTAATTAAAGCGCATGTCAATCACATAAAGAAAGCGGTAGATAAAGTAAATACAAGCGCATGAAAATAAATTACAATAAAACTAGGGGCGAAATACAACCTCCATTTGTAAATAAAATACAATTCATACATAAATCGGGCTCTTTATTAAAGATGAGAACATTGGTCCTCTCATGCATAATTAAAGAAAACAATTTTAAAGTGACAATTTATTTTGGATGAAAAAGTTAGGACATTGGTCCCCTTTTTATTTAGAAAAAAGATCAAATTAATTAATATAAATATTTTTGTCATTTTTAATTAACGTGCATAAAATAAATTACTACAAATTACATGATAAAATGAATTAATCCAAAATAATGAAAAGCAATAAAAAAGACAAACAACTCCCAAATGGATCTTCAAATCTTCATGGGCTCCCACTTGCCATTAAAAAAAACTCACACATGAAAAATAAGTATTGAAATAAAAAAAAATAAATAAAAGCCATGTTAGTAAGAAAAGTGAATTTAAGAAATATACTATAAAAACAGAGCAAATAAAAATGCATCATGTGTGATAAATCAATTAAAATTATATAATAAAATATGCAACTTAACTAATTAACAATTTAGCATGCATAAAAGTAATAACATAATAATAATAAAATTCAACATGCATAAAAAGTATAAAATAATGATGATAGAATTTAACATTCATAAAAACACGAAATAACAACAATAACATCCAATCATGCATAAAAAGTATAATATACATAAAATTCAGCATGCATAAAACATATTAATAATATTGATAAAAGCCAACATGCATAAGCAAACATAAAATAGTAATTATAAAACTCAACATGCAAAAAAACATGAATAAAAAAAACAAACATAAAATTCAGCATGTATAAAAACAATAATGGACAAAATAAAAAATCCACTACGCAAGATAACATAAACAATAACAACAAAATCTCACGTGCATAATAATAATAATAAAGCATATGAAATATGAACAATCCCAATAGTCATGCAAGAATAAAATAAGTTAATTATGCTAAAACATGTTAAGTAATAATAACAATGATATATGAACAAAAATAGTGATAATAATATGAGTAAGGAATCACGATATGAACAATTAACTAAGAAAAATAAAATAAATCTAAGAAAATTTACATGTTAGTTTAACATGAACTATTGAATAAAAGAATAAGAATAAACATAATACAATAGATCTAAGAGAATTGATATGATAAAAAATTAATTAAAAACAAAAGAACAAGAAATAAGAAGAAAATAATAGGACTAAACGAATTTACATGTTAACTGGGTAATTGGAAACAAAAAAAAAAATGAAATTAAAAAATTAAACTAAGAAATTGAGCCAAGAATATTTACCCTCAAAATTATCTTGAAGAAATGAAGGTAGATGATCCAATTCCTTGTCTTGATATGTAAGAATAAAATTAGAAAAATAAAATATTGAAAATGAATTTTTACTCAAGAAAAAATAATTGATTTATTTGTCTCAAAGTAAAAATTATCAAATGAAAAGAAGAAAATTCTCAAGAATTATTCTTTTTGCCTTAAGAATTATTTTGGAGAAATCCTTTAGAAACTTGAGAGAATTTGTTTTTTTGAGAGAAGAAAGAAGGAGAAAATAATTTTTCTAAAGAAAAATTTCCCCCAAATTCCCACTCTAAAAATCATTTTATACATAAAAAAAACCCAAAGAAAATCGAATTTTTATTAAATTGAATTAAATCAATTTAATTCCAATAATCTCAAAAAAAACTCATGAATTTAAAGGGTTTGGAAAATAAAAAGTTTTAGCGTTGAAATCTACAAAAAAAATGAAGAAAAATCAATTTTTGGGGCCAAAATGGCCAAAAAACAGAAAAAAACGAAAATGGGCGAAGAGGAGGCGCCAGGGGGCGAGCGACGCCCGACGGGCGTTGCCTGCGCGCTGCGGCGCCCGCCCAATGCTGCTGCGGCCCGATATTCACGCGATTTTTTTTCAAATTTTCTATAAAACACAAAAAATTAAGAACTCACTTTTTTTACCCTAAAATAATTTTTTAAAAAATTTTTAAAATACATTTTTATTTATTCTTAACAAATCAAAACGACAAGAAAATTATCACTTCCAACTTTCATTCTTTTTGCCTATAAATCGGCACACTTAATTTCATCATTGGGTAATCCTGATCAAGACTACTCAGGACCCGGTGTCTACAATTGGCCCCAATTTTGGGGAGGTGTGTGGGTGCCTAGGTGAGCCAAAATTCAGGAAAGGGAAAGAAGCGTGTACCTTGGGCGATAACCTTCTAGCTGCTCTCTCGGGAACAGTGCTGTGATTTGAACTGTGAGTATCCTCTTGGATTGCATTGAGTCGCTGACAAGACTACAAAGTGCCGGGAACCATCCTAAGATGGTGATGCGCCGGGTTTGCTACAGACTTACAAAACGCGAGAAATGTCCTCTTCAGAGGGCCGTACCGAGTCTACTACAGACTACTAAAAGTGCAGGTGCCATCCGCAGATAGCGATGCGCCGAGTCGCTGACAAAACTATAAAACGCAGGAAATATCCTCATCAGAGGATCGCACCGAGTCTGTTCCAGACTACTAAAAGTGCAGGTGCCATCCGCAGATGACGATGCGCTGAGTCGCTGACAAGACTACAAAACGCAGGAAGAAGAGTGCACCGAGTCGCTGACAAGACTATTAAAAGTACAGGTGTCATCCGCAGATGACGATGCGCCGAGTTGCTGACAAGACTACAAAAAGCGCAAGAGGATGTCGCCCTCAGAAGACTGCACCGAGTCTGCTACAGACTACTAAAAGTGCAGAGGTGTCATCCGCAGATGACGATGCGTCGAGTCGCTGACAAGACTATAAAAAATGCAAGAGGAGGACTGCACCGAGTCTGCTACAGACTACTAAAAGTGCAGAGGTGTCATCCGCAGATGACGATGCGCCGAGTCGCTGACAAGACTACAAAAAGTGCAAGAGGATGTCCCCCTCAAAGGACTTCACCGAGTCTGCTACAGACTACTAAAAGTGCAGAGGTGTCATCCACAGATGATGATGCACCGAGTCGCTGACAAGACTATAAAAAACGCAAGAGGAGGACTGCACCGAGTCTGCTATAGACTGCTAAAAGTGCAGAGGTGTCATCTGCAGTTGTTGATGCGTCGAGTCGCTGACAAGACTACAAAAAGCGCAAGAGGAGGACTGCACCAAGTCACTGACAAGACTACTAAAAGTGCAGGGGTGTCATCCGCAGATGACGATGCGCCGTGTCGCTGACATGACTACAAAAAAGCGTAAGAGATATCCTCATCAGAGAATTGCACCGAGTCTACTACAGACTACTAAAAGTGCAGAGGCTGCTCTCTTGAGCTGCACCGAGTCTGCTACAGACTGCTAAAAGTGCAAACGATGTCCTCCTCAGAGGACCGCACCGAGTCTGCTACAGACTACTAAAAGTGCAGGAAAAAGAGATTTGTCTCTTAAGAGATCTCAAAGAATTGCCTCTTAAGAGGTCTAACAGATTGCCTCTTAAGAGGTCCGAGAGATTGCCTCTTAAGAGGTCTTGGAGAATTTACCTGAGTAGACATCATCTTGACTTGATCGTCTTGCTCGATTGAATGTTAATGTTGAATTGAAGCCGTCCTTGACTAGATTTTATGTGTGTGGCCTTCATTTGGACTTTTCCTGCAAAGCTGTGTGCATAGGAATATATACAATAGATTATGCATGCAAGTGTAAATGGCCATATGCAGATGTTTGCTAAAGAATGGTATGAAATGCATGCAAAAATGGATAGACCATGTCCTGAGTGGTTAAGGATCCGTTGAGGATATGGCTTGGATGCTCGATCATGCCCTTTGAGGAACTAGAAATGGCGCCTTGACTTAGGGACTCTGACTCGTAAACTCTTCAAAAAGAACCGTCAGGTGTGCATATTTGCCCCCAGTCAATGAGCATACGCCTGGGATTCTGACTCATGTCCTGAATTATGCCTTAGCTGGCTGAACGATGATCATCTGAAGTAATGCCGCCTTATTGCTCCACTCATCGAAAGTTATTGATTTAAAGGTAGTGCGTCCCTTGTGGATTTTCACACTAGCTTTTCTTTATGGGAAATGCGTCCCTTTAAGGATTTTCACATAACCCTGTGCCTAAATTTTGCCTGGAATGGACCCAACCCAATCCAGCGGCTTTTATTTATTTTATTTTTTTAGGGCAGACTGCCTGTTTCTAGGTTTTCACCCTGCCCTTTGGCCTAACTTTTGCTTAGAGAACCAGTTACGGTTTTCATCTCTAACGGCCCTTTTTTTTCTTTTTTTTAAAAGGTTAAAATCCTTTTCGCTTTTTGAATAATGGTCATATGGATTTTGTGCTGACGAATAGCTCGAAGCCGATGTCGGGGCAAGTCTGCTGAAGCATCAAGATGAAGATGGCAATGAGGGCCACTTATAGTAAATTGCACATATGCGAAGAAAAAATAATGCGCTACTTTTTATACTGGAACTTAAACCATTTTGAGTATGCAAGATAAAGTGCTTTGCTTACATTAAAATATTATTGTATAAATGCATATGTTCCAGTCTGATTTCATCACACATGATCATCATTTGGCATTAATCTCAAAAATACAAGACCCTATCTAATCTCGAGATGGATCCATCAAACTCCTGTTATCAACCAGCTCTCTTGGGTTTTCATGATTGAAAATTTTATCTCTGCTCTTAATTTTTGCCCGAATACTCTTTTTCTGAAGCAAATTCTAGATGCAACGTTGAGGACAAGATTTAACTTAAATGCATAAATGCACTTGTGGCTTCCCGCTTGAAACTCAAGAAATACTGTATGCCTCTTCCTACGTAGTGAACCTTATTAGAAGGTCATCTCCGCTAATTGGATAAGATTGAACCAAGAATCAAAAGGTCTTACTTTGGTTGTAATGTTAGGCTTAGGTAGATGGCTATCAAAGGAGGATCAGGTTGCTAGAGAAGAATGGCCGCTCAACTCAACTGATGGGAGAACCATTCTCAGCTCAATTACGTGCTATAAAGGTATTCTTGAATTTGGATTTGATAATACTTTAGCTCATCAAGCTCAGAATAATAATTAAGTTAAAGTGATTGCCACAGAAACTCATCAAGAGATTACTATCTTGAGCTCTACTTTTTCTTTCTTTTTTCTTTCTCTATTTTTTTTATCTTTCTTTTGTCTTTTTCTTTTTTATCTTTTTTTTTTTCCTTTTCCCATATTTTTCTCTTTTTTTTTTTTACCTTTCTCGCGAGCTTATGTCTTTGGCACATGACTCAACCCTCTTCCCAAAGTGTAAACTCATCCTTATTAGGGCAATTTTTGATAACCCAAAGAATTGTCAATGATGTACATCCATCCTTACTAGAACGGCCATTCTTCTAAGGGGAGGCAAAAATCATTTTAGGCGAGGGGTAGTTTTAACATGTGTAATAACAAAATCGGTACGCATTTAGCATGCAAGCATAAAGGTTCAACGGGCTAGCAAGCGATTGCGAAATAAAGGTAGAAAATAGTCATTTAGAGAGCTATACAAAGAAGGGCTGCCTAAATCATTTTTTAGGTTCCGTCTTATCTATGGATCGCTTTAACGGGTAATCAGAAAGGTTCTAGTGCTCTTAGTGAGTTTTCATCCAATCCCCTAATTGCATCTAGTTTTTTTCTTTCACTACGTAAGATATGGTAATGATTAAAGTGATAAGGATAAGAATAAGGAATAAAGATAAGGTTAAGGGTATAATTATAATTATTGAAAAGTTTGAGGGCAAAATGGTAATTATGTGCTTATATGTGTGAAAGATGACAAATAAGGGTAAAAATGTCATTAAAAGGTTAAATATGGAAATTGGTAACCTTTTAGGGGTAAAAATGTAACTTGGCATGAAAAAGATAATTTAAGGGCAAAATAGTAATTTTGCATGTTAAATAGTGAAATGTGGTAAAAAGAAATGTAATTAAGGGTATTTATGTCATTATGTATAAAGAAAAGTAAAATAAGGGCATAATCGTAATTTTGATGAAAAATAAGTAAATTGGTGGCATTATGGTAATTTTGAAGAAGTTAGTTTTGAACTGATGGCATAAATGTAAATAATGTGAAATAAAAATGAACTAATGGCATAAGTGTAAATAAGGTGAAGTTAAAATGAACTAAGGGCATAATTGTCATTTTTGAAAAAAGACAAGGGTATTATTGGAAACCCTAGTAAAAGAATGAGGATTTAAGTGTGATTAAAGAAATAATAAGTTTAATTAAAGGATTAAAATGTAATTAGCGTGTAATGTAATTCAGTTAAGTAATTATATGATTAAATTGCTAAATTTAAGTGAGTAATTATAATTAATGATTTAATAAGCAATAATAATAAACTAAAAGTGGTATTAAGTGTAAATGGTGGCAAAGGCGTAATTATAGCCAATTGAAATAGAAAATTTAGAATTTAAGCAAAGTGTATAGTGTAATTTAAATTGGGTGTTATGGTAAGAATTAAATAATGAAACGTATGGCAAAATAAAGAATAAATATAGTAATGCATTTAAGTAGTGGCACTCTTGTAAAATAAAGCAATTAAAAATGAGAATGTGTAGTAATAAAGAAATGTAGGAATCAAATTATAGGATCATAAAGTTAAGATTAATTAGTGAATTAAAGTACAGTTTAGTAAATATATTATGGAAAATAAATATATGTAATTGATAAGTGATGAACGAATTATGAAGTATAGAAAATTATTGCATGAATAAATATTAAATGATTAATAATTGTAATTAATTTATACGTGTATAATGAATGTGAATGTATATGTATTTCGGTGATACTAGAATGATAGTGCAAATAGAAAATAAGTGGTGATAAAGGATAAAGAAGTAAAAGACAAAATTGTGAACAAGTAATTAAGTGAGAATTTAATTGTAATTAATTATTATTAGATAAGTTGGAATGTAAATGTGAATAAAGAGAAATTTACTAATAGTAAAGTGAAGAAAATATTAGTCTAATATACATAAGTGAATAAGGGGTCATAGTGAATTAAGTCATAATATAATGTAAGAAAATAAAGGATATAAAGAAATTGTGATTGGACCATAAACATCCAAGTGACCCAGTAATAATTGTAATGTATTCATTCGGTGATAAAGTAATTCATAAGTAAATGATAATAAATAAATGAATAATAGAGCAGGTGTAGTTAAAAGTGTTATCGAAAATAATTAGTGTAATGCAAGAAAGTAAAAAGGGAATGTCAAATACATAAAGTAAGTTTTAGAGTAAGTTAATGATTTGGATATTGAGAAATGACTATTTGATAATTAGTTACAAAGGTAAACATAAGATAATGTCAATGGATAGATATGAAAATTGATTGATAAGTGATAATTGAGTTGTAGTAGTATAGTGTTAAATAATTATTAATGATAAATAGTGAATTGATAAACCGATTGGACAGTGTTAAAATAAAGCCATAAGAATGTGAATAAGGAATGAAAGGATAAGTCATTAAAGTTAATATCGTAATAGTTAAATACGGTATAAGTGATAATGATAACAGTGCATAAAATGATCAGTGAAAGCAGTGATAATGAAAGGAACAAAGATAATGGATATCGTAAAAATGTATAATAAATATTTTAATTTCTCAGGAATTAATTCTCTATGATTTAGATAAATGTGTGTGTGTGTGCATGCATGTAGAATTATTGTGGAAAACTTAGGATATGTATCCACCACTGGACATTTTTAATGCTCAGCGCGTAAGTGTCATTGCGCGCAGGTTATAGTAAATTTTTAATGTGGCCGAAGATATAGTATCGTCTGAACGAGGATATTGACAGAAAGGATTGAAGTTTGGCATGGCATGTATACGATCGCGAAAGAGGTACAAGGTATATGGTATTATCCTGTTTAGTGTGTTGGTGTAAATGTTTGTTCTTGCGGTGTCTGAATGTTATTGTTGAAAATATATATATATATATATATATATATATATATATTTCCTACAGGTCAGTCAGATGCAGTGCAGTGCTTGTCAGTTCAGTGTTGTGACATCCGGTATCCGTATAGTTTACGGGTATAAGGGTGTTACATTTATTTTGGTATCAGAGCTCCGATTTAGGAAGTCCTAAGATCGGAGTTAGTGTAATATGGACAAAGTGATACGTATACATGCCATGAATCGATACGGATGGTGGAAGTGAGTGAAAGTATTGAAAGAAACGTAAGAATAGTGTAAATCTATAGAATGTAAAGTGCAGTGACTGTTGAGAAATGAATGGACTTTCTGTATTGGATGTTTCCCAGTTCAGTGGTATTAGTATGTGTTCGCGATACATAGAGGAAATTTCGAGGACGAAATTTTTATAAGTGGGGGAGAATTGTAATGGCCTGCACGTCACCCTAGGATTATTCTGCATTGTCTGTAATGTCTGTTGTTAGATTCGCAGCATTTGATTGTGTTTCTATTATTTTGTATTAAGAAAAGTTTAAAGGTTGAACGTGCCAGAGTCATAGTAATTCTGGGATGGGTGACCTTCTGGGAAGTATGTACGACAGTAAGTCAAAAATATAATATGGCATAGAAATGATCAGTAGAGCGAATAGAGTCGGATGGTACAGTTTGGTAAGAAAACGAGGTCATATGGGTCCCCGAATAATTGTCTGAAGTTCGGTTCGGTTGAACCGGGGTTTGACCGAATTTTGATTGAATTTTTAGAAAATGCTAGAGTGGATAAAAAAGTCAAGTGTGGGCGGTGTACAAGTTTAAAATAATTTTTAGATTTTTTTGACAGCTTTAGAATTGAGATTTATGGCAGAAACTGACAGAACTGAACCTGACCGGTTTAATTGAACCGGACCAAATAGTGACTTTAATTGAGATGTAATCAAAGTCTAATGGACATATAAGAGTGAAAATGATGTTTAGGATGAAAAGTGAACCGAACCGGTTCAACCAAGTGAATTGGACCGGTCAAACCGGACCAGTTGACTTTGGTTTGACTAGGTTTGACCAAAGTTTGACTGGACTCTAAATGGTGTTCTAGATCTCAGAAAAATTATCTGAAAGAATGGTTGTGCTTGGAATATGATGGAGAATCAATTGGTAAAGAAAAATAAATTTTTCGGGAAGATAGAAAATTGAGTTATCGGACTGGTAAGAAATTAGCGGACCGGGAAACGGTATTCGATTGGGCTGAAATTTTATGTGGAGACTAAATTATGCATTTTGAGAATTATGGAATTGAGTTTGGGAAATGACAAAAATAATTTTTGGATGGAAAATGGGTTAATTAACCTAAATGGGCTTTAGGGTTGGCCTAATTGATCTAACCAAGCCCTAGCCCACTCAAGACATATATAAAGGGCTGTAAACTCTCCACATTTCCAGATTTTTCTCCACCCTTCTCCTCCCCTCTCTTTGGCTGAATTCCTTTCTCTTTCTTTCTCTTGAACTTTCTTCTTTTCTCTTCAAAGTTCCACCAAAATCCAACCTTCCTAAGCAAATTACAGCCCCTCTTTTCATTAATAATGGTCTCAAAAGCTCATTTGGAGTGAAGAAACTTTTCATTAATAATGGTCTCAAAAGCTCATTTGGAGTGAAGAAAGTGGAAAAAAACCAAGTGTTCAAGGTTATGTCCTAAAAGTGAGGTAAGAGATTTAAGGTTTTATAATTTGGTTTAATGGTTCATATAGGTATTTTTGGGTATGTAGATGATGATTATGTAATTATATTGCAAAAAGAAAGTAAGGTTTGGAGTAGATCTTGATGTTTATATTCGGCCACTTTAGGATCTTTATGGATATGATGGATTTTTAAGGAGATAAGGCACGAAAAGCAAGCTTAAGTGGTGGAAAGCAAGGAAATAAGGTTAGTGGATACAATATCCTTTCTTTTCCATGGTATAAGTGTGATTTTTGGTTATGTTTATCTTGCATGTATGTGATATATGCATGTATAATTGAATCTAACTTGATAAACACGATTAATGGGGCTAAATAAGTGTGTAAATGTGCTTAAGATAAATTAAAACATTTTGGGTATGAAATTCCAACTTAGGCCGAATGAAAATATAAGAAATTCTTAAGGATTTGTAAGGATTTATGGTGTATAAATGATGAACATAATGTGTATACATGGTGTAATGTATGATCAGTGAAAGCAGTGACAATGAAAGGAACAAAGATAATGGATCGTAAAAATGTATAATAATATTCTAATTTCTCAGGAATTAATTCTCTATGATTTAGATAAATATGTGTGTGTGTCATTGCGCGCAGGTTATAATAAATTTTTAATGTGGCCGAAGATATAGTATCGTCTGAACGAGGATATTGACAGAAAGGATTGATGTTTGGCATGGCATGTATACGATCGCGAAAGAGGTACAAGGTATATGGTATTATCCTGTTTAGTGTGTTGGTGTAAATGTTTGTTCTTGCTGTGTCTGAATGTTATTGTTGAAAAAAAAAATTTTCTACAGATCAGTCAGATGCAGTGCAGTGCTTGTCAGTTCAGTGTTGTGACATCCGGTATCCGTATAGTTTATGGGTATAAAGGTGTTACAAGCTAATTAAAGCTCATCAAGCATCTCTCTATTCAAACATGTCTCTATTCAAACATATTTCATGTAAACACATGCAAGATTAATATGATCACACTCAATCCCTACCTTAGGTGGCTTAACCGCTTCTCTCTAATTGATTCCGAGCTTCTCCTTTCCATTGTCTAGCTTCTCATCCATAGCTTCCATGCATAACCAGACCAAAACACTTGGGTTAACCCTCTTTTCACTTTAAATCAGAAACAGGGACAAGAAGAAGAAGACCAATACTAATATGATAATACTACTTACCTCTTCTTAAGCATCCACTTAAACCCTGAACTCACTCCCCTTCAAACCAATCCAAGTAATTCTCTTAAGGAGCAAATACAAATGAAGAAGAAAAGCAACAAAAGATGAGGAGATGAAGAGCACGGCAAAACCAAAGAAAAGTAAAAGAATAAAGAAAAGAAAAGGCCAAAAGCAGAAAATTGAAAGAAGAAATGTTTAGAGAGTGGCCGGTCAATACTCATCCAAAGCCAAAGACTTCTATAATGGCCCACTTACCTCATTAAAGGCCAACCAACCTCATTTAACCCATCTCAATCCAAAAAGTCCCATGTCAAGTGTCACTCTCCTACATTGCCACTTGTCACTCCCCTACAATGCCACTTGTTAACCTCCTATGCCGCCACATGTCCAATACACATCAACTAATCCAACTCCTATAGGCTTCACGGGAAGCATTCTATCATGCCCGCGACATTGTCGCGCTCGCGACAGAACCCACACACACAAGCCACTTACTCAAATACACTCTCTTATACATACAAACTCTTGAATTCCCGAACAAAAATTCCGAAATTCCACTAGGGCCAAATCAGGTTGTTACAAAACTTCCCTAACAAAATCATGAATATCTCGGCACTTGCAACTTCCCATTAGAAATTATTGATTCACAAATACACAATAATTTCTCAAATCTTCAAAAACTAAGGTCACATGTTACATGTATCAAATGAGAACCTCGTGATAAGTTGCAATTATATTAATATTTTTGGTTATTTCTTGGCATAATTATGTGGTTTATTTTTTTATTTTTAGTCTTATTTAGTTAGTTTATTTTATTTTATTAGCTTATAATATTTTTATAATTTTTAATAAGTTTTGGGATATTTTCAGGCATTTTATTTTAATGCAGAGCTAAATTGCAAGTTCGGTGTTGATTTTAGGAGCAATTGGTGAAGGAGACCAAAGCTGCCCAAAAAGCACAGCTGTGTTTTTAAAGAAAACTTAGCCGTGTTTTTATTCAGCATCCCATGCCAGTGAGAATCACCAAAGGCACAACTGTGTTTCCTCGCAAAACACAGCTGTGTTGCGAAGCAAGAGGCACGCGCGAAGAGGGCAACGACGCACACATCAGCGCTAAAAGCATAGCTGTGCTTTCGCAAAACACACAGCTGTGTCGCGTGTTTACTACCAATTTTGTGCACGCAAAGCAACCTTAAGGCACTACTTATTCAAGAACACGATTGCGCTTTATAAAAGCACAGCTGTGCTTTTCTGCAGATATAAAATGAAGCCTTTTTTCATCTTCAAGAGAGACGTAGTTAGATAGCTAGTTTTTATTTTCTAGATAGCATCTGTCTTTTATTTTCTTCTAGGTTTTATTTTCTTCTAATATACTGTTTTTAGCTTAGATTTAATTTTAATTTAAAATTTTGGTCTTAAATAATTTAGATTAATTTAGTTTAGATTTTTATTTTTTGATTCAAAGAGATTCCAAGGTTGAAGAACAAGAGTTTCAAGATCTATTTTCTCTCTCATTAAGGGTGTATACTAAACTTTAATTTTTCATATTTTATATTTATATTCTTGATGTTAGAGTAGTTATTCATGCTTAGAAAATCTTGAATCATACTTTGTATTTGGATATATGGGTTTAATGGATATTTTCATAATTTCTTTTATTTCTCTTGTTATATTTTCTGCATTTATGATGATTATTAGGTTTGATTTTGATTTATTTTAGAATGATGATTGATTTCAAATCTAATTATTGTTGTTATTTGTATATGCTCTGTTCTTATATTTCTACATTTATCGATTTTGCTTGCTCCGGAATGGGACACTTGATTTATAGATGTTAGTTTTAGAAAGTTCATAAATGTGAGGAATAGATGGGTATTGGAATAATTGGCTCTGAAATGGAAAATTAATCCATACCTAGGACTTTAGACCCGTGCTCATGCTAATCATGAGGCTTGCTCTTGAATGAGACATTTTGTGATTAGAATAGCTTGCTCTGGAATGGGACGTTTGGGTTCAATTGGGTTGTCCAGAAATTCATGTTAATATTAATTTACCTGTATCCAATAACATTTATGAGGATAGAATTTCCGAAGCATCTAATTCATTCTTGTTTAATTTCTTGATAAACAATTTTATAGTTAATTGCTATTTTATAATTTTATTTTCTTGCTTAGCTTAGAATTTCCCATCAAACAATTTGGGGATGTCTCAAATTCACTCAACCATAGATATTTAACATGACAATCTTTTTTCCCTTGGGTTCAATATTCGCGGGTCTTTAATTATACTCGCTATATTACTTGTCGATTCGGTGCACTTGTCGAACACCGATCAAGTTTTTGGCACCGTTACCGGGGAAAAACGGTGCTATTTGTTTAATATCTTTAGTTGAGTTAGTTTGAGATTTTTATTTTTCTTTGTTTTAATTTGGTGTTTATCTTCGCAAGAAAATTCTGAGGTATTTTCAAAATGATGCAATATAATGTCCAAGACTATGAGTTGGCCCTTTTGCGAGATAAAATGAATGATTTGATGAGGGAGATGCAAGAGTTACGACAATTGCATACACCCTCACCAGTCACCTGTTCACCGTCCTTTGAATATCTTTACTCTCCATGAGAATCACAAGAGTCTAACTCTTCGCAAGTCAAATTTCTTCTAGACTACATATATTGCAAAAAGAAGCAATTCCAAGTGGAAAAGGAGGAGTGGCAAGCTACAATCAACTATCAAGAGGAGATGGTCAAAACTCAACAGAATCTATTGAGGATTCAAGAATTAGGGATCCAAAATTTGGAATCCAAGTTGGAGCTTTTAATTGTCTCTTCGAGTGATCAAAGAGATGGTGGTGAATTGAGTCATGCATCTATAAAGATGTAGTGGCCCAAATACAGGGTCAGTAGTGATCAGTGAAATCTATACGGTATATATTGTGAATTTCAGGTGAAAATATCAGTAATTGGGTCCTAAAAGACAATACAGAATAAAGGTTAAACATGCTCAGGCCAGGGAAGCTCTTGATGGGTGACCTACTGGGAAGTCTGTAGGGAAAAATATTTTATTGGACTGTTAGAAAGTACCTGTTAAATGGAGTCCATTGATGTAATTTGAAGTGAAAATAAGAGCAAATAGGTCATCAAAAGTCAAACTGAAGAAAAGCCTCTGGTTCGATTCAATAGTAACTAGTTTGACTGAGACTTTAAAGATAGTAAATGACCTTTGAAAAGTTATCTGAAGGTATAGATAGACTCAGGACAGTATGTAGAACAGTTTGGTAGTAAAAAAATAATTATATGGTGACACTAAAAAATGGATGAATCGAACCGGTTCAATTGAACCGAATCGAATAAGGACCTTGAATGAGATGGAAAGAAAGTTAAATGAGTTATTAAGAGTAAAATTAAGGTCAATGATGAAAAGTGAACCGAACCAAACCGATTCAACCAGTGAATCGGACCGGTCGGACCAGTTGACTAGTTTGACCAAAGTTTAATTGGACTCTAAATAGAGTTATGGTGTAACACCCCCATACCCCCGGGAAGGAATATCGGGGCGCCATGCCAAACACAAATGCATACATATGCAATACTCAAAAGCAGAAGCAATAACAATAAAATAATTAGGATATCTTGGGCCAAACATACATGTGACGTGCGCCGAACCCAGCAAGGGCCCTCACGTGGAATCCGCTTTAGGATTCAAGCGACTAGTTCGCGTATTTTTGATTATGGGTGTCATGAGACATCTTGGATACTTCCTCCCCAATAGAACATTGGAAAGGAAGATCTAGCCCCATGGCACCTTTGGCCCATTTGAGGTATCATGGAGTCGCCACCCAATTCACAAGGAATTGAGAAAGCTCTCTAACCTCTTATTGGTCAAGACCAGAGATTGGTGTTCAGAACTCCACTGTTATCACTTCATGTTATTATTAGTGCCATTATTTCCTTGTTTACTTCCATAACATTATCATTACTATTATCGTTATTATTTGGCTTAAAATTTATGATTATTATTATCATTATCATCCACTGAAAAGGACCAAAGGATGATTAGAAAGTTGTCCTCTCAATTCATCAGTGTGAATGGGGATTTGTATAAGAGGCAAGCAGACGGTATCCAATTAAGATGCTTGGCAGAGAAAGAAGCCGAAAGGGTTATAGAAGAGGTTCATGCCGGTATTTGTGGGGCCCAAATGAATGGCCTGGCTTTAGTAAAGAAGATCACGTGCCAAGGGTTTCAGTGGCTTACAATGGATGCTGATTCTTCGAAATACGTGAAGGAGTGGAGTCGCCACTGTGACGCGTGCCGAACCCAGCAAGGGCCCTCATGTTGAATCCGTTTTAGGATTCGAGGGACTGATTTGCGTCTTTTTGATCATGGGTGTCAATAGACATCTTGGATACACTCTCCCCAATAGAACATTGGAAAGGAAGATCTAGCCCCATGGCACCTTTGGGCACCTTTGAGGTATCATGGAGTCGCCACCCAATTCACAAGGAATTGAGAAAGGTCTCTAACCTCTTATTGGTTAAGACCAGAGATTGGTGTTTGGAACTCCCCTCTTATTCATGCTTTGGTTAATTTATAAATGAGTTTTTAACTTCCTAAAGTTCCAACTCTCATCTCACACGATCAATGCATTTAAATTAAAGGCGCACCAAAAGCATATAAAGAAAATAAAGAAAAGCGATAAATAAAGTAGTAAAGGGAAAGCGGTAAACACGCAAGCACACAACTACAAAAGAGATAGGGGCGAAATACAACCCCTAATGAAAGAGAGCTAAAGGTATAGGTTGGGACGGAATACAATCCCAAAATTAAGTAATATTGCCCCAAAATTAATTACAAGGGCCCAAAAAGAGATGAACATAAATTTAAAACAATCAAACAAAATCAAGTATAATGAAACGCATACATAAATCGGGACATTCATTTAAGTTTTGGGAACATTGGTTCCTTTGTGCTTATTGTTGGTCATTTTCTATAGATGCTAATTATACCGCAAGTATACGGTGTACCGCAATAGTACTTAAGATTGTCGATCCCACGAGGAACGTTTTTGCACACTATTACTAATTGATTTTAATCTTGTTTACAATGATTAATTAATGGTAGAGTTGGTTTTAATCTAATCTAACATATAAACTAATTAAACCGAATTTATGAGAATCCAAGAAGATAGAAAAGATTAATGATGCTAAGTATAAAGATGGAATTTGAATTAATTGTTCTTAATGACTTTAACATTCTTATCTTGTAAGCCAAGTTGAATAAATTTCCTACTTACTTTCTCAATATAAATAGGACTGCCTAAAACATACACATATAAGTCTAATTCCAAACTTTCATTTAAGAACTAGATTATTATACATGCAAATCTTAAGATAAAAGCACAACCTATAACTACCATTTCCATATTATGATTTCTCAAACAATATCTTGATGATGAATTCCCAGTTAGATATAAGAATGAATTTATTTCTCAATTAAACTCAAACTTATAATGATCATACTTAATGTACTAATGAGAAATTCTACAAGTAAGAACACTTAAATTAATATGAACAATAAAATACTTGATATTAACATCCAAATTCAGAATTTACATCACAAAAGTACAAAGAAGAATTAAAAGATAAGAATTGAAGAAGGAGATTTCTCAACCCTTTTCAAATCACCAATTGTAGTACTCTTCCTTGTAGACTATCTTCTCTTCAACACATAAATTCACTTAAGTAAAAACTAAAGAAAACTACTCTAACTTACAGAAAATAATATTCAAATGTTCAAATCTCTCTTTTTCATATCTAAATTAAAGTTAAAAACAGAATTTATAATGTCAGCTCATGCCCCTTCAGATGCCCTTCTACAAAGGTTGTAATAGTTGGTGGAAAGGTGCAACTCTTAAAGTTCAAATTTAAACTTTAGTGTCTAACGGATCCTTCTGTCGCGGTCGCGACACCTATCGCGGTCGCGACAGAACACGCCTTCATTTTTGCTCGCCCTTTCCTTGCGTGTGCCTTCTCCGCGCCCTGTCGCGACGCCTTCTCTTGGTCGCGACAGCTTCTCTTTTCTTCTTTTTCCCTTCTTTCTCTCTTCTTCCCTTAACGCGCTCTGTCGCGCTCGCGCCGCCTATCGCGATCGCGACAGAAGCTTTTCTGCCTTGGCTCATTTCTTCTTCTTTTCTCCATATTTTCTCCATTTGCCTCCTACATACAAAACTTAACAAAACACATAAAACACACCTAATTCCAACAACTAAAAACACTTAAAACATTATTTATAACCACAAACTATAGTTTAATTATGAGCTATTTAAGCTCATATCAAACCCCCACACTTAAACATTTGCTTGTCCCCAAGCAAAACACTTAAACAACACAAAAACAAAATACACAATAACACAATATTCTGGAGCTCACTTAAACACTTGACAATTATTTGAAAATACCATGCATAGACATATCTTTCTAACACACTAGCCAAAATATGCAACCATTTAAACATTCCCATCATTCATTGAACTTTAACCTCTATGCACATTTGGAAAACCATGAAATGGCAAAACACAATGATGTTTGATCTCAAGAAATCAAATATCTTAGCACATGTAGAGATTATTTCACACAAAGCATTGCCTAAGATAATTTTTACTCAACACTTATTTTGAAAAACACTCAATCACTCAAGTGTATAAAGGTTAGTGTTTTCCCTCATTCCTTGATTATGCCATTACATAGCATAAGCTTCTAAGTAGTAAAAATCTCCACTACTAGTATAAAGTAGTAAAGAGGATCAAAGGGTCTTAAAAAGGTTGTAATGTGGCTTAGGTCAGGGTAGGAAACTTTTGGGTTTAAGTAGCTAGTATGGTGTAGAGAAAAGCATCAATACAACATAGGAGAATTAACCAAATCAGAATAGTAACAAGCATGATACTTTTAATCTAATTCCCTTCTTAAGAATATAAATTTGCTGCTAGCTCTTAATGTATACTTACTATTTTTTTTCTTTTTCTTCTTTTCTTTTTATCGTAGGATAGCAAGAGAATTTAGTATGGGTGCATTTTAATGCTCCATCCCACACATAAGCAATTTTAAATGTACATCTTGCTTTTCCCATTTTTTTTCTTTTCTTTTATTTTTTTTTCTACTAGCATTTGTAACTCTAACTTTGAAAAGAAGGAAATTTCAATTGCAAATTTTTACTAATTTCATGCTTTTCAATAACAAATATATCTCCCATGCTATATCAATCCTAATCCCTCCACAATAGGGTAATTACAAAGAAATTAGGCCTTGGTTAAACAAAAAGATTAGGTTATTAATATGTTTAAACAAGAAAAATAGGAAATAGGCTCAAAGTTGGCTACCTAAAGTCAAAAAGTAAAGGAATTGAAAAGTAAGCCAAAAGTAGTTCATTCTAAGTGCCCTTATCATATCCCGTGTACAACCCATACTAAAATGCAGTCTCGAAATTTACCACAAACAAGTTCTAGAGGATATGGCATAATAAGGCTCTCATACAAAGAAAAATTCGTGTATAAGGCTTCAAAAGCTCACATGGCAATAGGTCAAACTATCATAGGCAATAAATTGGAAAAACAATCTTTATTCACATGTAAAAAGATACCTAACTTAAAAAGAACCTACACCAAAGTGTTTTACTTAGTCATACCCTTCACTATGTACAACAGAATGCTAAAGTAAAATAAATAAGGAAAATGGTCAAAAAATTACTATCTAGGCTAATGGCCAAAAAATATAAAACCTATGCATGCTTAAATTCTCAAATAATTATCAAATACAAAGACCCAAAACAGAATGTTATTATAAAACAACCTAAAACAATCTAAAATAATACATTCCTAAATCTAGCAATTCATGCATAACACAAGCTATACTACACAAATACACAGGTACAACCATACATACATATATTTGAAACAAAATCACACACACAGAACTCCCCCCACACTTAAAGGACACAATGTCCTCATTGTGTAAAAAGGAATAAACTAACATAACAAACTAACATAAAAAACACAAATGAAAACAAAAACAAACAAAATTAAGAAAAAGAAAGGAGACAAACTCAAAAACTCCCACTAGGGGAACTTGGTGGAGTTGGAGAAAGATCCACATTCTGCTTGCGGAAAAACTAAGGAGTTTGCGACCCAAACTCTTCTGATTTTTTAGCACCGTCCGCACATCCGATTCTAGCACATCCATGCGCGCTGCCATACTCTGATTGGTGGCTTCAATACCATGCAATCTTTGCAAAACAGGCTCCAAATCTACAGCAGCGCCTCTATCAGTCCTCCTCTCCTCAGAATCAACACCAGCAGCCGCCTCGTCCTCTCCCGAGGAGTCATGAGCATTAGCTGCTGAAGCTGATGCATGTGCCCTTGCATGAGACACACTTGGTCCAGCCATACTGGGTTCAGCCCTACTAGTTCCACCTGCACATCTATCAACAAACCTTGGGGGCCAAGCTCCCTTGGTTAAAATATTAGCTCTGCGCAAATAGACAACATCCAGCAAAGGAATTGACTCATTTTCATTCATTGCAAAATTATTTAAATCACCCATACACCCCAAAATAATACCCGTCACCATATGACACATCCCCACAGATTTACTACGGGAAATAGAGGCATGGTAAAGACCATCTAAAATGAAATCAATGGAGTCAGGCATTTTACGGGATTGCAATAAATCTAAAACAAACAAATCCTTTGTTTGCACCTTAGTACTTTCTACCCTCCCATGCATAGCATAACACAGAAATTTGTGAAAAAGCATCAATGCATTGTCTTTAATTTGCCTGTTAGTGGAATTTTTATTATTAAAACGTTCTAAACCAGAAAGTCTATTCCAAACAGGGGAGGGTTGAAATATATGCGAATCAAATCTTTTTCCATTTAATGGAAAACCAAACCAAGTATGCAAATCATCATAGGTGAATGTATGATTTCTACCCTGATGTCTAAATTTCATGGAGTCCCTACGTTTATCCACATACTCTAAGGTGACAAAGAATTCTATTGCCCAATCTTTTCTTACAGGTAAGGAGAAAGTAATAAATTTACCCCATTTCATATATTGAAGAAAATTATTAATCTGATCATGCAAACCCATAGTATTTAAAATTGCAAAATCAAGAGCCCACATACCCACATACGTTTTCTTAGCAAAATGAAGGAATTTCTCACCCTCCTCATCAGAATAAATGGGAAAAGGGTAGTCATACCTGTTTTGAAAAATGAGGGAAGTAGGAGTTGGTTCCTCTTCCGGTTGGCTGGATTCCCCCATAGGTCGCTTCCCCTTGCTTTTATCTCCCACATGCTTTGTTCTTACCATTTTAAAATCGTTTTCCAATTGAAGAACAAGATGAGAAGAAATAGAAAAAGAAAAGCAACAGATTTATAGAAGAAGAAAAAAAAACGAGATTTGCGTTGGAAGTTAGAGAGAATCGTGAAAAAGATTGTGGAGAGAGAAAAGAGAAATTAAAGAGAAGAAAACTGAAGAGGCAAAAGAAATAAAATAACGAGAAGTTATTAGGGTAGAAAATGAGAAGGTTAAGGAAATAAATGTGATCTCAACGGTTGATTTGACCTAAAATTTCGAATTCCTCGTTCTGTCGCGACAGAACCAAAATGAAAAATTTAAACATCGCGCTATACGTCGCGTCATCACGACAATTTATTCCCGCTCTCCATCGCGATAACGTCGCGATCGCAACAGAAAGAAAATTGGAAAACCAAAAATTTTCTGTCGCGATGACACTCACCGTCGCGCCATCGCGATAACGTCGCGATCGCAACAGAAAGAAAATTGGAAAACCAAAAATTTTCTGTCGCGATGACACTCACCGTCGCGCCATCGCGATGAAGTCTAAAATACACTTGCCTCATTCTGTCGCGCTCGCGAAAATGTCGCGCTCGCGATAGAAAGGAATTTTGAGAAATCACATTTTCTTTTTCCTTCCAAAAATGTCACACGAAGGTATATAAAATAAACTTACATATTAAAACATCTGTGGAACAAAAAGAATGACATTAGTACATATAAATATAGCACATATAATAAAACATTTAATTAAAAAGAAAAATAAAACCAAGTAACCATCAAATCATTTTTAAGGAAAGAACTGAAACCTCCCTTCCATGAAATGTTTCCTCCAAATAAACTTTACATCTTTGACCATTGGCTTTAAATAACTCCCCTTTTCCATTTTTTAGCTCTAAAAACCCTTGATCAAAAACTTGGGTGACTTCAAAGGGTCCACTCCATCTAGATCTTAATTTTCCCGGAAAGAGTTTCAATCTAGAATTATACAAGAGAACCTTGTCCCCAATATTAAAATTTTTAATCCGAATATGTACATCATGCCATTTTTTAGTCCTTTCTTTATAGATTTTTGCATTTTCGAAAGCAAGAAGTCTCAATTCATCTAGCTCATTTAATTGTAAACTTCTTTTGACACTTGCATCTTTAAGATCATAATTCAAAGTTCTAATGGCCCAATATGCTTTGTGCTCTAATTCCACAGGTAAATGACACGCTTTTCCATAAACCATCCTATATGGTGTCATACCAATTGGAGCTTTGAATGCAGTGCGATATGCCCACAAAGCATCATCTAATTTATGTGCCCAATCCTTCCTAGAAGTAGAGACTGTTTTTTCTAATATCCACTTTAACTCCCTATTGGACACTTCCACTTGACCACTTGTTTGTGGGTGATATGGTGTAGCTACCCTATGATGAACACCATATTTATGTAATAATGAATCAAAAGAACGGTTAATGAAATGCTTACCTCCATCACTTATGATGGCTCTTGGCACTCCAAATCTTGAGAAAAGCTTCTTCAAAAACTTTATCACCACCTTTGAATCATTGTTAGTTGTGGCTTTGGCTTCAACCCATTTTGATACATAATCAACCCCAACCAAAATGTAGTTTTGACCAAAAGAAGTAGGGAAGGGACCCATAAAGTCAATCCCCCACACTTCAAACACTTCAACTTCCAATATGTTATTCAAAGGCATCTCATCTCTTTTCCCAATATTACCAGCCCTTTGACATTTATCACATTTGGCTACATACATCTTTGCATCATGAAATAAAGTTGGCCAAAAGAATCCACATTCAAGCACTCTAGATGCAGTTTTATTGGCACCATTATGACCCGAATATAATGCAGCATGACAATGCATCAAAATGTTTTGATAATCCTCCTCACTTACACAACGACGAATTATACCATCCCCACTTATCTTAAACAAGTAAGGCTCTTCCCAAAGATAATTTTTAACATCACTAAAGAATTTCTTCTTTTATTGCCATGTCAAATTTTCAGGTACAATTCCAGCAGCAAGATAGTTAGCAAAATCAGCATACCAAGGTACATGCATATTCAAAATTGACATCAAGGCTTCATCCGGAAATGTTTCATTAATTTCAATACCATCACCTAAAGTTTGTTCATTGTTTTCTAACCTAGACAAATGGTCAGCAACAAGATTTTCACTTCCCTTTTTGTCTTTAATTACAAGGTCAAACTCTTGCAATAACAATACCCAACGAATCAACCTAGGTTTAGCATCTTTCTTTGCAAATAAATACCTCAATGCAGCATGATCAGTATAGATTATGACTTTAGATCCCAACAAGTAAGATCTAAACTTGTCACATGCATATACCACAGCTAACATTTCTTTTTCAGTCGTTGTATAATTAACTTGAGGAGGAGACAAAGTATGACTAGCATAATATATCACATGCAAATTCTTACCATGTCTTTGGCCTAATACACAACCCACAGCAAGGTCACTTGCATCACACATAATCTCAAATGGCAATTCCCAATTAGGAGCAGCAATAATAGGAGCACTTATAAGGGCCTTCTTCAAAGTTTCAAAAGCATGCATACATTCTTTAGAAAATTCAAAAGAAACATCCTTAACTAGCAAATTAGTTAAAGGTTTAGCAATTAAAGAAAAATCCTTTATAAATCTTCTATAAAATCCAGCATGTCCAAGAAAAGATCTTACCCCCTTAAGTGTAGTGGGTGGAGGTAACTTCTCAATTAATTCAGTTTTTGCTCTATCAACCTCAATACCCCTACTTAAAATTTTGTGCCCTAATACTATCCCTTCATCTACCATAAAATGGCATTTCTCCCAATTAAGAACCAAGTGAGTTTCTTCACACCTAGCCAATACTTTGTCTAAATTTTGTAAACAAAGCTCAAATGAATCCCCATATACAGAAAAGTCATCCATAAAGACTTCCATTATATCCTCTATCATGTCTCCAAAAATTGAAGTCATACATCTTTGAAATGTGGCTAGGGCATTACAAAGCCCAAAAGGCATTCGCCTATAAGCAAAAGTGCCATAAGGACAAGTAAATGTAGTTTTCTCTTGGTCACTAGGGTAGATAAAAATTTGGAAATACCCGGAATATCCATCAAGAAAACAGTAATGAGAATGGCCAGCAATTCTTTCAAGCATTTGGTCAATGAATGGTAAAGGAAAATGATCCTTTCTAGTGGCCAAATTAAGCTTCCTATAATCTATACACACCCTCCAACCTGTGGTGGTTATAGTTGGAATTAAATCTCCATTCTCATTCCTCACTACTGTCATACCCCCTTTCTTTGGAACACAATGTATTGGACTAACCCAATCACTATCTGAAATGGGATAAATGATTCCAGCATCAAGCAATTTAATAACTTCCTTTTTGACTACCTCTTTCATATGAGGATTAAGCCTCCTTTGTCTATCAACTTTTGGTTGATAGTCATCTTCCATATTTATCCTATGCATGACAACATTAGGACTAATACCTTTCAAATCAGATATTTGCCATCCAATACTTTTTATCCTTTTTCTAACAACTTCTAATAATGCATGCTCTTGTTCTTTATTGAGTTTATTAGAAATAATAATAGGTAAAGTATGATTAGGTCCAAGAAAGGCGTACCTCAAATGATTAGGTAGTTCCTTTAAATCAACATTTGGAGGACTTTCAATTGAAGGTGGTAAAGGTGCTTCATTACGAAAAAGAGGTTCACTTCTAAAGCTCTCTTGCTCTAACTCTTCATGAACTTCCTCTTCCATTTGGACTTCCTCTTCATCTGCATTTTCTAATACTTCCACAACACACGCATCAATGACATCTATTTTCATGCACACATTTTCATCCATTGGGTATTTTAGTGCCTTTTCCATGTGATATTCAACACTATCATCCCCTATTCTTAAGACTAATGTGCCCTCATAGACATCAACTAAAGCCCGACCAGTCCTCATGAAAGGTCTACCTAATATTAAGGGACATTTCTCATCATATGAAAAATCTAAAATGACAAAATCAGCGGGCAAAATAAATTTATCCACTTTTACAAGCACATCTTCAACTATTCCATATGGTTTCTTAATAGATTGATCAGCTAATTGCAAAATCATGGAAGTAGGTTTAACATAATCTAAACCCAATTTTTTAAAGATAGAATAAGGCATGAGATTAATACTTGCCCCCAAATCACATAAGCACTTAGGAAACTCTTTATCCCCTAAGGTACATGGAATTGTGAAACTACCATTATCTTTAAGTTTTGTAGGCAAATTATTTGTGATTATAGAACTACATGCTTCAGTCAATGCAATAGTGGATATATCCTCCCAACTTCTTTTCTTAGAAATTAATTCTTTAAGAAATTTTGCATAGTTAGGAATTTGTGATATGGCCTCAATAAAATTCAAATTTATGTGCAAATGCTTCAGTTTATCAATAAAAGATTGAAATTGCTTATCTTGGTTTTGTCTCTTTAGGCGTTGCGGAAACGGTGGACAAGGTTGAAATGCCTTAGGAATCTTTTCCTTAGAAGCCCCTTCTGTCGTGACCGCGACAGAAGGCTCTCCTCCTGCTGTCTCGCTCGCGACTGGTATCGCGCCTGGTGTCGCGCCTGCAACATTGGTCGGCTTCTCCTCTGTCGCGCTCGCGACAGAAGAGTCATTCTTCATTTTATTGGCCTGAAATTCTCCATTCTTGTTAGTAATAACAAATTCATTGGTGTAAGATTTACCTGACCTCAAATTGATGGCTTTTAAATGTTCCCTTGGATTCTCCTCCGTATTACTTGGTAAAGTACCTTGTAATCTTGAGGGTAAAGCCTTTGCTAATTGCCCAATTTGCACTTCTAGGTTGTGAATGGATGAGGCTTGATTCTTTGTGATTTGATCAAACTTATTTTCCAGCCTCTTTTGGTTCTCCTCTTGTGAGTTAAATTTCATATTAATCCCCTCTAAGAACCTATCCATTTTAACCTCCAAAACCCCAAACCTATCTTGAGGTGGTTGAAAACTTACTCCTTTATTTTGATTACTACTATTCCCCCATGAAAAATTGGGATGGTTCCTCCATCCAGGGTTATATGTATTGGAAAATGGGTTACCTCTTCCTTGCCCTTGGATAAAACTAACTTGCTTCTCCGTACTATTTATGCCTAAATTACATACCTCACTTGGATGTCCTTGTTGTCCACAAATATTACATCTATTTGGTTGACTACTTCCCATACCCATATTATTGAGTTTGTGAGTCAATGCTTCCACTTGAGCTTGTAATGCAACCACTGAATCAAGTGCATGAACTCCTCTCACATTAGTAGAATTTGAATCTCTACTTCTCTTGGTAGGCCACATGCAGTTGTTCATGGACATCTCCTCCAACAATTCAAACGCCGCTTCAGTAGTTTTTCTCATCAAAGAACCTCCAGCAGCAGCATCAATAGTTCCTCTTGTGGTAGGATTAACTCCATTATAAAATGTTTGCATCAACAATTCTCTTGGCAAGTTATGGTGTGGACACATCCTTTGCAATTCCTTGAATCTTTCCCAAGCCTCATATAATGATTCATTTTCATTTTGAACAAATGTAGTGATATCCTTTATGATTTTTGCAGTTTTGGCCAATGGAAAATATTTTGATAAGAATGCTTGGGCCAATTGATCCCAAGTAGTTATAGAACCCCTTGTCAATGAATTCAACCAAGCCTTTGCTTTATCCTTCAAAGTGAATGGAAAAAGCCTAAGCTTGATTGCATCAGCCGAAACCCCATTTATCTTAAAGGTATCACAAATCTCAAGAAAGTTTGCCAAATGAGCATTTGGATCCTCATTTGCCAAACCATAAAATTGAATACTATTTTGAATCATTTGTAATAATGAAGGCTTAATTTCAAATTGATTGGCATTTATCGTTGGTCTTACCACTCCTTGTTGAGCACCACTCAAAGCAGGTGTGGCAAAGTCCATCAATCTTGGTGGATTTTCGTCAGCCATGATAATTGGTCTCTTATCCTTGTTCTTTTTCTTATTGGACTTCCAGTTACTTGACAAAAATCTTTCAATTTCAGGATTTAAAGGCTCAAGCTCTTCTAAAGAACTCCTTGTACTAGGCATGAACTTTCAAAATCCTGTAAAAACCAAAACCAAAACACAAAATTAACACAAAATTAAACTAAAACAAACAAATAAATTAAAACAAAAGAAGATATTGTAATCCAAAATCATAAATCAATTTTTATAATGGCAAACAACCGTTCCCCGGCAACGGCGCCAAAAACTTGTTGGTCATTTTCTATAGATGCTAATTATACCGCAAGTATACGGTGTACCGCAATAGTACTTAAGATTGTCAATCCCACGAGAAACGTTTTTGCACACTATTACTAATTGATTTTAATCTTGTTTACAATGATTAATTAATGGTAGAGTTGGTTTTAATCTAATCTAACATATAAACTAATTAAACCGAATTTATGAGAATCCAAGAAGATAGAAAAGATTAATGATGCTAAGTATAAAGATGGAATTTGAATTAATTGTTCTTAATGACTTTAACATTCTTATCTTGTAAGCCAAGTTGAATAAATTTCCTACTTACTTTCTCAATATAAATAGGACTGCCTAAAACATACACATATAAGTCTAATTCCAAACTTTCATTTAAGAACTAGATTATTAGACATGCAAATCTTAAGAATAAAGCACAACCTATAACTACCATTTCCATATTATGGTTTCTCAAACAATATCTTGATGATGAATTCCCAGTTAGATATAAGAATGAATTTATTTCTCAATTAAACTCAAACTTATAATGATCATACTTAATGTACTAATGAGAAATTCTACAAGTAAGAACACTTAAATTAATATGAACAATAAAATACTTGATATTAACATCCAAATTCAGAATTTACATCACAAAAGTACAAAGAATAATTAAAAGATAAGAATTGAAGAAGGAGATTTCTCAACCCTTTTCAAATCACCAATTGTAGTACTCTTCCTTGTAGACTATCTTCTCTTCAACACATAAATTCACTTAAGTAAACACTAAAGAAAACTACTCTAACTTACAGAAAATAATATTCAAATGTTCAAATCTCTCTTTTTCATATCTAAATTACAGTTAAAAACAGAATTTATAATGTCAGCTCATGCCCCTTCAGATGCCCTTCTACAAAGGTTGTAATAGTTGGTGGAAAGGTGCAACTCTTAAAGTTCAAATTTAAACTTTAGTGTCTAACGGATCCTTCTGTCACGGTCGCGACAGAACACGCCTTCATTTTCGCTCGCCCTTTCCTCGCGTGTGCCTTCTCCGCGCCCTGTCGCGACCTCGCGACGCCTTCCCTTGGTCGCGACAGCTTCTCTTTTCTTCTTTTTCCCTTCTTTCTCTCTTCTTCCCTTAACGCGCTCTGTCGCGCTCGCGCCGCCTATCACGATCGCGACAGAAGCTTTTCTGCCTTGGCTCATTTCTTCTTCTTTTCTCCATTTTCTCCATATTTTCTCCATTTGCCTCCTACATACAAAACTTAACAAAACACATAAAACACACCTAATTCCAACAACTAAAAACACTTAAAATATTATTTATAACCCCAAACTATAGTTTAATTATGAGCTATTTAAGCTCATATCACTTATTTGGATGTTTAGGAACATTGGTTCCTTCGCGTTTATTTAAAGAGGGTTCAAAGAGTCATTTTGGTCGTTTGATGAAAACGGGGATGAGTGATCCCATTTTTTGGAGGATTGGTGATGTTTTTATTGTTGGGCTAAAACAAGGGACATTGGTCCCAATTTTATTAGTAAAAATTCACATTTAATTGTAAAAATATTTTTGTGACTTTTTATCGCACGCGTACATGAGTAAAACAAGTATTTACAAGTAAGCACAAAACACATAAAGAGAGGGTTGAAAGAATCTCACCAAACTGGGGGACTCATCTATATGTTGCAACCCAATAGGGGAGCCACGGGAAAGCTCACACAGTGCAACCCAAAATAAATCTCAGACAGAAAATAACGTCGAAATATTAGTAATAATTTTAGGTAAATTAATTAGACAAAAGCAAAATATAATAATAATGATAACTAATGATAACTAATAGTAACAAATACTCATAATAATAAATAATGTGAAATTGGACGTAAATCTAATGGCATTAATAACTATAATATTAATATGACTCAATTATACCAATAATAAATAAAATAGCAATAATAATATTAATAATATAGCAAATAATATTAACAACAATGAATAATAATAATAAAAATAATATAACGATAATAATAAATAAATAATAATAATACTAATACTATAAAACAAATAAACATGACATAAATAATAATAAAAAAATGAAATGATAGCAAAATGATAATGATAATACCAATAATAAATTAATGACATAACACTAATGATGAATATAATAATCATGATAATACCACAATGATGATGGTAACGATAATAATAATAATAATAACAATAACAACAATAATAACAATTTAACATCAATAAACATAAAATAAATATATGGTAATAATATAAATAAAAACAGAACATTAACAATAGTAAGTAAATAATGATAATAATAACAATAATAACAATAAAAATAGAATAATAATAATAATAATAACAACAACAATAACGACAATAAGGAATAACAAAGAAATCAACTAGGACAAATAAATAGTATACCACTAGCAATGTTAATCACATTAAAAATGCCAAAAATAGAATGATATCAAGATAATAATAACAAATAAATGTAAAGCAAAATAAAATTAAATGGGAACGGGTCCAAAGTGTTTACCCTCAGAATTTATATATCAAAAATAGGATGTCTCAATCCGTTCCCCTTATCGATTTTTGCGGTGATAAGTACCCAAAGAAAGTATAAAAATCTGTGTTTTTAGATAAATTAGTTCAAGAAAATATTTTTGGTGGGATGAATGAGCCAAGAAAATTAATTTTTCCTGTTCAAATCAAACCCAAGATGAAATGTTATGGAGAAGAAAAATAAAAAAGATTAAAGCTTGAGAATAAAACTCAAGGATTTTTGGAAGAATTTTTGAAGAAGAAGCTCTTTGCTAGAGAAAAAAAGCTAGGGAGAAAAGCCAAAAGAACCCTCTTGAATCCAAGTTGCCCTCCTCTCAAATGAAGAACAAAGCCCCCTCTTAATTTTTAGTCTTGGCCAAAAATAGGAAGGGACAGGAAATCTTTCATTTTTAGTTAATCAAAATAAGCATGAAAGTGTGAAAGAAACAGAAAAATCAGACTCGAAAAATGCAGAAAAATCAGGTGAAAACGACCTGCGCAAAGGGGGGCCAAAGGTGGCCGCGTGCAGAGGGCAGCGCACGCCAAGGGGCGCACTGCGCCCCTACTGCGTGCACAGGGGGGCGCACAACGGGCCTTTACTGCGAGCCTTGCCCCGCGCGCAGCAGGCCTTGGTGTGCCTAGTCGCGCGCGCAGGCCTTGCCACTCATGCGCCCGTTCCTTCTCGACGTGCGCGGCTCGCGAAAAAAACAAAATAAAAAATAAAAAATAAATAAAAAAAGAAAATAAAAATAAAAAAAAATAAAAATAGAAACAAAATGAGAGTAAAAAAAAATGAATTTTCGTATTGAAATTTTTAGAGGAACAGGGGGGGAATTTTTGACAAGGGAAGCGTCATTTTCGTCGCCTTCACTGGCAAGTATTGCTTTCATCATAGGGTAATTCTGATCTTGGACCGCCTCGGGACCCGGTGTCTACAGTTGCCCCCAATTTTGGGGAACTCTAGAACTTAGGTGCTTAAGTGAGCCAAAATTCAAAAAAGAAGGGGAGAGACGCGTACTTGAGGCGGTTGTCTTCCCGGACTGGAGGTATTGTTGGGGTGGTTGTTGCCATGTTGTCGGCGTATTGTCCTTTGTTGTAATTGGTAGTGCCGTGGTCGCGCTAACCTATTGTGGGTAGGGCCACCATCGTGCTAACCTTTGTGAGTTGGTTGCACCGTGGTCGTGCTAACCTCTTGTCGGTCATGCCGCCATCGTGCTAACCTTCGTGAGTTGGTCGTACCGTGGTCGTGCTAACCTCTTGTGGTTCATGCCGCCATCGTTCTAACCGATGTGAGTTGGTCATGCCAACCTCTTGTGGGTCATGCCGCCATCGTGCTAACCGATGTGAGTTGGTCATGCCGTGGTCGTGCTAACCTCTTATGGGTTATGCCGCCATCGTGCTAACCGATGTGAGTTGGTCGTGCTAACCTCTTGTGCGTCATGTCGCCATCGTGCTAACCGATGTGAGTTGGTCGTACTATGGTCGTGCTAACCTCTTGTGCGTCATGCCGCCATCGTGCTAACCGATGTGAGTTGGTCGTACTATGGTCGTGCTAACCTCTTGTGGGTCATGCCGCCATCGTGCTAACCTTTGTGAGTTGGTAGTGCCGTGGTCGTGCTAACCTCTTATGGGTCATGCCGCCATCATGCTAACCTTATGAGTTGGTCGTGTCATGGTCGTGCTAACCTCTTGTGGGTCACGCTGCCATCGTGCTAACCTTTGTGAGTTGGTAGTGCTGTGGTGGTGCTAACCTCTTGTGGGTCATGCCGCCATCGTGCTAACCTTTGTGAGTTGTTGGAGCTGTGCTCCATCGAGAGGTCTTCGGTATGTTGTTCTGACCAATGTTTGGAATGACGTCATCATTCGGCTTTTGTCAGTGACCGCCCCGATTTCCTCCTTCTGCAAGATTTAGAAAGCTGAATATGCAAGAAAAGTGGTGAGCATGCACGTGAGATGCATATGTATGTAGTAATGCAAGACAAGGATTCGTCCAAGTGGATTTGGAGGCGATAGCCGGTTTGGTCGCGATTCGCCGTAGGATCGGTGCCTTCTGGAATTACTTCTGAGTTTCATACCTCTGGGGATTATAAGGTTCTCCTCCGAAACCTGTAGTCATTTTTTGAAGGTAGTGCGTCCCTCATGGATTTTCACACTAGCTTTTCTTAGCGGGAAATGCGTCCTTGTCGGATTTTTACATAACCCTGTGCCTTATTATTTTTTTTTGCTTTGAATGGACCCAACCCAATCCAGCGGCTTTTATCATCATTTTATTTCTTGTAGGGTAGACTGCTTGTTCTCAGGTTTTCACCCTGCCCTTTGGCCTAACTTTTTCTTAGAGCGCCAATCACGATTTTCATCTCTAACGGCCCTTTTTTTTTAGAGAGAGAGAGAAGGTCATTATGGGAACTCCTACTGAGAGTGATCAGCGCATATCTATTTGGACACTTTTAACGGAGACAATTAGATAACAGTTGTTAGATAAATGATAGATTTCTTTTTAAGACGGAACTAAAAGTTGATGAAAATGCGAACTGAACTCCTTTATTTATTGCAAAATTTGTGTACATTCCTATATGATTTCATCATACATGACCCTCATTTGATAAGAATTCAAAAGCAGAAGACTACACCTAATCTCGGAATAGATCTTGTAAGCATCAAACTCCTGTTATCAATCGACCCTCTCGGGTTTTCTCGATTGAATATTTTCTCTCGGCCCTTAACTTTTTCCCAGGATGCCTTTTTTCGGTTTTCACCCTGACAGGGCGCGCAATTTTAGCAAGGCTGCCTTTTTTCGATTTTCGACCCGCGGGGCATTTATTCTCTTCTTTTTATTTTGGTCTTTAGCCATGGAATCTCTTTAGCCTGTCGACGTTGACCGGTTCTCTGAATTCGTTCCCATCGCTGTCTGTTAAGATTGCGACCCCCTTGGTTAGTAACTTCTTTAGCATGAACGGACCTTCCTAGGTTGGCCTGAATTTCCCCCGTATGTCTGGCACTCCCGGCCTCATCATCTTAAAGACCAAGTCCCCTTCCTTTAGTGGGTGTGTGACGTGCGCCGGGCCCCGCGGCCGCCCGTACGACCGCCCGCTCTAGGGCGATCGGGGCATTTGAGGGTCCGTTGACAGCTTGTAACAAATTACAAGTACGTCTATGTTGGGCAACAAGGAGGTTTCATGGAGTCGCCACCCAATAGAACATTGGGAAAGTTTCTCTCGCCTCGAAGAGCCTAAGACTGCGCTTAGTATCCATTTTGGGCTAACCAAAGGGGTCTTGGAGGGTAAACCTCTCGCCGTAAGGAGCCTAGGATTAACGTCAAAGTCTCGTGACACAAGAGGTGTCTTGGAGGTCATAGTTCCAATGAGTGATCGGATATACCTCTCGCCTCTTTGAGCCCAAAGACCAGAGCTGGGTTCGGGACTTCTCATCTATTTTTACCTTGATTATTTTATGATAAAATTTTAATTTTCATTAATTCGCTCTCTCTCCACACAATGCAATTGAATCAAAGCGCATTTATTCATATTTGAAAAGCGGTAAATGAACGAGTAAATAATGAAAGCGATAAATTATAATAACACAAGGAGCGGAATACAACTCCCTTTTATAAATGTGCAATACATACACAAATCGGGGCATTGCTTATTTGAGGACTTTGGTCCTCGCATGCATCATTATTAAAATGGATATTTCTATTGTGAGGATTTTATTGGATAAAAATAGGACATTGGGTCCTTGATTTTATGAAGAATTTAGTTTATTAAGTATAACGCGTTTGGCCAATTTTTACGTTAGCGAGAAATACAACAATTTTGTCATATACAGGAGAAACAATAAATAAATACATGAAATAAAGAAAGAGGGAGATAGGGAACTAAACCAGGCGAACTTTCCATATGCAGGAGAACTCTCTCAGGCTCCAGCCAGTCCAAGAAACAAAAATATGCTCTCACAAAATAAGCCGAAAGGATGTTAAAATACAGAGGAAAAATTATAAATAAACATAAAAATTTGAGTGAACAAAAAAAGAAAAGAAAAAGATTTGAAAATGTAGGACAGAACCCACCGACAGGCTATGCTGATGACCAACGAGCATCGGTCAAGGTGACCAATACAGCCCGTCGCTCACTCGAAGGGAGCCGTCTGTGAGGGTGACCGACGGGTTACGCTTAAAGGTGTCTGACGGGCGTCAGTCAAAGTAGATGACCCGTCGGTCACCACTATCCCAGAAAAACAAAAACTTTTCAGAAAGCGAAAAAGCAAATTTTACACAGACCCAAGAAGAATAGAAGCAAGAAATAAATAAAGGGGATAAGAACAAAGATAATATCGAAAATAAAGGTAAAAAAAGGGACAGAAAAGGGTCCAAAATATTTACCCTCAGAACAACCTTTTGGTTGGATTCCTTGTTGTTGTCTGGCTTCCCGCATGCTCCATGAGAAGGTCCGAATAAAAGATCAAATGTTGAAGATAAAGTGTGTCCTCAACAGTTCAACGAAAATTGAGTTTTGGAAATCAAAAACCCGTAAAAAAATCAACTAAATCTTCTTTCTTTTGAAGATTTGATTCTTGAATTAGTTAAATCTTTTTAGAAATGTGTTTGTTGGAAGAGAGAGAAAATGCGCGTGAATTTTGGCAGAGTTTCCCCTATTTTTAGCAAATTTTCCAACCCCCTTTTATGAGAAAATTCAAAGCTTTTATAGGCCAGAGGTGACCGACGGACGTCTGTGGTGCATCGACGGGCGTCGGAAGAATCCTACTGACACAAGGATTCATCCGACGGCCCTGCCATTTCGACCGACGGGCGTCGAAAGAATCCTTCTGACACAAGGATTCAACCCACTTTGACCGACGGTCGTCGAAAGAATCCTTTTGATAAAAGGATTCATCCGACGACCCTGCCACTTGACCGACGGGCTGGCCTCTTATCGACGGGCTGGCTGTCCGTCGAGGAAAACAAACTTTTTTTGGAATTTAAAAACTCCCCCGTTTTCTCCCCTTCTGCCTACGGAAGGTAAAAAGACTCGTTTCTTGTGGAGCATGGGACTAAAGCCTCCGAATCCAAACCGTTTGTATAGGCTCGGATGCCGATTTCATCATAGGATAATCTCTGATCCGGACCGCTTCGGGACACGGTGCTTACAGTTGCCCCCAATTTTGGGGAAACTAGTGCACGAGCGCCTAGATGAGCCAAAACTCAGAGAAAGGATAGAAAGGAAGAAAGCGTACCTGTGGCGGTTCTTATCTTCCGTGCCTTTTACCGGGTAGGCCTCGTCTCAGTCTGTTCGGCGGGTGGCGATATCCTTACCGGTCTCGTCTCAACCTGTAGGTGTTGGTGAGATGTAGCATTCTCTAGCCACGACCTCGATATGAAGAGCAGTGTTTCTCTAACCACAACTTCGATTATTTCTGCTGGCCTCGTTTCGGCTCACGTAGTGTTGAGGAGATGTAGCACTCTCTGACTACAAACCCGGTGTGAAGAGCGGTGTTTCTCTAACCACAGCTTCGACTTCTGCTGGCCTCGTCTCGGCTCGCGCATTGTTGAGGAGATGTAGCACTTTCTGACTACAAACCCGGTGTGAAGAGCAGTGTTTCCTAACCGTAGCTTCGACTTCTGCTGGCCTCGTCTCGGCTCGCGCAGTGTTGAGGAGATGTAGCACTTTCTGACTACAAACTCGGTGTGAAGAGCAATGTTTCTCTAACCGCAGCTTCGACTTCTGCTGGCCTCGTCTCGGCTCGCGCAGTGTTGAGGAGATGTAGCACTTTCTTACTACCACGTGAACTGTGAGACAAGGTACTCTCTGACCGTAATCTTGATTTTATGGAGGAGAAGACCTCGCTGGGTTCCCTTTCTAAGAAGACATGAATCTTAGGCGCTCATGTTCGGACTTTTGATCGATGCTTGTGTTCGGATCAATGTCCCTCTGTACCTGTGTGATAAAAGGTTTTGTTAATTCATGTTCGAGTTATTATCTTTTTAACATGTCCATGAATAATGTGGTTTTGTTTTATTTACCATGTCATGTTTCATTTATATTCTTTCTTTCTTTTTATTAAGTTGTCATTTTTCAAATCTTGGTTATCTTTTCTTTTTATTAAGTTGTCATTTTTCAAATCTTGGTTATCTTTTGTTATTATTTTCCCTTTCGTTCGTTATGTCGTCATCATTTTGGAATATGAGTGAATGTGAAAGCATACACTTATCTGTAATATTAATGAATCATAAATAACTGAATGAATGTACAAAACAAAAAATAAAGGTTTTACACTAGAAATATCCACTTTCGTACAATGTATATACAAGTGAAAATGTATAAAAATACAAAAATGACTCCCTGAACATCAGAGGGGCGCGTAGTCGGAGGGCTCCCCGTTAGGATCCTCATCGTCTGAGATATGCACCGTCCCTAGCTGAGGTGGAGGTGGAGCTGACTGTGTCAGAGGTGGAGGCTGAGCCGTGGAAGATCTTGCCCCAGCATCGTGGGTCTGTCTAAACCTGATCTGAGCATAGCCATCCAAGAAGGGATGGGTGCACGTCCTCATGAACTCCAAAGTCTCTGAGACCGTGCCTCCTAACTTCTTTAATGCCTGGCTCATCTGAGTAGTCTGCTCGCTGGCGGTCCTCCTCATCTGATCTAGGCGCAGCTCCGTCTGCTCCCTAAACTCCCTCATGGTCTGGGACAAGGGCGGAAGTATCCCCTCTATCGCCTGGACCCGGGATCTCAGGGAGTCGAGTGACTCATCGATCATCTGTAAAGTCATATCAACTCTCTGAGATGCCTGGTCCTGGGACGTCCTCAGATCATGAGTGAGCTACTGTCTAAGCTCCCTCTGGCCCTGGGCAATCTGCTCTACCAGCCTCGCCTGCTCGTCCCTGAAGGTCTCCACGACCTGAGCCTGCTCTCGTACTGTGTGCTCAATAAAACCGGCCTGCTCCTGGGTCAACCGCTCTATCATCCAGGACTGCTCCTGGATAGCAGCCTACTGACGGTCTAAACTCTCCTGTAGAGCTCTGTCTCTCACATCCAGTCGTCGCTCGAAGGCTGCGAACATAGAAGTGAGGAGCTGGGAGAAATCAGGCTGTGCCGGCTGCTACTGTGCTGGCTCTGGCGATGGGGCCGTGGAGGAAGATGCCCTCGGGTCGCTCCGGAAGTATGGGTGATACCTCTCGGGGGGACCTGAAGGTAGACCTCTGCACCCTGGTGCTCGATGATGGAGCAGGAGTCGGTGCCCTGGATGTCGGTGGAGTACCGAACAGCTCGTCCATGGTGAACTCCACGTCGAAATCCGATGGAGTCCCGGGCGGCTCCTGCTCGGGCTACGGCTGTGGCTGAATCTGTGGCTGAGGAGGCTGCTGCTCTGGCTCTGGCTCTGGCTGAGGAGGTTGCTGCTCTGGCTGCTTTGGGTCTGGATCCAAGGGTGGAAGGGAGAAGACCCGCCTGGTCTCGTGGATGGATAGCAACCTGAAAGCCTCTGCCTACCCTGACAGCTGTGAAATCATCCCCATCTGTACTGCTGCAGAGGCATCCACATGTATCCCCTCATCCAGGGGTGCTCGTAGCCTACCCGGGGCGACTTCTAACCCCAAAAGCAAATGAGTGATGACTCCCTCTACTATCACCACGGGCGTCACTCCTCTGCTAACCCTGATCAGGTTAGCCAAGATCTCATGGCTAATGTTGAGGCACTGGCCTGCCACCATGGCCCAGAGGCTCCAGATCTCGGCCGCATTATGCGACCCTGGATTACCAGCTCGACCGAGGTACGAGCTGGATAGCACTCTGTGCAGGTACCGGAGTGCCTGAGACACCAGTACGGTGCTCTTCGCTGTATCGTGGTCATACAGCACTCCTGGTAAGGCAATGGCCGCCCAGTGGGCGCGTCTCACCGCTCGCCGTGGGATCTCAACCCCCTCCTCTCTGGGAAGCCCCATGGCCTCCGCGAATCTCTACCTGGTGATGCTGAAATGCTGGCCGTCGAACCAGAACTGTACCACCCCCGGCTCTGTATCTGATCTCTGAAAACCGCCGTAGCGCAGGGTGGCTAGCACCTGTCGGGTAGCCTTAGGGAAGGTCTGGAAAGCAGGCTCAAGGAACTCTGTCCATACGGCGCCCTCGATAAGTATATCGACCTTTGGGGCCATCCCTAGGGCCACTAGGAACGGCCGAGACACAAAACGGCTAGCCCGAATCTCCACCTGAGCCAGCGCCCTGTATCTCTGGGCTGACTCGCAGTCCATCCAGCCCGAAACCTCGACCTCGGGTTGGGCCTGTGGTGCTCTGTGCCTAGGAGGTATCCTGCAAAAGAAAAGTTAGTAACGAAAATTTGACGAAATAGGCATTATTAGGCTCGTTTCCGAGGTGAAAGCCCATTGGGGCCTCACCTGGGCAATAGCGGCCCGAGTACGAGGTGAAACAAAACAGATATTAAAAATGGGTAACATCTCGTCAAGGGATGTTGCCCAGCATGCTTCGCACATATCAAAAGCAGAAAAATATGCAATTGGCATAAAATGAATTAACGATTTGAATAACAATGAAAATGGGCAGCACCCCGACAAGGGTGTGCCCCACTCTGGTGTAGAAAAAGGTATTCTGAAAGCGAATGAAAATGGGCTTTTTAGACCCCAAGACATGCATCATACAAAAAGATAATCAATTTTCGAAGAAAAATTCAAAATTTGGGCAGCACCCTGGCAAGGGTGTGCCCAACCTCCTGCATAAAAAAGGCATCAAAACAGGCCTTAGGCTCTAACCACAATATAAAAAAAATGGGCCGCACCCCGGCAAGGGTGTGCCCCCAATCCTATACAAAAGAACGGCCTCAGGCCCCAACAACTCACATATGCGCTAGAAAGCCTATTTCTAAGGCGACAAAGGTATAGAAAAGTCCTATTTCTATGTGATCATGCAAAGGCTTAGATTAATTGCACTAAAAATTACTAAAAAACGGGCAGCATTCTCCCTAGATATTTAAAGCATCTAAAGCATCCTAACCATTTTTAAGGCTAAAAGAAGGAAAAAAAGAAATAAATTAAATTAAAAAGTAAAGTAGTTATTTTACTTACTTGTAGTCGCGAAAAGTGTAGAAAAACTGAAGAAAAATGAGTGTCCGAGCGTCCGGCGAGTGGAGAACGCGAAAAGATAAAGAAATTGCAAGAAAGAGGAGAAAAAATACTTGAAAATACAGAAAAAACGGAAAAAACTATTTTTGAGAGGGAAAGTGAAAATGACAGCAGCTGCTGGCCCGTCTGTCACTCGCCCTTATATAGAGTTTCATGACAGACGGGCTGGGCGTCGCTAGGAGCGACCGACGGGCTGCCCGTCTGTCGTTCCCCATTCCCCAATTAATGCGAATTTAATGCTCATGATTTATGCTATGCTGACGTATGCATCTGCCAGGTGGATTTTTACCGACGGGCAGGCCGTCTCTTGTGAGCGGCAGGTAGGCCGTCAGTGGCGCTTCTCTATAAATTCCTCCAAAAATTTTGCTTTTTTTGTCTCTTCATTTTCCCAACATCTTGAGCCCCTCATTCTTCTCAAAATGTCTTCCTCTCTTCTCCAAAGAATGCACCGCATCCTAGATGACAAGCACATTTGGGAAAAAGGCGCCCTTTCTTCTCTGTCTGGGCTAAAATATCTGCATCGGGTCAAAGTTGACCAGAACCTTCTTCTGGCGGTGACTCACTTCTGGAACCCCCAGTTTCACGTCTTCCGGTTCACTTATCAGGAGTTGTGCCCCCTGCCTGAGGAGTTAGCTGCCATTCTCGGAGCCTGGTATCCTCCTAACGTTCTGCCCTGCATCCCCCGTTGCGGTCTACTCCAGACTCAGGATATAGCTATGGCTCTCGGCATACCCCCTTCTGAGGCCGTTCGGCTGGTTTCTCCGGGCTCTTCCTTTACCTTGGAGCCATTGATCGAGGCTCTAGATCGGTTCACTGATGTCCCCACTTACCGGGTAAGCATCATATTTCTGTTTTGCATAACGAACTTTCTCACTGTGGTTCCAGGGGGTTTGATAGGCGACCCTCGCCTGTTCGGGGTTCAGAGCGACTTTCATCGGGGATCATCACCCTTCCCACTTATTTTAGCTGAAACCATCCTGGGTTTGGACTCTGTGAGCTCTGGATCCCCCACTACTATCACCGGCAGCCCCTTATTGCTCCAGGTATGTCATTATTTTAAAGGTAGTGTGTCCCTTGTGGATTTTCACACTAACTTTTCTTAGCGGGAGGTGCGTCCTTTCAGATTTTCACACAACCCTTTGCCTTACTTTTGCCTGAAGTAAACCCTACTTACTCCAGCGGCTCTTTTTTTTTTTTTTTTTTAAGATCTGGCTGCAAGAGAAACTGAGGATGCTGTCTGAGCTACCTCCTCGTGTCATTCCACAGTACTCGCCGAGTTATCTTCTTCCGCGTCGACGGCTGTATGGGTGTGCCACTGCTGGTGAGGGCATTACCAGATTTGGTGAACTGTCGGATGACGATATCAGTTTCATGTCTGCCTGGCTCCCACTGTCTCATGTGGTCAATGATGGGCTATCGGGGTGTGTTCCCCTCTATGGGCTCCGTCAAACCACTTTCTGCATCATTTCTCGATGTGCACGTCAGCTTGGGATGACCCAGGATGTGGTGACGGTTCCCTTATCTTTTCGGGGAGGAGCTCTTTCGGCTGCCTTCGCCTCTAGGTATCACGAGCTGTGGAGCAAAATACCAGTGAAGACTGTTATTCTGAGGTTCGGCGCTCATTCTGTGGCTTTAACCAGCAAGTACAAGAAATGGGTCCTTAGTCCAGCATCTGATAATAGGACACGAGGGCTCAAGCATCTGGTTGGCGAGAGCAGTGGCAGGACTTAGCTTAGCTTACATATGTATTTCTTTTGGTGTTAAATTTCTTTTTAATGCAGAACTAGAAAATGACGAAAATGAAAAGAATAATATTTGTTCTATTTCACAAAATTGTGTACACTTCCATGTAATTTCAGCATACATGATCAGTTTTGACATTAACTCGACCGTGTACGCCCTATTAATACATGAAACCAAATTTTAACAGCATCAACTCCTGTTACCAATCGGCCCTCTCGGGTTTTCACGATTGGACATTTTCTCTCGTGCCTCTTATTTTTGCACAGGATGCCTTTTTTCAGTTTTCACCCTGTCGAGGCGCCCAATTTTAGCACGGCCGCCTTTTTTCGATTTTCAACCTGCAGGGAATTTTATTATTTTCTTTTTATTTTGGTCTTTAGCCATGGAACCTTTTGAGTCTGTCGACATTGATCGGTTCTTTGAATTCATTTCCATCACTATCCGATAAGATTGCAGCTCCTTTGGATAACAACTTTTTAAGGATATACGGCCCCTCCCAGGTTGGTCTGAATTTTCCTCTGATATCCGGTATACCTGGTCTCATCTGCTTGAACACTAAGTCCCCATCCTTCAGCGGATGCTTTCTCACCTTCTTCCTGAATGTCCTGGCCAACCTCTTCTGGTAGATCTGATTGTAATAATAAGCCTTCAGCCTATTCTCATCCAGTAAGTTTAAGTGCTGTAGCCTCTGTCGTGCCCATTCAGCCTACGGAATTTGGGCTTTCATAACCACCCTCAACGATCGAAACTCTATCTCAACTGGCAATACTGCCTCCGTCCCGTATACCAGAGAATATGGCATAACGCCCGTAGATGTCCTTACCGTTGTCTTGTATCCCCACAGTGCGAAGGGTAGCTTCTCTGCCTAGTCTTTGTAAGTTTGGACCATCTTGGATAGGATGCTCTTCACATTTTTATTGGCGGCCTCTACTGCCCCGTTAGCTTGTGGTCGGTAGGGAGAGGATCTATGGTGCTTGATACAATAATTCTCAAGGAGCTTCCTGGTTTCCCCCATGAACTGCACCCCGTTGTCAGACACTATGTGGTGAGGGAGGCCATATCTGCAGATCAGATTTCTCTCTATGAACTTGGCCATATCCCTTGCGTCAATCTTTTTGAAGGATTCTGCCTCTACCCATTTGGTAAAATAGTCAATTGCGACTATGATGTATCTGTGTCCGTTAGATGCTGTAGGGCGAACCTCTCCGATGATATCTATCCCCCAAGCAGCGAAAGGCCAAGGCGATGTCAGGTTGTGTAGCTTTGATACTGGCAGGTGTCTCAAATATGCATACTGTTGGCATAACTGGCATTGCTTGACATACTTTGAGCAGTCATTGTCCATTGTAAGCCAATAGAAGCCTTACCTCATGATCTTCTTTGCCAGAGTTAAACCGTTCATGTGAGCCCCACAGACGCCTGCATGGGTCTCCTCCATTACCTTGCGCGCTTCTTTTTCATTTAAGCACCTGAGCTGAATCCCGTCTGCCTGTCTTTTGTGTAACACTCCTTCCAAGGATATGAACCGAGTAGATAGCTTCCGAATTATTCTATGGTCTTTCTCGGTAGCTTCATCTGGAAACCTAGCGTTTTCCAAATAATTCATAATGTCAAAGTACCATGGTTTTCCATCCGCCACTTCTACTTCCATTATTGGCTTGATCTCAAAGCTAGGCTTTTTAGAACTCGAAATCAGCACTGGTTTCATAGCTACCCCTTCAGGATTATCCCACATCGACACTAGGGTTGCCAATGCATCAGCTAGACGGTTCTCATCTCTTGGCACGAAGTGGAAAGTGCAGGTTTCAAACTGCCCACATATCTCTTTCAAATATTCAACATAGGGTACCAGCCGCTCTTCTTTTACAGCCCACTCACCTCGGATCTGGTTAATCACCAAGGATGAGTCACCAAAGACTTCTATGCTCTTTACCCCCAAAGCAGCTAAAGCTTCTAACCTGAAAGTGCATGCTTCATATTTGGCTTCGTTGTTGGTTGCTTTATACCTCAACTTCTTGGCCAGAGGGAGTTTCTCATTATCTGGGGTTGTCAAAACAATTTTGACTCCGACCCCTTTATTATTCACTGCCCCATCGAAGTGTAACTGCCATCCTTGGACAGAAATCGCGACTATGCTCTCATCAGGAAAGGTGAACTCGGGGGTGTCTTGTTGAATAGGATGCTCAGCAAGAAATTCAGCTACGGTTCGCTCTTTAATAGTTTTGCGAGTGATGTATTCCACATCAAACTCCTATAGCAAAAGCAGCCACCTCCCCATCTTACCAATCAAAGACGGCGCTTCTTGCAAATATCTCAACGGATTCTGCTTGGCCACTGCCTGAACTTTGTACAAATGGAAATAATACCTCAGCTTCTTTGATGCCCAAATCACTACGAGGCAGATCTTGTCTATCTCAGCATATTTTATCTCATAAGCCAGGAATTTCTTGCTGAGGTAATAAAATGTGAATTCCACTCCAAATTCATCCTCCTGAGCCATCATGGCACCCACAAAACTGCCTTCCACTGCCAGATACAGGATAAGCGGTTTGCCTGGTTACGGCGGCCTTAACACTGGCGGATTTAACAGATATTCCCTGATGCTGTCAAAGGCTTTCTGGCAGTCTTCGTTCCTGACCACAGGCTGATTTTTTTTGAGCAGCTTAAAAACGGGCTCGCATATCGAAGTGAGCTTTGCAATGAATCGGCTGACGTACTGTAGCTTGCCCAGGAAGCTCCTTATATCCTTCTCCTTTTGCGGCACGGGCATCTCTTTGATGGCCTTCACCTTGTCCGGGTTAATTTCTATTCCCCTCTGGTTGACTACATGTCCTAACAGTTTCCCTGAAGTTACTCTGAAGATACACTTCTTGGGGTTAAATCGCAGACTGTACTTATCAATCCTGGTGAAGAACTTCTCTAGAGCTGCAAAATGACCCTCTCGGGTGGTTGACTTGACCATCATGTCATTGACATACACTTTTACCTCCTTGTGGATCAGGTCACTTAGGATCTTGGTCGCCATCCTCTGGTATGTGGCCCCTGCATTTTTCAGGCCGAAAGGCATAACCCGGTAGGCATAGGTCCCCCATTCTGTAATGAAAGCAGTCTTAACCCGGTCAGCTATCTTGTTTAGGATCTGGTTGTAGCCCACATATCCATCCCCAAAGCTGTACATCATGCAGTTGGCGGCACTATCTATCAACACATCAATGTGGGGTAGTGGAAAATTATCTTTAGGGCAGGCCTTGTTCAGATCTCAATAATCCACACATACCCTGACCTTCCCATTTTTCTTCGCTATAGGGACTACGTTTGCCAACCATGTAGGATATTGCACTTCAACAAGGAACTTGGCCTCAATCTGCTGCCGAATCTCCTCTTTGACCTTGTCTGCCCATTCTGGCCCAAGCCTTCTCAACTTCTGTTTTACAGGCTTATAGTCTATATAAGTTGGGATAGCATGTTCTGCTACGTTTCGATCTATCCCTGGCATGTCTTCATAGGTCCAGGCAAAGACTTTTTCATATTTTCTTATTATTCTCTCAAATTTTTCTCTCTCATAAGGAGTTATATTTGATGCTATTAGAATTTCCCTCGGATTTTCTGAGGTTCCAAGATTAAAAGGCGTTGTATCAGTGGAATCAATATAAAAAATTGATGGAATATGATCATGTTCATGCATGTTGAAATTATTGGAAACATCACACAAGTAAGATAAATCATTTGCCTTATTAATAATATTATGATTGTCATTTACATCATAAAAAAGTTCTGGAATAAAAAGAAAATCTAAGCTAGAGTCTTCTTCTGCTTCCCTAGAGGTTATGCTGCTGCAGCTAGCTCATCAGCTTCTTGATTCAGCAGAGGCCCTTCAGGTATGTTTGAGGAAATCTTTAAATCCCCAATCTTCAGTTCTGGCTCTACCATTTTTTCTTTCCCCTTCTGCCTAGCAATCAACATCCGTTCTGTGACTACCTCTTCGGGCTCACATCTGTCCCAAGCAATGCACTGAGTCATGACCTCTTTATCCCAGAAGTTCTCAGCGGTCTTGATATCCCTGACATCCCAGTCAAATACATTGTTGAAGATCTCAAATCCGTGGACAATCCTCCCATTCACCCACTGCGGCTCGCTTTAACCCATATAAGCACATGTTAAGGATGCTGGTATGAAACTTTCCGAGATATGAGGGATCTTATCTGCCGTCTTCTTCTTGCCAAAACCGCCTCTGTACCCCAGACCCTTCTGGCTCTTTTGACCTTGAGTGGTGTTCGCAGTCTGCAGCCCCTGAGAGTTTCTACCCAAACCAGCCCCAGGGAGATAGTGCATCTTTTTCATCATGTTAACCACTGCTGGGTTATCCACTGGTCCGTGCTCTTCTCCTATCATTGACACGTGGAAGCCACTAAATGGCTGATTAGCAATTTCAAGAGCCGACACCTGATTCTCCCTGGCTGCCTGAATAGTTACCACCTCCCCTTCATGTGGGAACTTTATCATTTGATGCAGCGTGGATGGTACTCCTCCTAGTCTGTGAAACCAAGGCCTCCCGAGCAGGGCTGAGAAATTAGCTGGAATGGGCAGAACCACAAACTCTACTTCTACCTCAATGGGTCCCATTTTGACCAGGGTCTTGAATGTTCCTGAGGCTTGTCTTCTTGAATTATCATAGGCTGTAATCGTCAAATCTGATTCACTGAGCATATCCTCACTCAATCCAAAATCCTGAAGAGCTATCAGAGGGCAAACATTGATAGAAGATCCATCATCTACCTTAACGCAAGCGATGTGCTTGCCATTAATCTGTACTTTGATATACAGGGGTCGGTTATGATTGCGGCCTTCGACTGGCAGGTCGGCATCGGAATAAACCAATCTCTCCCTCGATCCTCCTTTAACTAGACCTAAAAGCTCTGATGGGGAAATTGTGGTAGCAACAGTGGACTCAGTCAAGGCCTCTACCACTTTCTACCTATGAGAAGGGGACTGTCTTAAGAGATCCCAGATGGATATCTGAGCCGCAGTCTTTTTCAACTGCTTAACAATCTGGTTCTCCTCCGGCTCCTTTTCCGTCGATGGCTGCTATGGTTCTGGTACCCTCGTAATCTTAGGGACCACTCTCCCACTTCTTGTCACGGCCCCTACCTCTTCTTCATCCTCATCAGATCTCCACAGATATAAGTTTGTCTCTCCTTCCTCTTCGGCCTCTTCACCGCTCTCACTGCTCGACCAACAATCAATGGTCGCTACAACTACTCTTCCTTCTCTATCCTCAGAAAAAACAACAGCAATACTCTTGCTCCCATATAAGTCCTGCAGTACGTACCGCTCTGGCAAGCTAGATCCGATCATAAAAACTGGTGGCGGCACGGCATTGTAACCAGGCTTCTTCTTGGATTCCCTCTTCTCGGGGTCGGAAATCTGCTTGGCATCAATCATATCTTGAATAAAGTGTCTCAGCGCCTTACAATTGTCTGTTAGATGGCCTGTGTGCTGATGAAATGCATAGTATTCATGGTCCTTGTGACCTGGCTTCCGTTGCATTTTAGCTGGCCTAGGAGCCAAAGGTTGCAACTTTCCTTCCTTCATCAAGCGCCTCAAAACCCAAGATAAGGGTTTCCCTAGGTTTGAAAATCTCCTCGCGGGCTGCATGTCAGTAGCGGACACCTCAACAGATCTTCTGGTGCTGCTACTGGGACCAGTTGGCCTACTGGTTCCCTGGCCGGTGTTAGCCCTTTTTGCAAAACTATCACTGCTAGCTTTCCGGGCCAAGAATTCTCCCTCCGCCTCAATGGCTATGTCTTTTAAAGACTCCCAATCCTTCAGCCCTTTTATCTTCAGATCATCCTTCAAATACGGGCTTGCATTCTTGATAAACAGGCGGATATGGTCTTGGGTGTCAGGCTTTCTTCGCATTTCCATTACCCTGTTCCGCCAGCGGGTTAGATAGTCGTGAAAAGATTCCCCGACCTTCTGCTGGAGCAATTCAAGGTCCTTAAGAGTCACCTCCATCCTGGTGTTACAATCATATTGCCTCAAGAACTCCTCCGTGAGTAGATCCCAATCTTCCTTAGTTCGACGATCGAGGATATGATACCAGTCGATGGCAGGGCCAATCAGACTCAAACAAAAGTACTCCACCTTCTGCCTCTTAGACAAAGTGGTCCCTTTCATGATCAGAGAGTATTGCTTCACATGGGCAGTCGGGTCAGAGGTACCGTCAAATTTTGGTACATCAGGCATCTTGAAATTGCAAGGAATCAGGTCTTCTCCCTCCAATTCTTTATCCTCCGGGTTCATCCCCTGACCTCTACTCAGCATACGGGCCATGGCTTCAAACCTCTCTTCCATCTTTTTCAGAATGGACTCATCAGTTTGGGGTGCCTTCCCTCTCTCAGTACAATACTCATTTTGTCATCTTCGTCATCCCTGTCATCATCTATCCTCAGCACTGGTCTTCTCCTCTGACCTCCCGAAGCTACTGACCTCAGCTCTATTGGTGGCGGCCGAACAGGCTCTTCTTGCCTCTCAGCTCTTTCCTCTTCTTGTTCATTTTGCCTCATGGGAGGAGGAGGTGGTGGTGGATTCTGCGGAGCATTCTGTTATGCCAAAGTAGTTAGCATGTTCATCATTCTGCCTTCAAACTCTTCAAACCGTCGGCCCACTTCTTCTGCTATCATGGCCCTGGTGGCATCATTACCCCTAGGTGAGTTTGTCATCTCAGATACGGTATAGCTGACTTCCGGTAAGATCTCGGGAAGGCCTTCTCTATCTAGTAGTTCAGATGCAGGAACTCGGATCAACCGTCCGGTAGGCGCTCTAGTCCACCTAGGCAGATCTATGATGGCTGCAGGGACAAGGTGTTAGATGTGATGCATGGAATGCAGATGCAATGCATGATCGTGATATGCAACACCCACAAAACACAAGCAAGCAGGTAGGTCCTTTCGCCCTTATTTCTCCCACACACGTGGTCGCGTGGTCTCTTTCCTAGGTGGGATTTAGCCCAAGGGTCAGCGGGGGACCCAATGGACGTGCATGGTGCACGGCGAAAAACCAGCAGCATGACACTCATATGCTAATGTACAAGCGAATGGATAATGATCATCATGTACTTAGACATTCCAAAAATTTTGACATGGCCCTACCGGGACATGAAAGCCTCTAGCTAGGTTACCAAGCAAGACATCTGGACTCACCCAATACATAAGGATCCATACAGCAAGCATGGAATTACGGTTCATATCACCTATGGAAAGTAGCTACGGCCATTACATGAGCTTTAGACAAGAGAGATGTTACTTTAGGGCTATCCAAGCATGATCCCTGCCGACGGGCCTAGCTCATCACGAGCATAATGACCGATTGGGTCATCATTTGATATACCATTAGGTACGAAGCTTGGGCTAGTGATTATCCCTAACACTTCCCCACATTGAGTGAATGTAGGGTTGTGCTTCGGGAATGCACCGAGGTTAAGAAGGGACCAATCTAGCATATTCTAAGGCTCTAATGGGATGTAAATGCAAATTTGAAAGAAAGCAAATTTATGAATTAAACTTTAATCATAAATGTTAAGCGAGGTATTTTGAAATCGAAGTCTCGAACCATATGTCCCCAGTGGAGTCGCCACTGTGACGCACGTCGGGCCCCGCGGCCGCCCGTACGACCACCCGCTCTAGGGCAATCGGGGCATTTGAGGGTCCGTTGACAGCTTGCAACAAATTGCAAGTGCGTCTATGTTGGGCAACAAGGAGGTTTCATGGAGTCGCCACCCAATAGAACATTGGGAAAGTTTCTCTCGCCTCGGAGAGCCTAAGACTGCACTTAGTATCCATTTTGGGCCAACCAAAGGGGTCTTGGAGGGTAAACCTCTCGCCCTAAGGAGCCTAGGATTAACGTCAAAGTCTTGTGACATAAGAGGTGTCTTGGAGGTCGTAGTTCCAATAAGTGATCGGATAGACCTCTCGCCTCTTTGAGCCAAAAGACCAGAGCTGGGTTCGGGACTTCTCATCTATTTCTACCTTGATTATTTTATGATCAAATTTTAATTTTCATTAATTCGCTCTCTCTCCACACAATACAATTGAATCAAAGCGCATTTATTCATATTTGAAAAGCGGTAAATGAATGAGTAAATAATGAAAGCGATAAATTACAATAACACAAGGAGCGGAATACAACTCCCTTTTATAAATGTGCAATACATACACAAATCGGGGCATTGCTTATTCTGAGGACTTTGGTCCTCGCATGCATCATTATTAAAATGGATATTTCTATTGTGAGGATTTTATTGGATAAAAATAGGACATTGGGTCCTTGATTTTATGAAGAATTTAGTTTATTAAGTATAACACATTTGGCCGATTTTTACGTTAGCGAGAAATACAACAATTTTGTCATATACAGGAGAAACAATAAATAAATACATGAAATAAAGAAAGAGGGAGATAGGGAACTAAACCAGGCGAACTTTCCATATGCGGGAGAACTCTCTCAGGCTCCAGCCAGTCCAAGAAATAAAAATATGCTCTCACAAAACAAGCCGAAAGGATGTTAAAATACAGAGGAAAAATTATAAATAAACATAAAAATTTGAGTGAACAAAAAAAGAAAAGAAAAAGATTTGAAAATGTAGGACAGAACCCACCGACGAGCTATGCTGAATGACCGGCGAGCGTCGGTCAAGGTGACCAATACAGCCCGTCGCTCACTCTAAGGGAGCCGTCTGTGAGGGTGACCGACGGGTTACGCTCAAAGTAGATGACCCGTCAGTCACCACTGTCCCAGAAAAATAGAAACTTTTCAAAAAGCGAAAAAGCAAATTTTACACAGACCCAAGAAGAATAGAAGCAAGAAATAAATAAAGGGGACAAGAACAAAGATAATATCGAAAATAAAGGTAAAAAAAGGGACAGAAAAGGGTCCAAAATATTTACCCTCAGAACAACCTTTTGGTTGGATTCCTTGTTGTTGTCTGGCTTCCCGCACGATCCACGAGAAGGTCCGAATAAAAGATCAAATGATGAAGATAGAGTGTGTCCTCAACAGTTCGACGGAAATTGAGTTTTGGAAATCAAAAACCCAAAAAAAAATCAACTAAATCTTCTTTCTTTTGAAGATTTGATTCTTGAATTAGTTAAATCTTTTTAGAAATGTGTTTGTTGGAAGAGAGAGAAAACGCGTGTGAATTTTGGCAGAGTTTCCCCTATTTTTAGCAAATTTTCCAACCCCCTTTTATGAGAAAATTCAAAGCTTTTATAGGCCAGAGGTGACCGACGGGCGTCTGTGGTGCACCGACGGGCGTCTGTGGTGCACCGACGGGCGTCTGTGGTGCACCGACGGGCGTCTGTGGTGCATCGACGGGCGTCGAAAGAATCCTACTGGCACAAGGATTCATCCGACGGCCCTGCCATTTCGACCGACGAGCGTCGGAAGAATCCTTCTGACACAAGGATTCATCCGATGGCCCTGCCACCTGACCGACGGGTTGGCCTCTTACCGACGGGCTGGCCGTCCGTCGAGGAAAACAAACTTTTTTTTGGACTTTAAAAACTCCCCCGTTTTCTCCCCTTCTGCCTACGGAAGGTAAAAAGACTCGTTTCTTGTGGGGCATGGGACTAAAGCCTCCGAATCCAAACCGTTTGTATAGGCTCGGATGCCGATTTCATCATAGGATAATCTCTGATCCGGACCGCTCCGGGACACGGTGCTTACAGGGTGCTTTCGGACCTTCTTACCGAAGGATCGGGCTAACATTTTCAAATAAACCTGATTGTGGTAGTATGCTTGCAACCTATCCTCATCCAACAGATTCAGCCATAATAGACGTTGCTATGCCCGTTCTATCTCCGGGATCTCGGCTTTCATAGCTACCCTTAGCGATTTCAGCTCAATTTCAACCGATAAAACTGCTTCGGTTTCGTATACCGGAGAGAACAGCGTTGCCCCTGTAGAGGTTCTGACCATAGTTCTATAGCCCCAAAGTGCAAGTGGTAGCTTCTCTGCCCAGTCTTTATAGCATTGGACCATCTTGGCCAATATTCTTTTGATATTTTTATTTGCCACTTCAACTGTGCCATTCGCCTGAGGGCGATAGGGGGAAGACTTGTGGTGCTGGATTCCGTATTTCGGGAGCGTCTGCTTAGTTTCAGCAATAAACTGGACCCCATTATCAGACACAACATGATGCAGGAGACCATATCTGCATATTAGGTTCTTTTCGATGAACTTGGCCATGTCCTGAGCATCGACCTCTTAAAGGATTCGGCCTCTACCCATTTGGTAAAATAGTCGATAGCAACCACAATGAATCTATGTCCATTGGAGGCTATGGGATATATCTCTCCAATGATATCAATTCCCTAGGCTGTGAATAGCCATGGAGAAGTCAGGTTATGCAGCTCTGAAACTGGCACATGTCTCAAATTTGCATATTGCTGGCACAACCGGCACTCCTTCACGTATTTCGAACAATCAGCATCCATTGAGAGCCAGTAAAACCCTTGGCGCATGATCTTCTTTGCTAAAGCCAGGCCATTCATGTGGGCCCCACAAACACCGGCATGAACCTCCTCTATAACCCTTTCGGCTTCTTTTTCTGCCAAGGATCTTAATTGGATACCGTCTGCTTGCCTCTTATACAAATCCCCATTCACACTGATGAATTGAAAGGACAACTTTCTAATCATCCTTTGGTCCTTTTCAGTGGTTTCCTCCGGAAAAACTGACTTTTCTAAGTAATTTTGAATATCATAATACCAAGGTTTTCCATCGATGACCTCGACATCCATTATTTGCTCAGTTTCAAAGCAAGGCCTTTCTGCACTAGAAATCAGGACAGGCCTCATAGCAATCCCTGTTGGATTATCCCACATGGATACCAATGTTGCGAGAGCATCAGCCAACTGATTTTTATCTCTAGGGATGAAATGGAAAGTGCAAGTCTCAAACTGGCTACTCAAAAATTTCAAGTGCTTTATATAGGGCAGCAGTCTCTCTTCCTTAACTGACCATTCCCCCTTGATCTGATGAATTACCAAAGGTGAATCTCCGTAAACTTTTGCGGTCTTTGCCCCTAGATCCAGCAATGCTTCTAATCCGAAGATACAAGCCTCATATTCTGCCTCATTATTGGTTGCCTTGTATCTCAACTTCTTGGCTAATGGTAGCTTCTCACCATCCGGGGTTGTGAGGATGATCCCTGCTCCTGCCCCTTTTCTGTTAACTGCCCCGTCAAAGAATATCTGCCACCCTTGTACCTCTATGGCTGCAATATCCTCATCCGGGAAGTTGTATTCGAACTGGTCTCCCTCAATTGGGTGTTTAACAAGAAATTCTGCAACTACCCGACCCTTAATGGTCTTTCTTGTGACGTACTCCACATCAAATTCCTGTAATAGTATTAGCCATCTTCCCATTTTTCCTAACAACGAGGGTGCTTCCTGAAGGTAGCGAAGAGGGTTCTATTTGGCGACTGCTTGCACCTTATAGGAATGGAAATAGTGTCTCAATTTCTTTGAAGCCCAAATTACTGCCAGGCAAATCTTTTCCACCTCAACGTACTTAGCTTTATAAGGAAGGAATTTCTTGCTGAGGTAGTAAATCGCAAATTCGATCCCGAACTCATCCTCTTGGGCCATCATGGTACCTACAGAATTCCCCTCTATTGCTAGGTAAAGGATCAATGGTTTGACAGGTCATGGTGGCCGCAGTACCGGGGGATGCAGAAGGTAATTCTTAATGATATCAAAAGCTTTTTGGTAGTCATCATTCCACCGAACTGGCTGATTCTTTCAAAGAAGTTTGAAAATAGGCTCACATACTGAAGCTAGCTTGGTGATGAACCGGCTAATGTACTGGAGCTTTCCCAGGAAGCTCCTAACTTCTTTTTCTTTTTGGGGCACTGGCATCTCTCTGATAGCCTTAACCTTATCAGGCTCTATTTCGATCCCTCTTTGACTTACGACGTGGCCCAATAGCTTACCCGAGGTAACTCCAAAGATACACTTCTTGGGATTGAGGTACAGATTATACTTATCAACCCGTTGAAAGAACTTTTCCAAAGCCTCGAAGTGACCTTCCCTAGTAGCTGACTTGATCATCAAATCGTCAGCATACACCTCTACCTCTTTGTGAATCAGGTCGTTCAAAATCTTTGTCGCCATTCTCTAATAAGTTGACCTAGCATTTTTCAGTCCGAAAGGCATAACTCAGTAGGCAAATGTACCCCATTTTGTAATGAAGGCTGTCTTAATTCGATCCACAATATTGTTGAGTATCTGATTGTATCCCGCATACCCATCTACAAAACTGTACATCATACAGGCAGCTGCACTATCCACTAACACATCGATATGGGGTAAAGGGAAATCATCTTTTGGGCAGGCTTTATTTAGGTCTCGGCAATCCACACACACACGCACCTTACCGTCCTTTTTGGCTACTGGGACAACATTGGCTAACAAGGTCAGGTACTTAACTTCTACCAGAAACTTAGCCTCAATCTGCTTGTGGATCTCTTCTTTTACCTTTTGCGCCCATTCTGGCCTAAGTCTCCTGAGTTTCTGCTTGACCGGTCTAGACTCTGGGTAAGTTGGGATGGCATGTTTGGCAATGTCTCGATCAATTCCTGGCATGTCTTCATAAGTCCAGGTAAAGACCTTTTCATATTTTCTCAAAATTCTTTCAAATTTCATTCTCTCCTCAGGAGTTACGTCTGATGCTATCAAAATTTCCTTTGGGTTTTCCAAAGTTCCAAGATTAAATGCAGTCGTGCTAGTTGAATTAATATCAAAAATGAATGCATCATGTTTATGACATGAGAGATGAAATCATCAGAAACACCACACAAATAAGCAAAGTTGTTCATTTCATTAACATAATTAGCAAAGTTAACATTATTTTATTAAACAGTTCAGGCATAAAAAGAGTATCTAAAACACTATTGTCTTCATCACCTACTGGCACCGATGTTGCAGCCGACTGTGCTTCGACTTCTTGGCTTGCTGGAGGCTCTTCAGCTGGCCCTGATGAAATCTTCAAACCTCCAATCTCCACATCTGGCTCTATTATCTTCTCCTTCCCCTTCAATCGGGTAGCTAACAGCTTCTCTGTGAATTTCTTTGGGCTCATCCCCGTTCCAAACATTGCACTGCGGCATCACCTCTTCATCCTAGAAATCCTCTGTAGGCTTGATCACTCCAACTTCCCAGTTGAAAACATCATTAAAGATCTCAAAACCTGGCACAATCATTCCATCCACCCACTGGGGCTCTTCCTCTCTGGCATAGGCACAGACTGAGGAGGCTGGAATGAAACTCTTGGAAATATGAGGGATCTCTTTTGGCACTTCCTTCTCCTTGTAACACTCACCTCTGTACCTTCTTTTGGCCTTGTGTAGTGATGGCTGACTGCAGTCCTTGCGAATTCTTACCCAAACCAGCTCCCGGGAGAAAGTGCATTTTCTTCATCATATTCACTGCTTGAGGGCTGCCCACTGAACCTTGCTCTTCCCCAATCACTGATACATGGAAACCACTAAATGGTTGGTTCGCAATCCCCAAGGCGGACACCTGGTTTTCTCTGGCCGCTCTGATGGTTACCACCTCCCTTTCATGTGGTATTCTAATCATCTGGTGTAGCATGGAGGGCACTCCCCCTAACTTATGGAACCACGGCCTCCCTAGTAAGGCTGAGAAATTCGCTCGGATGGACAAAACTACAAACTCTGCCTCCATCTCTATGGGCCTAGTCTTAACCAAAGCTCTGAATTTCCCTGATGCCTATCTTCAAGAGTTATCATATGCCGTGATAGTCAAGTCAGATCGACTGAGCATGCTCTCATCAAGTCCAAAAGCCTACAGTGCCACAAGTGGACAGACATTTATGGATGATCCATCATCGACCATGACGCACGCTGTGTGCTTGCCATTCACCTGTGCCTTGATGTACAGTGGCCGGTTGTGATTTCGGCCCTCGATTGGCAAGATGGCATCAGAATATACTAACTTCTCTCCAGACCCTCCTTTCACAAGATCCAGTAGCTCAGACGGAGAAATCATGGTTGCCACAGTGGATTCGCTCAAAGCCTCCACTAGCTTTTGTCGATGGGAAGGGGATTGCCTCAGAAGGTCCCATATAGATATTTGGGCCGCGGTCTTTTTCAACTGTTTGACTATAGGGTTCTCCTTCGGCTCCCTTTTTGCTGGTGTTTGCACTAGGTCTTGCGACCTTTCCACTTCTGGGACTATTCTCCCACTTTTCGTGACAGCTTTTATCTCCTCCCCTTCTCCATCTGATTCCCACAAATTGGCAAATAATTCTCCTTCATCTTTGTCTCCATCTTCTTCTCCGCTCTCGCTGGAGTACCAACAATCTATTGTCCCTACGGACGTCCTTTCTTCTTCTACTGCTGGGCGAGCGATAGCAACATATTCGTTCCCATACAGGTCCCGCAGGACATACCATTCTGGCAGGCTCGAGCCAATCATGAAGACGGGGGGTGGCACAGCATTGTAATTAGCCTTCTTCTTACCCTCTCTCCTTTTAGCCGTGATCTGCTTACTGTCAATTAGATCTTGGACCCGGTACCTCAATGTTATGCAGTCATCTGTCAAGTGGCCTGTATGCTAATAGAAGGCACAATATTTATGTTCTTTGTGACCCGACTGCCCTTGGGTCTTGGTTGCTTTGGGTTGAAGGGGTTGTAGCTTTCCCTCTTTCATCAATCGCTTTAGTACCCATGACAAAGGCTGCCCCAAGTTCGAGACATATCTCTAGCTGGCCCTTGTTGCTGACACTTCTGCCGTTTTTCTACTTCTAATGTCGCTGCTGGAGCCTGCCGCCTTGTTTGCCCCCTGGTTAGCATAACCTCTCTTGGCATAGGCCTCACCGCTTACCTTCCTCGCAAGGTACTCTCCCTCAGCCTCTATCACAATGTCCTTCAATGACTCCCAGTCTCTTAACCCTTTCATCTTTAGTCCCTCTCTCGGATAAGGGCTAGCATTTAGAATGAACAGTCGAATCTTGTCCGGGATGTTAAGCTTGTGCTTCATTTCCATGACTCTGTTCCTCCATCGGGTGAGGTGTTCGTGAAAAGACTCTCCCACCTTTTGCTGTAACAGTTCCAAATCCTTCAGCGTCTCCATTCTTGTACTGCAATCGTACTGTCTGAGAAATTCTTCCATCAATAAATCCCAATCTTCTTTCGTTCTTCGGTCCAACCCGTGACACCAATCCACTGCTGGGCTAGTTAAACTCAGATAAAAGTATTTGACCTTCTGCCTCTTTATTAGGGTGGTACCCTTCATCACTAGTGAGTACTGCTTTATGTGCGCAGTGGGGTCAGAGGTGCCATCGAACTTGGGAACGTCAGGCATCTTGAAATTTTATGGAACCAAATCATCACTGTCTAGCTCTCTATTCTCGGGGTTCATTCCTCCCCCTACCTTCAACATCTTCGACATGGCTTCGAATCTCTCTTCAATCTTCTTCCACATCGCATCCACTAACCTGGACGACTTCCCTTTCACTACCACTAGCTCTTCTGGCTCCTCCCACATATCAACTTTAGACTTAGGGCCTTCCCTATGTTCAACTGATGCTGGTAGCCTTGGCTCAGCTACAGGCGGCTCAGCTACCGCTGGGGGATCTTCTGTAACCACCCCCTATTCCCCTTGCTCCCTAGTTAGAGCGGCAGTCTGTCATCCAGCAGGTGGGGCTAATGTGGTGGCAAGGTTGCCCATCATTGCCATCATTCTGGCTTCAAATTCCTCTAACCTTTTCCCCACTTCTTCGGCGATCATCGCCTTGGTTGCATCTGAACCACTTGATGAATCCGACATCCTCATCTCTATCGATGAGTTTGAACTTTGATCTGACACTAGCTCTGGGGAAATCTTTCTCAATCGACTGTCAGGACCTCTAAACCACCTAGACGAATCTATGGTGGCTGCAAAACATACCTTTGTTAGGATGATGCATGATTAAAATGCGATGCATGGCCGTGCTGGTGCAGCATAGACAAACACATGCAAGCAGATAGATCCTTCTAACCTTATTCCTCTTGCACACGAGGTAATGCGGTCTCTTTCCTAGGTGGGCTTGATCCATGGGTTAACGGGGAACCCAATGGATGCGTATGGTGCACGGTGGAAAACCGGCAGCATAACTGTCACACCCCAACCTATAATATGGATACTTCTACTCGTGATTAGAGCGAGAAGGACCCAAGATAGATAGGAGTGTCACACCCCACTAGTACAAACATACAAACATCACATAGGAATCACATATTCGGTATAAATAAAAACTTTAAGAGAAAGAAGAGGGATACAAAACAAAATGGATACTTTTATTAACATAAAAGAAAAAATCGGGTCATTACATTTTACATCAGATTACAAAAGAAGAACGAATATACAAAAGCCCAAGATACATTGTTCCAAAGGGCTAACAAAACATTACATCTATTACAAAAAGGAAGGAAAGCCTATACTATAAAACTTCAAATCTCTAGTTGCGTTGGCCTTCCCGATGCGACACGCCCAACCCACGGTAATCAAAACCTTCCACACCTGCACGGATAAACACCCGTGCTAAGCGAAATTGCTTAGTGGGGAAAACCCAAAATGCATAACCGCCACTCACAGTGACGATGACAGAAAACATATGATAACAATACAATTATGGGCATATAACCATACATAGCTAATTCAGATATTTTCATTCTCATCCAAAGATTCTTGTACAAAACACAATAACACCTGCTTAATCATAATGAGTGGATAACGAGTACACATAGATACTTAAGAGTATCGGTATCATATTTCAAACACATAGATACCCGGAGGTATCAAAATATTTTATTTGTTTTATTCCACATTGTTTTCACATAGAATCTTAAGAAAGATTCAAACAGAGGGATCGCGAGGATCCAATCGGGGGACCTGATCAGGGTCCAAAGTCGTACACATAGCTGCAGCGGCACATAACTCTATTAGGCATGCCTAACTATCCACTTATCCGATATTAGCAGGTTATGCAAAGTCTTATCACGTTTACATACATATATATATATTCATGCAAGTAGATAGTCAAAGCTTAATGAAAACTGCATGCAAAAGAAATCAAATCATTAAGCAAAAAGGAAAGGAAATCAAATTTGGAAGTCACGTCTGTCGCGCTCGCGATGACTGTCGCGCTCGCGACAGAAGCCAAGCTACACCTCCCCGCCTCGTCTCGCGATCGCGAGGGATCTCGTGCTCGCGAGAGGGCGAAGGTGCTGCTCTTCTGTCGCGCTCGCGAGGATTGCCGCGCTCGCGACAGAAGAGAGCCTTGCACAAGTTCGGAGTTCGAGCACTCTGTCGCGCTCGCGACAGAGAGCTCCCTTGAGTTCCTTGGCGCGACATCTCTCGCGCCGGCGCGAGGGTTGAAACCTCCGCATTCTGTCGCGCTCGCGATAGTGTCGCGATCACGACAGACACGGGTTTTTCAGCTCTTACGCCCAAAATCTGCAGAATTCACACAAAATTCACATCTAAACTTCCAGAATTGATTCCAAACCTCAAAATTCGGCAATCCAAGCATACACAACTCATATCATAAGTAAAACCCAACTTTATCACCATTTATCTCAATTAAATCAAGTCAATTACATGTCCAATTCTAAGAATTTCCAAAATAGCAATTTTTAACAACAAATGCAACTATTCACATAATTTCCCATAAATCCCTCAACAATATTCATTCTCTAGTATTCCATAACATGCTTAATGTAATTTAAACTACAGTAGCACAACTTATAACCCCGATCAAAACAAAAACACATTTATTAAACTCAAATCACAAAGATGCACAAAAGATGAACAATCCCAAACCTTCTCTCCTTAGCTCCTAATCGCGAGCTCCGCTCCCGCTAGCGATTTCTTTTCCTTTATCCGGCCTAGGAGCCTCCTCTGAACCACAAATCCACCATAACCAAGATCAATTCTAAAACAACCCATAAACAAATACATATAAACTAAAACCTAGAGAAGAGGAAGAAGAAGAATCTAAAACACCCATAACCCCAATTCACCTTAGAGCTTCAAAATCAAAAGCCAAATAACTCAATCTTCTCAAGGGAAAGGAGAGGGAGCAAGATCAGGCCAAGAAGAAGGAAAGAACAAGAAGAAAGAAGAAGAAAAGAAGAACGGCGTGAGGAAAAAAGAAGAACGGGAAACCACAAGGAAAAGGGCTGACTTCTCTCTCACCAAACCCATTAAATGCCCACTTATCCCCTTTGCCACATGTCATCCTCCCCATAAGACACATGTCCCAAATCACACCCTACTCCCATACTTTACTATACACACTAATTCATCTCTTATTCACACTTTAATTCTATACACCCACTTATACTATAGCCTAACTCCTCTTCTCAAATTAATATACAAAAAAATTAAATAAATAAACCAATTTAACACACACATACAACACATAGAAATGCACACATACCGACACAGTCAGGCTCAAACTACTGGGGTGGTTTTGGGGTGTTACAATAACAGTCCTAATCTAATGCGCATTCTTATGGGTTTTGGCCATTACATACTTGGACAATTCAATCAAGTTAAGGTGAGCTTATCGGGGCATGAAAGCCTTTGATAAAGAATCGCTTAACTTGCTTGGTTTTATTTAATACGTGACGGCCCATATCACAAGCGTCGTATTAAGGAACATACCACCTAGTGGAAGTTTCTACTTGCCATTACATGAGTTTTAGTCGAGGTAGTATTGCTTTAGGTCTACCCAAGCATGGCACCTGCCGATGGGTCTAACTTATCATGAGCATAGCGACCGATCGGGTCTCCATTTGATATACCAAAAGGTACAGGGCTTGGGCTGGTGATTATCCTTAACACTTCCCTACAATGAATGAAAGTAGGGTCGTGCTTCAGGAATGCACCAAGGTAAGATAGGGGACCAACTAACATAATACTAAGGCTCTAAAATGCAATGCAATTTTTTGAAAACAGATAGAATTTTAAGCTAGCACTTTCTAAGCGAAGTCTCAAACAAGTTCCCTAGTGGAGTCGCCACTGTGACGCGCGCCGAACCCTGCAAGGGCCCCCACGTTGAATCCGCTTTAAGATTCGAGGGACTGGTTCGCGTCTTTTTGATCATGGGTGTCATGAGACATCTTGGATACTTCCTCCCTAATAGAACATTGGAAAGGAAGATCTAGCCCCATGGCACCGTTGGGCACCTTTGCGGTATCATGGAGTCACCACCCAATTCACAAGGAATTGAGAAAGGTCTCTAACCTCTTATTGGTCAAGACCAGAGATTAGTGTTCGGAACTCCCCTCTTATTCTTGCTTTTGGTTAATTTATAAATGAGTGTTTAACTTCCTAAAGTTTCATCTTTCATCTCACATGATCAATGCATTTAAATTAAGGGCGCACTAAAAGCATATAAAGAAAATAAAGAAAAGCGATGAAAAGCGATAAATAAAGCGGTAAAGGGAAAGCGGTAAACACGCAAGCAAATAATTACAAACGAGATAGGGGCGGAATACAACCCCTAATGAAAGAGAGCTAATGGTATAGGTTAGGACAGAATACAATCCCAAAATTAAGTAATATTGCCCCAAAATTAATTACAAGGGCCCAAAAAGAGATGAACATAAATTTAAAACAATCAAACAAAATCAAGTATAAAGAAAGGCATACATAAATCGGGATATTCATTTATGTTTTGGGAACATTGGTTCCTTCGTGCTTATTTGAATGTTTAGGAACATTAGTTCCTTCGCGTTTATTTAAAGAGTCGAAGAGTCGTTTTGGTCATTTAATGAAAACGGGGATGAGTGATCCCATTTTTGGAGGAAATTGACCCTTCATTTTAATTGTGATGTTTTTATTTTTGGGCTAAAACAAGGGACATTGGTCCCAATTTTATTAGTAAAAATCCCAATTTAATTGTAAAAATATTTTTGTGACTTTTTATCGCACGCGCACACGAGTAAAATAAGTATTTACAAGTAAGCACAAAACACATAAAGAGAGGGTTGAAAGGATCTCACCAAACCGGGGGACGCATCTATATGTTGCGACCCAACAGGGGAGCCACGGGAAAGCTCACACAGTGTAACCCAAAATAAATCTCAGACAGAAAATAACGTCGAAATATTAGTAATAATTTTAGGTAAATTAATCAGACAAAAGCAAAATATAATAATAATGATGACTAATGATAACTAATAGTAACAAATACTCATAATAATAAATAATGTGAAATTGGACGTAAATCTAATGATATTAATAACTATAATATTAATATGCCTCAATTATACCAATAATAAATAAAATAGCAATAATAATATTAACAATATCGCAAAAAATATTAACAACAATGAATAATAATAATAATAAAAATAATATAACAATAATAATAAACAAATAATAATAACACTAATACTATAAAACAAATAAACATGAGATAAATAATAATAAATAAATAAAATGATAGCAAAATGATAATGACAATACCAACAATAAATTAATGACATAACAATAATGATGAATATAATAATCATGATAATACCACAATGATGATGGTAACAATAATAATGATAATAATAATAATAATAACAATAATAACAATATAACATCAATAAACATAAAATAAATATATGGTAATAATATAAATAAAAACAGAATATTAACAATAGTAAGTAAATAATGATAATAACAACAACAACAACAACAACAACAACAACAACAACAACAACAACAATTATAATAATAATAATAACAATAACGACAATAAGGAATAACAAAGAAATTAACTAGGATAAATAAATAGTATACCACTAGCAATGTTAATCACATTAAAAATGCCCAAAATAGAATGATATCAAGATAATAATAACAAATAAATGTAAAACAAAATAAAATTAAATGGGAACGGCTCCAAAGTGTTTACCCTCAGAATTTATAGATCGGAAATAAGATGTCTCAATCCGTTCTCCTTGTCGATTTTTGCGGTGACAAGTACCCAAAGAAAGTATAAAAATCTGTGATTTTAGATAAATTAGTTCAATAAAATATTTTTGGTGGAATGAATGAGCCAAGAAAATTAATTTTCCCTGTTCAAATCAAACCCAAGATGAAATGTTATGGAGAAGAAAAATAAAAAAGATTAAAGCTTGATAATAAAACTCAAGGATTTTTGGAAGAATTTTTGAAGAAGAAGCTCTTTGCTAGAGAGAAAAGCCAAAAGAACCCTCTTGAATCCAAGTTGCCCTCCTCTCAAATGAAGAACAAAGCCCCCTCTTAATTTTTAGTCTTGGCAAAAAATAGGAAGGGACATGAAATCTTTCATTTTTAGTTAATCAAAACAAGCATGAAAGTGTGAAAGAAACAGAAAAATCAGACTGGAAAAATACAGAAAAATCAGGAGAAAATGACCTGCGCGAAGGGGGGCCAAAGGTGGCCGCGTGCAGGGGGCAGCGCGCCCCAAGGGGCACGCGAAGGGGGGTGTACGCAACACCCCTGCTGCGCACGCGGCGCCCCTGCTGCTCACGCAGTGGGCCTTTGCTGCGCGTGCAGGACCGCGAGCAGCAGGCCCTGCTGCGTGCCTGGCCGCGCACGCGCCCGTCCCTTCGCAATGAGCGCGACTCGCACGCGCGGCGCGAGAAAAAAATAAAATAAAAAATAAATAAAAAAAGAAAATAAAAATAAAAATAGAAAAAAAATGAGAGTAAAAAAAAATGAATTTTCGCATTAAAATTTTTAGAGGAACAGGGGGGAATTTTTGATAAGGGAAGCGTCATTTTCGACACCTTCACTGGCAAGTATTGCTTTCATTATAGGGTAATTCTGATCTTGGACCACCTCGGGACCCGATGTCTACAATACATCTCATAAATAATATAAAACTTGTATATATTATAAAATGTTGTCATTCTTAATACATATTCATCTTCTGTACATATACAATACGATTAACACTTACACTTCACTACTATACTTTCCTATATACATAATGATGTTACTCAAAACATAAGAAACTCTATCTTATACTAAAGGATCTTAAACAAGCTCCTAGTGGCCATGACCTGTAGATGCAAACGCTCGGGTACCATCCTGCAAACCTATACGGAAAAACACCCGTGCTAAGCGATAACGCTTAGTGGGGATAAACAGAAGCAATAGACTTCTAACGTAGTCACGAGTATATCAAATGCATGTAATTTACAAATAACCACATACATAGCCTTGTATCAAGTAACATCACACTTTAACCAGTTCCATGTGCAAATATCCAAATATGGCAAACAATACCAATAACATGTCATGCTATATTTACATATATCTATATGAATCTCTATGCATATGCAAGTCTCTACTACACTTCTTGTACACTACAAACCATATAGTAGCCTGAATTCTCAACAATGGTGGATACGGGTACTTTACTTTAAATACTGTTAAACAGTATCAACTTTAGAGACCTAACTCAAAATTGAATACACTAGGTATTCGTCGTTAAACCAATTAAGGTAACTGTAGCAGCCGCACTCTATCCCTTTATAAGCATGCTTATCTATCCACTACTTTGACACTTCAGGCTCAACTCACTAAACTGGAAACATATCACTTAACAGTACCCAAAATCACAAGTCAAATCACTATCACAACATCCATTATTAATGCAAAAGCTAGAACGATAATATCATCAAAACATGAGAAAAACCATGTATCATGCAATAATGTGAAGCCATACAAAGTGGGACAAGAAGAGTCAGTTCAGAAAATAGGGCGGGCAGGAAGGGCTTCTGTTGCGATCGCGATGCGTGTCATGCTCGTGATAGAGCACAGCGTACCCCATCGCGCTCGCGCAAAGGTGCACTCGCGACGAAGCACTGCTCGGCAGACGCTCACTCTACCGAGCTCTATCGCGCTCACTGTCACACCCCATAAGTGGCCTAATTGGAATTGGCATTTTTAATTGGATAATTTAAGGGCAATTGGGTAATTTACAAGAGGAAAGAGGATTATTTTTGTAAGAATTAATTATACCTAGAGTGCAGATTTTTATTAGGGTGTAAAAAGAATTTATTAAGGACCTATCTACAGATTTTTGAGCTAGGGGTAAAAGAGGAATAAATGGATTTGTGAAGCTGTGCATGTGTGCCAAGTGGAAGGAGAGTGTGTGCACGTGGTGAGGGAAAAGAGAAGACTGAGAAAAATTTAGTTGGCTGGAAACAAAAGACTGAAAGTTCTCTCTTTTCTTGTTCTCTCTCTCTCACGTAAACCACATTATGCTCTTTTTCTCCATTTGCTGTTCTTTTCCATTTGCATGTGTGTATTTCTATTGAGGAACTAAGGTTTGGGTTTGTTAGAAGTTTCAGAAGGTAAGTGGCAAGAGTTCTATAGGATTTTTATGGTTGATTTTCTTTTCTTTTTTCTCGTCTTTGGGTTTTTAGAGATTCTGTTCTTGGGTTAATGAATTGTGGTTTCATCTGTTGCAAGCATCTGAAGTAAAGAAGAGGGATAAAGGGAAGGAGAAGGTTGTTGATTGAAGAAGAATACAGTGGACGTTTTTGAGCTTCATCATCAGGTTTGGGAGTGTCTGTCATTTCTCATTTTGGATCCTAGTTGCTGTTTGATGTTAATATTAGCTATGTGTGTTCATTTATAAAGATGCAGGAGAAATGTATTGTGTATACATGATTTAGGTAGAGAAAGAAAGATTATTAGTGTGCAAATGAGATGTTTATACATGTATATGAATGTGAAATTCTGAGTTGTGACTTTCTCTGTTTATATATTTTAATTGTTCTATAATGTGAATAATGTGAGTGAAATTGCTGTAAATGTGCTCAGAAGACCTAAAGGTACGTGTGTAAGCACCGAGTCCTGAGTCAGCTTAGACCAAAGTTACCCTATGATGAAATCGGCATCTGAGCCTGTATAAATGGTTTGGATTTGGAGGTGTTAGTCCCATGCTTCATGAGAAATGAGTCTTTTTTTATCTTTCGCAGGCAGAGGGGGAGAAAACGGGAATCTTTGAGTCAAAAAGTGTATTTTCCTCCACAGACGGCCAGCCCGTCTGTGAAGTAGCCCGTCGCTTCGAGTCACCGATGGCTAAGGGAGTTTTCCGACGCCCGTCGGAAAGTCACCGCCCTTGTCAGGAGCCGCCTGGTTTCCCGGGGCACGCAACCGTTCCGACGCCCGTCGGTGAGGGTGGCAGGGCCGTCGGAAGTGTCCTTGTGTCAGTAGGATTCTTCCGACGCCCGCCCCTACGCACCGACGCCCGTCGGTCGTGCCTGATCTATAAAAGCTCCGGATTTTCACTTGAAAAAGGTGGGGAAAAATTTCTGAAAGCGAAGCTCTGCCAAAATCAACGCTCGTTTTCTCTCTCTTCCAGCAAACACCCATTTTATAACAAATCTTTCTTATTTGAAGGATCAAATCACCAAAAGGGAGCTAAATCTAATTAGTTTTCCTAAGGATTTGATTCCGAAATTCAACTTTTAGAAAGATCAAGAAGGAAATCATCCATTTTCCTCATTCTTGATCTTCTATTTTGTTTCTCGTGAAGCGTGCGGGACTCCGATCAACTTAATCATCCAACCATAAGGTTATTCTGAGGGTAAATATTCTTGACTCATCCTCCGTATTATTTTATTCTTTATTTTGGCTTTTTTCTTTTATATTTTTCTTATTTTGAACTCTTTTCTTCTCGTTTTGTGAAAGACCCCCTTTTTTTTTGCCTTTAAAAAGAGTCTTTTCTTCTGTTTTTTTTCGGAAACAGTGGTGACCGACGGGTCATCTTCATCACCGACGACCGTCGGTTACCTCACTCACAGACGCCCGTCGGTCACTCGGCAGAGGCCGTCGCTGGGTCCTGTTTCCATATTTTCAAACCCTTTTGTCAAACTTTATTTGTTTTGAGCTCTTGTATATTAACCCTTTTAACTTCTTGTGAGCTTTTATTAATTCTCTGTGATTGTCCTGAGCTTGAGGAGCGATCCGCCATGCTCGAGGACCCCATCTGGTTTAGTACCCTAAACTTCTCTTTAGTTATTTCATTTCATTTATTTGTTTATTGATTTATTTATTTATATGAATACATCTTTCTTGAATCCCATTAAACATAAAAATCGACCAAATATTTTATATTTAATAAATTGAATTCTTTCATAAAATCAAGGACCAATGTCCTATTTTTACCCAATAAAATCATCACATAATAAAAACATCGTTTTCATAATAAATGCATGCGAGGACCAAAGTCCTCAAAATAAATAATCTCCCGATTCGTGTATGTATCGTATATTTATAAATGGGAGTTGTATTCCGCTCCTAGTATTATTGTAATTTATTTGATTTAATGCTTTATTATTTCATTTGTTTATCTATTGTTTTAAATACGTGAATAAATTGTGCTTTAACCAAACTTGCCTTGTGTGGAGAGAGAGCGAACTAATAAATTCAAAACTCAATTTTAAACTTAATCAAGGTACGAATAAATGAGAAGTCCCGAACCCTGCTCTGGTCTTTGGACACAAGAGGCTAGAGGTTATCCTCTAAGACACTTCTTGTGTCACGAGACTTAGACGTTAATCCTAGGCCTCATGGCTTAATATGGATAAAATGCGCAAGTCTTAGGCTCTCCGAGGCGAGAGAAACTTTCCCAATGTTCTATTGGGTGGCGACTCCATGAAACCTCCGTGTTGCTCAACATAGACGCACTTGTGATTTATCGCAAGCTGTTGACGGACCCACAATTGCCCCGATCGCCCTCGAGCGGGCGGTCGAACGGGCGGCCGCGGGGATCCGGTGCGCGTCACAGTGGCGACTCCACTGGGGACGCATTTGAGATTTCGATTCGAAAGTATCTTGATTAAAATTTATAATTAAGTTTTAGTTTATTAAATTCGCTTTCTCTCAAAATTTGCATTGCATCGCATTAGAGCTTTAGAATATGTTAGTTTGGTCCCTTTATCAGCCCCGGTGCGTTCCTGAAGCACGACCCCATTTTCACTCAATTTGGGGAAGTGTTAAGGATAATCACCAGCCCAAGCCACGTACCATCGTGGTATATAAAATGGTGACCCGATCGGTCGTTATACTCGTGATGAGCTAGACCCGTCGGCAGGGATCATGCTTGGGTAGCCCCAAAGTAACACCACCTTTTGACTAAAGCTCATGTAATGGCAATAGAAATCTCCACTAGGTGACATGTACCATAATATCGTGCTTGCTATTTGGGCCGTTATATACTGAACCAAATCAATTGAGTTAGATGATTTTCATCAAAGGCTTTCATGCCCCGATGGGCTTATCTTGATTTAATCGAATTGTTTAAATATATAATGGCCAACCATCCATGCGCATGTGCTTTAAATTGAGAGTTGTTATGCTGCCGGTTTTTTCACCGCGCACTATACGTGTCCATTGGGTTCCCTGTTAACCCTTGGATAAAGCCCACCTAGGAAAGAGACCGCACGACCCCGTGTGTGGGAGAAATAAGGTTGGACGGACTTATCTGCTTGCATGTGGTTGTGAATGCTGCATAGCACGCTTGTGCCTCACATGTCATTCTTGCATATTAATAAAATAACAATAAAAAGAACATACATTTCATTTCATGTGCATATACCCTTTCTAACCACATAATATTTTTCACATTTACATATCATCTTGCATATAATCTCTTTCATACATCGCATTGTTATTTTTCATTCATCAAGGAACAGCTGCATAACACGATCATGCATTTCAATCATGCATCATTCTAATAATCTGAATTTTCAGCCATCATAGATTCATCTAGGTGGATTAGAGGTCCTGACGGTCGACTAATAAGAGTGGATCAGCCCTTTGGATTGCTAGAATTAGTGCTCAACCGGGATTTTGAGTCACTCTCAACAGCTAGCAAATCTTCCTCAATGGCAGAAGAAACTGGAAACTTAACCACTCAGGACCTTGCTCGGAGATTGGATGAATTTGAACGGCGAATGCTAGACATGATGGGTGTCATGGCCGAAAGAATTGCCCATCCCCCTGCTGCACAAGCACCTCCTATTCTGCAGCCGCCTATTGCTCAACAAGTACCAGCAGTCCCTCCTCGGGGGCAAGTTGAACCGCCTGCTGGTGGGGAGGCTCCCTTCGCTGGAGTGGCTGCTCGCCAACCTATTAATGAGAATGAAGCCGCACCCGTTGAGCCAAGAAGGGCAAGGGTTAATAATCCCGAAGAGGATTTTGTGGAAGAAGATGAGATTGAGGAAGTAGCAGCCCACCAACTTGTGAGGGGTAGAGCACCCAAGGTGGAGGATGAAACTATGAGGGCAATGAGACAGCAGATTGAGGCCATCACCCGGATGTTGTCAGCTGGAAAAGGGGTCAACCCTGAAGATAGAAATTTGGGAGATGAAGAATTGCTTCCCCAGAGATTTAAAATGCCTGAGCTGCCAAAATTTAATGGTACCTCAGACCCTTCTGCACATATCAAGCAGTACACTTTAGTGATGAAGGGTACAGGACTGAGCAAGAAGCAAAAGGTGGAGTATTTTTGCCTCAGCCTGTCGGGTCCTGCAGTGGACTGGTATCATGGGCTGGATAGGAGGTGTAAAGAAGACTGGGACCTGCTGACCGATGAATTTATAAAGCAGTACGATTGCAGTACTAGAATGGAGGTCACCCTGAAAGACCTTGAACTCCTGCAGCAAAAGCCCGATGAATCATTCCATGAGTATCTCACAAGGTGGAGGAACAGGGTGATGGAAATGAAACGAAAGCCTGACACAGCTGATCAGATTAGGCTATTTATCAGAAATTCCTGTCCTTACCTGAGGGATCTACTGAGCTTCAAAGGGCTTAGAGATTGGGAATCATTAAAAGATATTGCTGTAGAAGCTGAGGGGGCCTATCTGGCGAAGAAGGTGAGTAAGAATAATCTTCCTGGAAGGAACTTTGGGAACCAGTCTGGATACAGATCAGGCGGGGCTGGAAGCAGTAGCAATAGAACTGGCAAGGTAGCCGAGGTCTCAGCAACCGGGGTTGGACAGGAGCAGAGGCACTATTCTAATTTGGGTCGCCCTTTATCTTGGGTACTAGAGAGGCTTATGAAAGAAGGCAAGATACGACCCTTAGCGCCTAGGCCCGCCATGAATCAGGGGCAGCCAGGACATAGAGACGATCAGTACTGCGCTTATCACCAGCATACAGGGCACCTAACGGATTTCTGCCGAACCCTGAGGAACAAGATCCAGGATCTCATCGACGCCAAACAGATCACTGATCCTTAGAAGAGGGGAAAAGATAAGAAGCCGGGCTACAACGCAGTCCCTCCACCAAATATATGATCGGATCCAGTCCACCAGGGTGGCATTTTTGCAAGAACTGCAAGGAGATATTATGTATTATGTCTCTGTATTTTGAAAACTCCTTATAACATTTTGGTTATGTAATATAATGAACAATATTTTGCGTACTTATATATTATTTCTAATGATTTCATTTCTTATGATCATGATACATTCATTCATTTTGACAGTAATTCAATTAATACTACTGCATTTAATCTTGGAACTTTGGGAAATCCAAAGAAAATCTTGATGGCACCTGATATAACTCCTGAAAAGAGAGATTCAGAGAGAAAAGTAAGAAAGAAGAAACTAGTTGCAATTAGGAGATTGGATGAAAACTCACTAAGAGCACTAAAACCTTTCTGATTACCCGTCAAAGCGATCTCTGGATAAGACAGAACCTGGAAAATGATTTAGGCAATCTTTTCTTTGTATAGCTCTCTAAATGACTACTTCCTACCCTTATTCTATAATCGCTTGCTAGCCCGTTGAGCCTTTATGCTGGTATGCTGAATGCGTGCCAATTTTGTTGTTACACACATTAAAACTACCCCATCGCCTAAAATGATTTTGGCTTCCCCTTAGAAGAGTGGCCGCTCTAAAACTGATGGATGTACATTTGAACAATTCTTTGGACTATTAAAAAAAAAAAAAAAAAAATTGCCTTGATAACAACAAGTTCAGATTTTGAAAAGAGGGTTTAGTCATGCATGAAAGGCATGAGCTCAAAAAAGAAAAAGAAGCGAAAGCAAAAAGAAGAAAAAGAAAAATGAAAAATTCAAAAAGAAAAAAAAATGAATAAAAAAAAAAAAAGAAGAAGAATAAAGAAGAGAGCTCTAAATGGTGACCAATTGACTAGTTTCAATGATTGCCCCTTCTGATCTCAAGGTGCTAGAATGTTATCGAGCCCAAATTCAAGAATACTGTTGAGCCGAGAACGGTTCATCCATCAGTCGAGAAAATATCGCGGCCATTTTTCTCTAGCGACCTGATCTTTCTTTGACAGTCATCTACCCAAGCCTAACATTACAACCAAAGTAATACCTTTTGATTCTGGGTTCAGTCTTATCCAATTAGCAGAGATGACCTTTTAATAAGGTTTGGTACGTAAGAAGAGGCCTATGGTGTTTCTTGAGCTTCAAGCGAGAAGCCATGAGTGTATTCATGCATTCGAGTTAAGTCTCGTCTCCGACGTTGCTTCTAGAATTCGCATTCAAAAAAAATAAAATAAGAGCAGAGAGAAAATATTCAATCATGAGAATAAAAAAGAGAGCTGATTGATAACAGGAGTTTGATGCTTTCAAGATCCATCCCGAGATTGGATAAGGTTTTGTATCTTGAGATTAATGCCAAATAATGGTCATATATTATGAAATCAAATTGAAATATGTGTATTTATGCAATGGTATTGATGTAACCAGAATAGTTCATCTGATGTACAAAAAGAAAAAAGAAAAAAAAAGAAAAAAGAAAAAATGGCCGTTAGAGATGAAAACCGTAACTGGCGCTCTAAGCAAAAGTTAGGCCAAAAGGATAGGGTGAAAACCTGAAAATAGGCGGTCTGTCCTAAATAAAAAAAAAAAAAAAAAAAAAAAGAAGAAAGGAAGAAAAAAGAAAAAAAAAAAAAAAAAAAAAAGAAAAAAGCCGCTGGATTGGGTTGGGTCCATTCCAGGCAAAAATAAGGCATAGGGTTATGTGAAAATCCGAAAGGACGCATTTCCCGCCAAGAAAAGCTAGTGTGAAAATCCACAAGGGACGCACTACATTAAAATAATGACTACAGGTTTTAGATGAAAAGCTCATGATCCCCAAAGAGCATGAAATTCAAAGGCAATTCCAGAAGGCACTGATCTTACTGCAGATTGCAATCAAATCGGTTGTCGCCTCCAAATCCACTTGGATGAATTTTTATACTGCATGGCTGCATACACATGCATTTCACTTGCATGCTCACCTATTTTTTCCTGCATATTTGCCTTTCTAAGTCTTGCAGAAAGAGAGATTCGATGCGGACACCGGTAGAACCCGAGTGACGACATCATTCTATCCATCAATCAAAACAATCAACCCAAGACCTCTCAGGGGGCACATAATCAAATCCAAGACCTCTCAGGGGGCAGATCTCAACCCAAGACCTCTCAGGGGGCAACCGCTTCTCAAAGGGCTCATAGACAGCACCACTTCATCATCTAATCAAAGGGTTAGCACGATGGCGGCACTACCACTCTGACGAGGGTTAGCACGACCACGGCACTACCACTTCACCAAACGGAGGGTTAGCACGATGGCGGCACTACCACTCTGACGAGGGTTAGCACGACCACGGCACTACCACTTCACCAAACGGAGGGTTAGCACGATGGCGGCACTACCACTCTGACGAGGGTTAGCACGACCACGGCACTACCACTTCACCAAACGGAGGGTTAGCACGATGGCGGCACTACCACTCTGACGAGGGTTAGCACGACCACGGCACTACCACTTCACCAAACGGAGGGTTAGCACGATGGCGGCACTACCACTCTGACGAGGGTTAGCACGACCACGGCACTACCACTTCACCAAACGGAGGGTTAGCACGATGGCGGCACTACCACTCTGACGAGGGTTAGCACGACCACGGCACTACCACTTCACCAAACGGAGGGTTAGCACGATGGCGGCACTACCACTCTGACGAGGGTTAGCACGACCACGGCACTACCACTTCACCAAACGGAGGGTTAGCACGATGGCGGCACTACCACTCTGACGAGGGTTAGCACGACCACGGCACTACCACTCCTGCAATCACAATAAACATCACTCAGTTCGGAAGGACAACTGCCTCAGGTACGTGTCTCTTCCCTCTCTCTTTGAGTTTAGGCTCACCTAGACACTAGTGTACGAGGTTCCCCTAAACTGGGGGCAACTGTAAGCACCGAGTCCTGAGTCAGCTTAGACCAAAGTTACCCTATGATGAAATCGGCATCCGAGCCTGTATAAATGGTTTGGATTTGGAGGTGTTAGTCCCATGCTTCATGAGAAATGAGTCTTTTTTTATCTTTCGCAGGCAGAGGGGGAGAAAACGGGAATCTTTGAGTCAAAAAGTGTATTTTCCTCCACAGACGGCCAGCCCGTCTATGAAGTAGCCCGTCGCTTCGAGTCACCGACGGCTAAGGGAATTTTCCGACGCCCGTCGGAAAGTCACCGCCCTTGTCAGGAGCCGCCTGGTTTCCCGGGGCACGCAACCGTTCCGACGCCCGTCGGTGAGGGTGGCAGGGCCGTCGGAAGTGTCCTTGTGTCAGTAGGATTCTTCCGATGCCCGCCCCTACGCACCGACGCCCGTCGGTCGTGCCTGATCTATAAAAGCTCCGGATTTTCACTTGAAAAAGGGGGGGGGAAATTTCTGAAAGCGAAGCTCTGCCAAAATCAACGCTCGTTTTCTCTCTCTTCCAGCAAACACCCATTTTATAACAAATCTTTCTTATTTTAAGGATCAAATCACCAAAAGGGAGCTAAATCTAATTAGTTTTCCTAAGGATTTGATTCCGAAATTCAACTTTTAGAAAGATCAAGAAGGAAATCATCCATTTTCCTCATTCTTGATCTTCTATTTTGTTTCTCGTGAAGCGTGCGGGACTCCGATCAACTTAATCATCCAACCATAAGGTTATTCTGAGGGTAAATATTCTTGACTCATCCTCCGTATTATTTTATTCTTTATTTTGGCTTTTTTCTTTTATATTTTTCTTATTTTGAACTCTTTTCTTCTCGTTTTGTGAAAGACCCCCTTTTTTTTTTGCCTTTAAAAAGAGTCTTTTCTTCTGTTTTTTTTCGGAAACAGTGGTGACCGACGGGTCATCTTCATCACCGACGCCCGTCGGTTACCTCACTCACAGACGCCCGTCGGTCACTCGGCAGAGGCCGTCGCTGGGTCCTGTTTCCATGTTTTCAAACCCTTTTGTCAAACTTTATTTGTTTTGAGCTCTTGTATATTAACCCTTTTAACTTCTTGTGAGCTTTTATTAATTCTCTGTGATTGTCCTGAGCTTGAGGAGCGATCCGCCATGCTCGAGGACCCCATCTGGTTTAGTACCCTAAACTTCTCTTTAGTTATTTCATTTCATTTATTTGTTTATTGATTTATTTATTTATATGAATACATCTTTCTTGAATCCCATTAAACATAAAAATTGACCAAATGTTTTATATTTAATAAATTGAATTCTTTCATAAAATCAAGGACCAATGTCCTATTTTTACCCAATAAAATCATCACATAATAAAAACATCGTTTTCATAATAAATGCATGCGAGGACCAAAGTCCTCAAAATAAATAATCTCCCGATTCGTGTATGTATCGTATATTTATAAATGGGAGTTGTATTCCGCTCCTAGTATTATTGTAATTTATTTGATTTAATGCTTTATTATTTCATTTGTTTATCTATTGTTTTAAATACGTGAATAAATTGTGCTTTAACCAAACTTGCCTTGTGTGGAGAGAGAGCGAACTAATAAATTCAAAACTCAATTTTAAACTTAATCAAGGTACGAATAAATGAGAAGTCCCGAACCCTGCTCTGGTCTTTGGACACAAGAGGCTAGAGGTTATCCTCTAAGACACTTCTTGTGTCACGAGACTTAGACGTTAATCCTAGGCCTCATGGCTCAATATGGATAAAATGCGCAAGTCTTAGGCTCTCCGAGGCGAGAGAAACTTTCCCAATGTTCTATTGGGTGGCGACTCCATGAAACCTCCGTGTTGCTCAACATAGACGCACTTGTGATTTATCGCAAGCTGTTGACGGACCCACAATTGCCCCAATCGCCCTCGAGCGGGCGGTCGAACGGGCGGCCGCGGGGATCCGGCGCGCGTCACAACGTGTTTGTATAATTATTGCATGAAAAATGGATTTAGATAAATTGGGATTTGGAGTTTTGGTTGTACTCTATTTTCACGATTTTTCTGGGTTTTTATGTTTTTCTGAAATTCTGAAGTTTGGAAAAGGAGAAGCAATCTGTGAGAGGAAGATCATGTGACGTAATGGGGCATCACGCCGTGACCTCCCTCCTTGGGAAGTCACGTGGCCTGATGAAGCATCACGCCGTGACCTTCCTCCCTTTGGGAAGTCGCGACGTGATGGAGCATCACGCCTCGCGACCTCTCGCCGGTCTTCCCTGCGTGTCACGAGACAGGATCTCGTGACCTTCCCCTCTCCTCTCTGGCGTCACGAGACGTGACGAGTGGTCACGGCGTGACTGCCTGCTCTTTTGTGTGGCGCTCGCGAGAAGCTAGCGTCACGAGACACCACTGCCTGGGTGTCTCGTGACCGGCCTCTACCTGCTGCCCAGTTTTTTTCTAAAACGAAGTTTTAACTTCTGGTTTCAAGGGTTTTTACACTACATGGCAAATAATTAGTTTTAAAATCTAGTTTGTAGTTTAATAATTGTTTAATTGTGAGAGTTGTATAAATATTAATATTAATATACATGATTTACATGTTTATAATTTACATGAGTATGGATTATTTTAATGTGAGATATAGGTCCTTTTAAACTTCTGTATTTAATATTTATAGTTACATGTTTCAAATATGATCAGTATACCTGTATACATGGACTATAGATCAGTATTAATTTCAATTCTCATGTTATGATATGATACTTGAATTGTTGAGTTGTGTCATTTAAGCCCGAATAAGTCATAGTAGTGGATAAGTAAGCACTTACTTAGGTCAGTGTGTGTGTGCAGCTGCTATATGATAAAACGTTATACGTGGGTCCGTTTGGATCCTTGTTTCGATCCTGTAAGGGTCTATATGGATTTAATGCGAGACTTCGGTCTCTATATGAAAAATACATGTTTGAGACTCATGTCTCTATATGCTTGGGATACTGTGTTCTATCAGTATCCATTTGACCATATCCACTTCTAGAGAGTATTTTCAGACTAATCAGGCTATATGTTTAAATGTGTTACATATGTTGAGATGCATTTTTGACACGATTACAAGAATATGATGCACATGAATTCTTGCATAGCTTTATATTATGCACCTTGTATCTGTATACTTGGAATGATGAAGATTATGAATTGAGTACTTAATTGCTTGTAATGTATATATTTATGCATATCAAGTAACGAATTTGGAGATATGTTTACATGTAATTTGGATGCCTTTGATTTTGAATCATTAGATTATTGTATTGTCATAAATATTGTATATGCATATTGTTCGTTTGTTTTGTTCCTCCCCACTAAGCGTTATCGCTTAGCACGGGCTCTTTTCCCGTGCAGGTGGCGAGTTTAGCTTGGAGTCAGATATCTGCAGGTCGGCCACTAGAAGTCTTTTTGGATGAAGTTATTTTTTTTTAGTCTTCCGCTGTAATTTTTGTACATGGCTTGTTAATAGCAAAGTGAATCTTTTGTAAAGGAACAATTATTTTTGTATATGTATTTGCTTACGAGCCTCTTTTTGTATAAACGATATAGTTATGTTATATGTTAAAGGATTTACTGCTATATAAGTAAAAGTTTCTTTATTTCTCATCTATTATTTTACAAGTATGTACTTTGGATTTGTTTATGTGTTTGACCGCGTGGCATTCCGGTATCCTTCCAACGGGGATAACGGGGTGTTACAGCTTGGTATCAGAGCCCAGGTTTGGTGGTTCTGGGTTATGTTGTGATTATTTGAGTGAAGAGTCGAGTCTATGCATGAGCGTCGGTTATGTGTCGTGGCCTAATGCAGATGTCTTGTGTTTTGTAGTGTTTGTATGGAGTCGGATCCAAGTGAGTATATGGGCGACACAATGGACAGTGTCTATGTGGGTCGTAGAGATAGTCCGATCAGAGGAGGTGATCCAGTGAGACAGGATAGGCCTGCACAGGAACCTGCACCAGCTGTGGGTGCAAATAGAGGAGTTGGTTTTGATCCAGCGTTAGTGCAAGGGTTACTGCAAGTGGTTGATAGGTTGACTGCACCTAAGGCACCAATTGAATTGTTAAGAAAAAGAGGAGCAAAGGATTTTCATGGGACTGCCTTAGATGAATCAGATGTGGCTGAGTTTTGGTTGAAGAGGGTAGGTAGGATTCTGCAAGAGATTAGATGTCCCGCAGATCAGAGAGCTTCATGTGCTATATCGTTGCTTCAAGGATCAGCATATGATTGGTGGGAACTTGTGATGAGGATTCCTCAGCGACCAGCTGAGTTGACATGGGAATATTTCAAGCAAGAGTTTGAGCAAACGTATGTGACGAAGGCTTACCAAGAAGCGAAGTGGAGAGAGTTCATTAGTTTGAAGCAGCGGGGAATGACTGTTAGTGAATATGACAAGGAATTCAACCGGCTGAGTAAGTATGTGCCCGAACAGTTGTTGACTGGTGAGTTCAGATGTAGGCACTTTCTTGAGGGACTATGTGAGGTGTTCAGAGGTCCTTTGTCTGCGATGATTGTCTTACAACCAGTGGGGTATTATCAGCTTGTGGCTACAGCAATGAAGTTAGAAGAATCTGAGATGGTAAAGCAGAAGATAGCACAGAAGAGGAGAGCACCGGATGGGGGAGTTGTGAGTACTAAGAAGGCTAAGGGTGCTCCAGTTGAACTAGGAAATAGAGGGACTATTCAAGTACCTTCAGAAGTAGGAAGTGTGGCACCGCATGCTAGCAAGGGAAATCGAGCACCGGAGTGTGAGCATTGTCATAGGTACCATTGGGGTACATGTCGCAAGATCACCGGGGCATGCTTTAAGTGCAGGAGTATGGAACATCAGTTTGCAAGTTGCCCTAATCGAAAGGAGGTTCAGAATCAGCAAGAAAGCAAAAGATCCAATGTCACTCGAAGCAATCGGGATGCAAGTAGAGCTCCGAGAGCACCATCTGAGACGGTGCAGCGACCTGGTGCTACAGAAGATCATAACCGGCATAGAGCCTTTGCTTTGATTAGAGCTGATGCGACTGATGCTGCAGGTCCTTCTGATAAGTTTTGATATGTTAAGTTTTGATTTTGTTTGGTTTTGATATTTGAGTTGTATTGGATAAGCGAGGAAATTTCGAGGATGAAATTTTCTTAAGGAGGAGAGAGTTGTCACACCCCATAAGTGGCCTATTTGGAATTGGCATTTTTAATTGGATAATTTAAGGGCAATTGGGTAATTTACAAGAGGAAAGAGGATTATTTTTGTAAGAATTAATTATACCTAGAGTGCAGATTTTTATTAGGGTGTAAAAAGAATTTATTAAGGACCTATCTACAGATTTTTGAGCTAGGGGTAAAAGAGGAATAAATGGATTTGTGAAGCTGTGCATGTGTGCCAAGTGGAAGGAGAGTGTGTGCACGTGGTGAGGGAAAAGAGAAGACTGAGAAAAATTTAGTTGGCTGGAAACAAAAGACTGAAAGTTCTCTCTTTTCTTGTTCTCTCTCTCTCACGTAAACCACATTCTGCTCTTTTTCTCCATTTGCTGTTCTTTTCCATTTGCATGTGTGTATTTCTGTTGAGGAACTAAGGTTTGGGTTTGTTAGAAGTTTCAGAAGGTAAGTGGCAAGAGTTCTATAGGATTTTTATGGTTGATTTTCTTTTCTTTTTTCTCGTCTTTGGGTTTTTAGAGATTCTGTTCTTGGGTTAATGAATTGTGGTTTCATCTGTTGCAAGCATCTGAAGTAAAGAAGAGGGATAAAGGGAAGGAGAAGGTTGTTGATTGAAGAAGAATACAGTGGACGTTTTTGAGCTTCATCATCAGGTTTGGGAGTGTCTGTCATTTCTCATTTTGGATCCTAGTTGCTGTTTGATGTTAATATTAGCTATGTGTGTTCATTTATAAAGATGCAGGAGAAATGTATTGTGTATACATGATTTAGGTAGAGAAAGAAAGATTATGAGTGTGCAAATGAGATGTTTATACATGTATATGAATGTGAAATTCTGAGTTGTGACTTTCTCTGTTTATATATTTTAATTGTTCGATAATGTGAATAATGTGAGTGAAATTGCTGTAAATGTGCTCAGAAGACCTAAAGGTACGTGTTTGGATAATTATTGCATGAAAAATGGATTTAGACAAATTGGGATTTGGAGTTTTGGTTGTACTCTATTTTCACGATTTTTCTGGGTTTTTATGTTTTTCTGAAATTCTGAAGTTTGGAAAAGGAGAAGCAATCTGTGAGAGGAAGATCATGTGACGTGATGGGGCATCACGCCGTGACCTCCCTCCTTGGGAAGTCACGTGGCGTGATGAAGCATCACGCCGTGACCTTCCTCCCTTTGGGAAGTTGCGACGTGATGGAGCATCACGCCTCGCGACCTCTCGCCGGTCTTCCCTGCGTGTCACGAGACAGGATCTCGTGACCTTCCCCTCTCCTCTCTGGCGTCACGAGACGTGACGAGTGGTCACGGCGTGACTGCCCGCTCTTTTGTGTGGCGCTCGCGAGAAGCTAGCATCACGAGACACCACTGCCTGGGTGTCTCGTGACCGGCCTCTACCTGCTGCCCAGTTTTTTCCTAAAACGAAGTTTTAACTTCTGGTTTCAAGGGTTTTTACACTACATGGCAAATAATTAGTTTTAAAATCTAGTTTGTAGTTTAATAATTGTTTAATTATGAGAGTTGTATAAATATTAATATTAATATACATGATTTACATGTTTATAATTTACATGAGTATGGATTATTTTAATGTGAGATATAGGTCCTTTTAAACTTCTGTATTTAATATTTATAGTTACATGTTTCAAATATGATCAGTATACCTGTATACATGGACTATAGATCAGTATTAATTTCAATTCTCATGTTATGATATGATACTTGAATTGTTGAGTTGTGTCATTTAAGCCTGAATAAGTCATAGTAGTGGATAAGTAAGCGCTTACTTAGGTCAGTGTGTGTGTGCAGCTGCTATATGATAAAACGTTATACGTGGGTCCGTTTGGATCCTTGTTTCGATCCTATAAGGGTCTATATGGATTTAATGCAAGACTTCGGTCTCTATATGAAAAATACATGTTTGAGACTCATGTCTCTATATGCTTGGGATACTGTGTTCTATCAGTATCCATTTGACCATATCCACTTCTAGAGAGTATTTTCAGACTAATCAGGCTATATGTTTAAATGTGTTGCATATGTTGAGATGCATTTTTGACACGATTACAAGAATATGATGCACATGAATTCTTGCATAGCTTTATATTATGCACCTTGTATCTGTATACTTGGAATGATGAAGATTATGAATTGAGTACTTAATTGCTTGTAATGTATATATTTATGCATATCAAGTAAGGAATTTGGAGAAATGTTTACATGTAATTTGGATGCCTTTGATTTTGAATCATTAGATTATTGTATTGTCATAAATATTGTATATGCATATTGTTTGTTTGTTTTGTTCCTCCCCACTAAGCGTTATCGCTTAGCACGGGCTCTTTTCCCGTGCAGGTGGCGAGTTTAGCTTGGAGTCAGATATCTGCAGGTCGGCCACTAGAAGTCTTTTTGGATGAAGTTATTTTTTTTTAGTCTTCCGCTGTAATTTTTGTACATGGCTTGTTAATAGCAAAGTGAATCTTTTGTAAAGGAACAATTATTTTTGTATATGTATTTGCTTACGAGCCTCTTTTTGTATAAACGATATAGTTATGTTATATGTTAAAGGATTTACTGCTATATAAGTAAAAGTTTCTTTATTTCTCATCTATTATTTTACAAGTATGTACTTTGGATTTTTTTATGTGTTTGACCGCGTGGCATTCCGGTATCCTTCCAACGGGGATAACGGGGTGTTACAGCTTGGTATCAGAGCCCAGGTTTGGTGGTTCTGGGTTATGTTGTGATTATTTGAGTGAAGAGTCGAGTCTATGCATGAGAGTCAGTTATGTGTCGTGGCCTAATGCAGATGTCTTGTGTTTTGTAGTGTTTGTATGGAGTCGGATCCAAGTGAGTATATGGGCGACACAATGGACAGTGTCTATGTGGGTCGTAGAGATAGTCCGATCAGAGGAGGTGATCCAGTGAGACAGGATAGGCCTGCACAGGAACCTGCACCAGCTGTGGGTGCAAATAGAGGAGTTGTTTTGATCCAGCGTTAGTGCAAGGGTTACTGCAAGAGGTTGATAGGTTGACTGCACCTAAGGCACCAATTGAATTGTTAAGAAAAAGAGGAGCAGAGGATTTTCATGGGACTGCCTTAGATGAATCAGATGTGGCTGAGTTTTGGTTGAAGAGGGTAGGTAGGATTCTGCAAGAGATTAGATGTCCCGCAGATCAGAGAGCTTCATGTGCTATATCGTTGCTTCAAGGATCAGCATATGATTGGTGGGAACTTGTGATGAGGATTCCTCAGCGACCAACTGAGTTGACATGGGAATATTTCAAGCAAGAGTTTGAGCAAAAGTATATGACGAAGGCTTACCAAGAAGCGAAGTGGAGAGAGTTCATTAGTTTGAAGCAGCGGGGAATGACTGTTAGTGAATATGACAAGGAATTCAACCGGCTGAGTAAGTATGTGCCCGAACAGTTGTTGACTGGTGAGTTCAGATGTAGGCACTTTCTTGAGGGACTTCGTGAGGTGTTCAGAGGTCCTTTGTCTGCGATGATTGTCTTACAACCAGTGGGGTATTATCAGCTTGTGGCTGCAGCAATGAAGTTAGAAGAATCTGAGATGGTAAAGCAGAAGATAGCACAGAAGAGGAGAGCACCGGATGGGGGAGTTGTGAGTACTCAAGAAGGCTAAGGGTGCTCCAGTTGAACAAGGAAATAGAGGGACTGTTCAAGTACCTTCAGAAGTAGGAAGTGTGGCACCGCATGCTAGCAAGGGAAATCGAGCACCGGAGTGTGAGCATTGTCATAGGTACCGTTGGGGTACATGTCGCAAGATCACCGGGGCATACTTTAAGTGCCGGAGTATGGAACATCGGTTTGCAAGTTGCCCTAATCGACAGGATGATCAGAATCAGCAAGAAAGCAAAAGATCCAATGTCACTCGAAGCAATCGGGATGCAAGTAGAGCTCCGAGAGCACCATCTGAGACGGTGCAACGACCTGGTGCTACAGAAGATCATAACCGGCATAGAGCCTTTGCTTTGATTAGAGCTGATGCGACTGATGCTGCAGGTCCTTCTGGTAAGTTTGATATGTTAAGTTTTGATTTTGTTTGGTTTTGATATTTGAGTTGTATTGGATAAGCGAGCAAATTTCGAGGACGAAATTTTCTTAAGGAGGAGAGAGTTGTCACACCCCATAAGTGGCCTAATTGGAATTGGCATTTTTAATTGGATAATTTAAGGGCAATTGGGTAATTTACAAGAGGAAAGAGGATTATTTATGTAAGAATTAATTATACCTAGAGTGCAGATTTTTAATAGGGTGTAAAAAGAATTTATTAAGAACCTATCTACAGATTTTTGAGCTAGGGTAAAAGAGGAATAAATGGATTTGTGAAGCTGTGCATGTGTACCAAGTGGAAGGAGAGTGTGTGCACGTGGTGAGGGAAAAGAGAAGACTGAGAAAAATTTAGTTGGCTGGAAACAAAAGACTGAAAGTTCTCTCTTTTCTTGTTCTCTCTCTCTCACGTAAACCACATTCTGCTCTTTTTCTCCATTTGCTGTTCTTTTCCATTTGCATGTGTGTATTTCTGTTGAGGAACTAAGGTTTGGGTTTGTTAGAAGTTTCAGAAGGTAAGTGGCAAGAGTTCTATAGGATTTTTATGGTTGATTTTCTTTTCTTTTTTCTCGTCTTTGGGTTTTTAGAGATTCTGTTCTTGGGTTAATGAATTGTGGTTTCATCTGTTGCAAGCATCTGAAGTAAAGAAGAGGGATAAAGGGAAGGAGAAGGTTGTTGATTGAAGAAGAATACAGTGGACGTTTTTGAGCTTCATCATCAGGTTTGGGAGTGTCTGTCATTTCTCATTTTGGATCCTAGTTGCTGTTTGATGTTAATATTAGCTATGTGTGTTCATTTATAAAGATGCAGGAGAAATGTATTGTGTATACATGATTTAGGTAGAGAAAGAAAGATTATGAGTGTGCAAATGAGATGTTTATACATGTATATGAATGTGAAATTCTGAGTTGTGACTTTCTCTGTTTATATATTTTAATTGTTCGATAATGTGAATAATGTGAGTGAAATTGCTGTAAATGTGCTCAGAAGACCTAAAGGTACGTGTTTGTATAATTATTGCATGAAAAATGGATTTAGACAAATTGGGATTTGGAGTTTTGGTTGTACTCTATTTTCACGATTTTTCTGGGTTTTTATGTTTTCTGAAATTCTGAAGTTTGGAAAAGGAGAAGCAATCTGTGAGAGGAAGATCATGTGATGTGATGGGGCATCACGCCGTGACCTCCCTCCTTGGGAAGTCACGTGGCGTGATGAAGCATCACGCCGTGACCTTCCTCCCTTTGGGAAGTCGCGACGTGATGGAGCATCACGCCTCGCGACCTCTCGCCGGTCTTCCCTGCGTGTCACAAGACAGGATCTCGTGACCTTCCCCTCTCCTCTCTGGCGTCACGAGACGTGACGAGTGGTCACGGCGTGACTGCCCGCTCTTTTGTGTGGCGCTCGCGAGAAGCTAGCGTCACGAGACACCACTGCCTGGGTGTCTCGTGACCGGCCTCTACCTGTTGCCCAGTTTTTTTCTAAAACGAAGTTTTAACTTCTGGTTTCAAGGGTTTTTACACTACATGGCAAATAATTAGTTTTAAAATCTAGTTTGTAGTTTAATAATTGTTTAATTGTGAGAGTTGTATAAATATTAATATTAATATACATGATTTACATGTTTATAATTTACATGAGTATGGATTATTTTAATGTGAGATATAGGTACTTTTAAACTTCAGTATTTAATATTTATAGTTACATGTTTCAAATATGATCACTATACCTGTATACATGGACTATAGATCAGTATTAATTTTAATTCTCATGTTATGATATGATACTTGAATTGTTGAGTTGTGTCATTTAAGCCTGAATAAGTCATAGTAGTGGATAAGTAAGCGCTTACTTAGGTCAGTGTGTGTGTGCAGCTGCTATATGATAAAACGTTATACGTGGGTCCGTTTGGATCCTTGTTTCGATCCTGTAAGGGTCTATATGGATTTAATGCGAGACTTCGGTCTCTATATGAAAAATACATATTTGAGACTCATGTCTCTATATGCTTGGGATACTGTGTTCTATCAGTATCCATTTGACCATATCCACTTCTAGAGAGTATTTTCAGACTAATCAGGCTATATGTTTAAATGTGTTGCATATGTTGAGATGCATTTTTGACACGATTACAAGAATATGATGCACATGAATTCTTGCATAGCTTTATATTATGCACCTTGTATCTGTATACTTGGAATGATGAAGATTATGAATTGAGTACTTAATTGCTTGTAATGTATATATTTATGCATATCAAGTAACGAATTTGGAGATATGTTTACATGTAATTTGGATGCCTTTGATTTTGAATCATTAGATTATTGTATTGTCATAAATATTGTATATGCATATTGTTCGTTTGTTTTGTTCCTCCCCACTAAGCGTTATCGCTTAGCACGGGCTCTTTTCCCGTGCAGGTGGCGAGTTTAGCTTGGAGTCAGATATCTGCAGGTCGGCCACTAGATGTCTTTTTGGATGAAGTTATTTTTTTTTAGTCTTCCGCTGTAATTTTTGTACATGGCTTGTTAATAGCAAAGTGAATCTTTTTTAAAGGAACAATTATTTTTGTATATGTATTTGCTTACGAGCCTCTTTTTGTATAAACGATATAGTTATGTTATATGTTAAAGGATTTACTGCTATATAAGTAAAAGTTTCTTTATTTCTCATCTATTATTTTACAAGTATGTGCTTTGGATTTGTTTATGTGTTTGACCGCGTGGCATTCCGGTATCCTTCCAACGGGGATAATGGGGTGTTACAGCTTGGTATCAGAGCCCAGGTTTGGTGGTTCTGGGTTATGTTGTGATTATTTGAGTGAAGAGTCGAGTCTATGCATGAGAGTCAGTTATGTGTCATGGCCTAATGCAGATGTCTTGTGTTTTGTAGTGTTTGTATGGAGTCGGATCCAAGTGAGTATATGGGCGACACAATGGACAGTGTTTATGTGGGTCGTAGAGATAGTCCGATCAGAGGAGGTGATCCAGTGAGACAGGATAGGCCTGCACAGGAACCTGCACCAGCTGTGGGTGCAAATAGAGGAGTTGGTTTTGATCCAACGTTAGTGCAAGGGTTACTGCAAGTGGTTGATAGGTTGACTGCACCTAAGGCACCAATTGAATTGTTAAGAAAAAGAGGAGCAGAGGATTTTCATGGGACTGCCTTAGATGAATCAGATGTGGCTGAGTTTTGGTTGAAGAGGGTAGGTAGGATTCTGCAAGAGATTAGATGTCCCGCAGATCAGAGAGCTTCATGTGCTATATCGTTGCTTCAAGGATCAGCATATGATTGGTGGGAACTTGTGATGAGGATTCCTCAGCGACCAGCTGAGTTGACATGGGAATATTTCAAGCAAGAGTTTGAGCAAAAGTATGTGACGAAGGCTTACCAAGAAGCGAAGTGGAGAGAGTTCATTAGTTTGAAGCAGCGGGGAATGACTGTTAGTGAATATGACAAGGAATTCAACCGGCTGAGTAAGTATGTGCCCGAACAGTTGTTGACTGGTGAGTTCAGATGTAGGCACTTTCTTGAGGGACTTCGTGAGGTGTTCAGAGGTCCTTTGTCTGCGATGATTGTCTTACAACCAGTGGGGTATTATCAGCTTGTGGCTGCAGCAATGAAGTTAGAAGAATCTGAGATGGTAAAGCAGAAGATAGCATAGAAGAGGAGAGGATCGGATGGGGGAGTTGTGAGTACTAAGAAGGCTAAGGGTGCTCCAGTTGAACAAGGAAATAGAGGGACTGTTCAAGTACCTTCAGAAGTAGGAAGTGTGGCACCGCATGCTAGCAAGGGAAATCGAGCACCGGAGTGTGAGCATTGTCATAGGTACCATTGGGGTACATGTCGCAAGATCACCGGGGCATGCTTTAAGTGCGGGAGTATGGAACATCGGTTTGCAAGTTGCCCTAATCGACAGGAGGATCAGAATCAGCAAGAAAGCAAAAGATCCAATGTCACTCGAAGCAATCGGGATGCAAGTAGAGCTCCGAGAGCACCATCTGAGACGGTGCAGCGACCTGGTGCTACAGAAGATCATAACCGGCATAGAGCCTTTGCTTTGATTAGAGCTGATGCGACTGATGCTGCAGGTCCTTCTGGTAAGTTTTGATATGTTAAGTTTTGATTTTGTTTGGTTTTGATATTTGAGTTGTATTGGATAAGCGAGGAAATTTCGAGTACGAAATTTTCTTAAGGAGGAGAGAGTTGTCACACCCCATAAGTGGCCTAATTGGAATTGGCATTTTTAATTGGATAATTTAAGGGCAATTGGGTAATTTACAAGAGGAAAGAGGATTATTTTTGTAAGAATTAATTATACCTAGAGTGCAGATTTTTATTAGGGTGTAAAAAGAATTTATTAAGGACGTATCTACAGATTTTTGAGCTAGGGCTAAAAGAGGAATAAATGGATTTGTGAAGCTATGCATGTGTGCCAAGTGGAAGGAGAGTGTGTGCACGTGATGAGGGAAAAGAGAAGACTGAGAAAAATTTAGTTGGCTGGAAACAAAAGACTGAAAGTTCTCTCTTTTCTTGTTCTCTCTCTCTCACGTAAACCACATTCTGCTCTTTTTCTCCATTTGCTGTTCTTTTCCATTTGCATGTGTGTATTTCTGTTGAGGAACTAAGGTTTGGGTTTGTTAGAAGTTTCAGAAGGTAAGTGGCAAGAGTTCTATAGGATTTTTATGGTTGATTTTCTTTTCTTTTTTCTCGTCTTTGGGTTTTTAGAGATTCTGTTCTTGGGTTAATGAATTGTGGTTTCATCTGTTGCAAGCATCTGAAGTAAAGAAGAGGGATAAAGGGAAGGAGAAGGTTGTTGATTGAAGAAGAATACAGTGGACGTTTTTGAGCTTCATCATCAGGTTTGGGAGTGTCTGTCATTTCTCATTTTGGATCCTAGTTGCTGTTTGATGTTAATATTAGCTATGTGTGTTCATTTATAAAGATGCAGGAGAAATGTATTGTGTATACATGATTTAGATAGAGAAAGAAAGATTATGAGTGTGCAAATAAGATGTTTATACATGTATATGAATGTGAAATTCTGAGTTGTGACTTTCTCTGTTTATATATTTTAATTGTTCGATAATGTGAATAATGTGAGTGAAATTGCTGTAAATGTGCTCAGAAGACCTAAAGGTACGTGTTTGTATAATTATTGCATGAAAAATGGATTTAGACAAATTGGGATTTGGAGTTTTGGTTGTACTCTATTTTCACGATTTTTCTGGGTTTTTATGTTTTTCTGAAATTCTGAAGTTTGGAAAAGGAGAAGCAATCTGTGAGAGGTAGATCATGTGACGTGATGGGGCATCACGCCGTGACCTCCCTCCTTGGGAAGTCACGTGGCGTGATGAAGCATCACGCCGTGACCTTCCTCCCTTTGGGAAGTCGCGACGTGATGGAGCATCACGCCTCGCGACCTCTCGCCGGTCTTCCCTGCGTGTCACGAGACAGGATCTCGTGACCTTCCCCTCTCCTCTCTGGCGTCACGAGACGTGACGAGTGGTCACGGCGTGACTGCCCGCTCTTTTGTGTGGCGCTCGCGAGAAGCTAGCGTCACGAGACACCACTGCCTGGGTGTCTCGTGACCGGCCTCTACCTGCTGCCCAGTTTTTTTCTAAAACGAAGTTTTAACTTCTGGTTTGAAGGGTTTTTACACTACATGGCAAATAATTAGTTTTAAAATCTAGTTTGTAGTTTAATAATTGTTTAATTGTGAGAGTTGTATAAATATTAATATTAATATACATGATTTACATGTTTATAATTTACATGAGTATGGATTATTTTAATGTGAGATATAGGTCCTTTTAAACTTCTGTATTTAATATTTATAGTTACATGTTTCAAATATGATCAGTATACCTGTATACATGGACTATAGATCAGTATTAATTTCAATTCTCATGTTATGATATGATACTTGAATTGTTGAGTTGTGTCATTTAAGCCTGAATAAGTCATAGTAGTGGATAAGTAAGCGCTTACTTAGGTCAGTGTGTGTGTGCAGCTGCTATATGATAAAACGTTATACGTGGGTCCGTTTGGATCATTGTTTCGATCCTGTAAGGGTCTATATGGATTTAATGCGAGACTTCGGTCTCTATATGAAAAATACATGTTTGAGACTCATGTCTCTATATGCTTGGGATACTGTGTTCTATCAGTATCCATTTGACCATATCCACTTCTAGAGAGTATTTTCAGACTAATCAGGCTATATGTTTAAATGTGTTGCATATGTTGAGATGCATTTTTGACACGATTACAAGAATATGATGCACATGAATTCTTGCATAGCTTTATATTATGCACCTTGTATCTGTATACTTGGAATGATGAAGATTATGAATTGAGTACTTAATTGCTTGTAATGTATATATTTATGCATATCAAGTAAGGAATTTGGAGATATGTTTACATGTAATTTGGATGCCTTTGATTTTGAATCATTAGATTATTGTATTGTCATAAATATTGTATATGCATATTGTTCGTTTGTTTTGTTCCTCCCCACTAAGCGTTATCGCTTAGCACGGGCTCTTTTCCCGTGCAGGTGGCGAGTTTAGCTTGGTGTCAAATATCTGCAGGTCGGCCACTAGAAGTCTTTTTGGATGAAGTTATTTTTTTTTTAGTCTTCCGCTGTAATTTTTGTACATGGCTTGTTAATAGCAAAGTGAATCTTTTGTAAAGGAACAATTATTTTTGTATATGTATTTGCTTACGAGCCTCTTTTTGTATAAACGATATAGTTATGTTATATGTTAAAGGATTTACTGCTATATAAGTAAAAGTTCTTTATTTCTCATCTATTATTTTACAAGTATGTACTTTGGATTTGTTTATGTTTTTGACCGCGTGGCATTCCGGTATCCTTCCAACGGGGATAACGGGGTGTTACACTCACGACGAATGTCGCGCTCGTGACAGAGACTGGGCACCCCCCCCCCCTTTGCGATCGTGCTGGGGCTCGACTTACCGAAGCTCAGCCTACCAAGCTCTCAGTCGCGCTCACGACAGAGGGCTCCTCAGTAACACAAGGCCATTCTGCACCCTATCGTGCTCACGACAACCATCGCGCTCGCGACAGAGACTAGAATTACCCAGAATCTGCTCTTCACTACACTTCTTCCCAACTCAGCCAATACTTAAATCCACTCAATCATGCACTAACACTTTCCTCATCACTGCAATGCATACCAAGACATGCTTATCATCAATATACACTCAATTTTTACTATTCGACTACAATCTTAACATATTAATTCATTTAAACACTGCAGGCAATCAAAATGAACACATAAACAAGTACATAACTAATAAAGTTGTTTAACCAGTCAAAGCTCATCATGCTTCACTACTCATATATTCATCTCTATTCAAGCATAAATTACTCAATCACAAACACATGCAAAAATAACTGAAATCATACTCTATCCCAACCACTAGGTAGCTCAAACAATGCTCTCTACTCGATTCCAATCTTCTCCTTACCTTTATCCAACTTCTTGATCACAGCTTCAATAAAATCAAACAAAATCAAGCAAAACAACCCATGGATCAATCCTTTTTCTCACTTTAAATCAAATACACAAACCAAGTAGAAGAAGAAGACCAAACATGGAAATCTACTACTTACCTCTTCACAAGAATCAACTCAATCGTCTCAAATACTCTCTTCAAACCAATCCAAGTGACTCTCTCTCTCTCTCTCTCTCTTAAGGAGCAAACCAAAAGAAAAAAACAAAGGGAAGGAGCACGGCAAAGCCAAGAACAAAGAAAGAAAGAAGGGACAAAGAAACCCAAAAGCAAAACATGGATAAAGAAACAACAAGGGTGGCCAGTCAACCCAAATCCAAAGCCAACAACCCATATAAATGCCACGAAATACAATTCAATGCCAAACCTCTTCAATAAATGCCAACTTATTCACATTTATATGCTCAAAACAAACAAGTCCCATGCCAAGTGTCAATCTCCTACGCTGCCACATGTCAAACGAACAAGTCCCATGTCACACACTCTCTTTAAACCTGCTTATGATGGCAATCCACTATAGTGTTCTATCGCGCTCATGATAGAACTCTCACTCATAACAATTACTCTTCTTCTCAAACCACACATGCACCCTTAAAACTTTATAATCAAACAACCTACAAACTGAAAATAATTCCATTTAGATTCGCTCTTTAACTTGTCAAAATCCGATAAAATGTAACCAAAACTTCTAAGGTCAAATCGGGGTGTTACAAATCTCTCCCCCTTAAGAAATTTCGTCCTCGAAATTTCCCCCGTACCACAAAACACATTATATCATAAATTCTTGTATACACAACCAAAACAATTTCAAACACCAAAAGAACTCACCTGAAGCACCAACAGGGGCATCTACAGCTTCTGCAACCATTGTGTAGGCTGGCGGCTGTCCTTCGGTAGGAAATGGCTTCTCAATCGTTTTCGATGGCAATCTACTAGCTCCAACTGTACCTTTTCCACTTCTAACGGTTCCAGATGCATTCAATTTATCTTTACTGGCTTGAGAGGCTAAATTCTCCCTCGACTTGGGGCACTTGGCAAGCCTGTATTCCATGTTGCCACACCTGAAACAGGCTCCTGTGAGTTTCCTACACTCACCCCAATGGTGCCTCTCACAATGAGCACACTTGGGTGCTACACTTCCTCTACTGGTAGGTGGCACTACGCTCCCAACCGAAGTTGGCACATGCACTGATTCTTGTTTATGTCTTCCTCTCATCACTTCTCTAGCTCTTTTACCAGAACTTTCATATCCTTTCGGGAACTTTCTCTTTTGCTCTCTCCTTTGCTTCAATAACTCTGAATCCTCTAATTTTTTGGCTACCAGTACCAATCTATAGTAACTCACTGGTTGTAAAGCAACCATGGCAGATAGAGGTCCTCTAATACTTTCTCTTAGCCCATCCTCAAACTGTCGGTACTTGAAATCTTCTGTTAACAGAATATTAGGCACATATTTACTCAACCGGGTGAACTCTTTTTCGTATTCCCCTATTGTCATATTCTTTTGCTTAAAACTCACGAACTCTTTCCACTTTGCCTCTCTATATGCTTTAGTCACATATTTCTCTTTGAACTCGTGAACAAAGAAATCCCATGACAATTCCACTGGCCCCTGTGGGTTTCTCAATACTAATTTCCACCAGTCATATGTTGCACCCTATAGTAATGACATAGCGCAAGCCACTCTCTGATTCTATGGGCAATTAATCTCTTGCAGGATTCTCCCTGTTCTCTCAAGCCAAAACTCCGCTATATCGGATTGGTCCAATGAAGTTCCATTAAACTCTTCAGCTCCCCTCTTTCTGATTAAATCTGATGGAGTCTTATGAGCCATCAGTCTGTCTAAAGTCTGTACCAATCCTTGCATCAATACCGGGTTGTCCTGAACAGGATCAGCTCTTTCATCTCTATCATGCTCAAGCATAAACGAATCTACGTGCACCAGATTCACACTACCGGTGGTCTCTCCTATGTTCTCACTCGGGTCGGACTCCATCTATATACTACCAAAAGGAACATCTGCATTAGGCCAAAACTCTAGACAGACTCACATGCACAAACTCTATACTCTAACATCTTGTAAACCAGAAACACCTAAACTAGTGCTCTGATACCACTAAATGTAACACCCTTATACCCCCGGGAAGGAATATCGGGGCGCCACGCCAAATACAAACGCATACATATGCAATACTCAAAAGCAGAAGCAATAACAATTAAATAATTAGGATATCTTGGGCCAAACATACATCTTATAAATAATATACAGATTGTACATATTACAAAATCTTGTCATTCTTAATACATATTCATCTTCTGTACATATACAATATGGTTAACACTTACACTTCATTACTATACTTTCCTATATACATAATGATGTTACTCAAAACATAAGAAACTCTATCTTATACAAAAGGATCTTAAACAAGCTCCTAGTGGCCATGACCTGCAGATGCAAACTCTCGGGTACCGCCTACAAACCTACACGGAAAAATACCCGTGCTAAGCAATAACGCTTAGTGGGGATAAAAAGAAGCAATAGACTTCTAACGTAGTCACGAGTATATCAAATGTATGTCATTTATAAATAACCACATACATAGTCTTGTATCAAGTAACATCACACTTTAACCAGTTCCATATGCAAATATCCAAATATGGCAAATAATACCAATAACATGTCATGCTATAGTCACATATATCTATATGAATCTCTATACATATGCAAGTCTCTACTACACTTCTTGTACACTACAAACCATACAGTAGCCTGAATTCTCAACAATGGTGGATACGGGTACTTTACTTTAAATACTGATAAGCAGTATCAACTTTAGAGACCTAACTCAAAATTGAATAAACTAGGTATTCATCGTAAAACCAATTAAGGTCACTGTAGCATCCGCACTCTATCCCTTTACAAGCATGCTTATCTATCCACTACTTTGACACTTCAGGCTCAACTCACTAAACTGGAAACATATCACTTAGCAGTACCCAAAATCACAAGTCAAATCACTATCACAACATCCATTATTAATGCAAAAGCTAGAATGATAATATCATCAAAACATGAGTAAAACCATGTATCATGCAATAATGTGAAACCATTCAAAGTGGGATAAGACGAATCAGTTCAGAAAATAGGGCAGGCAGGAAGGGCTTCTATCGCGATCGCGATGCGCATCACGCTCGCAACAGAGCACAGGGTACCCCATCGTGCGCTCACGCGGAGGCGCGCTAGCGACGAAGCATTGCTCGGCAGATGCTCACTCTACCGAGCTCTATCGCACTCACAACGAATGTCGCGCTCGCGACAGAGACCGGGCACCCCCCTCCCTTTATGATCGCGCTGAGAGGCACGCTCGTACTGTGTGTAACACCCCAATCGAGATGCCGCGTAACCTCCCTGATCGGAGAGCCTTGCAACATCCCGATCAGAATGCCACACTCGGAACAAACACATAACATACATAATAACAATTGAAATAAAACTTGAAGCAAAACGATCATTCATTCATAACATAACAATATCATTACAAACCGATCGGATACAAAATAATAATAATAATTACATTATCCCAAAATATACAGAACGGAAGCTGAACAAAAGAATATTACAACTGAGAGATTCACAATAATAAAGGAATCATATTACAAAATGCTAAGGCCTATATCCGACCCTCTGTGTTGGCTTGACTGGCGGAGACTCTTCCAAAAGCTAAACACCTTCCGCACCTGCACAGATGGAACACCGTGCTAAGTGATAACGCTTAGTGGGGAAATAAATAGTAACATGGACCGCCATTCACAACGGTCGTCAAAATAGCGCACATACATAATGGCAAATGCTGATACTCATACACATACATACCAAACATCACTGAAGCTCATTTGTGGCATTTAAAGTTCATACAGATTCATAGATGCATAATCACATTTGATCGGAACTTCACATCCGTACGAAAATCACATTCGCATCAGTATGACAGAACATAGCAAAACAGAACACAACACCTGCTGACTCATAATAGTGGATAACGAGTAAACGCATAGAGGAACGTATAGGGGTGTACCCGTGGGTACTATCTGAAAAGCAACTTCTTAAATTTTTGCATACAAAACACTTTCGCATAGGTGATCTTAAACAAGATCGAGGATCGCGAGGACCCAAACAGGGACCTAATCAGGGTCCAAAACGCATAGCATTGTTGCTTCAAAACTCTATTAGGCATGCCTAACTATCCACTAGATTAACTCTTGCAGGTCATGCATAACTCATTTCACATTCCATCTCATAGCATACTTATCATGGAAAGTCATTACATCAAGCATATAAAAACAGTCTTACCGTTCACGCAATAATATCCACCCATGAAGAACGGATAAGAGATCCCTTTTTGGAAGGACTGAGTAGATCAATGATCACAACAAGAGCCGCATTCGCAATAGCGGCCATAAAGCCAAGCACAAAGACAAATACTCATCTCTTTGTCATGCTCCCAATCGGCTACTCACTTGGGGCTTTTCGTTGGAAAATGCCTGGCTGCTGTTCGGGCATGCAACGAAGTGCTTGAGCCACTACTGATTGGTAGATAACAGCTTCGATAGAATTGCTTATCTCCCGTTCAGCAGCAGAGTGCTCGGTCAGGATCTGGAATCACCAATCCCCATTATGCTTGTGCTGATCGGCACGCTCGTAATAGAGTTGCATTCCAAATCTGCAGAAATTCTATAGAACACTTCGAAACTAATAATCATGCCCAGAAATCAAACTAAAAACCAGCTTACCTTGGATCGAACCTTCTCATCACATTAACCATCACAAACACCACTTAAATCACCAAAAACTCATAATAACCAATTTCTATAAAGTCAACCAAAGACACGAAACCAAGAACAATGTATTTGAAGCACATAAATTCCCAAACCTGCAAAAATCCTATACTCCTAATTGCGATCTCCACTCCCGCTAGCCTTCTCTTTCCCTTTAGGATCACGAGGAGGCTCTTCGAAACAACTCTTGAGCTAATTAATTTCCACCAAAAGCTCGGCCAAAGGAAGAGATCACAAGTTGAAGCAAGAAGAAAGAAGAGATGAAGGAGAAGGAGGCGGCGGCGAAGAAAAGAGAACAGAGGAGTTAGGGCAAAATGCTGCTCTTCTTTTCCCTTGCCTTGCCTTATATACCCCTTCCTAACCCTTGCCACTTGTCCTCTTGTGATTTGGTGGAACTTGACCACTCACAAACACACACACACAACACTAACACTAAGGCCCACAATTCATGCAATAAGGCCCAAACTAAAACATCACATGCCAGAACATTCACAAACACGCAGACAAACAGGGCTCAAACTACTAAGGGGAAAATGGGGTGTGACACTGGGGCTCAACTTACTGAAACTAGGCCTACTGAGCTCTCTGTCGCGCTCGCAACTTACACTGCGCTCGTGACAGAGGGCTCTTCAGCAACACAAAGGCCATTCTGCACTCCATCGCGCTCGCAACAACCATTGCACTCACGACAGAGACGAGAATTACCCAGAATCTGCTCTTCACTACACTTTTTCCCAACTCAACCAATACTTAAATCCACTCAATCATGCACTAACACTTTCCTCATCACTGCAATGCATACCAAGACATGCTTATCATCAATATACACTCAATTTTTACTATTTAACTATAATCTTAACATATTAATTCATTTAAACACTGCAAACAATCAAAATGAACAACAAGTATACAACTAATAAAGTTATTGAACCAGTCAAAGCTCATCATGCTTCACTACTCATATATACATCTCTATTCAAGCATAAATTATTCAATCACAAACACATGCAAAAATAACTAATATCACACTCGATTCCAACCTCTAGGTAGCTCAAACACTGCTCTGTACTCGATTTTGATCTTCTCCTTGCCTTTATCCAACTTCTTGATCACAGCTTCAATAAAATCAAACAAAATCAAGCAAAATAACCCATAGATCAATCCTTTTCTCACATTAAATCAAATACACAAACCAAGTAGAAGAAGAAGACCAAACATGGAAATCTACTACTTACCTCTTCACAAAAATCAACTCAACCCTCTCAAATACTCTCTTCAAATCAATCCAAGTGGCTCTCTCTCTCTCTCTCTCTTAAGGAGCAAACCAAAAGAAAAAAAATAAAGGGAAGGAGCACGGCAAAGCCAAGAACAAAGAAAGAAAGAAAGGACAAAGAAACCCAAAAGCAGAAAATGGATAAAGAAATAAGAAGGGTGGCCGGTCAACCCAAATCCAAAGCCAACAACCCATATAAATGCTACCAAACCCAATTCAATGCCAAACCTCTTCAATAAATGGCAACTTAATTACATTTATATGCTCAAAACAAACAAGTCCCATGCTAAGTGTCAATCTCCTATGCTGCCACATGTCAAACAAATAAGTCCCATTCACACACTCTTTCTAAACCAGCTTATGCTGACAATCCGTTGTAGTGTTCTGTCGTGCTCGTGACACTCATCGCGCTCGCGACAGAGCTCTCACTCATAACAATTACTCTTCTTCTCAAACCACACAAGCACGCTCAAAACTTTATAATCAAACAACCTATAAACTGAAAATGATTCCATTTAGATTTGCTCTTTAACTTGTCAAAATTTGATAAAATGTAACCAAAACTTCTAGGGTCAAATTGGGGTGTTACATATGGACCTCAGAAAAATTATCTGAAAGCATAGATTTTCTTGAAATATTATAGAGAATTAAATGGTAATGAAAAATAAATTTTACGGTTAGACAGAAAATTGAGTTATTGGAATGGTAAGAAATTATCGGATTGGGAAATGGTTTTCGATTGAGCTGAAATTTTATGTGGAGATGAAATTATATATTTTAAGAATTATGAAATTGATTTTGGAGGAAATTGAGCTTGGGAAGTAAGAGAATTTATTTTGGATTACTTATTGGGCCTAATTTCTTAAATAGGCTTAGAATTAGGTTGGCCTAATTGGTTGGACCAAGCCCAACCCTTCATAACCACCGATATAAACCCATAAATATCAAAAAACCCTAGAAAGCTCTCCATTTCTGTCCACCTTTCTCCATGATCGAATGCTACTTCTCATATTTCTCTTCAATTTTCTTCATTCCTCTCTCAAGTTCCCACCAAATTCAACCTGCCCAAGTAAAATACAGTCTCTTTTTTCCATGATAATGGTCTCAAAAGTTCATTTGAAGTGGAATAAGTGGGAGAAAATAAGTGGAAGATTTTATGTGTCAAATTGAGGTATGTAAAGTTTATATTTTTAAATTGGTTTAAGGGTTCAAATAGGTACTTTAGGATGTCTAGAGTGTGTTTATGTAATATATTGCATAAAGGAAGAAAATTTATGTTGATTTCTTTGGATTGTATATTCGGCCACTTGAGGAAATCAAAGGAGGTGATGGTGTTTGAAGGAGTAAAGGCATGGAAAGCATGTTTATGATGTAGAGAACATGAAGATAAGGTTAGTGGATATAATATCCTCCTTTTTCCATGTTAAAATTATGATTTATAGTTATGTTTAAACATAAAGTATGTGAAAAATGCATGTTTAATTGAATATCACTTGATATTCATGCTTAGGGATGTTAAAAATGATGATATGAATTCTTAAAGTGAGAAAACATAATTTGTAGGAAAAGTTACTATGTATGCCGAATGGGTTTCATGTGATTTCTATGTGTTTTGATGATGTTCATGACATGTTTATGATGTATACATGATATTTGCCATGAGATCTATCTAATGGTATGTGCTAGAGCATGTAAAATTTACATGATGCATGATATGCATGTATAGCCAAATGGATATCACACATAAAGGCATGATTTTGATGTGTTTTTATGAGAAATAATGGTATAGCTATGATATACAACATGAAAATCACCTAAATAAATGTTAAATTTTATTATAAGAATTGAGAATAAAAGATTAGTATGTTGGCCGAATGGTATGTATTGGGTTATCCATGTGTATCAGGATGAATTCATAAAATTTATGGCATGTGATGGCATATGGATGTGAATCACATGTGTAATGATGTCATAGTATGATGAAATGCCAGAAAATGTATGTATGGTAACTTAAAATGTGAAAAATGGAATAATAATGCCCTGTGTGATGATCTAGTAGTCAAGTCTAGTTCAGGATATGATGTCTAGTCATAGAGACATAAGACCGCAGGTGTGAGCATGACATCTCACTTATTGTAGGCCAATGACGGTCCTACCTCACTGTATCTAAAAGTTTTTAATGTTCTGTACAGTATTTGAAGACAGGGGTGTTCCCACAGGATCCCTCTGGTATTTTCGTGAACTTCTGGATTTCACATCTCATTTATCCTATTCATAGAGTCTGCTAGTATTTTGTAGCGGCAAAATGGTAAAAATGAGCTTAAAATGGTTAAATTGTGATTAAAATAACATTTGCATGAAAAAGGGATATTATTGGAATTTTTGAAAAAGTTTGAGGGCATAATGATAATTATCATCATAAATATGTTGATAAGGGTAAAAATGCAATTAAATGACTAAATATGAAAATTGGTCACTTTTTGGGGACTAAACTGTAATTTGGCATTTAATTACTAATTAGAGGGCAAAATAGTAATTTGCATGTTAAATAATGTAAAATGGTAAAATAGAATGAACTAGTGGTATTTTGGTAATTTTGGTAAAGTTTATGGACATAATTGTAAGCTTGCCATAATAAAGGATTAAAACATAAATATGGATTTTTATGGGTATGATTTGCATATTTGCCACTAATTGAAAGATTTATGTGCAACTATGAATATTTTTGCATGTATAGAAATTAAATGAATTAAATATTGGGATAATTGATAGTAAATGTATTATTTATATTCATGAGGCATGCATGTGAATTTAGTTTAGTGAATTAAATAAATAAATAAGATAACTTAGCGGCATTAGTGTGAACATAAGAAAGTTCAAGGACCTAAATGCAAATGTGGATAGTAAATTATACTAAGTGCATGACTGATTTTAAATAAAGATTATAAAGATTATTACATGTAAATAATTGAATAAGTAAATAATTGTTCAAGGGCAAAAGTGCAATTTTAGTAATGTTTAAAGGACTTAAGTGTAAAATAGTGAAAGAGTAATAATTTTATAAGGATTAAGTGGCAATTGCATGACAGATAATAAAATAAAGGCGATAATAAGTAAATTAATGGCATTATTGTAATTAAGTGGGAACGATAGGTAATACTGTAAATTAGTGAAAAGCTTAGGGATTAAATTGCAAACTGACGATAATAATGTAAACTTAAGCATTAAAATGTAATTGATAAGCATTATGAATGATAACTGCATAATTGAATATAAATGAAGAAATTCATAATAAGAATAATTATAATGATAGTATAAATACTGACAATAAAGTTTATGTTAATATTTAGATTAAGGTAAAGACACAAGTATGTAACTGTTAATGTTAATAATAATAGTGGCAATAGTCAAAATAATATTAATTGTAATAATGAGGAATGGCAATGTTAGTAAAAAGATGAAACAGGTTAATATATATATATATATATAAGGTAAGTGAATTATCAGAAATAAATAAAAGATAGTGCAAGATAATTAACAAGTAACATAATTATGAGCTAATTATGTGAAAATAAAATAAATGGAATTTAAAGTTTTTAGTATATAGTATACATGAAAGTAAAAATGTTAATAGATAATCGAAAAGTTATTGGAAGGTTAGGGTAATAATGAGCCATAAAACCTTATAATTGAAGAAATTTAGGACTGTTAGTAAAATGTTAAAAGCTAATGAGGAAATAATGTTAACTGTTATGATGATAACATTAATAATATGGGTAATTCAGATGTTGTTGTCAATAATGGTATCATTAATCACAGTAATACTGAAATAAATTATGAAATATTTATTAATAGGAATATTAAGTATATAGATAAGTAAGTTTATTGAGAGATAGTATTGGTAATTTTAAGAGTATTATAAATGTAGTTGATTGGAATTAGATAGGAAACAATGTAAATGTATATTAAATACAACTCTAATAATGGTACTGTAAAAGAAACGATCAAATGAAAAATGGTCACATAAACATAAAGCATAAAAAGATTATTAGTAATAGAAAAGAGTGAGGGGCATTATCAAGGAACAATAACCGTTCTACCAAATAATTCAGTAACTGATACGATACCGAAATATGACTGAATAATAAATAGTGGACTGAACATAAAAGTATTAATGTTAAGGATAACAGTGCAGTCAAAAGTAACACTAATAACTGAAGTAGAAATGTTAAGTTATAATTATAAAATTATACAAAAGATACAACAATAAACAACTGTAATAAAGGATTGAATAAGACATTATTGTAAGACATAAATTAAGTAAATTTAAAGATTTCAATCTTCATATAGTCTAAGTAAAGGAAATTGTTGTGTGCTCATGCATATTGTTATTTTAGTCATGGAAAATTTAGGATATTTATCCACCACTGGGCATTTTAAATGTTCAGCGCATAGTATTTTTGCTGCGCGCAGGTTACGAAGAGAGGAATTTTTTAAGTCGCCGGATTTTCAATAACAAACGAGAAGAGAAGCAAGTGCAGAAATGAAAGGATAGGTATGGCATGTATATGACTTCGGTGGACTATATAGTTTATGATTTATAGAGAGGTTATGTATGAAAACTTAAAACAGTGCTATGTTTGGGCTACTCTATTATTATGGATATTTGAATGCAAAAAAAAAAAATACTGAGCTATTTATTGTTGCATTATTCTGTGATACTAGAATTGACAATATAATTGAGGCTTACAGTTGTTGTGCATATAGTACAGAATGTTTTAAGGGTGTTACATTTATCTTTGTATCAGAGTAAAGGTTTAGGCAGTCCTAAGATTGGAGTTAATGTAATCAGGACAAGTGATACGTATACATGCCATGAATAGGAATTGATTACAGAAGTGAGTAAGGGTATCCGAGAAGACATAAGGATTGTATAGGTTCATGGGATTGTAAGAGAATGTAAAGTATGTTGACTGATGGAAAGTAAATGAATCTCCCGAACTGGATATCCTCATAGTGTAGTAGTTGTAAAGCACAATTGTGATACATAAGAAAATTTCGAGAACGAAATTTTTATAAGTGGGGGAGAATTGTAGTGGCCCAAATATCGGGTCAGTAGTGATCAGTAAAATCTGTAAGGTATATAGTGTGAATTTCAGGTGAAAATTTTAGTAATTGGGTTTTAAAAGACAGTAGAGAAGAAAGGTTAAACGTTCTTAGGCTAGGGAAGCCCCTGATGGGTGACCTGCCGGGAAGTCTGTAGAAAAAAATATTTTATTAAACTGTTAAAAAGTGTCTATTAAATTGAGTCTATTGATGTAATTTGAAGTGAAAATAAGGTCAAATAGGTCCCCAAAAGTCAAACTGAAGAAAAACCTCTAGTTCGATTCAAATAGTAACTAGTTTGACTAAAATTTGACCAAGAGTTTGAAGATAGTAAATGACCTCTAAAAAGTTATCTGAAAGCGTAGATAGACTCACGAGAGTGTGTAGAACAGTTTGATAATGAAAAAATAATTTTATTATGACACTGAAAAATGGATGAATCGGACCGGTTCAACTGAATTGGATCGGATAAGGACCCTGAATGAGATGGAACGAAGGTTAAATGAGTTATTAAGAGTAAAATAAAGGTCAAGGATGAAAAGTGAATAGAACCAAACCGGTTCAACCAGTGAATCGGACCGGTCGGACTAATTGACTTTGGTTCGACTAGTTTGACCGGACTCTAAATGGAGTTATGGATCTCAAAAAAATTATCTGAAAGGATAGATTTGCTTGAAATATTATGCAGAATTAAATGTTAATGAAAAATAAATTTTACAGTTAGACAGAAAATTGAGTTATTGGACTGGTAAGAAATTATTGGATCAGGAAACGGTCTCCGATTGAGTTAAAATTTTATGTGGAGACTAAATTATATATTTTAAGAATTATGAAATTAATTTTGGGAGAAATTGAGCTTGGAAAGTAAGAGAAATTATATTGGATTGCTTATTGGGCCTAATTTCTTAAATGGGCTTAGAATTAGGTTGGACCAAGCCCAACCTATCATAACCACCTATATAAACCCCTAAATATCAGAAAACCCTAGAAAGCTCTCCATTTCTCTCCACCTTTCTCCATGGCCGAATGGTACTTCTCACATTTCTCTTGAATTTTCTTCATTCCTCTCTCAAGTTCCCACCAAATTCAACCTTCCCAAGTAAAATCCTTTCTCTCTTTTCCATGATAATGGTCTCAAAAGTTCATTTGAAGTGGAATAAGTGGGAGAAAATAAGTGGAAGAGTTTATGTGTCAAAGTGAGGAATGTAAAGTTGATATTTTTAAATTGGTTTAAGGGTTCAAATAAGTACTTTAGGATGTCTAGAGTGTGTTTATGTAAATATATTGCATCAAGGAAGAAAATTTATGGTGATTTCTTTGGATTGTATATTCGGCCACTTGAGGAAATCAAAGGAGGTGATGGTGTTTCATGGAGTAAAGGCACGAAAAGCATGCTTATGATGTAGAGAACAAGAAGTTAAGGTTAGTGGATACAATATCCTCCTTTTTTCATGTTAAAAGTATGATTTTTAGTTATGTTTAAACATAAAGTATGTGAAAAAGGCATGTTTAATTGAATATAACTTGATATTCATGCTTAGGGATGTTGAAAATGATGATATGAATGCTTAAAGTGAGAAAACAAAATTTGTAGGAAAAGTTACTATGTAGGCCGAATGGGTTTCATATTATTTCTATGTGTTTTGATGATGTTTATGTTATGTTTATGATGTATACATGATATTTAGCATGAGATCTATCTAATGGTATGTGTTAGAACATGTAAAATTTACATGATGCATGATGTGCATGTATGGCCGAATGGGTATCACACATAAATGCATGATTTTGATGTGTTTTTATGAGAAATAAAGGCATGGCTATGATATACAACATGAAAATGACCTAAATAAATGTTAAAGTTGATGAAAAGAATTGAGAGTGAAAGATTAGTATGTTGGTCGAATGGTATGTATGGGGTTATCCATGTGTATCATGATCAATTCATGAAATTTATGGCATGTGATGGCATATGGATGTGAATCACATGTGTAATGATGTCATAGTATGATAAAATGCAATAAAATATATGTATGGTAACTTAAAATGTGAAAAATGGAATAATGATGCCCTATGTGATGATTTGGTTGTCAAGTCTAGTTCAGGATATGATGGCTAGTCATAGAGACATAAGGCCGCGGGTGTGAGCATGGCGTGTCACTTATTATAGGCCAATGACGGTCCTACCTCACTATATCTAAAAGTTTTTAATGTTCTGTACTGTATTTAAAGATAGGGGTGGTCCCACAGGATCCCTCTAGTATTTCTATGAACTTCTGGATTTCACGTCTCATTTATCCTATTCATAGAGTCTTCCAGTAGTTTGCAGGGCAAAATGGTAAAAATGAGCTTAAAATGGTTAAATTGTGATTAAAATAACATTTGTGTGAAAAAGGGATATAATTGCAATTTTTGAAAAAGTTTGAGGGCATAATGGTAATTATGATCATAAATATGTTAATAAGGGTAAAAATATAATTAAATGAGCAAATATGAAAATTGGTCACTTTTTAGGGACTAAAATGTAATTTGGCATGAAATTGGTAATTGGAGGGAAAAATAGTAATTTGCATGTTAAATAATGTAAAATGGTAAAATAAAATGAACTAGTGGTATTTTGGTAAAGTTTATGGACATAATTGTAATTTTGCCAAAATAAAGGATTAAAACGTAAATATGGATTTTTATGGGTACGATTTGCATATTTACCACTAAATGAAAGATTTAAGTGCAACTTTGAATATTTTTGCATGTATAGAAATTAAATGAATTAAATATTGGGATAATTGATATTAAATGTATTATTTATATTCAAGAGGCATGCATGTGAATTTAGTTTAGTGAAATAAATAAATAAATAAGATAACTTAGTGGCATTTGTGTGAATATAAGAAAGTTGAAGGACCTAAATGCAAATGTGGATAGTTAATTATACTATGTGCATGAATGATTTTAAATAAAGATTATTACATGAAAATAATTGAATAAGTAAATAATTGTTCAAGGGCAAAGTTGTAATTTTAGTAATGTTTAAAGGACTTAAGTGTAAAATAGTGAAAGAGTAATAATTTTATAAGGATTAAGTGGCAATTGCATGATAGAAAATAAAATAAAAGCGATAATAAGTAAATTAATGGCATTATTATAATTAAGTGGGAATGATAGGTAATACTGTAAATTAGTGAAAAGTTTAGGGATTAAATTGCAAACTGACGATAATAATGTAAACTTAAGGATTAAAATGTAATTGATAAGTATTATGAATGATAACTGCATAATTGAATATAAATGAAGAAATTCATAATAAGAATAATTATAATGATAGTATAAATACTGACATTAAAGTTTATGTTAATATTTAGATTAAGGTAAAGACACAAGTATGTAACTGTTAATGTTAATAATAATAATGGCAATAGTCAAAATAATATTAATTGTAATAATGAGGAATGACAATACTATTAAAAAGATGAAACAGGTTAATATATATATATATATATATATATATATATATATATATAAGGTAAGTGAATTATCAGAAATAAATAAAAGATACTGCATGATAATTAACAAGTAACATAATTATGAGCTAATTATGTGAAAATAAAATAAATGGAATTTAAAGTTTTTAGTATATAGTATACATGAAAGTAAAAATGTTAATAGATAATCGAAAAGTTATTGGAAGGTTAGGGTAGTAATGAGCCATAAAACCTTATAACTGAAGAAATTTAGGATTGTTAGTAAAATGTTAAAAGCTAATGAGGAAATAATGGTAACTGTTATGATGATAACATTAATAATATGGGTAATTCAGATGTTGCTGTCAATAATGGTATCATTAATCACAGTAATACTGAAATAAATTATGAAATAGTTATTAATTGGAATATTAAGTATATAGATAAGTAAGTGTATTGAGAGATAGTATTGGTAATTTTAAGAGTATTATAAATGTAGCTGATTGGAATTAGATAGGAAACAATGTAAATGTATATTAATTACAGCTCTAATAATGGTACTGTAAAAGAAACGATCAAATGAAAAATAGTCACATAAACATAAAGCGTAGAAAGATTAGTATTAATAGAAAAGAGTAAGGGGGCATTATCAAGGAACAATAACAGTTCTACCAAATAATTCAGTAACTGATACGATACCTAAATATGACTGAATATTAAATAGTGGACTGAACATAAAAGTATTAATGTTAAGGATAACAGTGCAGTCAAAAGTAACACTAATGACTGAAATAGAAATGTTAAGGTATACTTACAGAATGATACAAAAGATACAACGATAAATAACTATAGTAAAGGATTGAATAAGACATTATTGTAAGACATAAATTAAGTAAATTTAAAGATTTCAATCTTCATATAGTCTAAGTAAAGAAAAATGTTGTATGCTCATGCATATTATTATTTTAGTCATGGAAAATTTAGGACATGTATCCACCACTGGGCATTTTAAATGCTCAGCGCATAATTTTATTGCTGTGCGCAGATTACGAAGATTGGAAGTTTTTAAGTGGCCGGATTTTCAATGACAAATGAGAAGAGAGGCGAGTGCAAAAATGAAAGGATAGGTATGCCATGTATACAACTTCGGTGCACTATATAGTTTATGATTTATAAAGAGGTTATGTATGAAAATTTTAAACAGTGCTATGTTTGGGGTACTCTATTATTATAGATACTTGAATGAGAAAAAAAAAATTACTGAGCTATTTATTGTTGCATTATTCTGTGATACTAGAATTGACAATATAATTGAGGGTTACAGTTGTTGTGCGCATAGTATAGAACGTCATAAGGGTGTTACAAAAGATTATAGAGAATTTTGAAATTTTCGAGGATGGGTTGCATGAAGAAAAAAAGGAGCCAATTATTTTTTAAGATGAATCTTGTGTTTGTTTGGAAACTGATTTCAATTTTTCTGTGTAGGATATTACACCAAAGGAGTAAGAGTTAAGCAATTCTCAAATGGAAGCACTGGATTCAGTCCATTTGAAGGATTTATTTAGGCTAGAAGAGCCAGTGGAGTTCGTTTATAGTGAACCCAAGGTGGAGTCATACTTCATCGAAAACATGGAATTTTCCACCCTGGTGGCTTTCGATAATTTTCTCTTACTGATGGGGGAAAATGAGGAGTAAAAACTAGAAAGACCATTATTTGGTTCACAAGCTCGTCCACCTGAGAGTAACATGAGTTGAGCTGGGACTCAATAAACCAGAACTTTTTCCTAACCCTTTCTCTTCAATTTTCTGTCATTTAGTCGTGTCTTTGTGTTTTATCTTTTAATTTTTAATTGTTTATTTTTGCATTTTTATATAAAAACAATTAAATTTTTGGTGTGTGAATTTTAATTTGTTATTTTAATGTTTAATTTTTGGTTTTATTTGGTTTTGGTTTGTTTTATTGTTTTGGAAATTAACTGTGAGAATAATTTGGAATTCCAAATTTTGCGGCAAAAATTGTGCAGTTGAGTAGTAGCATTTTACAGGTATCTCACAGTGATAATTAAATTTGTTGTCACCGTGACATGTATTTATCTAGGGCAATAGCATCAGGTCAGTTGTGGAAACACAGCTATGTTTTCATTTAAAAAGCGTCGATACGAAGCGCTGAATAAAACACAGTTGTGCTTCTTTCAAAAGCACAGCTAAACACGTTTTAATTTTTCGCGCTGCTCCTCTCTTCTATTTTCTCCCCTGTTCTCCTCTGTTCTTCATTTCTCTCTTTTCTCTCAATATTTTTCTTCGATCTTTATTGGCACACCAAGCTCTTCTCAGGTAATTTAAATTTAATTTTCATTTTAGAACTGTGATTAGAATTTATTCTTTTTATCTCCTAATTTTTGCATCTTTTCCCAAATTTTCTTTGCTCGAAATTTTGATTTCCTCTTTTGTGCAAAACTAGCAGTGTTTCAATACAATTTGAGAGTTCTCTCATCTTCATTTTCTCTCTTTCAACTTTCATTTGTTAGCTAATTTATTCTACAGGTCCAAGTATGCCTCCTTCCCCCAACTTTGTTCTAAACATTTCTGTTTTAGATGTGCATCTAGCTTCACTAAAATTCTCTGAGATCTTGTTGTGTATTTGTGATTAATTAAATTATGATGCTTGTTTTTTCATATTTGAACAGATTTTGGGTGTTGGGATTGTTAAATTTCTCACAAAAATTCAGCTTTTATTCATGCACACCAGCTGTTTGCTTAAATGCCTTAGTGAATGTTCGTCAACTTCATGCTTCTTAATTGTTCTGTGCAACATTTTTGTGCATTGTTTCTTATCAAGGTTGTTAATGTGAACTGTGAGGATTATTTTAGAACTGGCTAGCATGAATTTTGTGCTCAAACTTCATGAAAATTTGTTACTTGTGGTACTATTGGAGCTGATTTAAACTACTATTGTGCTGGAAGTTGTCCAGTTTTAATGGAGTAGTTTGTTTAGGAATTATCACTCTTTTGAGCATAATTTTTACATTACTCTTTGCTGAGTATTAAGGCTGCCATTTTGACTGAGTTTTGGACTTATTTTTCAATTTTCTAGCATGCAATTGTTCCTTAATTTGTCATTTGAGTGGGAGAATGATGGAAAAGGGGATTTTGAACTTCAGTTTGGGAAGTGAAATGTTTTCATTGTATAGATTTATTTGGGAATATCATGGATAGGGGGAAATGTTGCAAGATTAGTTGTGAATTACTTGAAATTATGCTTGGTATTTTATTGCATTATACTTGCTGTTGCTCTGGTTTTTTTAATTAGATGCTGTAACACCCCGTTACCCCCGTTGGAAGGATACCGAGATGTCACACGCACAAACACATATACAAATCCAAATACACACACTTACAAAAAAAATCCAAGATGAGATACAATGAAACAATTAATCAAAATATAGCAAATCCTTATACATACATCATGTCAATATCATTTTACAAAAATGCTTGTAAGCATATACATCTACAAAATAGTTGATCCATTACAAAAAGGTACATTTTGCTATGAACAAGCCATGTACAAAATAACAGCAGAAGACACAAAAATAAACTCCATCCAAAAAGACTTCTAGTGGCCGACCTACAGATGTCTGACTCCAAACCGAACTCGCCACCTGCACGGGAAAGGAACCCATGCTAAGCGATAACGCTTAGTGGGGAGGAACGAAGCAAACGGAAATACGCATGTACAATATTTACAACAACAATATTTATACTCATTGAAACCATAAACGTGTAATTAAGTTTTGATTCAAAAAATCAAAGACATCAAAATTACATATAATCATATTTTCATATTTTCTACATGACATACATAAACATACTTTTCAAGCAATTAACTACTCAATTCATACTTAGCTTCAAGTATTGCAACAAGGCTATCATTTCTTACACACGTAGCTCGTATAACAAAATATTCTTATAAATTAAGCACGTAACACATCATAACATATGCATCTTACTTAGGATTAACATACTTCTTACCATTCTAAGTACATAGATAAAAGGTGCATATCACAAAGTTATTCATGAATTCTTACGCATCTTAAACATTTAATCCTGTCAATATACATCTCATCATATGCAACACATATTAACATATAGCCTGATTAGTCCGAATATACACTTTAGAAGTGGATGTGGTCCGTTGGATACTGATAGGACACAGTATCCCAAGCATATGGAGACATGAGTCTTAAAGCATGTGGTTTTCATATGGAGACCGAAGTCTCAAATTATTTTCCTATGGACCCAAACGGGGTCGAACAAAGATCCAAACTAGACCCGCATATAACGTTTAACATATAGCAGCTGCACACACACACTGACCTAAGTAAGCGCTTACTTATCCACTACTATAACTATTCAGGCTTAGGGACACAACTCAAGGACTCAAGTGTCATCATCATATCATGTAAACTAATATAAGTTACTCACATAACTCATATATATATATGTATATATATATATAGGCTGATCAAATTTAGAACATATGCATCTTATACCAATCTCATTATAAACATGTAAATCATATGCATTTAACTCATATAGAATATTATTAGTCATGTACATATATTTTGTAATAAAACAATCATCACTGGTAATACCATTTAATACCATATGTACCATGTAATGTGAAAATCCAATGTAAAAACACATTTGGAACCCAATTCTTTTGGAAAAACAGGGGAAGCACGAGAGGGGAGAAGAGACCAGCACGAGTCGGCTAAAGGAGCACGACTCGTGCTTGTCCCTACATACGAGACACGAGTTGAAAGATTCCATCCGACTCGTGCTCGACAATTTCCCCAGGAGCACGAGTGGGATGGCTTCTATCCGCCATGCTGAGAGAAGAGGAGCACGACTCGTGCTCTACACGCCGAGTCGTGTTCCTCTACTCTTCTTGTGCTCCATCACCATGAAATCACTGAAGATCGAGAGGAGTATGCTCGTCCGACTTGTGCACGACTATCCGAGTCGTGCTCAGTTGTCCGTGACGTGCTCTTCTAGCCTGATGAACTAAAATCCACGATGAAAAAGAAGACTGATTCCCAGAATTTCAGAAAATGCAGAAAATAGAGTACATTGAAATTTCAAAACCCCATCTTGCGCAAAGCCATTTTTTATGCAATAACTATGAAAAAGCGTACCTTCAAGTCTCCAAATCGCGTTTACAACAATATTAACACAAATCACACATTTTTGCTATACATCCAGAAGACATTTACAGAAAGCTAACAACCCAGAAATTTAGCATTCACACTCATGCATATATGTCTCATATACATTCATCATTCTTTTGCTACTGTAATCATAAACACAATGTTACATTTCTCATGCATCTTCCTATTTACATATACACCCATATCATTAGCATATAACTCAAAGACAGGATCCAAAGGAGATGGGACAAGACATTCAAATAAACTCCCAAACCTGTTAATGAAGTTCAACTTCCACTTCCTCAATCCACAACCTCCCCTTTCCCTTTATCTTTCCTCTTATCTCCAGATGCTTGCAAACAGACAAACAATACTCCATTAACCCATGAAAATAACTTTTAAAAACCCATATAAACCCGTAGAAGGAGGAGAAAAGAAGAACTCAAAGAACTTGCAGCCACTTACCTCTTGGAATCTCTTCAATACTTAAACCCTAGCCAAACAATGGATGATCCCACATGCAAAAGGGAGAAAGAACAGAGAATGAAGAGGAGAGGAGTGGCTAACGTGGGAGAGAGAGCAAGGAGAGAAAGTCTCATATCTGATAGTTTCCAGGAAGTTAAAAATTTTTGAATCCCTTTTTCTCTCACCCACATGCACACACTCACTTTCCACTTGGCACATACTCATTGGTTCACTTATTCCACTAATTACATTTTTACCATCTGCTCCTTATAATCCTCTAATAGATCCTTAACAATTACTTTTTACTCACCAAATAAAAATCTGCAAATTAATACTTTTAATTCCTTGTAATTAAGCCGTATTTTCACTTGTAAAATTTACCCAATTACCCTTAATTACACTTGTATAAATTACCAACATATCCATGTTGTCTAATTAAAATTGCTAATTCCAACTAAGCCACCTTTGGGGTGTGACAATTCTCTCCCCCTTAAGAAATTTCGTCCTCGAAATTTCCTCGTTTATCATATACATCTTAAATATCAAAACCGAAACGAAACAAAACTTAACCTGTAAATACTTACCAGAAGGACTTGCGGCATCAGTCGCACCTTCTCCAATTAAAGCATATACCCTAGGCCGATTATATTCTTCCGTAGCACCAGGTCGTTGCACCGTCTCTGATGGTGCTTGCGGAGCTCTACTTCTATCTCGGTTGCTTCGAGTCACATTGGATCTTCCTCCACCCGGCCTACTTTCTTGTCAATTCTTGTCCTCTTGTCAATCAGGGCAACTTGCAAACCGATGCTCCATACTCCCGCACTTAAAGCATGCACCGGTAATCTTGCGACATGTACCCCAATGGTACCTATGATAATGCTCACACTCCGGTGCTCGATTTCCCTTACTACCATGTGGGGCTACACTCCCTACTTGTGAAGGGACTTGAACAGTCCCTCTATTTCCTTGTCCAACTGGAGCACCTTTGGGTTTTTTGTTACTAGCAACTCCATCATCCGGTGGTCTTCTCTTCTGTGCTATCTTTTGCTTTGCCATCTTAGATTCCTTTAACTTTATAGCAGCAGCCACTAGTTGATAATATCCAACCGAATGCATAATGGACATCACCGATAATGGACCTCGGATTACTTCTCTCAATCCCTCTTGAAAATGTCTGCATCTAAACTCATCTATCAACAACTGCTCGGGCACATACTTGCTCAACTGGCTAAACTCCGTTTCATATTCACTCACTGTCATACCCCGTTGTTTAAGACTAATGAACTCTCTCCACTTGGATTCTCGGTAGGCCTTTGTCACATATTTCTGTTCAAACTCTTGCTTGAAAGATTCACATGTCAACTCAGCTGGTCGTTGATGATTCCTCATCACAAGCTCCCACCAATCATATGCCGGTCCTTGGAGCAACGATACTGCACATAAAGCCCTCTGATTTGCAGGACAGTTAATCTCTTGTAAAATTCGACTTACCCTTTAAAGCCAGAACTCAGCCACATCTGATTGATCCAAAGTAGTCCCATGAAAATCCTCTACTCCTCTTTTTCTTAACAATTCTATCGGAGCCTTTGGAGCAGTCAACCTATCTACCACTTGTAGTAACCCTTGTACTAACGCTGGATTAAAACCAATTCCCCTATTTGCACCTACAACTGGTGCAAGTTCCTGTGCATGTCTATCCTGTCCGACCGGATCACCTCCTCCGACCGGATTATCTCTTCGAACCACATTGACACTGTCCATTGTGTCGCCCATATACTCACTTGGATCCGACTCCAACATAAGACATCTGCATTAGGCCACGACACAAAACTGACTCGCATGCATAGACTCGACTCTTCACTCAAACAATCACAACATAACCCAAAACCACCAAACCAGGCTCTGATACCACAAACTGTAACACCCCCGTTACCCCTGTTGGAAGGATACCGAGATATCACACGCTCAAACACATATACGAATCCAAATACACACACTTATAAACAAAATCCAAGATGAGATACAATGAAATATTTAATCAAAATATAGCAAATCCTTATACATACATCATGTCAATATCGTTTTACAAAAAGGCTTATAAGCATATACATCTACAAAATAGTTGATCCATTACAAAAAGGTACATTTTGCTATTAACAAGCCATATACAAAATAACAGCGGAAGATACAAAAATAAACTCCATCCAAAAAGACTTCTAGTGGCCGACCTGCAGATGTCTGACTCCAAACCGAACTCGCCACCTGCATGGGAAAGGAACCCGTGCTAAGCGATAACGCTTAGTGGGGAGGAACAAAACAAACGGAAATACGTATATACAATATTTACAACAATAATATTTATACTCATTGAAACCATAAACGTGTAATTAAGTTTTGATTCAAAAAATCAAAGACATCAAAATTACATATAAGCATATTTTCATATTTCCTACATGACATGCATAAACATACTTTTCAAGCAATTAACTACTCAATTCATACTTAGCTTCAAGTATTGCAACAAGGCTATCGTTTCTTACACACGTAGCTCATATAACAAAATATTCTTATAAATTAAGCATGTAACACATTATAACATATGCATCTTACTTAGGATTAACATACTTCTCACCATTCTAAATACATAGATACAAGGTGCATATCACAAAGTTATTCATGAATTCTTTCGCATCTTAACATTTAATCCTGTCAATATACATCTCATCATATGCAACACATATTAACATATAGCCTGATTAGTCCAAATATACACTTTAGAAGTGGATGTGGTCTGTTGGATACTGATAGGACACAGTATCCCAAGCATATGGAGACATGAGTCTCAAAGCATGTGGTTTTCATATGGAGACCGAAGTCTCAAATTATTTTCATATGGACCCAAACGGGGCCGAACAAAGATCCAAACTGGACCCGCATATAACATTTAACATATAGCAGCTGCACACACACACTGACCTAAGTAAGCGCTTACTTATCCACTACTATAACTACTCAGGCTTAGGGACACAACTCAAGGACTCAAGTGTCATCATCATATCATGTAAACTAATACAAGTTACTCACATAACTCATATATATATATATATATATATATATATATAGGCTGATCAAATTTAGAAACATATGCATCTTATATCAATCTCACTATAAACATGTAAATCATATGCATTTAACTCATATAGAATATTATTAGTCATGTACATATATTTTATAATAAAACAATCATCACTGATAATACCATTTAATCCCATATGTACCATGTAATGTGAAAATCCAATGTAAAAACACATTTGGAACCCAATTCTTTTGGAAAAACAGGGGAAGCACGAGAGGGAAGAAGAGACCAGTACGAGTCGGCTAAAGGAGCACGACTCGTGCTCGTCCCTACATACGGGACACGAGTCAGAAGATTCCATCCGACTCGTGCTCGACAATTTCCCTAGGAGCATGAGTGGGATGGCTTCTGTCCGCCTTGCCGAGAGAAGAGGAGCATGACTCATGCTCTACATGCCGAGTTATGTTCCTCTACTCTTCCTGTGCTCCGTCACCGAGAAATCACTGAAGGCCGAGAGGAGTACGCTCATCCGACTTGTGCACGACTGTCCGAATCATGCTCAGTCATTCGTGACGTGCTCTTCCAGCCTGATGAACTAAAATCCATGATGAAGAAGAAGACTGATTCCCAGAATTTTCAGAAAACGCAGAAAATAGAGTACATCGAAATTTCAAAACCCCATCTTGCCCAAAGCCATTTTTCATGCAATAACTATGCAAAAGCGTACCTTCAAGTCTCTACATCGCATTTAAAACAATATTAACTCAAATCACACATTTTTGCTATACATCTAGAAGACATTTACAGAACGCCAACAACCCAAAAATTTAGCATTCACACTCATGCATATACCTCTCATTTACATTCATCATTCTTTTGCTACTGTAATCATATACACAACATTACATTTCTCATGCATCTTCCTATTTACATATACACCCATATCATTAGCATATAACTCAAAGACAGGATCCAAAGGAGATGGGACAAGACATTCAAATAAACTCCCAAACCTGTTAATGAAGTTCAACTTCCACTTCCTCAATCCACAACCTTCCCTTTCCCTTTATCTTTCCTCTTATCTCCAGATGCTTGCAAACAGACAAACCAATACTCCATTAACCCATGAAAATAACCTTTAAAAACCCATATAAACCCGTAGAAGGAGGAGAAACGAAGAACTCAAAGAACTTGCAGCCACTTACCTCTTGGAATCTCTTCAAAACTTAAACCCTAGCCAAACAATGGATGATCCCACATGCAAAAGGGAGAAAGAATAGAGAATGAAGAGGAGAGGAGTGGCTAATGTGGGAGAGAGAGCAAGAGAGAGAGAGTCTCATATCTGATAGTTTCCAGGAAGTTAAAAATTTATGAATCCTATTTTCTCTCACCCACATGCACACACTCACTTTCCACTTGGCACATACTCATTGGTTCACTTATTCCACTAATTACATTTTTACCATCTGCTCCTTATAATCCTCTAATAGATCCTTAACAATTACTTTTTACTCACCAAATAAAAATCTGCAAATTAATACTTTTAATTCCTTGCAATTAAGCCCTATTTTCACTTGTAAAATTACCCAATTACCCTTAATTACACTTGTATAAATTACCAATATATCCATATTATCCAATTAAAATTGCTAATTCCAACTAAGCCACCTTTGGGGTGTGACAGATGCAATTGATAATTGTGCTTGATTGTGTTGAGACAAATGCATGTTTGCTAGCTCCCGAGTTGATGGGATTAGGATGAGTTGCATTGGATGCCAAATGTTTTAAATCTTATTTACATGCGACTTTAAATTTTGCCCTATACATTTTGCTATTAATAAAGCATGTTTAAAGTGAACTTTGCATTTCTATCTTTTATTGTCTATTAAATTACATTTACATTATTTTTTGTCATACGCACTTCAAAGTATAATTATTTGTGCTTATTTTTATTTTGCACCTAGTGCATTGCATTTTGAAATTATTTAAATTCTTTCTTGTGCAATCTTCTAATTTTGACCAAGTTTATGCATTGATTTTGTGCTTCATTTGTTTATACCTATGTCTTATGCTCAATTGTTTATATTTGGCATCTTCATTAGCTAGAACATTTTATTTATTGTACAAAATTTCTATTTTGATGTTATGGTGAGTTTTGTTATTATTATTTCAATTTAGTCATATATGTGGTTTGTACTTATTGAAGCTAAGGATGCTTTTGATGAAGTTTATACTTTCTTTTCAGGAACCATGGTCCGAAATAGAGAAACTGAGCAACCGTCAGCGCCCTTTAGGCCTCCTGATTGGCTGACTCCAGTACAACACACATTGTTTCGACAAATTAGCTACAAAAATCATCATTTCCAGTAGGATCATGAGTATGAAGACACTCATTGAACTGGGAATTCAAGAGAGGGTGTTATCTATGCTGAGAAACATTGGATGGGAGGAATTCTTTAGTCTTAACGGTCCAACTCATCCTGAGATAACATTGGAGTTTCTTAGTAATTTTAAGTACTCTCCAAGGTTATCTAAGGATGATGTGAACACCATTCAGTTCAGAGTAAGGAATACTCCTTACTTCCTATCGATTTCAAACTTGACTAAGTACTTGAGACTGCCAGTGGATGGAGAAGTACATATTTTGGGAGATTCAGCTGCACATTGGGCTATTATTAGGAAGCCCAATACGCACTTTAATGCTAGCAATACCAAGTCAACTAAGCTTCGCTCTCCTATCTATCAGTGCTTGCACAGAGTCATGACCTCTTTGGTGTTCATCCGACCAGGATGTCCTAGCAATATGACCACACCGAACCTATTTTTTCTATATGCTATGGAGACCGGCATCAGAGTTAATGCCGTACCCTGTTGTGTAAACAATTAAAGAAAGCCACGACTACTTTAGGGAAGAGGATCGGGATTGGTGGACTGATCATTGTGATTATATGAGCCCTATATTAGCCTACTCCTGACATGGGACCATCTTTGAGGTCATCGTACTTCCTTGATGAGGAGGTAGTGCTTAGGTGTAGGATTGCTATAGAGGATCCTTCTTCCGAGTTTAGATATAGACTGAGGAGAGCGGAGGAGATAGGTCCTCAGGACTTTAGTGAGGATAGAGAGGGCGATTCTGATGATGGTGCCCACCAGCCAGTTGATCACGATATTGATGCTCCACCACCACCTCTGCCATAGAGAGCAGCAGCGAGTACTTCTAGTAAAAGGGTGAGGCAGAGGAGTGACATCCCATTCTCCCCTCTAGATATGAGTCACTATACTCAGGGGCATGATGAGTCGTCTTCTTCCACAGCCCCTCCACCCTTAGCTTCACCACATTTATATACTTCAGTAGTCTAGACTCTGATATCAGATGCGGTCTATGACTGCTATGATGACGCGGTTTGAGACTTCAGTTAGCATTCTTTAAAATTCTTTTAGTGAGTCGAGGAGGGAGCAGGCAAACTTCCAGGAGAGGGTTTGCGAGAGACTGGATGAGTTGAGTCAGGGATTGGCAGAGGTTAGAGCAGCTACCACTCAAAGTGACTAGTTGATCTGTGACATGGACCTATCAGTGTAGAGAGCTTGGGAGCGACTGTCTTCCATTGAGTCTCAGATGGAGCAGGTGCACATAGATATGGTCCTAGGAGCTGAGCGGAGAGATGCATTCTTAGGAGCTTTTCAGTAGCGGATTATTACACATATTGATAGGTTGAGTAGTGAAATTCATGGATTTTTTACTCCTATTTCCACTGTGTATCCCCCACATTTGAGATGACCACCACAGTGATGTATTGTGTATTTTTCAGGAAGTGACTGTGATGCGCGCCGGGCCCCGCTTGTCGCCCGTACGACCACCCGCTCTAGGGCGATCGGGGCATTTGAGGGTCCGTTGACAGCTTGCAATGAATTGCAAGTGCGTCTATTTTGGGCAACATGGAGGTTTCATGGAGTCGCCACCCAATAGAACATTGGGAAAGTTTCTCTCGCCTCGGAGAGCCTAAGGCTGCGCTTAGTATCCATTTTGGGCCAACCAAAGGGGTCTTGGAGGGTAAACCTCTTGCCCTAAGGAGCCTAGGATTAACGTCAAAGTCTCATGACCGGCCTGAGAGAGAACAGTCATGATAGCCAGTCACGTCGCGTGACCAGCCCAAAGAAGGAAGCCAGTCACTAGACGTGCCACCAAGTCACGACTCGTGACCAGCGAGAGGTAAGGGGCGAGTCACGCCGCGTGATCCGTGAGGGACAGAGCCAGTCACGAGGAGTGACCCTCAGTCATGTCTTGTGACCAGCCTTGTGAGGAGGCCAGTCACGAGTTATGACGCCAGTCACGCCTCGTGACCAGCCAACCTCGTCCGTCACCCTGTTCGGCCCATTTTCTGAAATTTCCCAGATTTTAACTTATAAATGGATTCCGTAATTCCTTCGAATGAATTTATACTGCTGTATGATGCATGTCATACTTTTATATGCTTTGATATGCGTGATACCATAATTCTTCTGATGAATTATACGCGATGTTTTGAATTGTGATTTGAATGAGTTATAACCTGCTAGAGTCAAGTAAGTGGATAGTTAGGCATGCCTAATAGAGTCTTTTAGCTGCAGCCCTCAGTTCAGTTTGGACCCCGATCAGGTCCCCCATTTGGTTCCTCGCGAACCCTTCAGTATTAGGATCTTGTTTAAGATCCCCTCAGTATAAAAATATTTGTGCTTTGATAAAATGAATTGACTTTTGATTTGTACCTGTGAGGTACCCTCAGTATTCGACTCGTACCCGTAAGGTACCCTCAGTTCACTCGTTATCCACTACCTAGAGTCAGCAGGTGTTCATTAAATAATTGATTGAATTGCTCTATTCTGAATTGGATATATACATGTGATACCTGAATGAGTATAATGGTGGGATATATTTTCAATTAATATGGAAATGGATATGTAATTGTGATGCAAATGTATGGCTTTAATTTGTGAGCATGATTATATGGATATTGTTAAAGCTATTGCATTTTGCCATTATGAATGTGAAATGCCTTAACGACCATTGTGAATGGCCGTCCATAAATTTTTGTGTGTTTCCCCACTAAGCGTTTATCGCTTAGCACGGTGTTTTTACCCGTGCAGGTGCGGAAGGAGTTTTGCTATGAGAGAGTCGCCGCCGTCAAGCCAACACAGAAGGGTTTAGTATAGGGCTTAATTTTGTAATAGTGACGATTCTTTTTGTATAGAACTCTCATGCATCAGTTTGTATCAGTTTTGTATCAGCTTCCGCTTTTGTACCTATATTTTGTATATGTAATATTATTTTGTATTAGCTAATTGATCAGAACATTATTGTAATGGTTTGTTATATTAATGCATGATCAACTTTTGCTTTCTTTTCCTTAAAGTTTTTAATTATTCCGTATTTCTGTATGTATGTATGTTATGTATGAATGTATGTTTGCTTTGTATTTGCTTGGTGACACCTTGTCTCATACGGCATCTCACTCCTTACCGGATGGGATCGCCTACGTATGGGAAGGGGGTGTTACACCCGTAGCATGCGCGAGCGACATGCGGGGCTTCGCTCGCATCTTACGAGTGTGCAGCGATGCCCGTCGCGCACGCCAACGGGCGTCGCTCGCCCCTGCCGCGCCTCCATCAGCCGCTTTGGGCTTTTTTGACCCAAATTTATGTTTTTTCTTTGATTTTTTTTTGTAGAATTTAATTTTAAAATATTTTTGTCTTCTAAACCTTTAAAATTCTTCAGTTTTGGTTGGTTTAATGGGAATTAAATTAATTAATTTTTTCATTAAATCTAATTTTTTTGGGTTATAAAATGGGTTTTTTGAGAGGAAAAAGGGGGAATTTTTTAAAGGAAAAAAATATATTTTCTTTTTCTTATTCTTCGTTTTCAAGAACAAATTCTCCAAGCATTCTAATTTATTTTTTTAAGTTAATTCTTGAGATAAAGAGAACAATTCTTTGTTTTTAGGAATTTTCTTCTTCTTTTTTTAACAATTTTTGTTTAAGACCAAAATATTAATTATTTGTTCAAGACTAAAAAATTAATTATTTGTTCTTAAGATAAAAATTTTCTTTTATATTATATTTTTCTTATTTTATTTTTTCAAAATCAAGACAAGAAAATTGATCATCTATTTTCATTCATCAAATCCAAATTTGAGTGTAAGTATTTTGGGTTTAATTTTGCATTTTTTATCACTATTAATATTTTTTGTTTATAATTAATTAGCAACCATGTAAATTCTTTTAGATATGTTATTTTTTGTATTTTATGTGATTCCCTTAACATATTTTTATTTCTTATTCTTGTGTTCTTGTTTAATTGTTAATATTATTATTATTATTATTATTATTATTATTATTATTATTATTATTATTATTATTATTATTATTATTATTATTATTATTATTATTATTATTATTATTATTATTATTATAAAGCCTGAATTGTCTTTATCTTGAAAAGAGGGAGAGCCGATCGGATGAGCGAACCCTGCAAGAGAAAATGCCCTGTCGGATTAGGTGTAAGCACTCCGAAGCTTAAGCTAGTAGCTTTCTAGAGAAAGAATGCTTAGAGATAAAATTTTAGAGATTCAATACCTGGTGCCACTATTTGTTGGGCTATTTATAAGGGACGGTTGAGGTGCACTTGAGTGCTTGGGACATGATAACTGGCAGCTCCAGAGTAGGTGAGCGACGAAGTGACAGGGAGCAGGTGAGAGGCATGGACGCTGCCTTATGTCAGAGGACTGATGGGACCTGTGGTCACATCAGCCGACCGGGCTTGTGCGCTGCTCTCAAGATCACATTTGCTGCTCTTTGCTACTGGGCCTTGGGCCTTGCCAGTGAATTGGGCCGACTAAATGGGCCTCTACGTAAATAACATTTACGTGGTTATCACTTGTCCCCCCTCAAACTGGTCCGACCGAGCATGGATTTGCCTTGAGCTGCTCCGTTCGGGGGTGCTCGCTCTGAGTTATTCCGCTCGAGATACATCCATTGGCGGGATATTTGAATTTTGCGCAGCGCTTTTCTGAAGAGGCGCGTTTGTTCGTACAACTGTCTTCATTTAATGCTGCACACGCTCCGAGGGTGGCTCTTCGTTCTTCGTACAACAATAATGCATTTAGGACACGTGGCATGCTTTCTTTGGCGAAACGGTTGGCATGCCCCAGAAATTTTGCCTATAAATAGGTGGCTTCTGTGCAGTTTTTTCCTACTTTTTTGCAATCTCTAGCGAAGCTCTGCCAAAATTCCTTCTCATCTTTTTTGTATTCCAACAATACTCTCTTGATATTTTTTAAAACTCTTCAAAGTTCCTACTATTAAGTAAGTAATTCCTTTACTCTTCTCTTTGATTTTCCCTTTGCTTTTTATTTTTCCTCTGCATCATCCCTTTAGAAGTTAGGGATTCGTATTTCTTATTTTCTTTGGCGAAGATGGCTTTTAGCAGCAGCTAGTCGATAGATAGAAGTTTCATAGAGGACTATAGGGGAAAGCCATCAGTTGAACACTTTTCCAGACTGAGCGCTGGAGAGGTGGCCGAAATCCCTAGTTGTTATGGTCTTCCGGATGACGTCTTTGTGATACCATGCCCTGAATCCATGGCGGTGATAGTTGGGCCCTTTGGGAAGAATTGGAATGATTGGTTCATTTGCCACTTGTGGAGTTTGGATGCAGGAATGCATTTTCCATTCGGCGCATTTGAGACTGCGATGCTGCAAGGTTATGGGATTGCCCCAAACCAGCTACATCCGAACGAGTGGAGATCGGTGGTTTATTTCAAGATTTTATGCCAAATAGAGGTAGTGGCCTAGGCCCTAGATCTCTTCACTCATTTCTTCTATATCTCGGGTCGGAGTGATGGGATGGAATACTTCTTTACCAGCCGACCGAAGAAAAAGCTAACCTCCAAGAAAGGGTACAAGGAGAGGTACTTTCTTGTGGGAATGATTGGCAGTTTTGGTGTGAACCTCACCCGATCGGGAGGAGCCAATATCTTAAAGGACCAAGCTGCCGGGCAGTCTATGTATGAGGTTGACATCAAGAAGTTGACGGACGCCGTGGCTAGGAACAAAGGGCCTTAATAGTCCAAGTACCTCTTAAAGACATTGTATGGGTTCTCTAGCTCCGAGGCTGCCGAAAACGTAAAACGTGAGCATTAGGATCGGAGTGGAGGGAGCATCTCAAATTCATAATCATGCATTGCACATGCATTAAATATCTCTTTTATGAGAGGAAAACTTATCTTGCTTGTATTTGTAATGCAGCTACAATGGCTGGTGGAGAGGATATGACTGCAGCTAGGCTTTCGGGCTAAGGCCAAGAGGGAAGCTGAGCAAAAAGCCCGGGAGGAGAGGAAAAGGTGGACGATCTTGCCCGCTTCAGAAGTGCAAGCGTTGTGAGATACAGCGGGTACTCCTTCCACCGCTCCTCCGATCATTGCTATACCTATTTTCACTGCTGCCCCCACTACTGCTACTGTCACCCCGGCTACAGCTGCTGTTGTGTTATCCTCACGCCTGACTTTAAGCATCTCAAAGGACCGACAATCTCATAGGCGGCTGATAGGAGCTTAATTGAGGTATAATTTAGTATTTATTTTGTATGTATTTATGTAATTAATCATGCTATTTTGTGTAAATTTGATGTGATGTGTTAGTTTATGATTATTTGTATTAGATTGCATGTTTGTGTGTTTACTGTTATTTTTAGGTGAAAAATGAAGAGAAGAACCAGATAAAGAAGGAGAGGATCACGAGAGAGAAGCAGGTCACGTCTCACACAAATGGTCACGAGACGTGAGCAGTGGTAACGTGACGTGACTGGAGAAGAAGAACAAAGAAGATGGAGGAAAAGAAGAGAAGGACTGAGAGAGAGGAGTCACGCGACGTGAGAGGAGGTGGCGAGTCGTGACACCACAAAGAAGCAAGGAAAGAAAGAGAAAGAGAAAGAAGAGAAGAGAAAGGAGAGGGCGAGACATGAGCGCCAGTCACGCCGCACACACGCGAAGACATGCTGTGATGGGGAGTAACGAGTCGTGACTGGCTAGAGAAGGAAGAGAAAACCGAGAGAAAGAAAGAAAGAGGAAAATGGAGCGTTCTGTCGCGATCGCAACATCGTTGCGATCGCGACAGAGACGACCGTTGGGGCAGTTTTAAGCCAAAAGTCATTTGAAAAGTCACCTATTTTCACCAAAGTTTGTAACCATTCTCAAGGGACACAATTCTTAAATCAACATCTATAAATATGTAATTTAACTGTAATTTTGGGGGATGAATTTTAGTTAAGTAATTTTTCTGTATTTTGCAAGACAGATTTTTCTTAGTAAAATTTCTATTTAGTTTTATGGTTTGAAGAAGAAGATCAAGGAGAAGGAAAATTTATTTTCAAGAGATTGAGAAAAGGGTTGAAAGGCTTCTATCTTATTCTCTTATTTTTAATTCTTCTCCAATATTTCTATGAATATCATTTTAATGAATTTGCATATTATAATTCTTTTTATTTCTATCTACTTTCATAGTCTTTCATTGTAGATTCTCTATTAATATCTTTTGCATGATCTTTACAAGTTAAAGTAATTCGAGAGTTTGCTTTATCTGACATTTAATAGAGTTTCATTATCAAGGTATATTTTGAGAAATCGGTATATTGAGATAATTGCTATAGGTTAGTGTTTATTCTTAAAATATGTAATTAGAAACCTCTAATTCATTAATGAAAATTGTGAGTTAGAATTTTAATTGTATGTTTTAGGCATTTTAATTCATGTCGAGAGAGTGAGTTAAAAATTTATTCTAACTTGGCTTGCATAAAAAGATGAAAGATGTTAATCAAATTGATGGAATCAAGTTCATTGTCTTTAATTCTTCATGATTTATTTTATCTTCTTTTGACTATCATTAACTAGGTATATTTAGTTTACATATTAGATTAGATTAAAATCAACTCTACCATTAATTAATCATTGTAAACAAGATTAAAATCAATTAGTAATAGTGTGTAAAAACGTTCCTCCTGGGATCGACATCTTAAGTACTATTGCGGTACACCGTATACTTGCGGTATAATTAGCATCTATAGAAAATGCTCAATAGCGGCAGTTAGTACTGCAGGATAAGTCTGATGAGGAGGAAAAACCGGGAGCCATCTGTTCTCCCAACATTCAGTCCCTGAGGGAGATGGCATAAGGAAAAAGTGCCCGACTGGATGAGGCTGCTCAAAAGCAGACCTAGGAATCCACTCAGAAGAAGGCCGCTGATCTGGTGGCTGAGGTAGATGCTCGTGTCGCGGCCAGAGGCAACGCAATTATGCAGGGCGAGCCGACCCGAAGAGCTGACAAGCATCCTGTGCCTTTGAAGGATTTCTTGAAGGAGAACTTTGGCAGCGACTGGTCAATTAACAACGTGGCAAGTAATCTTTGCCGGGGTATTCTTCAGGATAGCGACTACAAGGACATGTTCGACCCTAGCTTGCTTGCCTGGGAGTGCAGCATGTTTAATAATCAAGTTATGGAGGTGAGAATATGCTTTCTTGTTTTTTTGTTGTTTGTGAAGTAATGATGTCTTCCCCAACTGATGTAGTGTTTGTTGTCCTTTTTTAGTTGGCTAGGAGGGGTCTGCACCTGCATGGCATAGCCAATATGCTTAAAGGGAAGGCAGAGGACATTGCTAAGGTGAGGCCGGAGGCAGACGCCTGCTATGATGCCGCTCGGAAAGAGGCCTCCGCTCTTCGCACAGAGGTGGTGGTTTTCAAAAAAGAGTCTTCTGCCTTCCAGTAGAAGACATCGACTTTGAAGAAGGAGGCTGCTCAGCGTGCTCAGGAGCTGAAGGCTCGGCAGAGCTAGATCGGCCAACTAAAGGGAGATGTTGCCCATCTGGCTGCCGATAGTGCTCAATGTAGGATGTTCAAAGAAGAGGCAAGCAGACGGAACGTTGAGTGCCGACTTCTGAGCATTAAAATTGCTAAAGTTAAAGAGGAGAAGGGCCAAGCTTTGGTAGAATGCGACCAGTTACGCGACGAGCGAGACTCACTGAAGGCGGCTTTGGAGGATAAGGAAACCTCCTGGAGGAAAAAGCTTGAAGAGGAGCTTGCCTCTCAAAAGGAGTAGCTTCTTGATCAGCTTGGAGAGGCTCAGGGGAAGTTACTTTCTCGTCTGATCTACGAGGCTGGGAGGTGCTTCCTGCTGCCGATCTCGATTGGATGTAGGACCCCGCAGCTTTACCCGACCCTCCATCGAGTGATGATGAGGAGGAGGCTCCAGGAGAGGAGGTGATTGAGAGAGCATCGGGAGGAGACCCAGACGCACCCCCCGAAGCCAAAGTTGGGGCGCCTACGCCGGTAGAGCCTATCTCCAAAGGGGCAGGCGAACCTTCTCGGCCCGCTGCCGATCCTTTTTAGGATGCCGCCGATCGTTCTCAAATTGCCGCTGACACCTCTTAGGCTGCCGGCGAGCCAACCGCGGAGCCTACTGTTGATGAACCCTTAACTGTAGCTGATATAGAGATTGTAAATATTAAAATATAGACTAGTCTTCCTATTGTATGCTTTGTTTTTGCACTAACTTTTGTAAACTGTCCAATCTATCTTTTTTCAATAAATTGTTATTTTTGTACGAACTACAAGCTGTCATGGTTATGTCCTGCCATACTTTAATAACTCATAAAATCGTATGCAATTTGCTAATATGATCAAGTTAATTAATCTCATGTACTTCCTGAATTGTAATCAATAAGCTTCAAGTCCAGTGACCGATTTGTCCAATCTGACTAGAAGAGCATGATTAGTTAGTCATCTGGAGTAAGTCTTAAATCAGACTAAAAGTTAAGCAAGTAGCTTCGTTCATCAAGTTAGCGTTTTTGATTTGCATTTCAATCCGTGATTGCTGGGTGACACTTAACTTGGGAGAAACTTTTGGTATATCTTAAGCCTCGCATCTTTAGTTCAGGATTGGCACCGAACCTAGCAAATGAGTCAGTGGAAATTAGGCATTTTCTGTATCTTCGAATCGGTAATATCGTCGATCCTAATGGATGAGCTGATGTGTGATTCATGGTTTTCACATCTTCGGATCGGGAATGTCATCGATCCTAACGGTTGAATTAGAGGTGTTCTGTATTTTTGGATCGGGAATAACATCGATCCTAACGGATGAATTGTACCTACAAAGAAATGGGTTCCAACTTTCGCATTTTTGGCTTGGGATGGGCATCAAGCCTAGCGTATAAGTTGTATCATATATGCCTTTCATAGAGATGAAAAAGAGCTTCTTTATTGATTGAATATTTATTGAATCCAGATACATTATTACAAGTGGTACTTTTTGAGCACTTCGATATTCCAGCTCCTAGGGATGTCTTGCCCTTCCATTGTTCGGAGTTTGTATGTGCTCGGGCTTAAGACTTTGAAGACCTCATAAGGACCTTCCCAGTTTGGCATTAGCTTACCAACTCCTGCATTTCCCGAACCTATGTCTGCCTTTCTGAGCACCAGGCCACCCACATTGAAAGCTCTAGACTTTACCTTGGTATTGTGATATATGGCGACCCTTTGCTTGTAGGCGACGATTTTGGCATAGGCATCCTCTATCCTTTCTTCTATCAGATCTAGATCGTGGCATCTTTCCTAGATGTTCATCTGCTTGGAATAGAATGTCAGTCGGTAGGATGGGTGGCTGACCTCTACAAGTATCATTGTTTCGGAGCCGTAGACAAGAGAGAATGGCATTTGATGAGTGCCTGTCCTTGGCGAAGTTCTATATGACCACAGGACACTTTGTAGTTCTTCAGTCCAATTGCCTTCCACCTCACCCTTCTTCAACCCTTCTAGGATGGTCCTATTAGAGACCTCCGTCATCCCATTTGTAACACCCCAGTACCCCTCGAAAGGAATATCGAGATGTCACACACAACACAAACATTCAAGCAAGAGCTAAAGCAGAAGCACTCATGAATAACCATATAAACTTGCATGACTGAACTTATATAGTATACATATACTAAGTCACTACATTACATATCAGAATTATATGCCTTACAAAACGTACAAGCAAAAACTGGACTATATAACTTATCCCTATACTAGTACAAAAAGAAGACTTCAACTCCTAGTGGCCAGCAGATGCGCGACTCCAAAACAAAAACAATCCTGCAAACCTACATGGAAACAAACATCCGCGCTAAGCGATAACGCTTAGTGGGGATGTACAAAAACAAAGGACTGCACAAGCATTCATAACAGTATATACATATCATGCCAAGGCATAAACGCAATGTCAATTACAAAATTATAACATGTACAATTCAATCTTATCAAACCTAACATGCTCAGGCACCATAACATTCTTATTTATGTAACACATAACGGAATCTTAACAATATCAAGTCCACTTGACGAACATAACTGAGCCAAAAGCATTAATATGAAATGCTCAAAACAATCATTCCATCATCAAAAGCATAAGCTCGATTATCACAAAAGCAAACAAGAAGCCTGAACTCTCACAGACTGTGGATACGGGTACAAAAGATACCAATGAAAGTCAGTATCTAAAACAAAAGACATAAGTCTCAAAACATTCGAATACCCGAAGGTAACAAAAGAGACTGAAGTCTCTAGACAAAAGACATAATGGTCTTCAAAGTAGCCGCGCAAAACCCTTTATAAGCATGCTTATATATCCACTAACTTGACACTTCAGGCTCGCTAACACTCTAATTACTATAACACATATTTACATATCCAATCACAATCACATCTCACTCAATTCATGTACATGCTAAACAATCCAATATATAATTTATACTAGCAATTAATACCTATGATCTATAATATGCATGCCCAAACATATTCATATACTCATCTCATAATGTTAAACATGAATTGGATAAGTTATAGGAACTTGTAGAGAAGTTGAGGTGCATTTCGGGAAGTATAAACACACAAAAATACTCAAACTAGAGAGAGGTAAAGGTGGGAAATGATTCATACCAACCATGGGATCAAAATGTGAAGGAAATTCCACCATATAACTGGTTCTATCGTGCTCGCGACCCCTATCGCGCTCGTGATAGTAGACTCCTACAGGTGCCCAACGAGACTGCTTTTCACCTCAAACTTGAACCGTAAAAACCAACCTCTAAACATCATTTTAAGGCAAAATGTCCTTCTTAACAATTGTTCCCTAGGATGTTAAGTTTCCAATGGGACAAAATTACAGGTCATGTGGACAAATAAAACATAATATATGAGACACTTATGCCATGGTCATTTTTTGGACACTTAGAGCCAGAATTCGATCATAGTCATTTTGGGACTTATATAGATATGGAAGTAATGGTTCTAATGGAATAACAATCACATAATTTGGAATTGTAAAACTCTACCTATCACCGAAACATCACACGGAGGTCTGATACAATCTGGGCAGAGTTTTCCCCTACAACTAAGGTTCATACAGAATCACCATATTATACACATGGGAATTCAATTAACATTTCAATACACATCCATTTTACATTTCAATTATATCAAATATCAATTAACACATTAACATGCATCAATTGACACAACATCACAATTCACTACACATGCAAAAATCAAAGGGCACATGATCCCTACCTCTAGAAGTGCAGCCGAAACTCCCAATCTCAAATCTTGTCCTTGCCCTTCTCAATCCTTCTATCCAAAAATTCAAACACAGCAAAGAACACCAATACAGCACCTCTTAATCTATTACACAACCAGCTCAAACAAAAATAGAAATGGAGTAGAAGAAGACCCAACACAGTTAAGTCACACTTTCCTTTTTAATCCTTTAATAACCTCTTCAAACCATCCAATGCATAAATTAGCCAAATGAAGACAAAATCAAAGAAGAAAGAGGAAGTGAAACCGAGAAAGAGAGGGAAAATGACACGACCTCAGCAAGTGTACTAAATCAGCATGTAATACAGTGGGGTAAAATTAAGACCCCGAGTTATCGTACCTAAGAGATTGTGTGTGCAAGCAGTGAAAATCAAATGTATGCTAAAGAATTCCCAAATGTTGAATTGATTGAGTGAACTATTAATTAAAACAAATGAACCAAATAGCTAAATAAAAAAAATTGCAAGTGAAAATAATCAAATTAAACTGACAGCAAATTCTGGGTGGAAATAAACTGATGGCAAAACTTAACAAGCAAGAATTTAAAATTAAAGAACATTGCTCAGGTTCACTCATCCACCCCATACCCAAATGCGAAATAAATTAATCTAAGAAACATATACGAAAGAAATCAGAATAACCCTCTTAACCCAAGCATCCCATTCCGGAGCAAGCTACTGTAAAAACATGACGTCCCATTCCGGAGCAAGTCATACAATTAGCCTAAGCACGGGTCTAAAATCCTAATCTCGATTTGCTTTCCCATTCCGGAGCCAAATAACCCAAAACTCATTTATTTCACTCCTCGCTCTAGTTTTAAACCATAATATTCTACACATCTAGATTCTCATTCCGGAGCAGTCCAAACGATACAACAAACATGATAGAAAAACTAAGTACTATATATTCATAGAATTCAATCTATACAAACTCAACAACCAACAAAGATATATGAATAAAAATCATTCATCAAAACTGGAAATTGATTTGAGAAAATAAATCCCATAAATTAACCATTCATTCATATATTTAATTTTAAAAGATGTTCAGAATTCACATCATGGGTAGGGGATTCAAAGATCCCCCAAACAACTAAGAGACTACTCACAATCCATTACAAAATCAAAAGAAAAAAGGAAAGAATAAACCCAGAAATTCATTGAGGAGGAAATCCCAGTTGAATCCCACGTTCTTCGATCTTCTTCTTCGAGTCTTCGATGGAGAATAGCCCAAAACTTTTTGATATCCGAATGTAAAAATTGTGTATTGAAATTAATCTATGTGTTTTTAAAGTAAAACTCTTGATTTGTAACTTAAGCCTAAAGAAAATATTGAAAACCTAAATTAAGAACATTAGAAATGCTTAGAAAAATTCTAGATCTCAAAACCCTAATTGAAAAACTCCTCAAAATATCTCTCCCCTGTAGCCAAAAATAAAATTTAACTTTATAGATCTCAAGGGGTCATGGTGGCAATGAAGTGCTTGCCACCGTGAGGCAGCATGGGTCACGGTGGCAACCAAATGGTTGTCACCGTGATGTTGTCGAAGATGTGATTCCGTTGGATGCACAGGAGGGGGGTCACGGTGACAACCAGATTTGTTGCCACCGTGAGATGCTCAACTTCAGCTACTGCCCAAGAATTTTTTATGTCACCGTGAGGTGCTTCCTGCCTGTATTCTACCTGATGAAGATTTATGTCACGGTCACAACCAGTTTTGTTGTGACCGTGAGGTATGTATGCCCAGATTTTGTTTTTGAACCTTTTGTATATCACAGTCACAACTAGTTTGGTTGTGATCGTGAGGTACCTAAAAATTACCTGCAAACACAATTCAAACTCAATCAAAAAGTTAACAAAAATGCATAAAAATTATAATTTAACTAAGATTGACAAAATTAACCTAAAGTAATCACAACATGATAATAAACACAACTAAACACCAAAAAATCATACGAAAACACTATCAAAACTAAGTACAAAATTGAGTTATCAGAAAACAAAGAGATATCACTATTTGCATGCAAAACAAGAATGAGGACAGATTTTTCCACTCAAATCACTTATATTGCATGCAAAAGTCCACTTGGCACATCCTCTCAAAGCCATATGTCTATCTTAAGACATGTGTCCCAAACCCTTCCAAACTCCTTGCATGACTGCTACATGTCCAAACCCAACTCAAAAATCCACTAAAATCCCGCTTAAAATGAACTCCAACTGGCGCGTTCTGTCGCGCTCGCGACGGATGCTAAACCAGAAATTCTAAAAACAAAACTTGACCAATCATCACAAATCCTACTAGGGTGTATCCGGGTCATTACAATCTCTCTCCCTTAAGAAATTTCATCCTCAAAATTTCACCCGATAACACAGATAGCGAAACACTTATCACAACAAAGCTTGCACAAATCAAACACAATAACATAAGGACTTACCAGAAGGACTCGCTTGCTCATCTTCTTTCTCTCTAATCATAGCATAAAGTCAAGCTGGAACAACCGACGGAATGGGCTTCTCAATTGTTTCCGATATATCATGTGCTGCTCGACCTCTTCTTCTTCCACCTCTTGCAGATCTAGTCACTCCCGTGTTCCCTCTATTAACTTGCTAAACCGTGCTCTCTTTCATTTCTGGACAATTGGCAAGCATATGCTCCATGCTGCCACATTTGAAACACGCTCCTGTAATCTTCCTACACATGGCTCGATGAAATTTCTCGCAATACATACACTTTGGCACACTGGTTTCCTTACTAAGGGGTGCCAAGACACTTCCCTTAGATTCTTGCACTGGACCTAACCATTGCGTAAGCTGTCCACTAACTCCATCATGAGTTCTCTTACTACTAAACACATTACCATCGGTTACCTTTCTCTTGTGCTCCTTCTTTTGCTTAATCACTTCCGATTCTTCTAACTTTATAGCTGCTGCCACCAACTGATAATACCCAACTGGATTCATTACTGTCATAGCCGATAACGGACCTTTAATGTTTTCCTTTAGTCCGTCTTCAAAATGACGACACTTGAACTCTTCAGTAAGTAACATCTCTGGCACGTATTTACTTAGCCGACTAAACTCCTTTTCATAATCACTCACTGTCATACCTTTCTACCTCAAACTCACAAATTCTTTCCATCTTGCTTCTCGGTATGCCTTGGTCACATATTTCTTCTCAAACTCTTACACAAAGAACTCCCAATTCATCTCAATGGGCCGCTGGGGATTTCTCAACACCAGCTTCCACTAGTCATAAGCTAGGCCTTGCAACAAAGATGGAGCACACAAAACTCTCTGATCCATTGGGCAATTAATCTCTTGTAGAATTCTTCCCATCTTCTCTAGCCAATACTCAGCTAAATACGTTTGATCCATATTTGTTCCATTAAACTCTTCTGCTCCTCTCCTTTTTATCAAATCCGTTGGGGCCTTAGGGGCAGATAATCTTTTAATTAGTTGCATCATCCCTTGCATCAGTACTGGATCACCAAAAGCTGGACCCATACCTTCAGTTTGAGGTCTCTCTTGTGCAGGCTAACGAACCCTTATTGGATTCACACTACTCACTGTCTCACCTAACTCTTCACTGGGATCGGATTCCTTCTAAACTCTACACAAGATAACATCTGCATTAGGCCATGACTCTAGACAGACTCAAACACATCTAAACATCTCATAGATCAGAAGCGGCTAAACCGGTGCTCTGATACCACAACTTGTAACACCCCAGTACCCCTCGAAAGGAATATCGAGATGTCACACACAACACAAACATTCAAGCAAGAGCTAAAGCGGAAGCACTCATGAATAACCATATAAACTTGCATAACTGAACTTATATAGTATACATATACTAAGTCATTACATTACATATCAGAATTACATGCCTTACAAAATGTACAAGCAAAAACTGGACTAGACAACTTATCCCTATACTAGTACAAAAAGAAGACTTCAACTCCTAGTGGCCAGCAGATGCCCGACACCAAAACCAAAACAATCCTGCAAACCTACACGGAAATAAACATCCGTGCTAAGCGAAAATGCTTAGTGGGGATGTATAAAAACAAAGGACTGCACAAGCATTCATAACAGTATATACATACCATGCCAAGGCGTAAACGCAATGTCAATTACAAAATTATAACATGTACAATTCAATCTTATCAAACCTAACATGCTCAAGCACCATAACATTCTTATTTACGTAACACATAACGGAATCTTAACAATATTAAGTTCACTTGACGAACATAAATGACCCAAAAGCATTAATATAAAATGCTTAAAACAATCATTCCATCATCAAAAACATAAGCTCGATTATCACAAAAGCAAACAAGAAGCCTGAACTCTCACAGACTGTGGATACAAGTACAAAAGATACCGATGAAAGTCAGTATCTAAAACAAAAGACATAAGTCTGAAAACATTCGAATACCCGAAGGTAACAAAAGAGACTGAAGTCTCTAGACAAAAGACCATAACGGTCTACAAAGCAGCTGCGTAAAGTCCTTTATAAGCATGCTTATATATCCACTAACTTGACACTTCAAGCTCGCTAACACTCTAATTACTATAACACATATTTACATATCCAATCACAATCACATCTCACTCAATTCATGTACATTCTAAACAATCCAATAAATATATATAATTTATACTAGCAATTAATACCTATGATCTATAATATGCATGCCCAAACATATTCATATACTCATCTCATAATGTTAAACATGAATTGGATAAGTTATAGGAACTTGTAGAGAAGTTCGAGTGCATTTCAGGAAGTATAAACACACAAAAATACTCAAACTATAGAGAGGTAAAGGTGGGAAATGATTCATACCAAACATGGGATCAAAATATGAAGGAAAGTCCACCATATAACTGGTTCTATCGCGCTCGTAACTGTTGGGTTTCGTCGGATTAATTCAACATTAACGCAGCGGAAACAAATCGAAACCCGAAAATAGGATCCATGTATTTCGATTGATTCAAAAGAAAGTGATAAGATTTACTAACCTTTTCAGTGTGGAAATTCGAATTAAACACCTTTAAATCGAACTGAAGATGCTGCCTTTAAGACGAACGTCCTCTACTGGTAGCCACTTGTATATTCGGATACCAGTAGAGGACGTTCGTGTTAAAGGCAGCATCTTCAGTTCGATTTAAAGGTGTTTAATTCGAATTCCCACACTGAAAAGGTTAGTAAATCTTATCACTTTCTTTTGAATCAATCGAAATACATGGATCCTGTTTTCGGGTTTCGATTTGTTTCTGCTGCGTTAATGTTGAATTAATCCGACGAAACCCAACAGTAACCCCTGTCACGCTTGCAATAGTAGACTCCTACAGGTGCCCAGCGAGACTGATTTTCACCTCAAACTTGAACTGTAAAAACCAACCTCTAAACATCATTTTAAGGTAAAACATCCTTCTTAACAATTTTTCCCTAGGATGTTAAGTTTCCAATGGGACAAATTATAGGTCATGTGGACAAACAAAACATAAGATATGTCTTATACAAACTATACTATTCTAATGGACCCGCCAGAATAGAGACACTTACGTCATGGTCATTTTTGGGACACTTAGAGCAAGAATTCGATCATAGTCATTCCTGGGACTTATATAGATATGGAAGTAATGGTTCTAATGGAATGACAATCACATAATTTGGAATTGTAAAACTCTACCTATCACTAAAACATCACATGGAGGTCTGATACAATCTGGGCAGAGTTTTCCCCTACAACTGGGGATCATACATGATCACTATATTACACACATGGGAATTCAATTAACACTTCAACACATATCCATTTTACATTTCAATTATATCAAATATCAATTAACACATTAACATGCATCAATTGACACAACATCACAATTCACTACACATGTAAAAATCAAAGGGCACAAGATCCCTACCTCTAGAAGTGCAGCCAAAACTCCCAATCTCAAATCTTGTCCTCGCCCTTCTCAATCCTTCTATCTAGAACTTCAAATACAACAAAGAACACCAATACAACACCTCTTAGCCCATTACATAACCAACTCAAACCAAAATAGAAATAGAGTAGAAGAAGACCCAACACAGCTAAGTCACACTTACCTTTTTAATCCTTTAATAACCTCTTCAAACCATCCAATGCAGAAATTAGCCAAAAGAATACAAAATCAAAGAAGAAAGATGAAGTGAAACCTAGAAAGTGAGGGAAAACAAAGAGATATCACTATTTGCATACAAAACAAGAATGAGGACAGATTTTCCCACTCAAATCACTTATATTGCATGCAAAAGTCCACTTGGCACATCCTCTCAAAGCCACATGTCTATCTTAAGACATGTGTCCCAAACCCTTCCAAACTCCTTGCATGACTACCACATGTCCAAACCCAACTAAAAAATCCACTAAAATCCCGCTGAAAATGAACTCTAACTGGCGCGTTCTGTCGCGCTCGCAATAGAAGCTAAACCAAAAATTCTAAAAACAAAACTTGACCAATCATGACAAATCCTACTCGGGTGTATACGGGTCGTTAAACCGTTGCTTTGAGGGTGAGTGACTGAAGTGAATCTCAGGTTGATATTTAGGCCTTGGCAAAAATTTCTGAAGATGAAGCTATCGAATTGCTTGCCATTATTTGTAATGAAAACGTTAGGTAAGCCATACCTGCAGATGATGTTCCTCCATGCGAACTTCTTGACCCTCTTTGCCATGATCATTGCTAGAGGCTCTGCTTCGATCCACTTGGAGAAGTGGTCAACTGTCATAATGAGAAACTTCATCTGCCTTTTACCTTGGGGGAAAGGTCCTAGGATGTCTAAGCCCCATTGATCAAATGGCCATCGGCTGTTGGTCTGCTCCGTGCTATCTTATGACCCTTCCATGAACCTGGCACTGCATGTATCTCCTTACTTTCTCCTGAGCATCTCTGAAAATGCTTGGCCAAAAGTATCCTGTTTGGAGTACCTTCCTTGCCATGGTCCTGCCCGCTTCGTGTGCCCCACAGATGCCTTCATGGACTTCCCTAAGGATGTAATCACCTTCTTCCTCCGTCACACATTTGAGCCAAGGATGGTTGAAAGCTTTTTTGTACAGATCGCCATTAATCATGGAGTAATTAAGGGATTTGCGTGATACCTTTCGAGCTTCGATTTTGTCCTCCGGCAGCTATCCTGTAACACCCCTTACCTATACGTAGAGAACTTCACCCTACGAAGAGGATGAAGGTCCCCAGTAGATAAGGGTTGCCACCCCAGACGCTCAAACAGAATCAATCATTGCACACCAATTACATATACAAATGAATAAATTAAAATTTCATAAGTTATCTGAGAAAAATACCATGGAGCAAAATATTGCATTTCATTAATATGACAAACGTGGCTTTACATATTCCAAAAGATACAAAAGTGCCTCAACACCACAGAATGATTACATATACTAATAACAAAATCAGTTATAAAATATCATTTACATAAGTTCAATAGTACAAGACTATAATATATGTATACAAAAAGAATACAAGGCCTAATTACAAAATCTTCTATCCACTAGTTGTGTTGGCCCTGCTGATGCGAAACACTCGGTTCAACCCTTCAAAACCTTCCACACCTACACGGATAAAACACCCGTGCTAAATGAAATCGCTTAGTGGGGAAACAAAGATGCACAACGACCACTCATAGTGGCGTCAACAAATAATCACAAGTGAATGGCAAAGGTAATTGTTAAGATGTCATAAATTAACTTAACACATAACAGTACTATAGTCATAATATCCCTAATAAGCAATAATTCAGAAATTTACATATAATAACAAATAACACTATTGCACCTGCTATATCAAAACAGTGGATAACGAGTATGCGTAGATACCCGAAGGTATTAACAGTATTCTCATAACATATAGATACCCGAGGGTATCAAAACAATCTTTTAATTTTGTTTTAAAATCATTTTTGCGTAGATTCAGTACAAAGGGATCACAAAGATCCAATCGGGGACCTGATTAGGGTCCAAATCATATACTAGCTGCAGCAACACTAGCTCTATTAGGCATGCCTAACTATCCACTTATTTGACTCTAGCAGGTCATGCATAATCCAAGGCATATTTCAATTCACAACATATGTTTGCATCATGTTTTATTCATGATATAGGAAGCATATAAACATATTCATATATATATATAGACTATACATAATTCTAGAAGTAATACAAATTGGAAAGTTAAGTATTGTAATCATAAAAGAGAAGTCAAAAAGAAAAGCTAGAGGGTGTTGCGCTCGTGACAGATGCAAAGTTAGCCTCCTATCGCGCTCGAGTGGAGATAAAAACAGATCTCACTATCGCGCTCGCGACATTGTCGCGCCCGCGACAGTGAGTACCCGCAAGAGCTGTCACTGGCTCTCGCCCAGGCGCGCACTCGCGACAGAAGCTTGGCCAAACACTGAGCTCTCTATCGCGATCGCGATGACGTCGCGCTCGCGACAGGGAGTCCCCGCTGCGCACGCCTGGCCGCTCGTAGCTCAGCGCGCGTGATGGGACAGAGATCATCGAGCTCTGTCACGACCTCGCGACATCGTCGCGCTCACGACAGAGTCGGGATTTCCACTCCCAATGCGAAAAAATCTGCAAAAATTTATTCTCCACTTTCACCCACTCACTCATTTGGTTCCAAAACTCAGTTCTAAGTAAAATCCTTCATTCAAACCATTTACAAAACATAAACATGCCCTTTGAACTCATTATTGTCATCAAATCAAGCAAATCACAAAATCAAAATCCAAAAGTTCTCAAACCAGCAATTTCTAAGAAAACATGCAAAATTTCCACATTTTAACTCCATCCTTCACAACCCATGCTTCTCAACTCAAATTAAACAATACCCATAACTCATAGAAGCCAAAATGCACAATCCATATAATCAATTCCAATCATAATACAAAAATCATTAAAATACACAAAATGCACAAAATACACAAATGTTCCCAAACCTCAAAAATATGGCATCTCAATCTCGAGCTCCACTACCACTTGCGATATCCTTGCCTTTCATCTCCTTAGGAGGAATCTCTGAACCACAAAACCCAGCTGTGACGCGCGCCGGGCCTCGTGTGCCGCCCGTACGACCACCCACTTGAGGGCGATCGGGGCATTTGTGGGTCCGTTGGCAACTTGCAATGAATTGTGAGTGCGTCTATTTTGGGCAACAAGGAGGTTTCATGGAGTCGCCACCCAATAGAACATTGGGAAAGTTTCTCTCGCCTCAGAGAGCCTAAGACTGCGCTTATTATCCATTTTGGGCCAACCAAAGGGGTCTTGGAGGGTAAACCTCTCTCCCAAAGGAGCCTAGGATTAACGCATAAGTCTCGTGACACAAGAGGTGTCTTGGAGGTCTTAGTTCCAACGAGCGATCGAATAGACCTCTAGCCTCGTTGAGCCCAAAGACCAGAGCTGGGTTCGGGACTTCTCATCTATTTCTACCTCGATCATTTTATGATTAAATTTTGAACTCATTAATTCGCTCTCTCTCCAAACGATGCAATTTAATTAAAAGTGCATTTTATTCACGTGTTAAAGCGATAGATAAATAAAGGAATATTAAATCAAAAAAATTACAATAACACTCGGAGCGGAATACAACTCCCATTTATAAATGTGCAATACATACATAAGACGGGAGATTATTTATTTTGAGGACATTGGTCCTCGCATGCATTTATTATAAAAATGATGTTTTTATTGTGGGAATTTTTCATTGGATGAAAAATAGGACATTGGATCCTTAATTTTATGAAAATCTCTCTTTATTAAATATAAAACATTCATCAATTTTTATATTTAGCGAGATACAAAAGGTATATTCATGTACATAAAATAATTAACAAATAAACAAATGAGTGAAATGACTAAGAAAGTTAGAAAACAAAATCGGACGGAATCCTCCGAGCATGGTAGATTGCCCCTCGAGCTCAGGACAGTCCAAGAAAATCATATATGCTCACAAAAGGTTAATGGGTGTTAATATACAAAAAGTGCAATATAAATAAAGCTCTAAGACTTGAGAGAGATACAAAAAAAAGAAAAGGGGGTTTGAAAATATGGAGACAGAACCCAGGGACGGCCACTGCCGAGTGACCGACGGGCGTCAGTCAAGGTGACCAATGTGTCTCGTCGCTCACTCGAGTGAGGGCGTCTGTGGGAGGGGTGACCGACGGGCGTCGATGAAACAGATGACCCATCGGTCACCGCTGTCTCTGAAAAACGACAACAAAACTAATTTTTCAAAGCAAAAATAGATTTTTACCACAAAAATGAGATGAAAAGGATCAAAATAAAGAAAGATAAAAGCAAAAAGTCAAAAAAACAAGAATAAAAATAAAGATGAAGTAATAAGGAGAAGAAGTCCAAAATATTTACCCTCAGATAATATTTTGGTTGGATTTTTGGTGTCAATTAAAGTCCCGTACGCTCCACGAGAAGACAAAATGAAAGGTCAAGAATGAGGAAAATAGATTATTTCCTTCTCGATCCTTCGAAAGACTGAATTTTGGAATCAACACCTTTAGGAAAACTAATTAGATTTAGCTCCTTTTTAATGGTTTGATTCTTAAACTAAAAGAGATCTCTTAAGATTTGTATTTGTTGGAAGAGAGAGAAAACATGTATTAATTTTGACAGAGTTTCCCCTTTAGAAATTTCTCCAAAACCCCTCTCTAGGTGGGAAATGAAAGTTTTTATAGACCAGGGGCGACCGACGGGCGTCGGTTTAATCCTACTGACACAAGGATTCAATCGACGGGCCTACAATTCTCACCTACAGGCATCAGAGAGGTTTCGTGCTCCGGGAAATCAGGTTGTGTGCTCCGGAAAATTAGGTCCCTCCGATGGGCATCAAAAAATCCCATAGGCCGTCTGTGACCCAAAGCGACGGTCTTGCCTTTGACAGACGGGCAGACCGCCGGTGGAGAAAAATACACCTTTTGACCAAAAAAAAGATCCCTATTTCCTCCCTCTTTCCTACGAAGACTGACAGAACACATTTCTCGTGAAGCAGGGGACCAAAACCTCTGAATCTTAACCGTTTGTACGGACTCGGACGTTGATTCCTCATCGGGTAATCTCTAATCCAGACCGCCTCGGGACACGGTGCTTACAGTTGCCCCCAATTTTGGGGAAAACTAGCACACGAGTGCCTATATAATCCAAAATTTAGAGAAAATAACAACAAAAAAGGAAGAAAAGTATACCTATAGCGATTCTTACCTTCCGTGCCCCTCGTCAGGTAGACTTCATCTCAGTCTATTCAACGGATGGAAATGTCCCTACTGGTCTCGTCTCGACCTAATAGGCGTTGGTGAGATGCAGCGTTCTCTAGCTACGACCTCGGTGGGAAGAGCAGTGTTTTATAACTGCAGCTTCGATTGGTGAGATGCGGTACTCTCTAACCACAATCTCGAGGTGAAGTTCCCTTGCTAACCCCCATCCGATCTGCAAGGTGCGTAGCACTCTCTGGCTGCCGTGTGAACTGTGAGATGTAGCACTCTCTGGCTACAATCCCGGAGTGAAGAGCAGTGTTCTCTAACTGCAACTTCGATTTGTGAAGTTCCCCTGCTAACCCCCATCCGATCTGCAAGGTGCGTAGCACTCTCTGGCTGCCGCATGAACTGTGAGATGTAGCACACTCTGGCTACAATCTCGGTGTGAAGAGCAGTGTTCTCTAACTGCAACTTCAATTTGTGAAGTTCCCCTGCTAACCTCCATCCGATCTGCAAGGTGCGTAGCACTCTCTGGCTGCCGCGTGAACTGTGAGATGTAGTACTCTCTGGCTACAATCCCGGTGTGAAGAGAAGTGTTCTCTAACTGCAACTTCGATTTGTGAAGTTCCCCTGCTAACCCCCATCTGATCTGCAAGGTGCGTAGCACTCTCTGGCTGCATGATTTGGGAGGACATGAAGTTCGATCTGTCTGTCCTTAGATTGTGATTGATGTCCGTATTTGGACCGATGTTAAGCAATGTCCATGTATGGCAAAGGATTTTGTTAATTCATGTATGAGTTATTCCCTTTCAATATGCTCATAAATGATTTGGCTTTATTATTTATCATCCTTTTTGTCATCTCATTATCATTATTTTCATCATGTTTTGTATCATTGTACTGCTTTTTATCATTTTTCTCGTCATATGATCATTTTGACTTTTGATATGAATGGGTATAAGAGCATACAATCATCTTTAATGCGAATAAAGCATAAATAAAGATAGAAATAAATAAATAAATAAATATACAAAGCTGGAAATAAAAGTTTTTTCACTAACATCAGCTTTTGTACAATGTATATACAACCGCGACAATAATGAACAAAATACAAAAAGAATGTCATCCAAACTCCCTGAATGACTATGATGGTGGGTAGTCCGTGAGCTCCTCATTCGGGTCCTCATCATCCGAGAGGTGAATCGACTCAGGCTGAGGTGGAGGGGAAACTGGCTGAGTCGGAGGTGGATGCTGAGGCGCAAATGGTCCAGCCCCAAAGCGTAAGTCTATCTGAACCTAACCTGAGCGTAGCCGTCCAGGAAGGGCTGGGTGCACGTCCTCATGAAGCTCAAGGTGTCAGAAACTGTCCCCCCTAACTGCTTGAAGGCCTGGCTCATCTGGCTGGTCTGCTCACTGGAGGCCTTCCTCATCCGCTCCAGTCTCTCCTCAGTGTTCTCCCTGAACTCTCTCATGGACTGGGACAAGGGAGGAACGATCCCCTCTATCGCCTGGACCCGAGACCTAAGAGAATCAAGTGACTCATCAATCATCTGCAAAGTCACATCCATCCTCTGAGATGCCTGATCCTGGGATGTCCTTAGATCCTGACCAAGCTGCCCTCTAAGCTCTCTCTGTCCCTGCACAACCTACTCCACAAGCTTAGCCTGCTCGTCCCTGATGCTCTCCATAAGCCGGGCCTGCTCCTGCACCATATGGTCAATGAGCTCGACCTGCTCCTGGGTCAGATGCTCAATGACTCTGGACTACTCCTGGATAGCAGCCTGCTGTCTGTCCAGTCTCTCATGGGTAGCCCTATCCCTCTCCTCTAATCGATGCTCAAACGCTGTGAACATGGAGGTCAGGAGCTGCGAGATGTCTGGCTGCGGCTGCAATGGCTCCTGAGTCGGCTCTGATGGCTGAGCTGCAGAAGTGGATGCCCCCGGGTCGCTCCCAAAGTAAGGATGAAACCTCTCGGAGGGCCTGGGGGTGGACCGCTGTACTCTGGTGCTCGGTGAGGGAACAGGAGTCGGTGCCCTGGACGCCGGTGGGGTGCCGAAAAGCTCGTCCATGGTGAACTCCATGTCGAAATCCGACGGAGTCATGGGCGGCTCCTACCGTGGTGGCGGTGGCGCGGTCTGAGGCTGAGGTGGTGCCTGGTGCTGCGAGGACTGTGGAGGTTCAAGAGGTGGGTGCTGCTGCTCCCGCTCTGGCTCTGGTCCCAAAGGCGGAAGAGCAAAAGCTCGCCTAGTCTCGTGGATGGTAAGCAACCTGAAGGTCTGAAGCTGCCCCGGCAGCGTCAAGACCGTGCCCATCTGAACTGCAGCTATCGTGTCAACATAGATCCCCTCGTCTAAGGGTCCTCTAAGCCTATCCGGGGCGACTCCTAAGCCCAAAAGCAATCTGGTGACAACCCCTCCGACCATCACCACTGGGGCTGACCCCTTCCTGACTCTAAGAATGTTAGCCAGGATCTCATGGCTAACATTGAGGCGCTGGCCTGCCACCATAGCCTAGAGGCTCCAGATTTCGGCCACGTTAAGCGACCCTAGATTACCAGCTCGACCGAGGTACGAGCTGGAAAGCACTCTGTGCAGGTACCGGAGTGCCTGAGAGACCAGTACGGTACTCTTTGCTGTATCGTGATCATACAGCACTCCTGGCAAAGCAATAGCTGCCCAATGGGCGTGCCTGACCACTCTCTGCGGGGCTATAACTCCATCACCTATCAGGAACCCCATTGTCTCCGCAAACCGACACCTTGTGATACTAAAATGCTGGCCGTTAAACCAAAACTGCACTACGCCCGGCTCGGTGTCTGATCTCTGATACCCTCCATAGTGTAGAGTGGCTAACACCTGCCGTGTAGCCTCAGGGAACGTCTGAAATGTTGGAGTCAAAAAGTCTGTCCATCCAGCACTCTCTATCAGTGCGTCTACCTCGGCGGCCATCCCTAGGGCCTCTAGGAATGGCCTAGATATAAAACGGCTAAACCGGAACTCGACCTGGGCCAGCGCCCTATATCTCTGGGTGGACTCATCATCCATCCAGCCCGGGACCTCTACATAGGGCCGGGCCTGGGGAACTCATCACCTCGGAGGCATCCTGTAATTTGCAGAAAATTATAGAAACGAAGAAAAGTACTTCCTTGGATGACCGGTCGAGCGAAAATGGCCCAAAAATGCAAGAGAAATGAAAAAAAGAAAAGAAAAGAGTGCAGAAAACGACAAAAAAACGAGAGGGAGAGGAAAAGAGAAAATGGCAAAACTGTTTGTCCGTCGGTCACAAGGCCATTATATAGATTTCATGACCGACGGGCTGGGCGCCGCTAGGAGAGACTGATGGGCTGGGCATCTGTCGTTCACTATCCCCCATTAAATGCGAAATTAATGGGCGTGATGCAATGCTGACACATGCAAACTGCCAGGTGGACGACTACTGCCGGGCAGGCCGTCTCTCTTGAGGCACGGGCAGGCCATCTGTGGCGCTTCCCTATATATTTCATCAACTTTTCTGATTTCTTGTGTCTTCTCATTTTCTCAACATTTTTCTAGCTTTCATCCTCTGATTTTCACAAGATGTCATCTCCTCTTCTCCAGAAGATGTACCACATCTTAGATGATAACCACACTTGGGAAAACAACACTCTTTCTCCTCTTTCCGGCCCGAAACACCTGCGCAGGGCTAAGGTAGACCACAACCTTCTTCTGGCTGCAACCCATTTCTGGAATCCTCGGTTTCACGTCTTCAAGTTCACGTACCAAGAGTTATGCCCTCTACCTGAGGAGTTAGCTGCCATTGTCGGTGCCTGGTATCCCCCTAGCGCTCTGCCTTGTATCCCACGTTGCGGTTTACTCTAAACTCAAGATATTGCTCTGTCTTTAGGTATAGCCCCTTCTGAGGATGCGCAGTTGGTTCCCCAGGGTTCTACCTTCTCCTTGGAGCCGCTGGTCAAGGCTCTAGACAGATTCTCTGACGTCCCCACCTACCGGGTAAGCATCGTATTCTTATTTTGCATGATGAGCTTCTTGACTGTGGCTCCAGGGGGTTTGATCAGCGATCTTCACCTGTTTGGGGCTTTGGACGATTTCCACCGTGGGCTATCTCCCTTTCCACTTATTCTGGCTGAGACCATTCTGGCCTTAGATGCTGTATGCTCCGAATCCACCCCCACGTTCACGGGAAGCCCCTTATTGCTCCAGGTACGTCATTATTTTAAAGGTAGTGCGTCCCTTATGGATTTTCGCACTAGCTTTTCTTGGCGGGAAGTGCGTCCTTTTGGATTTTCACACAACCCTATGCGTTATTTTTGCCTGAAGTAAATCCTACTTACTCCAGCGGCTTCTTTTTTTTTTCAATCAGGTCTGGCTGCAAGAGAAACTGAGGATGTTGTCAGAGCCACCTCCCCAAGTCATTGCGCAGTACTCCTTGAGACACTTCCTCCCGCGTCGACGGTTGTATAGATGCGCCACTGCTGATGAAGGCATTGCCAAATTTAGCAAGCTATCTGATGATGATACCAGTTTCATGTCTGCCTTGCTACCTCTGTCCCATGCGATCATTGATGGACCATCGGGGTGTGTTCCCCTTTGTGGGCTTCGTCAAGCTACTTTCCATATCACAGCTCAGTGTGCTCGCCAGCTTGGGATGATCCAGGATGTGGTGAGGGTCCCACTATCTTTTCGGGGAGGAGCTCTTTCTGATGCCTTTGCTTCTCGATATCATGAACTGTGGAGCCGACTACAGGTAATGACTGTCATTCCTAGGTTCGGAGCTCATTCTGTGGCTTCCACTAGCGAATACAAGAGATGGGTCCTTAGCCCAGCATCTGACAATAGGACGCGAGGGCTCAAGCATCAGACTGGCGAGAGCAGCAGAAGGACCTAGCTTAGTTTACATAAGTACACTTTTTGAGTATTACATTTCTTTTTAATGCAGAACTAGAAAATGACGGAAATGAGAAGGATAATTCTTATTTTATTTCACGAAATTGTGTACATTTCCATAAAATTTCAGCATACATGATCAGTTTTGACATTAACTCGACTGTGCATGCCCTATGAATACATGAAACCAAATTTTAACAGCATCGACTCCTGTTACCAATCGGCTCTTTCAGGTTTTCACGATTGGACATTTTCTCTCATGCCTCTTATTTTTGCACAGGATGCCTTTTTTTGGTTTTCACCCTGTCGAGGAGCCCAATTTTAGCAAGGCCACCTTTTTTCGATTTTCGACCCGCGGGGCACTTTATTCTCTTCTTTTTATTGTTGGTCTTTAGCCATGGAACCTTTTGAGTCTGTCGACATTGATCGGTTCCTTGAACTCATTACCGTCGCTATCCGATAAGATTGCAGCTCCTTAGGACAATAGCTTCTTGAGGATAAACGGCCCTTCCCAGGTTGGTCTAAATTTTCCTCTGATATCTGGTACCCCTGGCCTCATTTGTTTGAACACCAAGTCCCCCTCCTTCAGCGGATGCCTTTTTACCTTCTTCCCAAATGATCTGGCCAGCCTCTTCTAATAGATCTGATTATGATAGTTAGCTTTCAGCCTACTCTCATCCAATAAGTTCAAATGCTGTAACCTCTGTTGTGCCCATTCGGCCTCCGGAATCTGAGCTTCCATGACTACTCTCAACGATTTGAGCTCTACCTCGACTGGCAGCACTGCCTCTGTCCCATAAACCAGAGAATACGGCGTAGCGCCCGTAGATGTCCTCACCGTCATTTTGTAACCCCACAGTGCAAAGGGTAGCTTCTCTGCCCAGTCTTTGTAGGTTTGGACCATCTTGGCTAGGATCTTCTTCATATTCTTATTGTCGGCCTCTACTGCCCCGTTAGCTTGTGGTCGATAGGGAGAGGATTTATGGTGCTCAATTCCATACTTCTCAAGAAGCTTCCTGGTTTCCCCCATGAATTGCACCCCGTTATCAGACACTATGTTATGTGGGAGGCCGTATCTGCAGATTAGATTTCTTTCAATGAACCTGGCCATGTCTCTTGCGTCGATCTTCTTGAAGGATTCCGCCTCTACCCATTTCGTAAAATAGTCGATTGCGACTATTATGTATCTGTGCCCGTTGGATGTCGTAGGGCGGATCTCTCCAATAATGTCTATTCCCCAAGCAGCCAATGGCCAAGGTGATGTTAGGCTGTGTAGCTCTGACACTGGCAAGGGCCTTAAATCTGCGTACTGCTAGCATAGCTAGCACTGCTTGAAATATTTTGAGCAATCGTTGTCCATCGTAAGCCAATAGAAGCCTTGCCTTATGATATTCTTCGCCAGGGTTAACCCATTCATATGAGCCCCACAGACGCCTTCATGGGTTTCTTCCATCACCCTCCGGGCTTTCCTTTCGTCTAAGCACCTGAGCTGGATACCATCTGCCTGCCTTTTGTATAACACCCCGTCTAAGGATATGAACTGAGTGGATAGCCTTCGAATCATCCTCTGATCTTTCTCGGTAGCTTCCTCTCGAAATCTCGCATTTTCCAAATAATTCATGATGTCAAAGTACCATGGTTTTCCATCTGCTACTTCTACTTCCATTATTGGTTTCATCTCAAAGCTAGGCCTCTCAGAACTCGAAATCAGGACAGGCTTCATAGCTATCCCTTCAGGATTATCCCATATCGACACTAGAGTTGCCAGTGCATCAGCCAGACGGTTCTCCTCTCTCGGCACAAAGCGGAACGTACAGGTCTCGAACTGCCCACATAGCTCCTTCAGATATTCAACATAAGGTACCAGTCATTCTTCCTTTACAGCCCACTCACCCCGAATTTGGCTGATTACCAAGGATGAGTCACCAAAAACCTCTACGTTCTTTGCCCCTAAGGCAACCAAGGCTTCTAACCCGAAGGTGTACGCTTCATATTCAGCTTCATTGTTGGTGACCCTGTACCTCAACTTCTTGGCCAACGGGAGCTTCTCACTAGCTGGGGTCGTCAAAATGATTTTGACTCCTGCCCCCTTGTTATTTACAGCCCCATCAAAATATAACTGCCATCCTTGGACAGAAATTATGGCTATGCTCTCATCAGGAAAATTAAATTCAGGTGCGTCGCCCTAAATGGGATGATCAGCAAGAAACTCTGCTACTGCTCGCCCCTTGATAGTTTTGTGAGTGATGCATTCGACATCGAACTCTTGTAGCAATAGCAACCACCTTCCCATCTTACCAAGCAAAGACGGCGCTTCTTGCAAATACCTCAAAGGATTCTATTTTGCCACTGCCTGAACTCTGTACGAATGGAAGTAGTGCCTAAGCTTCTTTGACACCCAAATCACTGCCAGGCAGATCTTTTCTACTTCAGCATATTTTATCTCGTAGGCTAGGAACTTCTTGCTGAGATAGTAAACCGTGAATTCCACCCCGAACTCATCTTCCTGAGCCATCATGGCTCCCACAGAACCATCCTCCACTGCGAGATACAAGATAAGCGGCTTGATCGGTTGCGGCGGCCTCAGCACTGGCGAATTCAGCAGATATCCCCTGATACTATCAAAAGCTCTCTAGCAGTCTTCATTCCAAACCACAGGCTGATCCTTTCTGAGCAACTTGAAGATTGGCTCACATATCGAAGTGAGCTTCGCAATGAATCGGCTGACATATTATAGCTTGCCTAGGAAGATTCTCACCTCCTTCTCTTTTTGTGGCACGGGCATCTCTCTGATGGCCTTCACCTTGTCCGGGTCAATTTTAATTCCCCTCTGGCTGACGACATGCCCCAGTAGCTTTCCTGAAGTTACCCCGAAGATACACTTCTTGGGATTAAGTCGCAGGCTGTACTTATCAATCCTAGTGAAGAACTTCTCTAAAGCTTCATAATGGCCCTCCCTAGTGGCCGACTTGACCATCATGTTGTCTAGTACACCTCCACTTCCTTGTGGATCAAGTCGCTTAGGATCTTCGTTGCCATTCTCTGGTACGTAGCCCCTGCATTCTTTAGGCCGAAAGGCATTACTCTGTAGGCGTAGGTCCCCCATTCCGCGATGAAAGCTGTTTTAATCCGGTCGACTATCTTGTTAAGGATCTGGTTGTAGCCTACATAACCATCCCCAAAACTGTACATCGCGCAGTTGGCGGCACTATCTATTAACACGTCAATGTGGGGTAGCGGAAAATCGTTTTTAGGGCAGGCCTTGTTCAGATCTCGATAATCCACACATACCCTTACCTTTCCGTTCTTCTTGGCTACAGGGACTACATTTGCTAGCCATGTAGGATATTGCACTTCAACCAGGAATTTGGCTTCGATCTGCTGCCGAATCTCCTCTTTAACCTTGTCTGCCCATTCTGGCCTAAGCCTCCTCAACTTCTGTTTTACAGGCTTATGGTCCGGATACGTTGGAATAGCATGCTCTGCGATGTTCCGATCAATTCCTGGCATGTCCTTGTAGGTCCAGGCAAAAACTTTTTCATATTTTTTTATTATTCTCTCGAAGTTTTCTCTCTCATCAGGAGTTATATTCGATGCTATTAAGATTTCCTTTGGATTTTCCGAGGTTACAAGATCAAAAGGCGTGGTGTCAGTGGAATCAATATCAAAAATAGATGGGATATGATCATGTTCATGCATGTTGAGATTATTGGAAATATCGCACAAATAAGCAAAATCATTCATCTTACTAATAATATTATTATTGTCATTTCCATCATAAAAAAGTTCCGGAATAAAAAGACAATCTAAGCTAGTATCTTCTTCAGCTTCCGTTGAGGTCGATGCTACAGCAGCTTATGCCTTGGCTTCCTGGCTTGGCAGAGGCCTTTCAGCTATCCCTGAGGAAATCTTCAAATCCCCAAGCTTCAGTTCTGGCTCTACTATTTTTTCCTTCCCTTTCAGCCTGGCAGCTAATATCTTCTCGGTGACAACCTCTTTGGGCTCATCCCTACCCCAGGCAATGCATTGGGTCATAACTTCCTCATCCCATAAGTCCTTAGCCGCTTTAATAACTCCCACATCCCAATCAAAAACATCACTGAAGATCTCAAATCCAGGGACAATCTTTCCATTCACCCACCGTGGCTCATCTTCACCAGTGTAAGTGCATACTGAGGATGCGGGCATAAAGCTTTCTGAAATGTGAGGGATCTTTTCTGTCGTCTTTTTCTTGCCAAGTCCGCCTTTGTATCCCAAACCCTTCCGATCTTTCTGACCTCGAGTAGTGATTGCGGATTGCGGCCCTTGCGAATTTCTACCAAGACCAGCCCCAGGGAGATAGTGCATCCTCTTCATCATATTAACCACTGGAGGGCTATCCAATGACCTCTGCTCTTCCCCTATTTCCGATACGTGAAAACCACTGAATGGCTGATTAGTAATCTCTAGGGCCGATACCTAATTATCCCTGGCCGCTGTCACGGTCACAATGAGTTTCATTGTGACCGTGATGTACCTAGAACCACACCTGCAAAGACAACTAAAAATCCATCAAAAACTATCTATAATGCATCAAAATTCCAATTTGACTAAGATTAGTAAAATTAACCTAAAGGAAACGAAACATAACACAAAAACACAACTAAACACCCAAAAATCATATAAAAACACCATCAAAACTAAGTACTATATTGAAGTTATCAAAATACCCCACACTTAGACTTTGCTCGTCCTCGAGTAAATGAACTATCCACATTCCTGAAATTTCAAACTCTAACTCAGAATACGAAAACTTAACAATAATCATAGCACCAAGCAGAAGGGTCTTAGTTACAAATCCTCAAATCAATTTATATCAAGTAATTTCACATGTGTGTGTGCTAGGCTCAAAACCATTTTTTTTCTTTTCAAAACAAAACAACCAATACATTCCAGCAATTGAGCAAAGAAATTAAATATGCAAATGAATTTGCATATAGGTTTCGCGCTTAAAACTCAAGATAATCATACGCCTCTCCTGTAGCACCGGAACCACAAGGGTCATCTCCACTTAAACAACTCAAATCAAGAACAGAATCAAAAGGACTTATTTCAGGGTTGTAATGTTAGGTTAAGGCATTAGCTAATAAGAAAAGTTAAAGAATTCAAACAAAGAATTAGCCACTCTACCTAAAGTTTCAACTACACAAAACTGAACAAGATTGTCCAGATCCTACCTTGAATTCACCCATATTTCCAAAGTTGTCTAAACTTCCCCATACATAATATACATCGAACTCAAAACAACAAGGTGATGAACTTTCCTTTTAATTCACTTTTAAACCCAATTATCCGTAAATATGAGTATGTTTTCTTCTACTCAAAGGTACCCCACACTTGAATCTTTCTATATTCAATACATCAAAATTAACTAAAAGAAACAACAAAACTCATTAAACTTCCCCTTTTATTTAGGCACACACTGCACTGGGCTGACCCATTTCCTATCAGAAATAGGGTAGATTATACCTCCATCGAGGAGTTTGAGTACCTCCTTCTTTACTACCTCTTGCATGGCCAGGTTGAGTCGTCTCTGAGGCTGAGCTACCGGCTTGCATTCCTCCTCCATTGGGATCATGTGTGTGCAGTAGCTTGGGTCAATCCCCTTCAAGTCTGAGGTTTCCCATCCGATGGCTCCCTTGTGCTTCTTCAGCACCTCTAGCAGCAGCTGTTCTTCATCACCTGACAACAAAGAAGATATGATTACTGGTTTCTGTTCTTTCTCTAAAAACACATATTTCAAATGAGAGGGGAGAGGTTTAAGTTCAGAGGTTAAATCCCCCTTTTTAGGGTTAGACTCTTCATTTTGTGACTCATCCTTTCCATCTTCTATCTCCACATTTTCTATTTCTTCTCCCCTCATCTCTTCTTCCATTTCTTCTCCTTCCACTACATGTAACAAACATAAATTTTCTGGATCAGCTCCAACCGCTTGTTCCTGCACTTCTTCCACACACTCGTCTATTACATCAACAAAATAAATAGACTCCTCCATATCCCCAGATGGATACTTTTGAACCTTGTTCATATCCACTACTAACTCCTCATTATTGAACTGCAGAGTGACCGTTTGACCATGAACATCGATCAATGCCTTTGCTGTGTTTAAAAACGGTCTTCCCACTATCATTGGCACCTTCCTATCCTCTTCCATCTCCATCACCACAAAGTCCACTGGGAAGATGAATTTCCCCACCTTCACTAATAGATCTTCTATCACTCCCTTGGGCCGCCTCACTGACCTATCTGCAAGTTGAAGTCTCATTCCAGTCTATTTGAGGTCCCCAAGATTAAGCTTCCTGCAAATAGAATAAGGCATCAAATTTATGTTGGCACCCAAATCACATAAAACATTACCATAAAAATCTTCACCAATAGCACAGGATAAAGTAAAGCTACCTGGATCTTCCAATTTCTCGGGGATCTTATTCATAATTATAGCACTGCAATTTTCTGTAAGCTGTACAGTTCCATGCCCTTCTAATTTCTTTTTATTAGAACATAATTCTTTCATAAATTTAGCATAGTTAGGCATATGAGCTAAAGCTTCAGCAAATGGTAAATTGATGTGCAGTTTCTTAAACATCTCTAGAAACCTAGCCTTTTGCTCATTTTTCTTTTCCTGTTTAGCAACTGCAGGAAATGGCAGTCTATTTATATCAAGATCCTCTACCCTCGGATTCACTAAACTTTTACCCTTATCAATTTTAGGAGCATCTTCATTAACTTCTACTCTAGAGTTATAATTACTTACCGTCCGTGTTGGCTCCTCTTTTTTTGATGATGAAGAATTTTTACCGTGGCTTTCCCTCGGTACCACTTCCTTACCACTTCTCAGTGTGATGGCTTTAGCTTCCTCTTTTGGATTCCGGTCTACATTCGAAGGAAATGTTCCCGGTTGTCTTTGAGACACGGAATTCGCTAGCTGTCCCACTTGAGTCTCTAAATTCCTCATGGAAGCATCTTGGTTCCGGTTCCACTGCTCTTGAGATTTCCACCTTGACTCTTGATTAGCCATGAACTGCTGCTGGCTATTTACAAACTGTTGTTGACTGTTTATGAAAGTAGCCAACATGTCTTTCAGATTTGTCTTCTTTTCTTGCACATGTAGCCTCAGTTGGTATCCCGGTGGGTGGTATTGCTGCCCTTGGTTGTGATGGGGTGGATATGGTTGTTGGTATTGCTGCCCTTGGTTCTGATGAGTATTTTGGTTGAAGGGAGGTCTACCTTGTGGTTGAGAGGATGAAGCATTTGGATTTCCATCCTTCCAAGAGAAGTTTGGATGATTTCTCCAGCCCGGATTATATGTGTTGCTGTAGGGGTCATTCCTTCTGTAATCCCCTATGGCATTTATATCTCACGGTCACAATGAAATTCATTGTCACCGTGACATAACCTAGTTTGAAAACAGAATGTAACTTACTTTATCTCACGGTGACAATGAATTTCATTGTCACCGTGACATGTGCACACCTCAAAACAGAAAGTTACTTACCCGATGGTCACGGTCACAATGAAGATCATTGTCACCGTGACATATGCACCAACTAGAATCCAGAATGCATCTTCCTTTTGTCACGGTCACAATGAAATTCATTGTGACCGTGACCACCTGCACACTTGCACAAATTCATCAATTTCTCTAAATCTCATGGTACAATTGTTTTGAACCTTCTCTAACAAAACATAATTTCTCTTCTAAACATAAAATTTACAAAATGAAACAAGATTAACTTCCTAAAAAAAATACCATTAAATGATAAAAAAAAAAGATAAGAAGTAGTTCTGCATTTAACAAGTCCGCAGCTGGACTTTTAAATACCGTCAATGATCTGCTAGAGTAACGATCGTGGAAGCACTATCAAAGGTAGATCCAAAATACTACTTCACACGATGTCCATTTACCTTGAATTCATCCTCAAATAGCGGGTGCTTCAATGTCACCACGCTAAACTTATCAACTGCCACTACTTCATAGGGTCCCTTCCATCTCGATTTCAACTTACCAGGAAACAACCGCAGCCTACTGTCATAAAGAAGCACTCGCATTCCAGGTATAATTTCCTTTCTGACCAGTTTTTGATCATGCCACTTCTTAGTTTTATCTTTGTATTTCATGGCATGATCATAGGCCCAAAATCAATGCTCGTCTAGTTCATTTAGATGCAAAGACCTACACTTGCCTGCGTTCTCAAGGTCAAAATTCAGAAATTTGGTAGCCCAATAAGCTTTATGCTCTAATTCCACTGGGAGGTGACAGGACTTCCCAAAAACCAACGTAAAAGGGGACATCCCTATCGGTGTCTTGAATGCTGTCCTATAGGCCCATAAAGCATAATCTAACTTAAGATACCAATCTTTTCTAGATGAATTGACCTTTTTTTCTAAGATGGCCTTTAACTCCCTATTAGATACTTCAACTTGACCATTAGCCTGAGCATGGTAAGGGGTTGTGACCTTATGCCTAACGCCAAATTTCTTTAATAAAGCCTTAAATTGGTGGTTCACAAAATGTTTACCACCATCGCTAATAATGGCTCTAGGGGCTCCATATCGAGTAAATATGTTTCTCCTCAAAAATTCTAAAACAATCTTAGCATCAGAAGTTCTAGTGGCTATAGCTTCGACCCATTTACTCACATAATCCACTGCCACCAGAATATATTCAAACCCGTACGAAATCGGAAAAGGTCCTATAAAATCTATTCCCCATACATCAAATAGTTCTACCTCAAGCATGTTTGTCAGAGGCATCTCATCTAGCTTAGATATATTTCCTACCCTCTGGCATCTATCATAAGTCTTCACATAAAATTGAACATCTCTAAACATTGTAGGCCAATAAAAACCAGAAGATAAAATTTTCATTACCGTTCTATTTGGCCCATGATGTCCACCAGCTTCTCCACCGTGACAAGCTGTGATGATTGCACCCGTCTCCTCATCTGAGATGCACCTTCTTAAAACTTGATCAGCACATAATCGGAAAAGGTAGGGGTCATCCCAAATGTATTGTCTTGCATCAGCTCGCAGTTTCTTCTTTTGCTGCCAAGTAAATTCTTTAGGCATAAAACCCCCTGCAAGAAAATTTGTTATGTTAGCAAACCAAGGAACAGAAGTGTCACAAGCAAATAAAGCACAAATGTGTTTGTCAGGAAATAAATCTAAAATTTCCCCCTTTTCAATATGGTCATTTTCCATTCTTGACAAATGGTCTGCCATGAAGTTTTCAGCGCCCTTCTTATCCTTAATTTCTAAATCGAACTCTTGCAATAGCAGCACCCAACGAATCAGCCTCGGTTTGGATTCCTTCTTGGCAAACAAATGCCTCAAAGCTGCATGGTCTGACCACACCACAACTTTTGCACCCAGCAAATATGGCCTGAACTTCTCGAATGCATACACAATTGCTAGAAGTTCTTTCTCTGTGGTGGTGTATTTAACCTGTGCTCCTGTCAAAGTGTGACTAGCATAATAAATTGCACAGAATATCTTATCCCGACGCTATCCTAGTACCGCTCCCACTGCATAATCACTAGCATCACACATTAGTTCAAACGGCATAGTCCAATCCGGAGATATAATCACCGGAGCTGAAATAAGCCGTTGCTTTAATATTTCAAAAGCTAGCAAGCATTCATTATCAAAATTAAAGACATCATCTTTCATGAGTAAATTAGACAGGGGTTTAGCAATTTTTGAAAAGTCTTTAATAAAACGCCGTTAAACCCTGCATGTCCTAAAAAACTCCTTATCCCCTTAACACTTGTCGGAGGCGGTAACTTCTCTATGAATTTGACTTTTGCCTTATCCACTTCTATCCCTCTCTTTGAAATTTTATGTCTTAACACAATGCCCTCTCTCACCATAAAATGGCATTTTTCCCAATTTAAAACTAGGTTAGTTTTTCACACCTCCCTAGCACTAAATCAAGATGCTTTAGACAGCTAATAAAATCAGCCCCATATATAGTGAAATCATCCATGAATACCTCCATACATTTCTCTATAAAATCATGGAAAATAGCCATTATACACCGCTGAAACGTAGCCGGTGCATTACATAACCCAAAGGGCATTCTTCTATATGAAAATGTGCCATATGGGCAGGTAAAGGTCATTTTCTCTTGATCCTCAGGGGCTATAGAAATCTGCAAATATCCCGAATACCCATCTAAAAAACAGTAGAACCTATTACCTGCTAACCTCTCTAGCATCTGATCAATAAACGGCAAAGGGAAATGGTCTTTTCTAGTGGCAATATTCAACCTTCTATAATCCATACAGACTCTCCAACCCGTAACTGTACGAGTTGGAATCAGTTCATTCAGTTCATTCTTTACCACTGTCTTCCCCCCTTTTTTAGGCACACACTGCACTGGGCTGACCCATTTACTATCAGAAATAGGGTAGATTATACCTGCATCGAGGAGTTTGAGTACCTCCTTCTTTACTACCTCTTGCATGGCCGGGTTGAGTCGTCTCTGAGGCTGAGCTACCGGCTTGCATTCCTCCTCCATTGGGATCATGTGTGTGCAGTAGCTTGGGTCAATCCCCTTCAAGTCTGAGGTTTCCCATCCGATGGCTCCCTTGTGCTTCTTCAGCACCTCTAGCAGCAGCTGTTCTTCATCACCTGACAACAAAGAAGATATGATTACTGGTTTCTGTTCTTTCTCTAAAAACACATATTTCAAATGAGAGGGGAGAGGTTTAAGTTCAGAGGTTAAATCCCCCTTTTTAGGGTTAGACTCTTCATTCTATGACTCATCCTTTCCATCTTCTATCTCCACATTTTCTATTTCTTCTCCCCTCATCTCTTCTTCCATTTCTTCTCCTTCCACTACATGTAACAAACATAAATTTTCTGGATCAGCTCTAACCGCTTGTTCCTGCACTTCTTCCACACACTCGTCTATTACATCAATAAAATAAACAGACTCCTCCATATCCCCAGATGGATACTTTTGAACCTTGTTCATATCCACTACTAACTCCTCATTATTGAACCGCAGAGTGACCGTTTGACCATGAACATTGATCAATGCCTTTGTTGTGTTTAAAAATGGTCTTCCCACTATCAGTGGCACCTTCCTATCCTCTTCCATCTCCATCACCACAAAGTCCACTGGGAAGATGAATTTCCCCACCTTCACTAACAGATCTTCTATCACTCCCTTGGACCGCCTCACTGACCTATCTGCAAGTTAAAGTCTCATTCCCGTCTCTTTGAGGTCCCCAAGATTAAGCTTCCTGCAAATAGAATAAGGCATCAAATTTATGCTGGCACCCAAATCACATAAAGCATTACCATAAAAATCTTCACCAATAGCACAGGGTAAAGTAAAGCTACCTGGATCTTCCAATTTCTCGGGGATCTTATTCATAATTATAGCACTGCAATTTTCTGTAAGCTGTACAGTTCCATGCCCTTCTAATTTCTTTTTATTAGAACATAATTCTTTCATAAATTTAGCATAGTTAGGCATATGAGCTAAAGCTTCAGCAAATGGTAAATTGATGTGCAATTTTTTAAACATCTCTAGAAACCTAGCCTTTTTCTCATTTTTCTTTTCCTGTTTAGCAACTGCAGGAAATGGCAGTCTATTTATATCAAGATCCTCTACCCTCGGATTCACTAAACTTTTACCCTTATCAATTTTAGGAGCAACTTCATTAACTTCTACTCTAGAGTTAGGATTACTTACCGTCCGTGTCGGCTCCTCTTTTTCTGATGATGAAGAATTTTTACCTTGGCTTTCCCTCGGTACCACTTCCTTACCACTTCTCAGTGTGATGGCTTTAGCTTCCTCTTTTGGATTCCGATCCACATTCGAAGTAAATGTTCCCGGTTGTCTTTGAGACACGGAATTCGCTAGCTGTCCCACTTGAGTCTCTAAATTCCTCATGGAAGCATCTTGGTTCCGGTTCCACTGCTCTTGAGATTTCCACCTTGACTCTTGATTAGCCATGAACTGCTGCTGGCTATTTACAAACTGTTGTTGACTGTTTATGAAAGTAGCCAACATGTCTTCCAGATTTGTCTTCTTTTCTTGCACAGGTGGCCTCGGTTGGTATCCCGGTGGGTGGTATTGCTGCCCTTGGTTGTGATGGGGTGGATATGGTTGTTGGTATTGCTGCCCTTGGTTCTGATGAGTATTTTGGTTGAAGGGAGGTCTAACTTGTGGTTGAGAGGATGAAGCATTTGGATTTCCATCCTTCCAAGAGAAGTTTGGATGATTTCTCCAGCCCGGATTATATGTGTTGCTGTAGGGGTCATTCCTTCTATAATCCTCTATGGCATTTATATCTCCCATTGCCCCACTCTCTTGACCAACTTGCCCACTTTCATACCATCCACTCTCTTGAGCCACAGAGGCTACATTCTGCACCTTCAAACTACTCATCTCCTTCCTCATGGACTCAATCTGTGCCTTCAGCATCGACACCTTATACACAGCATGTATCCCTTGTCTTTTCGGAACTGACCTAGGATTAGACCATTGAGCATCATTCGCCGCCATTTCATCTAGTAGATAAAAAGCTTCCTCTGGTAGTCTATTCATGAATAACCCTCCTGATGAAGCATCCAATAAAGATCTTGTCTGTGGTGTAACCCCAGAATAAAATGTTGTCATCAGGTGGTATATGGCTATCTCATGGTGAGGACAGCTTCTCAACAGCCTTCTAAACCTTTCCCACGCTTCATGAAACGGCTCCTCACTCATTTGACTAAAACCCAAGATACTGTTACGGATGTTCGCAGTCTTTGTTGGAGGGAAGAATCTCATCAAAAATCTCTCCTGTAACTGGTCCCATGATCTAATCGACTGTCTAGGTAGCATTTGTAACCATTCACGTGCTTTTCCAATCAATGTGAAAGGGAATAACTTTAATCTTACCGAGTCAGATGATACTCCAGGAATCTGAACCGTATCACTGACCTCTAAGAATATGTCTAAGTGCTGTGCGGGATCTTTCACTTCTGAACCAGTAAACTGATTCCTCTGTACCATATTGATGGTGGCTGGTTTAAGCTCAAACTGTACTCCCCTTGGCAGCACAATCGTCCTATTATCCTCATTCCATCTTGGTACTGCATAATCCCTTATTGTCCTCTGTCTCGGGACCTCTTCTCTATAATTCCCTTGATTTCCATCTTGTGCCCTCGGTACTTGTTCGTTCTCGGGAGGAACTTCACCAATAAGAAGAAGATTGTCTTCTATGTTATTATTTCTGTTGGCTCTCCTTCGTTGATGCAAAGTCCTCTTAATTTCAGGATCGTAGGGTGCTATTTGTTCCTGTCTCAATCTGCTCATGCACCACAACAACTACCTGAAAAGAAACAAAAAATAAAAATAAAAACTGAAAAACACACACAAATAATAATCAAAACTTAAAACAACGCCACTCCCCGGCAACAGCGCCAAAAACTTGACGCGACCTCAGCAAGTGTACTGAATCGACAAGTAATATAATGGAGTATATTTAAGACTCCGAGTTATCGTACCCAAGAGACTGTGTGCGCAAGTAATGAAAATCAAATGTATGCTAAAGAATTCCCAATTATCTGAATTGATTAAGTTAACTACTGATTAAAAACAAAGAATTTAAATAACCAAAATAAACAAACAGAAATAATCAAATTAAATTGACAGCAACAATTGCAAGAAACCAAATGACGGAAAAATTAACAATATAAGAATTTAAAAATAAACAAACGTTGCTCAGGTTCACTCATCCACCCCATACCCAGATATGACTCAAAACACATAAAGAAAACATATATGAACGAAATCGGGATAACCCTCTTAACCCAAGTGTCCCATTCCGAAGCAAGCTACTCTAATTGCATAACGTCCCATTCCGGAGCAAGATACTCTAATTGCATAACGTCCCATTCCGGAGCAAGTCATACAACTAGCCTAATCACGGGTCTAAAATCCTAGGTTCGGTTTGCTTTCCCATTCCGGAGCCAAACAACCCAAAACCTAATTATTTCACTCCTCACTCCAATCTTAAACCATGAAATCCTGCACATATGGATTCCCTTCCGGAGCAGTCCGAATGATACAGCAAACATGACAGAAAATCTGAAGATAAGTTATCATGACATTCAATCATACAATTCAATAACCAATTAAGATACATGAATTAATTCATTCATCAAAACAGGAAATTAACTTGAAAATATACATCTCATGATTTGACAATAATAACCAGTGAAATAAACCTTCATTCATATATCGAATATCAAAATATGTTTAGAATTCACATCAAGGATAGGGGTTTAGAGATCCCCCAAACAACTAAAAAACTACTCACGATCTATTAAAAAATCAAAAGAATATAGGAAAGAATAAACCCAGAAATTCATTGAGGTAGAAATCCCGGTTGAATCCCACGTTCTTTAGTCTTCTTCTTTAGATCTTCAATGGAGAATTAAACTAAAATTCTGGAAAACTGGAAAACTAACAATCTCTGGAAATTAAAACTATGTATCTAATGAAAATTACTCTCAATTTCTAATTGAAAACTCAAAACAAGATTGAAAATGGAAGTTTAGAACAGAAGAAATACTCAGAAAATCTCAGCCGCCAAAACTAAAATCAAAAACTAACTAAAAAAATCGGAACCCTAACCAAACAGAAAAGTACGTTTTTATAGTTCCAGATGGGTCATGGTGACAATGAAATTCATTGTCACCGTGTAGAGTCGAGATTTTCAAATTCCTTTCATGCACAGGAGAGGGGTCACGGTGACAATGAATTTCATTGTCACCGTGAGGTCTTCACTTTTTGCTTCTGTCCAGGAAATAATTATGTCACGGTGACAGTGAAATTCATTGTCACCGTGAGGTACATGCTGCTCTGATTCTGCCTTGATGATTTTTATGTCACGGTGACAATGAAATTGATTGCCACCGTGACATGCTTCCTACTTGCATTCTGCCCAAACGTTTGCTATATCACGGTCACAATGAAATCCATTGTGACCGTGACCCCTCTAAGTCTGCTCCTGTCTTCAACTTCTCTTTATGTCACGGTCACAATGAGTTTCATTGTGACCGTGATGTACCTAGAACCACACCTGCAAAGACAACTAAAAATCCATCAAAAATTATCTATAATGCATCAAAATTCCAATTTGACTAAGATTAGTAAAATTAACCTAAAGGAAACGAAACATAACACAAAAACACAACTAAACTCCCAAAAATCATATAAAAACACCATCAAATCTAAGTACTATATTGAAGTTATCAGCCGCCTTAATGGTTACCACCTCGCCTTCATGTGGGAACCTTATCATCTGGTGTAGCGTAGACGGCACTCCCCCTAGTTTATGAAACCAGGGCCTCCCAAGCAATGCTGAGAAGTTGGCCGGAATGGGCAAAACTACAAACTCTGTCTCCGTCTCAATAGGTCTAGCCTTGACCAAAGTCTTGAACGTCCCCGAAGCTTGCCTTCTAGAATTATCGTAAGCTGTAATAGTCAAATCTGACTCGCTAAGCATACCCTCATCCAAACCGAAAGCCTGAAGCGCCACCAGAGGGCAAACATTTATAGATGACCCGTCGTCTACCATAACGCAAGCAGTGTGCTTGCCATTGATTTGTGCCTTAATGTACAGTGGTCGGTTATGATTATGGCCTTCGACTGGCAAGTCGGCATCAGAATACACTAATCTCTCTCCTGATCCCCCTTTTACAAGGTCTAACAATTCCGATGGAGAGATTGTAGTAGCCACAGTAGACTCAGTCAAAGCTTCTACCAACTTTTGTCTATGAGAAGGGGACTGCCTCAGAAGATCCCATATAGATATTTGAGCCGTGGTCTTCTTCAACTGTTTGACTATCTGATTCTCTTCTAGCTCTTTCTCTGTTGATGCCTGCGCTGGTTCCGGTGACCTTTCTATCTCTGGCACTACTCTTCCATTTCTCGTTACAGCTCCTACTTCTTTTCCCTCTTCATCTGACTTCCACAGATCCAAAGATATTTCAGCTTCCTCCTCATCTCCATTACTGCTTTCGCTACTAGACCAACAATCAATTGTCGCTACAGACATCCTTTCCCCCTTGGCCTCATGGCGAATAACAGCAACATACTCATTCCCATACAAGTCCCGCAACACCTACTATCTGGTAGGCTTGATCCAATCATGAAAATAGGGGGCGGCACAGCATTATAGCTAGGCTTCTTTTTTTCCTCTCTCCGCTCGGGGTCAGTAATTTGTTTGCTGTCAATCAAATCCTGGATTGAGTGCCTTAGCACTTTACAATTATCCGTTAAATGGCCCGTATGCTGATGAAAGGCACAGTACTCATTATCTTTTTGCCCCAGTGCCCCTTGCGTCATAGCAGGCCTGGGAGGCAAAGGCTGCAACTTCCCTTCTCTCATCAACCTTCTTAAAACCCAAGACAGTGGTATTCCTAAGTTCAAAAACTTCCTCGGGGTAGTTGCGTCACTAGCAGACACCTCAACCGTTCTTCTGGTGCTACCATTGGGATCGGCTGGCCTATTTGTCCCTTGACTGGTATTAGCTCTCTTGGCATAATTGTCATTGCTCGCCTTTCGGGCTAAGTATTCCCCTTCCGCTTCTTGGCTATATCCTTCAAAGACTCCCAGTCTTTTAGACCCTTCATCTTCAAACCTTCTTTCAAGTACGGGCTCGCGTTCTTGATGAATAAACGGATCTGGTCTTGAGTGTGTGGCTTTCTCCTCATCTCCATTACTCTACTCCGCCAGCGGGTTAGGTAATCATGGAAGGATTCCCCAGCCTTTTGCTTAAGCAACTCCAAATCCTTGAGGGTCACCTCCATCCTTGTGTTGCAGTCGTACTACCTTAAAAACTCCTCAGTGAGTATATCCCAATCCTCCTTGGTTCGGCGGTCGAGGCCGTGGTACCAATCTACGGCGAGGCCAGTTAGGTTCAAGCAAAAGTACTCCACTTTTTGCCTCTTGGACAAGGTAGTCCCTTTCATGATCAAGGAATACAGCTTTACATGGGCAGTCGGGTCAGAAGTGCCGTTAAACTTAGAAACATCAGGCATCTTAAAATTGTACGGGATCGGGTCATCTCCCTCCAGCTCCTTATCTTCTGGGTTCATCCCTTGGCCTCTTCCCAACATGCGGGCCATAACCTCAAACTTTTCTTCCATCTTCTTCTAGATGAACTTTTCGGTCTGGGGTGCCTTCCCCCTCTCAGATATAATGCTCAGTTTGTCATCTTAATCCTCCCGATCATCTTCTAACCTCAGTGCTTGTCTCCTTCTCTGGACCCCGGAAGCCGCTGATCTCAGATCTATAGGTGGTGGTCGAATCGGTTCCTCCTGTTAGAATGATGCATGAAATGCATGGCCGTGATATGCAACATCCACAAATCACAGGCAAACGGATAGGTCCTTCCACCCTTATTGCTCCCACACACGTGGTCGTGCGGTCTCTTTCCTAGGCGGGATTAATCCACGGGTCAACGGGGAACCCAATGGACATGGATGGTGTGCGGTGAAAAAATGGCAGCATAACACTCCTATGCTAATGCACAAGCGCATGGATAATGGTCATCATGTATTTAGACATCCCAAATATATCGACATGGCCCTACCGGGGCATGGAAGCCTTTGGCTAGGTTACCAAGCAAGACATCTGGATTCACCCAATACATAATGACCCATACAGCAAGCATGATGTTACGGTTCATATCACCTAGGGAGAGTATCTACGGCCATTATATGAGCTTTGGTCGAGGGAGATATTACTTTAAGGCTACCCAAGCATGATCCCTGCCGACGGGTCTAGCTCATCACAAGCATAACGGCCGATCGGGTTATCATTTTATATACCAAAAGGTATGAAGCTTGGACTGGTGATTATCCTTAACACTTCCCCACATTGAGTGAACGTAGGGTTGTGTTTCGGGAATGCACCGAGGTTAAGAAGGGACCAATCTAGCATATTTTAAGGCTCTAATGGGATGTAAATGCAAATTTGAAAGAAATCGAATTTATTAATTAAACTTTAATCATAAATGTTAAGCGAGGTATTTTCAAATCGTAGTCTCGAACCATATGTCCCCAGTGGAGTCGCCACTGTGACGCGCGCTGGGCCCTGCGTGCCGCCCGTACGACCGCCCGCTCGAGGGTGATCGGGGCATTTGTGGGTCCGTTGGCAACTTGCAATGAATTGCGAGTGCGTCTATTTTGGGCAACAAGGAGGTTTCATGGAGTCGCCACCCAATAGAACATTGGGAAAGTTTCTCTCACCTCGGAGAGCCTAAGACTGCGCTTATTATCCATTTTGGGCCAACTAAAGGGGTCTTGGAGGGTAAATCTCTCTCCCAAAGGAGCCTAGGATTAACGTCTAAGTCTCATGACACAAGAGGTGTCTTGGAGGTCTTAGTTCCAACGAGTGATCGGATAGACCTCTAGTCTCGTTGAGCCCAAAGACCAGAGCTGGGTTCGGGACTTCTCATCTATTTCTACCTCGATCATTTTATGATTAAATTTTGAACTCATTAATTCGCTCTCTCTCCAAACGATGCAATTTAATTAAAAGTGCATTTTATTCACGTGTTAAAGTGATAGATAAATAAAGGAATATTAAATCAAAAAAATTACAATAACACTCGGAGCGGAATACAACTCCCATTTATAAATGTGCAATACATACATAAGACGGGAGATTATTTATTTTGAGGACATTGGTCCTCGCATGCATTTATTATAAAAATGATGTTTTTATTGTGGGAATTTTTCATTGGATGAAAAATAGGACATTGGATCCTTAATTTTATGAAAATCTCTCTTTATTAAATATAAAACATTTATCAATTTTTATATTTAGCGAGATACAAAAGGTATATTCATGTACATAAAATAATTAACAAATAAACAAATGAGTGAAATGACTAAGAAAGTTAGAAAACTAAATCGGACGGAATCCTCCGAGCATGGTAGATTGCCCCTCGAGCTCAGGATAGTCCAAGAAAATCATATATGCTCACAAAAGGTTAATGGGTGTTAATATACAAAAAGCGCAATATAAATAAAGCTCTAAGACTTGAGAGACATAGAAAAAAGGTAAAAGGAGGTTTGAAAATATGGAGACAGAACCCAGGGATGGCCACTACCGAGTGACCGACGGGCGTCAGTCAAGGTGACCAACGTGTCCTGTCGCTCACTCGAGTGAGGGCGTCTGTGGGAGGGGTGACCGACGGGCATCGGTGAAACAGATGACCCATCAGTCACCGCTGTCTCTGAAAAACGATAGCAAAACTAATTTAACAAAGCAAAAACAGATTTTTACCACAAAAACGAGATGAAAAGGATCAAAATAAAGAAAGATAAAAGCAAAAAGTCAAAAAAACAAGAATAAAAATAAAGATGAAGTAATAAGGAGAAGAAGTCCGGAATATTTACCCTCAGATAATATTTTGGTTGGATTTTTGGTGTCGATTAAAGTCTCGCACGCTCCACGAGAAGACAAAATGAAAGGTCAAGAATGAGGAAAACAGATTATTTCCTTCTCGATCCTTCGAAAGACTGAATTTTGGAATCAAAACCTTTAGAAAAACTAATTAGATTTAGCTCCTTTTTAATGGTTTGATTCTTAAACTAAAAGAGATCTCTTAAGATTTGTGTTTCTTGGAAGAGTGAGAAAACAAGTGTTAATTTTGACAAATTTTCCCCTTTAGAAATTTCTCCAAAACCCCTCTCTAGGTGGGAAATGAAAGTTTTTATAGACCAGGGGCGACCGACGGGCATCGGTTCCACAGACGGGCATCGGTTTAATCCTACTGACACAAGGATTCAACCGATGAGCCTACAATTCTCACCGACGGGCGTTAGAGAAGTTGCGTGCTCCGAAAAATCAAGTTGTGTGCTCCAGAAAATCAGGTCCCTCCGACGGGCGTCGGAAAATCCCATAGGCCGTCTATAACCCGAAGCGACGGTCTTGCCTTTGACAGATGGGCAGACCGCCGGTGGAGAAAAATACACCTTTTGACCCAAAAAAAGATCCCCGTTTCCTCCCTCTTTCCTACGAAGACTGACAGAACACATTTCTTGTGAAGCAGGGGACCAAAACCTCCGAATCTCAACCGTTTGTACGGACTCGGACGTTGATTCCGCATCGGGTAATCTCTAATCCAGACCGCCTCGGGACACGGTGCTTACACCAGCAAAACCAGAATTCAACCTCAAACATACACTTAGGTATAAAACTCACTCAAAGAAAAGAAGAAGGACGGACACTAAATTAAAACTTACCAACCAACTCCAATTACCCCAACTCACCACAGCTCACCCGATTCCAGCAAAAGAAGAATTATAGAAAGAAATAAAGAGAAAGAAGAAGAAAATGAAGAAGTAACGGGAAGAGAAGGAAAAGAAGAAGAAAACGGGATAAGAACAAGGGGAAGAACAGCTGTCCCTTTTCTTCTCTCTCCCATGCCACATGGCAACTCCCCATTGGGCCACATACTAACTGCACCTAACTCCCATCCTTCAAGCTACACTCAAGCCTAATCTCTTAATCATACACTACTCCCATACACTCACTCACACCTAACTATAGCCCACAACACACACTACTCTAATACACTCACTCACACTAAAACACAACCCAACTAAAGCATAATAACAAATTAATTTAACTAAAAATAAACACATGCTCAAAATAAACCACGCATACTTACACGCACACAAGGCTCACTCTACTAAGGTGGTTTCGGGGTGTTACAATACTCCCCTCCTTAATAGAATTTCATCCTCGAAATTCTCACCTAATCCAAATAGTTGAGGATACTGAGTCCTCACTGCCACCTCCGGTTCCCAGGTTGCTTCCTCAACACCGTGATGTTGCCAAAGCACTTTTACCAACTGTATCTGCTTATTTCGAAGCTGCCTGACTTCTCTAGCCAAAATCTCTTTTGGTTCCTCATCAAAAGAAAAATCTGACTGAACCCGAATATCTTGCACTTTGAGCACATGTGATGGATCTGATCGGTAGCGACGGAGCATAGATACATGAAAGACATCATGTAACTTGGCTAATTCTGTCGGTAATGCTAACCGATAAGCTACCGGACCTACCTTTTCTAAAATCTCATAGGGTCCGATAAATCGGGGACTCAACTTTCCTTTCTTTCCAAAATGAAGAACTTTTCGCCACGGAGAAACTTTCAGAAAGACCTTGTCACTGACTTCATACTGGATATCTCTACGCTTCAAATTAGCATACGATCGCTGTCTGTCTTTGGCTGCTTTCAGATTCTGTTGTACAATTCTAACTTTCTCTTCCGTGTCTCTTACCATCTCCGGACCTATTATAGCTCTTTCCGATAATTCAGTCCAACACACTGGTGTTCTACATCTCCGCCCATACAACACCTCATAAGGAGCCATTCCGATGCTTGCCTGGTGACTATTATTATACGCAAATTCCATCAGAGGCACATATCGATCCCAATTTCCTGAAAATTCCAAAGCACAACCCCGTAGCATGTCTTCAAGAATCTGAATAACTCTCTCAGACTGACCATCAATCTGAGGATAAAACGTTGTACTGAAGTTTAGCTGAGTACCCAAAGCTGACTGAAGTTCTTTCCAAAACTTGGATGTAAACCGAGGATCTCGATCCAACACAATGGATAAAGGTACACCATGAAGCCTGACTATCTATCTCACATATATCTCTGCCAACTTATCCATAGAATAATCCAACCGAACAGGCAAGAAATGCGCTAACTTTGACAATCTATCCACTATAACCCATACTGAGTCATGCTTGCGCTGCATCAACGGCAAACCCGTCATAAAATCCATCGTAACATTGTCCCATTTCCACTGAGGAATGGGTAAGGGGTTAAGCGAACCCGATGGAACTTGGTGTTTGGCTTTCACTTGCTGACACACTAAACACTTCGAGACAAAATTTACTATATCCTTCTTCATACCCGGCCACCAATAATGCTGCTTGAGATCTCGATACATCTTATCTCCACCCGGATGCATAGTAAAAACCGATGAATGGGCCTCATGCAAAAGCTTCTTCTTCACATAACTCACATCCGGTACACATAACCGATTCCCATACTTAAGCACTCCTTTCCCATCTACTGAAAATTCAGTTCGCTTACCATTTTTCACCGCTTGATAAACACACTGCAAAATAGGATCACTTAACTGTGCATCCACAATCTCTTCCCTCAAACTCGGTCTAGCTTTTAACTGAGCAATCAATGCGCCTTCTGAATCAAATCTGCACCTCCCGCTGCTAACAGATAAAGCCGAAATTGACTTTCTGCTAAGAGCATCCACCACCACATTTGCTTTACCCAGATGGTAGCCAATAATACAATTATAATCCTTGAACAGTTCTAACCACCTTCGCTGTCTCAAATTTAACTCTTTCTGGGTCAGCAGATACTTCAAACTCTTGTGGTCAGTGAAGATTCTACACTTTTCTCTATACAAATAGTGCCGCCACACCTTAAGTGCAAACACTACCGCTGCTAACTCTAAATCATGTGTCGGGTAGTGTTGCTCGTGAGGCTTCAACTGCCTGGAAGCATAGGCAATTACCTTGCCATCTTGCATCAGAACACAACCTAAGCCCACTCCAGAAGCATCACTATACATGGTGAATTCCTTACCCGACACAGGCTGCGTAAGTACAGGAGCCTTAATCAACATTTCTTTCAACTGATCAAAACTGGTTTGACACTTATCAGACCACACAAACCTCACTTCTTTACGGAGAAGTCTAGTCAAAGGTGAAGCTAATACTAAGAATCCCTTGACAAAACGCCTGTAATAGCAAGCCAAACCTAGAAAACTTCTTACTTCTGGCACATTCTTAGGCGGTCACCAACTCACAATTGCCTCTACCTTGGATGGGTCTACCCGAATACCATCAGCTGAAACCACATGTCCAAGGAAGGTCACTTCTTTTAACCAAAACTCACACATACTGAGTTTAGCATAAAGCTGATGATTTCTCAACACTTGTAATACCAAACGGAGATGTTCTTCATGTTCCTTTTCATTCTTTCAATAAACAAGAATGTCGTCAATGAACACCACCACAAACCGATCCAGATACTGCCTAAAGACTCTGTTCATTAGATCCATAAAAGCTGCAGGTGCATTGGTCAAACCAAATGGCATTACTAAGAATTCATAGTGACCATAGCGCGTCCGAAAAGCCGTCTTTGCCACATCCGTATCCTTTAACCTCAACTGATAGTAACCCGATCTCAGGTCTATCTTGGAGAACACTCCTACCCCTCTCAACTGATCAAAAAGGTTCTCAATCCGTGATAACGGATACCTATTCTTTACTGTAATCTTGTTAAGTTGCCTGTAATCTATACACATCTGCAATGTTTCGTCTTTCTTTTTAACGAACAAGATCGGAGCACCCCACGGAGACACACTAGGCCGGATAAATCCTTTATCCAAGAGTTCTTGCAATTGACTCTTCAGTTCCTTCAATTCCACTGGAGCCATCCGATACGGGGCTTTAGAAATCAAAGATGCTCCCTGTACAACCTCCACTGACAACTCTACTTCCCTCTCTAGAGGTAGCCCCGGTAACTATTCCGGAAATACATCTTCAAATTCCCTCACGATCGGAATATCTTGCACTTTAATTTGCCCTCTCCCTGAGTCCAGAACTAGTGCCAAGTACGCTTCACATCCCTTCCTTATAAACCTCTTAGCCTTCATTGCTGAAATAATATTATGCAACGAACTACTTCCCTCACCCTTCACAATCATGGATAACTGATCTTTATCTTTGAGAACCACAACCTTCCTGTGACAATCCACTATAGCTCAATGCTTAGCTAACCAATCCATCCCCAAAATAACATCAAACTCATGAAACGGCAACCGAATCAAATCAACTGCAAACACTGTACCTTGAATTCTTAAGAGACAATTCCGACAAACCCGGTTCACTATAACACTCTGACCCAATGGGCTAGACACATGAATCTCATAGTCCAATCTTTCCTCACTCCCCAAACTAGCACCCAACTTACTAGAACACAAGTAAGAATGAGTAGAACCCGGATCTATCAAAGCATACACTTCAGAATCAAACAATAAAAACTTACCGGCAATTACTTCCGGTGCGTTCTGCTCATCCCTAGCTTTCATGGCATAGGCTCTACCAGCTGTCGGAACGGGGCGGTCCACAGACTCAGATAGCTCTCTCTCCCGAGGCCGTCCACCACGACCCCGTCCTCTACCTCTACCACGGCTTCCTTGGGGAGCATTAGATCCTGCTCGACTACCTTCTTGTTGACCTGGAGCATTCTCACGCAGATTCGAGCAATTAGCAAGGAAATGATCCGTACCACCACACCTGAAGCATCCTCCTGTCAGCCACCTACATTCGCCCCAATGGCGCTTACTACAATGAGAGCATTGAGGCATGGCATCACCTCTACCACCAAAACCTCCTCTAGCCGCGCCTGATCCTCTAGAAGAGTCCTATCTCCTCCATCTAGTAGCCAGACTAGCAGGAGACTCACCCACAGTATTCCCTTGAGATTCTCTTGATCTTTTCCCTGAAGAAGAACTGCCTCTAGAAGTCTTCTTCCTCAAAGCTTTCTCTCTCAGAACATTCTCAGAGCGCTCTGCTCTCAAAGTCGCCTGAACCAGCTGATAATAGCTAACATTCGGGGCAGACATCAAAGAAACTAGCATTGCCTTCAAAGATTCATTCAAACCCGCCTCGAAATGTTGACACCGAAACTCATCAGTATGAATTTCTGGTGGTGCATACTTACTAAGTCTGTTAAACTCATTCTCATAATCTGCCACAGACATCACCCTCTGCCTGAGACTCAAGAACTGCGCCCATCTGGCGTCTTTGAATGCCTTAGTTACATACTTATTTTGGAACTCCTTCTCAAAGAACTCCCATGACAAAGGCTCGGGAAGCTGGGGCTGACTGAGCACTAACCTCCACCAGTCATAAGCAGAACCTTGCAACAGTGACACTACACATTCCACTTCTCTATCTGGCGGACATCTGATTTCCCTTAACACCCGTTTCACTTTATCAATCCACATCTCGGCTTTATCCGATTCATCTAAGCTGGTACCGAAGAAATCCTCAGCTCCATACTTCCTCATATTCTCAATAGGTGCCCTAGGTGCAGTTACTCTCTCCAACACCCTGGCCGTATCTTGGGATATCTTAAGCATCGCTTCAAAAAGAACCACAGGGGTCTCCGGTGGCACCCTAGTAGGTTGAGCCGGACCCGAAACGGATGGATCTTGCTCTTGGGGATTCACACTCTCGGCTGACCCCTCAAGCGATCCACGAGCAGACTCCATAGCTACAATACACAAAACACAGTTCGCATCAAGCCAACACAACTCGAACAGACTTTCTATGATACTCTAGCCCAGAAACGTCTAAACCTATTGCTCTGATACCACAAAATGTAACACCCCTTACCTATACGTAGAGAACTTCACCCTATGAAGAGGATGAAGCTCCCCAATAGATAAGGGTTACCACCCCCAAACGCTCAAACAGAATCAATCATTGCACACCAGTTACATATACAAATGAATAAATTAAAATTTCATAAGTTATCTGAGAAAAAGACCATGGAGCAAAATATTGCATTTTATTAATATGACAAACGTGGCTTTACATATTCCAAAAGATACAAAAGTGCCTCAGTACCATAGAATGATTACATATACTAATAACAAAATCTGTTATAAAATCATTTTCGCGTAGATTCAGTACAAAGGGATCACGAAGATCCAATCGGGGGACCTGATTAGGGTCCAAATCATACACTAGCTGCAGCAACACTAGCTCTATTAGGCATGCCTAACTATCCACTTATTCGACTCTAGCAGGTCATGCATAATCCAAGGCATATTTCAATTCACAACATATGTTTGCATCATGTTTTATTCATGATATAGGAAGCATATAAACACATTTATATATATATATACTATACATAATTCTAGAAGTAATACAAATTGGAAAGTTAAGTATTGTAATCATAAAAGAGAAGTCAAAAAGAAAAGCTAGAGGGTGTCGCGCTCGCGACAGAGGCAAAGTTGGCCTCCTGTCGCTCTCGCGTGGAGACAAAAACAGATCTCACTATCGCGCTCGCGATATTGTCGTGCCCGCGACAGTGAGTACCCATAAGAGCTGTCACAGGCTCGCGCCCAGGCATGCACTGGCAACAGAAGCTTGGCCAAACACTGAGCTCTCTGTCGCGATTGTGATGACGTCGCGCTCACGACAGGGAGTCCCCGCTGCACGCGCCCGGCCGCTTGCAGCTCGGCACGCGTGATGGGACAGAGATCACCAAGCTCTGTCGCGACATCGTCGTGCTCGTGACAGAGTCGTGATTTCCACTCCCAATGCCAAAAAATCTGTAAAAATTCATTCTCCACTTTCACCCACTCACTCATTTGGTTCCAAAACTCAGTTCTAAGTAAAATCCTTCATTCAAACCATTTACACAACATAAACATGCCCTTTGAACTCATTATTGTCATCAAATCAAGCAAATCACAAAATCAAAATCCAAAAGTTCTCAAACCAGCAATTTCTAAGAAAACATACAAAATTTCCACATTTTAACTCCATCCTTCACAACCCATGCTTCTCAACTCAAATTAAACAATACTCATAACTCATAGAAGCCAAAACGCACAATCCATATCATCAATTCCAATCATAATACAGAAATCATCAAAAAACACAAAATGCACAAAATACACAAACGTTCCCAAACCTCAAAAATATGGCGTCTCAATCTCGAGCTCCACTACCACTCGCGATATCCTTGCCTTTCGTCTCGTTAGGCAAAATCTCTGAACCACAAAACCTAGCAAAACCAGAATTCAACCTCAAACATACACTTAGGTATAAAACTCACTCAAAGAAAAGAAGAAGGACACTAAATTACAACTTACCAACCAACTCTAATTACCCCAACTCACCACAGCTCACCCGATTCCAACAAAAGAAGAATTATAGAAAGAATAAAGAGAGAAGAAGAAAATGAAGAAGTAATGGGAAGAGAAGGAAAAGAAGAAGAAAACGGGATAAGAACAAGGGGAAGAACAGCTGTCCCTTTTCTTCTCTCTCCCATGCCACATGGCAACTCCCCATTGGGCCACATACTAACTGTACCTAACTCCCAACCTTCAAGCTACACTCAAGACTAATCTCTTAATCATACACTACTCCCATAAACTCACTCACACCTAACTATAGCCCACAACACACACTACTCTAATACACTCACTCACACTAAAACACAACCAAACTAAAGCATAATAACAAATTAATTTAACCAAAAATAAACACATGCTCAAAATAAACCACGCATATTTACACGCACATAAGGCTCACTCTACTAGGGTGGTTTCGGGGTTTTACATGTCCTGTCTGCAGGTATTGCTTGATCGGGCTCATCCAGGTTTCATTCCCTTGATCAATCTCCATCATTTCTGGCTCGTCTAAGGAGGAGGAGGTTTGGTCGATGACAGTGATATTTTCTTCTATTACTCCTTATTCAGAAGCAGACAACTTTGCCAGCCGATCAGCTTCGAAAGTTTGATCTCTCGACACCTTCTGGAGGTTTAATTCTGATCCAGATTCTTCAAGTACGCTGACAGCGGCCTTGACCTTTGCCAGATACTAGATCATGCTGGTCTCTTTGGCTTCAAAGGTGCCAAAGACTTGGCTTATCACGAGCTGAGAGTCACTTTTGATGGTTACTGACTCTGGCCGGATGGCATAGAGCAGTCTCAATCCTTAAAGAAGCGCCTCGTACTCTACCACATTATTAGAAGCTTTAAAGCTAAGATTTATTGCATACCTTATTGCAATGCCGAGGGGGCCTATTATTACGATACCCACGCCGCCTCGAGTGACGTTTGCACCGTCCACAATCATTTCCCATTTTTGATGTTTGGGCTGACTGTCGATATCTTCGCCAGCGAACTCAGCAACAAAATTTGCCAGAGCTTGAGCCTTTATTGCCATCCTAGGCTCGTACCTCACATCCCATGACTGCAACTTGATTGCCCATCCAACCATTTTGCCCTCCAGGTCTGTGGTCTGAAGAATTTTCCTGATTGGATGACCCGACCGGACCACTATCGTGTGCGCCTTAAAGTATTGTCTTAACTTTCTTGCGCACATCATGAGGGCAATGATGAGTTACTCGACCGGTCCTTTCTTTAAGTTTGCACCCCTGAGTACCTAACTGACATAGTAAATGGTCAGTTGTTAGGTCCCTTCATCTCTTACCAGGACACCTGCAATGGCCTCACCAGAGGTGGACAAATAAAGGTACACGTTTTTGCCCTATATCAGTCGGCTGAGCAGTGGTGGGTTAGTGAGGAACTTTTTTAACTCTTCAAAAGCTTACTGGCAGTCTTCCCCCCAATTGAAAGTCTCACTCTTCCTCAACTTTTTGAAGAATGGAGTACATCGCTTGGCTGAGGAGGAGATGAATCGTCCTAGGGGTTGGGGGTCTTATTGTTATTAATTCAAACAAGGGGCGGTCAGTGGTGCCCCCGGCTAAGGCGGTAGTCGCCATTTCGACACTGACATTCCTCACTTCTGATATGGTAGCTTGGAACCTATCGATGTAGTCTCGAAGACTTTCATTGGATCTCTGATAGAGATTATATAAGTCACTCACCGACTTTAGTGAGCACGTCTGCACGATAAATCTTATGGTGAATAGCTCCTTGAGTTGTCTAAAAGAGGTAATTGATTCCTATGGCAGCTCATGGAACCAATTTAGGGTGTCTCCTCCCAAGGTGGTGAGGAAGATTCTGCAGGCTATCCTTTCATCGTAGGTATAGACCTACACTTTAGTCAGATATTCTGCTAAATGAGTGGTGGGATCAGTTTTACATATATATTTGTCCATCACCACGTCTCTCCACCTGGGAGGTAGCTCGAATTCTGTGATTTCTCTGCAAAATGGGGAGGCAGTGTTCTTGCACGTGTTTCCCTCGAATGCGTCTTTCTTAGGAGCGGGAAAGCTGAACTGCTTGAGTTTCTGTTTAAACCATTTGTCTTCCCTGCTCATGGCTGTGGAGATAGACCCGCTTTTCGGCTTCCTTGAGTGACTGCGATTTGGTGTGCACATAAAGGACAGATCATCCCCTATAGATGGGGTGGAGGACCTACTGGGATAATAGGTGGAGTCCCAACTTGTGGACATGGTTCCCTTCCCTTTATCATATCTTCCTGGGGTCCTGACGACGGCCCTTTGACTGTCTTGAGCTTATGGCTCATTAATGGAGATCCCCTTATTTCTCCTCCGTCTGAAGTCTTCGTCCATGAAGTAGTCCTCATGGTCTCTTTTAGAAGTTCTTGGTATTTTGCCTTTTTTGATCGTTTGGACGATGCTCTTAGTGAAGTCACTAAGGAGGGCGCGCATGTCCTTAACAGTGATAGGGGTATTTTTTTTGTTGCCGCAAAATGGCATCGTTGAATTCAGGAAGAAGGTTGGCTCTGATTAGGGACCTGGGAGGCCCCTCACTTCTCCGTGATGTCCCTGATCTAGCACGGCTGTTGCCATCGCGATCATGTTCTCTAAAGGATGCGCTCTCATTAGATCTTGAGTTTGACATGGCTCTCAAGGAAAGCACCAAATGATAAAGCCTGGATTATCTTTATCTTGAAAAGAAGGAGAGCCGATCGGATGAGCGAACCCTACAAGAGAAAATGCCAGGTCAGACCAGGCGTAAGCATTCTGAAGCTTAAGTTAGTAGCTTTCTAGAGAGAGAATGCTTAGAGATAGAATTTCAGAGATTCAATACCTGGTGCCACTGTTTGTTGGGCTATTTATAAGGGACAGTTGAGGTGCACTTGAGTGCCAGGAACATGATAACTGGCAGCTCTAGAGTAGGTGAGAGGTGAAGTGACAGGGAGCAGGTGAGAGGCATGGACGCTACCTTGTGTCAGAGGACTGATGGGACCTGTGGTCATATCAGCCGACCGGGCGTGTGCGCTGCTCTCAAGCTCACATTTGCTACTCTTTGCTACTGGGCCTTAGGCCTTGCCAGTGAATTGGGTCGACTAAATGGGCCTCTATGTAAATAAGATTTACGTGGTTATCAATTATTATTATTGTTATTATTGTGATTATTATTATTATCATTAACTTTGTTGCTACTCTTATTATTATTATCTATTACTACTACTATCATTATTATTATTATTACTTTTATTATTCTTGTTTAATGTTATTATTATATATTATTTTTATCATTATTATTATTATTATTTATGTTTTCATGCATGTTGAATTGTTAATATGTTAAGTTACTTATTTTTATTATGTCATTTAATTGATTTGTCATACATGATGCATTTTATTTTATTTACTTTAATTCATATGTTACATGCTTAAATTCATTTTTATTACTAATACCACTTTGATTTGTGTTTTTTTATTTCAATACTTATTTTTATGTGTGAACTTTTTCAATGGTAAATGGAAGCCCATGGAGATTTGAAGACACCATTTTGGGTGGGATTTGTCATATTTTAGTATTTTTATTATTTCTCATGATTTTGATTTTATTTGTTTTTATTATGTAATTTGTAATAAATTTATTTATTTTTATGCACGTTAATTAAAAGTCACAAAAAGTTTTATATTAATATATTGGGATTTTTTTCTAATAAAATGGGACCAATGTCCTAATTTTAACCCATAAAAACTCATTTTAAAAAGAATACTTAATTTTCTCAAAATGAGATCACTCATCCCGATTTTATCGATAAATAATAAAAAATAACTTTTTAATTTTTTAAAGTAAACATGAATGAACCAATGTTCCTAATTTAAATAATATCCCGATTTATGAATGTTTATTTTCTTATTCATGTTTGTTATTTATTTATGTTTTGTTTGATTTTATTCAGGGGATTGTACTTTTGTACCAAATTTTAATGCCTTTTTTATTTGGGGGATTGTATTTTGTCCCAATTTTATCTTTCTTTTTTTGGCTTGCTTTATTTTACCCCTTTCCTTACTACTTTCTTTTGTGCTTGATTTGCGCTTTATTTTTAATGCATGACCATGTGAGAAGAGAGATGAAATTTTTAGAATTAAAAACCCATTTATAATTAACTAAGACATTAATAAGAGTAAAGTTTTGAATCTTTCTCTGGTTTAGATCCTGAGGTTAGATGAACTTTTCCAATTTCTTGTAAATTGGGTGGCGACTGCAAAATATTTTAAAGGTGCCAAAAGGTTTCATGGGATTAGATGATCTTTCCAGTGTTCTATTGGGAGAAGGTGTCCAAAATATCTCATGTTGCCCAAAATTAAAAGACACCAACCCCTCTCGGGCCCTAAAAGCAGGCATTCCAGGAGCTGGTCGGGTTCGGCGCGCGTCACAGTGGCGACTCCACTGGGGATCTTGAAACTTTGCTCCGAAACTATCTTAGTTAATAATATAATTGGGTTTTTATAAATTAAAATTCTATCTCTTTTCAAAAAAAAAATTGCATTGCATCTATATTATAGCCTTAAAATTATGCTAGTTTGGTCCCTTTCTTAACCCCGGTGCATTCCCGAAGCACGACCCTACGTTCACTCAATATGGGGAAGTGTTAAGGATAATCACCAGCCCAAACCTCGTACCTTATCGTATATCAAATGGAGACCCAATCGGTCGTTATGCTCACGATAAGCAAGACCTATTAGCAGGGACCATGCTTGGGTATACCTAAAGTAACACTACCCTTGACCAAATCTCATGTAATGGCAACAGAAACCTCCACTAAATGATATGTACGCTAACAATGTGCTTGCTACGTGGGCCCTTATATATTGAACAAATTCAAACATATTAACTGGACACTCAACAAAGGCTTTCATGCCCCACTGGGCCCATTTTTAGTCTGTTTGAAAAGTTCAAATACATAATGGCCAAAACTCATATGCATGTGCTTTAAACTAAGAGTGTTATGCTGCTGGTTTCCCACCACGCACCATACGCATCCATTGGGTTCCCTGGAGACCCATGGGTCAAGCCCACCTAGGAAAGAGACTGTATGTCCCCCTGTGTGGGAGCAACAAGGTTGGAAGGATTTACCTGCATGTATGTGATTGTCTATGCTGCATCAACACGATCATGCATTGTATATATCATTCATGCATCATTATAACAGTTCAAATCTTTCAGCCATCATAGATTAACCTAAGTGGACTAGAGGTTCTGACGGTCGGCTGGTGAGGACAGATTTACCTCTTGGGTTGACAGAATTAGTGTCTGATTGGAATTTCGAGCCACTCTCAATGACCGAGAAATCATCCATATAATCATCAATGTCAGAGGAGACTGGAGCTTTAACCACTTAAGATCTTGCTCGGAGATTAGAGGATTTTGAGTGAAGAATGTTAGAAATGATGGGCACTATGGCCGATAGGATTGCTCATCCTCCAACTCCACAACCCCCAATCGTCCATGTTGGGGGGCAAGTTGAACCGCCTGCTGGTGGAGAAGCCCCCATTATAGTTAATGATGCCCGCCAACCTGCTAATGATCATAGAGCCACAGTGCCTGTTGAGCAAAAAAGGGCAATAATCCCTATTTCTGATGAGGATTTTGTGATAGAGGAGGGAAATGAAGAGGTAGTAGCACCTCAAGTTATGGGGGCCAGAGCACCTAGGGTAGAGGATGAGGCGATGAGAGGGATGAGGCAACAGATTGAAGTAATCACCCGCATGCTATCAGCCAAAAAGGGGATCAACCCCGAAGATAGAGATCTGGGGGATGAAGAGTTGTTGCCCCAAAGGTTCAAGATACCTGAACTGCCGAAGTTCGATGGTACTCCGAATCCATCTACACATATTAAGCAGTATACCCTGGTGATAAAAGGCATAGGGTACCAAGAAACAAAAGGTGGAATATTTCTGCCTTAGTCTAGTGGGTCCGGCTGTGGACTGGTACCATGGGTTAGACAGGAGGTCCAAGGAAGATTGGGACCTTTTGACTGAGGAGTTTATGAAGCGGTATAACTGCAGCACCAGAATGGAGGTCACCTTAAAGGACCTTGAGCTTTTACAGCAAAAGAATGATGAGTCATTCCATGAATACCTTACAAGATGGAGAAATAGGGTCATGGAGATGAAGAGAAAGCCTGACACTGTTGACCAAATTAGGCTATTTATCAAGAAATATTACCCTTACTTGAGGGACTTGCTCAGGTTTAAGGGGCTCAGAGACTAGGAATCGCTTAAGGACATTGCTGTAGAGGCTGAGGGGGGTTACCTAGCAAAGAAAGCAAGCCAAAATAACTTTGCTGGAAAGGTTATGGCAACCAATCAGGGTACAAATCAGGCAGTGCTGAAAGCAGTTATAATAGAAGTGGTAAGACGGCCTTGGTTTTAGCCACCAAGGTTGGACAGGGTCAGAGGTACTACTCTAAGTTGGGCTGCTCTTTTTCTTGGGTATTGGAGAAATTGACAAAGGAAGGCAAGCTAAGACCATTGCCACCCAGGTAAGACATGAATCAAGGAAAGCCGGGGCGTAGAGATGATCAATACTACGCTTACCATCAGCACACTGGGCATTTAACAGATTATTATCGGACTTTGAGGAAAAAATTTCAAAATCTTATTGATTCTAAGGAGATCATTGACCCTGAGAAGAGTGATAAGAAGAAGAGGGCATGCTATAATGCAGTCCCCCCACCATGAATGTGATCGGAGGAGAATATTATGTTTTTTTAGTTGCTTTTTATTCCAAGAACCCTTTTTATGACAATATTTACAGTATTGGTAATTTTAATAAAATGAATAATTTTATGTATTTGTATAGTGTCTCTAATGATTTCGTTTCTCATGATCACGATGCATTCATTTTTTTATATTAATTCAATTAATATGATTACATTTAATCTCGAAACTTTGGAAAACCCAAAGAAAATCTTCATAGCATCTGATACAACTCCTGAAAAGAGGAAAATTCTAAGAGCTGAAAATAAAAAGAGAAAATAAAAATAGAAAACAGTGATTAAAAAAACTAGTTTCAATTAGGGGATTGGATGAAAACTCACTAAGAATATTAGAATCTTTCTGATTGCCCGTCAAAGCAATCCCTGGATAAGACGAAACCTAGAAAATGATTTAGGCAGCCCTTCTTTGTATAGCTCTCTAAATGACTATTTTCTACCTTTATTGCACAATAGCTTGCTAGCCCGTTGAGCCTTTATGTGGGTATGCTAAATGCGTGCCGATCTTGTAGTTACACATGTTAAAACTACCCCTTCGCCTAAAATGATTTTTACCTCCCCTTAGAAGAATGGCCGCTCTAGTAAGGATGGATGTACGTTTTGATGCTTCTTTGGACTATCAAAAATTGCCCTGATAAGGATGGGTTTACACTTCGAAAAAAAGTTTCAATCATTGAAAATTCTTTGGGTTATCAAAAATTACCCTGATAAGGATGAGTTTACACTTCGGGAAGAGGGTTTAGTCATGCGCAAAAGACTTGAGCTCGCGAAAAAAAAAAAAAAAAAAGGAAAAAAGATAGGAGAAAAGCAAGGCAAAAAAAAATAGAAGAAAAAATAAAAGAAAAATAAGAAAAAGGGAAAAAAGAAGTAGAGCTCAAGATAGTAACCCTTTGATGAGTTTCTGTGGTTATTTTTTTAACTTAATTATTATTCTGGGCTTGATAAGCTAAAGCATTATCAAACCCAAATTCAAGAATACCTTTATAGTATGCAATTGAGCTCAGAATCGTTCTCCCATCAGTCGACTAAATATTACGGCCATTTTTCTCTAGCAACCTGACCTCCTTTGATAGCCATCTACCTAAACCTAATGCTACAACCAAAGTAAGACCTTTTAATTCTTGGTTCAGTCTTACCTAATTAGTGGCGATGACCTTCTAATAAGGTTCGGTACGTAGGAAGAGGCATATGGTGTTTCTTGAGCTTCAAGCGAGGAGCCACGAGTGCATTTATGCATTTGAGTTGAGTCTCATCCCCAACGTTGCATCTAGAATTTGCTTCAGAAAAAAAAAATGAAAAAAGAGCATCCTAGGAAAAAAATTAAGGGCGGAGAGAAAATTTTCAATCATGAAAACCCGAGAGGGCTAGTTGATAACAGGAGTTTGATGATTTCAAGATTTATCCCGAGATTAGATGAGGTCTTATATTCTTTGAGTTAACGCCAAATAATGATCATGTGTCATGAAGTCAAATTGAAACATATGCATTTATGCAATATTGATGTGGTCAGAGCAGTTCATTTTGCATACTCAAAATTGTCAAGTTTCGATATAAAGGTAGCACATTGTTACTATCTGTCTTCTGCTTTTCTCACTACTCGAGCCCTTCAGCTGATGAATTCTTCTGTCAACTGTGAAACAACGCTTTCATGAGTAGGAATCAAGCTCATACAACTATGGTCTAAGGCAAGTACATGCTGATTACCCTTGAAAGATATTTGGCAATCACTTTAACCTTTCTTGTAAAAAAAAAAGAACAAAAAAAAAAAAAGCCACTGAATTGAGTTAGGTCCATTCTAGGCAAAAATAAGGCACAAGGTTATGTGAAAATCCGCAAAGGATGCATTTCCCGCTAAGAAAAGCTAGTGTAAAAATCCACAAGGAATGCACTACCTTAAAAAAATGACTACAAGTATCAAATGAGAACCTCAAAACCCTAAAAAGCATTGAAATTCAAAAGCAATTCCAAAGGGCATTGATCCTACCGTAAGCTGAGCCCAGCCCAGCTACCACCTCCAAAACTCACTTAGATGAATTCTTATCCTGCATTTTTGCATGACACATACATTTCACATGCATGCTCACTATTTTTTCTGCATATTTGGCTTTCCAATTTTGCAGTAAGAGAGATTCGATGCGGACACCGACAAAAGGCGAGTGGCTACATCAATCCTAATATCAATCCAAACATCAATCCAAGCATCAAATCCAAAGACCTCCTAGGGGGCACCACTTCACATCTCAGAAGGGTTAGCACGATGGCGGCACTACCATTCTAAAAAAGGTTAGCACGACCACGACACTATCACTTCACATCTCAGAAGGGTTAGCATGATGGCGGCACTACCATTCTATGGAAGGTTAGCACGACCACATCACTACCACTTCACATCTCAGAAGGGTTAGCACGATGGCAGCACTACCATTTTACGGAAGGTTAGCACGACCACGGTACTCCCACTTCAGAAGGATTAGCACAATGGCGGCACTACCACTCCACGAAGGGTTAGCACGACCACTTCAAATCTCAGAAGGGTTAGCGTGATGGCGGCACTACTACTCCACGGTGGGTTTGCATGATCACGGCACTACTACTTCAAATCTCACAAGGGTTAGCACGATGGCAGCACTACCATTCCAAGGAAGGTTAGCATGACCACGACACTACCACTTGAACAAAGATTTATGCGCTGACAGTAAACACCACTTCAACGAGGATTTACATGATCACGGTAACTCGTTTTAGCAAAGAATAACATGCCGATAAGCTGGCAATAACCACCCCAACAATATCGTCCAGTCTGGAAAGACGGCTGCCTCAGGTACGTGTAGCTTTCCTTCTTTTCTATGAATTTTGGCTCACCTAGGCACCCATGCACTAGCCTCCCCAAAATTGGGGGCAACTGTAGACACCGGGTCCTGAGTCAGCCAAGATCAGAGTTACCCAATGATAATTAGATACCTGTTCACAGGCAAAAATGTTGGAAGTGATAGTTTCCTTGTCAAAGTTTGCTTTTAAAAATATAAATAAAAATATTTTAAAAATTATTTTAAAATTAAAAAAATAGGATAAAATGAATTTGGAAATTAAAGTGCTTTTGTCAAAATTATTTAACAGAAAAAAAAATTATTTTCGGCCGTCGGCAGCGCGTGGTTGTCCCTCGCTTGCGTGCAGCAATGGGCGCCGCTCACAGCGTGCAGGGCATCGCCCGCATCGTGCGCGCGTGCTAGGCGATGCCCGTCGCTCGCCCCTGCCGTGCGTCCAGCAGCCCTTTTGGGCGTTTTTGACCCAAATTTATGATTTTTCTTTGATTTTTTTTTATAGAATTTAATTTTAAAATTTTTTTGTCTTCTAAACCTTTAAAATTCTTCCATTGTTTTGGGTTTAATGGGAATTAAATTAATTAATTTTTTCATTAAATCTGATTTTTTTGGGGTATAAAATGGGTTTTTTGAAAGGAAAAAGGGGGAATTTTCTTAAGGAAAAAATACATTTTCTTCTTCTTATTCTTCTTCTTCAAGAACAAATTCTCCAAGCATTCTAATTTATTTTTTTAAGTTAATTCTTGAGATAAAGAGATAAAGAGAACAATTCTTTGTTTTTAGGAATTTTCTTCTTCTTTTTTTAACAATTTTTGCTTAAGACAAAGAAATTAATTTTTTGTTCTTGAGGTAAAAATTTTCTTTTATATTATATTTTTCTTATTTTATTTTTGCAAAATCAAGACAAAGAAATTGATCATCTATATTCGTTCATCAAATCCAAATTTGAGGGTAAGCATTTTGGATTTAATTTTGCACTTTCTATCACTATTAATATTTTTTGTTTATAATTAATTAGCAACCATGTAAATTCTTTTAGATATATTATTTTTTGTATTTTATGTGATGTAGTCATTGATTCAATTTGTTCATTTAACATATTTTTATTTCCTATTCTTGTGTTCTTAGTTAATTGTTCATATTATTATTATTATTATTTTTATTATTATTATTATTTAACATTCTTTAACATGTTTTTTTATTTTATTTTTTTGTTATTTTTCCTTGCATGATTGTTCATCTTTTTTATTGTCATTATTATTATTATTATTATTATTATTATTATTATTATTATTATTACTACTACTATCATTATTATTATTACTTTTATTATTCTTGTTTAATGTTATTATTATTTATTATTTTTATCATTATTATTATTATTATTTATGTTTTCATGCATGTTGAATTGTTAATATGTTAAGTTACTTATTTTTATTATATCATTTAATTGATTTGTCATACATGATGCATTTTATTTTATTTACTTTAATTCATATGTTACATGCTTAAATTCATTTTTATTACTAACATCACTTTGATTTGTGTTTTTTTATTTCAATATTTATTTTTATGTGTGAATTTTTTCAATGGTAAATGGGAGCCCATGGAAATTTGAAGACACCATTTTGGGTGGGATTTGTCATATTTTAGTATTTTTATTATTTCTCATTAGTTTGATTTTATTATGTAATTTGTAATAAATTTATTTATTTTTATGCACGTTAATTAAAAGTTACAAAAAGTTTTATATTAATAAATTGAGATCTTTTTCTAATAAAATGGGACCTATAGACACCTGATCCCGAGGCGGTCCAAGATCAGTATTACCCAATGATGAAAATAAAGACCGATTTATAAGTAAGAAAGTAGGAATTTATCATCTCCTTGTCAAATTCTTTGTCTGTCTCAAAATGCTTTTAAAATGTTTATCTTTATTTTTATTTTTATTTTTATTTTTTATTTTTATTTGTATCTTTATTTTTTTATCTTTGTTTGTATTTTTTATTTTTATTTTTATTTTTTGAAAAAAAAATTTCGGCGGCGCGCGAGGCTGCTTGCGCGCAGCGCGCGCACTGCCTCGCCCTTTCTCGCCCGTTTTCTCCCAGTCTCGCCGATTTCACCCAAAATTCAACTTTTTGACATATTTTTAGATAAAAAATTATTTTTTCCAGGATTTTAGTTAAAAATGAGCCAAAATTTATGACTTTTACAAATTTTCTTCAAATTTTATTTTTTGATTAAAATATAATAATAAAAAATATAAATAAAAATAATAAAAAAAGGAGGTTTGGGAACAAAATGGGGGATTTTTTTTTTAAAAAAAATGGATGGATTTTAGTCAAATTGTGTATGTGACAAAGTCAAAAACAATGAATATTAAATTCTGAATTTTTGGATTTGTTTTCAAAATTTATGTTTTTGGTTGAATTAGGAAGATTTTCTTTGAGAAAATAAAAAAGGTAGATGAAGACTTTTGTTTTTTGGGTTGAAAAAATGAGTTTGAAGAAAATAAAACGGCAGAATTCTTCATTTGAGGTGATGGATTTTTTTGGCTAAGGAATTTTTCTAAGAGAATTGATTTTTCTCTAAGGGATTTTAGAAAAAAAAAAAGTATTCTTGAGAAAGAATAATTTATTTTTCTAGAGAGATAAAAAATTTTCTTCTGGGAATTTCTTCATTTCGTTTTCTTAGATCTAAAAATTTTCTTCTTGGATTTTCTTCATTTCGTTTCTTAGATCTAAAAATTTTTCTTCTTTGAGTTTATTTTAATTTCTTTTGAATCTAAAAAAAATATTTCTTGAGTTTGGAAACTTGAGAAAGGAAAAATTAATTTCCTTAACTTGATTTTTCTCATCAAATTAAACAACAAATACAAAAAAATCACTTTTAATTTTTAGTATTCTTGAGTTATTTGAGACAAAAACTTGAGATTTTCTTGAATATTTTGAGTTTATTCTTTGAATTTTGACAAGGAGAACAGATTGAGACATCTTGGTTCCATAATTACCCACTCTGAGGGTAAAGATTCTTGAATCCATTTTTTTCTATCTCATTTCATTTTATTTATGTTAGGTTATTTATTTTTTTTCTCGCATTGATGAATATATGTTTTTGAATTGAGATTTATTTTTTCCTTTTTTTTAACTTGAGTTTTCAATTTTTATTTTGTTTTTGGTATGAAAATGGATAAATATATATTATTTTAGGTGTGAAAAATTGGATTTATTGATTTCCTCTTTTTTGGGTATGATTTTTGTGGTAATCATTTTTATGTTTGAATATTATTTTCCTTTAAATTTTTATTTATTTTCCTCTTGTTTATTTATTTAATTTCATTGTATTATTATTATTATTATTGTTGTTGTTGTTGTTGTTGTTGTCATTGTCGTTGTTGTTGTTATTGTTGTTATTAATGTTATCACTGTTATCGTATTATTGTTATTATATGTTGACATTGTTATCTTTGTTGTTGTTGTTATTATTATTATTGTTGTTGTTGTTGTTGTTGTTGTTGTTGTTATTGTTGTTGTTATTATTATTTCGCATGATGTTATTTCATTGTTTAGTTATTATTATTATTATTACCATACTTTTGCATGATTTTTAATTATCTTTTATGTGTGTTGTTCGTATATTAAATTAATGTGTTTAATTTAACTTACTTCATTTATTGCTTGTGTATTAATTTTATTCTAGATTTCCCTTATTTTCATTTTTAGTTAATTTTAGAATTATTGCTAATATTCTTATTGTTGTTTTTTTATTTGGGTTTAAAATGCCGTGTGCTTACTTGAGCACTTTCGTGACCAAGTGGAAGGGTCGCGATGCGTAGGAGTTTACATTACTTGGGTGAGGCCTTCCCTATCTCCATTTATGTGATTGTGTTTGTTCTTTTATTTTATACGCGTGTCAATAAAAAAAATCACAAAAATATTTTGTACAACCAAATTGGGATTTTTATTAATAAATTGGGACCGATGTCCTAAATTTTAGCCAAGAAATGCAAAAATATGGCGGACTAAAACGAAGAGTCAAGTCTTCTAAAAATGGGATCGCTCATCCCGGTTTTTCAATCCGACAATCAAAATAACTCTTCGATCCCCCTTTAAGTAAGCATGAGGAAACCAATGTTCCCAAACCAAACGAATATCCCGATTTATGTATGTTATTTCTTTTGATTGATTTTGTTTGATTATTTAAATTTATGTCTATATATCTTGTGGGCCCTTATAATTAATTATTTTTGGGATAATTTTATTTAGCTTTTCTTTCCATTTGGGATTGTATTTTGTCCCAATTTCTATTTTGTAATTGTGTGCTTGGCATGTTGACCGCTTTATTTATCGTTTTATGTACTACTTTTCTTTACAGCTTTCTTTTATCGCTTTCTCTATGATTGTAATGCGTTTTAATAAACTGCATTAATCGCGCGAGAAGAGAGATAAAATTTTATAATCTAAAAACTCCCTTACATTTATCCAAGGCATTAATAAGAGTGAAATTCCGAACCACTCTCTGGTTTAGACCTCCGAGGTTAGATGAACTCTCCCAATTTCTTATAAATTTGGTGGCGACTCCAAAATATCTCAAAGGTACCTAAAGATTTCATGAGATTAGATGAACTTTCCCAATGTTCTATTAGATAGTGTAACACCCTTTACCCATACGTAGGAGATCCCATCCGATAAGGAGTGAGATGTCGTATGAGTACAGGTGCCACCACACAGATACGGAAAACATACATACAACTTAAATATGCATACTGAAATACAGGGTAATTTAAAACTTTACAACAGCATTCATAGAATAAGTTGATCATGCATTAATATAACTGAAGCATTACATTACTGTTCTGATCAACTGAAAGATATAAAAGATAATTACAAAACCCAAAATTACATATGCAAAAGCAGAAACTATACAAATCCATATGAGAGTTCTATACAAAAAGAATCCTCAAAAGGTACAAAAATAAGCCCTACACTAAGACCCTGCTATGTTGGCTTTGATGGCGACGACTCTCCCAAAATCAACTCCTTCCGGACCTGCACGGGTGAACACACCGTGCTAAGCGATAAACGCTTAGTGGGGAAACAAACATATAGCATAAGGAGAACCGTTCACAACGGTCATCAAAGCAAAATCGCATGCGTACTTCAGGTACATACGATAATCATGGCATAACGATAGTATAAACTCATGCTCGCATACATAAAACCATTCATCTGAAGATTCATAACAATAATCATATTCTCATAACAGATTATACTTTTCATCATTGAATCCATAAGGATATAACATATGTTTTCCCATATAACAATCCATACAAACACTTTAACCATTGAAACACCTGCTGACTCAAGGTAGTGGATAACGAGTGAACAGAAAGTACTTTACGGGTACCAACCGATTACGAATCGAAAACCATTTAATATTCATTTACAAACACTTTCAGAAGGACCTTAAACAAGATCCAAACATATTACAGAAGTTCGCGAGGAACCGGACAGGGACCTGATCGGGGTCCAAACGAAAAACAGAAGCTGCAGCAAAGACTCTATTAGGCATGCCTAACTATCCACTTACTAGACTCTAGCAGGTCATACATAACCCATTCAATCCATTTCTTAACTTCCAAAATTATCATCGTATATGGGCACAATCATATCATGTTCCATGTTCATAAAATACTAAGCATAATTCTCATAACTGTCAAAAGAAACGGAAGTTCAAAACCTCATGCAAAGAAGAGAACTCAATTAGCATACTAGGGACTGTCGCGCTCGCGACAGAGACCAAAGTCTCTTCGCTGCGTGCGCGCGACGGACTTCGCGACCGCGAGGAGGACAGAAGGGCTGGGCTCTATTGCGCTCGCGACGTATGTCGCGATCGCGACAGAGGACAATTGGTGCTGTCGCGGTCTCGCGATAGCACTCGGCCAATAATACGCTCTGTCGCGATCGCGACTGTTGTCGCGGTCGCGACAGAGGGTACACAACACTTCGGCTGTCGCGGGCTCGTGACGGCGTCGCGTGCTCGCGACAACGAAGCTCCCAACATCACTCTCTGTCGCGATCGCGACAGCGTCGGGACTTTAAAAATCTGCAGAAATTCTGCAGATTTTCCTCCTCCAAATCCTCATCCAACCACACAAAACTCATTCCAAGGTTACTTACCTCAAATCCAGCCATCCATTAACATCAACAACCATAATACAACATTTATTCACAATAAACTTCATCCAATCCATTAATTTACACATTCAATTTCAAGAATTAATCAAAAACCCAATTTATGCATCAAACCACATCAATTCCAAAATTACCATAATTAACTCATGCTTTTGCAAGATTCACACTTCAAAGCAAATACCCATATCATATACATCAAGATAAAGAACATTTAACAATCAAATTCCAAGAACTCATCAAAACACATACATGAACATTTCTCATGCAAAAGTAAGAAAGTTCCCAAACCTTCAAAATCCTTAGCTCCTAGTGCTTAGTTCCACTAGATCCAGCAACTTCCTTGCCTTTAGGATCCCGGGGAGGCTCAACTAGGAAACCCAACCAAAACATACAAACAAAACAAAATCCAAATCAACCCTAACTGCAAATCCAAACTAGAGAATAGAAGATGGGAAAAACTGAAACAAAAGCAAAATGAATGCATAAAACTTACCAATGAACACTAAGAGATGATCAAACCCCACTAGTAACCCTTGAATCTCAACTAAGGTCCAAAAGAGAAGAAGAAGGAGAAGAAGAGAAGAGAGGGGCGGTGATGAACGGGAAACACAAAAATGAAAATCTGAAATCCCCTTTTCCTTTCTTTTCCTTTTTCTTTTCTTAACCTAAGACAAGTGTCAATCTCCAATTAGTGGGATTTGGCCACTCACACCCTAGATGCTTAGGTTACACACACACAAAATTCTCTCAACTAAAGCATACCCTACTCATGTGTGAGCAACACACACAAGTGCAACTCCCTAAACACACCCTACAACCATATGCATGTCCACATACTAAATCAATCCCACTAGTGCATATCCTACTATGGTGCACTCAACCACACATGATGAAACTCTCATGAACACACACTACAATGGTGCACTTGAGCACACACAAAACTAACCCAACTAACTCACACCATGGCACCATGCATGCACCCACATGCAAGCAAAACTCTTAAAACATGCAAAATTACCAAAATGCCCTTATGTTATGCCCAACAAATGCAAATGCACATACATACACTCGGCTCATTCAACTAGGGGGCAAACGGGGTGTGACAGATAGGGATTCCAAAATATCTCATGTTACCTAGGACCAAATGATGCGAACCAATCTCTCGAGCCCTAAAAGCGGGCTTTAAAGAGGGCCTTTCCGGTTCGGCATGCGTCATAGGACCAATGTCCTAATTTTAACCCATAAAAACTCACTTTTAAAAAAAAAGAGTTAATTTTCTCAAAATGGGATCACTCATCCCGATTTTATCGATAAATACTAAAAAATAACTCTTCGATTTTCTAAAGTGAACATGAAGGAACCAATGTTCCTAATTTAAATAATATCCCGAGTTATGAATGTTTATTTCCTTATTCAAGTTTGTTATTTATTTACGTTTTGTTTGATTTTATTCGGGGGATTGTACTTTTGTCCCAAATTTTAATATATTTTTTAATTGGGGGATTGTATTTTGTCCCAATTTTATCTTTCTTTTTTTTGATTGCTTTATTTTACCGCTTTCCTTACTACTTTCTTTCGTGCTTGATTTGCACTTTATTTTTAATGCATGACCATGTGAGAAGAATGATAAAATTTTTAGAATTAAAAACCCATTTATAATTAACTAAGGCATTAATAAGTGTAAAGTTCCGAATCTTTCTCTAGTTTAGACCCCGAGGTTAGATGAACTGTAACAACTGGTGGTGGCCGATCGAGAGCTATCCCGGAATATATCCCGTCGGGCCTTTCAGCACGTCTCACTAGTACTACCGCGTTGTACTCACGATCTTTACACTTCCCCTTGTGCATTTTTACCTTTCGTGGGATTAGAACCAAGGACCTAGGCAATAAGTCCTTAATTTATAGAATCCCACTACCATTAGTCTAGGCGCTTTTTTTGTAACAACCGGTGGCAGTTGACGGAGGGCTATCCCCAGAACATATCCCATCGGGCCTTCCTAGCGCGTCTCACTAGTGCCACCGCGTTGTACTCACGATCTTTACACTTCCCCTTGTGCATTTTTGCCTTTTGTGGGATTCAAACCAAGGACCTAGGGAATAAGTCCTTAATTCATAGAATCCCACTACCATTAGGCTAGACTAGCCTAATGGTAGTGGGATTCTATGAATTAAGGACTTATTCCCTAGGTCCTTGGTTTGAATCCCACGAAAGGCAAAAATGCACAAGGGGAAGTGTACAGATCGTGAGTACAACGCGGTGGCACTAGTGAGACGCGTTGGGAAGGCCCGATGGGATATGTTCCGGGGATAGCCCTTGGTCAGTCGCTACCGGTTGTTATATGAACTTTCCCAATTTCCTGTAAATTGGGTGGCGACTCCAAAATACCTCAAAGGTGCCAAAAGGCTTCATGGGATTAGATGATCTTTCCAGAGTTCTAGTGGGAGGAAGTGTCCAAAATATCTCATGTTGCCCAAGATCAAAAGACGTAAACCCCTCTCATGCACTAAAAGCGGGCATTCCGGTAACTGGTTGGGTCCAGCATGCATCACAGGTGCCTAAAGATTTTATGGGATTAGATGAACTTTCCCAATGATCTATTGGGTAAGGATTCAAAAATATTTCATGTTACCCAAGATCTAAATACGAACGCTCTCGATCCCTAAAAATGAGCCTCTTGAGAAACATATAAGGTTCAGCTTGCATCACATTCATATTTCTAATCATAATTTAGATAAAATCCTATCTTGGTATAATGATTCATTGCCTTTAAATCATAAAATTATTGACAATTTTTAAAATATGAAGAAGCTTCTTTGGGGTCTTAGTTTGCCAGTTGAGAAAATTGATTATTGTAGGTTTGCATGTATGTTGTTATGGGGAGATGATGTTGAATTAGAAGAATGCAAACTTTGTAATCAACCTAGGTTCAAACCAAGAAATGCTAATAAGAAGCAAAAATTAGTACCTTGGAAGAGGATGTATTATTTTTCGCTAACTCCAAGACTTCAGAGACTATATATATTTAAAGTTACTGCATCTCACATGACATGGCATAATGATCATAAATAGTTAGATGGAACAATGAGCCATCCATCGGATACACTATCATGGAAATATTTCAATAACATCCACCACGATTTTGAACCTGAAAGTCAAAATATAAGACTGGGTTTAAGTACTAACAGGTTTCAAGCTTTTGGTCAATCGGACCAACAATATTCATCATGGCCAACCATAGTAGTTGCTTATAATTTACCTCGATGGATATGTATGAATAAGACTCAAATGTTCTTGACAGTGATTGTGCCTGGGCCTAAAAATTCAAAACATAAAATTAATGTATTCCTACAACTATTGATATCTGAATTGCAACATCTTTTAGAATTCGGTATACTAACATATGATGTGTCTACTAAATAGAATTTTATGATGAAAGCAGCTTTGATGTGAACGGTTGGTGACTTCCCTGCATATGCTATATTATCCGGATGGATCACGGCTACAAAATTAGCTTGCCTTTAGTATTGTAACATCCCAAATTAGGACCTAAAAGGACTTGCATGCGTAATTGGATATAGAAAGGGTATTTTGGTAATTGTACAAGTGAAATTGGTTTTAATTGAGGACTTAATTAAAAGAGAATAAATGTATTTAAGTGAAGAATTTATTTTAGTGACCAAGTGGTAATTAACAAGGCCTAAGTGGAGAAAAGCCAAGGACCAAAGTGTAACAAGTTAAAGATTTTTATTTTGGACCAATAGGAGGTGAACACCTAAGCAAGGGTTGGTGTGGGCATTAAATAAAAAAGGAAAAAAAGGGAAAAAGGAGAGAGAGAAAGGGGCAAATTTCTACTCTTGCCCTGTCCCGTTCTCCCCTCTCTCTCTCGGTTTTTCTTTCTTCTTTCCTTGTCCATTTTCTGCTCCTTCTTCTTCTTCTTGGGTGGTGTTGGCATGTTGTGGTTGTTTACTAGGCTTTGAGCTAATTTGTGAAGAGGTAAGGGGTCAGTTGTCTTCATCTCCTTCTTCTTTTGGTTTCAATTTGGGTTTTTGATGTTGGATTAAGAGATTTTTGGGTTTGCATGTGCAAGAATTCGGTAAGAAGAGGCTTGATAAAGTGAAAGAGAAGGTGCAAGCTTAAAGAAGAGCTGGGTTTTGAGCTTCAAGAGGTTTGGGAGTTTGCTTTTGGTTGTGTTTAGTTTGGGAGTTGTTTGCTCATCTTCTCTTTTCAGATCATGTATGTGTGTCTTGTGTTTTAAGTTTTGGAATCTGGAGCAAGTTATATGTGTACATGCATGTGTTAGTTTAGGATGAGAATGAAATGGTATGAAATGCTAGTGTATGATTATTGTGCAAGTTATTTTTATATGATCATAATCGTGTTTGGAATGCATTTGAGTGATGAGGTAAGTGTTATTTCATGATTTAATGGTTTTGAATTGATTTTTAGAAGCTATAATTTTTCGACAGATTTCTAGAGATCTAGAAAATGCGATCCTATCGCGGTCGCGATAGAGCCAGATTTCCTCAGCATCTCTCGGATGCCTTGCACGAGTCGTGTAGGGGGATTGCTCTGCTCTATCAAGGATGAGCAAGAGTCGTGCACATGAGCACGAGTAGTGCATGTGAGCACGAGTCGTGCACATGAGCACGAGTCGTGATGGGCTTCTCTCTCGCAGCGTATTTCCAGTTACTCTTGCAAGCGCGATGCATGTCGCGATCACGATAGAAGGCCTTCCTGTCTGCCCTATTTTCCTAAAATGATTGTTTTTCTCGTCTCACTCTGCATTATTTCTCACTAGAGCATGATTCATGTTTTTGTTTAAGCCCTATTTTTTTCCAAATGTTATTTTGAGATCCTTTTAAATGGTTTTTCATCCATTAATTATGATTGAGCATGCATTGTTAAATCATTCATGATAATTTAAAGGACTTTATGAGCTATATGTTTGTTCAATTGATGAATTGTTATATGAAATGTATTTCTATTCTTGCAATGTGATCTATTACGTGAGTATTGCTACATGTTTGATTGGTTGGTTGATTTTATATGTATTGAGATATGATGCTCATATAAGTATATGCGTATATGGATGATGTTTGTATGACTTGAGTAGAGTCGATTTGAGCCTAATCAGTCATAGAAGTGGATAGATAAGCGCTTATCAAGGGTAGTGTGTGTGTGCAGCTACTACGTATTATATGCGGGCCCCATTTAGGTCATATAAGATGTTTGAAGACTCATGTCTCTATATGCTTGGATACTGTGTCCTATCAGTATAAAAAATTATAAGTTATTTGAGACCCATGTCTCTATATGCTTGGATATTGTGTCCTATCAGCATCAATAATGGTCGTATCCACTAGTTTGGTGAGTAATCGGGTTGTTATATGTTTCAATGATATGTAATGGGTATATGTTACATGTTTAAGTAATGGAGTATAGATAAGATGTTATGTATGGATGTTTAATTGCTATACCAATAGTTTATATTTGTTAATTATGCAGGGTTATACTTATATATATATGTAGATGGTATGTTGTAAAATGATTTTTGTATATTGATGTTTGGGTACTTGATGTTTGTGGATAAGTATTTATGATTGTGTAAGTATTATATGATAATACATATGTTGTAAATGTACAAGTATATGATTATATAATTATTGGTATATTTGCTTACCTAATGTTATAGTAACAGGTTGATATATATATATATATTGTATGTATATGTGTTCTTCTTGGTTTTTGTTCCTCCCCACTAAGCGTTATCGCTTAGCACGGGTTGTTTTCCCGTGTAGGTAGCAGGTTTGGTTTAGAGTCGGGCATCTGCATGTAACGGCTGGTGGGGTACCGACCGAGGGCTATCCCCGGAACATATCCCGTCGGGCCTTCCCTGCGCGTCGCTCAATAGCCACCGCGCCGTACTCACGGTCTTTACACTTCCCCTTGTGCATTTTTGCCTTTCGTGGGATTCGAACCAAGGACCTGGGGATAAGTCCTTAATTCATAGAATACCACTACCATTAGGCTAGCTAGCCTAATGGTAGTGGTATTCTATGAATTAAGGACTTATCCCCAGGTCCTTGGTTCGAATCCCACGAAAGGCAAAAATGCACAAGGGGAAGTGTAAAGACCGTGAGTACGGCGCGGTGGCTATTGAGCGACGCGCAGGGAAGGCCCGATGGGATATGTTCCGGGGATAGCCCTCGGTCGGTACCCCACCAGCCGTTACAACCCAAAATGGCCCTAGTCGGAATTTGTATGCTAAGTCGGGAATTTAAGGGTATTTCAGTAATTTATGCTTGAGGAAAATTGGATAATAAGGATTTAATTGCAAAGGAATTAATTAAATAAGTTTAGTGGGGGAATTTTATGGTGTGCTTGTGGTGTATGGAAGTAGGATATAAGTGGGTTTTTAAGAAATGTTTTGGTGTGAGTTGAGTATGGTGCCATGGAGATATTATTATAAGAGTTGTTTGGGTGTGTTTTGTGTATGGTATCTAGAGCAAATAAGTCAAAGTGGGTATGTTTGGTCCTATAGGAGATTGCCATGTGGATGTTGGTTGGTGAGCATTAAATGCAAAGAAAGAGGAAAAAGGGAAAATAGGAGAAAGAGAAGAGGGCAGATTTTCTTGCCTTGCCTTTCCCGTTCTCTCCCCTCTCTTTCTCTTGGTTTTCCTTTGCTCTTCTTCCTTGCTCATTTTCTGCTCCCTCTTTTTCGTTTGGCTGGAATTTATGCATGCTTGGGTGATTTTGATTGAGTTTTGGAGCAAGATTAAGAGGTATGTGTTTGGGTTTTAAGGGTTTCCTGCTTATAGTTCTCTTTCTTCTTCTTTTGGTTTTGATTGATTGTAAGTTGGGGTTTGGATTAAGGATTTTCTGGGTTTGTTTGTGCAAGCTTTAGGTGGCAAGAAGAAGAATAAAATCAAAGAGAAAGTGGGCTCTTGAAGGTTGAAGAGTGAATCTTCATTCCAGGTTTGGGAGTGTGTTTTGAATGCATGAAATAATTGGGAGCTGTGATTTCTACATTTGAGTTTAAGTTGTCTTTGTCTAAATCTCTTTGGATCATGAGTGTGTAATTGTGTTTGTTTTCAGAAATTTAAGTGCTTTGATATGAGTTTATGCATGAATTAATTTGGGTAAATGTGTTAGTAATCCATGTTATTTATTGAGATAAATGTATATGAGGGTTGTTATTGAAATGCATGAGTTTTGGCAATTCTATTCCATTTTTATTTGACCTCCGTGTATTGTTTTTGTCATAAGTAGAGTTTTCGACATCCAAAATGTATTAATCTTGAGCCATTAGAACCATGACTTCCATAACTTTAAAAGTCTTAGAAATAGCCTTGGGCAAATTCTTGCTTGAAGACCCTGAAATTTGGATAAAACCATAGTGTCTCTTGTTGCATCGGGTTGTTTGACCAGTATGGGTTGTGGAGAGCATATCTGGAGTTCTAGATGTCCTTTTGATCTGAAATTTGTTGAATTTGAACTCTAACATCCTAGGAAACATTTGTTAAGAAGGAAGTTTTGGCTAAAAATGAGGTTTAGAGGTCGGTTTAGGCAACAAAAGTCAGGGGCGTTAAGCAATCTTTTTAGGTATCAGAGGTGAGCCTCTGTCGCGAGCGCGACAGGGTCACAACCTCGCGACAAAAATACTTGTTTTGAGCCTTTTCTTCTTTATTTTTGAGCCTCGGGTTGACCCGGATCAATCCCGTACCTTTCCCATCAGCTTATTATGCATGTTTAGGGTAATTAATGGCTATTTAAGTAGTTATCTTTGGGAAAAACTTGTGAGTATGATTAGGATTGGTGACCTAGCTAGTGAATAACAATAGATATAACTCTGTGAAGGATGGTTTATGGATGAGTGTTGATATGTGGATCTCCTGAGTAACCTAAGCATGATGTGCTATATATTTGAATGCATATTAACATGGGTGTGATTGAGATGAATGACGTATAGTGCTTATATTGTAGATTGTGTAAATGGATATTGTTAGTGGCATGATTTATTTGGAATTCTTGGTATGGATGTTTTGTTTATGTTGTCAATGATGTGTGGCTTGCTGGAGATGAGGTAAGTTGACGTTTTGATGTTTAGTTTGAGATTGGGTATTGTGAAGTGGAGTTTTCTACAGATTTCTCGTGTAAGGGTTGAAATTCATGACTCTGTCGCGAGCGCGACATTATCGCGAGGTCGCGACAGAGTCCGGTGAAAGTAGCCCTCGCATGCATTTGAGTTCTCCGCCGAGCCGTGCAGAGGAGCCTCTGTCGCGAGCACGATGCCTGTCGTGAGCGCGATAGAGAGCTCGGCTGCCGATCTCAATTGGGTGATCCTCTGTCGCGAGCGCGCTGTCGAGCACGAGCGTGACAAATCGGACTAGCAGCTCATTGTCGCGAGTGCGATGACTGTCGCGAGCGCGGCAGTGAGATATATATAGTTCCCTCGCGAGATCGCGAAGGTTGCCGTGATCGCGACCTGGGCCAAGTCGCCTCTGTCGCGATCGCTACATCCGTCGCGACTGCAACACTCCTGGTTTCCAAATTGAGTTTTTTTTTGTATTTCCAATGTTTGAATTCCGAAATTGTGATGCCTTTAGGTTTATACTTGGACTATTTTATGAGGTATATTAATATAATTGGATGTATTATGCATGGACAATGTTATGAATTATATGAATGTAATATGTTAAATTATGTGCCATGATGTGAAACATGATTTGTATTACGCATGACCTGCGAGAGTCAGTCTAGTGGATAGTTAGGCATGCTTAACAGAGTCTCTTAGCTGTAGCGCCCTTTGAATGCTTGGACCCTGATCAGGTCCCCATTTGGTTCCTCGCGAACCCTTTATGTGTTCGGATCCTCGCGATCCTTTTTAATGTGTTTGGATCTTGTTTAAGATCCCCCCTCTCAGTGAAATGTTTTAAAAAGAAAAAGGTTTTCGATTCGTACCCGTAAGGTACCCTTGTGGCTGGTTGGTACCCGTAAAGTACTGTCCGTATACTCGTTATCCACTATTGTGAGTCAGCAGGTGCTTTATTAGTTTATTTTGCTTTGAAATATCTATAAGAATGTGACATCCAAATGAGCATGATAATGATTTGAGGAATCAGTTTAGGGTATGAGCTTCGGAACGTATGTCTTTATTATGCAAGCATGATTTTTATATCTGACACCATTATTCGCACTTGTCATGTGATGTGTTATAAGTTTCAGAATGCTTTGAATGTGATTCGACTAATGTATTTACGTATGTGACTCAAATATGATTTTATTGTATATAAGCATGTGAATCGGATTAGTTGTGGCTGTAAGTATGTAAGATTTAACTGTACTTTCCGCATGGCGATGTTATGAATGTGATGTTATGTGATTATGTCTTCGGTCTCTGCTATTGGAGTGTTTTCGGTATATTATTTTATGTATTAGAGTTGCGCAACAGAAGTGTGGTGCTTTGAATGTTGTCCCTTGGGTTTGGCTAATGTGTGTGTATGGCATGATAAAAGTATGTTTAGATAACTAGTGTTCTCGGCATGATAGTTGGGTGCGTTTGTACAGTAAGGTACTGCTATCTGATAACCGGTAATTATATGCATGAGAATTTGTATGTATTTCTACATGAAGATTTGTATCAAGTGTGGTTCCTTGTTTGCTTAAGGTTCTGCTTAGCACGATATAAGAGAGTGGTAATCGGATGAATATGTTAATGAGATGAGCACTTAGGTAATGGGTATATGTATGTGCTTATGAACTTTCAAATGCATGGCTCTTATGCAGGTATGTACATCCATCTGTTGTGATTATTTGTATATGCCATTCGTGTATGTGATTTGCTTTGGCGACCATTGTGAATGGCCGTCCATATTGCTTGTGTGTTCTCTCCACTAAGCGTTTATCGCTTAGCAAGGGTTCTTTTCCCGTGCAGGTGGCAGGTTTGGTTTGGTTCGAGTTAAGCATCTGCAGGGTCGGCCACATAGGAGTTAGAAGTTTTATATTTTGTTCAGCTCCTGTATTTCGGATTCTGTAATTTTGTAGCCTTTTGCTTATATATTTGTATATGTAAGGATCTTATTGTAATTAAGTTTTCAGATAAATGAGCCCTTTGTTTTATCGTTCACTTTATGCTTCCGCTGAGTGATCTTATGTATGCATGTGTATATGTTTCTGCTTAGAGCCTGCGTGTGTGTGAGTTAATGTATGTTCAGCTTTTGTTTCTTTAAATTTTTAATTTCCGCTGTATTTTCGTATGTATGTTAAGTATGACTGTATGCTTCCACTTAGTGTATGCGTGCATGAATGTGAGTGAGCGTCGGGTAGCGCGTCCGCCGGCGCCCTTCCAACGGGGGTGTCCGATGGGGGTGTTACACTGCAGGTCGGCCACTAAAAGTTTATAGATGGAGTCCCATTTGGCTTTTTCTAATATTTTGTATATTTATATATATATATCTTAAACGTTTTTTTGCTTTCGTTTTATGCATGTTTATTTATGTCTGCGTACGTAGCGCTCCCGTATCCTTCCAACGGGGGTATCGGTGTGTTACAACTATGGTAATGATTCCGATGCCTTTTATCTTCCTAATAGGTGCAAAACATCTTGTTTGACAACCACAGGAAATTCCTTCCCCCAAATCACCATTTAGACAAAATAAATCAAAGTTCATTAAGAATAAAGTTGTTCAAGCACCTCCCCTCCTAACAGATCTAGTGAAGAAATCTTGCAAGAGATTGATGAATTAGGATTACTAAAAGTGACAAAAGTTAGAGTTAAAGAAATAAATATCAACATTAGTAAAAACTTTGGCTAGAGAAAACTTAGCATCTTCTGGGATTTGCCATAATAGAAGTCGAATTTGATACGGCATAATTTAGACGTGATGCATATAGAAAAAAATATTTTTGATAATATCTTCAACACTATAATGAACATTGAAGGGAGAATGAAGGACAATGCTAAATCACGTGCTGATCTAAAATTGTTTTGCAAAAGCACTGCGTTAGACAGAGATCCTCATAGGGAAAATATCCAAAAGCATGCTATACATTGGACAAAAAAACAAAAGGAAGTTTTGTGTGACCTATTAAAAACCCTAAAGTTCCCAGATGGTTATGCTTCCAACTTAGCCAGGTACATGGACATGAGGAAGTATAAATTGTTCCGAATGAAAAGTAATGATTGCCATGTGTTCGTGCAAAGGCTTATTCCAATTGCTTTTCAGGGATTATTGCCGACCAAAGTGTGAGAAGCTATAACTAAGTTAACTTTATTTTTCAAATCCTTAACTTCATCTGAGATAAAGTTGGTTGAAATGGAAAAATTAGAGTTAGAGATTCCAGTAATCATGTGCAAATTAGAAGGGATATTCCCTCCAAGCTTCTTTGATATTATGAAGCATCTACCTATCATTTTGCACAAGAGGCAAAATTGTCTGGACTAGTTCAATATAGATGAATGTACACCTTTGAGAAGTAATTACAATTGTTATTTATATGTATAAACTTATAGTTTGTTATCATAAATAATTTTAATTAAACTTCTTACATAGGTATTTATATCACTTAAAAAAAATGTCAAAAACAAAGCCAAAGTTGAAGGTTTAATATGTAATGCATATTTGGTCGAGGAAGCTAGTACATTTTGCTCTCATTATTTTGAACCTCATGTGCATAGAAGACAAAGCAAAGTTTGTCATAATGATGATGGGTGAAACAAGTGCTAATGATGGTAACTTATCAATTTTCACTTATCCTGGCTAATTATTGATGAATTATAGGCCGCCCATAGTTACATCTTACTTAATTGCCAAGAGGTTCAACCATTTATATAGTAAGTTTAACTTATTAAACTTAGATTCTTATTTTTTTATGTGGTCAAGGGTAGTGTGAACTTATATAATGTTGTTGGTGGTTTTAGTTTATATGAGGAATGGTTGTGGGAGCTAATGCCAGAAACAACACAAATTGACATCAATAAAGAAGTCAGAAAGCACTTTCAAAAAATGGTTCAAGATATATGTAAGTATTGACTTGAAATATAGAAAAAATGATAGAAATAATGTTCTCATTTGTGTTAGAATAACACTAGTCTCTATCATTATGCAGGCCTTAGAAAACCCAATTGAAAACAATTTTATCTCTGATCTTGCGAAGGGACCTTTGTGAACTGTTAAATCGTATTTGGTGTATAAACATTATTATAAAATGAAGTGAGTGTATGAATATGTATGTGAATGGTAATCTTCTGCTGCATGATAATGAAATTAATTAGTTTAGGAATCCATGGTCTAGGTTGTGGTAATTGATGTGCATGCATTATGTGTGTTGTGATAACCATTCCCGACTGCCGCAGCAAAGCTGTGTGTTGATGAGAATGGGTTGTTATAAGTTGTGGTATCAGAGCCTAGGTTTAGTCGTTTCTAAGCATAATGTAAAATAGGATGCGTATAGTTGTGTTGACCTAATGCGGACATCCTTGTTTATGTATCAGATCGATGGATCCTTCCCATAATTCAAGAGAAGAGATGGCCGAGAGTGTTAATCTTCGTGAACCTGTAACCTCTGGGTCGGAACAGTCTAGGCCTGTTAGTGGAGGGCATGAGGTTTTGAAGGTTCCATTAGAGGCACTGCTTAAGATGTCCCAAGATATGGCGAGGGTTCTTAACTGGATGACAGCTCCGAAAGCTCCATTGGAATCTTTGAGGAAGCATGGGGCAGAAGAGTTTTATGGAACCAGTCTGGATGAATTAGTAAAGGCCGAATATTGGATTGAGAAAGTTCAAAGGATTCTGGAAGAGATAAGGTGTCCTCCAGAATAGAAGGTTGAGTGTGTGGTATCATTACTTCAAAGGTCTGCCTATGACTAGTGGAAGCTAGTTCTAAGGCATCTGGCACTTCCGAATCCGATTACTTGGGAATTTTTCGTACAAGAGTTTCAGAACAAGTACATTACTAAGGCGTATCGGGAAGCTAAATGGAAGCAGTTTTAAATCTGAGGCTGAGAGCCATGTCTGTAGCAGAGTACAAGAAAGAATTCTGTAGGCTGAGTAAGTATGCCCTAGCGGGACTGTTAACTGAAGAATTTAGATGTCAGCAATTTGAGGAAGGATTGAATAAGCCAATCAAGGCATTGTTGATTTCCATGACCACATCTCAGACTGTGAGCTACTATCAGATAGTGCAAGCAGCCATGAGAGCTTAAAGATCTTTGGAGGTCTAGAGAGAAAGGATGTAGAGGAGGAATCATAACAGAGGAGGAGCACATTCAGGTAAGAGATCAAGAGATCCTTCTGCAGCACTTCCAGCTGAGTCTACTAGAAGTCCAGTAGCAAAGGGTAGAAGGCAAGGGTCATCATATGTATCTAGCACAAGTAGAGGAGTGTCTGGGAATAGAAGTGAGGTGCCCGAATGTCCGCATTGTTGTTAGCGACATAGAGGGGATTGCTGGAAGTTGATAGGAGCTTGCTTCAGATGCGGTAGTACAGAACATTACTTAGCCAACTATCCTAAGGCGTACGAGGCTACCGGAAGCCAGCAAGAGGTTAATAGAGGTGCATCAAAGGAAGAGGCAGGGGACATGGTAGAGGTGGCCTATCCTGAGGTGGAGCTGTGTCTAAGTCAGTGGATAGACCTCCAACAGCACCAGCAAGAGCTTATGCAATGAAGGCTTAAGAAGAGCACGATGCGCTAGAGGTCATTGCGAGTACATTTCTACTCTTTAATATAAAAATGTTTGCATTGATTGACCCTGGGTCTATGCATTCTTATGTTTGCCCTAAGAAATTATGTGATAGGATGCCTACTATTATTGAATGTTTAGAATATGATATTTGTGTGACTAGTCCATTGGGGAATAGTGTAAATGTGAACAAAGTGTTTAGAGACTGTCCTCTATGGTTCAAGGTCATGTGTTTCCTGTAGATTTGATTGAATTACCTTTTGATGAGTTTGATCAAATTTTGGGTATGGATTGGTTGAGCAAACACCGAGCTATAGTGAATTGTAGGAAAAAGATATTTGTGCTTAGTACTGTGGAGAAAACTAAAGTGACCGTGAGGGGCGCGTGCTCTAATCCGCTAGTAGATGTGATATCCACTATGCAAGCCTATCGTTGTTTGAGGAAAGGATGTGAGACTTTCTTAGCCCTGGTGTTGGATTCTAAGACAGAGAAAGTAAGAATTTAGGACATCCCTGTGGTAAGGGAATTTCCTAATGTGTTTTTGGAAGAGTTAGCTGGTGTGCCACCTATTAGAGAAGTGGAATTATCGATTGACCTTGTGCCTGGTACGGTGCCTGTGTCCAAAGCACCTTATCGGATGGCTCCTAATGAGTTGAAGGAATTGAAGACTCGACTGCAGGAGTTATTAGACAGAGGTTTTATAAGGCCAAGTGTGTCTCCTTGGGGAGCACCTGTGTTGTTTGTAAAGAAGAAGGATGGGACCATGAGGATGTGTATTGACTTTAGGCAGTTGAATAAGGTAACAGTGAAGAATCAGTATCCTTTGCCAAGGATTGATGATCTATTTGACCAGTTGAAGGGAGCAGGTATATTTTCTAAGATTGATTTGAGGTCTGAGTATTATCAGTTGTAAGTAAAAAGGGAGGATATACCTATGACTGCATTTAGGACTCGTTATGGTCATTATGAATTCTTAGTAATGCCATTCGGATTGACTAACGCACCTGCAGCATTTATGGATTTAATGAATAGAGTATTCAAGCCATATCTGGATCAGTTTGTGGTTGTGTTTATTGATGATATATTGGTGTATTCTAACAAAAACCAAGAGCATGAGCAGCATTTAAGGATTGTGTTACAGACTTTAAGAGAACATCAGTTGTATGCCAAACTTAGCAAGTGTGAGTTCTGGCTGAAAAAGTATCTTTTTTGGGCCACATTGTCTCTTTCAAGGGTATTGAGGTGGATCCAGCTAAAATTAAAGCAGTAGTGAATTGGAAACCACCCAGGAATGTGCCTGAGGTACAAAGTTTCTTGGGGTTAGCTGGGTACTACCGTCGTTTTGTGAAAGGGTTTTCGGTGATTGCTTCTCCACTCACTAGACTACTCTGTAAGGAAGTTAAATTTGAGTGGACAGAAAAGTGCCAAGCTAGATTCAAGCAGTTGAAGAGGATGTTAGTTGAACACCAATCCTGACTCAGCCTACTTCAGGTAGGGAGTACGCTATATATAGCGATGCCTCTAGAATTGGATTGGGATGTGTGTTAATGCAGGATGGGAAAGTGGTAGCTTATACTTTAAGGCAACTGAAGCCACACGAACAGAATTATCCAACTCACAATTTGGAATTGGCTACGGTAGTGTTTGCCTTAAAGATCTGGCGATATTACTTGTATGGTGAGAAGTGTAAGATCTTTACTGATCATAAGAGTCTCAAATACTTGCTCACCCAGAAAGAGTTAAACTTGAGATAGAGAAGGTGGCTAGAATTGTTCGAAGACTATGATTGTATTGTGGATTACCATCCAGGTAAGGCCAATGTAGTGGCAGATGAATTGAGTAGAAAGTCGGTTTCAGCTTTATTACTTCAGAGAGTTAAATAGAGATTTGATTCTGATGGTGCATTAGTGGCACAGTTGAAAGCAAGGCTGATTTTGAGAGATGAGTTAGTAAAGGCACAGAAAAGTTATTCCAAGTTACAACAGATTGTGCAATCAGCTAGAAGCGGAGACAAGACTGATTATTCAGTGAATGAAAAGGGTGTATTGTTCTTTAGAGACAGTTTATATGTTGCAAGTGATAAGGAGTTAAGGAAGAGGCTTTTGCATGAGGCACATAATACAGTTTTTAGCATGCATCCAAGCGAAACTAAGATGTATCAGGATTTGAAGTAGTTCTATTGGTGGCCTGGAATAAAAAAGGATGTTGTGGATTATGTCTCTAAGTGTCCGACCTGTCAGCAACTGAAAGGGAAACATCAGGTTCCACATGGGTTGTTAAATCCCATTCCAATTCCACAATGGAAATGGGACAACATTACTATAGACTTTGTCACAGGATTGCCGCGAGATGATGAATTTCTCGGCTCTATCGTGATCGCGACAAGCGTTGCACTCATGACAGAGTCGCGTTTTCCAGCTCTCCAGCGACAATTGCAAAACCCAGTTTTCTAAAAGTTTACCCCAAACCTCCAACACAATCAAACTTCAACATAACTCAAATTGCACATTCAAATCATTGTAATCAACACAAAACCCAACTTTTATTCCAATTATTACAATTAAATAATGAAATTAACACTATCAAAATCCCTTATTTATCAAGCTAGAATTTTAGCTGCAAAAACTTATTCAATCTCTTACCTTAGCTCACAAACTCACATTCAAGATGTCTCAACATAATTTATACGAAACCCATAACATTCAAACATATCTAAACAACTTTTAACTCCATAATTTCCAAAATCTAAATCAAAACCAACACAATTAATTAATACATCAAAACCTAAACTCCCATACCTCAACTCTTTTGCTCCTAATAGCTTCTTTAGATGATCTTTCTTGTTCCCAAACTCATCCATGGTCTTACTCATCCAAAATCCTCATCAATCAGACATACAAATATACAAAACATAAATCTAGGGTTAAAAAAGCTAACCAAAAGAAATCAAGGAAATCAAAGCTTAAACTTACCTTTCTAGCAAATCTTCACTTACATCACTTGTTCTAATCATCTTCATCATCTAAATCTTGGACTTAGATCTAAAGGGGAGCAGATGGCATTGGAGCACAAAAGAAACAAAGAAGAAGAAGAAGAAGAAAAGAAGAAAAAGGGGAAAAAGAACGGGGAACAAGAGAGGGAGAGCAGATTTTCTGTCCCCTCTCTCCTTCTCTCTCTTCTTTTATACCCCTTCCAATTCTTTGCCACATGTCACCATGCCATAATTTCAACCTAGATATTTTTGTCAAATCCTCTATTCAATCCCTTAATTCTCATATCCTTATACATTGACACTCATAACTTACTAATCCATCACATTGGCCCACTTAATAAATTTTATTCTTTCAATCAAGTCCGAAATACATACTTCACAATTTTACCATTGGTCGCACTAGCTGCGACTCTTATATAAATTCTTAAATTATCCAGTTGGCATACCAAACACTTCAACTTACATATCTTTAGTCACCACTAATCCTCCATATGCACAAATCTTTCTAGGGTACATTTTGGGTTATTACAGTACCGCATGCAATGCGGAATGTGGTGAGCTTCGGAATACAGTAGAAGTACTAATGAACCGCATAAATGTCATGCAAATTAGATGGAGGAGATAAACTGAAAATTCAACACGCCACCACAGCAGCCTGATCGTCCACGTTTGCCAAATGCTTAGTTAGACAATTTTATATGACTTACTATTTGTAGTACGTTTACTTGAACTTATATTACTATTACGTTCTTAGCAATGGAATTGGATTTTTTGTCGCAAAAAGTTGCAATGAAAATGGATTTTTTTTTTACGAAAAAATCAATTCCTTTACAAATTTACCAACGGAAAAGAATTTTTATCGTTAAAATGTGACGAAAAAATAAATTCCATTGCTAAATTTAATGAAGGAATGAAACTTTCTATTGCAAAATTTAGTGACCGAACTGGTTTTTCCATCACTAAGTTTACTGACAGAATAAGTTTTTCCGTCGGTAAAATTTAATGGCGAAAAAATTCTGTCGCAAAGGTTAATAACGACCGCAGTAGTGACGGAATTCCGTTGCTAATTTGAGTTTTTCTTGTAGTTTCACTCTAGCAAAGAGTCTAAACCAAGACATGATGGAAACTATGTTATTGTTAATAATGGTAACTAAGGCAACCACAGCCTATAAAACTTCAGTGAACAGTAATCTTTCTCACTCTAACATTTTCTCTCTCCTCATTTATTGTCACTTGATTAGAATCTCACTTAAGCATTAGAACCTTCACTCCGGTGAACTCTGGACTTCATTTTGTGGTGTTTTCTTGTAACAAAGGTGTCTTTCCACTTGTTAGCACCTGATCGCTAACATTCTTAACCCATATCAGTATTCTGCCATTTTTTAGATTCTGCAATAATTATTCAAAGTATATGATTTCAGATAGAAAATATTCACCTCGGCATATAGAATTCCTTAATTTGTAGTAGACTCATGGGTGAGAAAATTAATAAATTTTTAGTTAATCGCAAAACTGATACAAATTCGAATAGATTTTAAATTAAGCAAACTGATAATTTAAAATTATGGTTTTATTTTTAAAAATAAAAAATTAACCGTTAGTTAACGAACAATCGTTTTATATATATTTTATATTTTAAATTTTAATTTTTACACTTATTTTTTTAATATTTTTTGTATTTTATAAATATAATATTATATGACTTTCTAAAATATTATTACAATACATATTCTTAGTAAATAAATATAAGAATTATTCTCTTATTATAATCATTTATATGATTCATTATATGTGCATAAGGACAATCTATTGTAATTTCATTTTAAATGTATTCAATTCTTACAATGAATGTATAAGATTTGATATTTATTATAAAATTTTATTTTATATATATATTAAATATTTTAAATTATGTAATTAATGAAAAAACTATAAAATTATAAAAATATATATATATATATATATAAAATTAAGCCAGGCTAGACTAAGCCGTAGTTTATATGCAAAGTCGAAACCCATCTACTAATAAGCAGGCTTACAATCGCGTTTGGACCAAGCTAAATCTATATAGTAAAGAATATATCTTAAATTTAATTAGAACGATTAACCGTTTTATATATTTTTTATATTTTAAATTTTAATTTTTACACTTAGTTTTTTTAATATTTTTTGTATTTTATAAATATAATATTATATGACTTTCTAAAATATTATTACAATACATATTCTTAGTAAATAAATATTAGAATTATCCTTTGTTACAATCATTTATATGATTCGTTATATGTGCATAAGGGACAATCCATTGTAAATTCATGTTAAATGTATTCAATTCTCACAATGAATGTATAAGATTTGATATTTATTATAAAATTTTATTTTTATATATTAAATATTTTAGATTATGTAATTAATGAAAAAATTATAAAATTATAAAAAAATAATATAAAATTAAGCCATGATAGACTAAGTCGTAGTTTAAATACAAAGTCAAAACCCATCTACCAATAAGCAGGCTTACGATCGCATTTGGACCATGCTAGATCTATATAATAAAGAATAGAGAAAATTACTCCAAATGTCATGTTTTTGACTTTTTTTTCAAAAATATATTCCTGCTTTAAATTTTTTCATAAATATCATTTTTTAAATTTTCATTTTCAAAAATACAACTTTTTTTTACCAATCCAAATCCAGATCCATTGAATTTAATGTTATCTCTGTAATTTGCTATTTTTTAATATTTATATGTGAATTCACGATAAGGATTTCAGCTTTCTTTAAAAGCTAACTTTAATGACTATAAGAATTTCTTAAGAACCCCATTTATCTGAGACTCAGATTTTGAAACCCTGCACTATGAATTCAAAGAGAATCTACTCAGCAGCAACTAAGGTGGGTGAAATTGAGGCCCTTCTCGCCAATATTCTCCTTCGTTTACCGGCAAAGTCACTGATCAAGTTAAAATGTGTATCTAATGAATTGTTGTCCCTCATTTCTAGTTACCAATTTTGTATCTCTCACAATCGAATCCATCGTGGCATCAACTCCACTCCCAAAGTTCTCTTGCTCAATAAAGGCTTGAACAATATAGATGAATTTTAAGTCATTACTCTGAAACAAGAATCAATTCCGTCCTTCAATTTTATGAAGGCTGCTCAGTTGAAAATACTACAATCGTGCAGTGGGTTCCTTCTGTGTTGTTCTAGCTTGAAAGTTCATTAGAAAATGAAGATTTCAGGTGATAAAAATTGTGTGATTAAGGGGTTCGTATACTTCATCTATAATCCTACTACCAGCCAATTCAAAATGCTCTGTTATCCTGCTTTAGTTAAGGAGCAATTGAGAGTCAATTATTTGATAAGTGTTAGTTTGGCATTTGATCCTAGTTCTTCTCCACATTATAAGATCATCTTTATTCTTGATTTGTGCCAAAGAAGGCTAGAATTTTATCTTCTTGAAATTTTTATGTATTCCTCCGAGGATGATTCTTGGAATTCAAGAACAACAGATGTAATCAAACTGCGTCTGGAATTTTTAAATCCACCCACATTAGGAATTGGCTTTTGTGATGGTGTCTTTTGTAATGGTGCTATTCATTAGTCAATATGTGATGGATCGATATTGTGCTTTTTGTTTGATAATTGGACTTTCAAGAAAATTTCTCTACCTTTCGAATTATGCTAGTTTACAAGATTGATGTTTTATTCCACATTGTATTAGACATTTATTTTAGTCAGTTTCCATATGCATACAAATTCTAAAGAGCTCATTATTTGAATATTTGTTCTTTCAATAAAATGACAATACTTTCAAGATATTGAAACTATTCAATCTTAGCTTGCATATTCATTACACTAAATGTCCTGTTTGGAGGGAGCAGTGAAGTGTTTTGTACACTGCTTATCATATTTTTGAATTTTATATAACTAAATTAAAATAAAAATTGTGAACATACAGAGTTGAATACAAAATGAAACAACTTTACTCCATTCTTGAAGGAATTACAGTGGAGTTCTTCCCCAACTCCTTCAAGAGAACAGCTGATGGACATGTAATGACTTAAGCAACCATAGACAAGCACACAATGGTCAGTTTTATAAAACTCATTTCTTTTGTAAATTAAAAATCAATGTTCAGGTACCCCATGTCGTAAATTGTCAAAGTTGCAATGCTACACATAAGGGTCTCAGTGCATTCAAGGTCGTTCTGTAAATCCTTTTGCTAGTTGCAGTCGGAATTGTAGCTACAGAGAAATAAAATGCCAAGTTGGTAGTTGCTAGAAGCATACTGGTAACAACAGTGTGAGAAATCCTTGCATTCTATAAAAGCAACAAGGAATTCCATTATAGTTCCTTTAGGAAATTCTCCCTTGTTTAGATTTATTAGACAAGATATGCTTCTCGAAATAATTTCGTGCTTTTATGTAAGAAAGGAAAAGATTGTAAAAGTATATGAAATCACCGCAATCCTATTTGTTCATTTATGTAGTCAGATACATATGAAAAGAATAGATATTCAGTGCAATGACTAGCAGGCATTCATGGTAAAATTGAGAACAAACCTATCAAATTCCTTAGCACGATAGTCACTCATATACGGTATGATATGCCATGAGCCAATAGGGTTTAGTTATTTTTTCCCATAGCAAGTTCCAAATCACATTCTTCAAAAAACCGATAAGAAACAAAATGGCACAAATTTCTCAAATTAAAATCTTGGTACCACAAAAAATAAGTACTGTTTATGGTTATTTCAAGATTGTGTTCTTCTATTGTAAGACCAACAAATACAGAGTCGAAGCATAGCATACTAATTTGGCATATAGTTTGCTAGCTAACTATTCATCAGGGATTTCTTCAGAATAATTAACTATTGAAGTTACTTCCAGGTGAACTGCAAAATGATTAATGGTTAAAAACACAGAACATCTAAGCAAACACAATTAAATCACATCAAATTCTCATCACAAATATTTGGATAAGTACCAGCCAAAAGCAAGGATACTTACTTTTATACGAAAAATGCCATATTCCGCTTCCAATCCAATAATGCCCTAAGATGAGCAAGAAGGAGCAATAATGTCAAACTAGAGAAAATTACGAATATAGTATGACCAAAATAGTGATAATATTAACGTAAAACATGGGATGAAAAATAGGGGTAAATGATATTAACAAAGGAATTCCTGATACTGAGAATTTAGCAACCTGCATCTGCATTTCAAGTTCCAAAAGAAACAGACAAAGAAAAATGGAAATTTGATTGAAAATAAAATCAAGAAATATAGAAACAAAGTAGATCAGTACCTCTCCTCTCCCAAAGATGAGTCCTAAAGTCCAACGAACTTTATTACCTGCTTCCTGCCGATCAGGGGTCAATGTATCCTTCTGTTTCTTCAACCAACACTAGATAATGAAGAAAGTCAATCTAATGACATTGCGAATACTAGATGTGTACTAGATATATTGTGCGTATATTAGATATATATAGGGCGTATACTAGATGTGTACTAGATGTATATAATGTGTATAATAGATGTGTACTAGATATATATTGTACGTATACTAGATGTATATAGTACGTATACTAGATGTGTACTAGATGAATATTATGCGTATACTAGATGTGTACTAGATGTATATTGTGCGTATACTAGACGTATATAGTGCGTATATTAGATGTGTGCTAGATATATATTATGTGTATACTAGATGTATATAGTACGTATGCTAGATGTGTACTAGATGTATAATATGTGTATACTAGATATATATTATGTGTATATTAGATGTGTACTAGATGTATATTGTTCGTATACTAGATGTGTATTGTGCATATACTAGATATGTACTAGATGTATATTGTGCGTATACTAGATGTGTATAATGTGTATACTAGATGTGTACTAGATGTATATTGTGCATATACTAGATGTGTACTAGATGTATATTGTGTATATACTGAATGTATATTATGCGTATACTAGATGTATATAATTTGTATACTAAATGTATATTATACGTATACTAGATGTATAGTGTACGTATACTAGATGTGTACAAGATGTATATTGTGCGTATATGAGATGTGTACAAGATGTATATTGTGCGTATACTACATGTGTACTACATGTATATTATGCGTGTACTAGATGTATATTATGTGTATATTAGATGTGTACTAGATGTATATTATTCGTATACTAGATGTATATAGTGAGTATACTAAATGTATATTGTGCGTATACTAAAAGTGTAATAAATGTATATTATTCGTATACTAAATGTATATTGTGCGTATACTAGATGGAACTTGTTATATACTCTGAATAAATTATATGTATATTGTTCATATACTAGATGTGTACTAGATATATATTGTTCATATACTAGATGTGTATAGTGCATATACTAGATGTGTATTTGATGTATATTGTGCGTATACTAGATGTATATAGTGCGTATACTAGAACTGTACTAGATATATATTGTGCGTATACTAGATGTGTATTAGATATATATTGTGCGTATACTAAATGTGTACTAGATGTATATTGTGTATATACGAGATGTGTACTAGATGTATATTATGCGTATACTAGATGTATATTGTATGATTACTGGATGTATATAGTACGTATACTAGACGTATATTGTGCGTGTATTAGATGTGTACTAGATGTATATTGTGCGTATACTAGATGTATATTATGAGTATATTATATGTATATTGTACGTATACTAGATGTGTACTAGATGTATATAGGGCGTATACTACATGTGTATTATATATATATAGTGCGTATACTAAATGTATATTGTGCATATACTAAAAGTGTACTGGATATATATTGTTCGTATTACGTACTGTATACGCTTAATATATTTTAAATTAATGTGTTTTCTTTTTAAATTTTAATTTTTTTTATCAGCAAATAATATAATTAATAGCATGTTCTTAAGCATTTGATTAATTAAGTACCTTGTCACGCCTCTATATTTTGATACTCTACGAGTAGGGATGATCATGGGGCAGGGAGTGGCTCCCCACCTACTGCCTCGCGGAGGGGCGGGGATTCCCCGTCCCCGCTGGGGATACGGGGGAAAAATGCCCCTCGCCCCCGCAGGGATCTCTCTCCCCAATAAAACTACCCAATTTTAATGGAAATTTTCGACCTCGATAGAGATTCCCGACTCGAATAAAAAATATTTTATAGTATTTATCTTTCAAAATTTAATAATTGATGACTTAAAATTAAAAATATCTCATACAATTTAAATACAAATATAATACAAATATTTATAAACATTTCATACAATTAAAATACAAATATTTGTAAATATTCCATACAATTCAAATATTAATAATATCACTTGAACAATTTACACACCGATAAATATCAACCTAAAAAAATTATATATATATATATATATAATTATAAAATATTAATTTTTTTTCGGGGCGGGGACCCCGTTCCCTGTCCCTGTCCCGAATTCAAGGGCGGGGATTTTTTTCTCCCCGCCTCCGTGGGGGAAAATTCGGGGATTCCCCGCCTCATTCGGGTCGGGTCCCCGCCGGGGACGGGGAATCCTCACCCCATGATCATCTCTATCCACAAGAAAATCCACTGCTTTTCCTATAAATTCAATGCCAAAATTAGCCAATCATAAATGTAGAAATATAATGAATTAATTTTAAAGACTAAAACAATCAATTAATTTACCTTCTCAATGATCCAATGTATTCTTCTCTGAATTGACCTTCCATTTCTTTGACTTCAGTTTCATATGTAGCTAACTATAAACAAAAACAACAATATTAATCTTCTTCATTTTATTCTTAATTAGAAAAAAAAAATCAAAATAATAAAATTTACTGGAAAATTAAGAATTATTTTGGGGCCCCAGTATGATATCGAATGTGTGAGGAGGATATTGAAGCATATCTATAGCAATTACAGTATCTCTGAGCATGATGGCCTAATCTCAGTTGCAAAACTCATGGAAGAATTCTTCATAGAAGTTGTAAGTGACATAGATTTGAAGATGGATACATTTGTCAATCTAGCTCATATGTCAAAGGGAGCATCCTCACAATATGTACAGAGCCATTGATATTTACTTGGGTAGACATAGATATTTGACAGAACAGGAAAGAGAGGAAGTATGCATGATGTTGGATTGCCATAAATTATCGCCTGAAGCTTGCGGCCACGCAACACAGAATGAAAAATTGCCATTGAGGTTTGTAATGCAGGTATTGTATGTGACACAGTTGCAGACGAGAGACATTATAGAACACAAAGTTCAGGATATTGATTTGAAACTGATAAAAGACGAAGCAGATGAATAAAAGGAGAATGAAGCAAGTTTTGATGATGAAGAAGTAACGACCGAACTGGAGAAAATGAGAATCAAAGTGATGGAGTTAGAGCAAGAAGGCTATGACATGAGGAAATAAATTAAGAATGGAAGCAGAAAGAAGAAAATGAAAAAAGAAAAGAGTAGCTTGTGGAAGGAAATGAAGAGAAAATTCGGGTGCATGAGTAGCATAAATGATTGCAATTGCCAAGTGAAGAGGAAGAAGACTCATCCAAAACATTGATCGTCAACTTATCAGAATCAAAAATTTCTGCTAATTATGAATAATTTGATCAGACTTTATGTTATACTTTTTGGTTTTGGCATCTATTTCATCTACATATGAGAACAAAGATAGCAAAGTTCATAGTCAATTATGATTTCCCAATCCAAACATGCATAGATGTGGATGCAAATTGTGCTTGATATAGATTGCGATACAGTCAAAAAAAGAGATTTTAACTTTTCCCCACATCTGTAATCAAGATTATCCTTCCAAACTAATTTCCATAAACACTGACAATGCATAACATTACCCTTCCTACCTTGTTAATTATTCATATCAAAATAACAACATAAAGAACTAAAGCTACAAGAAGAAATGCGCTTTGGTGTCTATTTTCTCTGATATGATAATGGCAGTCATAAGAAGAGGCAACAGATATTGAAGCCTCAAGGCCTAAAAAAGGACACTGATGTAATTGAAAAGCAACATAAGAATACATGGTTTGAAAAAGATTGCCAAAAGAAAAAGACATAAAAGAAAGTGACGTTAAGAATATAATTCTTGCAAGTTTAGAAAACATCATTAATATATGAAGGTTTTTGGTTTAGACACAACTCATGTAGCGCCCTACACCCGTATGTGATACGGATACCGGGTGCCACCTCACTGAACTAACATACACTCTAATACTTTATTATCTGATTAAATAACTATTCATTTTAATCCGGTTAATCTAATTGCACTAATCAGGTTATTAAATAGACAACTAATTAAAACCGGTAAATTTTTTTTTTAATAGTACCGTATATGTGAATAGTATCGTATGTATGAATAGTATCATATATGTGAATAGTACCATATGCATGAATAGTGCCGTATGTATAATACTGTGTGAATAGTATCGTATGGCAAGGACAATTTACTTAAGTCTATTAATACTTATTAATTAATCATCAAACTTAATATTTCTACCATAATTCACTATTAACTATGCCGATTGACCTATAATTGTCTAAGTTACTATTCATGTGGTCAATTTTCCTTTAACTTGAAAATCTATATTTTTACTTTACCAATAATATTAACTTAGTTTCTACCAATTGTTAGGCATGCCCTAAACCCATTCACAGACATTCAGTCACATTCAATGAAACTACTGCCCGCATAACCTAGTGACAGTAATAAATATTCTATTACAGACCAAAACTCAAAAACAATATTATAAGACACATACATGCCAAACTTCTTAATATACTTAAATATTCCAATAAATTTCTTCGATACCACTTTCAAAGTGTGAGGTATGCACTGCTCCAAAACTCTTACGAAGTACCTACATGCAGTCAAATAAAACTACGTGCTGAGCATTAAATATGCTCAATGGTGATTGCAATTCCATAAATTTTCATTTAATTTAATTTTTCATCCATGAATGATAATCAATAAATAATATCATTTAAATATTCATAATTAAACATAATCAATTTAATTACCAATTATTCATGCAATATTTTATTTAATCATCTTTAAACACACAATTAGGCAATATTTCATTTACACTTCACCAATTTTACATGCATGCCATTGTGTAGACACCGGGTCCCAAGGCAGCCTAGATCAGGATTACCCAATGATGAAATTAAGTATGCCTATTTATAGGCAAAAATGAAGGTTGAAAATGATGATTTTCTTGTCAAATTGATTTATTAGAAATAAATAAAAATGTTTTTTAAAAAAATATTTTAAATGTTTTAAAAATTATTTTTGAGACAAAAAGGGTATGTTTTGAAATTATTGTGTTTTAAAAAAATAAAAGCGCGTACCTGAGGCAGCCGTCTTTTCGGACTGGACGATGCTGTTGTGATGGTTGTCGCCAGCTTGTCGGCGTGTCGTCCATTGTTGAAGCGGTAGTGCCGTGATCGTGCTAACCCTCTGTGGAGTGGTAGTGCCGTCATCGTGCTAACCCTTCTGAAGTGATAGTGCCGTGGTCATGCTAACCACCCATAGAATGATAGTGCCGCCATCGTGCTAACCCTCCTGAGTTGATGAAGTGGTAGTGCCGTGATCGTGCTAACACTCCGGGGAGTGGCTGTGCCGTCATCGTACTAACCCTTCTGAAGTGGTAGTGCCGTGGTCGTGCCGTGGTCGTGCTAACCTTCTGTAGAATGGTAGTGCCGCCATCGTGCTAACCCTTCTTAGTTGATGAAGTGGTAGTGCCGTGATCGTGCTAACCCTCCGAGGAGTGGCTTTGCCGTCATCGTGCTAACCCTTCTGAAGTGGTAGTGCCGTGGTCGTGCTAACCTTCCGTAGAATGGTAGTGCCGCCATCGTGCTAACCCTTCTTAGTTGATGAAGTAGTAGTGCCGTGATCGTGCTAACCCTCCGGGGAGTGGTAGTGCCGTCATCGTGCTAACTCTTCTGAAGTGGTAGTGCCGTGGTCATGCTAACTTTTCGTAGAATGGTAGTGCCGCCATCATGCTAACCCTTCTTAGTTGATGAAGTGGTAGTGCCGTCATCGTGCTAACCCTCCGAGGAGTGGTAGTGCCGTCATCGTGCTAACCTTTCTGAAGTGGTAGTGCCGTGGTCGTGCTAACCTTCCGTAGAATGGTAGTGCCGCCATCATGCTAACCCTTCTTCGTTGATGAAGTGGTAGTGCCGTGATCGTGCTAACCCTCCGAGGAGTGGCTGTGCCGTCATCTTGCTAACCCTTCTAAGATTTGAAGTGGTGCTGTCTGTGAGCCCTTGGATTGATTGTTCTCCGAGAAGTCTTTTGTTGATGGTTGGATTGATGCTTAAACTGATGTTTGGAATGATGTTTTGACTGATGTCGTTTTGATGTCGTCACTTCACCTTCTGCCGTTGTCCGCATCGAGTCTTTCTTTCTGCAAAATTAGAAAACCAAATATGCAGAAAAATAGTGAACATGCACGTGAAATGCATGAGTAATGACGGAATGCAGGATAAGAATTTATCTAAGTGGACCTAGAGATGATAGCCAGTCTGGCTGCAATTTGCGACAGGATCGATGCCTTTTGGAATTGCCTTTGAATTTCATGCCTTTGGGATTGTGAGGTTCTCATCTGATACCTGTAGTCATTTTTTTGAAGGTAGTGTGTCCCTTGTGGATTTTCACACTACCTTTTTTTAGCGGGAAATGCATTCTTTACGGATTTTCACATAACCCTGTGCCTTATTTTTGCCTGGAATGGACCTAACCCAATCCAGCGGCTTTTCTTTTCTATTTTTTTTTAAATTCTTGAGACAAATAAATAAATTATTTGTTCTTGTGAATTTTCTTATTTCTTTGTTATAATTCTTGAGACAAATAAATCAATTATTTGTTCTTGGGATAAAATTTCATTATATTTTATTTTTTTTAAATCAAAGCAAGGAATTATCATCCAACTTCATTCATCACATCCAATTTGTGGGTAAACATTCTTGGCTCCACTTTTAATTTAATTTTCAATTTAATTTTTGTTTACAATTGATTAGCTACCATGTAAATTCTTTTAGATCTATTATTTATTTTACTTTTTATTTCTTGCATGTTTATTTAATTGTTCATATTATTATTTCTTATTCTTAATCTTTTATTTAATTGTTCATATTATTATTTCTTTTTTCTTAATCTTTTATTTAATTGTTCGTATTATTATTTCTTATTTCTTATTTCTTATTTAATTGTTCATGTTCATATTATTATCTTTATTTTTGTTTATATTATTATTATTATTATTATTAGTACTATCATTTAACATGTATTAGCATGGTTGGCTTGTTTTATTTTCATTTTATTTTTTATTAGATTGTTCATCTTCTTTGATGTTATTGTTTTATTATTATTATTATTATTATTATTATTATTATTATTATTATTATTATTATTATTATTATTATTATTATTATTATTATTATTATTGTTGTTATTATTATTATTATTATTATTATTATTATTATTATTACTTGCATATTTAATTGGATTGTTCATATTGTTTGATATTATTATTATTATCATCATCATTATTATTATTTGTTATTATTATTATTAGTGTTATCATAATTATTATCATTATTTATCATTACTATCATCATTATTATTTTTATTAGTTTTATTTATTATTATAATTTATTATTGTTATCATCATCATTATTATTTTCATGTTTTCATGCATGTTGAGTTTTATTATTGTTGTTATTCTTATTATTTATGCATGTTGAATTGTTCATGTGTTAAGTTATATTTTTTTTATGCTATTTAATTAATATGTCATGCATGATGTACTTTATTTGCTTTAATTCATTTTTAACATGTTGCATGTTTAATTCATTTTTTATTACTAACATCACTTTCATTTGTGCTTTTATTTAAATACTTATTTTTTCATGTGTGAGTTTTCCAATGGCAAGTGGGAGCCCATGGAGATTTGAAGACACCATTGTGGTAGAGTTTATATTTTTAGCCTTTTTAGCATTTTTAGTATTATTTTGCTTTTATTATTTAATATGTAATTTGTAATAAGTTTGTTTATTTTCATGCACATTAATTAAAAAGTCGCATAAAGTTTATTAATAAATTGGGATTTTTTGTAACAAAATGGGACCAATGTCCTACTTTTTTTTTATCCAAATAAATTGTCACTTCAAAATTATTATTTTTAATTATGCAATGCGAGGACCAATGTCCTCACTCTTGATAAATAACCCGTTTTATGTATGATTTATATTTTATTTACAATGGGGGTTGTATTTCGCCCCTAGTTTTGTTGTAATTTATTTCAATGTACTTTATTTTAATTATGCTTTCATTTACTGCTTTCCTTGAATGGCCAACTTGCGCTCTAATTATTGCATCAAAACGTATGAGAAAAGGGATGAAAACTTAAATTCAAAACTCAATTTTAACTTAATCAAGGTATGAATAAATGAGAAGTCCCGAACCATCTCTGGTCTTTGGGTTCAACGAGGCGAGAGGACCATTTCAATATTCCATTGGAATGGGACTTCCAAGACACCTCTTGCGTCCCGTAAAAAGGCTTTAACTTGCATAATCCTAGGCTCCACGATGCGAGAGGGTCATCCTAATGTTCTATTAGGATGGGGCCTCCAAGACCCCTCTGGTTTGTCCAAAATGGACATAGCAGCGCTGTCTTAGGCTCACTGAGGCTAGACAACCTTTCCCAATATTCTATTGGGTGGCGACTCTAAGAAACCTTTTTATTGCCCAAAATGGATGCACTTGTAATTTCTTACAAGTTTTATGAACCTCATCCCGAAAGCTCTAAAGGCGGGCGCTCGGCGCGACCAGGGGTTCAGCGCGTGTCACACATTGATTCACTTTAATTTCACTAATATTACCATATTGCCACTAATTCATTTTAATTTCAATAATATTATAATTATGCCACTATTTTAATTAGTTTTACTAACATTACAATTTTATCATTAATTTACATGCCAAATTACGGTTTTACCCTCCAATTATCATTTTCATGCCAAATTACACATTTACCCTTAAAAAGTGGCCAATTTTCATATTTAACCATTCAATTACATTTTTACCCTTATTAGCCATCCTTAACACACATATGCACAAAATTACTATTTTGCCCTCAAACTTTTTATATAATAATATTTATGTCCTTTTTCCACATAAATATTATTTAATCACATTTTAATCATTTAAATCTCATTTTTTACAATTATGCTCTCATTTTTACCATTATGCCCCTGTAACACACTGGCAGACTCTATATACAGGATAAAGAAGACGTGAACTCCAAAAGTTCACAGAAATACTAGCGGAGTCCTGTGAGACCACCACTGTCTTTTAATACATAACAGTACAATTCAGATATTCAGATACAAATATTCAGATATTCAGAAGTAGGACCATCATTGGCCTACTAAAAAGTGAGTTGCCATGCTCACACCCCCGGTCTTATGTCCCTGTGGTATGCCAACATATGCTGAACTAGACTTGGCTACCAGATCACTACATAGGGCAATATTATTTTATTTTTCACATTATTAATATAAAATATTTATTTTTCATGGTATATCATCATAATATTTTATTCTTTTTCATACCATTTTATCATTTCACATGTGATTATCATCATTACATCATTACATGTCATGTAAAATTATTATTTCATCATGGTGCACATGCATACATACATACTGTGACGCGCGCCGGATCCCGAGCGCCGCCCTTTCGGACCGCCCGCACGTGGGCGATCGGGGCATTTGCGGATCCGTTGACATCTTGCGATAAATCGCAAGTGCGTCTATGTTGAGCAACACGGAGGTTTCATGGAGTCGCCACCCAATAGAACATTGGGAAAGTTTCTCTCGCCTCGGAGAGCCTAAGACTGCGCTTTTTATCCATATTGAGCCGTGAGGCCTAGGATTAGCACTAAAGCCTCGTGACTCAAGAAGTATCTTGAAGGATAACCTCTAACCTCTTGAGCCCAAAGACCAGAGCTGGGTCCGGGATTTCTCATCTATTTCTACCTCGATTAATTTATGATTGAATTTTAATTGTCATTAATTCGCTCTCTCTCCACACAATGCAATTAATTTAAGGCGCATTTATTCATGTTAGGAAAACCATAAATTAGCAAGTAAAGCAATGAATTACAATAATACAAGGAGCGGAATACAACTCCCATTTAAAAAAATGCAAACATACATAAAACCGGGGAATTTATTAATTATGAGGACTTTGGTCCCCGCATGCACAATTAAAGAAAATATTTTGGATGTGATGATTTTATTTGGGATGAAAATTAGGACATTGGTCCCATTTTATTATGAAAAATCTAAATTAATTTAGTAAGAAATATTTTTATGATCTTTATTTAGGTGCGCGTAGGAAAACATTTTATTTAATGAATATATACAAGGCAATGTAAATAAAATGGGAATTAAAAATGTATAAAGAAAATACCAAACCCCGCAACTCCTCCTTCTTTCAACGTGCATGGATGCTCAATTGAAAGTAAGAACAATGATGTGCAACCAAAAATAAAACAAAAGAAATTCATGTTAGTTATTAAGCCAACAAAATAATATGACATAAAAAGATAATATGTACCATGAAAATATAATATGCATAAAATAATCATGATGTAATTTAACATGCATAGAATAATTAAGATGCAATTTAACATGCATAGAATAATTAAGATGCAATTTAACATGCATAAGATGAGAAAGTATCATGGCACATGCAACTTATTAATATTAGTGATTAACGTGCATGGAAAATTAGTGACAATCAATTTTACTATAGCTAAGACATGAATTAAAAATGTAACATGAGAATAACACAACTTAACATGCATGACTAGCATAAAATGATGATTATAACACTCATACATGCAAAAGAAAGCATAATAATAAACATGATATAGCATTAAGAAATTAAAGGTATTTACAACCTAAAACATGCATAATTACATGAACAAAGAATAATTTGACATGAAAAAAGATAATAGAATTTAAAAAAGCTTATTTGTTATATGAATAATTGAAGATAAAAAAATAAGAAGAAGAATATGGAGACTAAGAGAATTTACATGTTTGATATGTTAATTGGAAGCCAAAATAAATGAAATTAACAAGAGAATTAATGAGTAAAGCCAAGAATAATTACCCTCAAATTCAGTTTTGAAGAATTGAACATAGAAGTGTTGAATTCCTTGTCTTCTCTTGTGAAAATCCTTAGAAAATAGCTTGAAAACTTGAAGAAAAGCTCTTGGAAACAAGTGTGTAAGATGGATTTTTTTCTCTCAACTCAAAGCTCCAAAATTCAGTTTTTTCTCTCCAAAATGTTCTTGATTCGTCCTCCCTTTGTTCTGAATTTTTTTTTCTAGTGTTTTTTTTAGCCATCAAAAACTACCCAAAAACCACCAAAAACCGTCCAAAAACGGTTGAAAATCGAGTGGGGATCGAAAATGGGCGAAGTGGGCAAAATGGGGGCGATTTCGGCGATTTCCGCGCGCCTCGCACACGTCTCCGCGCGGAGCTGCGCGGAACTTTCGCGCACGTCGTGCGCGGAGCGAGCGACGCCCAAGGCGTCGCTCGCGCAAAACGACCGACGCCAAGGGCGTCGGTCGCGCGGAGCGCGCGCTCCGCGCACGTAAATTGGCGACGGCTTCGGCCGTCGCCCTTCCGTCGCTAACTTTTCCCCCATTTTCCATTTTTCCTACTTTCTTCATTTTTTCATCATTTTTCACCTTTTTTTTTTTTTTTTTTTAATTTTTTATATAAAATACCCTCAACTTAAAACACACTTTTTCTTCTTCAAAATAATTTAAAAAAATATTTTTAAAATATTTTTAAAATACCCTTTTTACTCACCGAAAAGACAAGGAAAATCACTTCTGAGCTCCAATCTTTTTGCCTATAAGCCGGCATAGCTAAATTTCATCATCGGGTAATCCTGATCAAGGCTACTCGGGACCCGGTGTCTACAGTTGCCCCCAATTTTGAAGAGACTAGTGCATGGGTGCCTAGGTGAGCCAAAATTCAGGAAAAGGAAAGAAACGCGTACCTGAAGCGGCGATCTTCCTGCTTGATGGAGTTATGATGATAGCTGCTGCTGTCGTGTTTTGGTTGTAGCTGGTAATGCCGTGGTCGTGCTAACCTCTTGTGGGTAGTGCCGCCATCGTGCTAACTGCTGTGAATTGGTAGTGCCGTGGTCGTGCTAACCTCTTGTGGGTAGTGCCGCCATCGTGCTAACCGCTGTGAATAGGTAGTGCCGTGGTCGTGCTAACCGCTTGTGGGTAGTGCCGCCATCGTGCTAACCGCTGTGAATAGGTAGTGCCGTGGTCGTGCTAACCGCTTGTGGGTAGTGCCGCCATCGTGCTAACCGCTGTGAATTGGTAGTGCCGTGGTCGTGCTAACCTCTTGTGGGTAGTGCCGCCATCGTGCTAACCGCTGTGAATTGGTAGTGCGGTGGTCGTGCTAACCTCTTGTGGGTAGTGCCGCCATCGTGCTAACCGCTGTGAATTGGTAGTGCCGTGGTCGTGCTAACCTCTTGTGGGTAGTGCCGCCATCGTGCTAACCGCTGTGAATAGGTAGTGCCGTGGTCGCGCTAACCTCTTGTGGGTAGTGCCACCATCGTGCTAACCGTTGTGAATTGGTAGTGCCGTGGTCGTGCTAACCTCTTGTGGGTAGTGCCGCCATCGTGCTAACCGCTGTGAATTTATTTTTTATTTTTTATTTTTTTATTATTTTTTATTCTTTATTTTTTTTTTTTTTTTATTTTTTTTTGCTCCTTTAGATGTTTGGACTAGTGTCATCACTTGGCTTTTGTGGGTGTTTCCCGCCGATTTCTCCTGCAAGATTGTATGCATAGGAATATACAAGAAATCATGTGTGTATGTTATGGAATGCAAATGCTTGCAAAAATGTATAGATCGCGCCCTAGGTGATCCACGGTTTGCTGAACTTATAGCTTGTCTGCTGTACCATGCCCCCTGAATCCTGAGGATCGTCGACAAGCTTTCTGAAAGAGACGTCCGGTGTATATCCCTTGCCCCCTGGTCAATGATCATTTACTTGGGATTCTATTTCACGTTCTGTGTTGCGTGTTGTCTGACTGACAGAAGATGATCTTGAAATAATGCCGCCTTATCGCTCCAGGCATTGAATGTCATTGTTTTAAAGGTAGTGCGTCCCTTGTGGATTTTCGCACTAGCTTTTCTTTGCGGGAAATGCGTCCCTTATGGGATTTTCACACAACCCTTTGCCTAACTTTTGCCTGGAATGGACCCAACCCAATCCAGCGGCTTTTGTTTAGTTTATTTTTTGTAGGGCAGACTGCCTGTTTCTAGGTTTTCACCCTGCCTTTTGGCCTAACTTTTGCTTAGAGAGCCAGTTACGGTTTTCATCTCTAACGGCTTTTTTTTTTTTTTTTTTTTATTTTAGAGAAGGTTATCACCAAAGCTTCTGTTAAGAGCAAATAGGACATATCTGATGAAGGGACTGAGCAATAATCATTAGATGAAAACTTGATATAACTCTTTTTGAGACAGAACTGAAAGATCAATGAAAATATATTTTTTTATTCCTTGCAAAATTGTGTACGTTTCTACATGATTTCATCATGCATGATTTTCATTTGACAAGAATTCAAAAGCATATGACTACACCTAATCTCGGAGTGGGTTTTGTCAGCATCAAACTCCTGTTATCAATCGGCCCTCTCGGGTTTTCTCGATTGAATATTTTCTCTTGGCCCTTAATTTTTGCCCAGGATGCCTTTTTTCGGTTTTCACCCTGACAGGGCGCCCAATTTTAGTAAGGCCGCCTTTTTTCGGTTTTCGACCCGCGGGGCATTTATTCTCTTCTTTTTATTTTTGGTCTTTAGCCATGGAACCTTTTAAGTCTATCGACATTGACCGGGTCCTTGAACTCATTCCCATCGCTGTCTGCTAAAATTGCTGCTCCTTTTGTTAGCAACTTTTTCAAAATGAAAGGTCCTTCCCAGGTTGGTCTGAATTTTCCTCGTATGTCTGGAACTCCTGGCCTCATCATCTTAAAGACCAAGTCCCCTTCTTTCAACGGGTGCTTTCGTACTTTCTTGCCAAACGACCGAGCCAGCCTCTTTTGATAAACTTGGTTGTGGTAATAGGCTCGTAACCTGTCTTCATCCAACAGATTTAGCTGTGACAAACGTTGTTGTGCCCATTCTGCTTCAGGAATCTCAGCTTCCATGACTACCCTTAGTGATTTCAGCTCAATTTCAACCGGCAGGACTGCTTCAGTCCCATATACCAGAGAGAATGGTGTTGCCCCCGTAGAGGTTCTGACTGTTGTTCTATATCCCCAAAGTGCGAAGGGTAACTTTTCTGCCCAATCCTTGTAGTTCTGAACCATCTTGGCTAAAATTCTCTTCACATTCTTATTCGCCGCTTCAACTGCACCATTCGCTTGAGGACGGTAAGGAGAAGACTTATGATGTTGGATCCCATATTTCTGGAGCATCTGTTTAGTCTCTGCTAGGAATTGTACCCCATTATCAGATACAATGTGATGTGGGAGACCATATCTGCATATCAAATTCCGCTCGATGAATTTAGCCATATCCCTTGCATCAACCTTCTTGAAAGATTCAGCCTCAACCCACTTAGCGAAGTAGTCAATGGCAACTATGATGAATCTATGCCCATTAGAAGCAGTAGGATGGATTTCGCCTATAATGTCTATTCCCCATGCTGCAAATGGCCATGGAGATGTTAAGTTATGTAACTCTGAAACTGGCACATGCCTCAAATTCGCGTACTGTTGGCATAACTGACATTGCTTCACAAATTTTGAACAATCTGTATCCATTGTGAGCCAATAAAACCCTTGGCGCATGATCTTCTTTGCTAAGGCTAAGCCATTCATGTGAGCTCCACAAACCCCGGCATGAACTTCTTCCATAACTCTTTTAGCTTCTTTCTCTGCCAGACATCTTAACTGGATACCATCAGCTTGCCTTTTGTACAAAGTGCCATTAACACTGATGAATTGAGTGGATAACTTCCTGATCATTCTTTGGTCCTTCTCAGTGGCTTCCTCTGGAAAGACTGATCTCTCTAAATAATTCTGAATGTCATAATACCATGGATTTCCATCAGTGGCCTCAATGTCCATCACCTGCTCCGCTTCAAAACCAGGTCTTTCCGAACTATATATCAGCACGGGTTTCATCGCAACTCCTGTTGGGTTGTCCCACATAGACACTAAAGTTGCTAGAGCATCAGCTAACTGATTTTCGTCTCTGGGGATGAAGTGAAAAGTGCAAATCTCAAATTGGCTGCTCAACGCTCTCAAGTGCTTTACATAAGGCAACAGCCTTTCTTCCTTGACTGACCACTCTCCTTTAATTTGATGAATTACCAAGGAGGAATCTCCGAATACTTCTGCGGTCTTTGCCCCCAGAGCGAGTAATGCTTCCAATCCAAAGATGCAAGCTTCGTATTCTGCTTCATTGTTGGTAGCCTTATACCTCAGCTTCTTAGCCAATGGTAACCTTTCACCATCTGGGGTCGTAAGAATAACTCCTACGCCTGCTCCCTTATTATTGACTGCTCCATCGAAGAATAACTGCCACCCTTGCACTGCTATGGCCGCGACGTCTTCATCTGGGAAGTTGTATTCAAACTGATCTCCCTCAATAGGATGCTCGGCTAAGAACTCCGCTACAGCTCTTCCCTTAATGGTTTTCCTGGTTATGTATTCGATGTCAAATTCCTGCAACAGCAGTAACCATCTTCCCATCTTCCCTAGTAAAGAGGGTGCTTCTTGGAGGTATCTAAGCGGATTATGTTTGGCAACCGTTTGTACCTTGAAGGAATGAAAGTAGTGTCGCAACTTCTTAGAAGCCCAGATAACTGCTAAACAAATCTTTTCTACCTCTACATATTTGACTTCGTAAGGCAGAAATTTCTTGCTAAGATAGTAAACGGCAAACTCTATACCAAAATCATCTTCCTGAGACATCATAGCACCCACTGAGTTATCTTCCACAGCTAGGTACAGGATTAGTGGTTTGGCATGGCGTGGTGGTCTTAACACCGGAGGATTTAGCAGATAGTCCTTAATAGTGTCAAAGGCCAATTGACAGTCATTGTTCCATATCACCGGCTGATTCTTCCTAAGAAGCTTGAAAATAGGCTCACATACCGAAGCTAGCTTGGCAATAAACCGGCTGATGTACTGAAGCTTTCCTAGGAAACTTCTGACGTCCTTCTCCTTCTGGGGCACTGGCATCTCTCTTATGGCTTTGACTTTATCGGGATCTACCTCGATTCCCCTCTGGCTTACTACATGTCCTAACAACTTTCCTGATGTAACTCCAAAAATGCACTTCTTGGGATTGAGGCGCAAATCATACTTGCTAATTCTTTGAAAGAACTTTTCTAAAGCCTCAAAATGGCCTTCTCTGGTAGCTGACTTAATCATCATGTCATCGACGTACACCTCCACTTCTTTGTGGATTAAGTCATTGAGAACCTTGGTCGCCATCCTCTGATAGGTTGCTCCTGCATTCTTCAACCCAAAAGGCATAACCCGATAGGCATATGTCCCCCACTCGGTGATAAAGGCTGTCTTGATCCGGTCCACTATCTTGTTAAGGATTTGATTGTACCCTGCGTACCCATCCACAAAGCTATACATCATACAAGCAGCAGCACTATCTACTAGCACATCAATATGAGGCAGTGGGAAATCATCTTTAGGGCAAGCTTTATTCAGGTCTCGATAGTCGACGCATACTCGAACCTTACCGTCTTTCTTAGCTACAGGAACCACATTAGCTAACCATGTCGGGTATTGAACCTCTATCAGGAACTTAGCCTCAATCTGCTTATGGATCTCCTCTTTCACTTTCTGTGCCCATTCTGGCCTAAGCCTCCGAAGCTTTTGCTTGACTGGTTTAAACTCTGGGTAAGTTGGGATGGCATGTTCGGCAACATCTCGATCTATTCCCGGCATATCCTCATAGGTCCAGGCAAAGACTTTTTCATATTTTTTTTAATATTCTCTCAAATTTTATTCTCTCTTCAGGAGTTATGTCTGATGCTAGCAAAATTTCCTTTGGATTTTCCAAAGTTCCGAGATTAAATGCAGTTGTGCCAGTTGAATTAATATCAAAAATGAATGCATCATGCTTATGATCATGCGCCATGAAATCATCAGAAACATCATACAAGTAAGCAAAGTTGTTCATCTCATTAACATAATCAGAAACATTAACATTGTCCTCAAAGAGTTCTGGTATAAAAAGAGAATCTAAATGACTATCAACTTTAGTCGACGCTGATGCTGCAGCTGACTGTGCTTTGGCTTCTTGATTTGGTGAAATCTTGAGATCTTCAATCTTCGGCTCTGGCTCCACTATCTTCTCCTTCCCCTTAAGTCTGGTGGCTAACAGCTTATCAGTGACGATCTCTTCAGGCTCATCCCTGTCCCATATGCTGCATTGGGTCATAATCTCCTCATCCCAAAAGTTCTCTACAGCTTTAACAACTCCGATCTCCCAATCAAAGACGTCGTTAAAAATTTCAAATCCAGGGATAATCTTCCCATCTACCCACTGCGGTTCTTCTTCTCCAGTGTAGGCACAAACCGATGATGATGGCACAAAGCTCTCCGAAATATGGGGAATCTTCCCTGACCCTTTCTTCTTACCATATTCTCCTTTGTAGCCCAACCCCTTTCGATCTTTCTGACCACGTGTAGTGATAGCATTCTGCAGCCCTTGTGACTCTTTTCCCAAACCAGCCCCTGGGAGGAAGTGCATCTTCTTCAGCATATTCACCACTTGAGGGCTACCTTCTAGGTTTTGCTCTTCTCCGATCATCGATACATGAAAGCCACTGAATGGCTGATTAGAGATCTCCAAGGCAGACACTTGGTTCTCTCTTGTTGCTTTAATGGGGTATTTTAATTATCTGGTGTAAGGTAGATGGCACTCCCCCTAACTTGTGAAACCACGGTCTACCAAGCAGATCGGAAAAGTTTGCTGGGATCGGCAGAACCACAAAATCTGTTTCTGTCTCAATGGGCCCTGTCTTTACCAAAGCTTTGAAAATTCCCGATGCTTGCCTCCTGGAGTTGTCGTAGGCAGTGATGGTCAGGTCAGATTTACTTAACATACTCTCATCCATCCCAAAGGCCTGAAGTGCCACCAAAGGGCAGACATTTATCGATGACCCGTCATCAACCATGACACAAGCGGTGTGTTTACCATTGATCTGTGCCTTGATGTACAAAGGTCGGTTGTGGTTGCGACCCTCTGTTGGTAGGTCTGCATCAGAAAAAACCAACTTCTCCCCGGATCCCCCCTTTACAAGGTCTAAAAGCTCGGATGGAGAGATTGTAGTTGCTACGGTGGACACGCTCAATGCTTCGACTAACTTCTGTCGGTGCGAGGGGGACTGTCTCAAGAGGTCCCAAATAGATATCTGAGCCGTGGTCTTTTTCAGTTGCTTCACTATTGAATTTTCTTCCGGCTCTTTCTCTGCGATTGCTTGTGCTGGGTCCTGCTGCTTCTCGGCTTCTGGAATGACCCTCCCACTTCTTGTTACTGCTTCTACTCTTTCTTCTTCCTCTGAATCCCACGGATCCGCAAACTCTCCATTTTTCTCATCTTCGTCATCTCCACTCTCACTAGTGGACCAACAGTCTATCGCTGCCACGGAAACCCCTTTTTCATCCACTGCAGGGCGAGTAATAGCGACATACTCATTTCCATATAGGTCTTGCATCACATACCATTCTGGTAGGCTCGATCCGATCATAAAGACTGGAGGTGGCACTGTGTTATAACCAGACTTCTTCTTGCTTTCTCTCTGCTCAGGATCGGTGATCTGCTTGTTGTCAATTAGATCTTGGACCCGATGTCTTAGCGTTATACACTCATCCGTCAAATGCCCGGTATGTTGGTGGAATGCGCAGTATTCATTCTCTTTGTGCCCTGGCTGCCCTTGGGCCTTGGCCGGTTTAGGTGATAGGGGCCGCAGTTTTCCTTCTTTTATTAGCCTCTTCAGCACCCATGATAAAGGCTTACCCAAGTTGGAGAAATACCTCTGACTTACGCCGGTTGCAGACACCTCGGCAGTCTTCCCAACTCTGTTACCACTACTTGAACCTACTGGTTTGGCCGTCCCCTGATTGCTGTATCCCCTCCTGGCATAGGACTCACTATTTGCCCTCCTGGCTAGATATTCTCCTTCTGCTTCTATGGCGATATCCTTCAAAGATTCCCAATCCTTGAGTCCCTTCATTTTCAATCCATCTCTCAAGTAAGGACTGGCATTTCGAATGAATAGCCGGATCTGATCAGAAGTTTCCGGTTTGCGTTTCATCTCCATAACCCGGTTTCTCCACCGAGTAAGGTACTCGTGGAAGGACTCCCCAGCCTTCTGCTGTAACAACTCGAGATCTTTCAAAGTGACCTCCATCCGGGTACTGCAATCGTACTGCTTAAGGAACTCTTCGGTCAACAAGTCCCAGTCCTCCTTGGATCTCCTGTCAAGCCCATGGTACCAATCAATAGCAGCTCCTGTGAGACTCAAGCAGAAATATTCTATCTTCTGCTTTCTTGTTAAGGTCGTTCCCTTCATGACCAGCGAGTATTGCTTAATGTGTGCGGCAGGGTCAGAGGTTCCATCAAATTTGGGGATGTCCGGCATCTTAAAATTCTGGGGAATTAGGTCATCCCCATCCAGCTCTCGATCTTCCGGGCTCATTCCTTTTCCCACGGTCATCATCCTTGCCATGACCTCAAATCTCTCTTCCATTTTCCTCCACATTGCCTCATCCAGTTTTGGCGACTTCTCTTTAGCTACTGCATGCTCCTCATGCTCATCTCCCCCAAATTCAGCTTCAGACCTGGGGCCCTCTCTGCGCTCAATAGGTGCAGGTACTCTTGGCTCAATAATAGGTGGGTCAACCACTGGTTGGTTAACCGCAGCAGGACGTTCTTCTCTAACAACCTCTTGTTCAGCTGGTACTCGGACAGGAATAGCAGCAGCTTGTTGCCCAGCTATAGTGGCGGCAAGATTGCCCATCATTGCAATCATTCGGGCTTCAAATTCCTCCATTCTCTTTCCTACCTCCTCAACGATTACTGCCCGGGTTGCATCAGACTCATTTGATGGATTAGCCATGCTTACTTCTGTTGATGATTCGGAAGAAAACCCCACACTATCTTCTAAGATTGAATCTGAACTCTGAGCTGACACTAACTCAGTTAACCCCAAAAGCGGCGTCCTTCTTAACCGTCCGTCGGGACCTCTAGACCACCCAGGAGAATCTATGATGGCTGAAATGCAAAAATTATTAAGATGATGCATGATTAAAATGCAATGTATGCTCGTGCTGATGCAACATAGACAAACACATGCAAGCAGATAGATCTTTCCAACCTTGTATCTCCCACACACGTGGTAATGTGGTCTCTTTCCTAGGTGGGCTTGATCCATGGATTAACGTGGAACCCGATGGTCACGTATGGTGCGCGGTGAAAAACCGGCAGCATAACAGCTCCTATCTAATGTACATACGTATGGGTGTTTGGCAATCATGTATTTAAACAATTCAACTTAACTAAGATGGGCCCACCCGGGCATGAAAGCCTTTGATGAAGACCATTTAATTAAATTGATTTCGTTTAATATATGATGGCCCATATAGCAAGCATAGTATTACGGTACATTTCACCTAGTGGAAGTATCTATTGCCATTACATGAGCTTTGGACAAGGGAGATGTTACTTTAAGGCTACCCAAGCATGATCCCTGCCGACGGGTCTAGCTCATCACAAGCATAGCGACCGATCGGGTCGTCATTTTGATATACCATTGAGGTACGTGGCTTGGGCTGGTGATTATCCTTAACACTTCCCCAAATTGAGTGAAAATGAGGAGGTGCTTCAGGAACGCACCGGGGCTTGAAAAGGGACCAAACTAACTTAATCTAAAGCTCTAATGAGATGATATGCAATTTTGAGATAAAGCGAATTTATGAATTAAATTTTAGCCATAAATGTTAAACGAGGTATTTTCAAATTGAAATCTCGACCATATCGTCCCCAGTGGAGTCGCTACTGTGACGCGCGCCGGATCCCGAGCGCCGCCCTTTCGGACCGCCCGCACGTGGGCGATCGGGGCATTTGCGGGTCCGTTGACATCTTGCGATAAATCGCAAGTGCGTCTATGTTGAGCAACACGGAGGTTTCATGGAGTCGCCACCCAATAGAACATTGGGAAAGTTTCTCTCGCCTCGGAGAGCCTAAGACTGCGCTTTTTATCCATATTGAGCCGTGAGGCCTAGGATTAGCGCTAAAGCCTCGTGACTCAAGAAGTATCTTGAAGGATAACCTCTAACCTCTTGAGCCCAAAGACCAGAGCTGGGTCCGGGATTTCTCATCTATTTCTACCTCGATTAATTTATGATTGAATTTTAATTGTCATTAATTCGCTCTCTCTCCACACAATGCAATTAATTTAAGGCGCATTTATTCATGTTAGGAAAACCATAAATTAGCAAGTAAAGCAATGAATTACAATAATACAAGGAGCGGAATACAACTCCCATTTAAAAAAATGCAAACATACATAAAACCGGGGAATTTATTAATTATGAGGACTTTGGTCCCCGCATGCACAATTAAAGAAAATATTTTGGATGTGATGATTTTATTTGGGATGAAAATTAGGACATTGGTCCCATTTTATTATGAAAAATCTAAATTAATTTAGTAAGAAATATTTTTATGATCTTTATTTAGGTGCGCGTAGGAAAACATTTTATTTAATGAATATATACAAGGCAATGTAAATAAAATGGGAATTAAAAATGTATAAAGAAAATACCAAACCCCGCAACTCCTCCTTCTTTCAACGTGCATGGATGCTCAATTGAAAGTAAGAACAATGATGTGCAACCAAAAATAAAACAAAAGAAATTCATGTTAGTTATTAAGCCAACAAAATAATATGACATAAAAAGATAATATGTACCATGAAAATATAATATGCATAAAATAATCATGATGTAATTTAACATGCATAGAATAATTAAGATGCAATTTAACATGCATAGAATAATTAAGATGCAATTTAACATGCATAAGATGAGAAAGTATCATGGCACATGCAACTTATTAATATTAGTGATTAACGTGCATGGAAAATTAGTGACAATCAATTTTACTATAGCTAAGACATGAATTAAAAATGTAACATGAGAATAACACAACTTAACATGCATGACTAGCATAAAATGATGATTATAACACTCATACATGCAAAAGAAAGCATAATAATAAACATGATATAGCATTAAGAAATTAAAGGTATTTACAACCTAAAACATGCATAATTACATGAACAAAGAATAATTTGACATGAAAAAAGATAATAGAATTTAAAAAAGCTTATTTGTTATATGAATAATTGAAGATAAAAAAATAAGAAGAAGAATATGGAGACTAAGAGAATTTACATGTTTGATATGTTAATTGGAAGCCAAAATAAATGAAATTAACAAGAGAATTAATGAGTAAAGCCAAGAATAATTACCCTCAAATTCAGTTTTGAAGAATTGAAGATAGAAGTGTTGAATTCCTTGTCTTCTCTTGTGAAAATCCTTAGAAAATAGCTTGAAAACTTGAAGAAAAGCTCTTGGAAACAAGTGTGTAAGATGGATTTTTTTCTCTCAACTCAAAGCTCCAAAATTCAGTTTTTTCTCTCCAAAATGTTCTTGATTCGTCCTCCCTTTGTTCTGAATTTTTTTTTCTAGTGTTTTTTTTAGCCATCAAAAACTACCCAAAAACCACCAAAAACCGTCCAAAAACGGTTGAAAATCGAGTGGGGATCGAAAATGGGCGAAGTGGGCAAAATGGGGGCGATTTCGGCGATTTTCGCGCGCCTCGCGCACGTCTCCGCGCGGAGCTGCGCGGAACTTCATCGCACGTCGTGCGCGGAGCGAGCGACGCCCAAGGCGTCGCTCGCGCAAAACGACCGACGCCAAGGGCGTCGGTCGCGCGGAGCGCGCGCTCCGCGCACGTAAATTGGCGACGGCTTCGGCCGTCGCCCTTCCGTCGCTAACTTTTCCCCCATTTTCCATTTTTCCTACTTTCTTCATTTTTTCATCATTTTTCACCTTTTTTTTTTTTTTTTTTTAATTTTTTATATAAAATACCCTCAACTTAAAACACACTTTTTCTTCTTCAAAATAATTTAAAAAAATATTTTTAAAATATTTTTAAAATACCCTTTTTACTCACCGAAAAGACAAGGAAAATCACTTCTGAGCTCCAATCTTTTTGCCTATAAGCCGGCATAGCTAAATTTCATCATCGGGTAATCCTGATCAAGGCTACTCGGGACCCGGTGTCTACACATACATGCATGCGGCCCACATACCAATATATTTACATTAATTATTTTTATCAATTTTGTCATTTAATTAGGCCAATTTCATGATGTATAACATCACTATACCATCAATTTCCATGAAAACACATAAAAATCATGACTTTACACATGACATACATTCGACCATACATACATCACATGCCTCATGATGTTTTCACATGCTCTAACACATACCATACATTAGTTCACATGCCAAATACCATAGATCCATCATAAATACACATAAAACATCAATAAAACACATAAAAATCACATGAATACCATTCAGCCAAAGAAGGAACTTTTCACACAAAATTTATTTCTTCAATTTAATCATCCATACCATTATTTTTAACATCCCTAAGCATGAATATCATGTTAATTTCAATTAAATATGCACAAATCACATACTTTCTTCACAAATATAAACTAAATTCATGCTTTTACCATGAAATTAAATGGAATTTGCAATTACAAACCTCAAATTCGTGTAATATACTTCTCAATTACCCTTTTCCCTACCCTTAGCTTGATTAGCGGTTCCTTCACCTATTGGACATAATTATGTCCAAATCCAAAAATTAAGATTTAATCAAAATTAAATTTTCTTTCATCAAATAAACTTAATAAACATCTAATTAACATCCTAATTTACCTCTAGGAACCTTAAACCCAAATTAAAAATACTTAAATCTCTTACCTCAATTTTACAACCAAACTTCAAGTCTGAATTTCACCCACTTTTACTCCTTCAAACAAAATTCTAAGACCACCAATGGATTCTAGATGAGCTGAATTATGTTAGAGAGGTTTGATTTTGAGGTGAGATGAAGAAAAAATGAAAGAAAAATGGTGAGAAAGAGAGGAAAAACCATTCGGCCAAGAGAGGAAGAAGAGGGAGCTGAATAAAAAGGAATCCAAGGGGATTTCCAGCTTTTTGAGTCTATTTATATGGGTCCAATCGGACCCAACCAGATCCAACCAAAGTGGTTGAGCCGATTTGGTCCGATTTTTATTTTTCGGTTATTTTCCACTGTTTTTGTGAAATTAAATGTTTGAGAATTTATTTTCACTCACAACTAATTACATCATTCTTATAATAATAAAATTAGTCTCCATACAAAATTTCAACTCAATCGGAATTCGTTTGGGGTCCGGTTCACTTAAACCGGTCCAATTCGGTTCAATTCGATTTTGCCGTAAAATACAATTCTAATGCTGTCAATAATTTCTAAAAATTATTCTAAGCTTTTTATCCTCTTATAGTAGATCATTTTATTCAATCTAAGCATTTTTAAAAATTCAGTCAAATCTTAGTTCAACTGAACCGAACCAGAGAAACTTCAGACTAACTTTCGGAAGCCTATTTGACCTCGTTTTTACACCAGATTACACCATTATACTGATGATGAGATATAGGAGAATCTGGGCCTAAGATGGATGGGAATTCCTTTTCAGCTTAATGGTATCAGAGCCTACCTAACCTCACTCATCTATCACGAGGTCGCGAGTTAGAATCCCGAGAGTCGCAGATGGGAAGAGAAAGTACCTGATAAGACGCCTAGCAAGATCAGAGTTTGCGGAGCGTGGTGGATGATGAGATATAGGAGAATCTAGGCCTAAGATGGATGGGAATTCCTTTTCAGCTTAATATATTTTTCATCCTCTTTCTGATGGTAAAATAAAATATTTTTGGGTACTATTTATCCCAGAGTCACTATTTTGTGGGCCCCACAGTTACTATTTACGGACCCATAGTTACTATTTACAGACCAGTCAAAGATGCTGTCACTATTCAATGGGACCCCGTCAATGATGATGTTATACTTTAGGGGACACGGTTACTATTCATCATCATGTCATTGATGATGTCATCATGGTCCCACATTTACTATTCAGTGGGCCCCACCTGGCCCCACTTTTAGTATTCGATGGGTCACACATGGGCCCATTTTTACTTTTCAGTGGGTCCCACATGGACCCACTTTTTACTTTTCAGTGGGTTCCACTTGGGCTCACTTTTCACCGAAATAAATACTTTTGCTTACTGTTTCGACCAGTTCAGACTCGTTTGATCTCCGATTGATACGAAATTTGCACCTACAGACTCGTATTGACGAGATCTATCCAATGGTCTAATAAAATATTTTTTAATTTCGGGAAGTACTATTCACCCCGGAAGCACTATTCACTCTTGGAAAATACTATTTACGACTAACCCGGTATTAGGGCTATTACAACTCACATCTAAACAAGAAATCTCTACCACTCCTGTTGCTATAAATCTTCTTATGCCATTTTTAGATCACCCCTCTGTAGTTTTTGCAATCAAGAAAAATCTCAATGTTTTCTAGCTTTGATTCATACTATTTCTCTATATCCATATCCTTTGCTTCATCTAATATTAAACCAATGGCCTATAGGAAAAATCAATGAGAAAAATCCAATGTTGTCCTATAACCTTCACATAATTTATATCAAGATGATAAATTAAAGAAAGTCGAATGGCATTCCATAACAAAAGCATCAGTACCCCTCCCCCTTTCCCAAGTGAAACCAAAACCAGAGGGAGGAACTTCAATCAAGTCACAGTCATAGATGCAATCCCAAAAACAATTAAGAAGATTCGAATAATAATTTGCACCCCCCTACTTTGTCATCAACTGGGGGAAGATTGTTAAAATTCCCGATACAGACCCAGGGGAGATTAACACGGCGGAAAAGAGAATTTATCAGTTCCCAAGTAGATCATTTTCTAATGGCAGCGAAAAACCCATAAATACCAACTAATCTCCAAGTTGGAAAACCAATAGATTTAACAAGAGTATCACTGTGATTATTAGAGTAGCCAGCTATCTGAATGTGAAAAGAAGCAATGCAAATAACAGCCAAACCACCACTACGACCCAAAGCACTCCAAGAACCAAAGCACGAGAAAATGATTCAATTGAGGAAAAGACAACTGATGAGAATCAAAGCACTCCCAGAAATCACTAAAATGACATAATTTGAGGAAGATCAATATTTACAAGTAACAGAAGCTCAAAATTCCTTCACTTACACTAATAAGTATGCCGGTATGTGTTACCTTCTCCGATCACAATAGGAAGCGTGGTCGCCAGAGCGGCTATTGTATCTGCTCCACCGATTTTGATATCAGTAGAAAAGTGAGAGTAGAAATGAGAGGGGAGAGCATAAGAGGAAAGCGAGAAAAAATTGTATAAATGAAACTAAGAATTTAAAAGGCTGTATTTTTGAAATATTTTGAAAAACGTTTATTTTTTTGTTATTTTTATTTTTTTTGTGTATATTTATGTAAAAAGCCCTAAAGAATATGTCCAAGTTTGTAAAATTTACGGGTGGATAACTAATTGTATACCCAAGTTAAGATAAACATAGTTGATATAAGTTGGGTGTTCAGACGCATTTGGCATAGTTGAGATCAATTGGACTATTTGGGATAAATTCATTGGACTAGAATTTTATGGGCCATTTTAAATTTGGCCTAAATGAACTATTTTTGGATTGAATTGAGTTTTGATTAATTTTTTTAACATTTTTGAACTGAATTTTTTAAATATTGAACCAAATTTTCATAAATTTAATAAAAAAGAATCATTACAAATAAAAAATAAAATAAACCACAATTCTCAATTGTCAAAGCGATTTCATATTTTAAAACCATCAATAAATAATATTAATTGATAATCTATTTCTGTAGATCTATTAAAAGGAGAAAAGTGTGAAAAGAGATTAAGCCAAGTGGTTGAAGGAGAGTTAGCCACATAGAAGAACAGAAATTAGAGGGTTAAATTTACAGTTTTGATGAATATTGTTGGCTACTTAACATGAGCTTCAAAATAAATGGTAAAGAATATTCAAAACTACAATACAACTAACTAGAGAATCGAAGGCTGCCAAAAATTAAGAACATGAAAATCCAAAACCGACCATCAGTTACAGAGCATGAAAAAAAGTAAAAGTGAGAAAATAATGATATATATTGATTGCTAGCATCGAAAAGAAGTCATCGTACCTGCGATATTCAATTTCCACATCAACAGATGAGAACTAAACTAATATGAAGAAGAGCGAAGGAAATTAGAAAATAAAATGAAGCATTTTGAGTCTTTGATTACCACTGATTTTGACTAGGAAAAAACCTTTTTTATGGTTTATTTGTGGATTTTCTTTTTACTTAGTTTGGTTGGTAACAAAATAAACTAAATTTCTCACATTTTCTCTATGTTGATGATCTGTTCATTTAAAAGAAAAAACCAAACTCAAATCTCATTTTTTAATGAAAATTCCTTGAAGAATGTAAATTGCAAGTTGGTGAGAGTTATTTTTTTACCATATCTATAGCACCCACATGAGCAATTCTCATTTCCAAACGCAATATCAACTTTTTTATTTTTCTTATATTGTCTGATAGCATCAATAAATTTATCTTTAGCAACCTTATATAACACCAGAAGCACATGCCTAGAAACAAATACAGGTTTTTGTTTTTGAAATTTATTTGGACTTGAGAAAGATTTTGTGGAATTGCTACCTTAAAAGGATGGTTGGTGAGGGAGACTAATTTAGTGTTTTAACAAGTTAAACACCAACCACTCATCACACACAAACAAAATCTGGTGTTTCAACAAGTTAAATATGCTTTTCAAGAATAAATGACAGATTTTTAAAGCACACAAATTAAAAGGTTTCTCATTTTATTCGAGCCTCAAAGTTCTTGCAAAGTGCATATTTGTAATAATGAAAGTGCATTTTCATGTATATATGATGGCTTCATCTCCCAAATCAACAAAGAGATCAATGATCTTGAAACATAAATAGTTGCATTATCCAGTCATCACAGGAATTCTATTGAGCTTTAGCTCACTGATCGAAAGACCCATCTTCTTTTATGCTTCTAAGGTGGGTACATTAACAGCATTGTCATTGTCTACTAAAATTCTTTTCACTAAGAAAATTGTTAATTGTGGTATGAACTACCAGAGCATCTTTATGAGGGAATTTAATATTCCCTGCCTCATTTGGTGATATTACAATCGAGGGTAATTTCTTAGATTGAGCTGAGAAATAAATGCCCTTTTACCCTTTCTTTCTTTTGGAAAAGTCTTCCCGATAAGTGGATCCTCATGCAATCTTATTAATGACCTTTGCTCTATGTCTTTACCGATCTACATCCTTTCTTTTCCTTCTTTTTTCCTCCTTAGAGTCTGATCAGGCTCTCGTGACTGGAGACCTACAAGTGTTTTAGGTGCCGGGCTGATGAATGGTTTCAAGGATCCTTTCCTTAAAAGCCTCTCTATCTCGTCTTTAAGAGATTTGCATTCATCTATTGTGTGGCCTACATTTTTGTGGGAATCACAAAATTTGGCTTTGTCTCTTCTTGCATAAGTCTGATAAGGGACATTTTCTTTTACCAATTGAGTTTGCTATGCTTTTCCTTAATCCAAATTAGCACTTTATGAGGAGAAAAATTAAGCACGGTACGGATAAGTTTTGGTCAGAGTAATTGCATGGCAATCAAACCTTCATTACTCAATTGCCTTTTTTTTTTTTTTTTTTCTAGTGCTTTGCGAGGTACTATCTCTGTTTGAACTTCTACTTTTGCTTTCTCCCTCTCCAACCACATTCACTGCAAGAAAAACAAAAATTAGTGATAGAAAATTTCGTCCCTTCCTTAGTCGTCGTTAAATTTAACAATAAAAATTTTCTATCGCTAAATTTCAAAGGCAAAAATTGGCAACTTTAGCGACGAAAAGTCAAATTTCGTGAATTTTCGTTGCTAAAATTTGCAACAGAAAGTCAAATTTTGTCGTTAACATTAGCGATAGAAATTTGCTTTCCGTTTCAAATTTAACAATGGAATGTAATTTTCTATTGCTAATAGTAACGACGAAAATTTTTTTTCATCGTCATTTTTGCGACAGAAATGTACTTTCCAATCGCAAAATTTAGTGACAAAAAATTTCTTTTCGTCACTAAATTTATTGAATTTTTTATTAAAATGTACAAAAATTTTATATTAATTTTTTTATTTGTTTTATTTTCAAGTGATAGAATATTAAGAGCATAAATATTATATTGAATAAAAATAATATAATTGAAAATATATTAATTAAAATAAATAATATTGCTAAGAACGTAATAGTAATGTATTATCAACTAAACGTACTACAAATAGTAAATTATATAAAAATCTCTAACTAACCAGTTGGCCAAGGTGGACAATCAGGTTGCTGCGGTGGAGTTCTAAACTTTTGGTTCATCTCCTCCATCTGATTTTGCATTTCATTTATGCGGTTCATCAGTACTTCTACTGTATTCCGAAGCCCAACTACTTCACCACCGTATGCGGCCTGTATAGACACGGGGACCTAAGGTGGCTAAAAAAAAGGGGGCAGTGCTAGTTGAGTCACAAGCAACCTGTGACTCATTAAAAGAAAGTGAAAAATAAAAGGAAGAAAGAGAGACAGTAGGGGGGTTGGACCAAATGGAGGCCAAAAGAAAAAAGGAAAAAAGACAGAGCCAGAAGGCAGACCAAGGAAGAAAGAAAAAAGAGAAGGACAGAGGAGAGACCGAGGCCACCAGTAGAAGGCCCTTGGTGACCTGATCTACATTTTGGCGGTGGTGGTGTTGTCGACGGTGGAGCTCTGGCGAGAAAATCTGGTGAGTGCTATTTATTATTATTATTGTTGTTGTTGTTGTTGTTGTTGTTGTTGTTATGGTGGTGGTGGTGTATTATTATTATTATTATTATTATTATTATTATTATTATTATTGCTGCTGCTGTTGTTGTTATTGTTGTTGTAATATTGTCATTTATGTCTTATATTTGTTAATTTATTAAGTCTATTAGTTTATTTTATTTCTACTATGTTAGATTAGTCATTTCTCCAATTTATTTGATTCAATTATTTATTTATGATTTTATTCAATTTAATCCATTATTAACCAATATCGGTTTCTGCCATGACTACGACTGCAACCACTACCGCGATGAGCATACGATTCATCTTTGGGTTAGGCGAAGCATGGTCGAGGTGAATAGTTAGGATTTTTTTACTCTTCGTTTATTTGGGGCATGTATAATTATTATTTCATTTTCTTTTATTTCTTTTAAGGTTTGTAATAATAAAGGTTTTTCGATCATATTAAAAAGAATCAACACACAAAGTATTTCTACTAAATTAAATGTTTGGTAATAAAATGGACCAATGTCCAGTTTTCAATCCCAAAACGACACTCAAAAGAAGAGTTCTTATTTTTGTCAAAATGGGATCACTTCCCCCTTTCCTAAAATCAGATTAAGAAGTCTTCACTTTTCGGTAAAATATGCATGCGGGAACCAATGTTTCCATCTAAATGAATATCCTGATTTATATATAAATTTCATTTGCTCTTTGTTATGGACTTTGTATTTATTTTTTGGGACAATTGTAATTTTATTTATCGCTTTATTTATTGATTTTCTACGTGCTTGTAATGCGCTTTAATTTACTTCTATGAATCATGTGAGAAGAGGGATAAAATAATTAACACTAAAGTTCATTCATATAACATTAACCAAAGGTATAAAGAAGTGAGGTCCCGAACTCCTTTTGGTTTTGACCTCATAAGGTTGGAACTAATTTCCCAATGTTTTATTAGGTGGCAAGTCCTACTAAGCATACCTTGTGATGCCCAACTGATGTCGTCGTAGGTTTATTGCCAACAATGCAATAGGGGTGGATCCCTGTCCATTGTAAAGTGACTAGCTTTTATGAATCTTATGAACCTCCATCTGGTCTCGAGTCCTAAAAGCAGACTCTCGAGAGCATTCCAAATGCCTTGTGGGGTTTGGCGTGCATCACAGCCCACCTAAAGGAGGCAGCTGTACTAAATGAGGAGGATTGCGAATAGCAAGTGTTGGCAAAAGAACCCAAGCCAAAAACTCGTTCACGGCTGTCCCTACCACCAACTACTTCATAAAATGCTTGAGTCTGATCAACATTCTCATAATCCGCTGTCTGACTTTCAAGACTCTCCTTTACTTACTCCTGTCATAAAACAAATTTTTTATAGTAATTAGTACTAAATTTTAACTAATAATAGTAAATTGTAAGTTTAACATATATGGACTTGTCTAGCTCAGGTATTAACGAATATCACACCGTCAGGCTTTCATGTGTGGGTGTGCAAAAACACCTCATGTAGTGAAGGCTTCCTGCCCAAAGATGTTTCCTACAAAAAAGTAAGGGTTACTAAAATTCTGGCAAAGTTTCCCCTAAAATTCTATCAAGCCTCCTGTATAAAAATCACAAAAGCACTTCTATGTCATTGTTATCATGCCATCCAACTCCAATTCAAACTCATTATACAATATTTTTCCCATCCTCCTCTTTTCAATCAATTTTTAGAATTATCACCTGTCGCATTTATTACTATAAAAGTAAACTATTAATAATGAAAGTAAGAATTTTAAATACTTACCAGTCTTTCTACATGCTCCCAGTGGGACAACGATCCTCCAGTATGTAAAGATACATTGACTCCCTCCGATCCTCCCCGCCTATTTGTTGAATTTCGGTCGACAATCAAGAGGGCCTCGGCTGATGTCCAATACTATTGCCACTGTGCCCATATTTCTTCAGTTATAAAATAAGGTCTTACACCATTCTTATGTATGTATCTCACAAAGTCCCTATAATGTGCACGGGCTCGACTCTCCCATGCACCATACATGAAGGGATCAATTTGTGAATCACAATAAAAATCTTTCTGAGAAAGAAAAAGAAAAATATAAACATACTGTAATTACTTATAAGCTACAATTAGAATTTAATTAGTATTTGAAGTTAGATAAAATAATTAGGATTAAATAATTTATTTTATTTACCTGAAACTCTTGATAATAAAAATATTTGGTTTCCTGAGATACCTTCTTCCATGAATAACTTTCATAATCTATTTTCTCCTTGAATGTCCCCGTAATCGAGCGAGAGCACTTTCCAGATGGAACTAATCTAGTAGACAGGCAAATTAAAAATGTTTTTAAATGGAACACTATAAAATTAGTATAAAATTCAAATATTATTCACTCACTGATTAGCTTGAATGGTAATGTACGTCCTTCCATCAACTCCAAATGCTCCAGTCTAGGACCTTCCAGTACTTCTGTCCTTCATATCTATGATGGCATAGATGCATTATGTAATGCCCTTATAAACGCTATACTATACTTACGGTAATCAGTTACCTTAGACATTGCATTAGTACTAGAGTCACAAGATCATGCTACAATAGACAGGACAGTCCAATTAAAATTTTTCGCATTCAAACATTGACAATACTCATAAATAACAATAATAATGAAATAGTTCATGGAATGGCCCAAATATCGGGTTAGCTGTAAACAATATTTTTTTAGTGTTGGTCAGTGTAACCGAGGTATAAAATATACCTGTGGGCAAAAATTATTTTATTTGACCATTGGAAAATATTAGTTACAACTAGTCAATGGGTTAAATTTGAAGTGAATTTGAGGTCAAATAGGTCTCCAAATGCTAAAAATGAAAAATAGTCCTTTTCGATTTAAATAGTAATCAAATTTGACCAAATTTTAACCGAACCTTTAAAAATAGTTATTGACCTCTAAAAATTTATCTGAAGGTATGGATAGACTCTAAATAATGTATAAAATTTATTGGAAGTAAAAATAAATTTTTATGGTAACATCAAAAATTGAGCTATCTGTAACACCCTTATACTTGTAAATAATACGGATACCGGATGTTACAGCACTACACTGACAAACACTACAATGCACTCAATAGTTCAGTAGAAATTTTTTTTTACAACAATAATCACAATCATACATATACAATAAACATAACAGTACACTAATATACAGTTCAAACACTTATACCATAATTCATTGCTTCTCTCTACTGCGATCATATACATGCCATGCCAATCCATCTATCTTTGCTGTCGAATACTCCTTACTGTCATCACTACATCCGGCCACGTCAAAATCTATCACAACCTACATGCAGTAACGCTCTACGCACTGAGCATTAAAAATCCCCAATAGTGGATACATATCCTAAATTTTCCACACTAATACAACACGCAAGTACACACAAACATTTTTCTTTATTGTGATTACGGGAACATTAATTTCTAAATCTTTTAGACGGTTATGACATACTTTTACTATAATTATTTAAATTTTCCCTTTGTCATTAGTACTACAAATATATTTATCATTATTATTGAATCTATCAATATTACTATCATTTACACTGTTAACTTTTACAATATATTATCATTACGTTCCGTCTGTTAATCTAAAGACCAATTATAATGACAATTTTGTAATTATCTTATAAATGTATCCATTTGCTTTTGTTTCTGTAACTATATTTTATCAATTATTTTACCCTTTACATTTCTATTATCAGTATCTTTGTTATGTGCACTAATAATCTTAACAATTGTAACATAACATTCGGTCTGATAATTTATAATCAATTTCACTAACAATCATTTTTATTATTTTATCTATATCTATAACTTTTATTTCTTTCTTACTCAATTGTGTTACTATTATTACTGACATTGTCGTCAATTTTAACCTTTACTCTAATAATCTTATACTTGTTAACAAAAATATAAATTCTACGTTAATCGAACAATTGCCTTAATCTGCATTTTACATTTTTGTTATTCTTGTAGTTCATTATTAATATGTAAATTTCTTCTCAATTCTATTCAATTATATAACTAACATCATAGTGTGTCTATTAATCTCTTCTATATTAACACTATCCTATTAGTCATATTACAATCTATTGCTATTACAATTACCTTTATTATTTCCCATTATACTTCATTAAACACATTTAACATTCTAATTTAACAAATTACACAATTAGTTTCATCGGTCCTTTTTAAACTTTCATTCAATAACCATGAACTATAATTTAATTTACTAAAGTCCTTTTTCCTTATCAAATTACATTTAAATCCTAACATTAACACTGTGATAATCAATTACATTTAAATCCCTGATTTTTCACTTATTTACAATAATACCATTAATTTACCATTCTACTCTTCATTGCCACTTATTTACAATTACATCATTATTATAAACTTAATTAAGTTACACACACATTCATAATCATTATATATTACCAATTAAAACCATTATACATCTATTAATTATTCATAAAACAATATTCTATAATTCTTGTTTACTCATTCACTAATTATCAATTACGCGTTTATTAACTATATCATTGATTAATTACACTTTAACCCCTTAATTATCCTCAATATTGTAAATTTATAATTTGGTCCTTAAACTTTTTATCAAATTACAATTTTACCCTTAATCATCTCACTTTTTTCGAAAATGCCACTAGTTAATCTTATTCTTATATTTATTTATCATTCGGCTTACAAATTACCATTTAGTCCTTACACTAATATTTCTAAGCCAATTTTCACTTTAATTCTAATATTTTCCTTAAATTTCTATTTTACCATTCAATTTCACTATAATTACAACTATGCCACTAGCTATTTTAAATTTCACTTTTAATTTATTATTAATATGCAAATTCATACTTTAGTCCTTCCAATAATATTTTCATGCAAATTACAATCTACTCCCTAACTTGTCATTGAGTTTTATCATTAATTTTTTTTAATTATACTTTAATTTCATTTAATAACACCTAATATCTTAATTGTATATTTAGTCACTATTTTACCCCTACACTTTTCATTTTCTTTAACTTAATTCTTAAATCACTAATTTAATTCATTTTTTCCACTTAGATACTTACATTAGTCAATAATTACACTTAAGTCCTTTAAATTGCTTTTTCTTTGTAAAATTCCATTTAGGTCCTTAACAATTTCGACAATTCCAATTATGTCCTCATCTTTTTCAATAATTCCATATGCATCCCTACTTGTCCAATAATTTCATCTATGTCCCTTCTTTTTCAATAATTTCCATTTACGTCCCTAACTTTTACATTAATACCATTTATGTCCTCATCTTTTCAATAATTACTACTATGTCCCTTATTTCTCTTAATGACCAAAACACCCTTGTTTATACTCATTTTACTCCTTAATCATTATATAGCCTACAAAATTATATTTTAACTCCTATTTTACCACTTTCACTCTAAATTACAGTTTAGTTCTTATTTTTCCATTTCTTCACTTCATTATCACTTCTATTACACTTTTTAACCAATTTACACTATTTTCCACTATTAAGTGTAAAATTGCAGTTTTACCCCTAAATAATTTATTTCTTTTAATTTAATCTCATTTTCACTCATTTTCTTATTTATCGCTATTTTAATCAATTTTATTACATAATTATCATTATGCCCCTAGTATATACCCGGTAGAAAATTTACTGACTGGATACGCGGGACGTGGACCCCACAGATTCACTACACTATAAAATGATCCCGATAAGACCATTTATCACTGCACTGCACTACACTGTTCACTTTAATCGCTATACATTGTGACAGACCGTCATTAGCCTATCAATAGCGATTCGCCATGACTCGTACCGCGGTGTGAAATCCCTATGGCTAACCAATTATATTCTGGACTAGATTTCACTACCAGATCACTACTAAGGGCAATAATCATTAAAATTTCACTTAAATCATATATTATATCAACATGTATCATTCGGCCATGCCATCATTTACACTTATAAATTTGCATACACACTCACTTATCATTATTTATCAAATTTATGCCATAATATACATTTATACATGAAAATACACTATGTTATGCCATTATAACCATTCGACCAAAGTAATCATTTTCCACTATTAAGGTATTTAATTCACTTAATCACTTAATCATGCCAATTACATGTTATACACATCATTTTCACCATTCACATGCCTTAGTTAACCATTTACACTAATAATTCTCATATATTATTCCATTCGGCCAAGGTAACATTAATTCACTAAGGTTGTTTTTCATTCCTTTAACCACTCAATCATACACTACACATATTATACACATCATAATCATCATTTATATGCCATAAACACCTAATATACATTAAGCTTTCCATATGTTTCCATTCGGCCAAACTTAGAGTTTTCATACCATAATGTTTTAATGTATTTTAAATACATTTACACACTTCTTTAAGTCCACTAATCATGTTTATTCAGTTAGATTCAATTATATATGCATATTTCACATACTTTATGCTTAAACATAACTTAAATTCAAGCATCCTTAATGGAAAATGAAGGATATTGTATCCACTAACCTTAGATCCTTGCTTTTCATGCTTAGAGCTCCCTTATCCATACCTTAATCCTTTGAATAAAATACCTATTGGAACCTTTAAATAAAATTATATAACCCTAAATCACATATATCATTTTTGTGATATAACCTTTGTCACTTACTTTTTTCCACTTTAATCACCTCAAATGAAAATTAGAGGCTGCTACCATGTAATAGAGAGGCTGAACTTTACTTAGGAGGCTTGGATCTAAGGAGAGAATTGGATGAAAGATGAAGAAATTTGGTGAAAAGAAAGAGGGGGCAATTCGGCTAAGAGATGAGGAAAAGGAGCTGCTGAAATTCTGCTAATTTCTCTAGAGAAATCTGATATTTCATCCTTTATATAGCCTTTCTTAATGGGCCAAGTCATGGGCCAATCCAAAGCCCATTTAAGTAATTTAGGCTAATTTTCTAACCAAAAATAATTTTTTCTCATTTCTCAAACTCAATTTCTCCCAAAATCAATTTCATAATTCTTAAAATATACAATTTAGCTTCCACATAAAATTTTAGCTCAATCAGAAATCGTTTCCCGGTTCGGTAATTTATTTTTCATTACCATCTGATTCTCCATAATATTTCAAGCAAATCCATGCTTTCATATACTTTTTCTGAGGTCCATAACTCCATTTAGAGTCCGGTCAAATTAGTCAAACCAAAGTCAACTGGTCCGGTCCACTGGTTGAATCGGTTCGGTTCACTTTCCATCCTTGACCTTAATTTTACTTTTAGTAACTCATTTAACCTTCGTTCTATCTCATTCAGCGTCCTTATCCGATCCGATTCAATTAAATCGGTCCGATTCACCAATTTTTTGATGTCACTATAAAATTACTTTTTCACCACCAAACTGTTCTACAAACTATTCTAAGTCTATCTATACCTTCAGATAACTTTACAGAGGTCATTTACTATCTTTAAATCCTTGGTCAAATTTTGGTCAAACTAGTTACTATTTGAATCGAACCATAGGCTTTTCTTCAGTTTGACTTTCGGGGACCTATTTGATCCCATTTTCACTCCAAATTACATCAATGGACTCCATTTAACAGGTGCTTCCCAATAGTCCAATAAAATATTTTTTTCCTACAGGCTTCCCAGCAGGTCACCCATCAGGGGCTTTCTTAATCTGAGCACGTTTAACCTTTTTTCTCTACTGTATTTTAGGACCCAATCACTGATATTTTCATATGAAATTCACATTATAGACTCTATAGATTTTACTGATCACTACTAACCTTGTATTTGGGCCATTACACTATCGACTTGATTTAAGTAAACCGAATTAGAAACGGACTCCGATAGGGCTAAAATTTTGTAGCATATTCTCTATATCCTTGAATATTGGTATTAATTTTGGGAGAATTTGAGCTCGGGAAGAGAGAAAATTAATTTAAGTTTGCAAATTGGGCCATAAAAATGGTTTGAGTCTTAGATTGGTTGGTTCAACTTGGTTGAACCTTAAACCAACCTAAAACCTAAGTGTAAAAGCCCAAGATTCTGTTCTTGAACCCAGAATTCATCAGCCTCACTGTGACGCTCGCCGGGCCCCGCATGCCACCAGTACGATCGCCCGCTCGAGGGCGATCGGGGCATTTGTGGGTCCATTGGCAACTTACAATGAATTGCGAGTCGTCTATTTTGGGCAACAGGGAGGTTTCATGGAGTCGCCACCCAATAGAACATTGGAAAAGTTTCTCTCACCTCGGAGAGCCTAAGACTGCGCTTATTATCCATTTCGGGCCAACCAAAGGGGTCTTGGAGGGTAAACCTCTCTCCCAAATGAGCCTAGGATTAACGTCTAAGTCTCGTGGCACAAGAGGTATCTTGGAGGTCTTAGTTCCAACGAGTGATCGGATAAACCTCTAGCCTCTTTGAGCCCAAAGACCAGAACTGGGTTCGGGACTTCTCATCTATTTCTACCTCGATCATTTTATGATTAAATTTTGAACTCATTAATTCGCTCTCTCTCCACACGATGCAATTTAATTAAAGGCGCATTTTATTCACGTGTTAAAGCGATAGATAAATAAAGGAATATTAAATTAAAAAATTACAATAACACTAGAAGCTGAATACAACTCCCATTTATAAATGTGCAATACATACATAAGACGGGAGATTATTTATTTTGAGGACTTTGGTCCTCTCATGCATTTATTATAAAAATGATGTTTTTATTGTGGGAATTTTTCATTGGATGAAAAATAGGACATTGGATCCTTAATTTTATGAAAATCTCTCTTTATTAAATATAAAACATTCATCAATTTTTATATTTAGCGAGATACAAAAAGTATATCCATGTACATAGAATAATTAACAAATAAACAAATGAGTGAAATAACTAAAAGGTTAGAAAACTAAACCGAACGGAATCCTCCGAGCATGGTAGATTGCCCCTCGAGCTCAGAACAGTCCAAGAAAATCATATATGCTCACAAAAGGTTAATGGGTGTTAATATATAAAAAAACGCAGTATAAAGAAAGCTCTAAGACTTGAGAGAGATAAAAAAGAAAAGGGGGTTTGAAAATATGGAGACAGAACCCAGGGACGTCCACTGCCGAGTGACCGACGGGCGTCAGTCAAGGTGACCGATGTGCCCCGTCGCTCACTCGAGAGAGGACGTCTGTGGGTGGGGTGACCGATGGGCATCGGTGAAACAGATGACCCGTCGGTCACTGCTGTCTCTGAAAAACGACAGCAAAACTAATTTTTCAAAGCAAAAACATATTTTTACCACAAAAACGAGATGAAAAGGATCAAAATAAAGAAAGATGAAAGCAAAAAGTCAAAAAGAACAAGAATAAAAATAAAGATGAAGTAATAAGGAGAGGAAGTCTAGAATATTTACCCTCAGATAATATTTTGGTTGGATTTTGATGTCGATTAGAGTCCCGCGCGCTCCACGAGAAGACAAAATGAAAGATCAAGAATGAGGAAAATAGATTGTTTCCTTCTTGATCCTTCAAAAAACTGAAGTTTGGAATCAAAACCTTAGGAAAACTAATTAGATTTAGCTCCTTTTTAATGGTTTGATTCTTAACCTAAAAGAGATTACTTAATATTTGTATTTGCTGGAGGAGAGAGAAAATAAGTGTTAATTTTGACAGAGTTTCCCCTTTAGAAATTTTTCCAAACCCCTTTTTAGGTGGGAAATGAAAGCTTTTATAGACCGGGGGTGTCGGTTCCACAGACGGGCATCGGTTTAATCCTACTGACACAAGGATTCAACCGACGGGCCTGCAATTCTCACCGACGGGCGTCGAAGAGGTTGCGTGCTCCGGGAAATCAAGTTGCATGCTCCGGAAGATCAGGTCCCTCCGACGGGCGTCGGAAAGTCCCACAGACCGTCTGTGATCCGAAACGACGGTCTTGCCTTTGACAGACGGGCAGACCGCCGGTGGAGAAAATACATCTTTTTAACCCAAAAATTCCCCATTTCCTCCCTCTTTCCTACGAAGACTGAAAGAACACATTTCTCGTAAAGCAAAGGACCAAAACCTCTGAATCTCAACCGTTTGTACGGACTCGGACATTGATTTCTCATCGGGTAATCTCCAATCCAGACCGCCTCGGAACGCGGTGCTTACAGTTGCCCCCAATTTTAGGGAAAACTAGCGCACTAGTGCTTAGATTATCCAAAATTCAGAGAAAGGAACAAAAAGAGGAAAAAAAGCGTACCTGTAGCGATTCTTACCTTCCGTGTCCCTCGTCAGGTAGACTTCGTCTCAGTCTGCTCAACGGATGGAAATGTCCCTATCGATCTCGTCTCGACCTATAAGGCGTTGGTAAGATGCAGCATTTTCTAGCTACGACCTCGATTGGAAGAGCAGCGTTTTATAACTGCAGCTTCGACTGGTGAGATGCGGTACTCTCTGACCACAATCTCGAGGTGAAGAGCAGTGTTCTCTAACTGCAACTTTGATTAGTGAGATGCGGTACTCTCTGACCACAATCTCGAGGTGAAGTTCCCTTGCTAACCCCCATCCGATCTGCAAGGTGCATAGCACTCTCTGGCTGCCGCGTGAACTGTGAGATGTAGCACTCTCTGGCTACAATCCCAAGGTGAAGAGCAGTGTTCTCTAACTGCAACTTTGGTTGGTGAAGTTCCCTTGCTAACCCCCATCCGATCTACAAGGTGCATAGCACTCTCTAGCTGCCGCGTGAACTATAAGATGTAGCACTCTCTGGCTACAATCTCGGTGTGAAGAGCAGTGTTTTCTAACTGCAACTTCGATTTGTGAAGTTCCCTTGCTAACCCCCATCCTATCTGCAAGGTGCGTAGCACTCTCTGGCTGCCGCGTGAACTGTGAGATGTAGCACTCTCTGGCTACAATCTCGATGTGAAGAGTAGTGTTCTCTAACTGCAACTTCGATTTGTGAAGTTCTCTTGCTAACCCCCATCCGATCTGTAAGGTGCGTAGCACTCTCTGGCTGCCGCGTGAACTGTGAGATGTAGCGCTCTCTGGCTACAGTCCCAAGGTGAAGAGCAGTGTTCTCTAACTGTAACTTCGGGAGGACATGAAGTTTGATCTGCAAGGTCCTCAGATTGTGATTGATGTCCGTATTTGGACCGGTGTTAAGTAATGTCCCTGCATTGCAAAGGATTTTGTTAATTTATGTATGAGTTATTCCCTTTCAATATGCTTATAAATGATTTGGTTTTATTATTCATCATCCTTTTTGTCATCTCATTATCATTATTTTCATCATGTTTTGTATCATTGTATTGCTTTTTATCATTTTTCTCGTCATATGATCATTTTGACCTTTGATATGAATGAGTATAAGAGCATACAATCATCTTTAATGCGAATGAAGTATAGATAAAGATAAATAAATAAATACATACACAAAGCTGGAAATAAAAGTTTTCCACTAACATCAGCTTTTGTACAACGTATATACAATTGCAACAATAATGAACAAAATACAAAAAGAATGTCATCAAAACTCCCTGAATGGCTATGATGGTGGGTAGTCCGTGAGCTCCTCATCCGGGTCCTCATCATCTGAGAGGTGAATCGGCTCAGGCTGAGGTGGAGCTGGCTGAGTCAGAGGTGGATGCTGAGGCACAGATGGTCTGGCCCCAGAAGTAAAGTCTGTCTGAATCTAACCTGACCGTAGCCGTCCAGGAAGGGCTGGGCGCACGTCCTCATGAAGCTCAAGGTGTTAGAAACTGTCCCCCCAACTGCTTGAAGGCCTGGCTCATCTGGCTGGTCTGCTCAGTGGCGACCTTCCTCATCCGCTTCAGCCTCTGCTCAGTGTGCTCCCTAAACTCTCTCTTGGACTGGGACAGGGGAGGAACGATCCCCTCTATCGCCTGGACCCGAGACCTAAGAGAATCGAGTGACTCATTAATCATCTGCAAAGTCACATCAATCCTCTAAGATGCCTGATCCTGGGACATCCTCAGATCCTGACCAAGCTGTTCTCTGAGCTCCCTCTGTCCCTGTATAACCTGCTCCACAAGCCTAGCCTGCTCATCCCTGATGCTCTCCGTAAGCCGGGCCTGCTCCTGCACCATATGGTCAATGAGCTCGACCTGCTCCTGGGTCAGGCGCTAGACTCTGGACTGCTCCTGGATAGCAGCCTGCTATCTGTCCAGTCTCTTATGGGTAGCCCTGTCCCTCTCCTCCAATTGATGCTCAAACGCTGTGAACATGGAGGTCAGGAGCTGCGAGATGTCTGGCTGCGGCTGCGATGACTCCTGAGTTGGCTCTGGCGGCTGAGCTGCAGAAGTGGATGCCCCCGGGTCGCTCCCGAAATAAGGATGAAACCTCTCGGAGGGCCTGAGGGTGGACCGCTGTACTCTGGTGCTCGGTGAGGGAAAAGGAGTCGGTGCCCTGGACGCCGGTGGGGTGCCAAAAAGCTCGTCCATGGTGAACTCCATTTCGAAATCCGACGGAGTCCTGGGCTGCTCCTGCCGAGGTGGCGGTGGCGTGGTCTGAGGCTAAGGTGGTGACTGGTGCTGCGGGGACTGTGGAGGCTGAGGAGGTGGCTGCTGCTGCGGGGACTGTGGAGGCTGAGGAGGTGGCTGCTGCTACTCTTACTCTGGCTCTGGTCCAAAAGGCAGAAGAGCAAAAGCTCACCTAGTCTCGTGGATGGTGAGCAACCGGAAGGCCTCAGGCTGCCCCGGCAGCGGCAAGATCATGCCCATCTGAACTGCAGCTGATGCGTCAACATAGATCCCCTCGTCCATGGGTCCTCTGAGCCTATTTGGGGCGACTCCTAAGCCCAAAAGCAATCTGGTGACAACTCCTCCGACCATCACCACTGGGGCTGATCCCCTCCCGACTCTAAGTATATTAGCCAGGATCTCATGGCTAACATTGAGGTGCTGGCCTGCCACCATAGCCCAGAGGCTCCAGATCTCGGCCGCGTTAAGCGACCCTGGATTACCAGCCCGACCGAGGTACGAGCTGGAAAGCACTCTGTGCAGGTACCGCTGTATCGTGATCATACAGCACTCCTGGCAAAGTAATAGCCGCCCAATGGGCGCGCCTCACCGCTCTCTGTGGGGCTATAACTCCATCACCTATCGAGAACCCCATCGCCTCCGCGAACCGACACCTCGTGATACTAAAATGCTGGCTGTCAAACCAAAACTGTACTACGCCCGGCTCAATGTCCGATCTCTGATACCCTTTATAGTGTAGAGTGGCTAACACCTGCCGTGTAACCTCGGGGAATGTCTGAAACGCAGGAGTCAGAAAGTTTGTCCATCCAGCACCCTCTATCAGTGCGTCCACCTCGGCGGCCATCCCTAGGGCCTCTAGGAAGGGCCTAGAAATAAAATGGCTAGCTCGGATCTCGACCTGGGCCAGCGCCCTGTATCTCTGGGCGGACTTATCATCCATCCAACCCGGGACCTCTATCTCGGGCCGGGCCTGGGGAACTCGTCGTCTCGGAGGCATCCTGGAAAAGAAAAGATTATTTAAATTAATTTAACGAAGCGGGCGTTAATAGGCCCAGTTTCCAAAACACAAGCACCTTGGACCTCATCTAGGTGATAGCAGCCCAGGTATGGGGAGAGAAAGATAAAGAATTGAAAATGAAAATAAAATAATTGGGCAGCACCCCGACAGGGATGTGCCCAACCCCCTGCATGAAAAAAAACACGAAACGGGCCTCAGGCCCCAACAAAACAATTGTATATATGTATATTCATAAAAAAATGGGCAGTACCCCGGCAAGGGTGTGCCCCACTTCCTGCACAAAAGGGACAGGCCTCAGGCCCCAACAACAGCACATATATACCATACTTATATACATTTGCTAACATGTATAGGAATTCCTATTTCTAAGGGAACATGTTTTATAGGCAATATAATGCAAAGGTTTGACTAATTAGCATGCCAAAATTATATACAAAAACTAGCAGCGTCTACCCTTAATTTATAAGACAAACTAAAGCAATCTACTCAGTCTAAAAGCAAAAAGAAGAAGAAGAAGAAAAAATAAACCAAAATTAAAAGAGAAAGTGATTGGTTACTTACCTGTAATTTGCAGAAAATTGTAGAAATGAAGAAAAGTACTTCCTTGGATGACCGGTCGAGCAAAAATGGCACAAAAACGCAAGAGAAATGAAGAAAAGAAAAGAAAATAGTGCAGAAAACGACAAAAAAACGAGGGGAGAGGAAAAGAGAAAATGGCAAAACTGTTTGTCCGTTGGTCACGAGGCCATTATATAGATTTCGTTACCAACGGGCTGGGCGCCTCTAGGAGCGACCGACGGGCTGGGCGTCTGTCGTTCACTATTCCCCATTAAATGCGAAATTAAAGCACATGATGCAATGCTGACGTATACAAACTGCCAGGTGGACGACTACCGATGGGCAGGCCGTCTCTCTTGAGGCACGGGTAGGCCGTCTGTGGCGCTTCCCTATATATTTCATCAAATTTTCTGATTTCTTGTGTCTTCTCATTTTCAAAACATTTTTCTAGCTTTCATCCTCTGATTTTCACAAGATGTCATCTCCCCTTCTCCAGAAGATGTACCGCATCTTAGACGATAACCACACTTGGGAAAACGACACTCCTTCTCCTCTTTCCAGCCTGAAACACCTGCGCAGGGCTAAGGTAGACCACAACCTTCTTCTGGCCGCAACCCATTTCCGGAATCCCCGGTTTCACGTCTTCAAGTTCACGTACTAGGAGTTATGCCCCCTACCCGAGGAGTTAGCTGCCATTGTCGGTGCCTGGTACTCCAGACTCGAGATATTGCTCTGTCTTTAGGTATAGCCCCTTCTGAGGCTGCGCAGTTGGTTCCCCCGGGTTCTACCTTCTCTTTGGAGCCGCTGGTCGAGGCTCTAGACAGATTCTCTGACATCCCCACCTATCGGGTAAGTATCGTATTCTTATTTTGCATGATGAGCTTCTTGACTGTGGTTCCAGGGGGTTTGATCAGCGATCTTCGCCTGTTTGGGGCTTTGGACGATTTCCACTGCGGGCTATCTCCCTTTCCACTTATCCCGGCTGAGACCATTCTGGGCTTAGATGCTGTATGCTCTGGATCCACCCCCACATTCACGGGAAGCCCCTTATTGCTCCAGGTACGTCAGTATTTTAAAGGTAGTGCGTCCCTTATGGATTTTCGTACTAGCTTTTCTTGGCGAGAAGCGCGTCCTTTCGAATTTTCACGCAACCCTATGCCTTATTTTTTTAGGTCTGGATGCAAGAGAAGCTGAGGATGTTGTCAAAGCCACCTCCCCGAGTCATTGCGCAGTACTCCTCGAGACACTTCCTCCCGCGTCGACGACTGTATACATGCGCCACTGCTGATGAAGGCATTGCCAGATTTAGCGAGCTGTCTGATGCCGATACAAGTTTCATGTCTGCCTGGCTACCTCTGTCCCATGCGATCATTGATGGACCATCGGGGTGTGTTCCCCTCTGTGGGCTTCATCAGGCTACTTTCCATATCATAGCTCGGTGTGCTCACCAGCTTGGGATGATCCAGGATGTGGTGGGGGTCCCGCTATCTTTTCGGGGAGGAGCTCTTTCTGCTGCCTTTGCTTTTCGGTATCATGAACTATGGAGCCAACTACCGGTGAAGACTGTCATTCCTCGGTTCGGAGCTCATTCTGTGGCTTTCACTAGTGAGTACAAGAGATGGGTCCTTAGCCCGGCATCTGACAATAGGACGCGAGGGCTCAGGCATCAGACTGGCAAGAGCAGCAGAAGGACCTAGCTTAGTTTACATATGTACACCTTTTGAGTATTACATTTCTTTTTAATGCAGAACTAGAAAATGACGGAAATGAAAAGAATAATTCTTATTTTATTTCACGAAATTGTGTACATTTCCATAGAATTTCAACATACATGATCAGTTTTGACATTAACTCGACTGTGCATGCCATATGAATACATGAAACCAAATTTTAACTGCATTGACTCCTGTTACCAACCGGCCCTCTCGGGTTTTCACCCTTGGACATTTTCTCTCGTGCCTCTAATTTTTGCACAAGATGCCTTTTTTCGGTTTTCACCCTGTCGAGGCGCCCAATTTTAGCAAGATTGCCTTTTTTCGGTTTTTGACCCGCAGGACATTTTATTCTCTTCTTTTTATTTTGTAGTCTTTAGCCATGGAACCTTTTGAGTCTGTCGACATTGATCAGTTCCATGAACTCATTACCATCGCTATCCGATAAGATTGCAGCTCCTTTGGACAATAGCTTCTTGAGGATAAACGGCCCTTCCCAGGTTGGTCTAAATTTTCCTCTGATATCTGGTATACCCGGCCTCATCTGTTTGAACACCAAGTCCCCCTCCTTCAGCGGATGCGTTCTCACCTTCTTCCCAAATGATATGGCCAGCCTCTTCTGATAGATCTGATTATGATAGTAAGCTTTCAGCCTACTCTCATGCAATAAGTTCAAATACTGTAATATCTGTTGTGCCCATTCGGCCTCCGGAATCTGAGCTTCCATGACTACTCTCAGCGATTTGAGCTCTACCTCGACTGGCAGCATTGCCTCTGTCCCATAAACTAGAGAATACAGCGTAGCGCCCGTAGATGTCCTCACCGTCGTTCTGTAACCCCACCGTGCAAAGGGTAGCTTTTCTGCCCAGTCTTTGTAGGTTTGGACCATCTTGGCTAGGATCTTCTTCATATTCTTGTTGGCGGCCTCTACTGCCCCGTTAGCTTGTGGTCAATAGGGAGAGGATTTATGGTGGTCGATTCCGTACTTCTCAAGAAGCTTCCTGGTTTCCCCCATGAACTGCACCCCATTATCAGACACTATGTTATGTGGGAGGCCGTATCTGCAGATCATATTTCTTTCAATGAACCTGGCCATGTCTCTTGCGTCGATCTTCTTGAAGTATTCTGCCTCTACCCATTTTTTAAAATAGTCGATTGCGACTATTATGTATCTGTGCCCATTGGATGCCGTAGGACGAATCTCTCCAATAATGTCTATTCCCCAAGCAGTGAATGGCCAAGGTGATGTTAGGCTGTGTAGCTCTGACACTGGCAAGTGCCTTAAATCCGCGTACTGCTGGCATAGCTGGCATTGCTTAACATATTTTGAGCAATAGTTGTCCATCATAAGCCAATAGAAGCCTTGCCTTATGATCTTCTTCGCCTTCGCCAGGGTTAACCCATTCATATGAGCCCCACAGACGCCTGCATGGGTTTCTTCCATCACCCTCCGGGCTTCCCTTTCGTTTAAGCACCTGAGCTGGATACCATCTGCCTGCCTTTTGTATAATACCCCGTCTAAGGATATGAACTGAGTGGATAGCCTTCGGATCATCCTCTGATCTTTCTCGGTAGCTTCCTCTGGAAATCTCGCATTTTCCAAGTAATTCATGATGTCAAAGTACCATGGCTTTCCATCTGCTACTTCTACTTCCATTATTGGTTTGGTCTCGAAGCTAGGCCTCTCATAACTCGAAATCAGGACAGGCTTTATAGCTATCCCTTCAAGATTATCCCATATCGACACCAGAGTCGCCAGTGCATCAGCCAGACGGTTCTCCTCTCTCGGCACAAAGCGGAATGTGCAGGTCTTGAACTGCCCACATAGCTCCTTCAGATATTCAACATAAGGTACCAGCCGTTCTTCCTTTACAGCCCACTCACCCCGGATTTGGCTGATTACCAAGGATGAGTCACCAAAAACCTCTACGTTCTTTACCCCTAAAGCAGCTAAGGCTTCTAACCCGAAGGTACACGCTTCATACTTAGCTTCATTGTTGGTGACCCTGTATCTCAACTTCTTGGCCAACGGGAGCTTCTCATCATTTGGGGTTGTCAACATGATTCCGACTCCTGCCCCCTTGTTATTTACAGCCCCATCAAAATATAACTGCCATCCTTGGACAGAAATTATGGCTATGCTCTCATCAGGAAAATTGAATTCAGGTGCGTCGCCCTGAATGGGATGATCAGCAAGAAACTCCACTACTGCTTGCCCCTTGATAGTTTTGCGAGTGATGTATTTGACATCGAACTCTTGTAGCAATAGCAACCACCTTCCCATCTTACCAAGCAAAGACGGTGCTTCTTGCAAATACCTCAAAGGATTCTGCTTTGCCACTGCCTGAACTCAGTACGAATGGAAGTAGTGCCTAAGCTTCTTTGACGCCCAAATCACTGCCAGGCAGATCTTCTCTACTTCAGCATATTTTATCTCGTAAGCCAGGAACTTCTTGCTGAGATAGTAAACCGCAAATTCCACCCCGAACTCATCTTCCTGAGCCATCATGGCTCCCACGGAACCATCCTCCACTGCCAGATACAAGATAAGCGGCTTGATCGGTTGCGGGGGCCTCAGCACTAGCGGGTTCAGCAGATATTCCCTGATGCTATCAAAAGCACTCTGGCAGTCTTCATTCCAAACCACAAGCTGATCCTTTCTGAGCAACTTGAAGATTGGATCGCATATCGAAGTGAGCTTCACAATGAATCGGCTGACATATTGTAGCTTGCCTAGGAAGCTTCTGACCTCCTTCTCTTTTTGTGGCACGGGCATCTCTCTGATGGCCTTCACCTTGTCCGAGTCAATTTCAATTCCCCTCTGGCTGACGACATGCCCCAGTAGCTTTCCTGAAGTTACTCCAAAGATACACTTCTTGGGATTAAGTCGCAGGCTATACTTATCAATCCTAGTGAAGAACTTCTCTAAAGCTTCGAAATGGCCCTCCCTGGTGGCTGACTTGACCATCATGTCGTCTACGTACACCTCCACTTCCTTGTGGATCAAGTCGCTTAGGATCTTCATTGCTATTCTCTGGTATGTAACCCCTGCATTCTTTAGGCCGAAAGGCATTACTCTGTAGGCATAGGTCCCCCATTCCGTGATGAAAGCTGTATTAATCCGGTCGACTATCTTGTTAAGGATCTGGTTGTAGCCTACATAACCATCCCCAAAACTATACATCGTGCAGTTGGCGGCACTATCTATCAACACATCAATGTGGGGTAGCAGAAAATCGTCTTTAGGGCAGGCCTTGTTCAGATCTCGATAATCCACACATACCCTTACCTTTCCGTTCTTCTTGGCTACAGGGACTACATTTGCTAGCCATGTAGGATACTACACTTCAACCAGGAATTTGGATTTGCTGCCGAATCTCCTCTTTAACCTTGTCTGCCCATTCTGGCCTATGTCTCCTCAACTTCTGTTTTACAGGCTTATGGTCTGGATATGTTGGAATAGCATGCTCTGCGATGTTTCGATCAATTCCTGGCATGTCCCCGTAGGTCCAGGCAAAAAATTTTTCATATTTTTTTTATTATTCTCTCGAATTTTTCTCTCTCATCAGGAGTTATATTCGATGCTATTAAGATTTCCTTCGGATTTTCCGAAGTTCCAAGATCAAAAGGCGTGGTGTCAGTGGAATCAATATCAAAAATAGATGGGATATGATCATGTTCATGCATGTTGAGATTGTTGGAAACATCGCACAAATAAGCAAAATCATTCATCTTACTAATAATATTATTATTGTCATTTACATCATAAAAAATTCCGGAATAAAAAGACAATCTAAGCTAGTATCTTCTTCAGCTTCCGTTGAGGTCGATGCTGCAGCAGCTTGTGCCTCGGCTTCCTGGCTTGGCAGAGGCCTTTCAGCTATCCCCAAGGAAATCTTCAAATCCCCAATCTTCAGTTCTGGCTCTACCATTTTTTCCTTCCCCTTCAGCCTGGCAACTAATATCTTCTCAGTGACAACCTCTTCGGGCTCATTCCTACCCCAAGTAATGCATTGGGTCATAACTTCCTCATCCCAGAAGTCCTCAGCCGCTTTAATAACTCCCACATCCCAGTCAAAAACATCACTGAAGATCTCAAATCCAGGGACAATCTTTCCATTCACCCACTGTGGCTTATCTTCACCAGTGTAAGCGCATACTGAGGATGCGGGCACAAAACTTTCTGAAATGTGAGAGATCCTTTTCGTCGTCTTCTTCTTGCCAAGTCCGCCTTTGTATCCCAAACCCTTCTGATCTTTCTGACCTCGAGTAGTGATTGCGGATTGCAGCCCTTGCGAATTTCTACCAAGACCAGCCCCAAGGACATAGTGCATCCTCTTCATCATATTAACCACTGGAGGGCTATCCACCGTCCTCTACTCTTCCCCTATTACTGATACGTGAAAACCACTGAATGGTTGATTAGTAATCTCTAGGGCCGATACCTGATTATCCCTGGCCGCCTTAATGTTTACCACCTCGCCTTCATGTGGGAATTTTATCATCTGGTGTAGCGTAGACGGCACTCCCCCTATTTTATGAAACTAGGGCCTCCCAAGCAATGCCGAGAAGTTGGCCGGAATGGGCAAAACTACAAACTATGTCTCCGTCTCAATAGTTCCAGCCTTGACCAAAGTCTTGAACGTCCCCGAATCTTGCCTTCTAGAATAATCGTAAGCTGTAATAGTCAAATCTGACTCGCTAAGCATACCCTCATCCAAACCGAAGGCCTGAAGCACCACCAGAGGGCAAACATTTATAGATGACCCATCGTCTACCATAACGCAAGCAATGTGCTTGCCACTAATTTGCGCCTTAATGTACAGCGGTCGGTTGTGATTACGGCCTTCGACTGGTAAGTCGGCATCAGAATACACTAATCTCTCTCCTGATCCCCCTTTTACAAGGTCTAACAATTCTGATGGAGAGATTGTAGTAGCCACAGTTGTCACACCCCGTTTACCCCCTAGTAGTATGAGCCATGTATGTGTGTAAACTTATAAGTATTTTGGCATGTGACAAGGGTATTTTGGGGTATATTGCATGTTATAAGAGTTATTTTAATATGTGGGTGCACATATGTTAGTAGGGTGTGAATTAGTTGGGAGATACTTGTGTGTGTATGCATATACCATTGTGGGATGTGAGTAATGGTGTAGTGATTGTGTGTTTTACTCACACATTAGTAGGGTGTCTTAAGTTGGGTTTTGATTGTGTGTAGTGAGCATACCATAGTAGAGGGAATCTAAGTGAGATATTATTGTGTGGGGATACTCATACCTATGTAGAGTGAATTATTAGGGTGTTTTATTGGGTGCTTTACTCACACATTAGTAGGGTGTGTTAAGTTGGGAATGTGTTATATGTGAGTAGCGTATGGTAATTAGGTGTGAATGATTAGTTTCCACCAATAGGAAAGTGACAAGTGTTAGGGTTAGGAAAAGAAAAAAAAGAAAAAGAAATAGAAAAGGGAAAGAGCAGAATTTGCTCTTCATTTTCCCGTAGCCTCCTCCCCTCCTCATCTCCTTCTTCTTCTTTGCTCTTCTTTTGTTTTCTCTAAGCTTGGATTCAAGCCCTTGGTGGTGGGAATTGATCACACTTTGCATTAATTAGTGAGTTCATGCATCTCTTTTGTGTAGTCTTCTTTTTCTTCTTTCTTCTTCATATTTTCTGGTTTTGGATTTGTAAGTTAGGGTTTTGAGTTTGTGTATTTTTGTGGTTTGATGCTTAGTTGAGCCTCCTCGAGATCCTAAAGGCAAAGAGGTTGCTGGATCCAGTGGAGTCAAATAATTGAGCTCCTAATTTTCAGGTTTGGGAATTGGTTTGTTGATTTATGTGTTAATGGTTTTTAATAACTGAATTGAGTATTCTGAGATGTTAATTTATGTGTTGTGATTGTTTGGATTAAATTTGGTGAATTAATGGTGTCAAATGAGTTGGTTTGAAGCTTGTTGAACTTCATAGTGCAAATCTGTTTTTGAGGGTCAGATTGACCTTTGGTCATTCTTTTTAGTATAAGTTGAGTTTTAGAACTCCAAAATACATGATTCCAGTTGGGTTAGAACCAAAACTTCCGTATCTAAAACTTTGTAGAAGTAACCATAATTTAATTCGGACTCTAACTATTTTAAAATCTCCCATTACAGTAGCAAAAATCATCAGGTGTGTCTGTGGAACAGGGTAGAGAAATTTGAGTATATCTCCCCGATTTTCGTTCCAAATGATCTGAAATTTTGTCACTAGAAAGATAACATCTTGAGGATTAATTGTTATAAAGATAAGTTTGTCTAAAAATGTCATTTAGTAGTTCAAAAATGCATATAGATTCAGTAAATTAATTCTGCCCTGTGTTTAATAATGTTTGGGAACTGGTTGGAAAGCACAGCTGTGCTTTTGGGTATGACACAGCTGTGTTTTGGCTTTTAGATCGACCATAAACAGCAGAGCACAGCTGTGCTTTATAAAAAGCACAGCTGTGTTTTAATAAAATTTGTTCCTCTTCACCAATTCATCCTAGAATCGATCCTACACCTCCGAATTAGCCCCAAAGTGTCTAGAAATGCCTGAAAAATTTAATATTACTTATTAAATAATTAGGTAATGAGGATATATAATTAAATTACCTATGAATTGAATAAATTCTTATAACGAAAAATTAATTAATATGATGATTAACCATGAATTAAACTATAAGTATAATTTGCTAGATGAATAAATACTCATGACGGGAATTATATAACATGTGTATAATTTATGATTAAGGCATTAAACCTAATATATTATTTGATTAAATCTAATTTAATTAGGAAGCAAGAACTTGTGATTTGAATATTATATAAGCTATCTAAACGTTATTTAATGTCTTCTTATATGCTTTACATCTTATAATTGTATTTTTGCTATGCTAAATATTTGTATGCCATATTATGCTTTAACTTATTAACTTAATGTGTCATGCTTAAAAATAATTGCTTTATGGACGTTAAATTCAATGGTTATTCATATAGAACAAATGTGTAACTAAATGTGAATTGTGTTATGCATGACCTGCGAGAGTCAGTCTAGTGGATAGTTAGGCATGCCTAATAGAGTCTTTTAGCTGCAGCCCTCAGTTCAGTTTGGACCCCGATCAGGTCCCCGTTTGGTTCCTCGCGAACCCTTCAGTATAGAATCTTGTTTAAGATTCCCTCAGTATATAAATAACATGTTTTGATAAATGATGTAATATGTGACTTGTACCTGTGAGGTACCCTCAGTATTCGATTCGTACCAGTAAGGTACCCTCAGTACACTCGTTATCCACTGTCTAGAGTCAGCAGGTGTTATTTAAATGTTAATGGAAATGTTCTGATCTGATCTGGCTTTGAGTGGAATATCTGAATGAGTTTAATGATGAAATACATGCTGATTTACTCTGTAATGTATATGATTATAAGATACTGAATGTATGGCTTTTAAATACGAGCATGCTTATATGAATTATGCAATAGTCCTTGCATTCTGCCATAGTGAATGTGTTATGCCTTGACGACCACTGTGAGTGGCCGTCCATAATTTATGTGTGGTTCCCCATTAAGCGTTTATCGCTTAGCACGGTGTTTTTACCCGTGCAGGTGCGGAAGGCGTTTTGCTTTGAGAGAGTCGCCGTCATCAAGCCAACACAGAAGGGTTTTAGTGTAGGGTTCAGTTTTGTATTTGTGATGATTCTTCTTGTATAGAACTCTCTGTATCAGCTTCCGCATTTGTAATATTATTTTGTTCCAGCTTGTCGATCAGATCATTATTGTAATAGTTTAATTATAGTAATGCATGATCAGCTTATGCTTTCTGCATGTAAAGTTTTTAATTATTCTGTATTTCGGAATGTATGTTATGAATGGATGCATATTTTGCTTTGCTTTTGTTTGTTGACACCTTGTCTCATACGGCATCTCACTCCTTATCGGATGGGATCGTCTATGTATGGGAAGGGGGTGTTACAACAGTAGACTCAGTCAGAGCTTCTACCAACTTCTGTCTATGAGAAGGGGACTGCCTCAAAAGATCCCATATAGATATTTGAGCCGTGGTCTTCTTCAACTGTTTGACTATCTGATTCTCTTCCGGCTCTTTCTCTGTTGATGCTTGCGCTGATTCTGGTGACCTTTCTATCTCTGGGACTACTCTTCCACTTCTCGTTACAGCTCCTACTTCTTTTCCCTCCTCATCTGACTTCCACAGATCCAAAGATAGTTCAACTTCTTCCTCATTTTCTTCGCCGCTTTTGCTACTAGACCAATAATCAATTATCGCTACAGACATCCTTTCCCCCTTGGCCTCAGAGCGAGTAACAGCAACGTACTCATTCCCATACAAGTCCCGCAGCACGTACCATTCTGGTAGGCTTGATCCAATCATGAAAACAGGGGGGCATAGCATTATAGCCAGGCTTCCTCTTTTCCTCTCTCCGCTCGTGGTCAGTGATTTGTTTGCTGTCAATCAAATCCTGGATTGAGTGCCTCAGCGCTTTACAATTATCCGTTAAATGGCCCGTATGCTGATGAAAGGCACAGTACTCATTATCTTTATGCCCCAGCGCCCCTTGCGTCATAGCAGGCCTGGAAGGCAAAGGCTGCAACTTCCGTTCTTTTATCAACCTTTTTAAAACCTAAGGCAGTGGTTTTCCTAAGTTTGAAAACTTCCTCGGGGTCGTTGCGTCACCTCAACCGTTCTTCTGGTGCTACCATTAGGACCGGCTGGCTTATTTGTCCCTTGACTGGTATTAGCTCTCTTAGCATAATTGTCATTGCTCGCCTTTCGGGCTAAGTATTCCCCTTCCGCTTCTATGGCTATGTCCTTCAAAGACTCCTAGTCTTTTATACCCTTTATTTTCAAACCTTCTTTCAAGTACGGGCTCGCGTTCTTGATGAATAAACGGATCTGGTCTTGAGTGTCTGGTTTTTTCCTCATCTCCATTACTCTACTCCGCCAGCGGGTTAGGTAATCATGGAAGGATTCCCCGGCCTTTTGCTGAAGCAACTCCAAATCCTTGAGGGTCACCTCCATCCTCGTGTTGCAGTTGTACTGCCTTAAAAACTCCTCTGTGAGCATATCCCAGTCCTCCTTGGTTCGGCGATCGAGGCTGTGGTACCAATGTATGGCGGGGCCAGTTAGGCTCAAGCAAAAGTACTCCACTTTCTGCCTCTTGGACAAGGTAGTCCATTTCATGATCAAGGAATACTGCTTTACATGGGCGGTCGGATTAGAAGTGCCGTCAAACTTAGGAACATCAAGCATCTTGAAATTGTACGGGATTGGGTCATCTCCCTCCAGCTCCTTATCTTCTGGGTTCATCCATTGGCCTCTACCCAACATGCGGGCCATAGCCTCAAACTTTTCTTCCATCTTCTTCTAGATGAACTCTTCGGTCTGGGGTGCCTTTCCCCTCTCAGACACAACACTCATTCTGTCATCTTCATTCTCCCGGTCATCTTCTAACCTCAGCGGTTGTCTCCTTCTCTGGACCCCGTAAGCCACTGATCTCAGATCTATAGGTGGTCGTCGAATCGGTTCCTCCTGTCTTTCTACTCTTTCCTCTTCCCGCTCATTTTATCTCATGGGAGGAGGAGGAGGATTTTGCGGAGCAGCCTGCTGAGCCATTGTAGCTAACAAATTCATCATACGGCCCTCAAACTCCTCAAACCTTATACCTACTTCTTCAGCAACCAAAGCCCTGGTAGCATCATTTTCCCTTGGTGAGTTTGCTATCTCTGATACGGTACCACTGGTTTCTGAATGGGTTTCTAGAAGACTCTCTCTTTCTTGCAGCTCAAATGCAGAAACTCTGATCAGTCGTCCGGTCGGTCCTCTCGTCCACCTGGGCAGATCTATGATGGCTGCATAGATAAGGTGTTAGAATGATGCATAAAATGCATGGCCGTGGTATGCAACATCCATAAATCACAGGCAAGCAGATAGGTCCTTCCACCCTTATTGCTCCCACACAGGTGGTCGTGCGGTCTCTTTCCTAGGCGGGATCAATCCACGGGTCAGCGGGGAACCCAATGGACACGGATGGTGTGCGGCAAAAAATCGGCAGCATAACACTCCTATGCTAATGCACAAGCGTATGGATAATGATCATCATGTATTTAGACATCCCAAATATATCGACATGGCCCTACCGGGGCATGGAAGCCTTTGGCTAGGTTACCAAGCAAGACATCTGGATTCACCCAATACATAATGACCCATACAGTAAGCATGACATTACGGTTCATATCACCTAGGGAGAGTATCTACGGTCATTATATGAGCTTTGGTCGAGGGAGATATTACTTTAAGGCTACCCAAGCATGATCCCTGCCGACGGGTCTAGCTCATCACAAGCATAACGACCGATCGGGTCATCATTTTATATACCAAAAGATACGAAACTTGGGCTGGTGATTATCCTTAACACTTCCCCACATTGAGTGAACGCAGGGTTGTGCTTTGGGAACGCACCGAGGTTAAGAAGGGACCAATCTAGCATATTCTAAGGCTCTAATGGGATGCAAATGCAAATTTGAAAGAAAGCAAATTTATGAATTAAACTTTAATCATAAATGTTAAGTGAGGTATTTTCAAATCGAAGTCTCGAACCATACGTCCCCAGCGGAGTCGCCACTGTGACGCTCACCGGGCCCCGCGTGCCGCCCGTACGACCGCCCGCTCGAGGGCGATCGGGGCATTTGTGGGTCCATTGGCAACTTGCAATGAATTGCGAGTGCGTCTATTTTGGGAAACAGGGAGGTTTCATGGAGTCGCCACCCAATAGAACATTGAGAAAGTTTCTCTTGCCTCGGAGAGCCTAAGACTGCGCTTATTATCCATTTCGAGCCAACCAAAGGGGTCTTGGAGGGTAAACCTCTCTCCCAAAGGAGCCTAGGATTAACATCTAAGTCTCGTGGCACAAGAGGTGTCTTGGAGGTCTTAGTTCCAACGAGTGATCGGATAAACCTCTAGCCTCTTTAAGCCCAAAGACCAGAGCTGGGTTCGGGACTTCTCATCTATTTCTACCTCGATCGTTTTATGATTGAATTTTGAACTCATTAATTCGCTCTCTCTCCACACGATGCAATTTAATTAAAGGCGCATTTTATTCATGTGTTAAAGCGATAGATAAATAAAGGAATATTAAATCAAAAAATTACAATAACACTAGGAGCGGAATACAACTCCCATTTATAAATGTGCAATACATACATAAGACGGGAGATTATTTATTTTAAGGACTTTGGTCCTCTCATGCATTTATAATAAAAATGATGTTTTTATTATGGGAATTTTTCATTGGATGAAAAATAGGACATTGGATCCTTAATTTTATGAAAATCTCTCTTTATTAAATATAAAACATTCATCAATTTTTATATTTAGCGAGATACAAAAAGTATATCCATGTACATAGAATAATTAACAAATAAACAAATGAGTGAAATAACTAAAAGGTTAGAAAACTAAACCGGACGGAATCCTCCGAGCATGGTAGATTGCCCCTCGAGCTCAGAACAGTCCAAGAAAATCAGATATGCTCACAAAAGGTTAATGGGTGTTAATATATAAAAAAACGCAGTATAAAGAAAGCTCTAAGACTTGAGAGAGATAAAAAAGAAAAGGGGGTTTGAAAATATGGAGACAGAACCCAGGGACGGCCACTGCTGAGTGACCGACGGGCATCAGTCAAGGTGACCGACATGCCCCGTCGCTCACTCGAGAGAGGGCGTCTGTGGGTGGGGTGACCGACGGGCGTCGGTGAAACAGATGACCCGTCGGTCACCGCTGTCTCTGAAAAACGACAGCAAAACTAATTTTTCAAAGCAAAAATAGATTTTTACCACAAAAATGAGATGAAAAGGATCAAAATAACGAAAGATGAAAGCAAAAAATCAAAAAGAGCAAGAAAAAAAATAAAGATGAAGTAATAAGGAGAGGAAGTCCGGAATATTTACCCTCAGATAATATTTTGGTTAGATTTTGATGTCGATTAGAGTCCCGCGCGCTCCACGAGAAGACAAAATGAAAGATCAAGAATGAGGAAAATAGATTTTTTCCTTCTTGATCCTTCAAAAAACTGAAGTTTGGAATCAAAACCATAGGAAAACTAATTAGATTTAGCTCCTTTTTAATGGTTTGGTTCTTAACTAAAAGAGATTACTTAATATTTGTATTTGCTGGAGGAGAGAGAAAACAAGTGTTAATTTTGACAGAGTTTCCCCTGTAGAAATTTTTCCAAACCCCTTTTTATGTGGGAAATGAAAGCTTTTATAGACCAGGGGCGACCAACGGGCATCGATTCCACAGACGGGCGTCGGTTTAATCCTACTGACACAAGAATTCAACCGACGGGCCTGCAATTCTCACCGACGGGCGTCGGAGAGGTTGCGTGCTTCGGGAAATCAGGTTGCGTGCTCCGGAAGATCAGGTCCCTCCGACGGGCGTCGGAAAGTCCCATAGGCCGTCTGTGACCCGAAGCGACGGTCTTGCCTTTGACAGACGGGCAGACCGCCGGTGGAGAAAATACATCTTTTTGACCCAAAAATTCCCCATTTCCTCCCTCTTTCCTATGAAAACTGAAAGAACACATTTCTTGTGAAGCAGGGGACCAAAACCTCCGAATCTCAACCGTTTGTACAGACTTGGACATTGATTCCTCATCGGGTAATCTCCAATCCAGACCACCTCGGAACACGGTGCTTACACTCACGTTCCTCTCTCTTCTCTCTAAAAAACGTGACTTTCTTCTCTCTTTTTCCCTTTGATTTCTTCCAAATTCTTTTAACCTCCTTAAATCCAAGTTTAGTTAATGTTTTTAGCCCCTTAATAAGATGATTTTAGCCATTAATTTCTAGTTTTGGGTGAAGATTTGAGAGAAATCAAGAAATTTTGGGATTTTGGCATTTTCAAGGTAAATTTTAAATTGGTGGATTTAATTGGTTCCAATGGTTCTAATTGTTAGATTAGGTTGTTATTAGTTGGATTATATGATTTAATTGGATTATTGAGCCACGTTTTTCTTGGTCTTTCTCTTGAAGAATTCGGCCATGGAGGTTGGTTGAGCAAAGTGAAGGTTTTTCTTGAGCTATGGTGAAGGGAAATGAGGTTTAATGGAGGAGAAAGTGTCTAAAGGTATGCGGTTACATGTTCTTGAGATTTTTATTGAATTTGTTAAATTCTAGTGTTATATAATTTGGGATTTTTTATGAAATTGACATTTTAAATTGAAATTGATGTTGATAATATGCTTATGGATGTGTAAATTGATGTTTAGAATAATTATATCTAAAAAGGAAATTCTGCCCAAAAATTCAGATTGACCTCCCATGATTGTTTTGATCATAAGTTGAGTTTTTTAACTCCAAATTGCATGATTTAGTTGGGTTACAACCGGGACATTTGTACCTACGAATGTTATAGAAATATCCATAATGTAGTTCTATCTCTAAGGTCATCAAAAATGCCCAAAATAATAGTCTTTTTCTTTAGGCGGGTCAATGGAGCAGTAGGTACTTCTTAGGCCATAACTCCTTGGATACAGATTCAAATGACTTGAAATTTTTTCAGTAGAAAGTTAAGTTCTTGAGAATTAATTCTTAAGAGACCACTTTGTCTAAAAATGGTGTTTTCATATTGATTTCAGTGATGCAAGTTAAGGGTGAGAGTCTATTTTCCCTAAATCCTGTTTTGACTAAAGTGTGCATTTTCTTCGCGAATCAAACCTGAACCTTAATTGGTGTTTTATTTATAATTGAATGCGTATAATTGATAATTAAGTGGTAATCTAATTTAATAGATGTTTAAACGATGGAAAATAAATTTTGAAGAAAAATTTTGTAAGTGGCCGAAATTGGATTTGTAATTGTCTTAATGAATAATGTGGTTATTTGTGAGTTATATGCCATTATGTGTTTGTAGATATGATTTTAAGTGTAATTTGATTTAATTAGTTTTGTTTGAATTTATTTAAAAATTTTGTAATGAAATAATGTATTATGTACATTTTGACATAATTGATGTTAAGGTGAGATTTTAGTATATTTGATACTAGAATTGGATAATTAGTTAAATGGAATTTTATTTGAATTAAATTGAATAATTTATGGTGAATTATGTTATTATGGAAATTGTAGATTTTATTGAATTTAAACGAGTTCATTTATTAATTGATGTTAATGTTGTTTATTTAGTGATTGGAGATGGTTTATTGATTCCATTTTAGCATATTGATGCTTTGAATGATATAATAAGTTAATTGGGCACATATTAAGTATTGAAATGGCATTGTAATAATTGAAAAAATTAAATAGTTAATTGCCATTAGTAATTATCTCGTGGTCAAATTTAACTTAGGATATAGTTGGCTAGCCATAGAGACAACTATACCATAGTGCAAGTCATGGCAACTTGTTTTGTTTTGATAGATTCGCGATGGTTTACCATAGTGATTCAATATTTAAAGTGCAATGCCCAATGATAAAGTGATTGAAATAAAATGTAATGAAATGAAATGAAATGAGAATGTATTGGCTCAAAATAGCTACTTTCGTGAATAATAATTTTCAAACTGTGAATAGTGACACCGGGGTGAATAGTGCTACTCGGGGTTGAAAAATATTTTATTGGAGTATTAGAAAATACAAGTTATATGGAGTCCAATAATATAATTTGGAGTGAAAATGAGATCAAATAGATCTCTAAAAGTCAAAAATAAGAAAAAAATCCCGACTCGATTCAAATAGTAACAGGGTTGACTTTAGATTTGAGCGAACTTTTAAAAATAGTAAATGACTTCTGAAAATTTATTTGAAGGCATGGATGGACTTAGAATGATGTGTAGAACAATTTGGTGGTAAAAAGGAAATTTTATGGTGGCACTAAAAAAAATAGTGAATCGGATCGGTTTAATTGAATCGGACCGAAAATGGATCTTAATTGAGATGAAATCAAAGTCTAATGGGTTATTAAGAGCAAAAAGGAAGTTAAGGATGAAAAATAAACTGAATCGGTCCAACCCGAGAACCGAACCGGTCGGACCGGTTTGAACGTAGTTGACCGGTTTGACCAAGAGTTGACCGAGCTTTAATTGGTGCCACAGAGCTCAAAAAAAATATCTGAAAGCATGGAATTGCTTGAAATATTATGGAGAATCAAATAGTAAGGAAAAATAAATTTTACGGTGAGACAAAAAATTGGATTATCGGACTGGTAGGAAATTATCGGACCAGGAAACGGTTTCTGATTGGGCTAAAATTTTATATGGAGCCTAATAAATATATTTTATGAATTATGGAATTGATTTTGGGAGGAATTGAACTTGCAAAGTAAGAGAAATAAATTAGATTTTCTTAATGGACCTTTAAATACATTTGGGCTTGGAAATGGTTGGCCTAACCAAGCCCAACCCATTAAAAGCTATATATAAAGGTTGAAAATTATGAAATTGTGTAGAATCATCTTCAGATTTCTACATCTCCTCTCCTCCTTGTCTTGGCCGAATGGTTGTTCTCACCTCCATTCCATAATTTTGTTTTTCTCTTTCATTAATTCCCCTAAATAAAAGCTTTCCAAGCATATTTCAGCCTCCCTTCTCATTGATTAACATTTCTAGATTCCATTTAAATTAAAAGATGTGAGAGAAATCAAGTAATTAAAGTTATGGGTCAAAATTGAAAAGTTAAGGTAAGGAAAGTGACTCAAGGGTGAAAAGCAAAGGAAAGGAGGATTAAAGTGTGGAGACCAAGATTTTAAGGTAAGTGGATATAATATCTCCTAATTTCCATCAAGTTTATGTAAGTTTAAGGTTATGTTCAATGTGTGTTTTGTTAGAATATGCATGAATAATTAAATCTAAGGTTATAGACATGTTATTGATGTTTAGAAATGAAGGTTTAAATGATTAAATTGGAAGAAATAAATTTAATGCAAAAATATTTAGGTGGAACCGAATGTGTGTGTGCGCGCGCGCTTGTATAGTATACAATGGTATAGTTTGGTGGTAAATGTAAGTTAATTATAGAAATAAGTTAATTAGCATTTGGTTAATGAAATATGATGTAAATATTAAATAAATAAAATTTAAGAAAGAAATCAAGTTTGGCCGAATGGGTAGGTGTTGATTAATGCGAATTATCTTAATGATTGATGTACTGTAATCATGGAAGCATGTTATCTAGCATGAGGAATAATGAAATACAAGAATAAATGTGGAAAAGAATAAAAAATGTGGAGTTAATTCCAACCTTGGCCAAATAGAATGTCTAGGTGTAATATGGAATATTTTGATAATTTAATAAATTGGAAACATGGAAATGAATATAGATTTAAAATTGAGTGTATAGAATTTAATTGTAATGTTTAGAAATTAATTGAATATATTTTAATTTGGAAGTATATTATGTCTAAAGTGACTAATATGGAAAATGTGTATCTAGAGTGAATTAATGGTGTATATAAGTTAGAAATAAATAATTAGTAATATAAAAGTTGAAATAAATGAAAGAAAAATAATTATGGGGTAGATTAATATTATGGCTGAATGTGCTAATGAAGTGTGTTAGTGTGTATTTTACTAATTTAGTGAATGCAATGCTATATAAATGAATATAGAGTTATATTGGAGTGTACATTAATGTACTGTGAATGTTTAGAGTTTAATTGAATATAATTTAGGTTGATATTATATTATGTTTTACACGAAAATAATGGAACATGTTGTTTTTGAGTGGAAATGACATAAATGAGGTTAGAATGAAATAATAAGTTAAATGGAATTGAAATTGGTGGGAAGAAAATTGAATGTGTAAATGATAGTAAGATGGCTGAATGGTATATGCTTATGAAATAAATATTGTGAAATGTATATGCTTATGAGCATATTGAATTTAATGGGAATAATGAATGATTTTAATTGCGCTTAGTAGTGGTCTGGTAGTTAATCTAGTTTAGGATATAGTTGGCTAGTGATAGAGATTTCATACCGCGGTACGAGTTATGACGACTCGTTTAAGTAGGCCAATGACGGTATACTAAATGTTAGAATGTTCAAGTGTTAAATATAAAAATGAAATATAATGTATGGGTGGTCTTTCGGGGTCACTCTAAAATATAGTGGATATGTGGGGTTCACGTCCTGTGTATCTAGTTCAGGAATTTCTACCGGATTGATACTAGGAGCAAATTATTGGAAATGAATTAAAATGAATTAAAAGAGAAGTAATGGAGTGAAAAAGATTAACTTGCAAAGATTATAAAGAATTAGGAAAAAAAATGGCCATATTGTAAAATATTAAAGAAAAAGAGTAAATATAAAGAAATATTTAAATAAATGGTATAGTAACTAAAATGGTAATAAAATAAGGATTAGAATGGTAATTGAGCATAAAAATGTGTTTAGAGACTAAAATGATAATTGTTATAGCAAAAATAATTAATCAATTGTGAAAAATGACTAAGTAGTAGTATAATTGTAATTAAAGTGGAAATAAAGGTTTTAAAAAAAACCGTAGGACCTGTTACCTTTGGAATTATGTTTATGCAAATTTAATAAAATATTATACATGTTTTAAGGCTTTAATTCATTTACGTAGTAATGCATCAAAAGAATAAATTAACAATGGTTTATGATTGAAATTGTGCATACGTGCATAAAATATTTTTTTACATGGAAAATAATTAAGTAATGATAGAACGGCAATTAAATAATATTAAAGAGTAAAATTTATTAATTAAAAGAAATTGAGGAACTAAATTATAATTGACCCTATAAGAGGTTAAGTAAAAATTTAAAATGTAAGCGGATTGTGGAGGTAAATAAAAACTGGATTTAAAGGAATTATATAATTATGTCAAAGAAATTAATTATGAAGAAAATAAAAGTGACAGTGAGGGGAAATAATATGAATGAAATTGAGTTAATAAGTTGTAATAATATTTATAGTGTTAATTGGAATAATAGAAATGTGAGTGCAATACGGAAAAATTGTATAAGATATGAAAACAGGTTAAATGTTAATAAAATATGTAATTGTGGTATATGTGGCTTATAAGGAGTGGGGGATTAAAGAATTGGAAAATAATATAGTTAGTCTGAAATGAAATAGAAGTTAATTAGGTAAATAAGTATGTGTGTGAGGAGAAACGTGAGCAAGCATGCAAGCGTGGGCCATAATAATAATAATAATAATAATAATAAAGAGAAGATAATAAGTGAAGAAGTAGTAAAGTTATTCTTATAAATAATAGTAGTAAGTAGGGATGATCACGGGGCGGGGTGAGGGCGGGGAGTGGCTTCCCACCTACTGCCCCACGCAGGGACGGGGATTCCCCGTCCCCGTCCCTGAGGGGAAAAAATGCCCCCTGTCCCCGCCCCCGTGGGGATACACGTCGCCAATAAAATTACTTAATTTTAATGAAAATTTTCGATCCGAATAAAAATTATTTTACAGTATTTATCTTGCAAAATTTAATAATGGATGACTTAAAATTAAAAATATCTAATACAATTTAAATACAAATATTTATAAACATTTCATATAATTAAAATACAAATATTTGTAAATATTTCATACAATTCAAATATTAATAATATCACTTGAATAATTTACACACCGACAAATATAAACCTAAAAAAAAATAAATATATAAGTATATATATATATAAAATTATAAAATATTATTTTTTTCAGGGCGAATTCAGGGGGGGGGGGGGGAAATTCAGGGATTCTCCGCCCCGTTTGGGTCGGGTCCTCGCCGAGAATGGGGAATCCGAGGCCCATGATCATCCCTAGTAGTAATGAGAGCAAGATAGGTGACAGTGGATGGTAAGCTAGGGGTGATATGTAAATGGTAATGGTAAATTATAATTTCATATAATTTAATAGAAAATATAGTATAACACAAATCTTCAAGCAATAATTATTAAGTGTGAGCTTGATAAAAAAAAAAATAATATTAACAATAATGACACTGATGATATAATATGATAATATCGAAATATATTGTATAAGTTAGTGAACTTATATACTTAACAAGAATAACAATAATAATAATAATAATATTAGTGCTAACAAAACTGAAGTAGGGAATTTAAAGGGGTACTGTTAGAAGTAATAAGAGGTAAATGGAGTCATGTATGAATACAATATTAATAGCAATGGTTATGACATTAGTGAGTGAACTAATTTAGTTAATGAGGATAAATGTACTAAGAATAAATTATTGTCATAATATTAAGGAAATAAGGAACACAATAGTAGAAATGTTAGAAGAAAATAAATGAGAAATAAGTACAAGTGTAAAATAAGTAAATTTAGATAAAAAAGTATAATATAAGTCGATAAAAGTAATAACCGAAGTGATGATTATAAAATGAAATTAAGATGTAACAAAATAAATGACAACAATATAATTATAAATTAAAGATGTGTAGTTTCATGCGAGAATGTAATATTAGAAAATAAGAGAAGAAAAAAAGTAAATAATGGTAAAGATTATAGTGGCGATAATTATATTAGTATCAATAATTATAGTATTAATGATAATTGATAAGTGCCTAATTGACACATTATTTAGTATATATTTTATGTGAGTTTAAGACATTAATTATGTAAACATATGTATTTTTCATGTTATTTGTTTAGTTTACTTGTTTTTGTGCTTTGTAGGCTGATTGGAGTAAAGAAGATGAAAAGAGGTACGAATCCTAAATTACTGTCCGACTCGTGAAGATTGGGCAGCAAGTTCACGAGTCGTGAATACATCTCCGACTCGTGAAGGGAGGAGTGACTCGTGAAGGAGAGAAACTGGACAAGCATGAGTCGAGAAGAGAAGGGCAGAAAAAGAGGAACACGAGTCGTGAAATTGATGTGTTGAGCATTTTCTATAGATGCTAATTATACCGCAAGTATACGGTGTACCGAAATTGTACTTTAGATATCGATCCCACGAGGAACGCGTTTTACACACTATCACTACTCAATTTTAATTTTGTTTACAATGATCAAATAGAAAGGTGATTTTAAACTAATCTAACATGTAAACCAATTAAGCCTAATTATTGATAGTCAAAAGAAGATAAAATAAATCATGAAGAATTAAAGATACTGAACTTGATTCCATCATTTTGATTAACATCTTTCATCTTTTTATGCAAGCCAAGTTAGAATAAATTTTTAACTCACTCTCTCGACATGAATTAAAATGCCTAAAACATACAATTAAAATTCTAACTCACAATTTTCATTAATGAATTAGAGGTTTCTAATTACATATTTTAAGAATAAACACTAACCTATAGCAATTATCTCAATATACCGATCTCTCAAATATATCTTGATAATGAAATTCTATTAGATTTCAGATAAAGCAAACTTTCGAATTACTTTAACTTATAAAGATTATGCAAAAGATACTAATAGAAAATCTGCATTGAAAGACTATGAAAGTAGATGAAATAGAAAGAATAATAATATGCAAATTCATTGAAATGATATTCATAGAAATAATGGAGAAGAAATAAAAATAAGAGAATAAGATAGAAGCCTTTCAACCCTTTTCTCAATCTCTCGAAACAAGTTTTCTTCTCCTTGATCTTCTTCTTCAAATCATAAGAACTAAGTAAAAGTTTTACTAAGAAAAATCTGTCTTTCACAATAAAGAAAATTCTTTAACTAAAATTTCATATATCTCTAAATGACAGTTAAATTACATATTTATATGTGTTATTTCAAGGTTTGTGTCTCTTGGAGGTCTCTTTTGAGAGTGGTTGCAATTGTAGGTGAAAAGATGTGACTTTACAAGGAAAACTGGTCCAACCGTCACTTCTATCGCGATCGCGAGAATATCGCGCTCGCGACATAACGCGGATTTGGCTTTTCCCTCTTTCTTTTCTCCCTTCGCTTTTCTTCTTCTCTCTGGCCACTCACAAGTCACGACCTCCAATCACGCATCGTGACTTTGCGTGTGAGTCGTGACCTGCTTTCGCCCTTCCTTCTTCTCGCTCGTTCTTGCATCGTCACGTGTCGTGATCTATTGTCACGACTCGTGACCTTCCTTCTTCTTTCTTTCTTTCTTCTCTTCACGCTAGCCTCTTTGCATCGTCACGAGTCGCAATGTGGATTCACGATTCGTGACCCTACTCTCACAACTCCTCCTCTTCTTTTCTTCCTTCCCTCTGCGTTCTTCTTCGCCAGTCATGACTCGTGATCTAGTATCACTAGTTGTGACCCTTCTCTGCTCTCGTGATCCTCTTCACATATCTGCTTCTTCTCTTCATTTTTCACCTAAAAACACCAGTAAACACAAAAACATGCAATCTAATACAAATAAACATAAACTCACACATATGACATCAAATATACACACAATTACATGATTAATTTCACAAACTCATATAAAACATACACTAAATTATACCTCAATTAAGCTCCTATCAAATTCTCCCACACTTAACCCTTGCTTGTCCCCAAGCAAGAGAAAAGAAATAAGAAAATTTAACAGCTAGTAAAAATCATTATATAGCACTGTCCATTCAGCATATATATACTAAAATTGCAAAGCTCAACTATCTCAAACACTCACAAACATCAGTAAATCAAAGTTCTAAGTATGTATTGGAAATTCAACAAGTCATCTAACTTTACTACTTCCAACATAAAGAATATAAAGTCTCAAAAACTAAACATGAATCAAAGAGAGAAAATTGATCATAAAAGTTAAAAATTCTAAGATTGCTAGCTGCATTTAGGACAGTTCAAGCTCACTTACCATTAATCCAATCTCATGGCATTTTTAGACTCTTTTTTTTATTTTATTTTTTTTAATATTGGATATAGTTTTTATTTTTATCCATAAATAGTAAGAGAATGTAGTATGGGTTCGTTTTACGCTCCATCCCATACATTTCAATTTTTGATGTATATCTTGCTTGCTTTTTTTCTTTTTAAGACTTGAGTGGGTGCATTTTATGCTCCATCCCACTTATTTGTATTTTTCTTTTCTTTTTGTGTCCTCATCCATTATTGAAAAGATAAAAGGTAAGTATTATGGCTATAGTTTCCATAGGCAACTAGAAACTTAAAATTTTAAACAAAATGAGCAAATTATAACTTTAAAAACATGGTTAGTAAAAAGACTAAATAATACATAATGTTGAAAGAAGTAAAAGAAAATAACTTGAAAAACTTAAAACACATACCAAAAATTTTGAAAAAATGATAAAAATGAGCATAAAAATAATTGACTTAACAAACTATATAATATACCAAAAGAACAATACTTTATAATAGAGCTTACTAAGAACCTAATTGAAAAACTAAGACACACAAATAATCATGCAATTAACATACAAAATACATACAAAAACTTACAAAGCATAAGTAATCACAAACAACACAACACACTCACTCCCCCACACTTAGAACCAACATTGTCCTCAATGTGAAGAAATGAAACAAAATAAACAATTAAAAGAAAGAAAATAATTAAAATAAAGAACAGAAATACTCCCCTATCATGGTGAAGGTGGAGGTGATGGAATCACAAATCTAGCTTGTGTGATGAAGTTATCAAACTTGTACTCCAACGGCCTTTGCCTTCGTGCTATAGAAGAAAGTTGATCTTGCATATGAGATAACATCATTGGAATGTTATGGCTAGATGAGCCAACATCAGGGGCATGAGCCACATCTGCTGGAACATCAGGCAGAATTTCATCTTCACTTGGCCCCTCATCACCACCCTCTTCTTCTTGGGCCTCTACTTGTAGCGCAGAAGGTTTAGGAATGTCCCTCCAACATAATCGTAAGTGTGGTGGAATTTCCTGAAAATCATTACTGATAACTTCTCCACGGACAAAAAGATGTTGAGTAAAATAAATACAAGGACGATGTCTATGATAACAATGAAAATCAACATCTAAATTTCTTGCAAGAACAGTAATGATATTCCCATGAGTTATAGGAGATTCATGTCTACTAACACAATTCAACAACTGACTTACAACCCAATAAGACCAACACACATCCTTTCTTTTATGTACACACCACATCAAAAAGAGTTCATTAAGAGAAACTCTATTAAATTTAGACCTGTTGAAAATGAAAGATGCAAAAATCTTGTGCAAAACCTAATATTTTAAATCTTTGATAAACATTGATTTAGCATCTATAGCTTTATATGGTGATTGCAAATAGTTAAAAAGGTCCAAAATCTATTAGGCTTAAAAGATTTAGGTGGGTCAAACAAACCAGTTTGTGAAAATCCAAATATACGATTCATTATAAAATAAGTCAGAGTATGTGCTTTACCATCCAAACGAAAATCAATCCAATATTCATTATCCTCATTCTTTTTCAAAGATGTATAAAATTCAAGCATTAAATCAAGATAAATATCTTCATGCATATTGGTAAATCTAAGGAAGCCACAGTTAGCTAACATCTCAATCACAATATTTAACATGCCCACTTGCTCTAACAAATCTGATGGGAAATACTTACATTGTGAAAATTTTCTATCACAAAGAGTAAGAAATCGACTACCTTCATCCACAGAAAATATGGGAAATCCAGCACCAAAGGAATCAGAAATGTCACCCTCTTCAGCCTCCTACCGTGCTTGTTCAATTCTTGAAATGGATGGGTTTTTGGTTCTTACCATATTTGTGTTGTGTAAACAAAGATTGAAAAATATGGGGAAGTAAATCCGAATACAATGAAAGAAATTTACAAATCCAAACGCACGAAAAGAAAAGCCAAATAGAGAGAAGAAAAAAAATGTAAACAGAGAATAAACTACAAACAAAGAAGTGAAAAATGCCGAAAGTAAGTGTGTTAGGGAAAAGAAAAATTGAAAAAGAAAATGAAACAAAGAAAAATGAAAAGAAAGTTACGAACCCGAAAATAGCATTAAAATCCCGTAAACCCTAAGAATATGGAAGAGAATAAATAGAAACAGAATGCTAGAATGAAGAACGAGAATAACGTAGGACAAACAGAGTATGAAAGCTCAAAAATGCTGGAATGAAGGAAGAAGAAAAGTTTAAGAATTATGAAGATTAAGAGTCGAATACTGGATTGCGACTCGTGACCTAGAATGCTAAGAAGAGAAAAATGAGGAAAATATAACAAGTTAAGTGAAACAAAAAGAAAAGAAAGAATAACAGAGGTCACGATTTTTTAGGATTTTGAAATTTAAAAATTTCCCTCGTTTAATTTTTAATCTGTGTGAGTTTGGGACTAAAGTTAAATTAAAGTTAATCTAAGCTAAGTTAATGAAAAGTAAAATAGTAATAGGAGGAAAAGAAAAATTTAATGCAAATAAATTAAAAGTGACAAAATAAAAACTTACCTGAATCGTCAAGCATGCGTCACGAGTCGTGAGGAAGAGTCACGACTCGTGATGCTCCTCACATGCCTAGGCGAACTCTCCTCAGCATGTCCACCCCGTCATGAGTCGAGCCTGGATGTCACAACACGTGAAGATGTACATCTACCTTGCATCATCGCCTTCTGTCGTGATCGCGTGAGTATTCCCGCCTGTCATGCGGGTGACCCAGGTTCGATCCCCGGCAACGGCGCCAAAAACTTGTTGAGCATTTTCTATAGATGCTAATTATACCGCAAGTATACGGTGTAGCGAAATAGTACTTTAGATATCGATCCCACGAGGAACGCGTTTTACACACTATTACTACTTAATTTTAATTTTGTTTACAATGTTCAAATAGAAAGGTGATTTTAAACTAATCTAACATGTAAACAAATTAAGCCTAATTATTGATAGTCAAAAGAAGATAAAATAAATCACGAAAAATTAAAGATACTGAACTTGATTCCATCATTTTGATTAACATCTTTCATCTTTTTATGCAAGCCAAGTTAGAATAAATTTTTAACTCACTCTCTCGACATGAATTAAAATGCCTAAAACATACAATTAAAATTCTAACTCACAATTTTCATTAATGAGTTAGAGGTTTCTAATTACATATTTTAAGAATAAACACTAACCTATAGCAATTATCTCAATATACCGATCTCTCAAATATATCTTGATAATGAAATTCTATTAGATTTCAGATACAGCAAACTTTTGAATTACTTTAACTTATAAAGATCATGCAAAAGATACTAATAGAAAATCTGCATTGAAAGACTATGAAAGTACATGAAATAGAAAGAATAATAATATGCAAATTCATTGAAATGATATTCATAGAAATAATGGAGAAGAAATAAAAATAAGAGAATAAGATAGAAGCCTTTCAACCCTTTTCTCAATCTCTTGAAACAAGTTTTCTTTTCCTTGATCTTCTTCTTCAAATCATAAGAACTAAGTAAAAGTTTTACTAAGAAAAATCTGTCTTTCACAATAAAGAAAATTCTTTAACTAAAATTTCATATATCTCTAAATGATAGTTAAATTACATATTTATATGTGTTATTTCAAGGTTTGTGTCTCTTGGAGGTGTCTTTTGAGAATGGTTGCAATTGTAGGTGAAAAGATGTGACTTTTCAAGGAAAACTGGTCCAACCGTCACTTCTATCGCGATCGCGAGAATATCGCGCTCGCGATAGAATGCGGATTTGGCTTTTCCATCTTTCTTTTCTCCCTTCGCTTTTCTTCTTCTCTCTGGCGACTCACGAGTCGCGACCTCCAATCACGCATCGTGACTTCACGTGTGAGTCGTGACCTTCCGTGAATCGTGACCTACTTTCGCCCTTCCTTCTTCTTGCTCATTCTTGCATCGTCACGTGTCATGATCTCTTGTCACGACTCGTGACCTTCCTTCTTCTTTCTTTCTTTCTTCTCTTCACGCTAGCCTCTTTGCATCGTCACGAGTCACAATGTGGATTCACGACTCGTGACCCTACTCTCACAACTCCTCCTCTTCTTTGCTTCCTTCCCTCTGCGTTCTTCTTCGCCAGTCACGACTCGTGATCTAGCATCACTAGTCGTGACCCTTCTCTGCTCTCGTGATCCTCTCCACATATCTGCTTCTTCTCTTCCTTTTTCACCTAAAAACACCAGTAAACACAAAAACATGCAATCTAATACAAATAAACATAAACTAACACATATGACATCAAATATACACACAATTACATGATTAATTTCACAAACTCATACAAAACATACACTAAATTATACCTCAATAAAGCTCCTATCATGATGCACGACTCGTGAAGGTGTGAGGTTGTGAAGATGCGAAAGGAGAAGAGCGAGAAAAGGAAGGAGGCAGTTCATGAGACGTGAGCCAAACGCACGACTCATGCAAGCGTTCACGACTCGTGAAAGGGGATCACTAGTCGTGAATGGCCAGAGAGAGAAGGAGAAGGAAGAGAAAAGAAGAAAGAAAGAAAAGGAAGAAAAGGCAATCCGTGTTTTGTCGCGAGAGCGACAGTGATCGCGAGGGTGATAAAACTATCCGTTGGGATAGTTTTTCTTCAAAAGTCATTTGAAGAGGCATATCTCTTCACCAATATTTGCAACTATTTGAAGGAGGGAACACAACTTTTGGAATTCTATAAATTTGTAACTCACTGTAATTAAAGGAGAATGATGACAAGTTAATATTGTTTATTTTCTGTAAGCTCTGTAGTTAAAAGTTCTTAGTTTGTTTTCATGTTTCGAAGAAGAAGACCAAGGAAAAGAAGAATTTTTACAAGGCTTTGAGAAAATGGTTGAAATATTTCTTTCTCATTACTCTTATCTATTATTTCTTCTCTGTCATTAAATGAATTTTATTTAATGGAGTTTGAATCATATTTCTGTTATTTTCTATTTCCATCTATGCTAGTAGTCTTTTAATGTAGAATTTTCCATTAGTATTTGATGCATGATCATTATAAGTAAGAGTTTAGTTGAAAGATGAATTCTTACTTACATCTTGTAGCGCCCTATACCCATATTTGATACAGATACCGGATGCTACAACACTGAACTGACATACACTCTAATATTTTACATTCCGATTACTTAACTGTTCATTTTAATCCGGTTAACCTAATTAAATTAATCAGCTTATTAAATAGACAATTAATTAAAACTGGTAAATTTTTTTATGAACAGTACCATAACTATTATACTGTATGAATAGTACCGTAGGAATAGTAACTTACTTAAGTCTATAAATAATTATTTAATTAATCAATAACTTAAAAATCCTATTTTTATTCATTATTAAATTATGTCGATTGATCTATAACTGTCTAAGTTACTGTTCATTTAGTCAACTTTCCTTTAACTTGAAAATCTATATTTTTATTTTACTAATGGTATTAACTTAATTTCTACCAATTATTAGGCATGCCCAAACATACTTAACTAATGACAGTTAACATAATTTATTATAGACCAAAACCCAAAATAATATTATAAGACATATACATGCCAAAATCTTAACATATTTAAATATTCCAAATAATACTCTTCCATACCACTTTCAAAGTGTGAGGTATGCACTGCTCCAAAACTCTTACGGAGTACCTACACGCAGTCAAATAAAACTACGTGCTGAGCATTAAATATACTCAGTGGTGATTGCAATTCCATAAATTTCCTACTTAAATTATTTTATCATGCATAAATATAAATCACAACAATATCATTTAATATTCATAATTAAACACATTTAATTTAATTACTAATTATTCATACAATACTATATTTAATTATTCTTAAATCACATAATTTGTGCAATTACACAATTAATGCACATAAATTATTTTAATTACCATTTTATCATTAACTTATGGTAATATTTCATTTATAACCCTAAACTTTTTCAAAATGACAAAAATGCCATTAGTTCAATTATACTTTACCATAATTACATTTATGCCATTAGTTCATTTTAAATTCTCTAATATTTCCATTTTGTCACTAGTTTAATTAATTTCACTAATATTGCAATTTTGCCACTAATTTATTTTTAATTCAACAATATTACTATTTTATCATTAATTTACATACCAAATTACGATTTTACCCTCCAATTATCATTTTCATGCCAAATTACATTATTACCCTTAAAAAGTGGCCAATTTTCATATTTAACCATTTATTTACATTTTTACCCTTATTAACAATCCTTAACACACATATGCACAAAATTATAATTTTTCCCTTAAATCTTTTATTTAATAATATTTATGTCATTTTTTCCACATAAATATTATTTTAATCATACTTTAACCATTTTAATTTTATTTTTACCATTATGCCCCTGTAACACACTGACAGACTCTGAATACAAGATAAACGAGACGTGAACTCTAGAAGTTCACAGAAATACCAGCGGAGTCCTGTGGATCCACCACTGTCTTAAATACAGTATAATACAATGGAATATTCAGATACAATGAAATAGGACCATCATTGGCCTATTTAAAAAGTGAGATGTCATACTCACACCCGCGGTCTTATGTCCCTATGGCATGCCAACATATCCTGAACTAAACTTGACTACCAGATCACCACATAGGGCAATATTATTTTATTTTTCACATTATTAATATGATATACATATTTTTCATGGTATATCATCATAATATTTCATTCTTTTTTTTCATACCATTTCATCATTTCACATGTGACTATCATCATTACATCATCACATGTCATGTAAACTTATTATTTCATCATGGTACACATGCATAAATATATACATGCATACGGCCCACATACCAATTTATTCACATTAATTTTTTTTATCAATTTTATCATTTATTTAGGCCAATTTCATGATGTAAAGAATCACCATACCATCAATTTCCATGAAAACCATAAAAATTATGACTTTACACATGACATACATTCGGCCATACATGCATCACATACCTCATGATGTTTTCACATGCTCTAACACATACCATTCATTAAGTCACATGCCAAATAACATAGATCCATCATAAATATACATAAACATCATGAAAACACATGAATTTCACATGTTTACCATTCGGCCAAAGAAGTAACTTTTCACACAAAATTTATTTATTCAATTTAATCATCCATACCATTATTTTTAACATCCATAAGCATGAATATCATGTTAATTTCAATTAAACATACATAAATCACATACTTTCTTCACAAATATAACATAAATTCATATTTTTACCATGGAGTTAAATGGAATCTGCAATCACAAACCTTAGATCTTTGAAATAAACCTCTCAATTATCCTTCTCCTTGCCCTTAGCTTGCTTAGAGGTTCCTTCACCTATTGGACATAATTATGTCCAAACACAAAAATTAAGATTTAATCAAAATTAAATTTCCTTTCACCAAATAAACTTAATAAAACTCTTATTTACATCCTATATTACCTTTAGGAACCTTAAAACCAAATTAAAAACTCTTAAATCTCTTACCTCAATTTTACACCTAAACTTAAACTCTAGATTTCACCCACTTTTACTTCTCCAAACGAAATTCTGAGACCACTAATGGATTCTAGACAAGTTCAATTATGTTATAGAGGTTTGATCTTGAGGTGAGATGAAGAAAAAATGAAAGAAAAATGGTGAGAAATAGAGGAGAGTGTATTCGGCCAAGAGAGGAAGAAGAGGGAGCTGAAAAAAAATGGAATCCAAGGGGATTTTCAGATTTTTAGGTCCTTTTATATGGGTCCAATTGGACGCAACCGGGTCCAACCAAAGTGGTTGAGCCGATTTGGTCCGATTTTTAGTTTTTGGGTCACTTTCCACTGTTTTAGTGAAATTTAATGATCCTGAATTTATTTTCACTCCCAACCAATTCCATAATTCTTATAATATTCAAATTAGTTTCCTTGCAAAATTTGAGTTTAATCAGAGTCCGTTTGGGGTCCGGTTCACTTAAACCGGTCCAATTCGGTTTAATCTAATTTTACCATAAAACACAATTCTAATACTGTCAAAATTTTTTACAAATTATTCTAAGCCTTTTATCCTCTTACAGTAGACCATTTTATTTGCTCTGACTATTTATAAAAATTCGGTCAAAATTCAGTCAAACTTTGGTTCAATTGAACCGAACCAGAGAAACTTCAAACTGAATTTTAGAAGTTTATTTGATCTCGTTTTTACACCAAATTACACCATTATACTACATTTTTCACTCTCTTTCTAATGGTGAAAAAATTATTTTTGGGTACTATTCATCTCGGAGTCACTATTTTGTGGGCCCCACAGTTACTATTTATGGACCCACAGTTGCTATTCACAGACCAGTCAAAGATGTTGTTACTATTCAATGGGACTCAGTCAATGATGATGTTATACTTTAGGGGACACAGTTACTATTCATCATCATGACATTGCTGATGTCATCGCTAATGTCATCATGGTCCCATTTTTACTATTCAGTGGGTCCCACCTGGTCTCACTTTTACTGTTCAGTGGGTCCCACCTTTCACTTTTCAGTGGGTCCCACCTGGGCCCACTTTTCACCGAAGTAAATGCTTTGTTTACTGTTTCAGCCATTCCGGACTCGTTTGACCTCCGGTTGACACGAAATTTGCGCCTACGGACTCATATTTACGAGCTCTATCTAATGGTCCAATAAAATATTTTTTAATTTTGAGAAGTACTATTCATCCTGAAAATACTATTCATTCTAGAAAAATACTATTTATAACTAACCCGATATTAGGGCTATTACAATATCCCCTACCAATTAAAAATTTCGTCCTCGAAATTTACCTGAACTGAAGAGCTGGGGATACTGTTGTCTCATAGTCTTTTCTGGTTCCCATGTCGCTTCCTCGACATTGTGGTGATTCCAGAGAATCTTCACTAGTGGAATCTGTTTGTTCCTGAGCTGCTTCACTTCTCTAGCCAGGATCTTCACTGGATACTCCTCATAAGTCATGTCTGGCTGAACTCAAACTTCTTCAGGCCTGATAACATAACTGGGGTCTGAACGGTACCTTCGAAGCATAGAGACGTGGAAGACATCATGAATATTCTCTAACTCTTGTGGAAGCTTCAATCTGTAAGCTACTGGTCCAACCCGCTGAATAACGTCATAAGGGCCAATGAATCTCGAACTTAGCTTGCCTTTCTTTCCAAATCTTAGGATCTTCTTCCATGGAGAAACTTTCAGAAATACTTTATCTCCCACTTGAAACTCTATATCTTTCCTCCTCAGATCTGCATAGGACTTCTGTCGATCCATGGCTTCTTTCAATCTGTCTTTAATCACTCGAACCTTTTCTTCAGTTTCTCTAATCAGATCTGACCCCACAATCTTGATCTCACTGAGCTCTGTCCAACAAAGAGGAGTGCTGCACTTTCTACCATACAAAGCTTCATAAGGAGCCATCTTGATACTAGTCTGATAACTGTTATTATAGGCGAATTCTGCTAAAGGCAAGTACCGCTCCCAACGGTTACCAAACTCAAGGATGTAACATCTCAACATATCTTCCAGAATCTGAATCACACGCTCAGATTGTCCATCAGTCTGAGGGTGGAAAGCTGTGCTGAAATGTAATCTGGTTCCCAAAGTTTCCTGAAGTCTCTTCCAAAATTGAGAAGTGAATCTCAGATCACGATCTGAAATGATGGAGGAAGGAACTCCATGCAGTCTTACAATCTCGCTAATGTACAACTCTGCCAGCTTGGACAACGAATAATCCATTCTGATAGGTAGGAAGTGAGCTGATTTAGTGAGTCGATCAATAATTACCCAAACTGCATCGTGTTTCTTTCTCGATAGAGGAAACCCCGACACAAAATCCATGGTTATCCTATCCCATTTCCATTCAAGAATGATAATAGGCTGAAGTAAACCTGAAGGAACTTGATGTTCTGCCTTGACTTGCTGATAAATCAGACACTTACCCACAAATTCTATCACATTACGTTTCATGCCTGGCCACCAATAGAGCATTTTCAAATCCTGATACATCTTGTTACAACCAGGATGCATAGCGAAGCTGCTATGATGAGCTTCTGACAGAATATCCTTTCTTAGATCAGCTTGATCAGGAAAATACAATCTCTACTTGTAATATAACCCACCATCTGAATCAAACGAATAATCACTGACATGGCCATCTTTCACCTGAGACATAATGGTGGACAACCGATCATCCTGCTTCTGAGCATTTTTCACTTGCTGGATAAAATCTGGCTTAACTTGCATTTTTGCAATCAAAGCTCCATCATCTGATAAGTCCAGACTAACATTTATAGCACTTGAGAGCATCGGCTACAATGTTAGCTTTACCAGGATGATAGTCGATGAAGCACTCATAGTCTTTGATCAATTCAAGCCAACGTCTCTGCCTCAAGTTAAGCTCCTTCTGAGTAAGTAAATACTCTAGACTCTTGTGATTAGTGTAGATGTAGCATTTCTCACCATAGAGATAGTGTCTCCAGATCTTCAATGCAAATACAATAGCTGCCAACTCAAGATCATGAGTAGGGTAATTTTTCTCATGAGTCTTAAGCTGTCGGGAGGCATAAGCAATCACCTTGCCTTCCTGCATCAATACACAACCTAATCCATTTCTGGAAGCATCACTGAAGACCACAAAATCCTTATCAGATTCAGGTTGCACTAACACTGGAGCTTCAGTCAATATGCACTTAAGCTTCTCAAAGCTCTCCTGACATTTATCTGACCATTCAAACTTGACATTCTTCTGTAACAATCGAGTCAGAGGAGTTGCAATTGAAGAGAAACCCTTCACGAATCTTCTATAGTAATCGGCCAAGCCAAGAAAACTCCTAATCTCAGTAACACTCTTGGGTGTCTTCCACTGAAGGACCGCTTCAATCTTTTTAGGATCAACTTTAATACCATCTGTTGATACCACATGACCCAAAAATGATACCTCATCTAGCCAGAATTCACATTTACTGAACTTGGCATAAAGTTGCTTATCTCTCAGAGTCTGCAGAACAATCCTCAAATGCTCATCATGCTCCTCTGGAGTCTTCAAATACACCAAAATATCATCGATAATGACAACCACAAACTGGTCAAGTAAGGGTGGAAAACCCTATTCTTCAGATCCATAAAGGCTGCAGGAGCATTTGTTAATCCAAAAGACATGACCATGAACTTGTAATGACCATATCTGGTGCGAAAATCTGTCTTAGGCACATTTGACTCTTTAATCTTTAGCTGATGGTAACCCGATCTTAAGTCAATCTTGGAAAACACGCCCGCACCTTTCAACTGATCAAACAAATCATCAATCCGAGGCAGTGGATACTTGCTCTTGATGGTGACTTGATTCAGCTGTCTATAATCAATACATAACCGAAGCAATCCATCCTTCTTTTTTACAAAGAGGACTGGTGCGCCCCAAGGTAAAACACTCGGTCTGATGAAGCCTTTATCAAATAATTCTTGTAACTGAACCTTTAATTCTCTGAGTTCTGAAGGTGCCATTCTGTAAGGAGTAATAGAGATAGGTGCAGTACAAGGTACTAGGTCGATAGTAAACTCTAACTCTCTATCAGGTGGCAGACCTGGAAGTTCTTCAGGAAAAACATCCTGAAACTCCCGGACAGTGGGCACATCTGAAGCCTTAAGTTCATCCTTTTTAGCCTCCATTGCATAGCACAAGTAGGCTACACACCCTTTTCTGATAAGTCTCTTAGCTACTGTAACTGAAATCATATCAGAAAAAAATCTGATCTCTCACCCACAATGACAATCTCCTGATCGTCTGCAGTTCTTAAAGTTACTCTCTTCCTCTTACAATCAACAGTGGCTTGGTGAGTGGATAACCAGTCCATACCTAAAATCACGTCAAACTCTCAGAACGGAAGGTCGATCAAATCAGCCGAAAACATAAAACTCTGAGCACTAACCGGACAATCTCGACATACTTTATTTACCACTACACTATACCCCAAAGGATTACTCACTAAAATATCCTGGTCTAACTGACTGTCATGCAACCCTTTATGCCGAGCAATAGCAGTACTAATATAGGAATGCATAGAACCAGGATCAATTAAAGCATAAACTGAATGAGAAAGCAGTGAGAATTTACCAACAATGACATCTGGAGCATCATCCTGTTCACAGGCTCTAACAGCATAATGACGTCCAGTGTTACGACCCTGAGGTGGCTATACTAAAGGGCCTGAAACTGCCTGTGGATGAGCTGCTCCCCTACCACGTCCTCTCTGAGGGACTGACCCTCCACCCAAAGCTGGTGATGCTGCAGTGGACGGCTGGGCCTCAGGACAATCTCTAATCTGGTGTTCCCGAGACCCACATCTGAACAAGCCCTATTCATAAATCTGCACTCGCCCAGATGAAACTTCTTACAATGAGGGCACTGTGGAAATGGATCTCGTACTCTACTCCTGGGTACACTAGCTACTGATGTGACTGGGGCACTGCTGCCGACTGGGTTCCTCCGTATAGTAACAGGTGCTGTTGATGCATGGCTCTATGAATGAGGAGGCCCTCTAAACTTCTTACTTTGACCAGCTGTACTAGAAACCTGGCCCGGTTTCCTCTTTTGCTTGAACCGGGACTGTCTATCCGCCTCCTCTGATATAATAGTCTCTGCTCTAAGGGCTTCTTCAACCAAGGTCCACATATCCGAATGTCTCTGTGGACCCAAAGCCAATCTGATGTTGTTATACAGACCTCTTTCGAACCTGTGGCATAATTTCTACTCAGTCATGGATTCATCATCTAGATAGGCACTAAGCCGATCGAATTCTCGCTCATACTCAGCAACTGACTTGTTCCCCTGTCTGAGCCTCCAAAACGCATCTTGCATAGCAGATTTATACTCAGATCCGATGTATTTCTTCTCAAACTGAGTCTGAAAGAACCCCCAAGTAACTTGATCCGCTGGAGTGTGTTTACGAACTAAAGTCCACCATTTATAAGCAGGACCCTGAAGTAGAGCCACTGCTCCCTGAAGCATCTCATTCGGCGGACTCTGAGTGGTCTCGAACATCCTCTTTAACTTAAACATCCACTCCTCCGCCTGAACTGGAGTCAAAGGATCTTGACCGTAGAAATCTTCAGCTCCTATCTTAATCTGTTCCAGAATAGGTCTCCGTCTAGGTGGAGCTAGCTGTTGTACAGGACCTTGAGGTTGTTGCTGCGATTGCATAAACTGGTAGAAATTTGCCATCTTGTTCATGAACTCAGGCTGCTGCTGAGGAGGGGGAACAATCGACGGAGTAACCTGATGACGAGGCGACCTCGATCTACTCATACTGACTGATGCGGTACTCTCCACATCACCATAACGATGACCTTCATCTGACGCCATACTCGCAATCTAACATAAGGAGCAAGCATACATTAACCTCACATATCTATACTGTCCAAAAATTAATTGGCATGTACATGTACTTATACTAATCCCATTGACCCACTTCGATCTTAGAACCACCTAAATCGGAGCTCTGATACCACTACTTGTAGCGCCCTATACCCGTATGTGATACGGATACCGGATGCTACAAAACTGAACTGACATACACCCTAATACTTTACATTCCGATTACTTAACTGTTCATTTTAATCCAATTAACCTAATTAAACTAATCAGGTTATTAAATAGACAATTAATTAAAACCAGTAATTTTTTTAATAGTACCGTATACGTGAATAGTACCGTATGTATGAACAGTACCATAAGTATTATACTGTATGAATAGTACCGTAGGAATAGTACTTTACTTAAGTCTATAAATAATTATTTAATTAATCAATAACTTAAAAATCCTATTTTTATTCATTATTAAATTATGTCGATTGACCTATAACTGTCTAAGTTACTGTTCATTTAGTCAACTTTCCTTTAACTTGAAAATCTATATTTTTATTTTACCAATGGTATTAACTTAATTTCTACCAATTATTAGGCATGCCCAAACATACTTAACTAATGACAGTTAACATAATTTATTACAGACCAAAACCCAAAATAATATTATAAGACATATGCATGCCAAAATCTTAACATATTTAAATATTCCAAATAATACTGTTCCATACCACTTTCAAAGTGTGAAGTATGCACTGCTCCAAAACTCTTACGGAGTACCTACACGCAGTCAAATAAAACTACGTGCTAAGCATTAAATATGCTCAGTGGTGATTGCAATTCCATAAATTTCCTACTTAAATTATTTTATCATGCATAAATATTAATCACAACAATATCATTTAATATTCATAATTAAACACATTTAATTTAATTGCTAATTATTCATACAATACTATATTTAATTATTCTTAAATCACATAATTTGTGCAATTACACAATTAATGCACATAAATTATTTTAATTACCATTTTATCATTAACTTATGGTAATATTTCATTTATAACCCTAAACTTTTTCAAAATGACAAAAATGCCATTAGTTCAATTATACTTTACCATAATTACATTTATGCCATTAGTTCATTTTAAATTCTCTAATATTTCCATTTTGCCACAAGCTTAATTAATTTCACTAATATTACAATTTTGCCACTAATTTATTTTTAATTCAACAATATTATTATTTTATCATTAATTTACATACCAAATTACTATTTTACCCTCCAATTATTATTTTCACGCCAAATTCCATTATTACCCTTAAAAAGTGGCCAATTTTCATATTTAACCATTTATTTATATTTTTACCCTTATTAACAATCCTTAACACACATATGCACAAAATTACAATTTTGCCCTTAAATCTTTTACTTAATAATATTTATGTCATTTTTTCCACATAAATATTATTTTAATCATACTTTAACCATTTTAATTTTATTTTTACCATTATGCCCCTGTAACACACTGATAGACTCTAAATACAAGATAAACGAGACGTGAACTCCAGAAATTCACAGAAATACCAGCGGAGTCCTATGGAACCACCACTGTCTTAAATACAGTACAGTACAATGAAATATTCAGATACAATGAAATAGGACCATTATTGGCCTATTTAAAAAGTGAGACGCCATACTCACACCCGTGGTCTTATGTCCCTATGGCATGCCAATATATCCTGAACTAAACTTGACTACCAGATCACTGCATAGGGCAATATTATTTTATTTTTCACATTATTAATATGATATACATATTTTTCATGGTGTATCTTCATAATATTTCATTCTTTTTTTTCATACCATTTCATCATTTCACATGTGATTATCATCATTACATCATCACATGTCATGTAAACTTATTATTTCATCATGGTACACATGCATACATACATACATGCATACGACCCACATGCCAATTTATTCACATTAATTCTTTTTATCAATTTTATCATTTATTTAGGCCAATTTCATGATGTATAGCATCACCATACCATCAATTTCCTTGAAAACCATAAAAATTATGACTTTACACATGATATACATTCGGCCATACATGCATCACATACCTCATGATGTTTTCACATGCTCTAATATATACCATTCATTAATTCACATGCCAAATAACATAGATCCATCATAAATATACATAAAACATCATGAAAACACATGAATTTCACATGTTTACCATTCGGCTAAAGAAGTAACTTTTCACACAAAATTTATTTCTTCAATTTAATCATCCATACCATTATTTTTGACATCCCTAAGCATGAATATCATGTTAATTTCAATTAAACATACATAAATCACATACTTTCTTCACAAACATAACATAAATTCATATTTTTACCATGGAGTTAAATGGAATCTGCAATCACAAACCTTAGATCTTTGAAATAAACCTCTCAATTATCCTTCTCCTTACCCTTAGCTTGCTTAGAGGTTCCTTCACCTATTGGACATAATTATGTCCAAACACAAAAATTAAGATTTAATCAAAATAAAATTTCCTTTCACCAAATAAACTTAATAAACCTCTTATTTACATCCTATATTACCTTTAGTAACCTTAAAACCAAATTAAAAACTCTTAAATCTCTTACCTCAATTTTACACCTAAACTTGAACTCTAGATTTCACCCACTTTTACTTCTCAAAATGAAATTCTGAGACCATCAATGGATTCTAGACAAGTTCAATTATGTTATAGAGGTTTGATCTTTAGGTGAGATGAAGAAAAAATGAAAGAAAAATGGTGAGAAAGAGAGGAAAGTGTATTCGGCCAAGAGAGGAAGAACAGGAAGCTGAAAAAAAATGGAATCCAAGGGGATTTCTAGATTTTTAGGTCCTTTTATATGGGTCCAATTGGATCCATCTAGGTCCAACCAAAGTGGTTGAGCTGATTTGGTCCGATTTTTAGTTTTCAGGTCATTTTCCACTGTTTTAGTGAAATTTAATGATACTGAATTTATTTTCACTCCCAACCAATTCCATAATTCTTATAATATTCAAATTAGTTTCCTTACAAAATTTTAGCTCAATCGGAGTCCGTTTGGGGTCCGGTCCAATTCGGTTCAATTTGGTTTTACCATAAAACACAATTCTAATGCTGTCCAAAATTTCCAAAAATTATTCTAAGTCTTTTATCCTCTTACAGTAGACTATTTTATCCACTTTAACTATTTATAAAAATTCGGTCAAAATTCAGTCAAACTTTGGTTCAATTGAATCGAACCAAAAAAAATTTAGACTGAATTTCGGAAGATTTTTTGATCTCATTTTTACACCAAATTACACCATTATACTACATTTTTCATCCTCTTTCTAATGGTGGAAAAAAATATTTTCGGGTACTATTCATCTCGGAGTCACTATTTTGTGGACCCCATAATTACTATTCACGAACCCACAGTTACTATTCACGGACCCAGTCAATGATGATGTTACACTTTAGGAGACACCGTTACTATTCATCATCATGACATTGCTGATATCATCATGATGTCATCGTGGATGTCATCACTGTCCTATTTTTACTATTCAGTGGTCCCACTTTTACTATTTTGTGGGTCCCACCTGAGCCCACTTTTTACTTTTAAGTGAGTCCCACCTGGGCCCATTTTTTACTTTTCAGTGGGTCCCACCTGGGCCCACTTTTCACTGAAGTAAATACTTTGTTTACTGTTTTAGCTATTTCTGACTCGTTTAACCTCCAATTGACACGAAATTTGCGCCTACGGACTCGTATTTACAAGTTCTATCTAATGGTCAAGCAAAATATTTTTCAATTTTGGGAAGTACTATTCATCCCAAAAATACTATTCATTCTAGAAAAATACTATTTACGACTAACCCGGTATTAGGGCTATTACACATCTAATAGAAGTTCATCATTGAAGCATTATTTGAGAGATCGTATTGTTAGATGGTTGTTATAGGTTGCTTTTTAATCCTGAAATTTGCATGTATAACCCTCTAATTCATTAATGAAAATTGTGAGTTAGAATTATAGTTCTAATTTAATCTCTTACGCAAGTTAAGTTGGAATATAGTTCCAATTTAATCTCTTACGCAAGCCAAGTTGGAATATAGTTCCAACTTGGCTTGCATAAGAGATTAAATTTATATTATAATGATGGAATCAAGTTTTATAATTGTTAATTCTTCATTATATGTTTTGTCTTCTTTGATTAACATAAACTAGGTTTAATTAGTTTATATGATAGAATAGTTTATATTTAACTCACAAATTTATGATCATTGTAAACAAGATTAAAATTGGGTAGTGATAGTGTGTAATATTAATCACATTCCTTGTGGGATCAACATCTTTTGTACTATAATCGGTACACCGTATACTTGCGGAATTAGCACTTAGAAATAGGCTAACAAGTTTTTGGCACCGTTGCCGGGGAATGAATGATTTATTTATTGCCATTATGAATCTTGATTTATGATTTTGGATTACAATACTTAATTAGTTTTATTTTGTGTTATTTTTACAGGATTTGATAGTTCATGCCTAGTACAAGGAGTTCTCAAGAAGAGCTTGAACCTTTGAATCCTAAAATAGAGAGATTTTTGTCAAGTAACCGGAAATCCAACAAAAAGAAAAATAAGAATAAGAGACCTATCATGGTTGAAGAGGAGAATCCACCAAGATTGATGGATTTTGCTACACCCGCATTGAGTGGTGCTCAACAAGGTGTGGTAAGGCCTACGGTAAATGCTAACCAATTTGAAATAAAACCATCTCTTTTACAAATGATTCAAAATAGCATTCAATTTTATGGTTTGGAAAATGAGGATCCTAATGCTCATTTGGCAAATTTCTTGGAAATATGTGATACTTTTAAAATTAATGGAGTTTTGGCTGATGCAATTAAGCTTAGGCTATTTCCTTTCACTTTGAAGGATAAAGCCAAGGCTTGGTTGAATTCCCTAACTAGAGGATCAATAACCATTTAGGACCAATTGGACCAAGCATTTTTATTTAAATACTTTGCTCTAGCCAAAACCGTAAAAATTATAAAAGATATCACAACTTTTGTGCAACATGACAATGAGTCTTTGTATAAAGCTTGGGAGAGGTTTAAAGAATTGTAGAGAATGTGTCCTCACCATAACCTTCCAAGGGAGTTGCTCATGTAAACATTCTATAATGGAGTGAACCCTATAACTAGGGGTACCATAGATCCTGCAGCTGGTGGCTCTCTTATGAGAAAAACAACAGAAGCTTCCTTTGAATTGTTAGAAGGGATGGCCATGAATAATTGTATGTGGCCCACCGAGAGAGTAAGGGAATCTCATTCTTCTAATGCTAGGGGGGTACATGCAATAGATTCTGTAGTAGCTTTGCAAGCACAAATTGAAGTTTAACTCAAAAGGTTAATAGTCTAGCAATGGGGGAAAGTCCATCAAATGGATGCACTATGTGTGGTCAACAAGGTCATACAAGTGACAATTACAATTTAGGATTGGCTAGTAAAGCGGAACCAGTGAATTTTATTCAAGGCCAAGGACATGAAATCCATATTCAAATACCTATAATCCTGGTTGGCGAAATCATCCTAATCTTTCATGGGAAAATAATAGTAATAACTAAAATAGAAGTGTAGGTTTCCAGCAACCATAAGATAGATTTGGAGTATTTGAAGGGAAAATTGATAAATTTATTGAGGAGATTAATTTTAAGATTAGCTCTCAAGATGAGAACCAAAAGAAGCTCGAGGCAAAAATTGAATAAATTACTAAAAATCATGCTTCATCCATTCATAATCTTGAGGTTCAATTGGGACAAATAGCAAGTTCATTACCATCAAGAAGTTTAGGTTGTCTTCCAAGTAATACAAAAGAAAATCCCAGGGAGTACATGAAATCCTAGTATTTTAAGGTCTTTTATTTGGGTTACTTAAATAGATTTTCTTTCTATATGTTCTTTGTGTTGTGTTAAGCTATTTTATACAAAATTGTTAATTTTATATTGTGATTTTAATATTATTAACACATTTTATTATTGTTCTACAGGTCAAAATAGTAAGATTAGGTGTTTTTTATTTATTATGAATACAAAAAAAAAATAAAAAAAAATAAAAAAATTTTCAAGACATGATGCTTCTATTGCGAGTGCGAGACACCTCGCGATCGCGATAGAAGGTGACTGAAGGAGAAAACGAGAAGTCCTCCGAGTCGTGCGTCGTCCTTTGAGTCGCACTCCTTGCTGAAGAGGATGCTTCTATCGCGAGCGTGACACCATCGCGATAGCGACAGAAGGCGCCGCTTGGTAGGGCATCTGACTCGTGCTGGTGATTCACGAGTCGTGCCGATTTGGCTAGCCCGCAGGTAAGTGATATCTTCACGAGTCGTGAAGATGATTCATGACTCGTGCAGCGTAAAGAGGGTAGCCTGAGTTGATTTTACGGCAAATTAATTTGTTTTCTTTTCTTATTATTTTTCTATTAATTTGATTAATTTTCTTTCTCCTCAGATTAATCTATCTTAATTTCAATTAACTTAATTTAGATTAACCCTAACCCCTAAAAACACAAAATCAGAAATTATAAGAGGGATAATTTGATTTCAAAACCCTAAAAGTTGTGACCTTTCATATTCTTCCCTCTTCTTTTTTGTTTCACTTAACGTTTCACTTTTCCCTCCTCTTTATTTTTCACTTTTCACTTAACGTTGTGCCTTTTTGTATTCACCAAACGTTTCACTTTTACCTATCATTTTTATTCTTTCCTTTCTCACATTTTACTTCAGGAGTCACACAACATTTATTTCTTTCGGCCTTCTCAGTTCCTTCAAAATTCTCAATTTCTTCTTCCTCTGCTTTCATTCCTCTTTCTTCTTTCTATTCGGTTTTACTCCTGTTTCTTTCTCAATCTCTGTCTTTAACACACACAATGGTAAGAACCAAGAATCCATCATCCTCACGCATAGAATAAGCACGACAGGAGGCTGAAGAGGGAGATATATCTTCCACATTTGGTGCTAGTTTTTCTATCTTCTCTGTGGATGAAGGTACCAAATTTCTTACTCTTCATGATAGACCCTTTTTGTAATGTAAATATTTTCCATCCTCTTTTCTTGAATAAGTGGGAATGTTAGAATCTATTAATGATAAATTGTCTAACTGTGGCTTCCTTAGATTTGCAAACATGCATGAAAAAATTTATCCTGACTTAATGTTAGAGTTTTACACTACTTTGCACAAGAATGAGGATAATGAACACTGGTTAGATTTTAATTGGATGGAAAGGCACATACTTTAACCTATTTTATGATGAATTGAATGTTTGGGATTTCACAAACTGGTTTATTTGACCGACCAAAATCTTTTAAACCTAATACATTTTGGTCATTTTTAACTGGTTTGCAAACACCATATAGAGTTAGAGATGCTAAATCCATGTTTATCGAGGATTTTAAATATTGGGTTTTGCATAAGATTTTTGCTTCCTTGATTTTTAATAGGTCTGAATTTAATAGAGTTTCTTTTCATGAATTATTTTTGATGTGGTGTGTGCATAAGGGTAAGGATGTATGTTGGTCTTATTGGGTTGTTAATCAGTTGTTGAATTGTGCTAATAAACATGATTCACCTATCACACATGGGCACATAATTTCTATAATTGCAAGGAATTTCGATATTGATCTTAGTGCCTATCATAGATATCATCCTTGTGTTTATTTTAATAAACATGTGTTTTTGCATGGAGAGGTTGTCAATAACAATTTTTAGGAAATCCCACCTCACTCAAGGTCTTATTGGCGGGATCTACTAGGGTCCTCTGCCCAACAAGGGGCTGATAGTGATAATGAGACTAATAGAGATGCAGAAATGCCAGATGTGCCTGCTGCACCTGCTGTGGGGTCTTCTTCCTCTAATGTGCCAGCAATGTTTGAGCAGATTTTACAGAATCAATCATCTATGCAAGCTCAACTTTCTTCTATGGCTAGACGACAAAGGCGGCTTGAGCATAAGGTGGACACATTCATAGCTCAAGCTGGTTATGTGGTTCTTTCTCCTCCACCTTCACCATAATTAGGAGAGTTTTTCTTGATTTTTTTTGCTTTTATTTTATCTTTGTTTTTCTTATTTACTTTTATCTCATTTCTTCACATTGAAGACAATGTTGGTTCTAAGTGTGGGGGAGTGAGTATGTATTATAAGTTTGCTTGTGTTTGATGAGTTTTTTTTAGTATGTTTTATATGTTAGTTGTTTATGTGATTTTATTTTTAGTAAGTTTTATTATAAGGCATTGTTCAATTTATATATTATATAGGTTGTTAAGTCATTTATCTTTTATGCTCAATTTACTAGTCTTTCAAAATTTTTAGCATGTGTTTTAAATTTTTCAAGTTATTTTCTTTTACTTTTTACAACATTATAGATTATTTAGTCTTTTTACTAACTATGTTTTAAAGTTAGAAATTGCTCATTTAGTTTAAATTTTAGAGTTCTAGTTGCCTATGGAAACTATAGCCATAATACTTACCCTTATGTCTTTTCAATAATGGATGAGAAATTAGAAAAAATAAAAGAAAAAATAAAGTGGGATGGAGCATAAAATGCACCCACAGTGTTCATAAAAAGAAAGAAAGAAAAAAAAAAGCAAAGCAAGATGTATATCCATAATTGAAAAAGTATGAGATGGAGCGTAAAATGCACTCATACTACATTCTCTTGCTATTCATGGGATAAAAATTAAAAATATACCCATGATTCAAAATAAAAAGAAGAATCAAAAGAAAAGAAAAGAAAAGAAAAGTCTAAAAATGCCATGAGATTGGATTAAGGGTATGTGTGCTTACAAATTGTCCTAAAAGGCAGCTAGTAACTTTAGAATTTTAAAGTTTATGATTAGTATTCTCTCTTTGAGGCATGTTTAGTTTTGGGACTCTATAATCTTGATATTGGAATTAGTAAAGTTTGGTGACTTGTTAAATTTTCAATACATACTTTAAAATTTGATTAACTGATATTTTGAGTAAGTGAGGTATGTGATTTCTTTTCAATTATATATGATATATGCCTAATGAACAATGCTGTATAATAAGATTTACTTAGTGTATGTTGATATTAAGTTTTTCTTACTCTTTTGTCTTGCTTGAGGACAAGTAAGGTTTAAGTGTGGGGGAATTTGATAAGTGACTAATTGACACATTATTTAGTATATATTTTATGTGAGTTTAAGAAGTTAATTATGTAAATATATGTATTTTTCATGTTATTTGTTTAGTTTACTTGTTTTTATGCTTTGTAGGCTGATTGGAGTAAAGAAGATAAAAAGAGGTACGAATCCTGAATTATTGTCCGACTCATGAAGATTGGGCAGCAAGTTCACGAGTCATGAATAAATGTCCAACTCGTAAATGGAGGAGTGACTCATGAAGGAGAGAAACTGGGCAAGCATGAGTTGAGAAGAGAAGGGCAGAAGAAGAGAAACACGAGTCGTGAAATTGAAGCACGACTCATGAAGGCGTGAGGTTGTGAAGATGCTGAAAGGAGAAGAGCGAGAAAAGGAAAGGAGGCAGTTCACGAGACGTGAGCCAAACGCACGACTCACGCAAGCGTTCACGACTCGTGAAAGGGGATCATGAGTCGTGAATGGCTAGAGAGAGAAGGAGAAGGAAGAGAAAAGAAGAAAGAAAGAAAAGGAAGAAAAGGCAATCCGTGTCCTGTCGCGAGAGCGATAGTAATTGCAAGCGCGATAGAATTATCCATTGGGATAGTTTTTCTTCAAAAGTCATTTGAAGAGGCATATCTCTTCACCAATATTTGCAACTATTTGAAGGAGGGAACACAACTTTTGGAATTCTATAAATTTGTAACTCAACTATAATTAAAGGAGAATGATGACAAGTTAAATATTGTTTATTTTCTGTAAGCTCTGTAGTTAAAAGTTCTTAGTTTGTTTTCATGTTTTAAAGAAGAAGACCAAGGATAAGAAGAATTTTTACAAGGGTTTGAGAAAAGGATTGAAAGATTTCTTTCTCATTACTCATATCTATTATTTCTTCTCTGTCATTAAATGAATTTTCTTTAATGGAGCTTGAATCATATTTCTGTTATTTTCTATTTCCATCTATACTAGTAGTTTTTTAATGTAGAATTTTCCATTAGTATTTGATGCATGATCATTATAAGTAAGAGTTTAGTTGAAAGATGAATTCTTACTTACATCTAATAGAAATTCATCATTGAAGCATTATTTGCGAGATCGTAATGTTAGATGGTTATTATAGGTTGCTTTTTAATCCTGAAATTTGCATGTATAACCCTCTAATTCATTAATGAAAATTGTGAGTTAGAATTATAAATGCATATTTTAGGCACTCTAATTTATGTCGAGAGAGTAAATTGGAACTATATTCCAACTTGGCTTGCTTAAGAGATTAAATTTATATTATAATGATGGAATCAAGTTTTATAATTGTTAATTCTTCATTATATGTTTTGTCTTCTTTGATTAACATGAACTAGGTTTAATTAGTTTATATGATAGAATAGTTTAGATTTAACTCACAAATTTATGATCATTGTAAACAAGATTAAAATTGAGTAGTAATAGTGTGAAATATTAATCACATTCCTATTGGGATCGACATCGTTTGTACTATAACCGGTACACTGTATACTTGCGGAATTAGCACTTAGAAATAGGCTAACAATAATAATAGGAATAATAGTAAGGAAAGAGATAAGTAAAATGTAAATATCTATAGATATTAAATTAAATGATTAATAAATATAATAAGAGAATTAGTATTTATATAGTATTAAAAAAACTATCCTTTTGTGTGCATGCATAACTATAGACGAAAAGTTTAGGATATATATCCACCACTGGACATTTTTAATGTTCAGCATGTGGTGTTACCACTGTGTGCAGGTTATGGAAGTTAATGTGGCCGCAAATTATGTTGATCAAGGGAAATGATGAAGAGTAAAGACGATAGTGTAAGCATGGCATGTATATGATTGCAACAGATTCGGACCAAAATTGTGTGTATAGGTATTTATAGGTTACATGTGTGTAGTATTGTAACACCCCTAACTCCCGCACATAGCACAACGGTGAGCGGAGGGTGCTACCGGACGAAGACTCTCACTAGCAAACAGAAAACAGAGTAATAAAATTCCTAAAATTAGAACCTTAACGACATACACATCCCAAACTTATATCACCAGCACTCTTATTCGCACTAAAATATTACAGCTCAACAAAAATGCTACACAATTAAAACTTAATTACATTCCGAAATCAATAACACTTCCTATAAAACTTCTACCGACTTGTTGGCCAAAGTCACAGCGGACCGTTCGAACCAAACTCCGATCTCCTAACATGCACAGAGAAACACCCGTGCTAAGCAATAACACGCTTAGTGGTGCTAAACTAATAATAGACAGCCACTCACAGTGGTTGTCGAAATGAATACATGTAACAACAATATATATTTATAAGCATAGAGTTACCACATATTCACATCATGTAACACTCTTATAACGCTATACTATACGTACGGTGACCGGATGTCTCAACTGTTGCGTTTTACTAATGTCACCATGATATGTTACAGTACATAGTTAAGTAAAAATTTTTCACATTTAAACATTCAACTATACAATAAGATAATTAATCATAACACAATAGTTAATACATAGGTCTATTACAAACTCATACTTATCATACATAAAACATAAATCCATACCAATCCGATATGACCATATACATGCCATGTCTATGCTACTGTCTACGCTACCTGTCACTCCTTCCCAGTCAACATTCATATGTCGGCCACCTCACGCTTCTTGTTTCTCATAACCTGCACGCAGTTACAACACTACGTGTTGAGCATTAAAATGCCCAGTGGTGTATACATATCCTAAACTTTCCATCTAAGGCCACACATGCATGCATACACACTTCAGATTACTTTTTAACTATTTTTGTTTATATCCATAATTGTCTATATACTTACTTTAGTTTCTTATCTTTTTACCATTATTATTACAATTTTAACTATCAATAATACTTTTATTATTATTATAATTATTAAGATAGTTGACATTATAATTATTCAGTTGTTATTTCTGTTTCTATTTTTTTATCCTTACCTTTTTATTTAAACATTTTTAGTTTAACTATAAATTAACTTTTAAATTTATTTACTTACAACATTTGTTCATTATTCATCCTTAGATTACTATTTATATTATTTTAATTTTTCTTAATCATTCCACTTGTGCAATTTCTAATAATTTTCATCATCTCGTTTTCCCCTTTTATCACTGTCAATTCTATCATAATTTATTTACTCTCTATTGACTATATTTTTCATAAATCTATATTCATCATTTCATTATAATTATTAATGTAAAAGTTACTTATAATTTTATTTGCATTACAGTTACTAGTATAATCAATATTCACATTTCATTATTTATGATTATTAACTTGCTTCCAATATTTTCTATTACGATTACTCTTTCCGTATTTATTCATATTTTCTTTTCCTATGCTCATTTCACTCTCTAAAAAAAATTAATTCAATTTCAATCGCTATCCTTATTATTTCTATTAACATCGGTACCATATTTCTGTTAAGCTACTTAATTTATTTATTATACATTTATAATCACTTCACATTATTATTAACGTTTACATTATTACTTTTTATTACTATTAGTATGATTACAAATGCTAATATTTATATTATCTTCTATTTATATTATTTAGGTTATATATGTATCACATTAATTAATTAATATTATTATCATTATTCTTACATTTTACAGTACCTTAATTCATAGCGTAATATAAACAGTTGATATTGTTATCATTATCATTGTTCTCATTATCATTGTTATACATATTTACATGAGTATAAGTTATACTGTATAACTATTAACACTAACATTATTCTCATTATTATTAGACTATTAATTTCCCCAATAATATTTTATTACCATTCTAATACTTATTTAACTTGTAAATTACACTTAATTCTTTAATTCACATTCATGTTATTCTTCCACAGTATAATCTGTAGACTTTTATTTAATGTACAATATTACTACTTATCTAATTTAATTTTTACATATTTATTCATTCTATCTTTTGTATTTCTTTTATTAGCATTATTACAATCAATTTACATTTTAAATTCTTCTATTAAATTAACATTTCAATATTTATCCTTTTATTATCACTTTATCATTACTTTATCATTTATCATTCTCGGTCTAACAAGTAAATTATCATTTAATTTAAACTATCAATTTATCATTATATACTATTTAAATTCTTCTTTTAATAATTTCTACATATCTTATTAATATGACCGCAAGGTCCGCAACTATTATTATAATCATTTTATTTTAATTCATTAGTTTTTTTATCTTTAATTATTTATTTAGCTAATATTCATAATGCTTGACAATTATATTTTAATCCTTTAAATTACATTACTGTTATCAATTTACCATTTATCCTTTCCTTACCACTTATTTATAATCATGCCATTAAATAACTTTATCATTACCTTTATTACATTATTTAGCATGCAAATTACCAATTAGTCCTTACAATATTATTCTAATGCTAATTTACTCTTAAGTCCTTTTTAATTTTATTCAAATTACAATCTTACTCTTTAATTACCATATACTTACAAGTATACCATTAAGATTATTTCTTTCTTACTTTTCACATTAATTCCATTTCTTATATGTAAAATTTCCATTTTATCCTTAAATGTCATTTTGGTATCAATTTACCTTTTTATCCTTAATTCATTAATATCTTTACTTAATTTAATATTTAAACACATATAACTCTATATCTTCTCTTTTTTTTATTCATTCTTTTACATAATTACTATTTTGCCCCTATTACTTTAAAATCTTTACATTTTAGTCCTTCTTTACTCTATATTCCTTTATTTGTATTCATTTACTCATTTTAATTCTTTTCTATTATTTTGTCATACAATTTATTGTTTAATCCTTAAATTCTATTTTGTGTCATTTTTACGTTTTAGTCCTTGTACCAATATCAATTTACTTGCTTTATTAATTCATTTTCTATTTTCCCTTTTTAATCTTATTAATTATTAAATTTACACTTTTCCCCCTTTTTATCATTTAATTCCTCAATATTACTTATTATTTACAAATAAATCCTTTATTACTCTATTTCTCATTTTAATTTCCATTTACTTACTTTAATTCATTTCTTTAGCATTTTAAAATCCATTTCATAATTTTGCCCCTAGTGTCAATCCGATAAAAATCTCTGAACCGGATATACGGGACGTGGACCCCACAGATCCACTACATACATTTTAGAGTGATTCCGAGGAATCACCCATACATTCCATTTCACATTCTATTTCATTTCATTTTATATTTCAACATTTCAACATTTAGTAGACCGTCATTGGCCTACTTAAGCGAGTCGCCATGACTCGTACCGCGGTGTGGAATCCCTATGGCTAGCCAACTATATCCTGAACTAGATTACTACCAGACCACTACTAAGGGAAACTAAATCATTCATTCACTTCAATTTCCATTATAACAATCACTTAAAATAAATTATACTATTAGTTAACAACATAACCCAACCTTATAATATTCATTATTTCCTTACTAAATCATTTTTTTTTTCCACCATTTATTTAATAACATGATCATTCCAACCATAATTTCATTAAAGCTACTAATTTAATTTAATTTCCATTATGAACATAATGTACTACTTTACTCTAAATATTCATTTTTAATTAATAAATTCTAATTAAATTACTATATACTCAATTTTTATTCTTTACTCATTTTATGCCATATTATCAACTAAATTACACAATTAACTTAATTTTCAATATAAACATAATATACTAATTAATTCTAAAATATTCATTTATACATAATAAATTCCAAAATAAATTATCATACACCCAATTAATATCTTATATTCATTTTATGCTTTTAAACTTAGTAAATTAACCAATTTGACTATAATTCCTCCATGTTAACCACTCGGCAAACTCATAATTTTACCATTACAAATTCTATTCCACCCATTTATTATTATTTAAACAAATTAGCATCTTAACTAACATGTATACTTTCTCAATTTACAAATATACCTAAAATATACCCTAATGTTCTTAGGTATACCATTCGGCCACCCTTTGATTTCCACCCTAGAATTTATTTCTTTTTCAATTAACTCTCCAATTCATCATTTCTAACATCATAAATCCTTATCATCACATTTATATCAATTATACATGCATAAATCATACACACACCATATAAACATAAACTAAAAACATACAAAACAAATGGAAAGAATGGGATATTGTATCCACTAGCCTTAGATTTATTTTCTCCACACTAAATTCTTCATCTCCTTTGCCTTAATTCTTGAGATACCATGATCTCCTTTAGTTCCACTAAAGTGGCTCAATTTTGATACATAATTTTCAATCCTTAGTTTTTCCCACTTTTATTTCTTCAAATAGAGATTTGAGACCCCCATAATTGAAGAGAGAGGCTGGATTTCATTTGAAAAGGTTGGATTTAAGGAGAAAATTGGAGGAGTGTTGAAGAAATTGGTGGAAAAGGCAAGAAAGGCCATTCGGCCAAAGAAAAATGAGAAGAGGGCTGGAGAGTCTTTGGGAAATTTCTGGAAATTTACAGATTTTTAGGCTATTTATAAGTGAATGTGTGGGTAGGGCCTTGGTCCAACCAAGTGGGCTAACCTATTTAAGCCCAATTATGCATTTTAAAGCCCAAATAGCATTTTTAATTTATTACTCACTTATCAAGCTCAATTTCTACCAAAATTAATTTCATAATTCTTAAAATAATAAATTAAGCCTCTATAAAATTTTTTAGCCCAATCGGAGACCATTTTTTGGTCCGGTAATTTTCTACCAGTCTGATAATTCAGTTTTTTTATCTTACCGTAAAATTTATTTTTTAATACCATTTAATTAATTAGAATTTTTAAAGTAAATCCATTCTTTCATATAATTTTTCTGAGCTCTGCAATACCAATTAGAGCCCAGTTAACTTTTAGTCAAACCGGTTAACTACTGTGAAACTGCTCCAACCGGTTCGATTCCTTGGTTGGACCGGTTCGATTTACTTTTCATTCTTAACTTCCTTTTACTCTTAATAACTTATTTGGCTTTGATTTCACCTCAATTATGGCCCACTACTGGTCCGGTTTAATTAAATCGATCCGATTCACTCATTTTTCAGTGTCATCATAAAATTTACTTTTTATCACCAAATTGTTCTACTCATCATTCTAAATCCATCCATGCCTCGAGATAATTTTTCAGAGGTCGTTTACTATCTTAAAAGTTCAGTCAAACTAAAAGTCAACTCTTTTACTATTAGAAACGGGCTGGGTTTTTTCTTATTTTTGAATTTTGGAGACCTATTTGACCTTATTTTTAGACCAAATTTTACCACCAAACTCCTTATAACTTGTATTTTCTATTGGTATAATAAAATATTTTTTGCCGACGGGTGGCACTATTCACTCCGATATTACTATTCACGGCCAGAATCACAATTTACGAAAGTAGCTATTTTGGGCCATTACACATCATCCCTTTCATACGAAAGCATAAACATTTGTATACGTATATACATCTTGTACACCACAAATAGAACATACTTTGTTACCTTTTAATCATAGATACATTATACATACTCGTCATTTGCCTAATTCGATTAATCAATCTTAAAGATAATTATACACCATAGACTACTAGAAATACATTTTTGCTTATCAAAGTATAAAGATTTAGAAACTCCCGTTATTACAATTATTTCCAAAATCATGCAGATTATAGTATTGATACTTAAGTCAAAACATTTCATTTATTCTAAACTAAACAAAAACACTTAAATCTTCAGATTTGGTTCGGCTTGAAATAAATATTCCAAGGTTCTTACGCATCTCTATGGTTGGGGAATCAGAATCACGTAGTTCTATAGAAAACCATTAAATACATATATTTCAGAACTAATCCTAACTCATTCCATAATTCCAGTTATTTACATCATGCTTACCACTCTATTTTCCTTACTTACTAATCGATACATAATTACTGTATTCATTGCAAACCAATAAATAATGTACGTAAATTCTTTACCAGCATACTTACATTAGTTACCCGGGCTAAGGTCCAGAAGGTAGATAACATTTAGCATACCTGTACTCTCATTTTAAACATATAAACGAATACATATACAATTCATTTACAAAGAATTCATATAGGCAATCATACTCATAACTTTTGAACAAATTAATGACATGCATTTTTCACATACAAATTCTTATGCAGTTGGTATTCATTCATACTCGCTTATTTGAATAAACGTTATTTGCTATATTTCTTTTCATTTAATTGCCATTAGTTTCAGATACAAAAGCCTTTAGGTACCCGAAGATACCACACAATTCCACATAGGTGTCCATGAAGGATCCAGAACATATAAGTGCGTATAGCACAAGCTCAATCAATATATCATTAAACACATTCAAGGCTTATTCACATATCTTTATTTCTTTTAATTGCCTGCTAAGTCAAAAGGGGTGGATAAACGAGTGAACAAAACACATTGGGGTACCCGAGGGTACGGTCGAAAAGTAACATCTTTATTTTCTCATCAAAAATATTTTCACATTGGGGGATCTTAAACAAGATCCGTACACATTGAGGATCGCGAGGACCCAAATGGGGACCTGATTAGGGTCCAGAACAAAGGGGCTGCAGCTATCGGAACTCTATAGGCATGCTTATCTATCCACTAATTTGACTCTTATAGGCCATGCATAAAACATTCTATAATCGAAACATAACATTCAATATAATTTGATAGATCAAATATTACAGTTAACTATTGTTTAATAGCTGAGATGACACTAAATAAATATTAAAAACCAAAAACAAGTATAGATGGAACGAAAAAGACGAAAATCCAAAACATCAAAAATTCAGGACAGAAGGCATTTACACGGTGGTATGACCAAACCTTACCGCCGTGTAAGACATCCTACACGATGGTAAGGAAAATCTATACCGCCGTGTAGCATATCAAACACAACACCTTCAGGAAAACAAAATGCCTTTACACGGTGGTATGGGGAATCCTTACCCCCGTGTAAAATGCACAACACAGAAATCATTCAAAGCAGAATGACTTTGCACGGCGGTATGCAAAGTTTTTACCGCCGTATAAAATCACGGACAAGGAAACTGGAGAACAGAATACGATCACACGGTGGTATGCCCTTTCCATACCGTCGAGTAGATCATGCCAACCCCAAAAAATCAAAGGAAATTGACCCAAATTCACAGTCAAACTTCCACATAACTCAAATCCAACATTCAATACACTTTATACCACATAAAACCTATGTTTAAAACCAATTATCACAATTAAAACATCTAATTGAAGAAATAAAAAACTAAAGTTCTTCAAACCCAAAATTTTACCCTCAATTCATATAAATTTAAATTTTTGATCCAATAATTCACAACCATAGCATCTTTATTTAAAATTAATCCAAACCCACCACATTTACAAAAACTTAACCAAATTTAAACTCATAATTTCTAGGAAAATCAAATCTAAATACGAGATCATAACATGCATTAAACTCACAAAATCCCAAACCTCAACTCCTTTGCTCCTAGAAGCTTCCTTAGCTGATCTTTCCTCCTCCCAAACCCATCCAAGGTCTTTCTCATCCAAAATCTTTCCTTAACAAACTCTTTACTTAAATCTCTTGAACTAACAAACTTCATTATCTAAATCTTGGGCTTTAATCTAAGAGAGAGCAAATGGCATTGAAGCAAGAAGGGAAAGAAGAAGAAGAGGATAAGGGCAAGAACGGGGAGAACGGGAGAGAGGAGAGTAGATTTTCTGTCCTCTCTCTCCTTCTCTCACTTCTTTTATACCTCCTCTAATCTCCTTGCCACATGTCACCATGCCATTGGTCCAACCTTGATATTTTTGTCAAATTCTCTTTTCAATCCCTCAATACTCATATCCTTATACATTGAGACTTATAACTTACTAATCCTTCACATTGGCCCACTTAATTAATTTATTCCTTCAATTAAATCCCCAACTCCATGTTTCACAATTTTACCATTGACCGCACTTGCCGAAACTCGTACATTAATTCTTAAATTGTCCATTTGACATACCTAACACTTCAACCTGCATAACTTTGGTCACCACTTTATCCTCAATATGCCCAAATCCTTCTACGGTACATTTTGGGTTGTTACAAGTGTAAGTTGTATACAATTTTGTTTTATATTTGGATTGTTTTATATAGTGTAATTAAACAATAAAATGGTAGAAAAAAAATTACTGTACTGCCAATGTTAAGTAGCGTTTGATTACTATATTATATATCATCTGTGATAATCAACGGTTGTACGTATAGTATAGAATGTCATTGGGGTATTACAGAGAATGCTTGAGTGGTCCTTTGGGATTATTCTAAAATATGGTGGACCTACGGGGTCCACGTCTCGTATATCCAGATTGAAAGTTTCTACCAGGTTTATACTAGGGGTATAATTGAACAAAAGTGACAAAAATGTTTTAATTGACATAAGTGATTGTAATGAATGAATATATAGTTAATCTTTAAACTATTTATATTAATTGGATTTAAATGTATTTTTGTATTAAATGTGCTTATCGGAAGACTAGTGTGTTTATTGCATGTCATTCAATGAAATCAGGTGGTTACATTGTTAGTTAGTGGAAAATTTGTAACTAAATGAAATTTTGGGCTCTTTATGGTAATATATCTCCAATTTAATTAATTGATTGACTATATTGCAATCTGCCTCTAGAAAGATTTATTAATTGATTATGTTGTAATTCAACTTGTAATTTAGTTTATAAGTGATATAAATTGATATATTGAACTTAATGATCAAATGTTTATAATGAGATGGAATAGAGTAAATATTTATATTATTATGTTTTTATGCATAATTGAATAAAAGTGACAAAAGTGATTAATTGATGATGTTTAGTTTAATATGTTATTTGGTAGATATTTATGGATTAAATAATATTTTAGTATTATATATGTCCTTTAGGAGGACTAAATTGTAATTACATGCTAAGTAATGAATTTATGTGCTATGATGCTTATTAGTAGCATTTTTGTAAATTCATGCTTTTGAATGACAAAATGGAAATAAGTGTAACTTGGGGACTAAATTGTAATTTATCTCTAATAAAGATTTTTGATGGGTTATATTATAGAATGACTTATGGTATGACTTATATTAGACTTTATGTTTAAATGTTTAAATAAGATATTATATTGTAATATATGTTATTATGTTTGACATGCATATTTTACTTATTGTATGGATAAATTGTTTAATGGAAATCTTTAGAATTGTAACCATCACTGAGCATATTTAAGCTCAGCATATAGTGTTTAATGACTACATGTAATGGCCAGAATACCGGGTTAGAAGTGTACAATGGATGTTTACAGTGTCTTTATGAAGATCACAATGTAAAGTAGTGTATTGAGTGATGTTAACAGCAGTGAAGTTAAGAGTTAAGTGCGTTTGAGGTATAGTAATCCCGGGATGGGGGACTGTAACAACCCAAATAGGGCCTGGTCGGAATTTGCGTGGTAAGTCGGTAAGTGAGGGTATTTTCATAATTTGAATAAGAGGAAAAAAATTTGGATAATGAGAAATTATTTGTTAAGAAAGTAATAATTAAGAGAAGAGGAAATAATAGTGTGTGCTTATAGGGTATGGTTGTAGGGTGTAAGTGGACTTAGGGCTTTTATTGTGTGGGTTGTGGTGCATGGTGCCTTAGATAAAAGGGGTTTTTAAGAAATAATATGGTGTGAGTGAGTTTTGGTGCATTGAAGATATTTGAGTAAGAAAGGCTTGTGTGTGTTTAGTGTATGGTGCCAAGAGTGGTTATGTTAAGATGGATTGATTGATTCTCTAGGATTGTGACAAGTGGCTTGGAGGTTGGTGAGCATTTAATGAAAAGTAAGAGAGAGGGAAGGGAAGGGCAGAAATTTGCCTAGCTTCCCGTGGAAGCTATCTCATTTCTCTCTTTTCTTCTTCATTTCCCGTTCTCCCCTCTCTCTTGCTTCCATTTTTCTGCTCCCATCTCTTTTCTCTTGAGTTTTCTTGGAATTTTGAGCTAAGTTCTTGAAGGATTGTAAGAGGTAAGTGGTTTGGAGTGCTTTGGGTATTTCGGTTCTTCTTTCTCCTTCTTTTTCTGGTTATGATTGTGGTTTTGGGTCTGATTTGAGTGTGTTGTGGCTGGGTTTTGTGCAAGCATCGGAAGAGAGAAGGAAGAGCAAGGGCAAGGATAAAGTGGTTTCGTGAGGGGCTCGGTTTGAAGCTTCATTTCCAGGTATGGGAGCTGTGTTCTTGAGTGTTTATTTGGGAATGGGATTTTGAAGGCATGCAAGTGATTGGGAGCTATGTTGTGGATTTTGTGTTTTTCCCTTAATTTCCTCCTTGGATCGACTCTATGTTGTGACTGCATGTTATTGGTAATATTGAGTGTTCATGAATGCATGTTTAAATTTAGTAGTGATTTATAGTGAAGTGTTAGTGATATAGTGAGGATATTATGTGTTTTCGGATTTTGAACATGCCATGTTAGTGTATTTGAGTTGGTTGTGAGTGATTTTATGTTGAATTGATGTTTGTATATTGTGTAAAATGGGTTTATGTGGCTTGAGAATGATGCGGTGATGTGCTGGAGACTCGAGGTAAGTGTTTGTGCATGTGGTGTGTATGTATGAAGAATTGTGCGTGGAAAGGGTAGGAAAAGAGCAGAATTGGGCGAATCTGGGTTCTGTCGCGATCGCGACAGAAGGCGGACTTGGCCCCTTGTTCTTGAAGAGCCCTCTGTCGCGATCGCGACGTTATCGCGAGCGCGACAGAGAGCTCGGTAGCGGAACCCTCCGCGCGAGCGTGCTGTATAGCAGGCGCGCGAGGAGGAACGAACCGGCCTCTATCGCGATCGTGACACTTGTCGCGAGCGCGACAGAGCTTGGCTCCGTGAAATTCTGCCACGAGTGGTTCGTCGCGAGTAGGCCCCCTGGCGCGACCTCGCGAGGAAGTGCCCCGTGCTCTGTCGCGAGCGCGACACTTGTCGCGATCGCGACAGAGGCCCTTCCTGCTTGTCCTGTTTTCTAAATGTGTTTCTTTTGTTCCACTTTGCACGGTTTCTCACTATTGCATGAAATATGTTTGTGCTTATGACTCGGGATGTCAATGTACTAGTGTTTTAGGTAGGAATTTATTTAATATTAGAATCTTGAATTGAATCTTGCTTTTGATTGTGTAATGTTGTGTGAGTCATTGTGTTGTCGAGCCTGAAGTGTCAAGGTATAGGATAATTAAGCATGCTTAAGAAGGGTTAGTGTACAGCTGTTCGGTCCGCCCCGTTTGGGCGAAGCGGTCGACCTCCGAGATGGTCATCTTCCGTGTAGTGATAAAATGTTTTGAGACTCCGGTCTCCCGCGCTACCTTCGGGTATTAAAGTGTTTTTGAGGCTTCGGTCTCCCGTGCCGTGTTCCCGTATCCTCCACCATTGATTTCAGGCTATTGTGTGAACTGTCTGGTATTGATTTAGTGAAGTGTTCTGATTATTGTGTGATTCTGAATAGTGTAATGGTTTAGTGTTTTCTATTATTTATACTATATATATATTTATATCTCGGTACTCTGATTGATAATGAATTATGTATGTTAGTGCATGTTTTCTTGTATAGTGTTCTGTTGTGTTTGTTTCTCCCCACTAAGCATTATCGCTTAGCACGGGCTTTTATCCCGTGCAGGTAGCGTGAAGGATTTTTGGGAGTTACTCGTGTCGCGCATCTGCAGGCTGGCCACATAGGAGTCGAGTTGTTTATTTCTGTCTCCTCCTGTAATTCTTTTTGTATATGTATTCTTTTATATAGTGGCTTATGTAAATTTTGTTAGGGATCTTTAATGTAATCCTTTGGTTATTGTGTTTAACTTTATATTTCGATTATATGATGATGAAAGTATTTATATTTTTGTTTTGTTTGTTTATTGAATGCTTCCGCTTAGCGCATGTATGCTTCCGCTGTATGTTTTGTCGCGTCGTGTAGCGCGCCCGCCGGTACCCTTCAAACGGGGGCAGCGGTGGGGGTGTTACAGGGACCCCGGGGTAGCTATACATCGGACCCGGTCGATTTTTAGAAAATTTATTATTTGATAAAATCGATATGTGGGTCATCAGGAGTATAGTGGTGAAATTTGGAGTGAAAACGGAGTCAAATAGGCCTTCGAAAGTTATTCTGAAGTTGGCCTCTAGTTCTGTTCAAATCGAACCGAAATTTGATTGAGATTTGACCGAATTTTTAAAAATAGTTATTGAGGTCACAGAAAATTATAGAAAATTATTTTATGCCTTGACAACATTAGAATTGGATTTTAAGGTAGAATAAAAAGTGGTTGAATCGGATCGATTTAAGTGAATCGGGCCCCAAATGGACTTCGATTAAGCTAACAATTTTGCAGGGAGGCTATATTTGATATTTTAAGAACTATGGAATTGGTTGGGAGTGAAAATAAGTTGAGGAACACATAGATGCATTGAAATAATGGAAAATTACCGAAAAACCAAAATTTTAGTTCAAACGGGTTGGACCGCTTTTGTTGGATCAGTTCGATTTAATTTTAGCATATATAAGGAAGTGAAGAGGCTAGATTTCTCTAAATTTCTCCACCTCCCACCGCCTCTCTTCTTCTTCTCTTTGGCCGAATGGTTGTTCATGGTTTTTACTTCATTTTTCTTCTATTTTCTTCTCCTTTCTCCTCAAATCTTAGCCTCCCAAGTAAAGTTTAACCCCTCTACAACATGGTGATGATAATTTGAGTCCATTTGGTGGGATAGAATTGGGAAAAAGCTAGAGACAAAGATTATGTCTCAAAATGAGGTAATTGATTTAGGGTTCTATAATTTGATTTAAAGGTTCTTATGGGGGTTTTCAAGTGTGTAGAGTGTATTTATGAAGTTCTTTTGTAAAAAGGAAGTATGGATTTGATATTATGGTATTGTTTAAATTCGGCCACTTTAGAAAATTCTAAGGAGAAAAGAGTTTCAAATGAGTAAGGCTATGGAAAGGAAGCCTAAGGAGTGGAGAACAAGAATCTAAGGTGAGTGGATACAATATACTTCTTTTTCCATTAATTAAGTATGTATTTTAGGTTATGTTTAAGTGTGAACATGAGATTTAGGCATGAATAATTGAAATTAACTTGATAAAGATGATTAGTGGACTTAAGTAATCATGTGTATGTATGTAAAATAAATTATAGAAACATGGATGGAAAATCCTAGGTTAGGCCGAATGGAAATTAGTGAAAATACTTTGATTAAATTGATTTTTATGGTATATAATTGATGTAAATAATAAGTATAACATGTGAATTGATTAATGGAAGGATTAAAAGAATGAAAAATAAACAAGATGAAATCTTGTGAGTGAGGCCGAATGGGTTTAAGTGGAATTTAAGTATGAATAATGGCAATTATGGCATGTAATGGGTATTTGTGATATGTATAACATGTAATTTGGATGATTGAGTAGTTAAATGAAATTAAAGTGGATGTTATGAAAAATTTACACCTTGGCCGAATTGAATAATGGATACATAATACATGAGTAGTGGTAACTATAGCATATAAATGATGTTTATGATGGGTTTGACATGTAAAGAGTATAATTGAGTGGTTAAATGAAATTAAAGTGAACTTAATGAAAAATTGGTATAATGGCCGAATTGGATACATAGGAATTTTAATGCGTATTTTAATGTTTAGTGATATATTATGGCACAAAATAATTGAATTATGATAAGTGAGTGTGTATGCCAATTTATAAGTGAAAATGGTATCATGGCCGAAATGTGCATATTGACATAATGTGAATTTTAAGTGATTTCTAATGATACATTGCCCATAGTAGTGGTCTGAAAGAAAAATCTAGTCCAGAATATAATTGGCTAGCCATAGGGATTTCACACCGCGTTACGAGTCATGGTGACTCGATATTGATAGGCCAATGACGGTCTATCTCAGTGTATAGTGTATACAATATTTACAGTGATCAGTGTAGTGCAGTGATGAATGGTCCCATTGGGGTCATTCTGTAGTGTAGTGGATCTGTGGTGTTCACGTCCCGCGTATCCGGTCGATAGATTTTCTACCGGGTATATACTAGGGTATAATGGTAAATAAGTAATAAAATTGATTAAAATAGTGATAAAATTGAAAATGAGTGAAAAAGGGACTAAATTATAATAAATGAAAAGTTTAGGGGTAAAATGGTAATTTTACGTTAATTAGGTAAAAAGTGATAAAGTTAGGTAAAAAGTGTAATGATAAGGGTAATTTGGTAATTTAGACAAAATATGAGGTTAAAATGGTAATTTAGTGTAAAAGTGGTAAATTAGGGACCTAAATGTAATTTGGTGAATTTATAAGGTCACAAGTGGAATTTAAGTGTAAAAAGGGAAAATTGGTAATTACAAATAATTAAAAAGGGTAAAAATGAAAAATAAGAACAAGTAAGGTTAAAAGTGTAAATTAGAGATAATTAAGGATATTATGGTAATTAAGTGTAAAATGAGGATATAAATGGAATTAGTGTAAAAGAAGGGACATGGTTGGTATTAAGGCAAAAGTGGGGACATAGATGTAATTAATGGAAAAGTCAAGGATAAACTTGAAAATCAAGGAAAAAGATTAAGGGCAAAAATGTAATTAGTGAATAAATAAGTTTAATTAAAGGATTAAAATGTAAATAGTGAATAATATAATTTAAATGAGTGTTTATGTAATTAAATTGATAATTTTAATGATTAAATATGATTAATGATTTAATAGGAGAGAATAACAAATTAAAAGCGATATTAAGAGTAAGTAGTGGCATAAGTGTAATTATAGTAAATTGAAGTAGTAAAATTGGAATTTAAGGTAAAGTAAGGAGTAAAGTGTAATTTGGATTAAAATGTTATGGTAAGAGTTAAATGATAAAGTGTATGATAAAATAATGAATAAGTATGGTAATGAAATTAAATAGTGGCATTTTTGTAATATGAAACAATTAAGAGTAAGAATGTATATTAATATAAAGTGTAGGGAACAAATTGTAAATTTACAATTGTAAGACTAATTAGGATATTATATTGCAACTAATAGTTGGCACCGATATTAATTGCACATTTGATAATTAGTGAGTAAATAATCGACGAAATTGGAATATTGTATTGCAAATAAGTAATGGTCTTAAATTGACCTAAATTATAATTAGATGTGTGTGTGTAATTTAATTAGGGTTATCAAGTGACAGAATTGTAAATAAGATATAAGCACGGGTAAAAGCGTGAAATAGTGGCACTAATGTGAATAAGTGGAAAGTGACGAGAATAAAGGTAATTGTTTCGGATAGAGTTAATGTAGGGATTAGATAATACATTAAATAAAAGACGGACTACTAATTAAATATTATAACATTAATTGGGAAAATTGATTAATAAGTGAAGTGAAGAAAATATTAATTTGACTATACATTGGTAAATAAGGGAATGTCACATAAATTAAACTAACAATATAAATAGTGATGATGATATAAATAAAAGTGCAATAAAAAGATAATTTGAAATTGTGGTAAATGCAGATAACTAAATTGTAAATTATTATAGAAAGCCTTTTAAAAAGAGGTTTTAGTGAACTAAGTTATAGTGTAACATTTTTGAATGAAAGGCTATAAAGAATCAATAAGTTAATTGTGTAAATTGCTAAATTGGAATACTAAAAGTATCTGATTTATATATAATGGAAAATAATGAGTATAAGGAGAATAGAGATAAATGGTAATGTGATTAATAGGAAGTGTTAAATAAAAAGGAATTAATGGACCCATTATAATGTTGAATATATAAGTGAATAAAAATTAAAAAGAAATCTATGTGTTAACAATGAATCTATAAGAACTACAATGATGAAGAATGTGGATTCGATGATTGTTAAAATTTATGTTAAACTTATAATAGTGAATAATTAACAAAGAACTGCTAGAGTAAAAGATAAAAGTGATAGCAATGTTAGTAATAATAGAGATAGTGTGGATTAAAGCAGAAATAAGAAAATAATGATAGAATAATAAGTGCTCTAATAAGCTAAGTGATTAAATTATAGTGATAACCATTCGGGAATTAATACGACTCGAAAACGATTAAAGTGAATAACTCAAGGAAAGATTTAATATAATAAAGATATTAATATAAAAGGATTAGTGTAGTGCCAGAAAGTAAAAGAAGTGTTGGGAACGTAAAGGAAATAATAGAGTTAGATCAGTGTCACTAACATCGGAAATAATGACTAATTAATAAGTGATTCAATAAACAGTAGAGTATCCGATTATAGACTGTAATTAAGTATATAAGTTAAGGAAAAAGGAAGAAATCCACAAGTTATAATATAGATAAAACAATAAAAAGAATTGTTAATAGAAATGATTATTAATTGACAGACCAAGGATAAAATAATCAGTGCTGAAATTATTAGTGCACATGATAAAGATAGTAATAGTAGAAACGAAAAGGATAAAGGAAGTGATAAGGAATAATTATAGAAACAAAGCAAATGAACATATTTATAAGATAATTTCGAAATGATCAATATAACTAGCTTTTAAAGTAATAGAACTACGTAACAATAGAATATCGTAGGAGTTAACAGTGAAAGTGATAGTGAAATTGACAATGACATAATAGTGTTTAATGTAATTATAGAATAGTGATGAAGGTAAAGACAATGATAATTGATAGCAGTGATAATAATAAAAGATAAGATAGTGAGTGCCGTATAAGTATGTAATAACTGTCTAAAAGACTCAGGAATAAATATTCCCATAATCTAAATAAAGGAAAATAATTACGTGTGCATGTATATAGGATTAGTATGGAAAACTTAGGATATGTATCCACCACTAGGCATTTTAATGCTCAACGCGTAGAATGTTATGTGCGCAGGTTATGATAGTTTAGACATGGCCGAAGACGTAGTGATAGCAGAAGGATGGTTGACGGCAAGGATTGAAAGAGTGGCATGGCATGTATACGACCGAAGTGGAGAGAAGCAATGGAAGATGGTTTAAGTATATGGTTTGTATGTTAGTGTATTACTACGATTTGATATATATATGTTTATGTTTGTTACTGTAAAAAAAAAAAAATTCCTACAAAATTATCGAGTGCTTTGTAGTGACTGTCAGTGCAGTGTTGTGATATTTGGTATCCATATCATTTACGGGTATAAGGGTGTTACACTACATGTAGGTTGATAAGCGACACGTTGGAGTAAGTACGCCCCGCTTTTGGGAGCAAGCCAAGTGAAGACTATTTTTATATAGACATGTTTTGGTAGGATTTTAGAATCCTGTACATGTATATTTTTTGATTTTAGTCTTGTAATGGCATGTATATGAATACTTTATATTATTGGAATAGTTAGATATTAATGATGGATATTATTATTTTGGTTTAGTTTATATTGATTGGATTGGAATGGATTAGGATTTTGAATGGATATTAAGTTATAATTGTTGTACCCCTGAGTTGGACTGTGTTATTGCTTGAATTGCAGGTTTTGGGTAGTTAAGTTTTAGCCGTTATGCTGCTGGATTTTGACCAAATGAATAGTAAATAAGACAGTTTTAAGTCAATTGGCAAGTTTTTTAACATGGCTAATAAAAAAATGTTTTTAATTGGTTATTTAAGTTAGATAAAGTGATATTTAACTATGTAAGCTTGGATTTAGGTATGCAATAGGCTAAGCAAGTTTTTTGAAAAAAAATTTACCCACATTCTTTTGAACTAAGATATAAGAATGTACTATTGCATTATTGGAGTTTAGCTCGTATGGAATATGTACGTATAGTATGAATGTAGAGTGAGTGCTACAGTTCATACATAACTCTAATTAAAAATTTGCACTTAACAAATATATAAAATTAAAACCCGTATTATCTATCACGATCATATACATGTCATGCCTACCATCACATCTCTGCTTTCACTCCTCTTTTCGACTCTCACCAAAATCTCGGCCACTATAAACTTCTTATCTTTTTAAGCTATGCGCAGCAACAACATTACGCACTGAGCATTAAGATGTCCAGTGATGGATACATATCTTAAATTTTCCATAACCATATCTACATGCATGATCACAGAAGCATAAATCTTTAATCTCACTATATGAACACTAATTCTTTAGACTTTTACTTAATTTATGCCTTAATTTAATTTTTTACTAAATCTTTTTTACTTTGGTCATTTATCATTATACCCTCAGTATCATTTTTGTAACTAAAATTTAACATTTTCATTTCAGATAGTTATGTTAACATTATACTCTTGAATTGTCATTACTATTATCCAATATACTAACTTATTTGTGTACTTATTATTTCCATTATTATTCTCTTAACTTTGCACGTAAATTCTGTTGACACTATTTGACTAAATATTTATTAATAAGTGCTTTATAATTAATTCCACTATTACTATCACTAATAATACTATTATTTTCCTTAACATTAACACTACTTTATTACCCATGTTACTAATTAATATTACTTTATGAATTTTGTATGTAAAATATTCTAATAGCGTTAGATTCCATTTTTTTTTTCATTTTTATATAACTAAACCCAATTTTACTATACTTACGTCCATTATATTATACTATCTTTTATTTATTATTCTCTTACATAAATTTTCTTCTTTGAAATTTCTACTTCAATCATGAAACCTTTGGTGTCCAATTAAATTTACCTAACACATTATTTTCCCAAGAATTCCAATGTTATTATTATTATTATTATCAGTATCAAATTAACCATTATCATTCTTATTATTATTAAATTATCAATTCCTTCACTAACATTTAATTATATAATTAGCATTCATATTACTTGCCAATTACATTTATAATTCCTTGATTTATATTACTATCGTCAATTTATAATTTAATGCCTAGACTTTAACTAACTTACAGTATTGTCCTCCATTTTTCACCTTTTTCCAATAGTGTCGTTAAATAACCTTATTATCATATTTATATCATTATTTGACACTCAAATTACCATTTAGTCCATATAATATAATTCTCATGCTAAATTACATTTAGGTCTTTTTAAATTCATTCAAATTACAATTTTACCCTTTATTTTCACAATAATTTCAATTATGCCATTTCTTATCTACTTTTCACACTAGATTCATTACTTATCATGTAAAATTCCACTTAATTCCTAAATGTCATTTTTACGTTAGATTACCTTTTTAGTTCTCAATTTATTACTATTTTACTTAGTTTATCTTTAGTCACTTATTACTCCATAATTACCCTTTTATTTCAATCTTTTACATAATTACCATTTTACCCATATTACTTTAACATCTTTACATTTTACCCCTTTTTCACTTCGTTTTCCTTTATTAAAATTTATTCACTCATCTTAATTCACTTTCATTATTTTGCTCCTGGTATCAATCCGCAAGAAATCTCCAGACCAGATATACGGGGACGTGGATCCATAGATCCACTACATTAACAGTAATACAGTAGCAGTGATACAATAATAGTAACAGTAATACATTTCAGTAAAAATAACAATGACATTATTAGTACGGTAGATCATTATTAGCCTACCAAAGTGAGTCGTTATAATTCGAACCGTGGTATAGTTTCCCTATGGCTAGCTATCTATATTCTGAACTAGACTTCACTACCAGACTACTAAGAGCAATTTTAGTACACTTTACTTTTAATGATTTGTCATGTTCATAACCATATTTATTAGACAATTATCATTTTAACCATACATTTCATTTGGCCATTAACAAATCATCCAATAATCACATTCTAACATTGTTCATGCCATAAACTCATTTAAACATAACATATTCTATATTTTGCATTAAACACATAATATAGTTGTCGACTACAAAATATTCAATTTAAATTCCAATAATTCCTAATTAATTAATATACATTAAATTTCCTTAAGATTTCATTTTAAGCCATTATACTTAATAAATTATCAAATTACACAATAATTCATCCATGTATAACATTGGCCCAATTTCCTTTTTTTCTCCTCAAACATATTTTTTTTTTCACTCATTTAACAATTATTTAGTTAGATTACATTTATATTAAAAAAAATAGTTAGATTACATTTTAATAATCCTAAATATACAATTAAATAGCATTAATTCACCAAGTATACCTAAGTATACCTAAGCATACCATTCGATCCAAGTCTCAATTCCATCATTAACATTATTTTTCATTCCTTTAATTTTAATTTAGCTAGATTATTCATTAATTATTATGTATATTCCATTAATTTACATTAAATCATAAAATATACTCATGTATACCCATATATACTATTCACTCTCCACTAGGTTCATACCATACAATTAATTTCTTTTTATTTTAAACATTTAAATCATCATTTTCAACATCCCTAAACATATCTTTAAGGTTTACTTCAATATATAAAAAATATAAACCTAAAAATCATATAAATACCATTCATAATTATGAAAAATAAATAAATGAAAAAAATACAAAAAAATAATGAAAAAAATGAAAAAAGTATAGAAACAATATTAACCCAAAAATCATATAAAAACCATTCACAATAATAAAAAAAATAAATAAGTGAAAAAAATAAAAACAGAACAAAAACTTGCTAGATCCGATAGAGAGGGTAGCGACGCCGGGAGTGGGCATGAGGGACAGAGCAGCGATGCCGAAAGCAAGCAATAGGGAGGGGGCAATGACACTGAGAATGGGTGCGAGGAACAGAACAAAGGCGCCAAGCAGCAGTTGCAAGGGAGAGAGAGTACGCACGAGAAAGGGTGCGGCGACACTAGGTGCAGCTGTGCTCGGTGGGTCAAAACGATGGGAGACGAGTGCTAAAAGACAGAGATCAATAGGGGAGAGGAAAAACAATACCAGATCCAGGAGACAGACGCATGGGAGAAAGAGGGAGAGAGAAAGAGAGAGAGAGGAGGGGAGGGAGCGAAGGAGAGAAAGGGAGAGAGAGAAAAAAGAAAGGAATTTTTTTTATTTATGTGACCATTAGCAACAAAATATTCTTTTCCATCGCTAAAGTTCAACTTTACTGACGGAATTTATTTTTCGTCGGTAAATACTTCAATTGCCGACAACTAAAATTTTTCGCCGGTGCATATAATTTTTTTTTTGCGATGGAATTAATATAGAATTAAATAAATCAATCATTAAATTTCATTTTTAACGACAGTCATATAGTTTGGTAAAAAATTAGCGATGAAATTAATTTCCTATTGCTAATTTTATAATTTAAAGACGGAAAGCTTTTTTCATTGCTAAAATTCATAGAAATTATACCGCGAATGCTATGCAGAATATTTAGGAAGGAAACCAATTTTTCGTCATATCATAAGAAAACTGTGAAATTACTACGGCAATTTGCCAAAGGAACAAAATTTTGTAGGTAAATGAAGATAGAATTTGATTTCTCTAGTAAATTTGTAACTGAAATGAGATTTTTACTATAGAAAAAGAATCCAGAGTTTTCCATCATTAAAAAGGGAGAGAAATTTTAGCGCCAAAATTTATCGATAAAAATTAACAATGGAAAATGCAAACCGTCGTTAAAATTTATAACCAATTTTTTCGACTGTCTTTTTTTTTGTGTAGATAAATTTGCAACGGAATTTATAATACCGTAGAGAAATTGTTCAAAAAAAAATAATTACCGACGGAGACATTTTGCCATTGGTAAATGTTTATTTTTTACTATGGAAGAGATTTTGTCCATAGGTAAAGTTAATAATTACCAACGGAATGAGAAATTCCATAGGTATTTTTGAACAATTACCTACAAAAGAGTATTTCCATAGTAAAATTTTTATTTTTCCTAAGGTATGTTTTTTTTTTTATATAATTATTACCTATGGAACGTCTATTCCGTAGGTTTATTTTTCATTTACCTATGGAATGAGTAGTTTCTGTAGGCAAACATAACCCTAAAATCCCACATCCCCTTTTTCCCATCTTTTTCCCATTTGCATACAAAATACATTATCTCACAGTAGATGGTGCACCTTGTCCTTGGATCGTTGCTGTGATGCGCCCGAACCACGCTCGGCATCCGAGTCGCTCTCGAGGGTCCGCTTTTAGGACCTGAGACTGGATGGAGGTTCATTAAAACTCGTGAA